>CP050224.2:28314715-29670547 GCA_012066045.3 Morus alba
TACCCGAAAGCAACCCGCAGAGAGGGTTGAACCCCAAGAAAGCAGGGGGAGATGGGCACCGAGAAATGGTCCCAAGGAACCATTGTATGTGAGGTTTAAGAGAATGGCACCTCCATAGTTCAATGGATCAACAGATCCACTCGAGGCCGAGGAATGGTTAGCATCCATTCGCATGCTGTTTGAGTTTATGGAACTCACCGGCTGTGAGAGAAGATGCGCCGCTTTTGTATTAAAGAAAGATGCCCGCATTGGTGGGAATCAGCATGTAAGGAATGTGGAAGAGATGTTAGGGATGAATTCTATGGGAATTTAACCGTAGTATTATTAACTTAGAAGCCTCAAGACTCAATGTAATGAGTTCAACAATTTTAAGTGTGGCTAACGATAGTTGTAGCATGCCGACGATTTGATCACTGAGCATTTGATTATGTCCTCGCTGGTTCCAACAGAGAAGAAAAGGTTAGAGGATGATTAATATGCTCCGGAGATATAGCCAATGTGTGGAAAGTGGGGGTATCCACCAACCCACGGTGGCCGATCTAGTGAATCGGGCAATACATGCGGAGCATAGCATTACCAAATCTAGAAAGGATGAGGCAAGCCTTTAAAGGCGGCACTACCATCAGGTGATGTGTTATTGTGTCTGATCCTTTGGTTACGTCCGCGTGCGGTGGGAGATAGCATGAAGAGAACTAAGTGCGGACCTAGTTGTTACGAACAGTAGATTATGATGTGATACTAGGAATGGATTTTCTAGGAAAGTATAATGCTACAATAGACTATAGAAAGAAAAGGGTAGTTTTCAGCGGAAGGAGAACAGTGTTTAGTACATGGGTTCCACATCGAGGGACACCCATCGTTTATTAGTTCCTAGAAGCTAACGATTGATGTGTAGCGGATGCCACTCGATACTTGGCGTATGTGGTGGACAGGAACCAAGAGGGGAAACATCAACGGTAAGACGTTCCCATAGTCAAGGAGTTCCTAGGCGTTTTTCGGAGGAACTACCGGACTTCCTCGGATCGGGAAATAGCTTTTGAGATTTCCTTCTCCCGGCGCACCAATATCAAAGCACCAGACAGGATGGCTCAGTGGAATCGGGAAAGAGTTGGGTTCAACTCCAAGAAATGTTAGACAAAGGCTTCATCGGACGGAGTTTCTTACCATGGGGAGCTCCGGTCCTCTTTACAATAAAAAGAAGGATGGCACGCTTCGGATGTGCATAGATTATAGAGAGTTTAACAAAGTCACCATCAAGAACAAGTACCCGTTGCAACCGAATCGATGACTTGTTCGACCGGTTGAAGGGAGCTACTGCGTTTTCGAAGATAGACCTTGTTCGGGGTATCATCACTCAAGATTAAAGAAGAAGACATTTCGAGCGACATTCCGAACTCGGTATGGACACTCACGAATTCTTAGTGATGCCGTTTGGACTTACAAATGCCCCAAAGCACGTTTATGGACCTTATGAGCGAGTCTTGAGAGAATATTTAGATAAGTTTGTTATTGTTTTATCGATGACATCCTTATATACCACGAGATCCACAGAGCACGCAGTAACATTTGAGGATCGTGACTACACACGCTGAAGAAACATGATTTATGTCGGGTAAGTTTCTAAGTGTAGTTCTAGTTAGATAAAGTCCACTTCCTCGGACATGTAGTATCCAAGGAAGGAATCACCATGGATCCAAGAAAGGTTGAAGCGGTTGAGAAGTGGCTAGTTCAAAGAGTGTTCTGAAATTCAAGTTTCCTAGGATTGGCAAGGTATTTGGAGAAGGTTTGTGGAGGATTTGCTGGCGTCTTGCGACTCCTCCCACCGCCTTAACCTAAAAGATAGAACGATGAATGGATGGGGATGGATGTGAGCAGACAGTTTCCGGAGAGATCAAAGAAGATTAATTAGTGCTCCGGTACATCACGACCCCGGAAGAGGGAGAAAATTTGACATCCACAAAGGATGCCTCAAAGGCAGGACTAGGAGCCATGTTGATGCAAAATGGCAAGGTCATTGCTTATTTATCTCGGCAACTAAAGGATCACGAGCGTAATTACCAACGCATGATCTTGAGTTAGCCGCAATAGTTTTAACGCTCAAGTTATGGGCGGCATTACCTATATGGGGTTCAATACCAAATTTATAGGGACCATCGAGCCTAAAGTACTTCTTCACTTGAAGGAGCTTAATATGAGACAAAGACGATGGCTTGAACTTGTGAAGGACTACGTTGTGAAATCCTTTACCATCGAGGTAAAGCCAATCGTGTGTGAGCGCTGAGCGAAACCGGTACTACGGACTCCAGTGGAGACCTAATTGTTGCCAAGCGGCTTCAACAAGAGATTAATCTCCTAGACCTCAAATTAATCTACGGTAAGTTAAGCTTCTCCGAGGTCGCAACCGTACTCTGAGGACGAGATCTAGAAGTCGAAAGGTGATCCAATTATGGATGGATACGGGGAAGAAGATAGTAGAAAATGCAAGGTCAAATTTGACCTTTCAAAGGACGGAATTTCTTATACAAAGAAGAATTTGTGTGCGGATCAAGAGGATCAAGAAGCGTAGATACTCAAAAGACAAAGACACCATATTCTCAGACATTCGTGCCACCAAAATGTATCAAGATTTGAAACAACATTTTGGTGGAGGTGAATGAAGAATGACATAGTTGACTATGTTAGTCAACGCTTGACATGCGTAGGTCAAAGAAGAACATCGTGAGACCAACTAGAAGCTTACACCACTAAAGATCCCGGAATGGAAGTGGGAACACTTAGTCATGGACTTTGTGACCGGACTTCGAACAGTGAGGATATGATGCCATTTAGGTAGTCGTGGATCGGCTAACGAAATGACATTTCATTCCGATCAAGATAACTTACTCCTTAGAGAGGTTAATGGTTATACGTGGCTAAGGTAATATAGCTACATGGAGTACCTAGTATAGTGTCGGACAGAGACACCGATTTACCTCCAATTTTTGAGTAGTGTTCGGTGAGATGGGGTGAATTACGCCATAGCACGGCGTTTCATCCCCTGGCGGATAAGCGTTCAGAGAGACCATTGAATTCTAGAAGATATGCCTCGTGCATGCGTTAATGGATTTCAAGGCGCATAGAGTATGGGGTGCCATTGATCGAATTCGTATAATAATAGTTACCAGCTTCCATCGCATGGCCCGTATGAAGCTAATTTTGACGGAAGGAAGTGTAGATCCCGTTCATTGGTATGACACTGGGAGAAAAGCGACTCCACAAAGGCTAATTGTTCAAGAGGCCATTGAGGCGATTAAAAAGATCCGTAGGAAGATTAGGGATGACTCAGGCCCAAGGTAAAGAGTTATGCGAATAAACGATTTGAGACCCATGGAATTTTCTCAGGGGACTATATATTCTAAAAGTTTAACCAATGAAGGGTGTGATGCGTTTTTGGGAAGAAAGGTAAATGAGGCCACGTTACATAGGGCCTTGAGATCATCGAAAAGAATAGGAAAGGTAGCTTACCGACCAGCTCTACCACAGTTGGCTTCAAAGGCAAGTGTGTTTCATGTAGCAATGCTCGGAAGTATATCTCGGATCCATCGTACGTATTACAATATGAGCCTATCCAGGTTCACGTAAGATTTGTCCTATGAGGAACAACCATCCAAATTCTAGCCAGAGAAGAAAGGAAACTCGAGAAGTCGTAGTATCAATGGTTAAAGTGCGATGGAAAAAATCACAATGTTGTAGAAGCCACTTGGGAAGTGAAAGAATATATCGACGGATGTATACCCCAGTTGCTCTAATTTTCGGGACTAAAATTTCTTACAGGTGATCGTAATGAAGGAAAATTTTTAAGTCAAATTCGGACGGTCCGGTATTTGACCTGTAATTCTTCCCGAAAAAAAAAAGAAATATTGATGTAATCAAGAAAGTGTTATGTAGAAACTTTATATACGGGTAAAATCACGAAAAAGTGTAAAGTTATAATCTGAATATTTTTTACAGAAAATTATTAAATATCGAGTTGTGAATAGTGAAATATCGGTTAAAAGTTAGAAATTTTAACAGGTATATTTTAGTTATGAAAAATTGAAATATTTGGTAAATGACCAAATGACCATTAGAAAAAAGAGAAATATTAGAAGTAAGGATAATGGCAAAAGTTCCTGAAACATAATTTTCCAGTCGATTAAAGCGGGAAAAAAAAAAAAAAAAAAAAAAAAAAAAAAAATCTCTTACCGTGAGGGCACGCGTTTTGGGCATTCTGGATCGTTTAAAATGAGAATTTCCTAAAAAGAAATTGACTATTGAGATACCCAAGAGAAGTGGGTTGAATATGAGAAATTTGACAGGGGGTGTGGCGGTCCAAAAAGCAGTATAGAGATAGGAACCTCACCGTGTGAAATTATCGGTGACTGAAAAGAGACTCGTTTGAAAAACGGAAAGTTTGGTCTCGACAAAAAAAAAATGTGGGGAACACAGAACCACTTAAATTAAGTGTTAAACTTAATTAGAATTAGTAGAATTAAATTATGGGAATTAAAGTTATTTCTCTAATTTAATTTTATAAAGTAATGTGAGATATCTTTAGAAATATTAATATAATATACATATTACACTCAAAAATGGCCTACGGATGAAATTAGAAGCCAAAATTGCTTTTTTTTCTAAGTGGCTGAGAGATAGAGAAAAGAAAAGAAAAAGAGAAAATCAAGGGAAAATCAAGGAATCACCCATTTTACCGAAATTTCTTCCGATTCAGTCGGAGAAACATAACCCGAGGCATTCTAGCGGAGAATCTCAACTTTTCAAGGTAAGATTTCAGATTTTTCATGAGAAACCCGCGCTTGCCTTTTCGTTTTTATGAATAGTAACTCATCTCGGAAAAATCCAGTGGCGAAAAAACGAAACCGAGGTTTTGTGGGGGACTACGATAGGGTTTAATGTGCAAGTATTGAAAAGATTGAACAATTTTTTTTTGGATTTGCACTAAAAATCCAAAAATCCCTAAAAATGGAGGAAATGTATTTTTCAATTTATGTAGCAATTTGTGTTCAGGAATGTGAATCCCGGACTACTGCAATTTAAATCGAAGTAAAGCGAGTTATAGAAAACTAGGAAACTAGAAAAAACAAAGCGAAACTCTGCCGAAATTTCTAAAAAAACCTAGTTAGTAACATTGAATTAAAATTCAATTCTAGAAATGAGTAAACAGATTTTAAAGCTCGGAATTGAATAGATTAAGATTCGAAACCGAGATACGAATAGGTGTAATTTGCCTCTTGAGCTAGAATTCGGCCTAGAGGGGTTGAGTTCGAAAATGAGTTGAAATTGGATTTAGGAATTCAAGTATGACAAATTTTGATGCTTGAAATAGGTGGTTAATACCTATTTCTATGAAATAGGTTTTGACATGAGAGCCGAAGCAACGAGAAAGAACTTCCAGCAAGCGGGAATCCTAGCGGATTAACAGTAAGTATAGACATATATGTTTGTCTAGACTCGAGTAAGCTGTAGTTAGACTTAGAACTATGAATTTACTTATGTTCCTAAGTCTATGTGATTACATGTGATTATCGATGTTTGGAGGGCTTAATGCTCTAGATTTTAGAAGGCGACATATCGTTACCCTCATGCATAGTTAATACTGGCCAGTGCGTGTTCGGCCTCTACCAAGGAGGAAAATCTCATAGAGTAGAGATTCCGACTAGACAGACAGATAGTAATGACAAATAAAATAAAAGACTAACGGGTCGGCCTCCTCAAAAAGGAAAAATCTCCGAGTAGAATTTCGACTAGACGAGCGATGAAATGGCCTAGTAAAGTAAAAAGGCAGATGAATTAAAACCGGCCTCCATAAGGAGGAAAATCTCAAAGAGTAGAGTTCCAGGCCTAGACCAGACAGTAAGCAGGGCCCGAGGCCTGAAGTAAAACAGAAAGATAGAAAGTAGTTTAAAGCATGTTTCACACGAGCATATTTGCATCATAACTCTTAATGTAATTTCTATTAGTTTATGATGTACGCATGTTTATACTTGCTGAGCGTTAGCTCATCAGTTTACTCGTGTGCAGGTAACAAAGGTAAGCAGCCAATGATATAGTTGTTTGCTTGATGGACATGTGGAGGCAAGGGTGGCAGAAATGTCTTGGGTACACGAGAGTGGTCTCTACTACGCTCGCTTAGAAATTAAATTCCGCTGCAAAGTAATGTAATATAGAATACTAGTATGTATGTTTAGTTCTAATAAGAAGATATTACAACCATTGTCTTAGTAAAGGACAACGGACTGTAATACGTTAAGACAAGTTTTCGGGAACTAGTATGATATCCGAATCCCTAAAGTAATAGCAAGATATGTTATTAGTGTAACAACATAACATGTTAAGAACCCGAGGGTTAAAGCAAAACAAAAAAAAAATTTACCCGCACATGAACGTAAATTAAAAGAGACAATAGTCTAACAACGAATAATGGATTAGACTATAGCTTAGCCCATTAGTAGTATAAAAGACGCAGCGACAAGCATCATGAGGGCACGGGTCGCCATAATTTTCAAAACCCCACAGGCTCTTCCCATTCACCGGATGTCCTCCAAATGTTCAACTTTGGGACCTTGTGATCTCCTCTTGACCCTTAGGGCCGATATGCTTTTCTATTGGCCCCTCAAGCATTATCCTAGCTTCTTGCCTATTGGGGTGGTCATATTCTTTTCTGACATCCAGTATGCAATCCTTGACTCGTACTGTTTGCTTTTTATTTTCCCCACCCCTTTGGGATGGGAATTTTATTTTCTGGTTGTACATCGAAGTGATGGCTTTCAGCGCTTGAAAGGTCAGCCTCCCAATTACAACATTGTATTAAGAAGCCCCTTTGATCACTACAAAGTCTACCATCACAATAGCATGCCTGGGTTTTTCAACCGCTGTAACGGGCAACCTATTTGTCCTTTGTGGGATGACTGAGTCTCCAGTAACTTCATATAATGGTTTAGTGTTTTTCTCCATTTGTTCCTTGGGATTCCCATTTCTCCAGACAATCGGAGGATAAAATATCCACTAAGCTACCGTTATCCACTAGAATTCTATAGACAGTGTGATTCCCAAGCATGGCATCTACCACCAGAGCATTATTGTGGGGGAAATGAACCCTTCTCGCATCTTCTTCTGAAAAAATTACCTCTGACCCATCGAATCTTGGTGCCTTCAATGGTCTGCTTGATGAGATATTCCAAAATCCCTCCTGATAAATTTGCCTTGCAACATGGTCTCCTTGATTCCCCTTTGATATAGGATCCCTATGGATCGTTCGTATGATGCCGATCGGTTCATGATTATCATCCCAACAGTTGTCCTTGCGGTGGCAATGGTCATAATATTATTAAAATGGTTAATATAATTACAATATTATAAAACATATTATAATAATACATAAGAAATATTAATATTCAGTTATAATATAATTAAAAATTATACCTATGTTATATTATATTATATTATAATGCAATATATTATATAATCATTTTTATGTTATATTAATCAAATATATTTTTAATTAATATATTATATAATCATAACGTGTGTAATACACTATAGCATGTAATAATATTAAATTATAAGATTATAGTAATATTTAATTATATTAATTATTATATTATTATTAATATAATAAATATAATTATATCAATACAATATAATATAGAATATATTATAAAATAATAATTACAATATCATATTGTAATTATATTATAATTATAATATAATATTATTAAAATAATTTTAATATTGTTATAATATCATATTATATGATAAAATAATAATATTAGAGTTATCAATATAATTATGATATTATTTGCTACAATATTATATTATATTACGAGTTTGAATTTTAGATTTGGAAGATTGTCAATTTTAAATTTTATAGTAGATATGCTAGTTCTAAAATCGGCGTAATTACGTTTTGGTAAATTATGAGGTTGAATTCTTGTGAATAGTTATAAATTATGACTATATTATATTATAATATAATATAATATATAATTACAATATAATTACAAATATAATATATATTTATTATTATATTTAATATAATTAAAAAACTATTATTATATAATATATTATATAATTATGATATAGAATATAATACTATAATTAAAATAATAATTGAAATAATTAAAAATAACTATTATATTATATTATACTATAATATATTATATATAATTACAACATAATATATATTTATTATTATATTTAATACAATACAATAAAATTATTATTAAATAACATATTATATAACTGCGAAATAAAATATAATAATATTATTAAAATGGTTAATATAATTACAATATTATAAAACATATTATAATAGTACATAAGAAATATTAATATTTAGTTAGAATATAATTAAAAATTATACCTATATTATATTATATTATATTATATTATATTATAATACAATATATTATGTAATCATTTTTATGTTATATTAATCAAATATATTTTAATTAATATATTATATAATCATAACGTGTGTAATACACTATAACATATAATAATATTAAATTATAAGATTATAGTAATATTTAATTATATTAATTATTATATTATTATTAATATAATAAATATAATTATATCAATACAATATAATATAGAATATATTATAAAATAATAATTACAATATCATATTGTAATTATATTATAATTATAATATCATATTATTAAAATAATTGTAATATTGTTATAATATCATATTATATGATAAAATAATAATATTAGAGTTATCAATATATTTATGATATTATTTGCTACAATATTATATTATATTGCGAGTTTGAATTTTAGATTTGGAAGATTGTCAATTTTAAATTTTATTAGGAGTATTATAGGTATTATGAAAGTTTCATTAATTGTACTATGTTAATTTGACAATCTAAAAGCTAAAGTTGTCTTTAAGGCGGTTTTTGATTTTGATTGTAGATTTTTACTAATTTCTTCAAAAACACTTTTAAAGAAATTTATCAAATACTAAAATCAGCTTCTGCTACAAAAACAAAACTGATTTTGAAATAGAAAAGTAACACTAAACTAATCCATTGTCAAAGTAGACATCTATTCCAACATGGAAGTACCTAGAGAGGATAATATGCCAAAAGTACTTACAGTATAGGCAATTTACTATACAAGAACTTCTAAATAAAAAGTCTGCAAATTGACGGAATGCTATAACGATATTGATGATTTAGAGTTGCACAATATATACCAATACGTTTGTTTTTTATACTCAACCGATAAATTATTCTTATTAGTTTAGTCACTTTCGCAAAAATCATATCTTAGTTTCATCACATTTTTTTTTTCATGATGTTCCTTTTAGTTATAGTGAGTATCTAAACACACAATATAAAAAGCATCAAATATAGGCCCTTTTTTGAGAGCTAATTTCAAGTCGGTCTCTTCCTTGTAGTTGAACGGATCATCAAGTCCAAGTTTTTCCTTTAACAAGGCTAACTGCACATTTAACACAAGAGTCTGAAACACTTTATAAAAATTCAAAAATCAATTTACCAACGCGAGTAATCCGATGGGTTACCTTTTCTTTGCTTCCAGCGCAGCCAACAATATAACAACCAAACTGTTTAGCATATTGTCCAACCAAATGGCCTATTGAACCAGAAGCTGCAGATACAAATACTTTTTCACCCTTCTTAGGCTTACCCACCTCAAAAAGTCCCGCGTAGGCAGTCAGACCGCTAAATGCTGAGGAAAAACAAAGATCACATGGGCAACTTCTTCACTGTTTTCCATGAACTTTTTTACTTGATAATTTAGTCCTTAAGTTTAATAAGATAAGAGCAATTGACTCAATAGTTAACAGAGGTTAAATTTGGAACAGAATCAGGATAATCTATAGCATCTGTGCCTCCCCAAACTTCTTATAGTTTGGCACTTTATTCCCTAAAAAGTTATTTAGTATTTCTTTGTAATTTAAACCCTAGAATTAGCTGTAAGATTTTCTAAAATGTAACTATAGTATTAACTATTAGAAGTTAAAGGAAAATGGTAGTAAATAGCAGATTTTAAAATTAAATTAAGTAAATAGCATATTTTAAACTATTTGAATTGAATAGCAGTTTACGTGGTAATGATCATTTATGACTCGTAAAAAAATAATTTATGCGGTAAAAAATCTTTCAAAAATTTTTATTTTCATGGAAAAAATTCTTTTTATTTTAGCCGTAAAAATAAAATTTATGTGAAAAAATGTTTTTACTAGCTCTAAATGAACTATTTACGCGATAAATAATTAATTTGCCACGTAAACTGTTATTTATTTCAAATAGTTTTAAAATCTCTTATTTACTTAATTTAATTTCAAAAATCTACTATTTAGCGCTATTTACCACATTCACCCTAGAGCTAGTTGCTAGTCCTTTGAAACTTCAAGGGTTAAATTGCAAAAAAAAAAAAAAAAAGTTAAGGACAAAATACAAAATGTTCAGGGCCTACAAGTGCTAAAACCCTTTTTTCAGATATTATACATATACTAAAGGAAAGGAAGGGTTTCACTGTTCAAGCTACAGTGCAATGAATAGTGTCATTCCCCTTTATCCCTACATATTTCTTCAGATGATTATTTTATTTCCGTTATGTCCTTTTGAATGTAAAGTCTATATTGCCCTTTATATCAGCTTCTTTTGTCTTGGTTTGTTCTGACTGTTTTGGTCATTTACACTTAGATTGAGTGTTTTATTTTTCTTTTTTAAATACATTTGCATTCTACAACCTTCTAGATATGTGTTTTTCTTTCTTTCTTTCTGCAAAGCAACATTTCTCTCTTTCATTTGTTTTCTTTGCAACCTTCTAGACTCTTTTTTTTTTTTTTTTTTTTCAGATTGAGTGTTTTATTTTTTTTTAGTTGTTGGTTCCTATGATCGTACCTTCTAGATATGTGTTTTTCTTTCTTTGTTTCTGCAGCAACATTTCTCTTTTCCGTTTGTTTTCTTCTGCAACCTTCTAGATCTCCCTTTTTTTGCGCACTCAGATTGAGTGTTTTATTTATTTTTTTTTTTTTTGCTTGTTGGTTTCTACGATCTTCTTGATCTGTGTTTCTTTTTCTTTGTTTCTGGAGCTACTTTTCTTTCTTCCCTTTGTTTCCTTCCGCAACCTTCTAGATCTCTTTTTTTTTTTCATTTCTGGGCCGCATTTTTTTGCTTCTCACCTTCTTTCTTTTGGCAACCTTCTAGATCTTTTTTTTTTTTTTTCATTTTTGGACCAGATTCATTTGGATTTCATCTTCTTTCTTTTTGCGTATATATTTTTAGTTGTTTTATGTTTTACTTTTTTTATTTTCCTTTGGTTGTATATGCATGGTCGTTTTCTCTTTTCATGCACCGTTTGTTATCTTCGCCTTTTGTTTGGTTGATTATTTTTATTTGGATTTCATGGATTTGGTCATTTGTTTCATATCTATGTTCTTATCCACTTTTTTTCGTTGTTTGGTCGTTTACTTCGGATCTATGTTTTTGCACCTTATTATATTCCTCTGTTTGTTTTAGCTTTGTTTATTTATTTTTTGGCGTTCAATTTTCTGTTCATTTTTGCAGTCATTTTTCCCATTTTTCTTTTTTATGATTTTTGTAGGTATTTTGGATTTTGTTGTTATGTTTATGGTTTTTAATTTATTTTTTATTTGGCCATTATATTTGCGAAAATATTTTTACTTTGTTGTTTTTTTTCATAGTTTCAAAAAAAGAAATTTCCTATGTTATTTATTTTTTCGTCCCTGTTTTTGTTTACTATATTTTGATTTCTTCGTATTTTTTTAAATAGTATTTCTGAATTTGCACAAATCCCTAATATTTGTCTTGACCCAAATGTATTAATATTTATGTTAATCCTTTATTCTGACACGTGCATTTTTTATCTTTTCGTTTTGTATAATATGTATCTAAAATATAACTGTCTGTTATTTATTAGTTATGTTTTGCGGTGGTCTTCATGCTATGTGACGGCTGTCGTTAATTAATCATTACTTCTATTGCATTCTTTTTGCAGGGATTTGTACCTGAGATTAGGCAAAACATTGGTAAATTTCTGTATATATATTGTATGTTATTCTAATACTATAATTTTTTACTCTTTCTTTGTCTTCATTTTTCAGCTAATATTATCTATCATGTTCTATTTTCTCTACTTTCTCACTGTTTAAAGAGCTTATTGATACTCGCCATTTCTTACTAATCTTAACGCCTCCTTTATATTCTAAGCAAAACATTGGTAAATTTCTTATTTTATTAACTCACATTTGATATTTACATAGTGTTCTAAATCTTATTACAATATAATGCCTTCCTTTATCAAAAACTTGGTTTCTTATATCCAAACATTTTATTCTCCTCCGGTTATGATGATGTTATATATCATTTGTTGTTAACATGTGCCGAGTAATTGTTATTACAGATATGGGTATCATTGATGTTGCCCTTATTATTTTGGACTTATGCCAATATATTTTATTTTGTCTTTCATTTTATTTTTACTGTAACTTTAAATGTTATGGTTTTAATTTATTTCTTTCTGCTTTTTTAGTGAATAGTGAAATATTTCCTTTTTCTTAGTATATGTATAATACTGTATATTGCTATTCTAAGCTATACTAATTTTTCTTACTTATGGCATAAACTCCTTAATAATGTAGCATTGTAGCTAGTAGCCATGTATATTGCCAGATTTTATTTCAATTACTTATGGTATATATTCTTGACAACAAATGAATATAACCTGAACTAAATATATACTAGTTTTTCTTACTTATGGCATAAATTCCTTAATAATATAGATGGTTGCCATGTATATTGCTAGATTTATACCCAATTACTCAAGGTATATGTTCTTGACAATAAATGATTATAACCTAAACCAAATATTTATATATAATCTTACGTTTTTTCAAATGTTTCTTCATATATTTATAATCTCTACTCAATTTACAGTATAATATAAAGCATTTATTTTTTCTGTACACAAATTTAATTTATGCATATGATATGTTAGTATAACTAAGTATATTGCAGAAACTTTTTAATTTGTATTCTTTTTATATTGCTCTATCATTTTTTCCTCTGTTTTTTCTTTCCTAGTTCTGTATATGATTTTATTTTGTACTTTCTTGTTTGTTTTTCCAGCGCTTTACTCTTTTTTCCTTGCAGCCCACTCTCAGTTATTTACTGCTATTGTTATTTGATTGACTAACATTTGATATTTACACAGTGTTCTAAGTTTTACTACAATTTAATGCCTTTCTTTATCAAAAATTTAGTTTTTTACATTCAAAAATTTTATTCTCTTACACTTATAATGTTTTATTTTTGTTGTTAACATGTGCCGAGAATTAATCCACAACTTTGTGTGAGGAAACATTACAAGGAGGAATCCAAAAATTTTCTCACGAGGACATGAAATAACTCAAAAGTTCAAATTTATGATGTAATTGAGACTTAAGTTTGTATATAACGTTTTTTACTTATTTTGTTATGCTTTTTTTCAGGAAGCAATGACATCATTCCTTCCTTGTAATATATGTATAATAATGTATATTATTGTTCATAACTGTACTAATTTTTCTTACTTATAGCATAAATTCCTTATTAATATATTTAGCAACAATGTATATTATCAGATTTTGTCTCATATTAAAGCAAAAAATGCTAAAGTGCATATTGTCTCATATTAAAGCAAAAATGCTAAAGTGTATATATATATAAAGAGGTGCAAATGATAGATGCACCAAATTAGACATAATACTTACAAGAATCTACCGGCTTGATTGAAATAGTGCGGTACAAATGACTTTCCTTAATTATATATACCCTCTCTTAATAAGAAGAATACAATACGTTCTAGAAAATTTCGGTTGTTTCTACTTTACACTTTTCTTAATATATTTTATCTTCTTCTCAGATTTTGTTTCAATTGCTTTATTCTTACAGTTTTTGCCAGATTTAATGTATGTATGTGACATTTTAGTGCAACTAAGTATATTCTAAAATACATTTACTTTATTTTCTTTTCTTATATGTTGTTTTTTTATATACTATATTCACTATGTGGTAATAAATTATTTCCCCATTTTGCCAATTTTGAGCAGATTTGGTCTTTTCTTATCTCCATATTGTACTGCTACTCTTAAATATCAATCGTTTTCTACACTATCTTCATAGCACAACATCATTTCTATATATATTTTGATTTGGTTAGCTGAAATTTGCTATTTACACAGCATTCCAGGTATTATTAAAATTTTAAGTCGTTCTTATTTCAATATTTATTTGTGACATTAGATATGATTGTTATTGGTAACACTAAATATATTTATATACTTCGCTCTATAATAAAATATGTTGTTTTACTTTGTAATACAATATTGTAGGATACTATATGTTTATAAACTATTATTTTCTTCTCATGTTTCACTTATGGTATTATTATTACAAAACATTTGTACATATATCATTTTTACTTCTCAAATTGTATATTTAGTTTATATATTTTATATTGTTTTATGTCATAATCATTTTATAATATTAACAAATTCTCATAAATATTTATTTATCATCTTATGTAAGTTTAATTTATCTTATTCGTTAGATAAAATTTTTTACTCTATTTTGTCTAATGTCGTAACTAAGGGGTTGTTCTTTTACAACAAAATTCAGAAAAAGTTTGAACTCAAATTATAACTTTATTTAAGTTCATGTTTTTTGTAAAATTTGAGTTTGAACTCGATTTGAACTTGAATTTGAACTCGAGTTTGGGGCTAAACTCGAGTTTAAGTTTTTCCTTTAACTCGAGTTCAGAAACTCAAACTCAAATTAATGAACAATATATTTTCTATTCTTAAAAATATTAAAACTTTTTTCATTTTAATTCTGATTGAGATGATTTTTTTTCTATGCGTTCACAACGAAAAGAAAAATAAAACCCCACCCATATACCTTATTAAAATTTTTCATCATCATTGAATTTTTATTAGAATACTATCTAAATACAAATTTAAGTTTTGACCTACCTAAACACAAACTCAAAAAGATTCTCAATTCAAATCATAATTCAAATGTACACATTCAAACACAAACTCAAGTTACAACTTCAACTCAAGTTATAACTCAAACTCAACTCAAAATCATCACTCAAATCACCCTAACTCAAAAATACAAAAGAACAACCCCTAAATTTCTTCATATTCCATAATTTTCCTAACATAAATATAAATTTTACAAAACAATTTATTAAATTGCATTGTATTGTAATACACAAATGGAGCGAAAAAAAAAAAAAAAAATGCCCATAAAATCTAACTACCACGCCCGTCATATCATCTCACATATGGACGAGGATTCATGATTATTACTCAAGTTAATCAACTTCCGTACAAGAGATTCATTCACACCGATCCCTCAAGAGTTGATGTGATGCAACATATGTCCTAAATCGAAAGAAGACATATGAAACATATATCTGAAATCGAAAGCCGACCTATGCAACAAATGTCTGAAACTAAAAGCAGATCTCCTGAACTAGCCCTTCCATTAGCATTTGAAAACAACACACAAAATTGTAAATTTCTTATTTATACTAAATATTAAATTTTACAAGATAAAAAAAATGTATTTATATAATAGTCTTATAAACTGATCTAACTTTTTTTTATTAGGTGATACTAATATGTACATCGGCTTTGGAAACTGTTCTTATATCTGCCATTATTGTGGTGCTCTTTTTTGGCTTAATAAACGAATTAAAAAAAGTAGTCCTCCTAAATTCAATCTTTGTTGTAGAGAAGGAAAAATTAGAATACCTTTTATCAAACATATTCCCTCTACACTATATAACCTACTAGATTATTATGGAGGATCATTAAGTACACATTTTTAAAAAAAAAATATTACAATTTATAATTCCATGTTTACATTTACATCATTTGGGAGTAACGTAGAAAATTTTCTAAAAAACTCTGTCGATCCTTATATTTTTAAAATAAGTGGACAAATACATCACCTGATAGGATCTCTTCTTTCAATTGATAATAATCCTCCTATATTTGCACAACTATATATATATATATATATATATATATATGATACGGAAAATAAAATTGAAAATCAAATAGATTCATTCTCATTTGAAAATGAATCAAAAAATTTAATAAAATTAATAATAGAACATTTAATTACAATGTTAGATAACACAAATAAATTAGTAAAGATTTTTCGAATGATAAGAGATAGATATGAAGAAGATAAATTCCCATCTACGAAATTAAGACTTATAAATCGAAAACATACAAATAATAATCAATATGAATTACCAACTTCAAATGATATAAGTTGTTTAATAGTTGGAGATATTGGTGAATACGAACAAGGAAGATATATTATAATTGAATATAGAACAAATTCTCTAAAAAGAATTACAAAATTACATCCATCTTATATGTCTCTTCAATATCCATTATTGTTTTCTTATAGAGAATATGGTCATAGAACAGATTTAAAATATAATGTAAATAATTCAAATAACACATAAAAAAGAAAAAGAATTTCTATGAGAGAATTTTATTGTTATCAATTACTAGAACATTAAAATCAAAGTGACATCCTATTTAGAAGTGGAAGATTATTACAACAATATGTAGTTGATGTATATGCCTGTGTAGAAGAAGATACATTTGATTATATTAGAAAAAATCAAAAAAAAATATGAGATATGAATTTAATCAGGGAATCCAAGATATTATTACAAAAGGAGATACAAATGCACAGGCAATAGGTAAAAGAATTATTCTTCCTTCCAGTCATACTGGAAGTCCCAGATACATGATCCAAAACTATCATGATGCAATGGCAAGTTGTACATACTATGAAAATCCTGATTTGTTTATAACATTTACATGTAATCCAAAATGGCTTGAAATTACTAAAGCTTTAATAAAAATACCTGGTTCTAAACCTGCAGATAGACCTGATATTATTGCAACGCTTTTTAAAATGAAATTAGAACATTTTTTTATCAACGATAAAAAATGAAAAATATCTTTGGAAGAATTGTAGCACGTTAGTGTTGGTAACCGAATCGAATTCGTATGTGAAAGCGTGGCAGGGAGGCGGATCGTGTATAACAAAAAATTGATAAAACTTTTGAGATACTCTATAGATTATATTAATTTATGCACGAATAATTTAATCACATTAATTTATATATCAAGAACTCAATCAGGAAAAATGCTTGGAAGCCGACTCGGATGATAACTTGAGTTCTTCCTTGCTCCAAGCTTTGTGTTTAGAATACCAAAGTCTTCCACGTCGATTCCTTAATTCCACGTAGACGTGTGTGTGGGCACACGTGAGACAAAACAAGTTTCTGAAACACTCAAATTTTCACAAATACCAACGCATGCACGATGTGAAATTTTTTAGAGAAAAAATTTTCCTCTCTTTTTGCTATGAGAAAATTCGGCCACCAACTCTTAGGGCTGAAAAAAAAATGTTTCAAAAATTGTGTTTACAATTTTCTATAATTCTCATATTTAAAGAGTAGAAGTCAAATTTCAAAATAGAATCAAATCTCCATCTCCTATTTGAATTTGGAACAACAAAATCTCCTCTCATTATCCCTAATGTGGCCAGCCACCCCTAGGGCTTTCTAACCCTGTGTGTGGCGCCAAATCAGATAGGGAAGGAAGAGAAAATTATCATTTATCTTGTAGTCCAATTTTCATTCAAATTCAAATTCGAATTTAAGTCAAACTTAAATCAATTTGAAATTCTAAATTAAACTTATCAAAAAAGTTCAAAAAGATAAATTTAAATTGTGTTCACATTTCAAATTCAAATTTAAATAATCACATTATTTAATTAATAATTAATTCTCAATTAATTATTTTTCGAGTATTTAATTATAGAATTCCGTAATTCTAAAATTCTTATTTTGCCCTTGATGTTTGGTAGAATTACAAGGACAACGCGGGGACTAATAGACCTATAATCTCGAGCTCTAATAAAATTAATAATTAATTAAACACTTTAATTAATTAATTAATTATATTAATTCGAATAGTTACTCCACTATAAACTTGGAATTGAACTTTCAAAATTATAGACAATAATTACTTCTAAACTGTGAAGTGTCCATTTGATATAGTCATTATATATAGATCAATCCTCCATAAATAATTCATAATTAGAGTTAGGAAGAATCTGTTAACCTCTCTAATTATATCTTTATTCTTGAGTACCATTGATTCTCTAATGGATAGTGATTCATAAAACACATTCATGAACCAGAGCGCTATTACTAATCCAAGTACCGAATCAACACTCAAGAGAATTATTTATCTACTTCTTTATCAAGAAGGAATGGATTCCATCTCGTATAATAACATTCTCAGCTACCTATTTCATTATGTCTCCGAAATACAATGAATAGGATTCAGGGTCTCGAAATCCGTACCAAGTAAATCAAAAGACATAAATCCATAAATAGGAGTTTGTTAAGAACTCAGGATTAAGATCATCCTATATATGACCATCGGTAGACTCAATTAGAATTTCTACGCTTTAATGGAAATTATTAGAAATTCATATTGTGTCTCGTGTCCATGTTCCACACAATCTCATTATGCGAAATACACTCATTCAATATCACACAATATTAACAGGGCGGATAACACCATTCCATTCTAAATGGGAATGACATGTATCAGTAATGTTCTAATTAAAGACAACGAACTTTAATTAGATTTATTACGCACATCACTTTTTGATTATTATCCTTAAACATTATCCTCTCATATATAACACTTATATACTATGTTTAAGGTTACATAAATAATCATGGAATTTTCATTTGATATTAAAAAAATATTCATAAATATATACACATAAAATGATGAATAAACTCTTTTATTAATTAAATAATAAATATCCTATTACATCTCATGCTTCTAGGACACTATTTCCAACAGTTAGTATATTTTTTCTAGATTTATGTTCTTTTATCTGTAAATATTAAATAGTATTATTTAATCCCTATACTAAATATATCTAAAATAAATTTTCTATTCAAATTTTGTAGATCTGTACGTAGTAGAATTTCAGAAACGGGGTTAGAATTTCATAAAATTTCGGGTTCTGCCCCCGAGGATGCACTCTCTGCATCCTATCTAGGCTTACAGTAATAGAATCTCTTACTGATTCACAAGATCTCTTATCTTAAGAAATTGTTCATTTAATATTATGAAATCGTTAATATGATCCCACGAACTACTCAAGCCGCGGGCCCCATAACTGGGAAAGCCATGAGGTTCCATAACTAGACAAGCTATGGATTCCATGGACAAGACAAGCCATGGATTTCCATAAACTAAACAAGCCATGGTTTTCAAAGAGTTTTTCTTTCGCAAACCAATCCCTTTCTTTAAAACATTTTGAAGGCCCAAATCTTTTTTTTTGAAATCAAGCTCACAAGGAAAAGGGATAGAAATCTTACATTGTACGATCAAACCTGGGACTAGCGTTGCCTTTTCCAACTTCTGCTTCCTTAAGCCCCTTCAGTCTGAATCCTCAGTGATCACTAACACAAGACAACACTTTAAGATCAATTTTCATTCCTAAAGCAATATAATCTCACTTATGTACTAAGATTTCCAATTAGTGTGCCCTAATCCATTTTCCTGTTTCAAATTATCATTCTAAGGGTTTTCAATCTCAATCAAGGATTAAAGATGCTAATCCATTTATCCCAAGTCTCCAAATGAAGCTAATTTGGGTTCTCCCCGAAAACAGGAATCAAAACAACATTTTTTAGGCCAAACAGGGTCAAACCCGTGTGCACCGGTCGACCGATGATAGAGCAGTGCAACACTACCGGTCGACTGATAGTGTGCACACCGGTCGACCAAATCGGTCGGCCGGTCAGCCTGCATTCTAGTCGACCGCACAGGTCGACCGGTGGAATCAGTTGCGCGAGAAAAGCTCACAGAAACCAGTCTAAAAACCTGTAATCTCAGTCCCAAATCCAAATATTTCAAAGGAAAACTACTAGATCTAGGTTCTAGGTCCTAAAACAAGTCCAAAGAACCCAAGATCTCCAATTTCTACTCTAGTTTTACTCAAAAATCATCAAAATCCGGTTTAAGCCAAAAATAAGTTTTGAAATTCAAAAACTTGAGATTCAAGAGAGGTTCTTTCAGTAATCTTAACTCGAATCCTTCTCTTGACGTTGAAAACATTTTGAAACTCTTCTTTGCTTCAAGATCCGTTTGAGTCGAGACAAAAATGGGAGTGAGAGAGAAAGAGAGTGAGCGGGAGAGTGAGAGTGAAGAAAGAGAGAGAGTGCACGGGAAAGGAAAGAAAAAAGGAAGAAAGAAAAGAAAAGGAAAAAAAAAAAAAAGGAAAAGGAAAAAGAAAAGAAAAGGAAAAAGAAAAAGAAAAGAACATATGTACAATATTTTAAAACTACAGTCCAGAAATGCATCCATACACACTTCTAGATTAAAATAAATTACCGAGAATAATTTAAATACCTTAGAATTATTTAAATTCTTATTTCAAAAACGTTTATTAATCAAAACTCAATTAGTCAAGTCAGATTAGGCACACTAATAATCTCAATTACCTTAATTAATCTCAATTAATTCTTCAGGTTGTTACAACTCCACCCCCCTTAGGCAATTTCGTATCCGAAATTCATGCCTACCTCAAAGTGTAGACATATGCGGATACCGTTCCTACATCGTGGTTTCTAGCTCCCATGTCGCTTCCTCATGGTGTTACCATAATACTTTTACTAATGGGATCTCACGATGACACAGATTCTTTATTTTTCGGTCAAGAATCTGAATTGGTGCCTCATCGTATGACGTGTCATACTGTATCGGAACGTCAAACCACTGCACTACAGCTTCCGGCTCAGGTTAACATTTCTAAAGCATGGAGACATGAAACACATCATGCATGTGAGATAATTCAGGCGGTAAAACCAACCGATAGGCCACCACTCCAATTCGTTGCACGATTAGGAATGGTCCCACATACCTTGGTGCAAGTTTCTCTTTTACACCAAACCGAACAACTACCTTGCGTGAGGAAACCTTTAGCAACACAAAGTCACACTCTTCGAATTCCAAAGGTCTATGCCTTCTGTCAGCATAACTTTTCTGACGACTTTGAGCTGTCAACAGTCGTTCCCGAATTACAGCTATCTTCTCATTATTCTCTTGAATGACTTCCGGTCTAGTGCCCAGTTGATCCTCTGGTTCCAACCAACACACAGGTCATCTACAAGGATGACCATATAGAGCTTCAAATGGTGTCAGTCTATGGTAATAATAAAGAAAAAGGGGAACCGCTCGAGTGACAATTTCCCCGTAATCTCAAGGTTGCAACAGACCTTTGGAGAGGTCGTTGTGGGACTAATGGCGGCTCATGTCCAGAAAGCAAGAAGGGAATGAATTACCTCAACAAAGGACGCCCCTACTGTAAGGGGAGAAATGGTGGGAGAAGAGGGACGCTTGTCATTTGTTCCACCCAGGGGCTGCCACAAGAGTCTCATACTTAACAAAAAAAAAAAAAATCTGCAATTACTTTTAAAAAAAAAAAAAAAGAGTGGGGATGGATTTAACGTAAAGAGGCTTGCCTGGTCACGAGAAGCTCCTCCCCAAGAGAAGGACTAGCGGGGATGTCTCTAACCTTCTCGTCTGCATGATTGTGGGAAGCCTGAAAAGAAAAGAAGGAAAGGAAACAAAAGGAAAAGAGAAAAAGAGAACGTTTAAAGGCTACCTCCAAGTTTTTCTAGAAGCAACAAGGAAAAAGCTGAAACAAGAATGACGGACAAGCATCAAATAAAGGATGTGTAAGGATATATGTTCAAAAGCTTACATAACGATGCTGGGATGCTCACTAAACAAAGGAAAGAAGGAAAATCACTATCAGACTTCCTCCATTACTTTGTAACAAGAACGGGGACACATGGACATAAGCATAAAGCTCACAAACAAAAATTTCAACACAGGCACATTCAAATGGTGGTAGATTTAGCAAAACCAAGAAAGTGAGGTAAATCATTCTCAAGGAAAGGATAAATGAAAAAGTGGCAGGTAAACGACTATCACAAAGATTCTCTAAGCAAGAAGAAAGAAAAAAAGGAGATTTTCGGGCCCTAGAGCAAGGGGCGGAGGAACTTACCCAATACCTGTGGAGGTTGTGAGAGACCGACGATAGGGAACAGCGCAGAATGGTGACAACGGCTTCCTCTATGAACAACCGAATATGCAAAACAGTACGCTAATGTGGGAAAAAGTGGCAATGAGGTGGTATGAAGAAAAAAAAAACAAAATACAAGGAGCCAAAAAAAAAAAAAAAAAGGAAAAGGAAGCTGATGTAATGTCGAGGGCATGTCCCGAGCCAAAAGTGTCAAATTAACACTTCGACACGTTGGGAGGAATTAAGAGGCTTGTAAGTTTACGGAGGTCACAATAATGATGATTAGCCAATCACAACAAGTATCAATGCAATGAAAAAGGAGAGGCATGGCAACGGTAGAGTGAAGCAATCACAACAACATATCCAAGACTACAAAAAACGTCTACTTCTTACTGCCGTAAAGGCAACAGAGAGCATTATTTCTCACTGCCGTAGGGACAATAAGAGCAAAAGTCAATGGAGAAAGTGCAATTTACAAAAAGCAATGACCCAAGAGCGAGCCAAAACGCAGATCAAAACAAGTGGGACGACAATATAAGGAAGATTTCAAAGCTTCACATGCCAGTTTCTTAAGGTGAGCCGGTAGAACATCATCAAACAAGTCATGACTCTTTTGAAGCACAAATACAACAACATAAGATATGGGAGTATGGTTTCTCACGATCAAAGGCAAGGAGTAATGGCAACACCAACAACAAAGAAAATCATCATCCACAGTAATTCAATAAAATAAAAAGAGGGATTTCTAAGCCCTACGACAGGGGCAATGGAACTTACCCAAATTTCATGGAGATTGGTGGTGGGGACCGACGCGAGACAGCAGCGGCAACCCCTCCATGGATGACGACAACAGTGGTAGCCCCTCCATGGGAGGCGAGAACGGTAGTAGCTCCCTCCGTAAACGGCATAGGGCAGTGGCGGCGACCCCTTCCACGGACGGCTGAGACCACAATAGAGGTTTTGTCTTTTCTAACTTTTTCTCTTCCCCATAGTGATTTTGGCAGAATGACTTCAGGGATTTCAGAGGAGAATAGATGAGAATGGTGGGGATTCTAGCTTGAGAAAGAATGAGGGGGATTAAGTTTATTCTGGAGAACTCTAGCTCTTCCTCCTTTTCTACGGTCAGTGGAGAATATTAGGGAATATGGCAGTATGAGGGAAGGAGAATGAGGTGCTCTTTTGTTTCTGTCTTTTACGTTCAAATTTTTTTTTAAAAAAAGTCCCCCTTTCTATAGAAAAAACTATGGAACGCTAGAAAGAGAGAAAATAAGATAACATTTTTACGGAAGAATGGCAGATCATAAGCCCCCCTTTCTGGCTGGTCATTTTTCTGGTTTTTGGGCTCTATTAGAGCGACCGACGGAGAATTCCATTCTCCATAACTTCCCTCTGGAGTCCCTCTAGAACAAGTTTCTGGGCGTTCTCCCCATTGGAAGTGGTAACAAAAGCTCCTAAAACATCGAAGCCCCTTAACCACGACCTAATAACCCCCAAGATTGAGTTTTGTTCCCTCCACATGCTACGTCGGTCAGAATCATATCCTCTGCCCAGGCGATCAATGAAAATTGGTGCAATGAAAATTGGCGAGGGCAGGAATGATAAAGTCAGAGCCCAGGCGATCAATGAAAATTGGTGCAATATTGAGGGTATATCCTCTGCCCATCATGTCAAGATGACACCGGGGAACGCTGGGAGGAATTAGAAGAGAGACTAGGACTTGCAATTTCAAGAGGAACGTAATGATGATGCTCGGACTATCACGACAAGTACCAATGCAAAAGAAAAAGGAGGAAACGGTGGCCGTATCGCTAAACAACCATGACAACATATTCAAGGTGACAAAATGAGCAAGTGACACACAGTCACGGAGTCACCACAGCCTCACGGCTTTAACAATCGGATGCAACCACAAAGCGCACACTCAAGTAAGCATATAAGTAATGGGGAAAATGCGGTGGACAAGCATTAATGAAAAAAAAAAAAGAATCAAAACAGAGCACATGTGAGAGCGTCAGTTCAGAGAGATATTCAACGATATCACAATGCCCACAAAACAAAAAAAAAAAAGAAATTCAACAGCAATGATGGAGACGAATGGGCATGGAGCGTGGACAAATAGGCTATGAATCTTTACACGAGCACTTTTCGAAGGATAAATTTCAACAAAGCCAAGTGTGTCAAAAGAAGAAAACTGGTTTGGTTCTACACTAACGGAGCAAGCAGCTCGTTTTTGATGATCTCGTTCTGGTTTTTGCCAAAGTCTCCTTTCCAGATGGGTGGTGACAATAAGGGAGAAATAGTAACAACAATGACAACACAAGCAAAAAAAAAAGAAGAAAAAAAAAGAGGCAGAACAATGGCGGGAGACAATTGCCAAAAAAAAAAAAACTCCAAACCAAGGAGGCAAGAAAGGGAAAAATAGGGATTTCTAAGCCCTACGGCAGGGGCAATGGAACTTACCCAAAATTTACGGAAGTTGACGGTGGAGAACGACGTGGAGCAGCGGCAGCAACCCCCTCCATGAATGGGATTTTTTAAGTCAATAGGCCCCAAATGTACACTCATTCAATTTGTAGACCCCTTATAAATAGAATTTCATTTTTTATTTTTTTTATTCTCAGGATTTAGCTGAATGACCAAAATATCCTTTAAATGGGGAGAGAAAAACGACAGGGAGAGGGACAAAATGACAATAAAAAAACGTTTTCCCTTTATTGACTTAAAAATTCGTTTCCTTTCCCTCTTAAAAAAAAAAAAAAAACAAATCTCAAATCCCTAATTTTTGCTCAGACTGCTCATTTCCTCTCTCGGTCGTCTGTCGTCTGCCGCTCCCGTTGCTGCCCACCGCCACGCAGGCTCCCTCCGACCACCGCACTGCAGTTACCGGTCTTCTCCGAGCCTCTCCGGTAGTCTCCGGTCCGCGGCAGTCATCTTATCTGCGGTAATCTCCCCCAACCATTCTCCGGTCCGAGCTTCTCCGGTATTCTCCTCAGATTCTGTGGATTGTCGGGCCTATTGAACGATTCTGTAGATTCTCCGCTTCTCCGATAATCTCCGTGTCCTCCGGTCCTCGCCGATACTATCGTCCAACCGCCATAAAACTCGGCCCGCTTGTTCTTTGGATTTTCAAGGCGCCCGACCGCCCCAAATCAATAAAGGTATAACTTTTAATCAAGAATTTTTTCATCCTTGCCGATTTGGTATACCTATTAGTGTGGAATTTTGTAAAGTTTTGGTTTGGTATGGTCAATAAGTCGTGGATCTTTGAAATGTTAGTGAGAAAACATAGACCCGTGATGAATGAATGAGCGGGCATGATGAATGCACGAGTTGGACTTGTGTTAGATGTATGAATAGGTAATATAAAGATTTTTATATTCAAAGTGTATATATTCTATGAAACTCGAAAAGTTATTCGGATATATTTGGGCGTTATTGATGTTGAGAGCACTTTTTGTTTCTCCCCGTGAGTATCTTTGTTAATGCAAGTTAGTATCATTATTTTCAATGGCATCGCGATAATCCCTTCGTTGTTTAGTTAATGAAGGCACAAAGAGCCATTTGTAATCGAAAAAACAGACGTGGGTGAGGCTCATCAACAGGGTTGCTTTTCGCCTTTGTCGATGACATCATCTCACAATGATGAGTCTAATCCCGACCAGATGGGACAAAATGTCGACGCCGACAAACGCGGTAAACCCCCAAAAAGGAACCTGTTCCGGTCAAAGTACAAGAAAACCCCATTCACCGAACCTTGAATTACAGCCCTCAACCATTGTGATGCGTTTTCCTAGCTACAATACATATACAATTTTAGACTGTTTGTGAATGAACTGATCAGTTTACATGTTAGACTACTTTTTATATTCAGAAACATTAGTTGTATAACTTATTTTGGGTATGTAATTTAACTGACGAACTCTGGGTTTTATGAATGTACTAGTAGCCCCAGAACTCACCCTTTTTTGCGATTCTGCGCATATTTTCGACCAATTCTTACCGTTCGGTAAGAACGGTAAAAAGAAACCTGAATATTAGTTGCTCTCTGTTCGGTTAGCTTTTTTTCGACCGTTCTTACCGTACCGTAAGAACGGTCGGAAACTTTACTGATCGACACCGTGATACGTCACTTGTGTTCATTCATCACTATCCAATCCATCATCAACCGGTGGATACGTCACTTGTGTTCATTCCGACCGATCTTACCTTTACCGGTGGGGAACGGTCGAAACATATGTTTGCCCTACATAGGTTATTGGCCCATATCGAGGATTGGCGACTTTGTGGTTATTCTCGACCGCCCGACCGGGTCCGGTAAGATCGGGTGCGCATGTCGTTCTTGAGGTTATAGCCCATGCGGTCATTCCGGCTGAGAGAGGATTGGCGACTTTGTTGTCATTCGACCGCCTCCGACCGGTTCGAAGAAGAACGGTATGAATGTCGTTTGCAGGTTGTAGCCCATGCGGTCATTCCGACCGATCTTACACCTGCCCGGTGGGAAGCGGTCCGAAACATTAATGGGGTAATGATAATACCACTAAAGTATTCCCACATTAATGTAATGAAGATAAAACATGTGAAGATGGAAAATATATATTAATATGGACGTGCAAGCTTACGTACATACGTAAAAATAATGTGCATTGAACGGATATAAATAAATATATGAAGAAGAGGTCGATGAACTTAGTCTAGACATACCGGTTAAATTACACTTATGAGACTACAACGAGTATTCCTAAGTACATATGAGTTTCATTCCTGAGTTTCATTCCTGAGTTTTGCCTAGCAATCTATGTTTTATGATTTTTTACAAATTTTATTATAGGTTTGTTCTTGGTCTGTTTTAGGTATGTTCTAGGTATGTTCTAGGTTTTTTTCATTTTTAACCAATTTTTTTTTCTTTTACAAACTAAAAAGTTTAGTAATACCCAAAAAGACAAAGAGAATATGAAAAAATCTATGTTTTATAAATTTTCAATGATTTTGTTCTTGGTCTGTTCTAGATCCGTACTGCTATAGTAGGAACGGTAGGAAACCATGCTAAAGGTGGCGTTAGTAATTTTGAACATAAATTATAACAAAACATATACATCCCGCCCCTCACGTTTCAGAAGTCCAATAATGGTAAAAGTCATAACTAACACAAAGATAAACAAAAACCATGCTTAAAGCCCTCACGGTTCGGGAAGTCCAATAACGGTTCCTAGGTGTGTTGCGCCCAATTATATCGACTTCGTTAAGACTTCTTGAAGAAGAAGGGTTGGTTATGACATATGTGGAGGATAGGTCTCATGAAGGTACCTCGATTGGCCATGCTACGCATTGAAGTCAAGCTTTCACCGCTCGACCGATAGCGGTCGAATGGTAAGAAAGGAATAAAAGGTGTGCCGGTCGGTACTAGTAAGAACGGTGAGAAGGGCCAAAGACCTATTAAGGCATGTCGGTGTGTTTCTTACCATTCTTCTTTGGGACGGTAAAGAATGCATGAATGCCACCGAGGATAAAAAGCGAGTGGGGTTTATTTCCGACCGTTCTAACCGGTAATCGGGTAAGAACGGTAAGAACGCAACAGAGCGGGTGATAGGCATGAGGTATGTTGCTGACCATTCTTACCGGTACCGGTACGAACGGTAAGAAACCTGACTTAGATGAGACCAATACTATATATAGGCAACATATGGAAAGGGAAAAAAAGTTATTCGTTTAGTCTTTTAATTAAACGCTGTCCAATCTGAAATGTAGTTCAACGATAAAGTCCAATAACCACATCAATCGCACCAAATACAAAGATATTGAAAAAACAATGCCTACGACAACAGTTATTATTCTAATGGATACATCACTTCCGAGCTAACGTGAGAGGTTGTTGCATGACGAAGTTGCTTCCATTTCCCTTTCCCCTGCTCTCCAATCAAAGGGAATCTGGTTTTTTGAATCGGCCCACGTCTTTTAATAAAGTTGGGGGGTAACACCACCTCATCCTGTATATCATGGGGAATGTCCCAGTCTGACGAGATTGGTACAGGATATATGGTTTTAACATATGCCAATGCCCATAACTCTTTTAGATAGTATTTTGAGCACAACTAGTGCATATTGTTAGGGCCATCATCAAGCGCTGCAAGGACATGTATGCATGGGAACTTGTCTATATCATACACTTTGCACGAATAAGTTCTCCGCAACAAATCAACCAGAAAACTTCCGTCATCCCCTGTCACATAGTATTCAAGCGTGGATGTGTTTAGTTCGTTCACTTTTAAGAATGTAGACTCTTTGTACCTCAGATGCAACGTTCTCTCCACCCTTGGAGTTAAGCGTTGTGAGGAAGATCCCATAGTTGATTCCTTTTGGTGCGTGTTGAACCACTCAGAAATTTTTCCAACTATCGCATCCATCAAGGGTATTATGCCCGATCAGATCTTTCTTACTGGAAAGACCGGTTGGCAATTTTCTTACAGGGCACACTAGTAAGAACTTTCTGACCGGACTCAGGTTTCTTACCGCTCCCACCAGTCAGAACGGAAAGAAATGACAGACGTGAGTTTCTTCGATTTTGCAGATTACTCAACTCCGAAGAGGCCATGAAATAACATGATTCTTGTTCATTTTTCAAATAAAATACCAAACCACGATTACCCAGCATTCAAACAATGAATTAAGCATAAAAACTACAAGATTTGAGAGAATAACGGACGTAGATCGAGCACCCAAAATAATGCTCGGATTTAGTTTCGATTTCGTTTCCTTTAAACGCCCAAAATAATGCTCGGATTGTTAATCACCATGAATGCCGGCGATTTTCGACGTTGGTAGGGGCATTCTCCGGCGGTGAAAGGCGGCGGCGGCGCCGGTGAGATACAAAATCTAGCCGGCAACGTAGGGGGGAAGGTTTGCTCTTTTTAATTCCAGAGAAAATCTAAGGGTATTTTGGGTATATGTATAAAATCATTTAATGAGAAGCCTACTCATTAAAATTTTTTGTTTTGGAGCCTACTCATTAAAGGCAATGCACGTTTTAAGCCTATTTTGCTAAAGGACCCCCATGAATGGCACAGGACAGCAGTGATAACCCCACTCCACGGATGACAACTCCATCCGCGGACGGCTGAAATCGCAAGCGAGGTTTTGTCTCTCTAACTCTTTCTCTTCTTCATATTGTTCTCGACAAAATGGTTTTAGGGGTTCTAGTTTGAAGGAGGTGATAATGGTAAGGGAATCTGGTTTAAGAAAGAAGGGGGTGATTAGGGGGAATTTTGGTTAGAGAAGAAAGGGACTAAGTAGAGAACTCTAACTCTCGTCTAACTGATGAGGGGTGTTAATGTGGGAATAATAGGAATGTGACAATCTGAGGAGGGAAGATTAAGGAAAATGAGTTTTTCTTTTCCGATTCTGTGGTGTGTGTCTAATAATAATAATAATAATAGAGGGGAAACGACAGAACGTTAGAAAAAATAATAATAATAAATAAGAATTTTTTGGAAAAAAGGAAATATGTGGTCAAATGACAAAGCAAAGGGGATTATATTTCTGGGAAATACAAGAATGGAGGTATTCTCTTTTATAAAAAATAATAATAATAATAATAATAATAATAAAAAAAAAAATGTTGCGTGGAAAATGAATATATATATATATATATATATATATATATATAGTAATAGTTTTGAAATATGGGAGCAAAAAGAAATATTATTTGGGAAGGAGTATTATTTTTTCAGGAGATGGAGAAAAAGTGAAAAATGGGTTATGTATTTTGAAGGATGAAAAAAAAAGGTATTAAAGGGATTGGCGGGAAGTGAGAGGGATATTAAAGGGTATTAGTTAAACAAAAATAATAATAATGAGGAAAAATGAACGTTGGAAAAGAACTCGGTGTAACAATGATGCAATTATTGAAGTGATTACAGGTTCTTTCAAACACTGATTGATTCAGCTAGCAGTTTGATTCTGCACCAATACAAACAAAACGGATTGAGAGGCTCAAGGATTGATTGCATGGCCTATCTCGCTTCGCTGCATGGCCCATACAATCAAGGGGGCTAATGTTGATACCCAAAATCTTACAAGATGTTGGCCCGGCCCAAATCGAATAAATGCAACTCCAGGTATGGTACGTGGACCCAAATCGCTGCATGGCCCACGTTTGGGGACTTCTAAGTGGGCCGTGGTTTGGCAGGTCAAGGAATGTAACTGGACCCATTTTATCCACCCAATTAGATCCTTCGCCCACTTGGGGTGGTCCTGGGTCTATGAGGGAATTAGGATAATATGGGTTATGAAGGAAATTAGATAAAGTAAAACCTATTATAGACAGTCTAGGAAAAACCAGTTAGATTACCTCGCACTGAGACACAAAGCAACATTTCTCCACGTCTTTCTTTTCCTTTTTTCGTTCAACTTTTTCCTTCCCGGGGGGTCAAGGCAGTCCATTCCTAAAAAAATCATGAAAGGCCGGAATAAATATAAATGAGAGGGGGGAATCTTTGTCCATCCCGCTGCCACTCCCTGACCTCACCCCAAATTACCACGAAGCCATGTTTGGCTGCCACTCCCTGACCTCACCCAAAATGGCCACGAAGCCATGTCTGGCTGCCACTCCCTGACCTCCCCCAAAATGGCCACGAAGCCACATAAACATTCTTATGGTATCATCGAAAGCTATCCCTGAACCCCACTGGAAATGTCTTACCGAGGGGGGGATTTCACCAACATCCAAAACGGCTAGCGGAAAACTTCCCTCCATTTTTACCTCGAGCCTCGCCTATAAATACCATTGCCCAAACCTCTAAAAAAAACAATAGATATTGATGATTTAGTATTTTTACCAACAAATCAAGTACTTTTAAGCTTGAATATTTGTAAGTTTTCAAGCATTTTTGTTAGTTTAATGTCTCTTTGTGTGTTTTTATAGGAATTATAAATAAATGCCAACTTGGATGATTTTGCATGAAGAAAAGAAAAATATTTGCCTAACTTGTGAATCAATGGCAAGAGGAGGTGAAAAAGGATTTTAAGGCACAAAAGAGGAGGCTTTTGAATGTAAGAAAGTTGGCTGCAACAAGACCTTCATAGGCTTCAGCCATGGCAAAGGAAAGCAAAGAAGACCAGAGAGTGGGAAGCGCAGTCGCAAATGACAAGACAACAAAGCGCTGCAGCGTCGTCCGCCAGAAACGCTGGGCCGCAACAAGCACTGGGGGACAGCTGTGCCCAAAGAAAGGCGAGCTCAAGAGATGAGCGCCGCAAGAAGATGCCCAAAAGAACACCTGGTTCCAAAACACGCTACTGCAATAAGCACCTTGGTGCGCCTGCAACACGCACCACTTGATGCTCCGGGCGCTGCGATTGCACCAATGTAGCTGCAATGTGCCCCTGCAATAACAGCGGTATCCTCGCAAAACGCCCACCGCGCAGCATCTTCATGCAAAGGCTACACAGTAGCGATGAAACCCTAGCTCCGAAATGTTGTATTATAAAAGGAAAGAGTTGCCATTTGAGAAAGGGGCCCGGAAAAGTGAAGAAAACATCAAAAGGAGGCCGAAATCCTTGATCTTGGAGGTCCTTGAAAGCTCTTCAATGGATATTGGGTTTTATCTTCTTTCATCTATTTTCATGTTGAGCTAGACATTAAATCTAGGACTTGATGTAGTTTTATTTGAACTATGTTTTGAATATTTTGTTAATTGTTAATTTAATTTCATTTCCAATTCATTTATGTTTCTCTATGCTTAATGCTTTTAATTTATTTTGCCAATGAGTTAGATGATTTTTAGATTGCGAATTTGATGCTCGGGAGAGATTGAATTCTTTATCTAGATTTGAGAAGCATAGTCTAGGTTGTTGTGAGACCGGGAGGAGATCAACGCTTAGATAATCTAATTAGGATTTAGGTTGTCATGAACCGCTTTCATTTTTACCTTGATCCTGGAATTGTGCTCTTTCAGCTCGTCGATCAATCGTTGTTCTTGCAATGGATCGAGTTTAGATGAGATGATGATTGAGAATGTGTCTTCATCTCCCAAGAATGCACGTTTTAAGCCCTCAGGTGGTTGGCCTGGCTTGTCTTTTGGAGTCTCCTCGGTGGATGATTTCAGTTTTTCTCCTTCTGTTGGGAGCTCCTGAAGACATGGTGACCCAAACTTAGTTCCTCTGTCCTGTGCTTCTTTGAAAATAGCAGCAATGGTAGCCACCTCACAAGGATTGGAACTCTCAGATTCAGAATTTTGGAGGAGGTTTTCAAGATCTTCAGAGTTACTTTGCGGCAGAACCTCCTCCTCGACAAGTTTGTCGATCATAAATGTTTGGTGACACTCGTCGTCATCACGTGGTTGCTTTTGAATATGAAAAATATTCACCTCAAGGGTCATATTCCCGAAAGATATCTTCATGAGACCATTCCTACAATTGATAAGTGCGTTTGCTGTGGCAAGGAAAGGTCTTCCTAGAATGATGGGAATGGATGACTCCATATTCACCACGGTTTGTGTATCCAAGACAAGAAAGTCCACGGGTAATAAAATTTGTCGATTTGTAATGAACGTCTTCTACTATTCCCCGTGGTCTCTTAATGGTTCTATCGGCGATTCTTGCAGTAACCACGGATGTGGGCTTAATCTCTCCAAGACCCAATTGCGAGTAGACCGAATAAGGCATGAGGCTCACACTTGATCCTAAGTCTAGTAATGCTTGGCCGAATTCATGTGTCCCGATCCGGCAAGAAATGATAGGACAACTGGATCCTTATACTTCGCGGTGTTTTTCGCTCAATCACACGCTCACTTGTTCCGTCAAGAATGCGTCTTCTTGACGTGGTGCTTTCTCTTTATTGTGCATGATCCTTTATAACCTTGGCATAGGCGGCACTTGCTTGATCACATGTAGTAAGGGAAGATTGATCTTCAATTGTGTCAAGTGCTCCGTGATCTCACTTTGGTTTTTCCGGCACTTTCCAGCAGGTCGAAGAGCACGGGGAAGGGCACCTTTACCGAATTTTAGTTGGCTCTTCTTTCTCCCGAGCCGATTCTTCATTACTCAAGTGGTTGTACTTGTCGATGGCATGTCTAAATTCTTAGCACTTGAGTAGAGAGATGGCGTTAACTTCCTTGATATTTTGACCTTGAGTTGGAAGTTTGAGCCATGTTTTGTCCTCTTAAATTGGACTGGGCTTATGATGGAAATCTACCGCGCTCTTGAACGGTTAAAGCTTCATCGACTTTGTGATCCTCGACTTTTTTATTTCCTTGTTCTCTTCCACCGTTGCGTGAGCATTGAATCAACCCTTTGATTCGTCTTATTTTTATGATCCATAAAAGCTTTTAAGGTATCCTCTAGAGAATTCCCTTTCGGCTGCATGTTATTCTGAGGCACAAAATATGTCCTTGGTGGTTGAGATTGTTGCTCTGATCTCCATTGCCCTCCAGATGATTGTGCATTTTGATTTGAATCTCGCCAACTGAAGTTCGGGTGGTTTTTCCAACCAGGATTGTAAGATTCTGAGAAAGGTCCATAAGGCTTCTTGTATGTGTCCAATGCATTACACTGCTCCTCATATACCCCTCTCATTTCACTTAAAGTGTGGCAATCCTGAGTTAGATGGCCCATTCCACCACAAACTAAATAGGGCTCATGTGCCTCTGTCCTTGCCACCATGTAGGGTCCTTTACTATCTTTACTTTTAAGGGCCTCGATTTGCTTCGTCAAAGCTTCAACCTGGGCCTTGAGACTTTCCTCTTCCCTTAATTGATAAACTCCAACTGGTCGGGACCTACTGGTGCTCTCAGTAGCACTCGGCCCAGTCCAAGTATGAGCTTTCTCAGCTAACCTCGCTCGGTGTACTCGATAGCTTCGTCAGGATCCTTTTGGAGAAAATCTCCATTGCACATCATCTCAACAAATTGGCGCTCTCGGATTGTGAGTCCATCGTAGAAATAGCTTACAAGGCGCCAACTTTCATATCCATGGTGGGGACACAGATTTAACAGATCTTTAAAACGCTCCTAGGCTTGATAGAGAGTTTCGTTTTCCTTCTGAGCGAAATTTGAGATCTGTCGTTTCAAATTATTAGTCTTATGGTGTGGGAAATACTTGTTGAAGAATGTCGTCGTCATTTCTTCCCACGTATCAATGGACCTGGGCCTAAGAGAATACAACCAGCTTTTGGCCTTGTCCTTCAGAGAGAAAGGGAAAAACTTCAATCTGACGGTGTTCGCGGCCTCAGCACGGCTGTGAAAGGTGGCCACCACCTCTTCAAACTCCCGGATGTGTACATAGGGATTCTCGTTCTCTAATCCGTGAAAGGTTGGGAGAAGTGCAATCATGCCTGGCTTGAAATCCGTAGGCGGTGCGTTTGGCGGGAACATGATGCATGATGGGGTGGCCGTGCGCGTTGGGTGCAGATAGTCTTGCAACGTCCTGTGCTGAACTTCCTCGTGTTGTGCCATTGAGAATAGATTTTGAAATGCGAACTCCAACGACGAGTGTGAAGACGGAGACGTAGAAGACGAGTTGGATAGAATTTCACTAGGGGTTTCTAAATTTGGACGTTGAGCAAATCTCCCTAGTTCGTCTCTATATCGATGCATTCACCCTAAGCGGCTCTCTTTTTTTTTTTTTTTTTTTTTTTTTTTGTTTATTTTTTTAATCAAAAAGAAAATAATTATATAGTAACGTAAATTGTAATCACCGAGAGTGCTCCCAGGAAAGACTATAGCTCTTGGCTCAATGAATAGTCTCCTAGACAGAGCAACGTTCCCAGGAAAGACTGGTGGGGCGAGGCCCGCTTAAGTACCAACTTTCCTAGACAGAACTCCCTCAGATTATACTTTCCACGTAACCACACAATTATTTTCAAAATCAATTATTAAATTTTATTGAGTCAATTATGAAATGTAATCTAATCAATGGAAACTATTCCTAAAGTCAAAAGCCTAAATCTACCAAATTATGAAAATCCTAGATTAGGAATCTAAATTAGTCAATTAACCACCATCTTAATTAATGAAACTATAAAAGGAAAAATTAAATTAGGCAATAATTAAAATATACAAATGAGGAAATAAAATAAAATCTTAATTTACCAAAAATAAAACATTACAAAATCAAATCACAATTAATTCCAAAACTAAAAAGAGAAAATAAAATTAGCAATGAGTTTTTTTTTTTTTTTTTTTTTTTTTTTTTCAGCAACCTAAACTACGGAAAAAAAAAATGAAAAAGGTAACAAATGTTAAAAAGGTGAACACAGAAACAAACTGGGGAAAACACAGAGGAAGAACGTGAGGACGGTAAGAAAGAAAGAAATACAGAAAACAATTTTTTTTTTTTTTTTTTTCGAGAAACTAAAGATACGTACACTAAACAAGAGACTATATATATATAATAGTAATAAAGTCAGCAAAACTTACGTAAACCAAATTTTTTTTTTTTTTTTTTTTTTTTTTTTTTGAAATAAACGATAAGAAAGAATAATAATAATAATAATAATAATAATAATAATAATAATAAATGTATACTTACCTCTTTGGCTCAAAAATCTACTGATCAGTCTTACTAATAGCACCTCCCCGGCAACGGCGCCAAAATTTGATTAACGCCCAAAAGTGATATTCACAAGCGGTCAATTGTAGCACAGAAGGGCGGTCGTATCCACAGAGAGATAACAAAATAACAAGAATAACTAACAGAATGAGAGCGTTAGAGAAAAGTGAATTAATGAAAAAGAAGAGTGTTTTTGAGATTTTTGTTGCGAATATAATAAAAAGGAGAAAATATTTGTGTTGAAGAAATTTAATAATAAAAACGGTAAGGTGTCGAGAATCCCTAATGTTTCGTTCACCAATTCCAGTTTTGATTCACAAAATAAAAGAACTGAATAGATTAAATCTCTATGTTGACTCCGGAAATATTATTATTACAAATTATCTAAAATCGACAATATATCAATCTGACAATATTGCAGTAAAAGACAAATTTGTAAAATAATTTGAACAACAAAACATTGCATGACAGAATTACATAAGAAAAGCGTGACTGAACTTATATAAAAATTGGCACACAATATTTTGAAAAGTAATAGAAAAATAGATGAGATTTAATTCATTCAGATGTTAAACTTTACAGCACAAGAAATCAAAACCCCGAATTGGGTCACTCAACAGAAGTTCATCTCTAACCTCACCAAAAGAACTCTAGCCAATCTTGCAAAACATTCTCACAAGTTCTAGAGAGAAAATATGAGACCCGACAAAGAAGACGACGTAAAAACTCAATATTCAAAAGCTCCTAAACCTAAGGCCAACCCCTCTATTTATAGTGTTCGAAGTTGCACGTCAAATAAGGAAATAAATTATAAAACTAGAAAATTACAAAAAGCAAAGGAAACAAAATAAAATTACACATAAATTAGAGAAATCACATATTTAATTTGGAGAAGAAATCCGGTAATTTGAGGAGAAGAAATGGATTGATCACGCCTCGGACACGTGTCACAACGTGATTGGAACTGAGGAGTAAGGCCGCCACGTGTCGCGCGCGGAATGGAGGAAGTTTCTTTGGCGGTCGCGACGGCGAAGCCGCCGACGTTGGGGTCCCACCGAGACAGGTGGCGTGCGTAGAATGGGCGGTTGGCTAGCACGCTGACACGCGGGACCCATGGGGGATAAAAACTGAGACGCGCTTAACTGCTGCGTGGGAAGCACGCGCTCCCTGAGAGTTGGGCGGCTTTGGTGACGCGCGAGGCATGAGACGGCGGAAAGAAATGCGCCGCGATTCTGCTACCGAGTGGTGGGGTCCACGGGCCGATGTTGGCTCGGCTAAGCTACTCGGCTCTCTCTCTCTCTTATCGGCTTGTGCGGCTACCGAGAGCTTAGCTCCGAGTGGGTTGAAAATATGGCTTTTCATGGCTTATTTTTGTGTGGCTTTTACATCGCTTTTTATCCGTAAATAATTAAGCAAAAGTTTGGACAAATTCAATTAGAGATATTATGAATAAAAATAATGGAATTGCTTAATTAAAACTTAAATATTTTAATATTATATAAATCAAAAGCAGTATTTAGGGTGCATTTTCATGCACTAATCAATATGCAAAGTAAAGAAGTGGCTAGCCAGCCAATTCCACATGAAGGATTTAGGAGAAGCCAACTATATTCTTGGGATCCAAATTATCCGGGATCGCAAGAATAGGCTTTTGGCATTGTCTCAGGCATCGTATATTGACAAGGTGCTTGTCAGGTTTTCGATACAAAACTCCTAGAAAAGAAATTTGCCTTCTCAACATGGAGTTTATCTCTCCATGGAGCAGTGTCCAAAGACACCTCAAGAGGAAGAGGATATGAGACGAGTTCACTATGCATTGATAGTTTGTAGCCTGATGTATGCAATGTTATGTACTAGACCTAACATATGCTATGAAGTAGGGTTGGTTAGCAGATACCAGTTAAACCCAGAATTAGATCATTGGGTTGCAGTCAAACACATACTCAAATATTTGAGGAGGATGACAAACCATATGCTTGTATACTCTGGTAGAGATTTGATTCCTATTGGATATACTAATTTTGATTTTCAGTTGGATAGGGACTCTCGCAAGTCCACCTTGGGGGCAGTGTTCACTTTGGGAAATGGAGCCGTCATATTGAGGAGTATCAAGCAATCTTGTATTGCTGACTCAACCATGGAGGCTGAGCATGTAGCAGCTTGTGAAACAGCTAAGGAAGTTGTCTAGCTTCGTGAATTTCTGAAGGAATTGGAAGTTGTTCCAAATATGCATGAGCCTATCATACTCTATTGTGACAATGGGGATTGAAGTGGCCAATGCCAAGGAGCCCAGGAACCACCGCAAAGGAAAGCATATAGGGCAAAAGCGGATCGTGTATAACAAAAATTTTTATAAAACTTTTGAGATACTCTATAGCTTATATTAATTTATGCATGAATAAATTAATCACATTAATTTATATATGAAGAACTCAATCCGGAAAAAATACCTGGAAGCCGACTCGGATGATAACTTGAGTTCTTTGACCACATATAGTCCTTGCTCCAAGCTTTGTGTGTAGAATACCAAATTCCTCCACGTCGATTCCTCGATTCCACGTAGACGTGTGTGTAGGCACACGTGAGATAAAACAGGTTTTTTAAACACTCAAATTTCCACAAACACCAACGCATGCACGATGTGAAATTTTTTAGAGAAACATTTTGCACTCTTTTTTTTCTCTATGAGAAATGCGGCCACCACTAACACTTAGGGCTGAAATTCTTTTCAAAAATTGTGCTCACAATTTTCTATCATTCTCATATTTAAAGAGTAGAAGTCAAACTTCAAAATGGAATCAAATCCCTATCTCCAATTTTGAATTTGGAACAAAAAATCCCTTCCCTTTATCCTTTAGGTGGTTGGCCATATTAGGATTTTTCAACCCTATGTCTGGCGCCAATTCTGATAGGGAAGGAACAGAAAAATAATCTTTATCATGTAGTCCAATTTTGACTCAAATTCAAATTTCAATTTTAGTCAAACTTAAATTAATTTGAATTCTAAATTGAACAACTTATCAAATAAGTTTAAATGGATAAATCTAGATGTGTTCAAATTCAAATTTAAATAACCACATTATTTAAATAATAATTAATTCTCAATTAATTATTTTTCGAGTATTTAATTTTAGAATTCGTAATTCTAAAATTCCCATTTTACCTTTTGTGTGCGGTAGAATTACAAGGACGACGTGGGGACTAATGGACCTATAATTACGAGCTCCAATAAAATTAATAATCAATTAAACACTTTAATTAATTAATTAATTCTATTAATTCTAATAGTTACTCCACTATAAACTTGGAATTGAACTCTCGAAATTATAGACATTAATTACTTCTCAATTGTGAAGTATCCATTTGATATACTCATTACATATAGATCAATCCTCCATAAATAATTCATAATTAGAGTCGTAGAACTGTTAACCTCTCTAATTATATCTTTATCCTTGAGTACCATTGATTCTCTAATGGATAGTGATTCATAAAACACATTCATGAACCAAATCGCTCTTACTAATCCAAGTATCAAATCAACACTCAAGAGAATTGGTTATCGCTTTTTCTCAAGAAGGAATGGATTCCATCTCGTATAATAACATTCCCAGCCACCTATTTCATTATGTCTCCAAAATACAAGGAATAGGATTCAGGGTCTCGGAATCCGTACTGAGTAAATCAAAAGACATAAATCCATAAATAGGTGTTTCTTAAGAACTCAGGATTAAGATCATCCTATATATGACCATCAGTAGACTCAATTAAAATTTCTACGCTTAATAGAAATTATTAGAAATTCATATTGTGTCTATGTCCATGTTCCACATAATCTCATTAAGTGAAATACACTCATTCAATATCTCGCCATATTAATAGTGCGGATAACACCGTTCCATTCTAAATGGGAATGACATATATTAACAATGTTTTAATTAAAGATTCAAAACTTTAATTAACAATGTTTTTTTATTATTATCCTTAAACACTATCCTTTCGTATATAACACTTATATACTATGTTTAAGGTTACATATATAATCATGGAATTTTATTTGATATTCATAAAATATTCATAAATATATGCACATAAAATTATGAATAAACTCTTTTATTAAATAAATAATAAATATCCTTTTACATCTCATGCTTCTAGGACACTATTCCCAACAAAGATCACATCCGCAAACAACATAGCTGATCCGTTTACCAAAACATTACCAGCTGGGAGTTTTGAGAGATATCTTGAAAGTATGGGACTTAGAGACATGCCTTATTTGCTTTAGGGCAAGTGGGAGATTGTTGGGATATATGCCCATAAATCAAACATGATTTAAATATTTTGCTAATTATCAATGAAATGAGGAATTTTTTCAATATTGTTTTGCATACATTTGATGTTTTATAAATATCAAAATCCCTAGATTATTTTCAGATGTAATTTTAAACATTGTATATAATTGTTATATGCAGAGGATAATGTTTAAAATAAAATAATCTAAACTTGTCTGTAATTATAAATTAAAGTTGGGATCTTTAATTTAAAATTACTAATACGGTTCATTACATGCTAAATGAAACAATCTTATCCTAGATTGTTAATAATGAGATTATTGGAATGAAAGCATTTTATGTAATATGATTACATAGGACCGGAACGCGATTAATTATGAATCTAATAAATTCCGTTATTAAATAGAGTATTCAATATTAGTCAATAATGGTTATATATGAATTAATCTTAATTCTGAGCAATTAATAAACTCCTATTTATGATATTATGTTCTTTGACATATTGAGTAATGACACATGTGAATAGTGTCAAAGTCTTGGTATATTGGGAGCATAGTAAAATAAATTGCCGGGAATATTAATTTACAAGATGAAATCCATTCCTTCATAATGAAGTAGATGGACGGTTCCCATAAGTGTTGATTCAGGACTTAAATAATACGAGCGCTCAATTTTATGATTAGATCATAAAATATATTATTCATTAGAGGATCAATGGTACTTATGGAGAAAGATATAATTAAAGAGGTTAACGGAAAATACCTAGCTTTAATTATGAACCGTTTATGGAGGATTGATTCGTATGTAGTGACTATATCAATGGACAACATATATTTCGTGAACATAATTATTTTATTATTTTAAGAGTGCAATTTCAAATTTATAGTGAAGTAATTTGGAATTAATAATTTTGATATATTAATTAAGGTGTTAATTAATTGTCAAAATTATTGGAGCTTAAAATAATAATGTTCATAGTTCCTCTCAATGGCTCCATAAGATTAATGTGAACTGAATATATCATATTGAGTTATGATTATTAATATAGAATTAAGAATTCTAAATACACATATATTAATTAATTTGTTTAATTAATATTAAAATTATTTTAAATTAATATGGATGAATTTAGAGAGAATTTTCTTCTCCACGTTTCCTTCTCCCTCCCCTCGTAAATATATATATATATATATATATTATAAATATACTAAAGGGGAGTGACGATTTTGTTGGTTGCCGAATCGAATTCGGCGGCGGAAACGCAGCGGAATAGCGGATCGTGTATGACAAAAATTTTCATAAAACTTTTGAGATACTCTATAGATTATATTAATTTATGCATCAATAAATTAATCTCATTAATTTATAAGATTCAAGGATCAACCGAAAAAATACCTTGTAGCCGACTCGGATGATATCTTGATTTTCTTTGACCACGAACAGTCCAAGCTCCAAGCTTTGTGTTTAGAACACCAAATTCTTCCACGTCAATTCCTTGATTCCACGAGGCGTGTGTGTGGGCACACGTGAGACAAAATAGGTTTCAAACACTCGAATTTCCACAAACACCAACGCATGCACGATGTGGAATTTTTGGAGAAAAATATTTTCTCTCTCTTTGCTATGAGGAATTTCGGCCAAGACTAGGGGAACTAGGGCTGAAAGTGATTTAAAAATTGTCCACAATTTTTCATTTATCTCATATTTAAAGAGAAGAAGTCAAACTTCAAAATAGGATCAAATCCTTATCTCCAATTTTGAATTTGGAACAAAAAAATCCCTTCCCTTATCCCTTAGGTGGCCGGCCACATACTAGGGTTTTATCCCGTGTGTGGCGCCTAGATAAGATAGGGAAGGAGAAGATATTTTATCCTTTATCCAAGAGTCCAATTTTAATTGATTCAAATTCAATTTAAGTCAAACTTAAATTAATTTGAATTCTAAATTAAACAACTTATCAAATAAGTTTAAATGGATAAATCTAGATATGTTCAAATTCAAATTTAAAAATAATCTCATTATTTAAATAATAATTAATTCATAATTAATTATTCTTGAGTATTTAATTTTAGAATTCGTAATTCTCAAATTCCCATTTTGCCCTTTGTGTGCGGTAGAATTACAAGGACGACGCGAGGGGACTAATGGACCTATAATTGAGCTCCAATAAAATTAATAATTAATTAAACACTTTAATTAATTAATTAATTCTATTAATTCCAATAGTTACTCCACTATAAACTTGGAATTGCACTCTCGGAATTATAGACATTAATTACTTCTAAACCGTGAAGTGTCCATTTGATATAGTCATTGCATATAGATCGATCCTCCATAAATAATTCATAATTAGAGTCGGGGTAGAACGTTAACCTCTCTAATTACATCTTTATCCTTGAGTACCATTGATTCTCTAATGGATAGTGATTCATAAAACACATTCATGAACCAGAGGCGCTCTTACTAATCCAAGTACCGAATCAACACTCAAGAGAATAATTTATACGCTTCTTTCTCAAGAAGGAATGGATTCCATCTCGTATAATAACATTCTCAGCTACTTATTTCATTATGTCTCCAAAATACAAGGAATAGGATTCAGGGTCTCGGAATCTGTACCGAGTAAATCAAAAGACATAAATCCATAAATAGGAGTTTGTTAAGAACTCAGGATTAAGATCATTCTATATATGACCATCGGTAGACTCAATTAAAATTTCTATGCTTAACGGAAATTATTAGAAATTCATATTGTGTCAACGTCCATGTTCCACATAATCTCATTATGCGAAATACATTCATTCAATATCTCGCCATATTAACAGTACGGATAACACCGTTCCATTCTAAATGGGAATGACATGTATTAATAATGTTTTAATTAAAGATTCCGAACTTTAATTAAATTCATTATGAACAGTTACTTTTGATTATTATCCTTAAACATTATCCTCTTGTATATAACACTTATATACAATCTTTAAGGTTACATAAGTAATCAAGGAATTTTATTTGATATTCATAAAATATTCATAAATATATGCACATAAAATGATGAATAAACTATTTTATTAAATAAATAATAAATATCCTTTTACATCTCATGCTTTCAGGAGACTATTCCCAACAGATTTACTGTTCACACAGGCACAATTCACTGTTCCTTCTATAGTGAAATGACCGTTTTGCCCTTATTTCCCCATTGTTCTGTTCTTCTGTACGGGGATTATTCGGTCTTTTTGTTTCCCAATCATTCGTCTGTTTTGGAATTCAACTTGATTTTACGATTTTGCCCCTATTTTTTGTTCTTCTTTTCCACTCCTGTCTTAAGGGCTTTCGGTCATTTCCCTTTAGAGGCATTACCTTTCCTCAGTTTCCTTGTCATTGTAGGTGCCCTAAATTATTTTGCTTCTTTCATTTGCCCTTTCTCTCCACCTCCTTCACTCGGTTTCCTTCTCATTGCAGGAGCCCTAGATTGTTTTGCTTCTTTCATTTGCCCTTTCTCTCCGCCTCCTTCACCTGCTCTGTCTTTGTCCCCTTCATTGTTCTTCGGCGAGTGTTCTGGGCTTTTTAACTCATAGATTCATGTTTGCCTCTTTCATTTGCCCTTTTTCTTCGCCTCCTTCATCTGCGCTATGCCTCTACTTCCTTGATTGTTCTTCGGCCATCTGCTATTTGCCTCTGCCTCCTTCATTGTTCTTCGACAAGTATTGTAAGCTTTTTCTCTCATGGGTTCATATTCCTTCCCTTTCTCATGTAATTTGGGGCGATGTTGTTGAGTTTTGTGACCTCTTTTCTTTGATTTGTTTGGGCATTTTTAGTTTTGGGTTTGATTTGATTTCCCACCATTTTTTTGTGCATGGTTATTTTGTGGGTTTGGTTTGATTTCCCTCTGTTATTTTTGTGCATGGTTATTTTGTGCTTTGTGTAGTTAAATTTTTCAATATTTATTAAGATTGGATGCAATTTCTAAGTAGATGGTGTATTTAGGTTTTGAAAAATTGATCTCTAATGTTTTATGCTTCTTTTGGATTGGTCATTTTGTTCGAGAGAGTAATTTTATCTCCCCCTGCTTTTTTGTGTTGTCTTGGTTGGTTTCTTTGATGTCCTTAGTCTCTTTGCCTTCCTCATCCTCTTTGTGCTTCCCTTATCTCCTTTCCCTCTTTATTTTCTCGGATATGCTTATGATCTTTCGGCCAATGTCGTGTATCTTTTCTTTGGTGTATTGATTTTCTTTCCTTTTCTTATCTGATTTAGGAGGAAATTGTGTGATTTTATGGTTTCCTTTTATTGACTTTTTGGTTGTGTTTATTTACTGTTTTAGTTTGGTTTTTTCCTGTCGTTTTAGTGAATGATGTTTTGATTTATTTATGTTTTGGTGCAGGTGTCTTCAATGTTGGTTTGCTTTGTCATTTTCACTCCAATTTTTCTGTGTTTTTAGGAGATTGCATCTTCAACCTTCCTTTTCTCATTGTTTTCCATGTCATTTTCTATGGTTTTCTCCGTTGTTTGCTTCCGCGCCTAATCTATTTAAATTTTTCAGTATTTGGCAAAAGTGTGTGCAATTTCTGATTGGATAGCACATATATGTTTATGGAGGAATTTTTTTTTCCTAATTTCCTATTTTCTAACTTGATTCATCCTTCTATTCACACAGGGTTCTTTATGTCGATGCTTCCGTGTTGTCTCCGTCTGATCTTGATGATAGAGATCGTTACGTGGATGGTTCCATGTTGTCTCTGCCTGATTTTCAATTTTTAGTAAACTGACTTTGCCCTCTTACGTGTCCTATTGTTACAGGTTGTGCATTTGATCTCCGTTCTCTAGCTGATGATCTGTAATATCTTCGGATGATCTCTAATATCTCTGGTACTCATTTGTCCTGCCACGTCCATAAGTTATATTGATCTTGTTGCATAGTTATTAAATGAATTCTTGATTTTTTTTTCTCTTTTTTTTTTTTTTTTTTTTTTTTTTTTTTTTTTTTTTTTCAGTCCGTGAAATGGATATCAAATTTAGGGAAAAAATGATTTTGCATGTCTCTTTTTTTTTACCTTTTTTTTTTCCTTTTCTCTTTTCCTTGCGCTGGGATGATTCTTATATTTACATTTTCTTTCTTTTCCTTGCTTTTCTTTATTCTCCGTAATATATTAATTTTATTGTTCTGCTAGGAAATTTTAGTTCTTTACGTTTTGTCAACCGACTTTGCCCTCTTACGTGTCCTGTTGTTATAGGTTATGCATTGTTCTGTTGTTCTCTATTTAAGAATGTTGCTGGATATGAATGTAATATGCATATTTCTGTTTCTTTGTCTTTCATTTGGCCTCTTTACTTCCCTATCTCAAGTAGCATCATTTACTGCTCTATTACACTGTCCATTACTTACAACTTCATCGCATTTACTCCTTTATCTCTGTATTGACTCTTTCATCTCCCTATCGTTCACACCTGTTGCTTCCGTTTGGTTGGCTGCATTTGGTTGGTTGATATTTTAGACTTAAAATAGTCTTCATACCGTTTGAGGTAATATTAATAACCTGTATCCACAGTTTTTTAATTTTTGCTGTTGGCATTGGATGTATTAATTTTCTATAGCAGTGTTAACGTTCGTTGTTTGCCTTTTATTATCTGCTTTTATTTTTCTCTATGTTTGGTCAATGTACAATAGTCATACGTGCACCTCTTTGTTTGTTTCTTAGTCATCTCTCTGTGTATCTACATATACGCATCATTTAGTCCTTCATCTCATTTACTCCTTCATTTCTGTAGCTTTCACTCTTTTATCCCTGTATCTTTCACTCATTTTTCTTCTATTGGTTGACTAATATTTTAGACTTAAAATTTTCAGTCTAAAAAAGGGAAGTCAATATATGAACATCATATATAAGGCAAATAAAACAAAAAATGCAACAACATAATGAAACATGAACAACAAAGATCAATACTACTTTAGCAAAGTCATAGATAGAATATCAATATAAAAAGTTTAAAAGTTTTGTGTAGAGATTGATAATACTCATCTCTCTGTGTAATTTTTGCATTTTCTGGTTTGTAATGAAATAAGGTGATATGTAACCCGTGTCTAGCTTCATTCCGTCAACAACTTCCAATTCATTGTACAAAGTTTTCCCATCCTGCAACAGTTCAACATAGTTTAGACATACAGAAACTAACTGGAACATAAGAATCAGAACATTCCATTCCATCCTCTACTTGTACGGAGTAGAAAGAACATACTTGGGCAAAGAAAACCATTACCAAAATTCCATAAGTAATAATACTATGACTATAGGTAACAAAACTGAAAAAGGATTTAAAATGACTCAATTTGTCAAGACGAATAACACATAAGATGAGAAGCAATTTACAAAACTTGAATATTGTTCCTTCACAACTAAAGAGATTAGAAATGATCATAAGATTATATCAAGATAATGTTTTTTTATTTGAATTCTAATCTTATTTACTATTTTTGAATTGAATTTTTTGGTGCTCTTTTCCTTACTATCTTCATTTATTCCATTTCTTTTGGTACCTTCATTTTTACTATTTCATTAGAAATTTATTCATAAGCGTTTTGAAGTTTTTTTTCTCATTATCTACCTTTTGCTTTTCTTTCCCTGTTCTTACTGTTTGATGCAATAAAAAAAAATAACAATCAGAGACACTACTCTTTGTTAGTGTTGTTCTATTTTTTTCCCTGTTCTCTTTCTTTTAATTGATGTAATAGTCTTTGAGAAGGTTATATGTTATATACTTAATTCATTTTGTGTTGCATTCAAGCCATAATTTATGTGATTTGCTTTCCCTGTTCTTATTGTTTGATGCAATAAAAATAAAAATAAAAATAAAAATAAAAAAATGATGACAACAATCAAGTCAGGGACATTGCTCTTTTCTGCCTTTTTCTTTTCTTTCCCTATTCTTACTGTTTGATGCAATAAAAAAAAAAAAAACAACAACAACAATCAGAGACACTGCTCTTTGTTAGTGTTGTTCTATTTTTTTTCTCTGTTCTCTTTCTTTTAATTGATGTAGTAGTCTTGGAGAAGGTTATATGTTATATACTTAATTCATTTTGTGTTGCATTCAAGCCATAATTTCTGTGCTTTGCTTTCCCTGTTCTTATTGTTTGATGCAATAGAAAAAAAAAAAAAAAAACAACAACAACAACAATCAGAGACACTGCTCTTTGTTAGTGTTGTTCTATTTTTTTCTCTGTTCTCTTTCTTTTAATTGATATAGTAGTCTTGGAGAAGGTTATATGTTATATACTTGATTCATTTTGTGTTGCATTCAAGCCATAATTTCTGTGCTTTGCTTTCCCTGTTCTTATTGTTTGGTGCAATAAAAAAAATGATGACAACAATCAGGTCAGGGACACTGCTCTTTGTTAGTATTATTCTATTTTTTTCCCTGTTCTCTTTCTTTTAATAGATGTAGAAGTCTTGGAGAAGGTTATATGTTATATACTTAATTCATTTTGTGCTGCATTCAAGCCATAATTTTTGTGATAGAGACAATCTCCTATCTCTTTGTGCAACTATCCTTAGTAAACAACCACATCCTGTTTATCAGACATTGCTGGGAATGTCTCATATTTGAGTCATGATTATTACACAAAAATATTATTACATCTATATCTATTGGCTTTTTAAGTTTGTTTTCCCCTTTTACTTATTTACTCATTTATTTACTTGATTATTTGTATTTTCTAAGGTTTGCTACTGCTCATTGCCCTGGTTTGGTGGTTCTCTATCGCTCATTGTTGTTGAAGTTCGGTTCGTTGACATTCCGGACTTAATATGGGATTTATAGCGCTTGAGGTATCTCTAAATCTTTGTTACTCACAATATAAATCTTAGCACCCTATGATTAATATTGAAATGAGTTGTTTTTAGTCCTACTAATAAATACTGCCAATAGAACAAGAATCTGCTATCCACATAGAAAAGAAATATGGTTAACTTGCATCAATGCTTAGCATAAGAAAATTCACGACAAAAGGTCATATATTACAAAATGATAACTTTCTTTTAGATATAGAATAATAGAAATTAATTAGCATATGAAGATCAGCTATCAAGTAAAATGAAAGCAACTTGAAGAAGAATCAAGAAGGTAACTTGAAGAAGAATCAAAAGGGCAAGTGACCAGTTCTTTTCGATATATTCTGCTCTTTCAGAAGTTCTTACAGCTTTCTTATTAAGTTGGGCCTCTATATTTGCATTTAAAGCGGGATTTATAGCGCTTGAGGTATCTCTAATAATTTCTTTCCACAGCTCTTTGGCTTCTATTACTTACCTTGGAAGTATTAGTACCTTATGGTTAATGTTAAAATGATTTGCTTTTAGCCCTCTTAATAAATATTGTCAATAGAAAGCATTGGGCAAGATTTTCTTTTGTTCTCAGAGGTTGTTAGCAAGCTTTTTTTACTTGCTAATGACTACTAAATTTAATATAATGTAAATATGTATATGTGCAGACACAACAAACACATTGGAATTAAGACTTAATTCATATGTAATTACGTGCTTCCAATATATATTTTAACAAATTAAATCTGTTTACTATTGATTAATTAATTAAATCATAGATTTTAACATTTTTTACTATTGATAAATCTGTTATCCATACAAACAACATTCTCTTTAATGTAAAGAAAACTAAGACAACCAAAATTATTAGTGTAATAATCTAAAGTACCATTAATAAAATTTTGAAAGATTGGCAGTAGTCACAATCTCAAGTTAATAAGGTGATCAAACACCAACGCAAGTTTTGTGGGAATCTTTGTATGGATTTCAATTAGTTAATATGAATTTTGATTGCTACTTTCTTAAATTATACTATTTGAATTTTTTGATTTAAATTAAAAAGTTCAAACTAATGAACTAAACAAGGTTTATGGAATACAAATGCACTTTTACTCAAAGTTTATGCATTTAATTTTATCAAATCTTAAAAAAAAAAAAAAAAAAAAAAAAAAAAAAAAAAAAAAAAAACAAAAATGTCCAAATAATTATAGCCATTCATAATTGCAAGTCACATGTTAAACCGCTAATTTAAAGTGAGAATCAATAATTGTGTATGTATAAAAAAAAGTTGAGAAAGCTGAGTTAGGAAATCAAGGGAAAATATTTAAGCCGGAATGAAAGCTTAAGCTTTATTTTTCGTATACATTGCCAATATAATGCTTAATTTACGCAAGTTTATTAATTATGACATATTTATTAACTTTGAAGGAATTGAAATGGAAAAGAAAACGTGTTGGAAATGAAAATATATATATATATATATATATATATATATATATATTACCAACGAATTTGCTCCTTTTCCTGTGTTCTTTTTTCCCCTTCCCTCATATAACAATGATGACTACAATTTTTAAATTTTAGGTGCTATAAAATTTGTCCAAAAATACTCATGAATTTAAATACTAAAACTTTCCATATTTATCCATAATTACTTTTCTCTTCAAAACTTAATTATTCTTTTATTATTATCTTAATACTTAACCTATTTTTTTCCCCCAAACTCTATGTCGCTTGCATTACAGCTAGATTCAACTTCTTTCCTCACCTATAATGAAAGAAATTGAAAACTATCAATCACTCACATAGATTCATTTATTTATTTACTATTTACCCACAAATTTACCTTATTCGGTATTAAAATTTGATTAATCTGTTTTCCACTAAATAACACTCAATGTTGTAAGTTTATTATTCTCTATCTTTGTAAATATGTTTACATTGTCTAATTTATTTGGGAAGGATACAAATATAGATATGTGTTTATTTTCTCATATGTGATTTATTTATCAATTCGATCACAAATTACTTCTACTCTATTAATTAATTTTGCCCATAATTAGAATTAATCCTGTCATAAAATTAGCATTGTCAATATTATTATTTTAATATTGTTGATATTACTATATTATTTTTCCCTCAATAAATCATAATTAAAATCATAAGATATCATAAATGTTGTTATAAAAAAATTATTCGCTTAATTTCCTATAACTAATCTTACCATAAAAATATTAATTATATATAAATTATTTACATAAACATATTTTATTCTCTTTTCTAACCAAACTAACTTTGTATCCTAGAAACAAATGGACAAGAGGAAAACTCAAGAAAAAACACCACAATAAAACAAACGTATGTGCTGTATCATCTCTCAGATGAATCAAAATTGTTCCAACATAAGCGAACAACACTCAAATGAAATAAATCAGATGGTTGAACCTTTGCCTCTCCATCCAATCTTCGGACAACACAACTTACACAGTCTCAAGACGAGATTCTTGAATCATTCATGCCATCAACATCTGAAAATTGCGATAGAGAATGTAATTCTCTCATCCATTCTGACTATTATTTTTTAAAAATTAGAAAAAAAATTCATACAATGACAATATTAATTTTTTATATGTTGTTGTTATTTTCTTTTAACTTTTCTTATAGGCATTGCTAATGTCTATATCGATCTCAGAGACTGTTCCTATATCTGTCAACATTGCGGCGATCTCTTTTGGCTTAACGAACAAATTAGCAGGAGTACTATTCCTAAGTACAATCTTTGTGCAAAGATGAAAAAATAACCTTGCCCTTAATTAAAAAAACACCTCGAACACTTGATACACTACTTGATTACCATGGAGGATTAATTAGCACACATTTCCAAAGAAACATTCGAACATATAACTCTATGTTCGCATTTACATCATTTGGAGCTAATATAGACACAAGTACACAAAATCCAAATGGCCCAAATATTTTTAAAATAAGTGGGCAAGTACATCTTATGGGGTCTCTACTACCAATTAATAATAATCCTCCAAAATTTGCACAACTCTATATATATGACATAGAAAATGAAGTCCAAAATCGGGTAGCATCAATCTCATTTGATAGTGAATCCAAAAACATAATACAATTTATAGTTGAAAATCTTATCAGAATGCTTGATAAACAAATAAATTAGTTAAAATTTTTCGAATGATAAAGGATAGATATCAACAAGATGAGATGCTATCTATGAAACTAAGGCTTATAAGCCAAAGAAATACAGATAGTAACCAATATGACTTACCCACATCAAACGATATAGCTGGTTTAATAGTCGGAGACATTGGCAAATATGAACAAGGAAGATACATTATTATCCAAGATAGAACAGATACTTTACAAAGAATTACAAAACTACACCCATGTTATATGTCCCTTCAATATCCTTTATTATTTCTATATGGAGAAGATGGTTACAGAACAAATTTAAAATATAATATAAATAACTTAAGTAATAGATATATAAGAAAAAGAATCTCTATGCGAGAATTCTATTGCTATCAATTACAAGAATGTAGAATTCAAGGCAATACACTTTTTCGAGGAGGCAGATTATTTCAACAATATGTAGTTGATGCATATGCTTCTGTAGAAGAAGATGGATTAGATTATATTCAGAAAAATCAAAAAAATTTGCGATCCGAGATTTATCAAGGAATTCAAGACGCTATTACAAGAGGAGATACAAATGCACAAGCAATAGGAAAAAGAATTATCCTTCCTTCAAGCCATACTGGAAGCCCTAGATATATGATCCAAAACTATTAAGATGCAATGGCAATTTGCAGACGCTATGGAAACCCTGATTTATTCATAACATTTACATGTAATCTAAAATGGCCTGAAATTACTAGAGCCCTAGCAAAAATACCTGGACAAAAACCTGAAGATAGACCAGATATTATCGCTAGAATTTTTAAAATGAAATTAGATAATCTTTTATCCATCATTAAAAATGAAAATAATATTTGGAATAATTATAGCAGGTTAGTTTTCTTCTCCTAAAGTTTTTTTACTTTCTCAATAAGAAAAAAAATAACACTCCTTTTTTCTAACATTACAAAAAAAATTATGATAAAATATTTTTCTATATTGCAGATTTATATGTTGTTGAGTTTCAAAAATGAGGACTACCACATTCTCATTTCCTCTTTTGGCTCCACCATGATGACAAACTACGTGAGCCATCACAAATAGACAAATTTATTTCTGCAGAAATACCTGATCCTCATAATAATCCACTAGAATATAACATTGTAGACGAATTTATGATGCATGGAGCATGTGGCATAGCTAGGCCAAATTCTCCATTATGAAAAATTCAGAATGTTCAAAAAAATTTCCTAAAAAATTTAACAATGAAACAACAATTGACGAAAATGGATTTATTAATTATAAACGAAGAAACACATCCTTTTATGTTGAAAAACAAGGTATTAAATTAGATAATAGATATGTAGTTCCTTGCAATAAAAATTTATGCTTAAAATTTCATGCTCATATTAACGTAGAAGTTTGTTCACAATCTATGCTTATAAAATATTTATTTAAATATTTAACAAAAGTACCAGATAGAAAAAGAGCAATAATAGAAGGTAATATACATACAGAATAACTGGAGAAACCAATTATCAAGAAATAGATGAAATAAAAAACTATATTAATTGCAGATACATAACACCATATGAAGCAATGTGGAGACTGTTTGAATTTTCAATACATCATAGAAATCCAGTTGTTCAAAGATTATCAATACATTTACCAAGAATGCAAAATGTAACATTCCATTCAAATCAATGCCTAAATAACATAATAAGACAACCAGGTATTGATAAAACAACTCTCACCGAATGGATGGAAAGAAACACATATGATATTCACGCAAGAGAACTAACTTACATAGAATTTCCAATTAGATACGTTTGGAATAATAAATATAAATATTGGTCTCCAAGGCAAATGGGACATACAATTGGACGAACTTTTCATGTCCATCCAAGCTCTGGAGAATTATATTATCTTAAATTATTATTAAATCATCAAAAAGGCGCAACAAGTTACGAAGCTCTTCGAACAGTTAATGACATAATATATCCAACAAATCAAACAGCATGCTATGCACTAGGCCTATTAAGAGATGATCGAGAATAGGATGAATCTATACTAGAAGCTTCATTTTGGTCAACAGCAACTCAACTACGACAATTATTCATTATAATTTTATTATTTTGCAATGTAAATAACCCAATAAAATTGCTTGAAAAACATTGGAAACTTATGACAGATGATATATTACACAAAATTAAAATTTTATTTAATAACTCAAATTTTCAAGTACCTGAAGCATAATTATACAATTTTGTACTATATGAACTAGAAAAAATATTAAATTCAAATTCGTCAACCTTAAACATTTAACTTACCTCTTCCAACTAGATCATTAATGGATCATTTAAATAATAAGTTTTTAAGAGAAGAACTTAATTATAATATATATAAATTAAAAGAAGAAAATATCAGATTAGTAAATAGTTTAAATAATGAACAACAATTTATTTATCAACAAATTTTACAATCACTCCATGAAGAAAAGAATAATCTCTTTTTTATCTATGGTCATGACGAAACCGGAAAGACATATTTATGGAATGCAATAATCACAAAAATTAGATCAAATAATGTAATAATTTTAGCTGTTGCATCTTCCGGAATAGCATCACTACTACTGCCTAAGGGAAGAACAACTCATTCTAGATTTCGAATACCATTGTCAATAGATAAATTTTCTACCTGTCATATCAAAAAAGGAACTCAATTGGAAAAATTAATTGATAAAACATCACTTATATTATGGGATTAAGCACCTATGACTAATAAATATTGTTTTGAAGCATTAGATAGAACACTTCAAGATTTAAGAAATAACTTTAAGCAACCATTTGGTGGCATGACAATTGTCTTAGGAGGTGACTTCCGACAAATTTTACTAGTTATTCCTACAAGAACAAAGGAAGATATAATAAATGCAACCATAAATAACTCTTACTTATGGCCATATTTCAAAATTTTAAAATTGACAGAAAACATGAGATTAAAACAATACAATCATACAGAATAAGAAAAAAAATGAAATTGTAACATTTTCGAAATGGATATTAAACTTTGGAGATGGTACTGCTGAAGGAATAAAAGATTTAGAAAATGAAGACGCTACATGGGTAAAAATACCAAAAAAAATACATACTACATTATGATTCAAATCCAATTGAAAAAATTTCTCAACTTTAATATATAATAATTTAAATATTTACTTTAGCACTATTGAATACTTAAAAGAACGAGCAATAATAACACCAAAAAATAAAACAGCCGATGAAATTAATAATTACATATTATCCTTAATTCATGGACAAGAAAAATGTTATTATAGTTACGACACTATTGCATCCTCATCCGAAAACATAGACGAACTTAATCTTTTATATCCTCAAGAATTTTTGCACACTCTTAACTTTAATGGAATACCACCACATGAATTAAAGCTTAAATGAGGAACAACTAAAAATGTTATTATGAAATCTAAATCAATCAAGTGGATTATGCAATTGAACAAGACTTATTATTACAAAATTAACAAATAAAATTATGGAAGGACAAATCATAAACTCAAGCAACGTTAATGAAAATGTCTATATCCCAAGAATAGAAATGATTGGACATGAATCTAAATGGCCATTTACACTAAAAAGACAACAATTTCCTATTAAAATTTGCTACGCAATGACAATAAATAAAAGCCAAGGACAATCTTTGAATAAAATAGGATTATATCTAGATAGCGAAATTTTTACCCATGGACAACTATATGTTGCCTTATCAAGAGCTACAACTCCAAAAGGATTGTATATACTAATTCATAATTCAATTAATAAATATACAAATTATATAAAAAATATTGTTTACAAAGAAATTCTACATAATATCAAATAAAGAAATAAAACACCATATAAAAATACAAATATTAGAATAAATTAAATATCAGATTCATAATCTTTTTTTATAATCAAAGTTATTTGTTATTAATCTATCAAAAACATATTGATTAAAGCTTCCTATTTTTATACACTAAAACAATTACCTTCTTTTGCCGGCAGTTAGCCAAAATGACGACATTTATCTAATACCAAATGAAGTTTATGAAACTATTAGGGCTAGAATATGCAGACTATGGACGAATAATGATCTGAGCACTAGACATTTGATCAGTCTTGACTATGTTTTAGTCGACGAAGAGGTAATATTTTTTACCAAATATAATATTTTATTATTTTTCATTTAATACCAAATATTATAAATCAAATAACAATACTACCTCTTATATCAATAGCATGAAGCAATTCAATGATCAATTCGGGCACGAGATTCAGATACTATTTACCAAAAAATTCAATTAGGCAATATATATGATATTTGCAACTTCTTCGTCACAGAGAACAAATCAACATACAAAGTTGTCCCACACATTGCAATGCTACAGTTTGCCCACGCAATAGTGCTCGTTCCAGTCACAGAAGAGGCACCACCTATTCCATTTCATAGATTTTACTTCATCGAATTCGATCAACTTTAGCACAGAATTCAGTCAACTGAATTCCTAAGAGGTAAGATAAAATTACTTTCTCAAAAAAAAAAAAATTACATCATCAATGTCTTAATTAATGTCTTTAACATTTACTATTTATTTTCCAATAGATGTCATCGGTGTTCTTCAAGAGTGTAGACAATTGAACAAACAAATAATAACAGCAGACAAACATCTCGACGGACTATAATGATACAAAATATAAGGTAAATTAACTTTTCACAGTCATTACCACAATCATATAAAAAAATTTATATTTAATAAAAGTGTAAAACTTTTACATCATTTAAAACTCTTCATTCTAACTTTTTTATTTGACCATTTTTTTCTCATAGAAACGAATAGCTTCAAATCACATTATGGGGACATAAAGCATATCAATTTGACGAAAATGTCATTAAATCAATGAAAGGACCAGTGGTTGCAGTTTTTGCAGTAATGTTGGTGAAACAATATCTAGGTATTTTTTTAACAACTTATAAAAATAATAACATATAAAATAAACTATTTACATCTAATAAATCAAAATATTAACCAATTTATTGTTTATGTTTAAGGCAATGCATATATATCAAGTACTACTGCAACAATCTTCTATCTTGATCCAGACATACCAGAAACACAAACATTAAAAACAAGGTAAGAAACAAATCCCTAAACTTTAAAAACAACAAATTTAATGCAAATTTTTTCATAATAATAATTAATTATATATATATATATATATATAGAGAGAGAGAGAGAGAGAGAGAGAGAGAGAGAGAGAGAGAGAGAGAGAGAGAGAGAGAGAGAGAGAGAGAGAGATTCTCTCAGCAACCTCAAGAAATTGAGTTCCCAACAGCATCAACAGTACAACACAATCTATGAAGAGCAAAAAACACTGAATAGGAGAACAATTGATAAACTAAAGACATTGGATCAAGAAAATAACCAAGTTAGTATCATAATATTCTATCTATTTCTTTTCCTTTAATTACATTATTTAATCTAAAAATCTTTCCACATGTATATAGGGAACTAAATTCACAGTAAAGGCTACTATAACTACATTCTCAGCAAATCAAGGTTGGTATTATAACTCCTGCCCTAGATGCTATCGACAGCTCAAACAGGCGGGAACCAATTGGTGATACGATAGCCATGGACACATAAAGACAACACCATCTCCATGGTAATTAAAACTACAAATATACTATAATTAAAATTTATTTACTTTGATTAGCAAAAATAAATACTTTATAACCTAAATTATCTATTATCTTATAAATTGCAGGTATAGACTAAGCGCATCTATTGAAGATCATACTGGCAACATGGATATCACCATATTTAGCATAGCAGCACAGGCTTTGATAAAAAATAAAAATAAAAAAAAAAAAAACCCTACTCAACATTAACAATTGACGAAGGATTTACAGATCCATTCACAATCCCACTTGTCATCAACCAACTAAGAGGTGAAACAAAGATCTTCCAAATATATTTTCAAAGAAAAGGACCTCAAATTGCTACAATTGTCTCAAAAATATTTGAAGACACTGAGTTGATAATAGCACCACCACAAATATCAGCACTTACAATATCAACTACAAGGTAAAACATATTTACTCATATTTATTAATTATATATAAACAAACATATTTCTTACTTTAAATACATATTTAAACAACATTTTACAGGCCTAGCCCCCTAAGCACAACAACATCAATAGATCCACATACACCAGACCCAAAAAAATCAACCACCAGGTAATACATATTTACTATTTTACATTATTTATAAATAAAAAGCAATACTTATAATTTTAAATACATAATTTATTAATTTTTTATTATTCTAGTTCCAAAGGTAAAGAAATAGAACAGACAAAAAAACTTCCACGAACCAGGTAATATAACTACTTCTAAATCTTATTATTTCTAATTTTTTCAATTACTAATACTAATATCTTTTAAAATTTATATTTTACAGTTGAAAAAAAAACAGCGGAACCACAACAACAAAGAAAAAGAAAGAGTTATATATATATATATTGTAAGTAACTTTATATAACAATATGTTATATATATATATATATATATTTTGTATATATATGTGTATATTGTAAATAACTTCATATAACAATGTCTTATGTATATACTCATGTATAAATATACATAAATAACCTATTTCTATTGTATACAAATTATTAACTTTTTCTAATATACAAAAAATTATCATCAACTGCAATGCGCGTTTTCCATGGCTAGCATATATATATATATATATATATATATATATATATATATATAAAAGAAAGGAAACGTGCAGGTGCAGGTTTCAAAAAAAAAAAAAAAAAAAAAAAAAAAGAAGTGGCCTGGAGGAAACGTGTTGTTGCACGTTTCCTCCCCATGAGGAAATGGTCACAGATATAGAGGAAGGAGTTCCTCGATGTGAACGGATTTTGAATTCTGAGGGCGGATAAATAGGATTTTTTCCAGAGAAGAGAAAGGGAGAAAAACAGGAGAACAAAAGAAAAGAAGAATTTTTTAATGTCATCACATACTGTTGAGAAAAGTGAGTGATAAATATAGGTAGCTTTTTTATTCATCCATCTCATGTGTTGAGAAACCCATTAGAACGCCCACATGTTCGAGTTCACGTTAATCCGGAGATACATTGAAAAAGAACTGTGGTGTTATTGGAATTTAAGAGCTCAAGACGGTGTTGGAGGAGTTCAAGATTTTCGTCCTAATCGAACGACGGTCAAATCCTCATTCTTTTCTGTAATGACTGAGAAAATGTAACACCCTGAAGAATTAATTGAGATTAATTAAGGTAATTAAGATTATTAGTGTGTCTGATCTGATTTAATTAATTGAGTTTAAATGATTCCAAGGTATTTAAATTATTTACAGTAATTTATTTTAATCCAGAAGTGTGTATGGGCGCATTTCTGGACTGCTTTGTGCATATGTCATTTCCTTTTTATTTTTCTTTTCTTTTTCCTTTTTCTTTTCTTTTCCTTTTCTTTTCCTTTCTTTTCTTTCTCCCGTGCGTTCCTCACTCTCTCTCTTTCACTCTCACTCTCCCGTGCTCTCTCTATCTCTCTCTCTACCATTTTGTCACAAATCAAGACCGGATTTGAGCCAAAGAGTGATTTCAAAGAGTTTTCAACATCAAGAGAAGGATTCAAGGTAAGATTACTGAAAGAACCTCTCTTGGATTTCAAGTTTTTCGGATTTAAAACTCGTTTTTGGTTCAAAACGGATTTTTGATGATTTTCGAGTGAAACTATGGTAGAAATTGGAGACCTTGGGTTCTTTGGACTTGTTTTAGGACCTAGAACCCGGATCTAGTGGTTGTCCCTTGAGATTTTGTGATTTGGGACTGGATTTGTAGGATTTTGGACTGATTTCCGCGATTTTTCGCGAATTGGAAATGTCCACCGGTCGACCGCATCGGTCGACCGGACTTTGTTGAGGCCACCGGCCGACGGACGGTCGACCGAGTGTGCACACCACCGGCCGACCGGTGGTGATGCACTCCTCTGTCTCCGGTCGACCTGTGTACACGGGTTTGACCTGTTTGGCCTGAAATTGTCATTTTGACCCCCTGTTTTGGGAGAACCCAAATTAGCTTCATTTGGGGACTTGGGATGAAAGGATTAGTATCCTTAATCCCGATTTGATAATTAAAACCCTTGGAATGGAATTTGAACATGAAAAATTGATTGGGGCACACTAATTGGAAAATCTTGGAACATGATTGAGATTGGATTACTTTAGGACCGAGGATTGATCCTAAGGTGTTATCTTGTATCGCTTTCGCTGTGGATTCAGATCAAGGGGCTTGAGGAAGCGGAAGCCGGAAAAGGGCAACGCTAGTCCTGTGTTTGATTGTGCGAGGTAGGATTTCTATCCCTTTTCCTTGTGAGCCTGCTTTCAAAGAAGATTTTGGCCTTGAAAATGTTTTTTTTAAAGAAAGGGATTGGTTTGCGAAAAGAAAAATGTTTTAAAACCATGGCTTGTTAGTTTATGGAAATCCTTGGCTTGTCCTGTCCTTGGAATCCATAGCTTGTCGGGTCATGGAACCTCATGGCTTGTTAGGTCATGGGGCCCCAGGGCTTGAGTAGTTCGTGGGGTCATATGAACGATTTCATAATGTTAAACGGATGATTTCTTAAGATAAGAGATCTTGTGAACTGGTAATAGAGTCTATTGTTTGTAAGCCTAGATAGGATGCGGAGAGTGCATCCTCGGGGGGAAACCGAAACCGGTCCGGTAGGCGAGGCACTTGGTGAGGTGAGTAATTTGTACTAATTACTTGTCAAGCCCGTAATGTCTGTTAGTTTCGTTATATTTCCTTTGAGAAAAAGGATGTGAGGTTCCTACTGCATTCGTCGGGCTGAATGTCTTATTCATTCTATTATCGCACTTATTTATTTGTTCGTTTATTTAAATTATTTCAAATTATATCCCATTGGGCCTTTCGCTCATGTTTCAAATGTTTAAACCCCTCCTGGGAGATTCGAGGAGCGGTGCATCGTAGAATGAGTGGGTGTTACGGATTGACCAAGTGAGGATCGCGTTCATCCTTTGTTATAAATGTAAGGAAAATTGAGAAAAGATATGTAAACTTAATTAATATTTGGATTTACTAGACTGTGGATGATGTCTGGTTGTAATTGTTTATTTACATGAACATGTATGTATGATACTGTATGTCTGTGGGGTGGAGCCCTGTGTGTCAGCGGCTCCTGGATTACGCAATTTATTCATATTTTAATGCATCTAAGTGTGGGACCCGGTTGGGGATCTGCTTTATTAATCCCTAATCGAGCTCCACGTCACCCACCCCGTTTGGGGGGCGTGACAAGAGTGGTATCAGAGCTTTAGGTTAAGAACCCCGGGATTGTACATACATGTGTGACATCTGTTATCCACTGAACAATCTAGTTTGATTTCAGTTGAAGGAAATGGCGCCTCGCCGCAGACTAGGTAACCAGCCGGAACAACCGAATCAAGGATTCTTTGATGCCATGTTTACTGCCTTTCAAGGCATGGCCACTAGAGCTCGGAATGAGCGACCGGTGAGATCGGAACAGGAATATTTCCGGGAATTGGCGAGCGCCTATCCCTCGTTTAATAGTGAGGAGGACCCCAGAAGTCGAAGTTTTGGATTGACTCCATAGTTAAGCATTTGAGTACTATGGGAGTTCCAAATGAATCTTGGGTGGAATTTGCGGTGTACAAGATGGAAGGTTTAGCAAACACTTGGTGGAAACATGTCAAGAGGAGGATGGATGTCACAGGGGATGACACGGGGAACAGTTCGAGGTGATGTTCAATGATCATACTTCCCTCCGAGTTCTGAGGGAAGAAAAAGGCACTGGAATTCATGTCATTTGCGGCAAGGTGACATGTCTGTGAGGGAATATGAGGCTAGGTTTAATGACCTATCCCGGTTTGCGCCATCTCTAGTAGAGTCACGAAGACATGAGATGTCTCAAGTTTGAGGGGGGCCTCAAGAACTCCGTGGAGGAGATCCTTGGTGGCTCTAAGACTTTGAACTTCCGGATTTAGTAGTCACGTAATGAGGGTGGAACAGGATAACCTGGCCTATCGCCAAAGTAAAGAAGAAGAAGCGGGTCGAGTCTCCGTCTCTGGTAGACCTTCTGTTTCAGGTGGACCACAGCGGAGTGGTAGAAGAAACCGCAACCAGGGACAGATGGTTGGGGGAACGGCAAGCGGTGGCAGTAGTTCGTCTGGGAGTGACAGAAATGCTCCATACGGGCCCAGGTGTCACCATTGTGGGCAGGTGGGTCACATTAGGAGGAATTGTCCTAATCGGCCGCCGGCTCAACAAGCCCAAAGTGACACTTCCTATAGCCAAGAAGGGCCGCCACAATACATGCCGCCATATCAGCCGCAACATATGTCATACCCTCCTGCGCCGACCTATCAGCCGCCTCAGTATACACAGTTCCGGCCTCAAGCGCCGAGACCGGCACAACCACCTCCGCCACAACAGTATAGGCCTCCGGCTCAGCGGCCTAATGTTGGTGACAGAGGGAAGGGAAAAGTACAGGGACAAGCTTATACCCTGGCAGGAGGCAGCTCTGGAGGTCAGACCAGCAACGCGGTGGTTGAGGGTATGATCCTAATCTCTCATTCTTTTGCTCACGTGTTGTTTGATACAGGTGCCACACACTCGTTCATATCAAGTTCGTTTGTTCGGACTTTGAAACTGAAATATGAGAATTTAGAAGTCCCGATGACTTTGAACTCCCCACTGGGATGTGTGGAGGTAATGAGTGTGTGTAAGTCGTGTGAAATCACGATTGGTGGTGAGCGATTGAGAGCAGATTTGATTATCCTTCCGATGACCCTGTTTGATGTGGTGCTCGGAATGGATTGGCTGTCAAGGCACGGTGCAATTGTTGATTGCTACCGTAGAAAAGTAACATTGGTGACGGATTCCGGAACGGTGATTGCTTATCAGGCAGAGATGAACCCAGTCCTTGGGGAACGACTGTTGAAGTACAGCGTTGGGGGACGGAAGAATCTAGCATGTTTCTCCTCCCTTCTTGTCTTAGAAGGTGAATGGAGGAGCGGAGATAGTGCGGTGAATCCTCGTGGTGGATGAATTTGCAGATGTATTTTCCGAGGATCTACCGGGTTTACCGCCAGATCGGGAAATTGAATTCTGCATTGATTTGGTTCCGGGAACGGCACCTATTTCCATTCCTCCATACCGGATGGCTCCGGCGGAGATGAAGGAATTAAGAACGCAGCTTGAAGAGCTGGCAGAGAAGGGGTATATCCGGAATAGTACTTCCCCTTGGGGTGCACCGGTGCTATTTGTGAAGAAGCACGACGGATCTCTTCGGTTGTGCATTGATTACCGTCAATTGAACAGGGTGACTGTGAAGAACAAGTACCCACTGCCGAGGATCGATGAATTGTTCGATCAGTTGGGTGGATCACAGTACTACTCTAAGATTGATCTGAGATCTGGGTACCATCAGTTGAGAATCAAGGAGGAAGACGTTCCGAAGACTGCTTTCAGAACTCGGTACGGGCACTTCGAGTTTCTGGTAATGCCATTTGGGTTGACAAATGCCCCTGCTGCATTCATGGATTTGATGAATCGGGTTTTTCGGCCGTACTTGGATCGGGTTTGTGATCGTCTTTATTGACGACATCTTTGGTTTACTCGAAGACTTGGGAAGAACATGCGCAGACATCTTAGGATTGTTCTTGAGACTCTTCGAGAACACCAGTTTGTCTGTGAAGAAGGAGAAGTGTGACTTCGTCGACGGAAGTGAAGTTCCTTGGCCATGTGATTTCTAGACAAGGAATTTTCAGCCGATCCTTCTAAGGTCGAGACTGTGCTCTACAGTGGGAAAGGCCGAAGAATGTGGCATAGATTCAAGCTTTCTCGGACTCGCGGGGTATTACCGGCGTTTTGTAAAGGACTTCTCGAAAGTATAGTCGCACCGATATTTCGGTTGACCAAGAAAGAAGTCGATTCGAGTGGGATGTGAATGTGAACATGCCTTTCTGTGAATTGAAGGTAAGGTTGACAAGTGCACCGATTCTCGACGATTCCTAATACCGAGGAGCCATACGAGGTGTACTCGACGCCTGAGGGGTTGGGCTTGGTTGTGTCTTGATGCAAGGCGGACACGTAGTAGCTTATGCATCTCGCCAACCGAGACCGCAGACGAAGGAACTACCCCACGATGACTTGGAGTTAGCAAAGAAGAATATTTGCTCAAGATATGGAGATGTTATCTCTATGGAGCAAGGTTTCGTGTCTTCCGATCATAAGAGTCCAAGTACTTGTTTACTCGGAAAGATCTGAACCTCAGACAGAGGAGATGGGTAGAGTACATGGAAGATTATGACTTCACCTGCAGATCATCCTCGAAAAGCTAATGTGGTGGCCGATGCCCTTAGCAGAAAACGCTGTGACTCGCGCCCTTAGCTTTGGAGGATTGGAAGAGGACCAAGTGGTAAGTGAGTATGATCTTCAGTACCATGAGGATTATAACCAGGCTGGTGTATAATCTGATTTTCCACACCGCTCTTGTGCAACAAGTCAAGCAGAATCAATAGCGGATCCACACCTCCAAGGAATTTGGATTCGAATCCGAATGGAGAACAATTTGAAGATTGGAGAATCCGGGAGGATGGAGCCTTTATTTAAGAAAACCGCCTCATTGTTCCTAAGGCGGGTGAGATAAAGAAGATGATTCTGCATGAAGCTCACAAATCGAGGTACGCCATTCATCCGGCAAGTACCAAGATGTACCAGACTTGAAAAGACAAGATCTTGGTAGAGAGGCATGAAGAGAGATGTTTGTGAGTACGTCTCGGAATGCGTGACTTGCCTCCGAGTTAAAGCCGAGCACCGAAGCCAGCGGAGAGTTGCAACCTCTTCCCGTCCCTCGAATGGAAATGGGAGCATATCACGATGGATTTTCCGATGGGACCGCCGAGAACCGAATTGAGGCACTATGCCATCCGGGTGGTGGTTGGCGGGTTGACGAAGTCTGCGCACTTCATACCGTTCGCGTGCGACCTATTCTCGGAAGGTTCTCGCCGGTAATTGTACCGAGCACATCGTGAGGTTACACGGGTGCCCCCGTCTATCACGCCCCGATCGTGACACACGTTTCAATGCAAGGTATTGGAGAAGTTTCCAGGAAGCCATGGGGACGGAATTGAACTTCAAGACAAAGATTTCATCCTCGACGGATGGGCAATCCGAAAGAGTTATTCAGGATTCGGAGGATATGCTTCGTGCTTGTATTCGGATTTTGGCGGAATGGAAGAAATACCGCATCTAGTCGAGTTTGCATACAACAAATGTACTATCGTGCCAAGATTGGTATGGCACCGTTTGAGGCGTTGTATGGTCGTCCTTGTAGGTCACCTGTTTGTTGGTTGGAACCAGAGGATAGACTTACAACTGGACCGGATGTCATTCAAGAGAACAATGAGAAGATAGCTGTGATTTGAGAACGTCTGTTGCCAGCTCAAAGTCGTCAGAAGAGCTATGTTGACAGGAGGCGTAGGCCTCTGGAATTCCAAGAAGGAGACCTTGTTCTATTGAAGGTTTCTCCACGCAAGGGAGTTACTCGGTTTGGTGTGAAAGGAAAACTCGCACCAAGGTATGTGGGACCATTCCCGATCGTGCAACGAGTCGGAGTGGTGGCGTACCGGTTGGCTTTACCGCCTGAGTTATCTCACGTGCATGACGTGTATCATGTCTCCATGCTTCGTAAATGTCACCGAGCCGGAAGCAGTGGCAAAGTGGTTTGACGTTCCGATACAAAGATGACGCTGGCCCCACGAGGAGGCACCAGTCCAGTTCATTGACGGGAAGATGAAGAGTCAAGGTCATCGTGAGATTCCGTTAGTGAAAGTGCTGTGGCAGCACCATGGTGTTGAGGAAGCAACATGGGAGCTTGAAACGACGATGCAGAACGTTATCCGCATCTGCTTGCACTTTGAGGTGAGTTTTAATTTCGAGGACGAAATTGCCTAAGGGGGGTGGAGTCAACAACCTCAAGAATTAATTGAGATTAATTAAGGTAATTAAGATTATTAGTGTGCCCGATCGATTTAATTAATTGAGTTTAAATGATTCCAAGGTATTTAAATTATTTTCAAGAATTTATTTTAATCCGAGAAGTGTGTATGGGCGCATTTACGGACTGCTTTGTGCATATGTCATTTCCTTTTTATTTTTCTTTTCTTTTTCCTTTTTCTTTTCTTTTCCTTTTTTTCTTTTCTTTTTTTTTTCTTTCTCCCGTCGTTCCTCACTCTCTCTCTTCCACTCTCACTCTCCCGTGCTCTCTCTATCTCTCTCTCTACCATTTTGTCACAAATCAAGACCGGATTTGAGCCAAAGAGTGATTTCAAAGAGTTTTCAACATCAAGAGAAGGATTCAAGGTAAGATTACTGAAAGAACCTCTCTTGGATTTCAAGTTTTTCGGATTTAAGACTCGTTTTTGGTTCAAAACGGATTTTTGATGATTTTCGAGTGAAACTATGATAGAAATTGGAGATCTTGGGTTCTTTGGACTTGTTTTAGGACCTAGAACCCGGATCTAGTGGTTGTCCCTTGAGATTTTGTGATTTGGGACTGGATTTGTAGGATTTTGGACTGATTTCCGTGATTTTTCGCGAACTGGAAATGTCCACCGGTCGACCGCATCGGTCGACCGGACTTCGTTGAGGCCACCGGCCCGACCGGACCGTCGATCGGAGTGCACACCACCGGCCGACCGGTGGTGATGCTCCTCTGTCTCCGGTCGATCGGTGTACACGGGGTTTGACCCCTGTTTGGCTGAAATTGTCGTTTTGACCCCTGTTTTTTGGGAGAACCCAAATTAGCTTCATTTGGGGACTTGGGATGAAAGGATTAGTATCCTTAATCCCCGATTTGATAATTAAAACCCTTGGAATGGAATTTGAACATGAAAAATTGATTGGGGCACACTAATTGGAAAATCTTGGAACATGATTGAGATTGGATTACTTTAGGACCGAGGATTGATCCTAAGGTGTTATCTTGTATCGATTGCTCATTTGTGGATTCAGATCAAGGGGCTTGAGGAAGCGGAAGCCGGAAAAGGGCAACGCTAGTCCTGTGTTTGATTGTGCGAGGTAGGATTTCTATCCCTTTTCCTTGTGAGCCTGCTTTCAAATAAGATTTTGGCCTTGAAAATGTTTTAAAGAAAGGGATTGGTTTTTAAAGAAAAATGTTTTAAAAACCATGGCTTGTTAGTTTATGGAAATCCTTGGCTTGTGTCCGTCCTTGGAATCCATAGCTTGTCGGGTCATGGAACCTCATGGCTTGTTCACCATGGGGCCCATGGCTTGAGTAGTTAGGTGGGGTCATATGAACGATTTCATAATGTTAAACGGATGATTTCTTAAGATAAGAGATCTTGTGAACTGGTAATAGAGTCTATTGTCAGAAGCCTAGATAGGATGCGGAGAGTGCATCCTCGGGGCAGAACCCAAACCGGTCCCGTAGGCGAGGCACTTGGTGAGGTGAGTAATTTGTACTAATTACTTGTCAAGCCCGTATGTCTGATTAGTTTTCGTTATATTTCCTTTGAGAAAAAGGATGTGAGGTTCCTACATCGCGTCGGGGCTGAATGTCTTATTCATTCTATTATCGCACTTATTTATTTGTTCGTTTATTTAAATTATTTCAAATTATATCCTACTGGGCCTTTCGCTCATGTTTCAAATGTTTAAACCCCTCCCAGGAGATTCGAGGAGCGGTGCATCGTAGCTGAGTGGTGTTACGGATTGACCAAGTGAGGATCGCGTTCATCCTTTGTTATAAATGTAAGGAAAATTGAGAAAAGATATGTAAACTTAATTAATATTTGGATTTACTAGACTGTGGATGATGTCTGTTGTAACTGTTTATTTACATGAACATGTATGTATGATACTGTATGTCCTGTGGGGTGGAGCCCTGTGTGTCAGCGGCTCCTGGATTACGCAATTTATTCATATTTTAATGCATCTAAGTGTGGGACCCGGTTGGGGATCTGCTTTATTAATCCCTAATCGAGCTCCACGTCACCCACCCCGTTTGGGGGGCGTGACAGAAAATCCCAGACTTTAAATAATACAATTTATTTATTTAAGCCAAGGATTTTCCTAGAAAATATTATGTGACTGAAGGATTTATAGAATCAATATTTGTATTCCTCTGTAGTAGATTTCATGTTAAGTTCATGTTTCGATCAAGTAATTCGATCGATAAATTCTCGCCGTATTTTAAGGCGTAATAATTTTCAGTACAAGTATAGCTTGAGAATCTTAATTTCAAGAATCTCCAAACACAGCATGATGTTAGCAGCGTAAAAAAAACGCACTGACATTTTTAAAGAAGAGAAAATCCTTAATTGCCAGACAGTTAGGTTAAAGTCACAAGATAAATACCCATAGCAGAAGGATACAATGTGAGCTCAGGAGTTGACACCTTCAGAGACGACATCATTCCCGAGATAGAATGCTGAGAAGTTAGATTTAGAATTTGTTCAGTCTAGAATTAATTTCAAGACTTGAAACAGTTTGAAATATTACGCGAGTAAAAAATATAAAACAATATTGAATTATTCAGAAATTAATGTTGGACTGTAAGTAGTAGATTAAATTACATGAGCTAAATTAATTACCTCTAATCAGTATAAATTTAATCTGTTTAGAGGAAATAATTGAGGATAAGATCAGACCCGTAATCTTGCCTTAATCAGATATTTTATATAGTGAAATTTTTAGGGTTATTACCATTTCTTTCCCTTATTCCCGCTCACTCTCTCTCTCTTCTCTCACTTTCTCTCACAAAAACCATCAATGGCCAAATACTCAAGTTGAGATTCTGACCACCGTTTTTGACACCGCCGGTGTCAATAGAAAGATCTTGACGAGCTGAGTTCAATGACATGCGGCACAACCTCTAACTCTGCCGGAATCAACTGCAATCGCCGGCAGAAGTTCGAAATTACCCATTTCTTCCCGTCGTGATATCTCCGTCATCCGACCTCCGATTGAGATGATTTCAATCCCTATGGACTCAGTGCCGCGAGACGAAGAAAACCCATCCATTTTCATAGCTCAATGATGGCCAGAGCGCCGCCGTCTGTGGTGGCCGGAATCGCCTCTGCCGCCGCCGTTGTTTCTCTCTCTCCATGCTGTCGTGGATGCCACCGCCCCCACCAATCGACTCAAAAGCTGACACCTAGTAGATCCCGACCAGCAGCCACCGCCACCGTCACAGTTTGGCAGAAAACGGAGCCACTGCTGTCGTCCGTGGAGGGAAGTGGTGGTTCTGACGATCTAACTGTTGGATCGTCATAACTTTGGTGTCACAACACTCAGAAGGAAGTGGGTAAGAAAACCCCTCAACCAATTTTAATAATTGATGGCCGGAATATTGAGATTTGGATCGCCGGATTTTACCTACGTTGTTGGTCCCGATAGGTACTGTTACAGGCCAAATGGTGTGAAATTGACCACACCAACAGACTCAGAAGGGTCAATTTAGGGGGGGTAGGACCCAAGTCTACCGCGGAAAAACTCTCCGGGAGCCTCCGCCGCCGTACGCCGCCGCCGCCGCCATATTCCGGTGAGGTGTCGTTTCTCAAGCTATCGACCTCCGTTTGATGATCTGAGACCATATCCCGTCTTGTTTCGACATGCTGAACGTAATGGTGACATCCGTTTAACTAAATTCAATTCTGATAAGAATGGTCTGGTACTTGTTGCACGCGGATCGAGGTGGTTCAGACTAAACAAGTAAAGATCAGAATCGAGTGTGTAAAGCTACGATGTTCCTCAAGGATCATTCATGGTGCTTGCAGCTTTTCTCAGAATTAGTTTTGAGGAATACGCAGGAGGACACGGCAAGCGAGATACTATCAGAATTGCTTAGCTCGGAATCCAGGCAAGTACAAAACTTGCTTATGGTTTAATTAAGATAGTCATATAAGGCATATGATTTTCACGAAATACGTTAATTATGAGATTCGTGAATTAGGTTTATGTTTATGATAAACGTCGTATATAGTTTTGTAATAAAACTTAATGGTTTTCAAATAAGCATGTAAGCGAAAATCGTAAAGAAATGATATGCTAGACCCTTAATTTTGCAACGGTAAATATGGATCTCAACACTATTATGAGCCCCTCAAGTGAGGTAAAGTAAAGTTTATTAAAAGTGTATTATGGATGATAATTTAATTAATTATTAAAACTAATTAATTAAATTATCTAAGATTTAGAATATGGTTAAGGAAGTTAATTAATTACTAAGATTAATTAACTAACTTATGTAGACTTAGTATATGAATAAGAGGGTTAATTAATTACCAAAATTAGTTAACTAAATTATTAGACTTATTATAAGGATAAGATAATTAATGAGTTATCAATTTAGCACAAATTTGTAATGGCAATTAAGGAAAATAAGATTTTGAGGATTTAACAAATCAATCCTCATAGTAAATTATCCTTCAGAAAAGGAAAGGAATACCGGCCTTAAGAAAAGGGTTAGATTCCTTCATAAGTTGCTAAAATAGAATAGCAAACGACAGTTAATCTCACACTCTCAATGGGTGTTCATTTTCAGAAATAAGCAAGTAAGAGAATAGACTGTTTGGCGAAAAGTGGATTCCAACTCTGTAAATCAGGTAAGTAGGAATCTCGCCTACAGCATGAATAGATTTTAAAGAAAAAATTACACATGCTATATTTATACATGTTTATGCTTTAAGTATTGTATGCGATGCCATGTCATGCTGCATACACCTTAATAAGTCAAGAGGAACTTATAAGAATAATATTAGATGAGTGTCGTACCAGCCTTCGACCTAAGTGAGGTAATTCCAGCTCCACAAGGGAGAACAGAAAAAAAAAAAAAGAATGTCCTTCGACTTAAGGGAGGCATTCAAGTTATAATCACGGTGTCGCGGGGACCTTGCAAACCCTCACGTCCCGATGATTGCGCGCGCAAGTGGTACCTGTGAGCTTTTCGGGCCCATAAGAAAGATAATATAAGATAAGATAAGATAATAAGACTATGATAAAACATCATAATCAAGTATAATTAGCTCATGCATATTTATTCATGTGTACTTACAGTTATTTTGTGAGATATAGTTCCTACTTGTCGAGCGTAAAGCTCAATCGAGATATGTTCATCTTTGTAGGTAAGAAACCTATCAACAATTCTTGAAGGGCAATGGCGGAGGGGACGAATGGTGGAGATGGGAATGGATACCGCTCACTTGATTATTTTTTGATAAGTTTAAGTATAATCATGTATATATTTATATGATTCAAAGTTTCAAGCATGTATGTTTAAAAAGTATATGTACATATGTATGTTAGGGAAAAGGCGAGATTGTAGCTAACAATCCTAGTTTTGAGTATTTAAGTTTTAGAACGTTGCAACAAAGGCATGCAACAAATAAACGAATTTTAAACATGATGATTTAAATGATTGATTTTAAAATGACTTTAAGATGTACTTGAATTTAAGATTTTTCACGAAATCTATTTTAAAGTCAAATGAGATAACCCAATTAAATTGGCTAGTTTTAGAAATGCTTTTAAAGAGTATATGAATCAAGAGTTCAAATGTCACTCAATTCGAAAGATATTTTTAGAAGTTTTATCTTAACTAAAATTAAGAAAAGTTTTTAGTAATTGAGTGATTCATTCTTTTTAAATTATTATTACGAATTATGAAAATATTCATTCTTATGTTTAAAAAAAATGTTCCGCAAATTTTAAGAAACCCCAGTCAGTACAAGTTAAAAGTAAGTTACGGTGACGACCTCAAAGGAGGGTCGTCGCATTTTCTTTAATATATTTGTAGTTAAATTAACATGAAATAATGATCGCATTAAATTTTAATTTATGTGATTCGATTGATACCATGTTTCCGCACAATTTTTTTTTGAAAATCGGTTTGAGAAACCAACAATATAAACTTGCATTCGTATGTAAAGAAGAACAATGTTTGGTATATTGCACGACATAATCCCCACAATTTGTTGGGACAGTTTCAACATGCCGCCACTTGCGTAATAATCTCTTTACCAATAGTGTAACATTATAGCAGAAGAATTTATTTAATAAGTGCAATATTTGCTGTGCAGTCCACTGTACCTTTGATATCATTGGCATCCATCTCACATTAACTTTGCATTTGCATGAGACACTGAGGTTGACTTGCCAAGCCTACCCTGCCTTGGAGCATTGTCAAGTTCGTAACAGATCGCGAGCCATGTTTGAGGTTCGTCACAAGTGTTAGAATGGAAACGTCCATTCGACAATGCATTGAATCAAACCACATGCTCCACAGCATGTTTTTCCAATCGAAAAACACTTTATATGCCAATGCCAGAGCTATATGACACGGGATCAAGAAGCTGGCTCAGGACTCACTTTACAAACCTCCATATTAAAACCACAATCCATTAGGAGTAGCAACCATGCTCGATGTTGTTGGGATAGTCTATCCCTGGGGCCTTTAACTTCAACAAGCTTGGCTTCAGCTCTGAATTCTTGAAATCACCATAGCAGCAAATCTGGCATTCCACTAGACCAGCTTTGATAATCTTGCGCAAGATGTCGGCAGAATAAGGCAAAACATGGGCCACCGATGCAGGCAACAGCCGCCCGGAGCTCAGATAGGGTATCCTGATTCCAGTTAACTCCCCTGGAAGCTGTTCCCATATGTGATTCCCATGATGTGATGACAATCTCCTCAGCCATGCCATCATGAATCTTCTGCAGGTGAGACTCATACTGCTCTTTCTTGCTAGATAAAAGCTATCAGTCTCCAAGTCCAATGGTGCAGTATGCAAAATGAATTAAGTTAACTCCATTGGGTACATCATAATAAGAAACCATGGACATAAATTGCGTAATTCAAACATAAGAGCAAGCAAACAAATCGTATTCATTGAATATGGATGATCATGAAGAAGAACAATCACTCACCAATAGTACCTTTTTTAAAGGTAACATTACCCTTTGGTTTTCCTTTCAAAACTGTTAGGGTTTTTTGTTTTGCTTCAACTACCCTCCCATCTAAAATAAAAAATTAGAGAACCACATATTAAGGCCCCGTTCACTTCACCGATTCGAGTTTAGAATTTGAGTTTTGCTACAGTAAAAAGTGCTCAGAAACAGACACATCTAACTTTTTTGCTACAGTAAAAAGCTCTCACATAAAATCACATCTCAACTCGAATTACAAACTCGAATCAGCGAACTAAACGGCCCCTAAGTGTACGTCAAGGATTGACAATACACCGTACAAATAAAGATAAGTGTGAGTTCCATTTCCAAAGAAAGTGAGAGAGAGAGAGAGCAATCCGTAACTACCCTCACTAGATACACCAAATAAAGAAAAAATCAATAATTTTTAAACAAATTGAATCAGGCAAGCGGACAAAGAACAATCAGAGGGTTCGGTTCGACTTCAGAAGGGTAAATACGTAATTAACAACCTTTATGAGTGATTATCCATTTCAAGTCAATTTGGTTAACAGATTTTTCTGAGGCTCAGCCTTCACGTTTAAAAAGGGATAGAGACGGGAGCTTAGTTGTACTGGAACTAAACAAATACCTAAAATCTCGTACGAAAGTAGTCCCACAGAAGTAGTCCAAAAATAGTCAACCAAATGCCACTTTTTGTATGAACACCCTACAATCCACCTCCTTCGCTAGCGTAATACTGGAGAGCAAGCTGCTCCACCCCACATTGTTCACCATCTTCTTCATAGAATCTGCTATCACAGAATTTATAAGTCTTCCTCGAACTAGAACCTAAATTATCCATAATAATGGAGCCACAGATTAGAAAATTGTAATCATTTGATGTCTTTCTTAAAAACTTATCAAGTTAGGGTCAAGAGCTTTGACATGCACAATACAACGAAGCAATTACCTCGTTGATCTTCCTCTTGGCCAAATTTGTAAAACTAGGAATTTTCCACCTTCTTGGGGGTTTCCCCAGCCTAAGGACCCGCTTATGCACGAGAATTTTATCAAACGAAAAAAGAAACAAAGAAAGTAGAGGAAGAACTTTCCTCTAACAGACCATGTCCCAAAATACAAGTAACAATAGTTACAGGACAAAAACGGCTAAACGACAGAACTATAGAAACGGAGTCCAGTCCCTACTAAATCTGAGAATAACAGCTGACCAAACTCTTTATCCCCATATACCCACAATGACTTAAATCCCCGTGTAGTCCATCAAAAGAAATTAAGAGTTCACCAAACCAACAAATAAAAGAACTTGTCATTTCAAAATAATATTCGAAACTTACACAAGGATGTGAGATATGAACTTTTAAGAGTCTATATCAAGAACGTAAGGGAGGAGTTCGTGCCCTGATCAGTAAAGTAACAAAACACCAAGACCAGCATAATTCATCAAATTGAAACCAAAAACAAAACTTCAATAACGATAGATAATGAAAGGTAAAAGTTGTGTATGGAACCGAACTTTTAGAGTATGATACCAACTTTCTCTAAACCATGAAAATAACTCAAAATAAACAATCAAGGTAATGAAACTTCCTTCAGTCAACACATCATTACAAATCTTAATGATCCAACAACAATAAGGAGGTTCAAGTTGTCGTCTTTCACGGGGAAAGGAAACTGCTAGAAAGGAATAATAGTAAGGAAATAAAATCCTTCTTCTTGATTGAACCCAAAAACAGTTGATCTATAAAATTAGTTGTAGACACACCTAGAGGTGCAAAGGAACCCTTTAAAAGAAAAATTCACGTTGGAATTTCATAAGCAAATTAAAGCATTTACTGAGACATATTAACAAACACTTTAAAAGCAATCTTCTGTGGAACAAGAACAGAATGCAGGTGACAGGAAAAAGCAACTAGAAGCAAGTAACAGAATTGGAAAAGGGAGAATTTGAAAAAAGAAAAGGGAAGTTGATCATGCAGACCACCTTAGTAAGTAGAGGAACGACTGAAGCCACAAAAATTGATTAAGGCTGTTCATTTCACCGATTCGAGTTTATAATTTGAGTTTGATAATGTAAAAAGCTCTCAGAAACAGTCACATCAAACCTTTTTACTATAATAAAAAGCTCTCACATAAAATTACATATCAACTCGAATCAGCAAACTAAACTGGTCCTAAGAATACGTTTGGTTTATGGATTAGAATCATAAGATTAAAACTATTTTTAATTTACGTGTATTTTTTGTGAGAGAAAATACTGTAGCGAATCATGAACCATGATTTGAATCGGGGTACGAATCTCTCAACCAAATAACCCCTCATCACAACCACTACTTGGTTTAATCCCAACGAAAACAAGAAGGAAAAATACAAAAATGAAGAAAAGGAGAAATCCCGAGGAATTAAAACTCAAGGCAACAACTATCTCATTGACCTAAAAAAAAAATCACAAACAATACCTGGTACACCAATCGAACCAAGTTCAAGACATAGAACAAAAAGAGCTCAAAATTGAAACCTAAATAGATGTTAAGAAATCAATAGCTTCTAATGACAACAACTATCAGTTCAAAATCCAAAATGACAATAAATTAAGAATTAATTACAAAAATTCTCCCTAAACTATAGTCATTATAACACTTTGTTCTTAATCTTCAAAATATAACATCTGTTCTCTCAAACAATGAAATATTAACAAAAAAATCTCCTACATTAAGGTTTTTCTAATGAAAATTGGCATTTAATTTATTATTTTAGATATTTTTAGTAATTTTACAATTTAAAATTTAATTTGAATTAAAAACTAATTTAAATTTAAATTTTTAATTATGATACATTCATTATTAATTTAATGTAAAACATTTTATGAATTTTTGATAGAATAAAAAATTTATGATTTTTTTTTTTTTTAATATTTAAAATAGTTTAAATTTAAATTAAATTTAACTGCAGAATTATTAAAATTCCCTTAAAATAGTAAATTAAATGTCAATTTTAATTAAAATTAAATGAATGGAGCTTTTTAATTAACATTATTGATATTACATTTTAAAAATTAAGACGTAAACTGTTACAAAGAATATAATTAAGAAAAAAATTTTATAATTAATCCACTAATTAATCATTCCAAAAGGAAAAACAGAGGGCATAAAATAACTTGAAATGACATTGAAAGAGGGTGGACCAAAACCTCGACAAATTGATGTACAGAAAGACGTAAAGCAGACGCATTCAACCACTAGCTTTTTGATGTTCTTATTATATTTTTTTTCGGAGTTGAGGCTTCGCTGATCTTCGGAGGTTTCACGGTGAGAGAACGAGAGAAAGAGCAGAAGGGGAAATTAGGGCTCCTGGGGTTGTTTGTGGCTACGTGAGAGTAGAGAAGAGAGTAAGAGAAATGAGTATTTGCACCGTATTGTAAGGAAAAGAAAAGAAAGGATAGGAGTAACAGGGATCTAGAGCTCCTAAATGTGCCTCAGGGCCCAAAAATGAATGAAAAAAAAAAAAAAACAAAACAAAAAAAAACAAAACAAAACGTAGGCCCAAACAAGGAAAATAGACTTAACCAAAAAATAAGGCCCGTTCACTTCGTATACAAAAGGAAAATAGTAGAAAATAGGCCAATATGAAAAGCTTAAGAAAGGAAATAGGCCAATTTTTAGTTATAGAAATTAATAGGCCATAACTTGTCAAGTTATGGTTCATAACCAGATAAGTTATGGACAAACTTGTCAAGTTATAGTTCATAACCGAATAAGTTATGGACAATTATGAATAATAACTTGTCAAGTTACGGTTCATAACCAGATAAGTTATGGACGAAAATAATAATTTGGCCTATTTATTAACTTATGTAAACTATTGGCCTATTAATTTTAATTCATCTCAAATTTTGGCCTATTTTCCTCTTTCTCCCTATACAAAATTCGAGTAGGCCCAACTCAAATTAAAATTTGAGCTGAAATTAAGGTTCGGTTCAGCAAATTGGAATTTGAAATTGGAGAAATAATTCAAGTGAGAGAATATCACTCCCCCCTCAAACTCCAACTACTCGAATTAATTGCTACAATGTGGATTCCTTTTCTGACATTTTTCTTCCCATTGGTCTTCCTTCACGTTACTCTGCTTCCTCTCTCATGAGAAAACTTCCACTCTGCAAAAAGCAACAAAGTCCCCTCAAATCATTTGTGTCCCGTGTTGTTACTTGATTTTGTTTGTTGCTTTGTTTTGTGCCTCTGCATATGCCGATGGATGATTACTTACAGTAGTTGTTGCATTGTTTTGTTACTTGCTATATAGACATGTTTATGCATCTTACACAAAAACAAAATTTTGAGCAAAAAAACACGTCAAATACATTGCAAGACTATTAACATTGGCTTATGTAGGTCCAAAAGATGAATGTTCTTCATTTTTTATATACATCCAAAGCAATATCTTGTGTAAGTGGTGAGTTTAGATTTGTGCAAGTGAACATAAAACTCAAGTTTTAAATGTCACATCAATCTCCTACTAAACATTTAATTCAAATTTCACATTACAACTCCAATTAAAAACAACTCAAATCACTTTTCTCAACTCAAATCATAAAATTAGAGTTAGTGAAGTTAATGCAGCCAAGGAATTCCAATGAAAACGAATTAGAAGTCAAACTAAGGCCTCGTTCACTTCACCGATTCGAGTTTTTAGTTTTAGGTTTCTACAGTAAAAAGCTCTCAGAAAATGTCACATCAAAATTTTCTGCTACAGTAAAAAACTCTCAGAAAATGTCACATCTCAGCTCGAATCGAAAACTCGAATCCGCGAAGTGAACGAGGCCTAAAAGTTGGTTTTCACAAATTTCAATTGTTCTAAAACTCATATCATCAAAGGAAAATCGTAAATACAATTTTTTTTGGATTCTTAAAAAACATTCCAAATGAATAACGATATGAATTCATATTGTAGCGATAAAAAATTTGAGCAATATAGAGAAAAGTTTAGACATAAACTTTATTTTTTTAGTAATCTTTTAGACATAAACTTGTCAGAACAGAATTTAATTCGAAAAACTCTTAACCATAATGAAATTAACCATATTAACCACATAAAAATATAGGTAGCTACATATCATTTGGTAATTTGAGAGATTTTCAAATGAATAATGTATTGGTTTCCAAATCGAATTGGGATGCGGAAGCGTAGGGATAGCAGATTAAGTATAATAAAAATTTTCATAAAACCTTTGAGATACTCTATAGATTATATTAATTTATGCATGAAAAAATTAATCACATTAATTCATTTATTAAGAACTCAATTACGAATAATACCTGGCAGTCGATTAGGATGATAACTTGAGTTCTTTGACCTCGAACAATCCTTGCTCCAAAGTCTTGTGTTTAGAAAATCAATGTCTTCCATGTCAATTCTAAGAATCCACGAAGACGTGTGTGTGGGCACACCTGAGACAAAACGGCTTAGAATAAACACTCAAACTTTCACAAACACCAACGCATGCACGATGTAGAATTTTTGAAGAAAAATATTTTTTCCCCACAAATTATATGGAGAATTTCGGCCAACCTTTAAAAATTAGGTCAAAAATTATGTGTCAACAATTTTCTATCATTCTCTTATTTATAGACTAGAAGTCAAACTTCTAGAATGAATCCAATCTCTATCTCCAAGATAAAGCTTGTTAATTATCTCCTATTTGAATTTAGAACAAAATATCCTCTTCTATTTTATCCATTATGGTCGGTCATGTGTAGAGGATTTTATCCCTGTGTGGCGCCAAAAACAGATAGGGAAGGAAGAAAAAATCATCCTTTATCCTGCAGTCTAATTTTGACTCAAATTCAAATTCCAATTTAAGTCACACTTAAATTAATTTGAATTCTAAATTCAATAACTTATCAAATAAGTTTAAATGGATAAATCTAGATGTGTTCAAATTCAAATTTAAATAATCACATTATTTAAATAATAATTAATTCTCAATTAATTATTTCTGAGTGTTTAGAATTTCGTAATTCTAAAATTCCTATTTTGCCCTTTGTGTCTGGCATAATTACTAGGACGACGCGGGACTAATGGACCTATAATCCCAAGCTTCAGTGAAATTAATAATTAATTAAACACTTTAATTAATTAATTAATTCCATTAATTCCATAGTTACTCCATTATAGACATAAATTACTTCTAAACTGTGAAGTGTCCATTTGATATAGTCACTGCATATAGATCAACCTTCTATAAATAATTCATAATTGGAGCTAGATAGAATCTATTAACCTCTCTAATTATATATTCATCCATGAGTACTATTGATTGTCTAATTGATAGTGATTCATAAAATACATTCATGAACCAGAGCGCTTTTACTGGTCCAAGTACCGAATCAACACTCAAGAGAATTACATATCTTCTTTTTTTCAAGAATGAATGGATTCTATCTCAAATAATAATATTTCTGGCCACCTACTTCATCATGTCTCCAAAATACAAGGAATAGGATTCAGGGTCTCAGAATCCGTACCGAGTAAATCAAAAGACATAAATCCTTAAATAGAATTTTGTTAAGAACTTAGGATTAAAATCATTTTATATATGATCATCGGTAGACGCAATTAGAATTTCTATACTTAACGAAAATTATTAGAAATTCATATTGTGTCTTCGTCCATGTTCCACATAATCCCATTACGCATAATACACTCATTCAATATCTCACTATATTAACAGTGCGGATAACACCGTTCCATTATAAATGGGAATGACATGTATTAATAATATTTTAATTAAAGATTCTAATTTAATTAAATTCATTACAAACATCTCCTTTTGATTATTATCCTTAAAACATTATCCTCTTGCATATAACACTTATATACAATCTTTATGGTTACACAAATAATCACGGAATTTTCATTTGATATTCATAAAATATTCATAAATATATGCACATATGATGAATAAACTATTTTATTAAATAAATAATAAATATCCTATCACATCTTATGCTTCTAGGACACCATTCCCAACAATCTCCCACTTTTCCTAAAGCAGGTGTGTCATGTCTCTAAGCCCAAATCCTTCTAAGTGTTGATCAAATACATTCAGTGGCAATGTCTTTGTGAACGGGTCAGCAAAGATGTTCTCTGACGCGATCTTCATAACCGCTATATCGCCTCTATCCACAATGTCTCTGATCAGGTGATATGTCCTTTCTATATGTTTCGTACTCTTATGGGTTCTAGGTTCTTTTGAATTAGCCACCGCTCCAATGTTGTCATAGCAAAGCTTAATTGGCTTATCCATATCTAGAACAACTTCCAGATCAGTTACAAACTTCCGTAGCTATGTAGTTTCCTTTTGCGGCTTCACAAGTCGCAACATATTCAAACTTCCATGGTAGAGTCAAGAACACACTTTTTTTACTTTACACTTCTCCGCACTACGGCTCCTCCATTAAGAGTGAACACATATCTAGATGTTGACCGTCAACTATCTCTATCCGATTGGAAATCAAAATCAGGTATCCGTGATAGATACATATTTTCTCCGGAATATACCAACATATAGTTTCTCGTTGTGCTAAGATACTTGAGAATACACTTCACTGCAACCCATTGATCTAATCATGGGTTGGACTGGTAGCGACTGACTACTTCCACTGCATAGTACATATATGGTCTTGTACACAACATGGCAAACATAAGGCTTCCCACGACTAATGCATAGGGATACCGTTTCATATCTTCTTCCTGGTATGAAGTCTTTGGACATTGCTATTTAGAAAGATGAATATCATGCCTAGAAGGCAAATTTCCTTTCTTGGAGTTCTACATCGAGTACCTAGACAACACTTTGTGTATATACGATGCATGTGATAATGCCAACAGCCTTTTCTTATGATTTCAAACAATCTTAATCCCAAGAACATAGCTTGCCTCTCCTAAATCTTTCATTTGGAATTGGTTGGTTAACCACTCCTTCACATTTGTCATCAATCCCACATCATTTCCAATGAGCAGGATGTCATCAACGTAAAGAACAAAAAAGATCACTTTCTCTTCTTTCTTGTACTTGTAGACACATGGTTCATCACTATTTTGATCAAATCCATAAGACTTTATAGCTTCATCAAACCTAACGTTCCATGATCTAGAAGCCTGCTTTAATCCATAAATGGATCTCTGCAGCTTGTAGACTTTCTGGTCTTAGCCTTCCTCTATGTAACCCTCTAGCTGATCCATATAGATGGTTTTCTCAAGATAGTCATTCAAAAAAGCTGTCTTGACATCCATCTGCCATATCTCATAGTCAAAATATGTTGTAATGGCTAGGAGTATCTGGATGGACTTAAGCATAGCTACCGGTGAAAAAGTTTCATCATAGTCAACTCCCTCATTTTAGGTATAACCCTTAGCCACTAGCCTTGCTTTATAAGTCTCTGCTTTTCCATCCACTCATCTCTTTCTCTTGAAGATTCACTTGCATCCAATGGGTTTTACCCATTCGGGTAGATCTACAAGTTTCCAGACTGAGTTAGAGTACATAGACTCCATCTCAAGTTTCATAGCTGCTTGTCATTCTTCCTTATCAGAATCATCTATCGCATCCTTAAAGGTCGATGGATTCTCCTTACCATCATCAACAGTGATGATTTAGGCTTCCCCAGTACACCGGTCGAGTAACCTGCTTACCCTCCCACTACGACGAGGTGCCACAGGAGTCTGATCAGGAACTGCGGTCTTTTCTCTTGGGGGTCTGACAACTCTTGTCAGCTATGGTCCGATCTCATCGGAAAGTAACTCTTCCAAAACTATTTTGCTTCTGGCTTTAAAATCTATCATATAGTCATGCTCCAAAAACGTGGCATTGTCGACACAAATACCCTCTGATCTTCTGGACTATAAAGAAACCTCCCTTCATCTCATTAGAATATCCTACGAACATACACACTTCTAACTTGAGTTCCAACTTCTCAGTCTTTCTTTTTAGCATGTGTGCCTGGTACCCCCATATGCGTACGTGTGTCAAACTGGGTTTTTGACCACACCACAACTCTAAGGGTGTTTTAGGAACAGTAGATGGTACTTTATTCAGAATGTAAGCAGTTGTTCTTAGGGTATAACCCCAGAATGAAGTAGGTAATGAATAATAACTCAACATTGATCTTATCATGTCAAGCAAAGTCTGTTTTCTCCTTTCGGCTATACCATTCTGCTGTGGTGTACCGGGTGTAGTTAATTGGGATATCACAACTTCTTCAATCAAGAAATCCCAGAACTCTTGGTCAAGGTATTCTCCCCCTCGATCTGATCGAAGTGTCTTGATTAGTTTACCTAACTGTTTTTCAACTTTTGCTTGGAACTCTCTAAACTTTTCAAAAACTTTAAATTTTTGTTGCATTAGGTAAACATAACCATATCTCAAATAATCATCAATAAATGTGACGTAATATTTGAAACCTCCTATAGCTTGGACGTTCAACGGTCTACATACATCCGAATGTATTAGCTGAAGGGGTTCTGTAACTCTTTCTCCTTTCGTCGTTGAAGGCCTCTTAGTCATTTTACCTTCCACACAAGATTCACAGAACGGAAGCTCACCAACTTTTAGTTCACGTAAAGGATCATCGTTTACGGGTCATTTAATCCTATTTAGGTTAATATGACCAAGCCTAAGATGCCACAGATATGTGTTATTGTCGTGAGAAATCTTTTGCCTTTTATTCTTAGGTTTGACAACTTTGAACATTTCAGTATTAAGTAGTGAGTTAGGTATTGGCTTTATACAATATAAATCATCATGCAGACGTCCAGAACAAATATTTAAACAATTTTGAGAAATATGAACAAATTCATTATCGAAATGAACTTTAAATAATTGTTCAAATAACTTAGTTACAGAAATCAAATTTCTACGAATGTCTGGAATAAAATAAACATTGTTCATAACTAAAAATTTATTTTCCCTAAAACGAAGTCTAACTTCTCCCATTCCTTTTGCCAAAACTCTTGCGCCATTGCCCACTTTCATCGTGTAGTCCCCATCGGCTAGCTCGGTGTAAGAACTAAGACTCTGCAAAGAAAAACAAAAATGATTAGTTGCTCTCGAATCCATTATCCAGGCCAAGGTACCGTATCACCATCTGCTAAACATGTTTCAAAAACTAGTAAATTTGATTTACCTTGTTCTTTTTTTTTCTTTTTCAGCTCCTCGAGATACTTGTTGCAGTTTTTCTTCCAGTGCCCTTCGCTATTGCAGTGGAAACACTTTCCCTTGGGTTTCTGGCTGTAGCTTTTGGTCTTCTTAGGTTTCTTGTTCTCTCCCTTCTTTCTTTTGCCTTGGTTCTGGTTCTTCCTTTCGTTTTTACCAGATCCTCCTGCAACAACAACATTTGCTTCTCTTCCCCTACTTTGTTGGTGGATTCAAAGTTTTGCAGGTCATTCAAAAGTTCAGTAAGGTTAGACCTTTTCTTGTTCATAACATAGTTGTTTATGAACTCATGAAAATCGAGGGATAGGCTTTCCAAGATGATGCCAACTTAGGTGGCTTCATCGATCCTGGCACCATTGAGCTCTGCCTCATGGAGGTGATCAATCATGTTCAAAACATGTGCCTTGACCGAAACGCCTTTCTTCATCTTGTCATTCATAAAAGCCCTGACAACATGTAAACGAGCCTTCTCTAAAGGAGCACCAAACATAGCTTCTAGAGACTCCATTATCTCATAAGCGGTCTCTATCTCCTCATGTTTCTTACAAAGCACATCGCTCATGATGGCCAACATATAGCACTTTGCTTTGTTGTTGCCCTTGATCCAGCGATCATAAGGCCCCCGGCAGGTTTTAGATGCATTAGTCGCGGGTTCTTGAGGACATTCCTCTACTATGACAAATTTATAGTCATCACAAACTAATAGTATGTTCATATTACTTTTTCACTTAGCGTAGTTATCACCGTCTAGTTTTTCAGTCGCAAGTAGTGTGATTATAGGATTCGACATATTACTAAAAGTAAATAGAATATTCATCTAATCAATTTATGTGCACGAATGTCAAGGCATGTGAATTTTGGCACAATTAAATATGATGCATGATGCACATGAAAAATACATAAATCATGTTTTAATTTTTAGGTGCCAACGATAATTCAATTTTCCACAAATAACGTGTACCTTTAGGTAGTCAAGTTATATATAAATTAGACCGAGACTCTTCTCAGTTAATAAATATAGTCAAAATATCTCATATTTTCATATTTTATTAACTACCGTTATTTTGGTCAAAATATAACCAACAAATTTGATTATATTTTATGAGTGTAACCCACCGTGTCAGATCCCATAGACTTAACTTCAAATTGCTACCTTTGGGTAGTCAATTCAGAAATACATCTTGAAATCTTATCTCTAGAAAGCCAAACTTGTTATTGATCCGACAAGAGCACTCTCCTTTGGGAGGACGATTCAATGTCGCTGCAAAGCCTCTCGCAGGATCTCATAGTGTTGCGCTACCGGTGGAGACTAGTGAGTCGTATTGTCATACAACCCTCTCACACTCATTGTTTTGCAAATATGTATTTTATTTTTGAAAATCATCTCATGTTTTTTCAAAAAATCAATAAATAAACAATTTATTTTTCGGATATGTGAAATTCTAAAATTTAACTCTTAAATTCAATTTCTCATATAACATTATTTTGCAAATTAATTTTACAACTTAAATCAATTTAATCATATTATAATGCATGGTTTTTATTTTATTTTATTTTTCTAAAACCCTTTTATAATAAATAAATAAATAATAATACATGTGCGTGTATGCATGACATGTTATAAAACATATGGGTAGGCACAATATATCTATATGACATGTTACATGCATGAACACATAATATATAATTATCAACACAAAATATAAATATATGCAACCACCTATTGAGATAGATTTGACCGGGTTTCATGGAAAATATAAAATACAACCAAATCGAATAAATAAATAATTTGTTACATCAATGGGTCTTCAATTCTAGAATTCTTCATTCTTTCGCTTCGTTCTTAAGGTCAGATTCCACCTTCTTCGGGGCTCAGAACTCTTCTGGGTCCTTCGGCATGTAAAACGACTGTTTTAGAAACTCTCGGGCTCGATCGAAGTCCATCGGTCGTCTCTGGTGCGCGCTGACTGAGGGTCACACGCGTTGGGCGTGTGCTAGCGCGCGATGGGTGGCCTGGGCATGCACTGCCGTGCACGCGGGGCATTTTGGCAGCTCGCACAGGGCTGTCCAGGGCTTTTTTTTGGGCAATTTTCAAGCTAGGTGTCCGGGGCTGCATGGGGCGATTCTCCGAGCTTCATTTGACTCAAAATCAAAACCCTAATCTACCCAAACCTTAGAATTACAATAATTCTAATCCCGAATAAAATTACAAATAATTTAAATTGAGAGTCTTGAGTGGAGTGAAATTGATGCTTGATGTTGAAATTCTAGATAATCTCAGTGTTTACATTTCCTTTGAGCTTACAACATTATGTGACTTCGGAGATACATGCACAGTTGTTGACACGAAACAAAACTAACACTTTTTCGTTTGTGTCTTAGTACATGATTTGTGTTTTCTTTTTCTTTCTTTTCTTTTGCTTGAGGACAACCAAATGTTTGAGTTTGGGGGTATTTAATGACGGGTATTTCTACCAACAAATCAAATACTTTCAAGCTTGAATATTTGTAAGTTTTCAAGCATTATTGTTAGTTTAATGTCTTTTGTGTGCTTTTTATAGGAATTATAAATAAATGCGAACTTGGATGATTTTGCATGAAGCAAAGAAGAATATTTGCCCAACTTGTGAATCAATGGCAAAAGTAGGCAAAAGAGGATTTTAAGGCACAAAAGAGGAGGCTTTGGAATGCAAGAAAGCGGGCTGTAGCGCACCTTTTTGGGCTACAACGCACAAACGAAAGCAAAGAAGACCAGAGAGCAGGAAAGTATCAGGCTGCAGCGCCAAAATGGCGCTACAGTGCATCTTGGTACATCCCGCGTGCTGCAGCGCGCCCAGGAATTAGGGTCAGCGTTGCTGCAGCGCCAAAGCGCTAAAATCGGCGCCGGCGGCCCGATGACCCCCAATGGGCGCTGCAGCGCGCCTCAGCCCCCTGCGAGCGAAATCCCTCTTTCAAAAATGCGCGCCGCAGCGCGTTTTCACGCGGGCTACAGCGCGCGTCTGAATCCCTAGCTCCAAAATGTTGTAGTATAAAAGGAAAGAGATGCCATTTGAGAAAGGGAGCTCGAAAAAGTGAAGAAAACATCAAAAGGAGGCCGAAATCCTTCATCTTGGAGGTCCTTGGAAGCTCTTCAATGGATATTGGGTTTTATCTTCTTTCATCTATTTTTCCATGTTGAGCTAGACATTCGATATAGGACTTGATGTAGTTTTATTTGAATTATGTTTTGAATATTTTGTTGATTGTTAATTTAATTTTGTTTTCAATTCATTTATATTTCTCTATGCTTACTGCTTCTAATTTATTTGGCCAGTGAGTTAGATAAATTTTAGATTGTGAATTTGATGCTCGGGAGAGATTGAGTTCTTTATCTAGATTTGAGAAACATAGTCTAGGTTGTTGTGAGACCGGGAGGAGATCAACGGTTAGATAATCAAATTAAGATTTAGGTCGTTGTGAGGCCGGGAAGCGATCAATATTCCTATTTTCTAATTCTAAAGGCGAAGCTTAATTTGTGTTTACATTTCATTTCGAATAGAGATATTGTTTTGGGTATTTAAATACAATTTCTTGTGAGGCACTCGGGATAGGTTGCAAGATGACATTAGAGCCTTGATTAATGAATTGAATGCAATTGATTAGCGATTACATAATAGGATGAACATAGGAATAATAAAGCGAAATCAAGTCCCTAGACCATTTGTGTATAGATACTTTGCTTTCTTATTTTCATATTTATTTTGTTTTATTTTCTTAATTATCATTTTATTAGGTTGCCTAGATAAAGTTAAGTTACAATAATCGCGGTACTTCACGGCAATTCTAAACCCAATCCCCTGTGGAGACAATACTCGGTCACCCTATTCTCAAAACTTGACACCAGACGCTTATGGAAATTTATTATACAAAAAATTAATTCAGATCATTCTCACACCGAGGCATGGAAATGCACCAACCTAAGCTCAAGGTCGCTTTTCAAGAAACCCTCAACTTGAGGGCAGCTGCTAGGTGGAAAAATGTGCGTGACGCGTGGAAGGATGATAGTGTGACATGTGGCCTTACTTTTCCTCCAAAGGCAACAACTCCTCGGCGCTTGAGCCTCATTTCCCATCCACTTCAAAGAGTCCAATTTACATGCCGACTTTCTTAAGACGCTGACAAAGTTGAACCGCCAACCCACGGCGTAAACTCCACGGGAAAGAGTCGAATGAAAAAGGACAAATAGGCTAAACAAATGCAGACAGGGAGAGGAAGGCCCTAAAGAGGAAAGCCTGAGTTGCGTGTAGAAATGGGGGATGTCTGCAGAACAGACATTAATTACAAACCCTTAAACCGCACTACGGGGGACAGAAAAGGGTTGCAAGTATCTACAGAGCCGTAATGGGAGACTAATTGGCTGAGTGAACAGGGGAAAAGGTGATTAGTGGGCTACGGTCTGGGCCTAGAAAGGCAGACCACTCGAGTGCCTCTGCCTACAAAAGAGAACCACCCCACGAAGTAAACTCGGCTATAAAAAGGGCAAAGCCCTATACAGAGAGGTGGTTGGTGATTTCTAAGAGAGAAAAAAAGAGATAACAATATTTGCTTGTAACCATCTCAAAAGAAATACAAAACTACAGTGGAAGTAACTCCTGATTAATAGAGTGAACCACTATAAAAATTTCGTGTCTTCTTTTACTTTAGACATTATTCTCATATTGCTCACCCCTCCAAGAACACTTCACAATGCAAATTCTAGCACACAGATTAATAGTAAGTCGGCAACCTACCGGGATACCCAGAGGTCTCCCAGCCTATTTCTGTTGACGAAATTTAACCGTCAACGGCTTCATTAGGGAGGCGCATTACCCACGATGGGTCTCAAACCCCGTTTTGGTGGTCAAGCCTAACGGAAAATGGAGAACATGCGTCGACTTCAGTGATCTCAACAAAGCCTGCCCGAAAGATGGTTTCTCGCTCCCTCAAATAGACCAAATGGTCGACGCCACGGCGGGACATGAAATGCTGAGTTTTATGGATGCCTACTCCGGATACAATCAGATTCCTATGCATCCAGCCAATGAAGAGCACACATCCTTCATAGCCGATAGGGGCCTCTACTGCTACAAGGTAATGCCTTTCGACTTGAAAAACGCAGGGGCTACATACCAAAGGCTCGTGAATAAGATGTTTGCTCAACTGCTTGGCAAATCAATAGAAGTTTACGTCGACAATATACTTGTAAAGAGTGCCAAGGCCACCCAGCACGTCGACCATTTGGGGGAAATGTTTGGCGTACTAAGAAGATACCACATGAAACTATACCCCCTGAAGTGTGCCTTTAGAGTTGGATCAGGGAAATTCCGTGATTTCATGGTCAGTAACCAGGGGATAGAGGCTAATCTTGAAAAGATAAAATCCTTGCAGGATATGAGGTCTCCAACTAAACCAAAAGATGTGCAAAGATTGACAAGGTGTGTCACCGCTCTAAACAGATTTATATCAAAAGCAACGGATAAATGCGTACCCTTCTTCGATGCTTTGAAAGGGAATAAGCATTTTGAATTGACACCATAATGTGAAGAGGTCTTTCAAAAATTGAAGGAGCACCTGGGCAGGCCCCCGATCCGGTCGAAACCCATCATGTGAGCTCTATGCTAATTAGAGAGAAAAGGTTCCAGCTGCCGGTCTACTATGTAAGCAAAAGACTTCTAGACGCCGAGTCAAGATACACTGAAATGGAGCATCTAACCCTCACCTTGATGGTAGCCTCAAGAAAGCTTCGGCATTACTTTCAATCCCACACAATACGGGTTCTCACAAACCAACCGTTAAGACAGGCGTTATAAAAGCCTGAAACCTCTTGTCGACTTCTCAAATAGTCGGTAGAATTAAGCCAGTTCGACATTAAGTATGTACCGAGAGCAGCAATCAAGGGTCAGGCGCTAGCTGATTTCCTGGCTAAATTCTCTCATAGACCGACTCCCGCCACACGTGAAGAAGTCAAGATGACGGAGTGGAAGCTCTACGTAGATGGAGCATCGAGCGAAAACGGGTCAGGAGCCAACGTCCTGTTGATCAGCCCAAAAGGTCACAAGATCACTTCGGCGGTACGATTTAAATTCAAGGCGTCGAATAATAAAGCATAATACGAGATTTACCGACAGGTGGATCGCGACTAGCAAGTCATTTGAAAATCGAAAGGCTCAGCATCTTCAGCAACTCTCAACTGATCGTTGGACAAGTAAAAGAATACCAAGTGCGCAACGAAAAAATGGGTGCATACTTGAGAAAGGTAAAAGAAGAACTCCTCAAGTTCAAAAGCTATGAAATACTTCAAATACTATGAGCTGGGAACACCAACGCCGACACCCTGACAAAACTAGCATCTTCAAAACATTCTGACATACTAGGGGTCTTCCTATTGAAGAACTTGGGCGGCCGACCATTGAGGAACAAATTGAGACATTGATCATCCAAACGGGCGAGAGTTGGATGACGCCGCTTATCCAATATCTAATAGATGCAAAGCTGCCGAATGATAAAGACGAGGCCAGACGAATCAGGTATAGAGCCGCCAGATACCTATTATACGACGGTTTGCTTTACCGATGAGACTATTCAACACCTTTACAACCGTGCCTAAACAATAGCGCAGCCCAGGATGTCCTCCGAGAAATCCATGAAGGAGTATGTGGTAATCATACTGGGGGACAGTCTTTAGCTCTTAAGGTTTTGAGACAAGGGTACTACTGACCTACGCTCAAAAAGGACGCATTGCAAGACGCTCGACGCTGCGATAAGTGCCAAAAGTATGCCACAATTCCTAGAGCACCCCCAGAAAACCTAACCTCCATTCTCAGTCCATGGCCCTTCGCCAAATAGGGGGTTGACCTGATCGGGCCTTTACACCTTGCACCGGGAGGCTTTAAGTTTGTCATCGTCGCAATAGACTACTACACTAAATGGGCAGAGGCAAAGGCTCTGACTACGACCACGGAATCAGCTTGCACCAACTTCCTATGGAACAACATTGTGTACAGATTCGGGATCCCACACTCAATAGTATCTGACAATGGGAAACAATTCGATAACGCCTCAATGCGCAGATTCTGTGACAGTTTAGGCATTTGAAAGGACCTCTCAGCTCTGATACATCCATAATCCAATGGTCAAGTCGAGGCAGTCAATAAAATATTGAAGTATACCCTAAAGAAGAAGCTCGACAATATAAAAGGGAGATGAGCCGAAGAACTTCCAAAGGTCCTATGGGCATATAGAACGATGAGTCGAACTACCACAGGTGAAAGACCCTTCTCCATGGCGTATGGCGTCAAAGCGGTACTCCCCTAGAAATTGAGACATCGACTCTAAGAACTATTGTCTACAACGACGACGGTAATGCGGAAGCCATGAACGGAGAACTCGACTTGTTAGATGAAAAAAGGCTCGACTCTCAATTACGCCTTGCCGCCTATCAGCAAAGGGCAACACGGTATTATATCAAGAAAGTTAGACAAAGAAGGTTCGCCACAAGAGACCTAGTATTAAAGAATGTGACGCAAAGTACAAAAAATATTGGTCCTCTGGGCCCAACTTGGGAAAGACCCTACCGTATAAGGGAAGTGTTGCGTCCTGGCACTTACATTTTGGAAAGCCTCGCCGACAAGCGAATTCAACACCCATGAAATGCAAAATAGCTAAAGATGTACTACCAATAGTGTATGTAATTCTTACGCATTTTAATTATATTTTTGGCAATTTAAATAAATCAATGTGTTTTTAGAAATACTGTTAAAAAAAAACGAGAGGAATTCACCCCTTAATAACATGTCTGCTTAAAAAAACAAGGTATATTAAACAAACATGGGGAGCAGTAAGGGGTCTACGGATCACTAAAAGATGACGACCTCAAGGGGTAAAGTTAACGTCATCTCCTCCAAGGAGGAGAGGCGAACACTTAGCAAATTTTAAGGAATTTACTAAGACGACGACCCCAAGGGGTAAAATTAACGTCGTCTCCACCAAGGAGGAGAGGCGAACACTTAGCAAATTTTAAGGAATTTATTAAGATGACGACCCCAAGAGGTAAAGTTAACGTCATCTCCTATAAGGACCAAAGGCGAACACTTAGCAAATTTTAAGAAATTTACTAAGACGACGACCCCAAGGGGTAAAAATAATTGCCTCTCTAAGAAGAGCAATGAGCAATCATGAAATCTACTATCTTCAAAGACAAATGAAAGGAGATTCAATATTATAAAAAATGTATATATAATAGTATACAACAGTCTCTACAAAAATAAAAGAGAAAGAAGCCCTAAGCCTCGCCGCCAGCCGCCGAGTCATCACCATCACCATCACCAGGCAATGAAGAGTTGTCGTCGTCAGCAGAAGGAGGAGGAACATAAAGGAAGCTCAAATCCCACTCAGGATGCTCTTGTTTTATCAGATCGACGATTTGCTGCCCAGCAGACTAAAAGTCCTTGGTGCAAATGTCAATGAGCTCCGGGGAAGCCTTAAACTCCTCAATAATCTCTGCGCACTTGGCGTCGAACATTGCTGAGGCCTCGGCTTCGGCTTCTTTCTTCCCCTCAGCCTTTCCTTTGGCAAAACACCTCTTCACAGCCTAAGTAGCTTCGGCCGATTTCTCCTTAGAGATTTCCTCCCGTTTTTTAAGCTCCTCAACCGCAGTCTTCAAGCTGGCCAACTCCTTTTGAAAGCTCGACATCTTGGCCAATTCGCCTTCCAAGCTCGCCAGCTGGGCCACAGCCACGACCCTCTCCTCAACGGCAGACGAGCACTTATTCTTGGCGTCGTTAAGAAGAGATGTGAGCTTGGCTTACAGGCTGTCTATCTCCTTACCACGTTCCTCAACCTTGACTAGATCAATAAGGTTGAGAATGGCAAAAACTAGGCCCCAAAAAATTGGAGGTCAGAAAATAAAGATGTGAAGGACGAATCAAAAAAGAGGCACGATCGAAGCTTATATGAATCTAGAAGGAAATCTGCTTGCGTTGACGATCCACCAGAGAAGACTGAGTGGCAGAAATCCAGTGTGGCTCAAGAAATGACTCGTATAATGCCTAGAAGACGAGGGAAAAACGAGGAGCAAACTTCAGCACCGCCCCAATCTCAGCGTCAGAAATGTCTGAAACTTGGAAGTTGGAATCCATGATTTTCGCCCCCGGAATAAGCACGCACTCCCTAGGCGCCGGAGGAATATCAGTAACGTCAGGGATTGGGATCGCCGACGTCTAAGTCTCGATCACCGGCACCCTCTCTTTGTGCCTCCTTTTTGGCGCAGGAGCTTCCACCCCTGACCCCGAAGAAACCTCCGTGGTTTTTCTTCTCTTCGGCGCCGAGGAAGAGGTGCTGACTATCTCTTTTCCTTTGGATTGTTGTTGCGGGCTTGACTGGGGTTGTTGGTCGCCTGGAAGCTGAATCCTTAAAGAAGTCATTTCTATGCAAATAACAAATCAGAATGCAGTCGACGTTCAGTTATGCAAGATAAGAATAAGAAAGGCGTCGAGCCCAGGAGTTTACCTTCGTCACTTAGATGAAAATATTCACGGATGGCGCAAAGATCAGTAGGGTTTGGAAGGTCAAGAATCAACCCTGCTCCTCTAAGGTTGGACTTGGTTAAGCGGGTGTCAATATGGCGATCGTTTGCCGATAACAAAATAGCCTCCTCAACCCTCGCCAATCTTTTCCCAGCGAGCTTCGACCGGTCGTGACTAACTACAAGATAAAAGAACCGCAAAAAAAAAAAAAAAAAAAAAAAAAAAAAAAAAGAGAGAAGAGGAGAAGTGTCAAATTCTCACCTATGTTCCCGAACGATGGATGCATTTTCCTTCGGCGGGGCAGGCAATCGTCGAGATGAAAGTTAAAAGGCTCTCATATCATAAAAAACATGAGTTTTCACCCATGTGACGATGAAAGTATTCTTAGTATTAGCTTGCCAAATCTAGGCTTAGATCTCCCATGCCCACACAAAAAGTACCACCTCTCGCACTTAGCGACGTGGCATAACCTATACATAAACCTGAACTCGTCCAGCGGTAGGTCTGTATCAAACTGCTGGCTCCACAAAATCCAGGCGCCAATTGGGCAAGGGAGATACCATAGAAATGGCAATAGTTCTTAATAAATGGATGGACGGGTAAGGTCATCCTAGCTGTGACAGCCCTAGTATATATAGGAAGATATCCAGTAAGAGGCATGCTGATCCTAAAATGCATATCCGGGAGGAGGTATTCAAACCATCTCCCAACGATACAAACTTCTTTGACAGCCCGAATGATGTCTTTTTTTCTATACCCTAAACGCCACGACGTCAGCTGTAAAAAATGGCCTGTCTGGGTCTCCGCTCGTGACCGCCAAAGGGGCCTCCACCAGTGAAGCAGCGACCCCACATACGCTGCCTCCCGTAAAAAGAATCTTGTTCACCTCTTCATCAATCATACGGTCGATGCTATCACACTTGTCGCCAAAGTCGTCGCTTGGTCCGACCACATGTTCTTCTACTTCCCTTAGTAAAGAATTGATGTCTGAAGAAGAAGAAGATGGCCATGAAATCTCCGCCAGGGAAGGGGAGTCTGGTCGTACAACAGACGGATCCTCTCGACGAGTGGCTTTTAGGGCCATTATTCTGATAATGAAAAAGACAGAGCTAAGTCAAAATCCTAAGTCGAAAGGAAGGAGTAAGCGACGACCATTCTAAATGACGATTGCACAATTACCACTAGCGCCTCTCAACATAACGTCGGCCATTCATATAAAAATGGTAACGGCAAATGTTCAAAATAACCGAGGTTCATCAGAACCCGGGAGCCAGAGACTACAGTCAACCAAAAATCAAAAAAAGCTATCCTACATGGGTCAAACCAAGCGCATAGTAAGTCTCCATCCTTTACATTAAGTATATTAACATGCGTATGGTTCGATAGGAAAGCCAGTAAAATCATCAAGCAATACAAGTGAGCAATAGTTAAAGCTTACCGGTAAGTCAGAGTCTAGGTAAAATCTGGAACCGAGATGGCTTTGCGATGCACCAAGAAAAGCGAGGAATGCAACTCGGGATTTACAAGGAAAAATTCAGGCAGAGTAACGGTAGTTCAAGGAGTGTGGGAAAAATGGCTTTGGTTCGAGGAATATTTAAAGGAGAGCAAGCCCTCGACCCCTGACTGTCAGATGAAGCTAAAAAAATCCAACGGTAGGGGCATCTTGCCCAGATCTGACGGTAGCAAACAAAGGCGGGAAGATGAACGGGCACGATCCAAAGGCTCACATTAGTCTTTTTGAAATAAAGCCTTACGTCAACCTAGGGAAATGACCAACGCGAAGGTTACGTTCCTTGAGAAAATATGAAGTGTCAAGGCCATCATTGCGGATGAAGGCTCAGAATTAGGTTCCCACACCCGAGGCACGGAAATACACCCGAACCTAAGCTCGAAGTTGTCTGAAGGAAACCCTCGACCTGGGGGGCAGTTGTTGTGTGGGAAAATATGGGTGACATGTGGAAGGGCGATAGCGTGACACGTGGCCCTACCTTTTCTCAAAAGGCGACTACCCTTGACGCTTGAAGCTCACTGCCCCTCTACACTGAAAAGAGAGTCCGACTTAGGAAGTCGACTCGACATATCATCGACCAATCGTATCGTCGACTAGTCGTACCGTCGATCTTATGGTAATACACTTTCTGTCTAAAAAGGATCGACGACCATGAAGGACGTACGATCTACACAACGCAAATGGCGAAAGGAGTACTCTTCAGAAGGGAGCCTGACATCACAAGTTGCATCTAGGGATGAGGGATGTATATGGTATAGGCATTAAATGCAAACCCCTAAATCGCCCTGTAGTGAACGGTAAAGGATTACAAGATTTTATAGAGCCGTAATGGGAGACTAATTGCCTAAGTGAATAGTTCAAAAAGTGATTAATAGGTTACGGTCTGGGCCTAGAAAGGTAGGCCACTCGAGTGCTTCTACCCCGAATGAAAACGGAGGATTTTTGGCTATTTTCATATGTAATCAAAGAATAGTGAGCTGATTTTATGTAATCCAAAAAGAGCCCAAAGGAAAAACAATACACAAGGGGATGTAACTCTTCATTTACAGAGTGAACCACTATAAATTTCGTGTGTCCTCTCATTTTAGCACAATCTTCATATTTCTCTTACTACAAAAAAATACAACAAATACTTCATACCTAATTTCAAATACATAGTCAATATTAGGCCGGTAACCCAACGAGATACTCAGAGGTGACCCAACGTATTTCTATTGACGAAATTTCACCGTCAACAGTACCCAATCTTCTGACTTTCCATGCAGCTTCCAGCAGGTCTCCTTGGTATGCTATGGGTGTTGACAGTGGTCACACCACAACTGAGGTTTCTTGTTTCTTCGTCCTTGAGATCCTTTGGCTGCCATGGCTGAGTTTTCAGTCTCTAAACTTGTGGTCTCATTCAGCATCACCAACTTCCGTCATTCTTCCCTACGGACTTCAGCAAAAATTTCATCAATCGATGGAAGTGGTCTCATTCCCAACAAACGTCCTCTGACTTCATCTAACTCCTTATTAAGTCCACCTAAGAAGTTGTAGACCCTGTCTTTGTTAATCGGTTGCTGATGAAGTACTGCATCTTCTGGATCTCTCCAGTTGCAGCTTTTGAATAAGTCCAGTTCCTGCCACAGCTTTGTGAGGTCGTTAAAATATTGGGTCACATCATTCTCCCCCTGCCTTAGACTTGGTGCTCTGTTTCTCAATTCAAACAAGTGAGAGCAGTTTTCAAGATCTGAATAGGAGAGGGTTACAGCATCCCAAATCTTCTTTGTCGTGGGAAAATATAGGTAAGTTTCCCCTATTTTTTCTTCCATGGAATGAATTAACCACGCCATTACCATGGAATTCTGTATATCCCAAGTTAGGAATGTTGGGTCATCAGTACTAGGCATGACAATGGTGCCATCCAGATACCCTATTGTCCCTTTGCCTCTAATAACCACTTGAATGGATCAAGACCATTTAAGAAAATTTTTTCCATTTAGTTTATGCATGGTAATCTATAAAGAAGTGCTTTCAGAAAACGCAGTGGGAGCAATTTTAGGAGTTGGCTGATTGGTAACCAGGGTTACCTCAGAGCCATCAGTTCTGCTTGCATCCGACATTGTTTCTCTCTACTCAATATTCCCTCTTTGTGCTCTGATACAATAAAGGTAAATAAGAAGAGAGAAACACACTAACACTATTATGCTGAATTAATTCTTTCTGATAAAACATCCATAAAAAATATACAAGATTTACAATACATTTATAGCCTGGCTTACCACTAACTTAAGAACAAAGTCTAACTAACAAGAAAATTAGGAAATACGTTAACAACAGTTCTAGATTACATATTATCCTAACTAACCGTAAATATAGTATGTACACCTTAGTTGGCCTGTTTGTTATTGTTTTCGTTTTCGTTTTTCACGTTTTTCGAAGCTAAAAAAAGAAAACGCACTCTGAAAACGTGTTTGGCATAAAATTTTTTAAAAAACAAAAACGAAAACGTTTTTGTCTTTTTGTGAAAAAATGAAAACGAAAAAAAGGTGTTTTCATTTTCTCGTTTTCATTTTCTGTTTTCTGAAAACGGATTTCACTTCTTTTTTTTCCATTTTCTTCCCTCTTTTCTGAAATTGTTTTTGTATTATATATGTTTATTTAATATATTTATTTAATATATTATTATTTAATATATTTAATAATATTATTTATTTAATATATTTAATAATGTTATTTATTTAATATATTATTATTTAATATATTTAATAATGTTATTTATTTAATATATTTAATAATGTTATTTATTTAATAATATTATTATTTAATATATTTAATAATTATTTAATATATTTAATAATGTTATTTATTTAATATATTATTATTTACTATATTTAATAATGTTATTTATTTAATATATTATTATTTAATATATTTAATAATGTTATTTATTTAATATATTATTATTTAATATATTTAATAATATTATTTATTTAATAATGTTATTTATTTAATATATTATTATTTAATATATTTAATAATGTTATTTATTTAATATATTATTATTTAATATATTTAATAATATTATTTATTTAATAATGTTATTTATTTAATATATTATTATTTAATATATTTAATAATGTTATTTATTTAATATATTATTATTTAATATATTTTAATATTATTTATTTAATAATGTTATTTATTTAATATATTATTATTTAATATATTTAATAATGTTATTTATTTAATATATTATTATTTAATATATTTTAATATTATTTATTTAATATATTTAATAATATATTTATTTAATATATTATTACATGTTTCAAAAAATGAAACCACTAAACGCAGTTTCAGTTTTTTTTAAAAACCGAAATCAATCTCTAAATAAAACTACCAAACGCATTCTCGTAAATAATTCAAAATGAAACTAAAAACATTTTCATTTTCATTTTCGTACAGAAAACAAAAACGTTTTGGAATCAATTCCAAACGCACCCAGTATTTCTAACTTTTCTACAATTTTCATAGTTTGTCGTAACACATTCTTCAATCCAGAGTTTATTCCTACAAGAAAATCACAATTCCAAAATGCCAAAAATTTGAGGCTTTGCAGTATGTACGACAAGGATCTTGCTGTGATGATCCTATTAACAAAAATTGTACAAGTCTGTTTGGTAAGGATATTCGAATTATGATTTGAATCATAGTTCATAGTTCGCTATAATGTCTTCTCTCACAAAAATACACGTAAATCGAAAATAGTTCTGAATCATTGTTCTGAATCTATGAACTAAACATTCACTACATTTCTTATTTGGATTTAATCTGAAAAGGCAAGGGGAAACCTTATTAGAAAAACAGTCAGAAAAATAAAAATAAAAAAATTAGATATATCATTTTCTCAACTAACTACTTAAAAAGAACTAGTGACTTTAACAATGACCCGAACACTAAAATACATTGTCAAATCAATTATAACCATTTTTCGACAAGAAAAAAGAATTTTAGTGATAATGACCAGTAAAAAGACTAAGGGGATACAAGAGGGGGAGGAATCATGATTCGTGGTTCGCATTCTGATGGTTTTTCACAAAAAAATACGAAATAAAAAATGGTTCAAATCACATGATTGAATCCTTGAACCAAAAAAAAAAAAAAAGTATTTGCACTATTAGAACAGTAATGAAACAAAAAAAAAAAAAATTAGAGCCTGAACAAAAATACTACATTGTCAAATCAATAATAACATGAATATCGGAAAACAAAAATAAAATACTACGTTGTCAAATCAAATCCTGACAATAATATATTATACATATATACTTTTTTTTTTTTTTTTTTATGAAAGAATTAGTTCAAAAATTGAACTTTTTGTGCCTAGGCCTCAAACTGCTCAAGGAACCAATCCAATCAGCATAAATGCGGATTGGACTGGATGCAATTATTTTAAGATCGTAGCTTAAGCCAAAATGTAGAGATTAAACCCTTTAGTTTCATATGGAAGTCCAGTGTTCCACAGAGTAAAGGTCTTCGCTTGGTTACTTTTTCAGTGAAAACGAAATACTTGAGATAGGGTAAACAGAAAGAATCTGCATGTGTCTATCTCACCATTCTGGTGTGTCTTGTGTCGTAGAGATGAGGAGACAATTGACCATCTCTGTCTTCAGTGTAAGGCAACCAAAGCATTATTTATGGCTGAAACTTTTACTTGAAGCAGGTTTTGAGGGGGTTTTCCCTGCTCATTGCAAGTCTTTGTTGATTGAGAAATTGTTGGGCTTCAAATCTAATAAAATGGCTAAAGTTCTCTGGAAAAATGTTAGGAACCCAAAAATGAGCTTCATTAACAACACTAAAAATAGAAAATTACAGGATAGATAGGCGGTTTCGAGGACACCTGACCTCCAAGATAGTGCACAGCACTAGACACTCTCTACAAATCTCATCCTCCCTCTTCATAGCAACTAAACCCCCTATTTATACCACTATTAAGACAATTAAAAAAAAATCTAAATATTAGGTTCTTAACATTACCTCTGCCCCAAAGAAACACCTTGTCCTCAAGGTGTTAAGTAATCATAGCCGTGTGACTCAACTTTCTTCCAATCTTGATGAGGTTGGATCTTTAAACGTCGACCGGAATGATTCATACAAAACTTACTTTAAATGTTCTTGTTAACTTTATCTTTTCAACTTCACACTTTTGTTTGGAGCTAAAATTCAGAACCACTTTAAGGGCAGCGAAACCATGAAGCTCAGCCTCAAAATCATCCTTGTCGCAATAGAAGACCTTGTTGGTCAGCTCAAACAATTCATTTATAACAAAAACCTCCCTCCCACAAGCGTTATCTTGCTGCAGTGCATGTTCCACCTCGCCAAAGAAAGCTGCCTTGCTGTTTGTCAAAACATCAACAATGGAGAGCAACTGCAAGTGTACACTCTCCATTCTTTTGCCAACAGCCCCATAATTACTACAAACAGAATCAAATTCATCTTTTATAATACAAGAATAGACTTCTTTCACTAGTGCAACAAACTACGATTCTATAGTAACATCCCTGGAAAATTTTGATGTCATTGACATCTTATTTCCCATATCTTGAAGCCCCTCATTACTAGCACCAGACTGAAAATCAACTTCATTTTCAATGCCTTGGTCCACCTTGCCATCAAAATTCTTCCCAGTCAAGACTCCTTGAACATCCATTTGATCTGAAACATCTGTTGTTCGAGCTACAAGCAACCTACTTGAACTACCTACCACTTGCTCTTTATCGACTTCCAATATTGTAATGACAACTCTCTCTAAAACTGAATTTAAAATCTCTTTCTCAGGTTTGACAAGTACCTTGAATTGTCGTCTATAGTCAGCCATGGTATCCTCTTGACGTTTCACCAAGAAACTCTCTTGTAATGCCTCATCGGATGATAGTCTTAAATGCTTAAGCAGATGAGTCTTCAATTCATTCCAACTGCAGAACGAGCAATGAGCATCTTGCCATTGATACCAAGCCAAAACATCATCATTCTGTTGGGAATAGTGTCCTGAAAGCATGAGATGTAAAAGGATATTTATTATTTATTTAATAAAATAGTTTATTCATCATTTTATGTGCATATATTTATGAATATTTTATGAATATCAAATAAAATTCCTTGATTACTTATGTAACCTTAAACATTGTATATAAGTGTTATATACAAGAGGATAATGTTTAAGGATAATAATCAAAAGTAATCGTTTTCATAATGAATTTAATTAAAGTTTAGAATCTTTAATTAAAACATTATTAATACATGTCATTCCCATTTAGAATGGAGCGGTGTTATCCGTGACGTTAATATGGCGAGATATTGAATGAGTGTATTTCGCATAATGAGATTATGTGGAACATGGATGCGAGACACTATGAATTTCTAATAATTTTTGTTAAGCATAGAAATTCTAATTGAGTCTACCGATGGTCATATATAGAATGATCTTAATCCCGAGTTCTTAACAAACTCCTATTTATGGATTTATGTCTTTTGATTTACTCGATGCACGGATTCCGAAACCCCGAATCCTATTCCTTGTATTTTGGAGACATAATGAAATAGGTAGTTGGGGAATGTTATTATACGAGATGGAATTCATTCCTTCTTGAGAGAGAAGCAGATAAATAATTCTCTTGAGTGTTGATTCGGTACTTGGATTAGTAAGAGCGCTCTGGTTCATGAATGTGTTTTATGAATCACTATCCATTAGAGAATCAATAATACTCAAGGATAAAGATGTAATTAGAGAGGTTAACGGTTTCTATCTGACTCTAATTATGAATTATTTATAGAGGATCGATCTATATGCAATGACTATATCAAATGGACACTTCACAGTTTAGAAGTAATTAATGTCTATAATTCCGAGAGTGCAATTCCAAGTTTATAGTGGAGTAACTATTGGAATTAATAGAATTAATTAATTAATTAAAGTGTTTAATTAATTATTAATTTTATTAGAGCTCGTAATTATAGGTCCATTAGTCCCCGTGATCGTCCTTGTAATTCTACCGCAGACACGAAGGGCAAAATGGGAATTTTAGAATTACGAAATTCTAAAATTAAATACTCGAAGAATAATTAATTGAGAATTAATTATTATTTAAATAATGAGATTATTTAAATTTGAATTTGAACATATCTAGATTTATCAATTTAAACTTATTTGATAAGTTGTTTAATTTAGAATTCAAATTAAATTTAAGTTTGACTTAAATTCGAATTTGAATCTTTATTAAAATTGGACTACTGGATAATGGATAAAACATCTTCCTTCCCTATCTTATTTAGGTGCCACACACAAAGGGATAAATCCCTAGGGTGGCCGGCCATTAAGAGGATAAGGGGAAGAGATTTTTTGTTCCAAATTCAAAATTGGAGATAAGGATATGATCCTATTTTGAAGTTTGACTTCTACTCTTTAAATATGAGATAGATAGAAAATTGTAACAACAATTTTTGACATATTTTCAGCCCTAAAAGAAGGTGTGGCCGAAATTCTCATATTGGGAAAAGAGTGAAATATATTTTTTCTCCAAAAATTCCACATCGTGCATGCGTTGGTGTTTGTGGAAATTCGAGTGTTTAAGAAACCGTTTTGTCTCACGTGTGCCCACACACACGTCTACATAGAATCAAGGAATTGACGTGGAAGACTTTGGTGTTCTAAACATAAAGCTTGAAGCTAGGACTGTTCGTAGTCAAAGAAATTCAAGATATCATCCGAGTCGGCTACAAGGTATTTTTTCGGTTGATCCTTGAATCTTGTAAATTAATGAGATTAACTTATTGGTGCATAAATTAATATAATCTATAGAGTATCTCAAAAGTTTTATGAAAATTTTTGTTATACACGATCCGCTATTCCGCTGCGTTTCCGCCGCTGAATTCGATTCGGCAACCAACACCTTCATAGCCATTTCAGCAGCTTGAATTTTCTCATTGTTTGTCATTCTATAAAACAAAAAGTATCGTTCAACTCTAAAGACCCACCCATTAGGGTCGTCTCCGACGAACAATGGCATATCCATTCACTGAAATCGTTGAACCGTTCAGCCCTCCCATAGGGTGTCGTGCCACCTTCCCCTCTCCCTACTCAAAACGCTTGGATTGGTTCTGACTCCAAATTGAGAATAGCCAACTCAATCTCTCAAATCAGATCTCAAAACTCGATCTCCCTCACCCAACTCAAATCTCCCAGACCTAACCCCAGTCATGCCAAAACTTGAAGATCCAGTCCATATTTGGCTATAATTGGCTCTAATCTTGCTGTAAGTTCGAGGCCCAACCCAAACATCGTCAGAATCAGTCTCAATCACATCATAATCGTAAAACATAGACCTAGGGCCGTCAGAATTTCGGGACCCATACCTAATTTCGCCGGAATCTTCCCAAATCGAGCTGAAATCGCGTGACCCAGTCCGAATTCGGCCAGAATTAACCTCAGACGAACTGGAATCGCAAGGCCCGATCCAAACCAGGCCGGAATCAACCCCAACCGCGACCGAATCAGGGTTCGGTTCCTTGTTCTGAAGGTACCCATGTCGTCCCAGCTCCGGAGCAAGCCTGTCCTCCTACAACTCCAGCTCCAGTTCCCGTCGCCGACCAAGCTCCGCCGCCCTATCCCGACAGTCGCGACCTCCTTCCGCCCTCCTCCCGTCGTTAAACAAACCCTCGCGCTACAGATATGGACCACCTAGCCCCGGATCGCAACAGATCTCGCACTCCTCCATGAGACCCACGTCTCTCCGACGCTGGAACTCCCTCTTGCGGCCTCGATCTTTGCAAATCAGCGCTTCCCGGTGAAGATCCGCCCGATTTGGCACCTCCACTCCACCTGGGTCGTCACAATTTGGGCTCTCCTCTCCCCGAGGGTTGCGATCTCGCCTCTCCCCGTCCCATTGCGACCCAAATCGGCCACCCCGGCCATCGGCCGCGCCGCCAACAATGCCTCCATCCTCTGCAGCGCCGCCTGCACGTCTTCCATCTAACTGTTCTCCATTCTGGATTCGAGTCCAGATTCCTTGAAGATGAGGATCTTGCCACTGATTCTGCTTGACTTGTTGCACAAGAGCTGGTGCGGAAATCAGATTATACACCACAGCCTGGTTATAATCCTCATGGTATCAAGATCATACTCACTCACCACTCGGTCCTCTTCCAATCCTCCAAAGCTAATGACGCTAGAGTCCCCGATGTTTTCCCGCTAAAGGCATCACCACCACATTAGCTTTTCCGTGATGATACTGCAGGGTGAAGTCATAATCTTCCATGTACTCTACCCATCTACTCGCATCGAGGTTCAGATTTTTCCGAGTAAACAAGTACTTCAGACTCTTATGATCGAGAAGACCAAATCTTGCTCCATAGAGATAACATATCCATATCTTCAGAGCAAATATTACTGCTTTTAACTCCAAGTCATGCGTGGGAAGTTCCGCTCGTGCGGTCTCGGGGTTGGCGAGATGCGTAGCTACTACGTGTCCGCTTTGCATCAAGACACAGCAAATTAAGCCCAACCCCGAGGGCGTCAGAGTACACCTCATTATGGCTCCTCGGTATTAGGGATCGTCAGAATCGGTGCACTTGTCAACCTTACCTTCAATTCCTAAAAGGCATGTTCACATTCAGCATCCCACTCGAATCTGACTTCTTTCTTGGTCAACCGAGTCATCGGTGCAGCGATACTTGAGAAGTCCTTCACAAAACGCCGATAATACCCCACAAGTCCGAGAAAACTTCGGATCTCTGCCACATTCTTCGGCCTTTCCCACTGTAGCACAGTTTCAATCTTGGATGGGTCCACGGAAATTCCTTGTCTTGAAATCACATGGCCAAGGAACTTTCTTACATCGACCAAAAGTCACACTTCTCCTTCTTCGCATACAACTGGTGTTCTCAAGGGTCTCAAGAACAATTCTAAGGTTTTGCACATGTTCTTCCCAAGTCTTCGAGTAAACCAAGTATGTAAATCAATAAAGACGATCACAAACCGATCCAAGGCACGGTAGGAAAACCCGATTCATTAAATCCATGAATGCAAAGCAGGGGCATTTGTCAACCCAAACGGCATTACAGAAACTCAAGTGCCCATACGAAGGTGAAAACTTGATCTTCGAACGTCTTCCTCCCCGACTTTCAACCGATAGTACCCGGATCTCAAATCAATCTTAGAGTAGAACGTGATCCACCCAACCGAGCGAACAATTCATCGATCCTCGGCGGTGGGTACTTATTCTTCACAGATTACCCTGTTCAATTGTCGGTAGTCAATGCACAAATCAAGAGATCCGTCGTGCTTCTTCACAAATAGCACCGGTGCACCCCAAGGGGAAGTACTATTCCGGATATATCCCTTCTCTGCCAGCTCTTCAAGCTGTGTTCTTAATTCTTTCATCTCCGCCGGAGCAATCCGGTATGGAGGAATGGAGATAGGTGTCATTCCTGGAACCAAATCTATACAGAATTCAATCTCCCGATCTGGCGGTAAACCAGGTAGCTCATCAGGAAATACATCTGTGAACTCATCCACTACAGGGATTCCCACACTATCTCCGATCACTACAGATTCACCTTCCAAGGCAAGAAGGGAGGAGAAACATGCTAGATTCTTCCGTCCCCCAACGTTGTACTTCAACAGTCGTTCCCCGAGGACTGGATTCATCTCTGCTTGATAAGCAATCACTGTTCCGGAATTCGTCACCAAGGTCACTTTCCTACGGTAGCAATTAACAATTGCACCGTGCCTTGACAGCCAATCCATTCCGAGCACCACATCAAACAAGGTCATCGGAAGGATAATCAAGTATGCTCTCAATCGCTCACCACCAATCGTGATTTCACACGCCTTACACACACTTATCACCTCCACACATCCCAGTGGGGAGTTTAAAGTCATCGGGACTTCTAAGTTCTCAGATTTCAGTTTTAAAGTCCAAACAAAAGAACTTGATATAAACGAGTGTGTGGCACCTGTATCAAATAACACGTGAGCAAAAGAATGAGAGATTAGAATCATACCCTCAACCACCGCGTTGCTGGTCTGACCTCCAGAGCTGCCTCCTGCCAGGGTATAAGCTTGTCCCTGTACTTTTCCCTTCTCTCTGTCACCAACATTAAGCCGCTAGGCCGGAGGCCTATACTGTTGTGGCGGAGGTGGTTGTACCGGTCTCGACGCTTGAGGCCGGAACTGTGAATACTGGGGCGGCTGATAGGTCGGCGCAGGAGGGTATGACATTTGTTGCGGCTGATATGGCGGCATGTACTGTGGCGGCCCTTCTTGACTATAGGAAGCGTCACTTTGGGTTTGTTGAGCCGGCGGCCGATTAGGACAATTCCTCCTAATATGGCCCACCTGCCCACAATGGTGACACTTGGGCCCGTACGGAGCATTTATGTCACTCCCAGACGAACTACTGCCACCACTTGCCATTTCCTGATTGCGGTTTCTTCTACTACTCCGCTGTGGTCCACCCGAAACAGAAGGTCTACCAGAGACAGAGGGTCTACCAGAGACAGAGACCCGACCTGCTTCTTCTTCTTTACTTTGACGATAGGCCAGGTTATCCTATTCCACCCTTGTAGCAGCAGCTACTAAATCCCGGAAGTTCCGAAGTCTTAGAGCCACCAAGGATCTCCTTACAGAGTTCTTGATGCCCCTCTCAAACTGGAGACATCTCATGTGTTCAGACTCCACTAGAGATGGCGCAAACCGGGATAGGTCATTAAACCTAGCCTCATAGTCCCTCACAGACATGTCACCTTGCTGCAGCGACATGAATTTCAGTGCCTTTTCTTCCCTGTAACTCGGAGGAAAGTACTGATCATTGAACATCACCTCAAACTGTTCCCAGGTCATTCCTGTGACATCCATCCTCCTCTTGACCTGTTTCCACCAAGTGTTTGCTAACCCTTCCATCTTGTACACTGTAAATTTCACCCAATATTCATCTGGAACTCCCATAGTACTCAAGTGCTTAACTATGGAGTCAATCCAGAACTCAGCTTCCTGGGGTCCTCCCTCACTGTTAAACGAGGGGATAGGCGCTCGCCTGAATTCCCAGAAATATTCCTGTTTCGATCCTCAGCCAGTCGCTCATTCCGAGCTCTAGTGGCCATGCCTTGAAAGGCAGTATACATGGCATCAAAGAATCCTTGATTCGGTTGTTCCGGCTGGTTACCTAGTCTGCGGCGAGGCGCCATTTTCTTCAACTGAAATCAAACTAGACTGTTCAGTGGATAACAGATGTCACACATGTATGTACAATCCCGGGGTTCTTAACCTAATGCTCTGATACCACACTTATCACGCCCCCAAACGGGGTGGGTGACGTGGAGCTCGATTAGGGATTAATAAAGCAGATCCCCAACCGGGTCCCACACTTAGCTGCATTGAAATATAAATAATCTACACAATCCAGGAGCCTCTGACACACATGACTCCACCCCACAGGACATACAGTATCGTACATACATGCTCATGTAAATAAACAATTACAACAGACATCATCCACAGTCTAGTAAGTCCAAATATTAATTAAGTTTACATAATTTCTCAAATTCCTTACATTTGTTCAAGAGGATAACTCAATCTTCACTTGCTCGACCCGTAACACGACTCAGCTACGATGCACCGCTCCTCGAATCTCCTGGGAGGGGTTTAAACATTTGAAACATGAGCGAAAGACCCAGTAGGATATAATTTGAAATAATTTAAATAAACGAATAAATAATTAAGTGCGTAAATAAAATAAATATGACATTATTTCGTGAGCAGTAGGAGCCTCACATCCTTTTTCTCAAAGGAAATATAAAAGAAACTAATCAGTAGACATGGGCTTTGAGTAATTAGTACAAATTACTCACCTCACCAAGCGCCCGCCTCTTGGACCGGTTTCGGGTTACGCCCCCGAGGATGCACTCTCCGCATCCTATCTAGGCTTCTGACAATAGACTCTATTACCAGTTCACAAGATCTCTTATCTTAAGAAATCATCCGTTTAACATTATGAAATCGTTCATATGACCCCACGAACTACTCAAGCCATGGGCCCCATATTTGGACAAGCCATGAGGTTCCATGACTAGACAAGCTATGGATTCCATGGACAGGACAAGCCAAGGATTTCCATAAACTAACAAGCCATGGTTTTTAAAACATTTTTCTTTCGCAAACCAATCCCTTTTTTTAAAACATTTTCAAGGCCAAAATCTTCTATGAAAACAGGCTCACAAGGAAAAGGGATAGAAATCCTACCTCGCACAATCAAACCTGGGAGTAGCGTTGCCTTTTCTGACTTCCGCTTCCTCAAGCCCCCGATCTCGAATCCACAGTGAAAGGCCGATACAAAACACCACTTTAGGATCAATCCTCAGTCCTAAAGTAATCAAATCTCAATCATATTCCAAGATTTTCAATTAGTGTGCCCTAATCCATTTTCATGTTTCAAATTACATTCCAAGGGTTTTAAATATCAAATCAGGGATTAAAGATACTAATCCTTTCATCCCAAGTCCCCAAATGAAGCTAATTTGGGTTCTCCCCGAAAACAGGGGTCAAAACGACAATTTTAGGTCAAACAGGGTCAAACCCCGTGTACACCGGTCAACCGGAGACAGAGGAGTGCATCACCACCGGTCGGCCGGTGGTGTGCATCCGGTCGACCGGTCCGGTCGGCCGGTGGCCTCAACAAAATCCGGTCGATCGGTGGACATCTCCAGTTCACGAAAACTCGCGGAAATCAATTCAAAAACCTGCAAATCCAGTCCCAAATCACAAAATTTCAAGGGACAACCACTAGATCCGGGTTTTAGGTCTTAAAACAAGTCCAAAGAACCCAAGATCTCCAATTTCTACCATAGTTTCACTCCAAATCCATCAAAATCCGTTTTGAACCAAAAGTAAGTTTTAAATCCGAAAAACTTGAAATCTAAGAGAGGTTCTTTCAGTAATCTTACCTTGAATCCTTCTCTTGATGTTGAAAACTCTTTGAAATCACTCTTGGTTCGAATCCGGCCTTGATTTGAGACAAAAATGGTAGAGAGAGAGAGAGAGTACGGGAGTGAGAGTGAGAGAGAGAGAAAGGAACGCACGGGAGAAAGAAAAGGAAGGAAAAGAAAAGGAAAAGAAAAGAAAAAGAAAAAAGGAAAAGAAAAATAAAAAGAAAATGACATGTGCACTAAAACAGTCCAGAAATGCGCCCGTACACACTTCTGGATTAAAATAAATTACTGTGAATAATTTAAATACATTGGAATCATTTAAACTCAATTAATTAAATCAGATTAGGCACACTAATAATCTTGATTACCTTAATTAATCTCAATTAATTTTTCAAGGTGTTACATGCACAGCACTAGACACTCTACAATTTTCTTCCATAGAATGCAATACCCGTCCAAATAACATCATGACATGCTCTCCAATTTTTGAGGTTCCATAGTTTCTTCCATCACTCTTTTTGACAAACTGACGTTGAAGGATGAGGTAGTTACATGTTATAAAGACGTAACAGTTACCAGTCCGTCATAATGCCATGTTAGTCACAATACTTGAATGAATAACCAAAAATGTTTCCCGTAAGCACAACCTCAAGGGCTAAGGTATGCAGATGACATTAGGAAAAATAGCTTTTTTTAAAAGGCACTGTGCTAGGCGTCTGTCAAGTAGCTTCGAAAACAAGAGCGATCATTTAGGAGGAATATTTCTAAGCCAAATCTTCTCCACACAAGCATCCTTTCCATTAATATCAGAAATAATTACAAGCATCCTTTCCACTGTCGTTACCAGTAAGAATGCCCAACGTATTAGCAAACGGAGTACCCCAACCAACTTATGAATGATTTCCGACAATCCACAATCTTTTGTTGCCAAATTTGGCACACTTGCAATAAACATTTTCTTTTTCTAAAAGCAAACTTGTAAATGAACTAGTCTGTATATTTTCAAACAAACAACGGTACAAGCTGCACGACATTCATCTTCCATGTATTGACTATTTGTTGAAATGCGTTGAGAATAAAATTCACTGTAAAACCTTTGCTTTCATTTTATCAACACTAGTTTGTGAATTTACATATCAGAAGTAATTCGAATATGAAAATCAATCGTCTCAAGCCCTTGTACTCAGCCTTCATCACATGATAGAGTAAAATCAGGCACCTCCTCTATATCCTCTGCTGGCTAATGAAATAGGAGCGAGAGATTGCTCAAGGAATGACAAGACAAAGTAGAAACTAGAAAGCTAAAGTGGGTATATAAAAGCACTAAACTCACCTGCCATAATTGCAGTAGATGCTATAACAATAAATCGATAATCATGACAAAGCAAAAAAGCTTGCCTGCCCATGCGCCGCATGAAAGATACCTGAGAAAGAAATTATGCAATCAGAAACACTTGTCTAAAATTTAGTAATCTCTACAGCAATAATCGATTCAATAGCTCAGGAAACTAAGCGACAGAATGTTTGATTGAAAATGGAAATGAGTTGAAATTCGCAACCAAAAAATATCACATTCAACCCAGAAAAACTCATAGTGAAAACCAAGAAAATTAAGGGACTACCGAATTGCCAAGAAATTCATTAGGCGAATGACACACGGAGCATCCAATTATGGTTCTCCACAACTAAGAAGAAAAAAAAATGACATGGGAAGAAAATATAGCTTCCAGATTTTGAATAAACAAAGCAATCACCTCTCCACTATTTTCATGGCTGCTGTAGTCCAAGTTTAGAACCCAATTATACCAGTGGCAAGAAAGGTTAGAATGAAAAATGATTCCTACTTTATAGACAACTGATAAATTTTGCAAGAAGGATGCCACAACAACCATGTCTTTCAGCATATACTGAGATAGATATTAACTTCAATAGCATACCGAGAGTCTTTGCAGAAGACTTTGATTTGCACAATTCAAAGCACAGTCGTACACAATCTCGGTCCTTTTGGCAACATCATGCCAATCGTAGAGTTCCTTCATCTAAAAGTAGTCACGGAAGCAAAAAAGATAACACTTGAGCACTTTTCAAGGTGTCAATTTTCACAAATGATATATTTAGAATATACATACACGGTTGTGCATCACTTGTGGATCAATCATAGGAAGCATAGATATTGCCTTTTTGATTGCTCGAACCATATGACTAGGATCTGGTTTTGCAAGTACAATAATGTCATCGGGCAGAACCTACAGCCAACCACACATTACCCGAGTTAAAATGAATATATAGAAATCCGGGGCATGCCACTAGTTGATGTGATCAAGCAATGGACTAAATATAAAATTGACAAACAGTTAGGGGAGAGATTTCTAGCTATACATACCTCTGGAACACCTCCTACACGTGTACTGACAGTTAATAATCCACAACTAGCAGCTTCCAATATAGCTATGCAAAAGGCCTCTGTTAAAGAACTACCAGTAGGGTTAAACCATATTAGATAGAGTTACAACAAAGGTGACCTTTTTGTTTGAAGTTTCAAACAAACTTGAAAGGCATTCTACAACAAAGTACCTGTTTAAAAAAATATGGCCAGAAATAAGGACTGACCGCACTTGAGCATGTGGAACAGCACCCAACATTTCAACACGATCTTGAAGGAAATGCTTTTCCCTCATCTCTTCCAACCGCACACGTTTAGGTCCATCTCCAATTATAAAACGAACCTTATCACAGATTTCTGAATGAGATGATAATTACCACAATCTCATTTAACGACATTATGTTTCAACTGAACAAATGAAGACATAGAAGTAAAACTGGATATACAGACACAGAATGCTGCAACTACAAGGAGATAAGGTATAAGACTACGTAATGCTATTCACAAGCTTATGATACTTGGCATTTTCAACATGATCATTAGGAGCTATTTTATCAAATTGGTATAGAGCTTTCTAATCGATCTCAATCAATTGTTAAAACAATTTTGTAGAAAAGTAACTTGCTTAAATTGACAAAAATACTATAACATCCATGGCCAACTATTGACATCAATTGATATAAAACAATAAATAACACAAGAATATATATATATATATATATATATATATATATATTATAAGTAAAAGCCTTGTCATTGATGGTGAATCAATTACAAGGAAGAGAGGATGAGAAATCCTCAAACCAAAACAAAATAACACAAGGATACAGAAAAGATACTTATGTTGTTAAATAAATTAAGACTACAGAAGTCAGTATAAGGCCAATAAATCATGAATGACCAGTATGAAAAATGGTGCACAAAACACTCACATAAGGATATAGACGACAAACTTCTGGGATGACTTGAACAAGCAGATCTGAGCCCTTTCGGTAGACCAGTCTACTTATAACAACGATAACAATTTCATTACCTCTAGGTCTCTTTGCAGCAGGCTTGAACATAGCTGTGTCAACAGCATTAGGTATCACAAAGACCTTTTCTGGCGGCAAACCACACCGTAGAACAGTGTTTTCCTTGCTCGTATGAGAAACACAAATAGTTTGATTTACATCCGAGAGAGTGAACTGCAATACTTTGTTCATGTGGATGCTACCCACATCAGCAAAACCATAGAGTGAATGATCAGTAAAGACAACCTTATACCCCATTGTGCGTGCGTGCATCAAAGCTTCATGACAAAGTGTTGAGAAGGCTTGATGCCCATGCACCAATGATATTTTTTCTCGGATAAGGATAGTCCTTATAATTGGAAGTGTTCCATAGAAGGTTGGCAATGTATTCTGCATAAGAAAGGGCTTCCATGGTAAATAGTAAACTTTCAGCCCTCCTGTCATATATCTCACCCCGGATCGATTTCCATAAGCATGAGTCACTACCACCACCTACAAGGTTCTAAGAAATTTAATAGCTATCAACTGGGAAGGGTTAATTATGCACTCATTACTAGGCGGACGGCAAAATATTGTATCCATTTGGTTTGTGGAAATCAAGTTAAAGTGGATAGAAAAATTAGAAACTCTTTTTCCACAAGAAACATCCCTTCATTGACAATAAAAATCAATTGCAAGGGAAAAGAGGACAGGATGTCCTGATGTCCTCAAGAAAAAACGATACATATTAGGGAAAAAAGAAACAAACAACAGGAAAACGCATAGATTAAAACAAAACTCATACAGTTACAAATCCAAAAGTTTCTTTCTCCAATAAGAACAAATGCATATATACAATATGTAGATGTAAAAACGTAGAAATCTGATAAAATGACTCTACTCTTTTACTTACCTTATGACCAAGCTTCAGAAGGCATTGAGAGAGATAGTAAATGTGATTCTCAACACCACCAAAGTTGGGGTAGAAAAAATCAGAGACCATCAGGATTCTGTGCCTGCTTTCCTTCCGCTCACCCATTGACCCTGAAAACGAAGTTCAACCCACCGCTTTTCCCCAAGATCTTAGCTCAACTAGCCAGGTCTCAAAGAAAATTGATACCAGACGGTTTATATGACCTTAATTTGTACATTAGAGACCAATAGAATTGAACGTTTATATAGCACTGCAAGTCACCCAGCCACACTCAAGCACGAACAGGAATGTAGAACGCGACGCCTTAGTCTTTATCCTCTTTCCTGTGTTTAAAGAAATAAAATAATATGACGCTGAATTTTTTATATAGCACTAAAGAAATATAGTATTCCATCAATAACTTGTTTTGATTATTTTCTTTTGCAGGCATTTTAAACTCTTTAACTTTCTTTTTCTTTTTGAAAAGAAACAATAACACAAAAACATAACCACTTCATTCTTGAAAGGAAAAACATGACCACTTAAGATTATAGCAAAATATGTCGCCTATTCTGGAGGTCCCATGTCAAGGTGAAAGGATTCATCTAGGTCTTTTCAACCTGGACAACATCCAGCTTCATGAGGTTTGATGTTTGGAAGTATTGAAGAATATGCCAAACCTGCCAACAGAGACAAGGAAGTTCATGAAATTGAAGAGAACGGAGTTAATTTCGTGGAGCGAGGCAAACATTCAGGAGGAAGAATCAGGATTGAACAGATTTAGTGGAGATTTTCAACAACTAATAAGGAGTTTTCTTTTTTAGTGTAATTTAAATGTAATTTTTGAATTAAATTTAAGTTATAATTTAAATTAAATATAGAATTTAAATAAAATTAAATAAAATTAAAATTTAAAAAAATTTAAGTTTATATTTTTTTAAATTTTATAGATAAAAAAAAAAAAAAAAAAAAACATCACCTCCAATTCCAACGAAGGGTGCAACGGTCATGGAGGTGAAAGGTCGGTTGGCGACCTCAATTTGGAGTCCTCATCAACATGGATTCCAGGTGGCAAGCAAATCAAGGGGGAAATCCCATGCACCCATGCAATTTTGGCCCATATGGCCTCTGTTCAATCGATCCCATAGATTTCGAGAAAGGAGAGAAACTCAAGGGAATCTGGAGTTAAAGAGTCGGTCCTTCATTACGCAGTCAATCAGTTGCACCTGCCAACAAAGAAAGGGGAAAGGAATTAATTTTAAGAAAATAGTAAAAAATAGGTCAATATGAAAAGCTTAAGAAAAGAAATAGGTCAATTTTTAGTTATAAAATTAATAGACCATAACTTGTTAAGTTATGGTTCATAACCGGATAAGTTATGAACAATTATGAATAATAACTTGTCAAATTATGATTCATAACCAGACAAATTATAGATAAAAATAATAATTTAATCTATTTATTAACTATTAACTTATTAATTTTAATTCATCTCAAATTTTAACTTATTTTCCACTTTCCCTCTTAATTTTATCCAATAAATTTGGAATATTGGGAGATAACGAGAGTGCGAATGATGAGGAGTCTTTTAGTAAGGGGCAGGCTGAATCAGGAATTGGGCTACCAAAATTTGGGCCTACTGATTGGGACTAGCAATTGAGTAATAGCGACGTGGGCTTTGGTAAGTCATTCTCAGAACAGCTAAGAGTAATTACAAACAAGGGAGGCCCAAAAATGTGACTGAATATATTAGGGCTAAAATTCAAAAGAGGGAAGACGAAAGTCAGAAAAAAAATCCCTAAGAAGCTTGTTCTACAATATTTCAGTGACAAAGAATTAGAAGATGTTTAGTTAGGAGATTCGTCTTCCAATTCGAATTATAATTCATAATTTGTCACAATAATTTTTTTTATAAAAAATATACATAAATTAAAAATGATTAAAATCACATGATTTGAATCTTGAAGCGGGTTCGCAGAATTAAGCCATTCCCGTTATTTTATCGATGCTCCAAGAGACCCACAAAGAACTAAACTGACCCAACCAGTTGTGGTGTCGAGAGAGAAGTGGACATCCTTCCAGAAGTACGTCATTCCGAAGTCAAAGGTGATCGAGATTTCCTTCATCAGGATGACGTTAATTCGGGAGATGAAATCAATTCGCGATCAGTATCTTCCTTCTGTTCAACAGACGATAGTGACAAGTTAGAGGATCAGGAAAGGTTTGTGGGCGTTGAAGAAGTAAGGCTTCTTACTGCACAAGTGAATCCGGAAGAACAAGCCTTAGAGAACAAAGCAGGTAATAATCTTGAAATTTGCCCAAACGCCTTAATACTCTCTCCTTTAGCTTCAGTGGCACCGGTTGAGATGGAGGTGAGTGAGGGTGGGCTGATGGAAGGAAGCAATTTAGAGGTTGATAGAATTGAAGGGGGCCCAAGTTCGGAGAGGGCTGAATTACATATAGAAGGTGATGGCAAGCAAATTGCTTGGGTGGATCAGTTTAGTACACAGACTGTTGGAGGAAAAAGAGTGGAGTGGAATAAAATTTGGATAGTGCTTCAAAATATGCATCTCCAACTGTCGGCTTCATAGAAGAACTCTAAAGGTAATATTGAAGGAAGTATACAAAGACAGCCAGAAGAAAAGGTCAAAATCGAGAATTGAAGACTTTGAAATTTAACATTCGGTATGACAAGAATGTTAATAGGGATGCAGATAATTATAGATGAAGCTGATGTCTTGGAATATCAGAGGAGGGAATTCTTCTCGAAAAGAAGGGGAGTTCAAGAGGTCGTGGGTAAGGAGAATCCAGATATTTTGTCAACAGGAGATTAAGAGAAAGGAGGTTGATAGAAGATTTGTAGGTAGTATTAGGCAATGTAGGTTTAAAGAATGGGTATTTTTGCCAGTTGTGGGGCGTTCTAGGGGATCTTGGTAGTTTAGGAAGTTCAACGTATCAAAGTAGTATAAAGTTTTTTGGGAGATGTTTCGATCACTATTAAAGTTGGGGAAGAAGGGGAATTTTAGTGGCTCACAAGAGTGTATAGTCCTAATCATCATAAGAAAAGAGTTGTTTTGGGATGAGTTGGCATGACTCTGGAGTCTATGCGGTCAAAGATGGTGAATGGGAGGAGATTTCAATGTTACTCGATTTTTGTAGGAGAAAAGTGGCAGCAATACCATCATTAGAAGTATGAAGTTGTTTGACGAGCTTATTAAAGATTTGAGGCTGACAGATCTGCCACTTCATAACACAAAATTTACTTGGTCTAATTTCAGGGATTCTCCAATATGTTGTAGATTGGACAAGTTCTTATTATCTGAAGGTTGGATAGAGTTCTTTCCATTTGGGCATCAAGAAGCGACTGTTCGTGCAGTCTCAGACCACTGCCCTGTTCTATTTCATACAAAACTGCAAAAATGGGGGCCCTCCTCTTATAGATTCGACAACATTTGGCTTAAGAATAAGGAGCTAATTAAATGTATGAAGAGTTGGTGAGAGGAGAAAGAGGTTGGGATGGCTACCGATGTATGAGGAAGTTAAAAGCTGTTGAAAGAAAAGGTTAAGAGGTGGAGGTTGGAAGTGGCCGAGGCTAAACAAGTGTAGGGAAGGAAATTTTTAACGAGAAATGAGGAGATTGATCAAAAGGGAGTTCAGAGTGGTCTTCGGACTTGTAAATGTAGCGGAAAGAACTAAAACACCGTTTCTTCCGCTTAATTGACGACGATAGGGCCTTGAAATTGAAGTGCAAGTCCTTTCGGGCACGAGAGAGATGCGGATTCCAAAATTTTCCATCGTTTACAAAATGCGAGGAGACCAAGGAACGCCATCTCAAAATTGGAAACAGATGATGGAGCTTTCATGAAGGATGTGGAGGGGATTTTGAAGGGGATAGTTGAGTTCTATGAAAAATTATATGAATCATCTGACAGTAAATTTTCAGGTCTCAAAGGACTAGATTGGACCCCATTTCTACTACTGATGTAGAAATGTTGGAGAAGCCTTTTGAGGTCGACGAAATAAAGAAAGAAATTTTTAGTTGTGATGGTAACAAGGCTCCCGCTCCAGATGGATTAACATTACCTTTTTTTTAGGAGTGTTGGGATTTTGTGAAAGGTGATGTGTTGCAGGCAATTAATGATTTTTGGAGGACTGGAATTATTAACAAATTACCAACAAAAAAATATATTTGTTTGATCCCTAAAAAAGTCAATTCTTGTAGAATTAGGGATTTTGGACCATTAGGTTGGTTACAAGTCTATATACAATCATTTCGAAGGTTTTGTCGAATAGGCTGAACGTTGTTTTGAGACAACTTCAAAAATTCAAGGGGCGCTTAGGGAAGGGAGGCAGCTTTTAGATCTTGTTTTGATAGCTAATGAGGGGGTGGAAGATATAGAGCTTCGAGAAGAGTGGTGGTGAAAATTGATTTTGAAAAGGCTTACGATCACATTGAATGGAACTTTCTGGATTTCGTTTTGGAGAAAAAATGGTTTGGTGGTCGGTGGAGCAAGTGGACAGTGGGTTGCTCTGGTTCAGTTACGTATTCCGTGATAGTTAACGGCAAACCCAGGGGGAAACTTGCAGCCTCAAGAGGGCTGTAGCAAGGGATCCCTTGTCCCCATATATATTTACTCTTGTAGTTGATGCATTGAGCATGTTAGTTGACAGGGTCGTTGTAATTTCTCTTTTTTCTCCTCTTAGAGTGGGGAGATCGCAAGTCAAAATAAGTGGGCTTCAGTTTGGAGACGATACGTTATTCTTCAGTTTACCTGAGGAAGAAAGTTTGTTGAATGTATCTTCTATCTTGGAGATCTTTTGTTTGGTTTCGAGTTTGAAAACTAATTTGGACAAAAGCATGATTCTCAGCTTAAACTTGGAAGAGGATAGATTGGCTAGGCTGGCTAGAGGTGTCAATTGTTTAGTGGGTTCGTGGCCAATCAAATACCTAGGCCTACCTTAAGGCGGAAACCCATTGCAAGCATCCTTTTGGGATCTAGTGGTGTTTAGAGTAGCGAAGAGATTGGACAGGTGGAAAAAGGCATTCTTGTCAAAAGGAGGTAGGTTGACGCTTATTCAGTCACTTTTATCTGCTTTACCTATTTATAACATGTTGGTGTTTAGAATCCCCATTGTAGTAGCGGAGGTGATTGAAAAGTTTATGTAAGATTTTTTCTGGGAAGGGTTCTATGAAGATAACGCGACTCATTTGGTGGCTTGGGAACAAGTTTATAGACTGAAGGAATTTGGAGGTTTGGGCATTGGAAACATAAGGAAAAGAAATGAAGCCCTTCTAGAAAAATGGCTTTGGAGGTTTCCGTTGGAATGCGATGCACTATGGCATAGGGTTGCGGTAAGAAAATATAGATTGGCTTCAAACAAGTGGGATTTACGAGAAGCATCAAGAGTAACATTTAGATGTCCATAGAAGTCAATTCAATCAACATCTGGGATATTTTACAGCGGGTTAAATGGAAGATCAGTTCAGGAGAAATTGTTAGATTTTGGGAAGGTTCTTGGCTTAAAGATGGTCTCTTGTGTTTTAGGTTTCCTTCTTTATACAAGATCAACAAATAGCACATTTTATGGTTGACAACGATTCTCATGTGGATGCAAGCGTCTCATGGCATTTCAAATTCTCTAAGGAACTTAACGGATAGGGAGTTGAGGGAGGTTTTGGATCTAATAACGGTTGTGGAAAGGGTTAGGCTCATTGGGATAATACAAGATAGAAGGGAATGGGCGCATAATAGTAGTGGCTTGTTTTCTGTAAAGCCACTTTTTTCTTCATTGACATCATTCTTTGAGAATATCTGGAAAACTCACATCCCTGTTAAGGTCCAAGTATTTTGTTGGCTGCTCGCTCTTAATAAGGTGAATACACATGATTCAATGCAGCGGCTTAGTTCGTTCCTTTCAATCTCTCCAGGTTCGTGTTGTTTTTGCAAGAATGATGAGAATTCAACGGATCATTTATTTCTACATTGTGATTACTCCCGCTTGCTTTGGTCTTGTGTGCTGAAGGAGTTTGGGTTCTCTTGGGTTATGCCTCGAAGTTGTATAGATCTACTGGTTTTCTCTTGCAGGTCTCAGCCAAAGAGGACTGATTTCATCGAAGAATACAGTTTTAGCTACTTTTTCAAGCCTTTGGTTAGAGAGGAATAACAGAATTTTTGACGATCATAGGGACGATAGTTTTATTCTTTGGGATAAAATAAAATATTGGGTGTCGTTATGGGTGTACAGGAATTTGGTAGACTAATTTTTTCAGATTTTCTCAGGAGTTGGACTCGACACTTTTATTCCTGTTGTAATTATGGGCTAGGTTTCATGGAGGATAACTCTTCCTCCATCTCCTTGTCTTTTTCTATACCATCTATAAAAGTTTGTTTCTTTTCAAAAAAAAAAAAAAAAAATGAAAAGGAGAAAGTAGTAAGGACACATAGGTTACTGAATAAGAGCTAGACTCAAGATAAGCATTCATCTAATCACTAATAAACTATTATTATAACATTCAAAAATTCTCTTAAAAGTAAATATCATAATAATCAATCCATAATAAATAAATTAATTAATTAACATAGGAGATTAAAGTATCATAAATGTGGGTGCTAGAAATATCAAGTTATTTAGGTGGTTAGTCATAGAATATGTTATTCTTGGTTAGGTCCTTTAATTATGGAGTTTGTTATGTCAGTTCGTAGATGTATGCTATGTAAGCTATTTCTTCCATTTCTATGTACGACTATTTAAGTCTAGTGATTCAATAAAAAGTTATTGAAGTTTATTCAAAAAACTTTCATGGTATCAGAGCCTAGGCTCTATAGAAACACAATAAAATTGTGATGGAGAAAACTGGTGTTGTAAAACTAACATGGTCAGAGGTCACAACAAAAACTTCGGAGACAATTTCTACGACTACGACGAGCAGAAATGCTGACCAAATAGGAGCAGCCATGTCCTTGCAAATTTCCGTTCACAAATTAAACGGAAAAAACTATTTGGAATGGGCATAATAGGTCAAGCTCGCAGTTGATGGTTAAGGGAAATTGGGACATCTGACTGGAGAAGAACAAAACCCAAGGGAGATAGATCCACACTTCAAGACATGGAGATCGGAGAACTCATTGGTGACTACATGGCTTCTCAACTCGATGGAACCAACAATTGTCAAGCCTCATATGTTCCTACCAACAGCCAAGGAGGTGTGGAATTCAATCCGGGAAACATTCTAATCTCGAAAATTCATCTCAAATTTTCGAGATAAAAACAAAACTTTGGCAATCAAAGCAAGGAGATCAAGACGTGACAGACTTCTACAATGAAATGGTGACATTATGGCAAGAACTAAGATCAGTGTCACGATGATCAATGGGAAAATAGCCAGGGCTGTGTGAGATTTGAGAAGAGAGAAAAATGATCGTGTTTACATGTTCCTTGCAGGTGTGAATAAGAATCTTGATGAAGTCAAGGGGAGAATTCTCGGACAAAGGCCACTACCATCCATCTGAGAGGTTTTCTCAGAAGTCAGGATGGAAGAAAGCAGAAGGAAGATCATGCTTGGCAATTCTGGACTACAGGACATATCTGAACAAGAAGGATATGCACGATCAATAGAAGGGGAACAAGACAAAAGGAAAAAACATTGGTGTGATCACTGCAAAAAGTTCTGGCACACCCATGAGACATGCTGGAAGATCCACGATAAGCCACCCAGAGGAAAGAAGCGACCTGAAAGAGCTCTTCAGACCGTGACTGAAGATTCTCAAGAACCACAAGTCAACTCGGGATCATTTCCGTTCACGAAGGAACAATTAGAACATCTTGTTAAATTGTTTCAGTCTCCACAATTTTCTGGTAGTCTGTCTTGTTCCTTTGCTCAAAATGGTAATAGTCCTGTCCTTTCTTTCTCATGTGTCAAATCCAATTGTTCTTGGATTATTGATTCCGGGCAACTGACCACATGACAGGTTGTTCAAGTATTTTTTTTCATCTTATAAACCGTGTGCAGGAAATAGGAAAGTAAAAATTGCAAATGGCTCTTTTTCAGCCATAGTTGGAATAGGAACTATCAAAATTTCACCATCATTAGTTCTTTCCAACGTACTGTATGTTCCTAATCTAACCTGTAATCTTCTATCCATTAGCAAATTAACTCATGACTTAAAATGCCATGTTAATTTTTTCCTGTCTCATTGTGAATTTCTGGAAATGGTCTCAAGAAAAATGATTGGCAATGCTAGAGAATGTGGAGGTCTCTATCTTGTAAACGAAGGATCTCAATTGAATAAAACAGTCCAAGGAACTTGTTTGAAGACTATTTCTGTTCCTAGTGACAATGAGATATATTTGTGGCACTTTAGATTAGGCCATCCTAGTTTCTATTATTTGCAACATTTATTTCCGAATCTATTCAAGAATAAGAGTCATTCTGAGTTTCAATGTGAAATCTGTGCATTGGCAAAACATCATAAAGCATCCTATTCTCCATGATTATACAAACATTCAAAACCGTTTTTATTAATACATAGTGATATATGGGGTCCATCTCGGGTTTTAACATGTTTTGGAAAAAGGTGGTTTGTTACTCTAATTGATAATCATTTAAGACTGAGTTGGGTTTATTTGCTAAAGAAAAAATTTGAGGTAGAATCAATTTTCAAAAAATTTTATCATATGGTTCAAACTCAATTTCAAACTAACATCCAAGTGTTTAGAAGTGATAATGGCAGAGAATATTTTAAAAATGTCTTGGGACAATTTTTTGCAGAAAAAAGAATTGTTCAATAGAGTTTGTGCAACAATACTCCACAACAGAATGGAGTTGCTGAAAGAAAAAGTAGACATATTTTGGAAGCTGCACGGGCCTTGTTATTTACAAATAATGTTCCAAAATATCTTTAGGGTGAAGCAGTTTTGACATCAATTTATCTAATTAATCGATTGCCATCAAATGTTTTAAAGTTTCAAACTCCACTCAGCCGTTTTTAAAAAAGGTTCCCAACATCACGTATATTCTCTTCAGTACCTTTACGTGTATTTGGTTGTACTATGTTTATTCACAATCAAGATAAAACCCAAGGAAAAATTGATCATCGAGCAAAAAAATGCGTGTTTGTTGGTTTTGCAGCAAATAAAAAAGGCTTTAAATTTTTTGACCCTATTTCGAAAAAAAATGTACATCACTATGGATGTTTTTTTTTTTTTTTTTTTTTTGAAAACAAACCATATTTTGCAGCTCATCTTCAGGGGGAGAATAGGCATGAAGATTCAATTTTTAAAAGTTTTAACCACTCGGATTCACCAACCCCAGATTTTCTCAGGTTTGAACAATTTCCTGATTCTCAAAAACAAACTTTAGTTTCAACAACCCAAGATTCTCCCAAGAATCAACAAAATTTTGAAATTCAAAACCACAATTCGGATTCAAGTCCCAAGATGTTTCCAAATTCAGATCCAGAACTAATCGGGGATCTTGAAGATAATTAAAAAAAATTAGATTTTGTGGACTTGAATTCGAACATGGAAGAAGAACTTATTGAAACCTAAACAAAAAAAAAAAAAAGGAATCCGAAATTCAAAATAGTGTGTTTGAAAAACAAAAGGATTCTTCGATTGAAATTCAAAACTTAGAAAAAGGTGTTGCACCCATAGTACCTCAACAGTTAACTACCAATGGAAATAGAAGTCGAACAGGGAAAGTATTTAGACAGTTTTAAGAGAGAAAGTTCCCTCATCGGAAGCCAGGTACTAACGCTTCTCAACCTTGCCAAGAGTCTTAACTCAAAACCAAAAATTCTTGAAATTGAGTTCCCTATTCAAAAATCAGAAAAAAAATCGTCTACTGAGTTAGATATTCCAATTGCCATTCGAAAAGAAAAACATTCATGCACCAAATATCCCATGTCTAATTTCGTGTCTTACAGAAGGCTTTACCCTCATTTTTCTGCTTTCACCACTAACGTTTCATCTGTGGAGATTCCTAACAATATACATGATGCTTTAAAAAGTCTAGAGTGGAAGAAGGCAAAAAACTTGGTACGCGATAAATTTTATTGTAAACTTTGCTTAGAATAGCGTATGTGCTCGCAAGTGTACGAATCGCGAAATAATAATGATCCGAAGATCGAGTATCGTCCTCTGGGATTGTTAACTAGGAAAGAGCTAAGTATTGCTATTAATCTAAATCAATTTTATCTAGACAATATAGAATAAGGAAATTAAAACTAAATTGAACAACGTAACTAACTAAAATATGCAATCAACGGATGCCAAAATGAATTGGATTGAAGGGATCTCTGTGATAAAATGAGCTAGGGGGGATTTAACTTCACCTAATTATGTTATATTTATCTAAATCTGTCACTTATTGAAATAATGAGTACTAAGATAATCTCACTCCCTCTCCCGAGTGCTAAGTGAAATAATATGCTAAATTAATTAAACTAATATCCCTATTAATTTAACCAATTATGCATTCATTAAGTTTTGCCCATATTCGATCTCCTAAGGTTATACTAGCCTCCCGACTCAATATCTCCTTAGGTTGCGTCTCTTAATTCTCAACGTATGTAATTAACTCTCCCGAGCCTAATTTCATACATCTAAGGTCTCTAATCTAATGGGTAATTAAATTAGAAATTAAGCACAAGAGATACAAAAGATTAGAGTATAAAACATTCAATAAGCAAACCGATTCTTAAAATACAGCTTTCATTAAATTAGATCAAACCCCCCTAGCGTGAGAAGTTTAGCTATCCATGCTCAAAATCAAATACACAATTACAAAATACCAAAAATCCATAGTTAAAGCAGAAAATTAAATAACAATTCAAGAAATACAAATGGAGAAAGTAATGAAAAACTCCTGTTGGAAAATCTCCTCTGAAGCCTTCAACTCCTTGAATCCCCTTGAAAATCTCTAGAAAAGTCCTTGGTTTCAGCTGCTTTCCTTTGGTTCTAGGGTTCTTGCCGTGCCTGCTTCAATCTCCCGTCTCTGTTCAATCTCCGTTTCTGTTCCCCCTCTCTCTCAGCAGCTGTCTTTTCCTTTTATATGATGCACAACTCTCCAAATTTGAGAAAGGTGCGCTGCAGCCCATGGGTGTGCGCTGCAGCGCGCGTCATGCGAGGAGGTAGGGCGTCTAGGCATGCGCCTAAGCGCACGGACGTGCGCTGCAGCACGCGCCTCAATGGCTCTGGGATGCGCGCCTAAGCGCGCATTGAACTACGCCTAAGCGCGCGTCTCATTGACTCTTGGATGCGCGCCTAAGCGCGTATTGAACTGCGCCTAAGCGCGCACGGCTGTGGCAGGCGCGCTGCAGCGCACGTTGGTGCGCCGCAGCCTGCAGCTCACTTGCTCCCTGGAATGTTCTCTGGAGGTCGCAGGCTTGCTTCTCATGCACTGCAGCGCGCACAAGTTGGAGATTTTCACGGACTTCTTTATCTTTTTCACTTGATTTTCTCCACTTTGCAAATCCTACAAAATAGATTAATGCAAACGTAAAACTAGTGACAAATTAACTGAAATATGCTCAAAAACTATAATATATGACGGGGATAAATTGATGAAAAATCAACTTATCAACGGTCCTCGAGGAGATGAGTGCTCTTGAGAAAAATCAGACCTTGAGAGTAGAGGAGTTGCCAAAAGGAAAATCAATAGTTGGCTGTAAATGGGTTTTCACCACAAAATACCAAGCTAATGGAACACTTGAAAGATACAAAGCCAGACTAGTCACCAAAGAATTCATGCAAACATATGCCATGGATTACATGGAGACCTTTGCACCCATGGCTAAACTTAATGATGTTCATATTTTGTTGTCTATTGCCGTGAACCTGGATTGGCCATTACAGCAATTAGACGTGAAGAATCCCTTCCTTAACGGAGATTTAGAAGGGGAAGTCTTCGTGGAACCACCTCCTGGATTTGAGGACAAGTTTCAGCCAAAAGTGTGCAGGCTAAAAAAATCGTTGTACGGACTCAAGCAATCTCCCATAGCATGGTTTGACAAGTTTACATGGTCTATAAAAGGTCAAGGTTATGTTCAAGCTCAGTTCGATCACACTATGTTTTTCAAGTTCTCTAAGACAGGAAGGTAGCGGTGATGATTGTGTATGTAGACGATATCATTCTCACCAGAGATGATTTAGTGGAGATGGAACGACTTAAAAGGGGACTTTCCAAAGAGTTTGAAATCAAGGACCTTGGAGAACTAAAATACTTCCTAGGTATGGAGATTACACGATTCAAAAAGGGCATCATTGTTTCACAACAAAAATACATCCTAGACCTTCTAAAGGAGACAGGCATGAGCAATTGTAGACCAGCATACACACTAATAGACCCAAATAAAAAACTGGGAGAAGCCAAACAAGGGGTACCGGTAAACACTTCCCAATATCAAAGATTGGTAGGGAAGTTAATTTATTTGTCACACACTCGTCCAGATATTGCGTTTGTAGTAAGTATGATCAGCCAATTTATGCATTCACCATGTGAAGAACATCTAGAGGCAGCTTATAGGGTATTGAGGTACTTAAAGAGTTGTCCAGGAAAGGGGTTGTTTTTTAAGAAAGGGGAAGACAGGAGAGTTGAAGTTTTTTCAAATGCGGATTGGGCTGGCTCAGTTACAGACAGGAAATCAACTTCGGGAAACTGCACTTTTGTGGGGCAATCTCATTACTTGGAGAAGTAAAAAGCCAAACGTAGTTGCAAGGAGCAGTGTTGAAGTAGAATTCATTCGATGGCCAATGGTGTGTGTGAAGTATTATGGGTTCAACGTGTACTTTAGGAGTTAAAACAACAAGTCCTACCAATACGATTGTATTGTGATAATAAGACAGCTATTAGCATAGCCCACAATCCAATCCAACATGACAGAACAAAGCATGTTGAGGTGGATAGGCATTTTATCAAAGAAAAGCTAGAGGTAGGAATAATTTGTACCCCGTTTGTGCCAACAATAGAGCAACTTGCAGACATCCTAACTAAGGGGTTGTTTAGACCAACGTTTGACTCATTTGTAAATAAGTTGGGCATTATTGACATCTATGCACCAACTTGAGGGAGTGTTAGAAATATCAAGTTAGTTAGGTGGTTAGCCATAGAATACGTTATTCTTGGTTAGGTCATTTAATTATGGAGTTTGTTATGTCAGTTCCTAGATTTATGCTGTTAGCTACTTCTTCCATTCCTATGTACGACTATTTAAAGTGATTCAATAAAAAGTTACTGAAGTTTATTCATAAAACTTTCAATGCGGAAACATAAGAATTACAGGAAATATTTTGATTCAAAATAACTGAACAAAGAATAAGAATAATCAAACTATTCTCAATATACAAATACCAAAGAAACAAACACCAGATCACCAAAATCAAAATGCCTAATTATTCTCACAGTATTACAACAAACACCTAATTGACAACAAGTCTAGTTAACTTCACTAGACACAAAGTAATCAAATATAATGACACTTGCATTAATCTTTAATAGTACATGTTACATCATTAAAGACATCTCTGCATTGCTGCAATCAATCCATAATGAATAAATAAACATAGGAGATTAAAGTATCATAAATATGAGGAAACATAATAACTACAGGAAATATTTTGATTCAAAATAACTAAATAAAGAATAAGAATAATCATACTATTCTCAATCTACAAATACCAAAACAATTAATCTAGCAGAATGAGAAACAAACACATATATCAAGAATCAAAATGCACAAAGAAATCAAATATAACGACACTTGCATTAATCTTTAATACTAAATGCATAAATCATTAAACACATCTCTGCATTGCTGCAATGAATCAAGAAAATGTTTTGGGTTTGCTAATACACCATAATAAGGAAAAGCAAAATATGGCTTTTTTTTTAATAGAAAGAAAGTATCAAAAAATCCAATCCATGGTAGAAAAAAATCCAACCAAATAATGTCTTTTTCTATCCAAAGAGCAAGTAAGAATAAATCATATGATGTTAGGAAAACAACACATAAGACTTATTAATTGCCTGGAAAAGGAAAAAGATGTAAAGATCATAAGATCAAGATCAGATACCATTTCAAACCTGCAAAATATATAACTATATGAAAAAAGTATAAAAAAGCTAGATTATTGAAATTTTAAGAAAACAAGTGGGATGAACTTATCATATATTGAGATAGGATTACGATAACTTCAGAATGAGTCAAGCAAGTTGTTAATAAGGACATCCGGACTTACAATCAACCAAAGTTGAATACTAAACTATAGTTAAAGTTCCAGCATATGTATTTTAAGGATTGCTCTATTCAACCAAGGTTAATTTTTTTATTTTGTTTTAATCTTTTATTTTAATATAAGGAGTGAGAAAGGAAGGCCTTCCTTACTAGCCTCTTTTAATACATAGCCAAGTAATACTTTTAAGGAATCAAAACCACTAAAAAATAGTAACAAAAATAAGGCTGATTGTGATAAGAAATAAGAACAGCTATTGATTTTTAGAACATTAAATTAACTAATGAAATGTAATTATCCTAATAAGGGGGAAATTTTTGAAAATGTTTCAGAATGAAACGGTGGGAAAACTTTTAATAACTATATCAGAAATAATTGACCGTATTAGCAAAAATCTGCAAAATAGGATAATAGTATTAAGATTTAATGTTAAAAGGAGATTAAAATATATTTTTAAGAGAATTATAAAGATGAGACAAAGTAACTTATGAGAAAACTTAAGTAATGTAGCATTTAGATTTAAAGCGTTAACTTTAATGTTAATTAATGATAAGAACTAAATATAATCACAAGAAGTTCTCATCATAATAACAAGATAATATGAGTAAAACTTTAAGAAAAAAAATATTAAAACACCTGTAAGGAGACTATTTATAATCTTGCACGAAGAGACTAGTGAAACTCAAGAAGAAATTGTAAAATGAATATTACACTAACAAAAGAAATTGTGAAGTACAAGAAAATATCAGTTGTAATAAAAAAGAGACAAAATGTAAGAATAAAACATAACTACGATACAAGACAATGGCGTAGATCATTACATACAGATAAACAACAACATATATAGCAGAATTTGAGCAATAGGAAAAATGAATTAGGTAAAGAAACAAGCATAAAACCTTCACATAGTGCAACAAGGTGCAGAAACTAACTAAAGAAAGACCCAAATAAACAAGGATAAACTCAAAGATGTTCCAGGAAAAAAAATGCCATATGGTGGGAACACATATCAATTACAGAAGAAGCTAATGTAGTTACCAAACAAAGAAAGAGAAATACTCCTAATCTGTACAAATCATTAAAAAGCATTCACACTGTGCTTAATACAAACACTAAACTATAACATATTTTGGTCAAATCGATATTACTATACTATTATAATATAGACATAAACTAGTCAGGAAACATAAAAGTTGTAGAACTTCACTACTTTTTTTTGGTGGATTCCTCATCCATCTTTGTAAGATTTTATTCTTTTTCTCTATTAATAAAATCTTCAGTTTCTTATCAAATAAATAAATAAACAAACTTTTGAATGTCGAAACAAACTCTTAAAATAAAGCAAAATATGAACAAGTGAAAATTAAAAATACTTGTAAGTCCATGAGATAAGAGACTCAAACCGAGAGAATTCAATTAGTGATTAAAGGCAATGCTACGTTGGAACTGTATATAATAACTTCTGATCAAGGGAGATCGGAGATATCACTCAGTACCAAACAAGAATTGAACACAACGTTCAAGCTGGGAGGTTCATTCAACTCGTCGATTGAAAGGTGTTGACGGTGTTTTTCCGACAACTTGTAATAACCTCTCAGAAACGCTCACGGTTAAGCTAACCATGAAAATTAAGGAATAAGCTGTAAAGATAACGGAAAAGAGACAACAAATTTATAGTGGTTCGGCAATAATATTGTGCCTAATCCACTTGTGCATGCACTATCTTTTTGAGATGAATACAAGTTTTCTCTCTGTAATACAAATGGTCTCTAACCCCTTTTCTGGGTTTTTTCGGTTCTATTTATAGGCTCTTTCATGCGATTACACATTCCTGGTTCTCAAGAGAGAAGCCATCTTCTGTCCTCGGTCCGCGTGAGGGTAGGTGAGTTTTCATGATGACTCTTCCTGGAAATTCGGCTGATCCTCTCAGACTAACACCTGATTTCCTGACTTTCGCAGCAGCCGTCGGATCAATACTTCCCTCCTCAGGTTGACATGACCTCTGGCAAAAAGGACCGACAATGCTTCCTCGACGTCGCGGTCTTGGCCCGTAGAGGCTCTGCCTGGCGCATCTCCTCTTGCGCGATCTCTCAACACATAGGGCATGTCCGCTACGCTTTACCTCATTGCCAACAGTCGATCCTTCGCATGGGGTTCCTCGACGTTGGTCATATGAAGGGATGGTCGAGGTCTCAACCATGGCGTAACAATTACCCCCTAGGCTGGAATGTCGCGGTGTGACTTTCCAGCCTACACAACGTCGAGGATGCCGCGTGTGAAGGAGCCTATTTTGGCGGTTGACTGCTCCTCGCGAGTACTGTGATCATTGCAGCTGTTTTCTCGGGCAGTGGAGCAGTCACGTCAATTGTACCAACCGTCACGTCCTCGTTTCCCTAACACCACGTGGACGAGGAAATGAATCCTCACCGTCGGGTCATGTCCTTTCCCGTTGCTCTCTCCCCAGCCGTTCGATCATGCCTTCTCGGATCCACCGTCGGATGGGACCGATTCAAATTCAACGGTCGAGATCTAGAGGCCTTTGGACTCCTCGAGGGCCCTTTGCCTTCTTCTCCTGCGGGTATCTATACCCCCTTGCCCTGAGACTTCCACCCATCGAGCATCCAAGACGCCGTTACTCTGCTGGATTTTCTCTCGAGCCTTCTCCGTGCATCCTCCGTGTAGCCACGGAGAAGGCTCGAGAGAAAATCCGGCAAAGTAACGGCGTCTTGGATGCTCGATGGGTGGAAGTGTCAGGGAATCCCCGCTCTCGCCCAAGGCCTGGTATCCTCTTGACCTTTAACCTGCTTCGATGACATTTTCTAAAAAGGAAAAGGCAAACATGAATTAGCTCCTAGTGGTCGAGAGGCCCAGGGCGCGCGACAATTTATGAGACAGACAACGCCGCAAGCCACGGAGGCTCAAAGCCAAGTTCAGTGGCTTCGACGGCGCCCAAAGGGTTAGGCCGTGCAAGCTCCGCCGTCGGCGTATTGCCGGCGGCGTCATGAGAAGGCGTTTTTCTCCTTTTCTGCAACGCATTGACACAACGGTCGCAGACAAGATGACCGGACTCAAGGGGAAAAACGGAAGCGATGAAGAACAGAAGAAATGGGAACTTACCGGAGGTGAAGGATGCTCGGGTCCGAGGACGTAGCCACCTCAAACATGTCTTTGGGCGAGAGCGGGGATTCCCTGCTCCGCCAGGTCGAGGAATACGCTGACGTGTCGGCGTCATCTTCTCAGAGAGACACACTCGTTCTCCTCGACGCGAGGGTGTCGACCCACAGGTTGGCTCCCCTGAGCGTCAAGGATACGGTGCTGCGCCCACGAATACCCTTTCGGGGCTGGCCACCGACCTCGACCCATCGAAGATCTGACCCCACGCCGCCCAGAAGGCGTTTGTCGACGCCGGGATTGATCCACATCATTTCTATCTGATCATCCTAGCTCCTCACGATAGGGCTCACAACCCTCCTCACAGTCAAATGACCGTGTACACCCGGGCTCTAACCTTCGGGCTTACCTTGCCCTTCCACCCTTTCGTGAAGGCCCTCTGCGGCCTTTACCGGATCTCGCCTGCACAATTGTCACCCAACTACTGGGTGACAATAAACTCCATGATAATACTCTGGAGGAAATTTTTAAGTCTCGACCTCAGCGTCGAGGAATTTTTGCACTGCTACTCCCTTCGAGCTTCTCCGAGGCAGAAGGGATTCTTCTACATCTCCTCCCACGCACAGTCCAAACCTCCGATCCCACCCGTGGTCATTGGAAAGACCACTAGCGCTCATGGATGGAAACCTCAATTTTTCTTTTTGGGGGGGAATTTTAATTCGCACCCCCTCGACGGCGAGCGACCGACGGGGATGTGGACAGTATTCAGTAAATACTATAGGTTTTCCTTTTTTTCCTCTCAAGTTTCTGCACGGCTGTCGACCCTTCTGACTCTGTTTTACACTTGCAGGTGAAACCATCGACCGTCTGACACTCTCGACGTCCGCGCTTGCTCGCGTCGAGAAGATTCTGTCGCTCTCACACGACCGCCGGCGCGCCTCGGTTCTCAACACCAAGGCGAACCAATGTTTGTACGGTCTCCTAGTCGACCTTCCTCCTCCACGTCAGCCCGTCGTCCCTCCAGCGGATCTCCTCAGCGGTGAGTTACGTTCTTCTCTCTTCTCTTTTTTTTTGTTATCTTTTGTGAGGCCCGTTGGGCACGGTCGACATGCACCTGGATTAACTGGATTTTCTGAGCAGCCGTGCCTTCCGGGATGAAGTTCAGTCTTCCTACCAAGCAAGGGAAGGATAAGCCTTCAGCCTCGACGAGTGCGTCGTCGAAGAAGCCCGCGGTCGAGGCTGTTCCCCCATCCGACGTCACTGCAACCCCAAGGAGGGGGGTTCTTAGGATTGAACTCTCCTCCAAGAGGCAAAAGGTGGGCGAACAATAAGTCCCGCCCGCGGTCAAGGGTTCCTCTAGGCAGAGTCGGCGCTTGGGAAAAGACAAGGCCGCCGCCGTCGCAGCCACCCTGGCGGTGCCTCCAAAATTTTCTCTCCTGCTGGGGTCGAAGGTCGGCGATCCCAAATACACCGTCAATGACGTCGCCGAGCTGGACCTCACCCACGGTCTGCGCCTTCCCCCACGCTTCAGCCTTCCTCTCCAGGCCATATATTCCCTCTCACAGAGGAGACCTGGGAGACCTACGCCGAAGAGAGCATCATGGATCGGCAGCGCTTGACCGTGAAGTGTCAGATCTCGGTAAAGCTCGGCTTCAAGCCGTCATTTTTTTTTGTTTGACTATCCCTATACAGAGCTCTTCTGACCGTATCTCTTTTTGGTGGAATTCAGGCCCTTGAGCTCGCTCTCCAAAACTACATAGATCTGGAGATCCATTTTAAGGGGGAGCAGGTATCCGCGGCCGCCGAGAGGGAGATCGCAGCCTTTCGCGAGATCCGGGAGGAGCACTCGATGGACTTGGAGGTCGAGAAGGCAATGCTAAAGACCCTCACTGACAGCATCCCTAACGAGAAGACTGCCAGCTTGCAGGCGAGCTTCAAGGAGGGCAGCTCTAAGGGGGTCGAGGCTTACCTCTCTTCGCCAGAGTTTCAACAGCGGCAAAGGGAGGCAGCCGCGAAGGCCGTAGTGGACTTCTTGGCCTCAGGGGACTTCGACCGCATAGCCGACGCCCGAGTGGAGGCCTTCAAGACATCTGAGGAGTTCAAAGGGCTGGTCGCAGGGGAGGTCGAGAAGTACAAGTCCTCGGCAGAATTTGAAGAGCTCCAGCTCACCCTGATGCAATCTGTTGGGGATCAGATCTTCGACCGCTTCCACAAGAAGCGTCTAGACATCGACCTGTCCTTCTTGGATGAGTCGGACAGTGAAGGCCTCGAGGTGATCGAGTCGGTGCAGGGGGCTGATGACGCCGCGGGGGCACAGACTGGCGTCGACCAGGCCGCAGGGCGCGACGACGAGCGTTGAGGGGATACTGCCATGGATCTACTGTTTTGTTTTGTTATTTTTTTTGGGGGCAATGAGGTCTAGGCAATTATTATTTGTTAATTTGTAACGACCATAAGGTCGAGACTGATTTTTATTTTTATATATACGCTTTCATGCAATATTCATGCTATGATGCTTACTGCTTGCGTACCTTTCTGATTTTTGTTGGGGAATTTTTCACAAGTGTAAGCTCGACTGCCTTAATACCCCCTCGCCAGAGTTGAGTTTCTGAAGTTGACTCTAGCGTATGGTCGATGTCGATAGTAGAATAAGTAGAACGTTGAACATCTGTTAGTAGGTAGAGTATGGTTGAGCCAAAGCTCTACCGTCTCTGTGAATTCGTGGGGGCTCAAATTGCCCCCTTGCCAAGAACAAGGGCTTGCACTTGTTTTAGGGGCGTTGACGTATCGACAAGTTTCGGTCGACGTATCGACAATTTTTGGAAGATGACCAAACTCACAAAGTGAAGAGAATTAGTCGACGTGTCGACATAGATTTATTCAAGTATGAGTTACAAGAGTGGCTTTTCAGCCTGTCAACGGCGAAACGAAAGAATACAAGTAGAGGACTCTGATCGACTAGGTCGACGCTTCCCGTAATTACTGGTAGTAGACCTTCAACTGGTCTGCGTTCCAGGTGTGCTTGATCCTTCGATCGTCGAGCTCTACCAGCCGGTATGACCCGTTTGCCACAACCTCCTTTATTCTGTAGGGCCCTTCCCAAGTGGGGCCTAAGGCTCCGGAGTTCTTGGGCTTTGTGTTGGGGGTTACAACCCACAAAACTAGGTCCCTGACTCCGAAGTGCTTCGGCCTGACCTTCTTGTTATAGTATCTGGCCGCCCTCACCTGGTACGCGGTGAGCCTTAGCTGTGCGTCCGTGCGCTGTTCTTCCAAAAGGTCGAGCTCCAAGTTCATCAGCTCGGCGTTCCTATCCTCCTCATACCGGGTTACCTGGTCGGTCGGAATAGACACCTCGACTGGTAGGACCGCTTCGAACCCGTATGCCATTGAAAATGGGGTTTCCCCTGTAGTAGATCTGCTAGTTGTCCAGTAGGCCTATAGCACTTTCGGCAACTCATCGGCCCATTTCCCTTTGTAGGCATCGAGGCGTCTTTTAAGGGTGACCTTGATGATCTTGTTGACTGCCTCGACCTGCCCGTTAAACTGTGGGTATACGACCGAGGAGAAATTCTTGTGGATCCCGAGAAGCTCGCAAAACTGATTGGTGTTGTCGTTATTGAACTGCTTCCCGTTATCGGACACGAGAGAGTGCGGGACCCCGAACTGGCACACGATGTTTTTCCATATGAAATTTGTGCATTTCGCCTCCAAGATGGCCGTCAACGGCTCGGCCTCGACCCACTTCGTAAAGTAGTCCACGGCGACGATTGCGAACTTGTACCCTCCTGGGATTTTGTGCAACGGGCCAATGAGGTCGATCCCCCACTTAGCGAAAGGACAGGGAGATAGTATGGACGTTAAGTCCTCCGAGTGCAATCGCGGGGTGGGGGCATACCTCTGGCAACTTTCGCATCTCTTCGCGTATTCTGCTGCATCTTTTTTTAGGCTGGGCCAGTAGTACCCTTGTCGCAATATTTTGTAGGCTAGGGACTGTCCTCCCGCGTGGTTCCCGCAGACCCCATCGTGTACCTCTGACAGGACCCTCTTTGCCTCCTCTGTGCCGAGGCACCTGAGTAAGGGCATCGAGTACCCCCTACGATAGAGGAGGTTGTCGTGCATTGTGTATCTCGCCGCTTGGTACTTAATCTTTTTGGCTTGCTGTCTTTCCTCAGGGAGCTCGCCGTCGACCAATTACCTGATAATTGGATCCATCCAGCTAGGTTGAAGTTCCACTGGTGCGATTTCGGGCCGCTTCTCCGTGGATGGGGTTTTCAAGACCTCTAGAGGCACCAAGTTCAAAAGATCGGTGTCCCTCGACGTCGCCAATCTGGCGAGTGCATCGGTGTTGCTGTTTTCAGCCCTCGGTACCTGCTGTATCTCTGTAGTGATGAATTTTTCTAGGGCTTCCTTAACCTTCTTCAGGTACGCCGCCATCTTTTCATCCCTGGTCTGGTACTGGCCCTTTACTTGATTCACAATGAGTTGGGAATCACTAAAGATGTCGAGGTTTTCAGCCTTCAAGTGCTCCACCAATCAGAGCTCGGCGAGCAAAGCCTCGTACTCCGCTTTGTTGTTGGATGCGGGGAATTCGAACCTGATGGCCGAGGTGACCTTGTGTCCTTCCAGGGTGTGTAGCACCAGTGTTGCGCCACTGCCGTTATCGTTGGAACTACCGTCGACGTAGAGCTTCCATTGTGGGGGTTAGACGGCTCCTTCAACCTCGGCTGGTAAGCTTGTGAACTCCGCCACGAAGTCGGCTAAGGCTTGACCTTTGATAGCGGTCCGTGGTTTGTAGTCGATGTCGAACTGGCTAAGCTCTATCGACCATTTGAGGAGTCAACCAGAGGCATCGGGCTTTTGTAGCACTTGTCTGAGGGGGTGATTAATCAAGACCTGGATATTATGGGCCTGGAAGTAGTGCCGCAACTTCCTTGCTGTTAGAACTAGTGCAAGGGCGAGCTTTTCCATCTGGGGATACCTCGTCTCTGCGTCGAGGAGGCGCTTGCTGGCGTAATACACTGGCAATTGCACCTTCTTTTATTCGCGGATTAACACCGAACTAACGGCGTGTTCCGAGACCGCCAGGTAAAGGTTCAGCACTTCCCCGATCACAGGTTTGGACAGCATAGGGGGTTTCCCAAGGTGTTCCTTCAGTTGTTGGAACACCTGTTCGCACTCCTCCGTCCATAGAAACGGCTTGCTTCCTCTCAGGGTGTCGAATAACGGGACGCACTTATCGGTGGATTTGGAGATAAACCTATTCAGCGCGGCCACACAACCTGTCAACTTATGGACCTCCTTAGGCTTCCTTGGCAATGCCATGTCGAGGAGGGCCTGAATCTTTTGCGGATTGGCCTCAATTCCTCGACTGCTCACCATGAAACCCAAGAACTTCCCTGAAGCGACGCCGAGGGCACACTTCTGAGGGTTCAGCTTCATTTTGTACATCCTGAGAACACCGAACATCCTCCTCAAGTCCTCCTCATGGTCTTCAGCTCTCCTTCTCTTCACCAGCATGTCATCGACATATACCTCCATGGTTTTTCCAATCAACCCCGTGAACATCTTGTTGGCGAGGCGTTGGTAGGTCGCCCCAGCATTCTTGAGGCCAAAGGGCATCACCCTGTAATAGTAGAGCCCTCTGTCGGTGATAAACGTCTTGTGCTCTTCGTTGCGGCCGAGCATGGGTATTTGGTTGTAACCAGAGTATGCGTCCATGAAGCTCGACAGCTCGTGCCCTGCCTGGTGTCGACCAGCTGGTCAATTCGGGGTAGCAGAAAGCTGTCCTTGGGACACGCTTTGTTTAGATTGCTGAAGTCGATGCACATTCGCCATTCCCCGTTTGGCTTTTTCACCAGGACAGGATTGGACACCCACTCGGGGTATAAAACTTCTCGGATGAAGTTATTCCTCATGAGCTTGTCTACTTCTTTACGCAGGGCCTCGGACCTCTCGGCGTTCATCGGTCGGCGCTTTTGTCTCTTTGGTGGATACGTGTCGTCGATGTTCAGCCGATGACACATGAAGTCAGGGTTTATCCCTTCCATGTCCTCGTGGGTCCAGGCGAACACGTCGAGGCTTCCCTTCAGAAACTCGACCAGTCTTTCCCGGTTCTGGGCTCCCAACTCCGAGCCTATCCTCAGCATTCTCGTTGGGTCCCTTTCGTTGATAGGGACCTCCACCAGTTCCTCGACCGGTCCTGCTCCGGGCTCTTCTCCGGGGAACCTTGGATCCAAGTCGGGCCCTTATGCCCTGGTCTCAACCATACACAGCTCTCTGCGTACCTGTGTCGGCTTGGTGTAGTGACGGACTGTTTCTGAGTATGTGAGCCTCGACTCATACTGGTTCCCTCTGGCTTTCCCTATCCCACTCAGTGTAGGGAACTTCATTATCTGGTGGTAGATAGACGTCACCGCCCGTAAGGCCCTCAACGTCAGGCGTCCTATGACCGCGTTGTATTGCTCGCCTCCCTTCACCACCAGGAATTTCGACATTACAGTCGAGGTGTGTGGTTCGGTCCCTAATGGTCATAGGTAGCTCGATGGCTCCTTCTGGGATGACGCTGTCTCCTGTGAAACCATAGAGTGGTTGGGCACTGTTCTAGAGCCTTGAGCGGGGAATCCCCACCTTGTCACAGCAGTCTGCATACAGGATGTCCACGGAACTGCCGTTATCGACCAAGATACGGCAGACTGTATGGTTGCCGATCATGGCCTCCACCACCAAGGCGTCGCTCTGGGGGAAATGCACACCTCTGGCGTCGGCCTCGGAGAAGGTAATCTCGGCGTCCTCATATCGGGCGGCCTTGGCTTCACGTCTAGAGACGTTCATGAACCTCTGTTTGAACTTCTCCTTTGCCTCTCGGGCGTACTCCTTCTGTGCGCATCGAGAGGTACCGCCGAGGTATGGTCCCCCAAATATCGTCCTTATGACGCCGACTGGTTCGGGCGGGTTATCGCGGTCATCCCGCCTGGGCTAGTCTTGTCGGCCGTCATTGCGCCTATTGTTGTTTCGACGGTCGGCCCGATATTTGCCGAGCCTCCCATCCCAGATCAGCATTTCGACTTCGTCCCTCAGGTCGTAGCACTCGGCAGTGGTATGACCATTCTCGCCGTGGAAACGGTAGTATTTGTTCTGGTTTCTCCGTGCCGGGTCGGCCTTCAGGGGTGGAGGTCGACGCAAGACCTAGAGATGGCTAATCTCGTGGTAGACATCCTTGATCTCCATGATCAGAGGGGTGTAGGCGTCGTACCATTGCGGCTTGGCCCGCTTGATTTCCCCTTGGCTCGTCGAGGCGTTGCCGCCTTTATTGTTCGGAGCCGGGTTGTGCCTTGGCTCGGCTTGCACCTGGGGAGGACCCCGGTGCCTCTTGCCGTTGTTCTGACTACTAGCTTGGTCGACCTCCTCCTTGACAGGGGCTACCGCATTGCTCTTAAAGGCCCTCTTGGCCTCCTCGGCGTTTATGAACACCTGGGCCCTCGTCATGAATTCCTGATAAGTGTGGGGTGGCCTCCGGTCGAGGTCTGTGCTGTATGGGATGTCCTTCTTCATGTTGGACGATGCTCCCATCAGGGCCACTTCATCGGAGATTCCTTCAGTGGCGGCGACCTGTTCTCCGAAATGAGCAATCCAGTCCTTCAGGGACTCGTTAGGTCCCTGGTATACTCTTGACAGGTTCTGCTTTGGTGGGATGTACTTCTTAACACCTATGAACTGAGTCAGGAAGGCGTTCTTCAGGTCATCCCAGCTGGTAATGGAGTTCGGTTTGAGAGACCTAAACCATCTCCTCGTAGAATCGGAGAGGTAATTTCTGAATGCCCGGCACATCACCTCCTCGGGGTATCCATGCAGGACCATGTGCCCTGTGTACACCTCGAGGTGGTCGTCTGGGTCACTCCTCCCGTCGTACAGCGGAATGGGGGGCGACTTGTACTTGTCTGGAAGTGGGACTCGGATTATGTTTTTCGTGAACGGGTGGTCGTGAGACGTATACATCTTTGCGTCAACATTAACTGCCTCGGCCACCTTTCCCACAACCTGTTCAAAGTTGTTCAGTCGGCTCCCCATCTGCTTCTCCAGCCTGGCCATCTTCTCGGCCAGGGCCTTATTCTCTACTGTGAGCTCGTCTTCCCTCGTCAATTGCACGGCCTTCCCGCGACGGGCGTCGAGCCTCGCCCTTAGGTCTCCCCCATGCACCGGCGTGGATTCCACGGGGACGGGGTTTCTCCTATGCGCATCTTGTGGCAGTCGAGGGGGCGCACCTCTGTTACCCACAAGAGGCGCTGCAGCCCTCTCCCGCGCTCTCCTACGTGCTTGCCATTGCTTTCTCCCCACAGACCTGTTCGACTTAGCCGGATGGGGGTCATTTGCTTGACTATCACCGATTTCCTTGGTGTCACCGCGTTGGTCACCAATTCCTTGGTTCCCATCAGCAGCGTTCACCGAGATCGTCGGCGCATCCTCGAGCGGCGGCATTGAGTTCCGCCCTTGATCTCGTCTGGCAAGGGACGTAGCCATTCCTTCCACGGCCGCAGCCAGTGTTTTGACCTGCTTTTGGAGTTGGTCGATACGGTCTAGGGGGTTTTCTGCAGCCGGTGGGAGCGGGTTCGTGGAAGTCCCGGCGGCGGTGGAATCCTGAGTTACCTGGGCTAACGGGTTAGCCGTCTGCAGGCGATTTCTAGGACACATGATGACGGTTTCTACTCGTACAAAACTGACTTCAAAGCTAGGTTAAATTTCTGGGCTTATGGCCCTCCTTCTAGCGCCAATTGTTGACGGTGCTTTTCTGACAACTCGTAATAACCTCTCAGAAACGCTCACGGTTAAGCTAACCACGAAAATTAAGGAATAATCTGTAAAGATAACGGAAAAGAGACAACAAATTTATAGTGGTTCGGCAATAATATTTGCCTAATCCACTTGTGCATGCACTATATTTTTGAGATGAATACAAGTTTTCTCTCTGTAATACAAATGGTCTCTAACCCCTTTTCTGGGTTTTTTCGGTTCTATTTATAGGCTCTCTCATGCGATTACACATTTTCGGTTCCCAAGAGAGAAGCCATCTTCTGTCCTCGGTCCGCGTGAGGGTAGGTGAGTTTTCATGATGACTCTTCTTGGAAATTCGGCTAATCCTCTCAGACTAACACCCGATTTCCTGACTTCTGCAGCAGCCGTCGGATCAATACTTCCCTCCTCGGGTTGACATGACCTCTGGCAAGAAGGACCGACAATGCTTCCTCGACGTCGCGGTCTTGGCCTGTAGAGGCTTTGCCTGGCGCATCTCCTCTTACGCGATCTCTCGATGCATAGGGCACGTCCGCTACGCTTTACCTCATTGCCAACAGTCGATCCTTCACGCGGGGTTCCTCGACGTCAGTCATATGAAGGAATGGTCGAGGTCTCGACCATGGCGTAACAAGAGGTAATGTAGAATATTTTCCATGGGCAGAAGAGAAGACATAATTGATGCGACGACAGATAAATCACCACAAAGGTTACAAGAAAACGATTACAAAGTATTCAAATATGGAAGAATGCGACTGTTTTCAATTAATGTTACATAATACACTTAAAAGAGACGGAATTTATTAGATTTCAAAAACAAATATATCGAAAGTTTGAATAAAATCAGAAAGACCTTTTCAGAATCCTTTTAAGCATTTCATACGATGATTGATTTAAGCAAGAGAAAATTGAAAAACTTTTCAAACTCTTATTCTCGCTATTGAACAGAAAATTCAAAAAAAAAAAAAAAAAAAAACGAAAAGATACCGAGCATAAATTTTGCCTAGAAAATTTGCAATTATCGTTCCGGATTCGTCAAATTTAGATTCATGACAAAACAACAGATAGCGAACAAAAATTTTACCTAGAAATTTTTAGCAACAAAAAGGGCAATTTCTCGAAGGCGGATCTCGCTACTCATAAACTAACAACAACGGACCTGTCCTCGATGAGTCCGGTGGTCGTTGGTTCTCGCTACAGAGGTCGAGATGAAGACCAGAGGTGGCATCGTATGGGAAAAGGATCTCGCAATGGTGGCCAGATAAAACCAGATCTAGAGACGAAGCTTCATCTACTCTGTGAAGGTCATTCGCGGTGAAGAGAAGATCTAGAACAGATTCCACCGAAGAATTGTGGTTCCAGATCTTGAACCAATCGACAACGATCCATGGAGCTCCTCCGCAAATAGAGATCTGTCGAGATCTGAGCTTTTGAGTTTCCTCTAAGGTTACCGGAGATTGCATACGCGATCAACTTCGTTGATCCGATGCTACGTCGTCTGAACTTGGACGGGGAAGAGAGAGAAGGACGAGGAAAGTGGCGAAGGAGAGAGAAAGGCAGAGAGAGAGAGGCGGAGATAGAGAGAGAAAAGGGAGAGACTGGCGGAGAAGATAATAAATGGGGTGTTTGACGTTCTAATTTATCTATACATTTTCTTTCAAAAAAACACACATAAATTAAAAATAAAAAAAATATAAATTAAAAATAATTTTAAATTATAATTTTAAATGTATAAATCAAACGTTTCATAAAATATTTTTGAATTCAGAGACCAATCAAGATAATAATACACATCCTTTTACATATGAATAAAGAAGGTTCTGGACCGTTTGGCAGGCATCTACTGCAAAATAAAGAAACTTACAATTAGACATATACACCCATCCACACACAAGACTTTTAAATAAAATATTTAAAAAATTAAAAAAAATTAAAAAAGTGGAATTTTTTTTAAGATCTGAAAATGTTCAGATCAAATCGCCACTCATCTTTGGGAGGGGTGGGTTAGGGTTGCCACCAGTGAGCCCAAATTGTGGTGCGACGCGACCTCCAGTTGCGTTCATTACGGATCCGATCATGATTTCGCGACCCACGATCTGTAGAAATCGAGTGTCGAAGGAGATCGAGAAGCTCATGTTGGAGGAGAAGGAGATTGCACGGCGGAAGGGGAAAAATCATGAAATGGAGGAAGGGGAATCGCGTGACGGAGGTCGCGACATTCGTAGCGAATCGTCACGATGAAGGTCCTGCCTCGGTGCGATTTCTTCGTAAGCAACGCGACCTCGACCGCGAGGCGACCCATCATTATTTGGCTTGTGATTTGCGCAAACTGTAGTACAGATGTCCGGTCCTTGTTGTCGCGACGGCTCCTTCATCGCCGACCTATTTTTAGTTTTTTTTTTTCTTATTTGAATAAGAATAGATTGTCATCAGATGAAGTAGTGTATGTATTAGTCTCCATGAGACCACGATATGAAACCTTCAATCTTCAATCTAACAGTGTTAAAAAAGATTACAGGTACGGATTCGTATGGTCCAGTACCATAGCCATGCCCATTAAAAATAATTAAAAAGTACAGTAATGAAAATTATTCCAAAAAAAAAAAGGAAAATGAGGAAAAAAAGGATGTAAAAGAAATGAAGACAAAACGGCTCTCGGCCAGTGATGGTATTAGAGCCTAAATGGTGGCTTGACGACTTCACAAGAGTCATGTGAAAAATGAAAAGATTGCGACATAAGGGATAGGAAGGAAGAAGAGCAAGAGGAGAAACTCACACACACCATGGATACTCATACCCAGAAATTATCTCAACTCTTAGAACCAATTAGATTATCCTCGTCCATTACTATTTCCGACTCCTGTAAAAAAATCCCTTGCCTCCAAAATAGAAAACCTAGTAGAATTCTTACATCCATGAAACTGCCATAGTAGAAGAGTCAGTTCCTCTTTTGTTAAGTCCATACAATGTTTTTAGAAGACATATTATAAATATACTAAAGGGAAGTGGGGGTTTACTGTTCACGCAGGCACAATTTGTTGTTCCTTCTACAGTGAAATGACGATTTTGCCCTTATGTCCCTATTGTTCTGTTTTTCTGTGTGGGGGTTGTTTTTGTCTTTTCCGTGCCTAAAGCGTTTCTGTTTTGGTATGTAATTTAATTTGATTTTACGATTTTGCCCCTGGCTTTTGTTCTTCTTTTGCACTTTTTTCTTGAGGGTTTTTTGGTAATTACCCTTTAGAGGGTTGCTTTCCTCGGTTTGCTTGCAATTCTGGATGCCCTAAATTGTTTTCTTTCTTCATTTTCTCTTCTCGCCGCCTCCTTCATTCGGTTTCTCTCTCATTGGAGAAACCCTAAATTATTTTGCTTCTTTTCTTTGTCCTTTCTCTCCGCCTCCTTCACCTGTTCCATTTTTGTTCCCTTTATTTTTCTTTGGCGAGTGTTTTGGGCTTTTTAACTCATGGATTGATGTTTGCCTCTTTCATTTGTCCTTTTTCTTGGCCTCCTTCATCTGTGTTGTGCCTCTGCTTCCTTCACTATTGTTCGGCCATCTGCTCTTTGCCTCTGTCTCCCTCATTGTTCTTCGACCACTATTGTAAGTTTTTTCCTTCATGACTTCAAATTCCTTCCTTTTGTTATATAATTTCGCTTGATGTTGTTGTTGAGTTTTGTGATTTTTTTTCTTTGATTTGTTGGACCATTTTTAGTTTTGGATCTGATTTGATCACCTGATGTTGTTGAGTTTTGTCGTTTTTTTTCCTTCTTTGATTTGTTGGAGCATTTTTAGTTTTAGATTTGATTTGATTTCTTTCCCTTTTTTTGTGCATGATTATGATCGTCTGATGTTGTTGAGTTTTGTCGGTTTTTTTTTCTTTGATTTGTTGGAGCATTTTTAATTTTAGATTTGATTTGATTTCTTTTCCTTTTTTTGTGCATGGTTATTGTCACGCCCCCAACCGGGGTGGGTGACGTGGAGCTCGATTAGGGATTAATAAAGCAGATCCCCAATCGGGTCCCACACTTAACTGCATTAAAATATAAATAATCTACATAGTCCAGAGCCTCGACACATGTGGCTCCACCCCACGAGATATCAAGATTATCATACATACATGTTCATGTAAATAAACAATTACAACAGACATCATCCACGATCCTAGTAAATCCAAATATTTATTTAAGTTTTCTGCAATTTCTCAAATTCCTTACATTTGCTCAAGAGGATAACACAATCCTCGCTTGCTCAATCCGTAGCACCACTCATTCTCGATGCCTCCTCGAATCTCCCGGGAGGGGTTTAAACATTTGAAACATGAGCGAAAGGCCCAATGGGATATAATTTGAAATAATTTAAATAAACGAGTAAATAAATAAGTGCGTAAATAAAGTAAATAGACATTCAGCCCCGGCGAGCAGTAGGAACCTCACATCCTTTTTTCTCAAAGGAAATATAACAGAATAGTATCAGACATAGGGCTTGGCCGAGTAATTAGTACAAATTACTCACCTCACCAAGTGCCCGCCCCTACGGACCGGTTTCGGGTTCGCCCCGAGGATGCACTCTCCGCATCCTATCTAGGCTTTCTGACAATAGACTCTATTACCAGTTCACAAGATCTCTTATCTTAAGAAATCATCCGTTTAACATTATGAAATCGTTCATATGACCCCACGAACTACTCAAGCCCTTGGGCCCCATGCTGAACAAGCCATGAGGTTCCATGACTGACAAGCTATGGATTCCAAGGACAGGACAAGCCAAGGAATTCCATAAACTAACAAGCCATGGTTTTTAAAACGTTTTTCTTTCGCAAATCAATCCCTTTCTTTAAAACATTTTCAAGGCCAAAATCTTCTTTGAAAACAGGCTCACAAGGAAAAGGGATAGAAATCCTACCTCGCACAATCAAACCTGGGACTAGCGTTGCCCTATCCGGCTTCCGCTTCCTCAAGCCCCTTGATGCGAATCCACAGTGAGCATCGATACAAAACACCACTTTAGGATCAATCCTCGGTCCTAAAGTAATCCAATTTCAATCATATACCAAGATTTTCCAATTAGTGTGCCCTAATCAATTTTTCATGTTCAAATTCCATTCCAAGGGTTTTAATTATCAAATCGGGGATTAAGGATACTAATCCTTTCATCCCAAGTCCCCAAATGAAGCTAATTTGGGTTCTCCCAAAAAACAGGGTCAAAACGACAATTTCAGGCCAAACAGGTCAAACCCGTGTACACCGGTCGACCGGAGACAGAGGAGTGCATCACCACCGGTCGGCGGTGGTGTGCACTCGGTCGATCGTCCGGTCGGCCGGTGGCCTCAACAAAGTCCGGTCGGCCGATGCGGTCGATCGGTGGACATTTCCATTCGCGAAAACTTGTGGAAATCGGTCAAAAACACGCAAATCCAGTCCCAATTCACAAAATCTCAAGGGACAACCACTAGATCCGGGTTCTAGGTCCTAAAACAAGTCCAAAGAACCCAAGATCTCCAATTTCTACCCTAGTTTCACTCGAGAATCCATCAAAATCCATTTTGAACCAAAAATAAGTTTTAAATCCGAAAAACTTGAAATCCAAGAGAGGTTCTTTCAGTAATCTTACCTTGAATCCTTCTCTTGATGTTGAAAACTCTTTGAAATCACTCTTTGGCTCAAAACTCGTTCGATTTGGGATGGAAATGAGAGAGAGAGAGAGTACGGGAGTGAGAGTGAGAGAGAGAGGAAGAGAAACGCACGGGAGAAAAAGAAAAGGAAGGAAAAGAAAAGAAAGAAAAAGAAAAAGAAAAGAAAAGGAAAAAGAAAAGAAAATGACGTGTAAAATATAACAGTCCATAAATGCGCCCATACACACTTCTCGGATTAAATAAATTATCAGAATAATTTAAATACCTTGGAATCATTTAAAATCAATTAATTAAATCAGATTAGGCACACTAATAATCTTAATTACCTTAATTAATCTCAATTAATTCTTCAGGTGTTCTGCTCCACCCCCTTAGGCAATTTCGCCCTCGAAATTAAAACTCACCTCAAAGTGCAAAGAGATGCGGATAACGTTCCCGCATCGTCGTTTCAAGCTCCCATGTTGCTTCCTCAACACCATGGTGCGCCACAAAGACTTTCACTAGCGGAATCTCACGATGACGCAGACTCTTCATCTTCTGTCAAGAATCAACTGGTGCCTCCTCGTAAGACGCGTCATACCGTATCGGAACGTCAAACCACCGCACCATCGCCCGGCTCGGGTTGACACTTCCAAGCATGGAGACATGAAACACGTCATGCACGTGAGATAGCTCAAAGCGGTAAGGCCAACCGATACGCTACCACTCCGACTCGTTGCCACGATCGGGAATGGTCCCACATACCTTGGTGCGAGTTTTCCTTTCACACCAAACCGAGTAACTCCCTTACGTGGGGAAACCTTTAGCAACACAAAGTCGCCTTCTTGGAATTCCAAAGGCCCACGCCTTCTGTCAAGATAGCTTTTTCGACGACTTTGAGCATCCAATGACGCCTCGAATCACGACTATCTTCTCATTGTTCTCTTGAATGACATCCGGTCCAGCTTGTAAGTCTATCCTCTGGTTCCAACCAACAAACAGGTGACCTACAAGGACGACCATACAACGCCTCAAACGGTGCCATACCAATATCGGCCACGATAGCTATTGTTGTATGCAAACTCACTAGATGCAGGTATTTCTTCCGGTTCCGCCAAAATCCGAATACAAGCACGAAGCATATCCTCCGAATCTGAATAACTCTTTCAGATTGCCCATCCGTTTGAGGATGAAATGTCATCTTCGAAGTTCAATTCCGTCCCCATGGCTTCCGGAAACTCCTCAATACCTTGCATTGAAACGCGTGTCACAATCGGGCGTGATAGGCAGGGGCACCCGTGTAACCTCACGATGTGCTCCGGTACAATTTTGACAGAACCTTCCGAGAATCGTCGCCGGGGCGGTATGAAGTGCGAGACTTCGTCAACTGTCAACCACCACCCGGATGGCATCGTGCCTCATCTCGGTTCTCGGTAGTCCCATCGGAAAATCCATCGTGATGTGCTCCCATTTCCATTCGGGGACGGGGAAGAGGTTGCAACTCTCCCGCTGGCTTACGGTGCTCGGCTTTAACTCGGAGGCAAGTCACGCATTCCGAGGCGTACTCACTGAACATCTCTCTTCATGCCTCTCCACCAGTCTTTGTCTCTTCAAGTCCTGGTACATCTTGGTACTACCGGATGAATGGCGTACCTCGATTTGTGAGCTTCATGCGAGAATCATCTTCTTGATCTCACCCACTTTAGGAACAATGAGGCGGTCGCGAAAGTACAACAGACCGCCTTCTCGGATTCTCCAATCCTCCAACTGTTCTCCATTCCGGATTCGAGTCCAGATTCCACGAAGGTGAGGATCTTGCCACCGATTCTCGCTTTGACTTGTTGCACAAGAGCTGGTGCGGAAATCGGATTATACACCACAACCTGGTTATAATCCTCATGGTAATCAAGATCATACTCACTTACCACTTTAGTCCTCTTCCAATCCTCCAAAGCTAATGACGCCGCGGAGTTCCCGACGCGTTTTCCCGCTAAGGGCATCAGCCACCACATTAGCTTTTCGGGATGATCTTTGCAGAGTGAAGTCATAGTCTTCCATGTACTCCACCCATCTCCTCCGTCGAGGTTCGGATCTTTCCGAGTAAACAAGTACTTGAGACTCTTATGATCGAGAAGACCGAAACCTTGCTCCATAGAGATAACATCTCCATATTTTGAGCAAATATTACATTGCTAATTCCAAGTCATCGTGGGGTAGTTCCGCTCATGCGGTCTCGATTGGCACAGATGTAAAAGCTACTACGTGTCCGCCTTGCATCAAGACACAACCAAGCCCAACCCCCGAGGCGTTAGAGTACACCTCGTATGGCTCCTCGGTATTAGGAATCATCAGAATCGGTGCACTTGTCAACCTTACCTTCAATTCCTGAAAGGCATGTTCACATCCAGCATCCCATTCGAATCTGACTTCCTTCTTGGTCAACCGAGTCAACGGAGCAGCGATACTCGAGAAGTCCTTCACAAAACGCCGGTAATACCCCGCGAGTCCGAGAAAGCTTCGAATCTCTGCCACATTCTTCGGCCTTTCCCACTGTAGCACAGTCTCGACCTTAGAAGGATCGACAGAAATTCCTTGTCCAGAAATGACATGGCCAAGGAACTTTACCTCTGTCGACGAAGTCACACTTCTCCTTCTTCAAGATACAACCGGTGTTCTCGAAGGGTCTCAAGAACAATCCTAAGGTGTTGCGCATGTTCTTCCCAAGTCTTGAATACACCAAGATGTCATCAATGAACACGATGACTTAATTGATCCAAGTACGGCGAAAAACCCGATTCATCAAATCCATGAATGTAGCAGGGCATTTGTCAACCCAAACGGCATTACTAGAAACTCGAAGTGCCCATACCGAGTTAAAGCGTCTTCGAAATATCCTCCTCCCCGATTTTCAATTGGTGGTACCCGGACCTCAAATCAATCTTAGAGTAGAATCTGCGATCCACCCAACCGATCGAACAATTCATCGATCCTCAAGTGGGTACTTATTCTTCACAGTTATTACCCTGTTCAATTGTCGGTAGTCAATGCACAAATCAAGAGATCCGTCGTGCTTCTTCACAAATAGCACCGTGCACCCCTGGGGAAGTACTATTCTGGATATATCCTTCTCCGCCAACTCTTCAAGCTGTGTTCTTAATTCCTTCATCTCGCGGAGCCATCCGGTATGGAGGAATGGAAATAGGTGCCGTTTCCGGAACCAAATCAATGCAGAATTCAACTTCCCGATCCGGTGGCAAACCGGTAGATCCTCGGAAATACATCCGCAAATTCATCCACCACGAGGGATTCCGCACTATCTCCGCTCACTTGATTCACCTTCTAAGACAAGAAGAGAGGAGAAACATGCTAGATTCTTCCGTCCCCCAACGCTGTACTTCAACAGTCGTTCCCCAAGGACTGGGTTCATCTCTGCCTGATAAGCAATCACTGCTCCGGAATCCGTCACCAATGTCACTTTTCTACGGTAGCAATCAACAATTGCACCGTGCCTTGACAACCAATCCATTCCGAGCACCACATCAAACAGGGTCATCGGAAGGATAATCAAGTCTGCTCTCAATCGCTCACCACCAATCGTGATTTCACACGACTTACACACACTCATCACCTCCACACATCCCGATGGGGAGTTTAAAGTCATCGGGACTTCTAAATTCTCAAATTTCGGTTTCAAAGTCCGAACAAAAGAACTGGATACAAGCGAGTGTGTGGCACCTGTATCAAATAACACGTGAGCAAAAGAATGAGAGATTAGAATCATACCCTCAACCACCGCGTTCTTGGTCGACCTCCGGAGCTGCCTCTGCGCAGGGTATAAGCTTGTCCTATACTTTTCCCTTCCTCTGTCACTAACATTAGACGGCCCGAGGCGGAGGTCTATCTTGTTTGTGGCGGAGGTGGGTGTGCCGGTCTCGGCGCTTGAGGCCGAAATCACGAATCTTGAGGCGGTGATAGGTCGCCGCAGTGGGTATGGCATCTGTTGCGGGCGATATGGCGGCATGTACTTGTGGTGGCCCTTCTTGGCTATAGGAAGCGTCACTTTGGGCTTGTTGAGCGGCGGCCGATTAGGACAATTCCTCCTAATATGGCCCACCTGCCCACAATGGTGACACTTGGGCCCGTGCACGACATTCTGTCCTCCCGGAAGAACTCGCCACCACTTGTCATTTCTTGATTGCGGTTTCTTCTACCACTCCGCTGTGGTCCACCCAAGCAAGGCTGCCAAAAACAGAGGGTCTACTACGAGGCGAGACCCGACCTGCTTCTTCCTCTTTACTTTGACGGTAGGCAGGTTATCTGTTCCACCACAGTAGCGTGACTACCAAATCCCGGAAGTTCAAGTCTTAGAGCCACCAAGGATCTCCTCAGAGTTCTTGAGGCCCCCCTCAAACTTGAGACATTTCATGTCTTGAGACTCCACTAGAGATGGCGCAAACCGGGATAGGTCATTAAACCTAGCCTCATATTCCCTTACAGACATGTCACCTTGCCGCGCGACATGAATTCCAGTGCCTTTTCTTCCCCAGTAACTCGGAGGGAAATGCGATCATTGAACATCACCTCGAATTGTTCCCAGGTCATCCCTGTGACATTCATCCTCCTCTTGACTGTTTCCACCAAGTGTTTGCCAATCCTTCCATCTTGTACACATAAATTCCACCCAGATTCATTTGGAACTCCCATAGTACTCGGATGCTTAACTATGGAGTCAATCCAAAACTCGACTTCACCGGGTCCTCCTCACTATTAAACGAGGGGATAGGCGCCGCTGAATTCCCGGAAATATTCCTGTTCCGATCTCAGCCGGTCGCTCATTCCGAGCTCTAGTGGCCATGCCTTGAAAGGCAGTAAACATGGCATCAAAGAATCCTTGATTCGGTTGTTCCGGCTGGTTACCTAGTCTGCGGCGAGGCGCCATTTCCTTCAACTGAAATCAAACTAGACTATTCAGTGGATAACAGATGTCACACATGTATGTACAATCCCGGGGTTCTTAACCTAAGGGCTCTGATACCACTCTGTCACGCCCCCAACCGGGGTGGGTGACGTGGAGCTCGATTAGGGATTAATAAAGCAGATCCCCAACCGGGTCCCACACTTAACTGCATTAAAATATAAATAATCTACATAGTCCAGGAGCCTCTGACACACAGGGCTCCACCCCACAGGATATACAGTATCATACATACATGTTCATGTAAATAAACAATTACAACAGACATCATCCACAGTCTAGTAAATCCAAATATTTATTTAAGTTTACAGAATTTCTCAAATTCCTTACATTTGCTCAAGAGGATAACACAATCCTCGCTTGCTCGATCCGTAGCACCACTCGACACGATGCACCGCCTCCTCGAATCTCCGGGAGGGGTTTAAACATTTGAAACATGAGCGAAAGGCCCAGTGGGATATAATTTGAAATAATTTAAATAAACGAGTAAATAAATAAGTGCGTAAATAAAGTAAATAGACATTCAGCCAAATGAGAAGGCCGGAACCTCACATCCTTTTTCTCAAAGGAAATATAATGAAACCCGATCAGACACAGGCTTCACGAGTAATTAGTACAAATTACTCACCTCACCAAGTGCCTCGCCCCTACGGGACCGGTTTCGGGTTCTGCCCGAGGATGCACTCTCCGCATCCTATCTAGGCTTCTGACAATAGACTCTATTACCAGTTCACAAGATCTCTTATCTTAAGAAATCATCCGTTTAACATTATGAAATCGTTCATATGACCCCACGAACTACTCAAGCCGCGGGCCCCATGGTGAACAAGCCATGAGGTTCCATGATCGACAAGCTATGGATTCCAAGGACAGGACAAGCCAAGGAATTCCATAAACTAACAAGCCATGGTTTTTAAAACGCGTTTTTCTTTCGCAAATCAATCCCTTTCTTTAAAACATTTTCAAGGCCAAAATCTTCTTTGAAAACAGGCTCACAAGGAAAAGGGATAGAAATCCTACCTCGCACAATCAAACTGGGATTAGCGTTGCCCTATCCGCTTCCGCTTCCTCAAGCCCCTTGATCTGAATCCACAATGAGCATCGATACAAAACACCACTTTAGGATCAATCCTCGGTCCTAAAGTAATCCAATTTCAATCATATACCAAGATTTTCCAATTAGTGTGCCCTAATCAATTTTTCATGTTCAAATTCCATTCCAAGGGTTTTAATTATCAAATCGGGGATTAAGGATACTAATCCTTTCATCCCAAGTCCCCAAATGAAGCTAATTTGGGTTCTCCCAAAAACAGGGGTCAAAACGACAATTTCAGGCCAAACAGGTCAAACCCGTGTACACCGGTCGATCGGAGACAGAGGAGTGCATCACCACCGGTCGGCGGTGGTGTGCACTCCGTCGATCGGTCCGTCGGCCGGTGGCCTCAACAAAGTCCGGTCGACCGATGCGGTCGACCGGTGGACATTTCCAGTTCGCGAAAACTTGCGGAAATCAGTCCAAAAACCTGCAAATCCAGTCCCAATTCACAAAATCTCAAGGGACAACCACTAGATCCGGGTTCTAGGTCCTAAAACAAGTCCAAAGAACCCAAGATCTCCAATTTCTACCCTAGTTTCACTCAGAATCCATCAAAATCCATTTTGAACCAAAAATAAGTTTTAAATCCGAAAAACTTGAAATCCAAGAGAGGTTCTTTCAGTAATCTTACCTTGAATCCTTCTCTTGATGTTGAAAACTCTTTGAAATCACTCTTTGGCTCAAAACTCGTTCGATTTGGGATGGAAATGAGAGAGAGAGAGTACGGGGGAGTGAGAGAGAGAGAGAGAGGAAGAGAACGCATGCGGGGAAAAAAAAAAAAAGGAAAAGAAAAGAAAAGAAAGAAAAAAAAAAAAAGAAAAGGAAAAAGAAAAGAAAATGGCGTGTAAAATATAACGGTCCGTAAATGCGCCCATACACACTTCTGGATTAAATAAATTACTGTAAATAATTTAAATACCTTGGAATCATTTAAAATCAATTAATTAAATCAGATTAGGCACACTAATAATCTTAATTACCTTAATTAATCTCAATTAATTCTTCAGGGTGTTACAGTTATTTTGTGGATTTGGTTTAATTTCCTTCTGTTATTTTTCTGCATGATTATTCTGTGCTTTGCAATTTCTAACTAAATGGTCTATTTAGGTTTTGAAAAATTCATCTCTAATGTCTTCTTCTTTTTCCGGAGTGGTCATTTTCTTCATAGAGTAATTTTTATTTCTCTGTTTTTGTGTTGTCTTTGGCTGATTTGTTTGATGTGCTCGGTTTCTTTGCCTTTTTCACCCCCTTTGTGTTTCCCTTATTTCCTTTCCCTCCTCATTCTCTTGGATATGGTTATGATTTTTCGGCCAATGTCGTGTATCTTTTATTTGTTGTATTGATTTTCTCTCTTTTTCTTATCTGATTTAGGGCAAAATCATATGATTTTATGGTTTCCGTTTCCTGTTTTTTTATTGTGTTTATTTACTATTTTAATTTAATTTTTTCCTGTCGTTTTAGTGAATAATGTTTTGATTTATTTATGTTTTGGTGCAGGTGTTTTCAATATTGGTTTGATGAGATTGCATCTTCAATCTTCCGTTTCCTGTTGTATTCCATGTCATTTTCTATGTTTTTTTTCCGTTGTTTGTCTCCGGGCCTAAACTGTTTAAATTTTTCACTGTTTGGCAAAAGTATGTGCAATTTCTGATTGGATAGCATATATATGTTTATGAAGGATTTTTTTTTTCTTCTTCTTTTTCTTCTTCTTCTTCTTCTTCTTCTTCTGTTTACACAGAGTTCTATATGTCGGTGCTTCTATATTGTCTTTCCCTGATCTTCATGATAGAGATTGTTAGGTAAATGGTTACGTGTTGTCTTTGTCTAATTTTCATTTTTTAGTAAACTGATTTTATCTTCTAACGTGTCCTGTTGTTATAGGTTCCACGCTTGATCTTCGTTCTCTATCTAATGATCTGTTGTATCCTCGGGTGATCTCTAATATCTCTGGTATTTATTTCTCCTGCCACGTGGATGAGTTATATTAATCTTGCTGCACAGCTATTAAGTCAATCGGTGATCTTTTTCTTATTTGTTTTGCCACGTTCATGAGTTATATTAATGTTGCTGGACAGCTATTAAATCAATTATTGATTTTTTTCTTATTTGTTCTACCACGTTGATGAGTTATATAAATATTGTTGTACAAGTATTAAATGAATTACTGATTTTTTTTTCTCTTTCTTTCTCTTCTTCTTCTTCTTCTTCTTTTTTTTTTTTTTTTTCTTTTTTTTCTTCTCCGTTTTCTGTTTCTTATTTGTCCTGCCACGTGCATAAGTTATATTAATTTTCCTGCACAGGTATTAAATGAATTGCTGATTTTTTTATCTCTCTTCCCTTGTTTTTTTTTCCTTATTCTCCGTAATATATTAATTTTATTGTTTTGTTAGAAAATTTTAGCTTCAACTGACTTTACTCTCTTACGTGTCCTGTTGTTATAAGTTATCTATTGATCTGTCGTTCTCTATTTAAACATGTTATTGGATATGAATGTAATATGTATATTCCTGTTTTTTTCTCTTTCATTTGCCCTCTTTACTCTCCTATTTCATCTAACATCATTTACTGCTGTATTACACTGTCCATTACTTACCACTTTATCTCATTTACTCCCTTATCTCTGTATTAACTCTTTCATCTCCCTATCTTTGACAACTGTTGCTTCCGTCTGGTTGGCTGCATTTGGTTGGCTAATATTTTAGAGTTAAAACAATCTTCATCCTGTTTGAGGTAATATTAATAATATGTATTTACAGTTTTTTAATTTTTGTTATTGACATTGAATGTATTAATTTGCTATGGCTATTAATGTCCATTGTTTGCCTTTTTCTGTCTGCTTTTATTTTTCTCTATGTTTGGTCAATGTATAATAGTCATACATTTTTTTTTTTTTTTTTTTTTTTTGCTTCTTAGTCATCTCTCTGTGTGTATATATATACACATTATTTAGTCCTTTATCTCATTTACTCTTTCATTTCTATTTCTTTCACTCCTTTATTCCTGTATCTTTCATTTCTTTTGTTTCTATTGGTTGGTTAATATTTTAGATTTAAAATTTTCAATGTAAAAAAGAGAAGTCAATATAAGAACATCATATACAAAGCAAATAAAACAAAAAATAGAACATAATCAAACGTGAACAACAAAAATCAATAGTACTTTAGGAAAATTAGAATATCAATATAAAATGTTTAAAAGTTATGTGTAGAAATTGATAATATTCATCTTTCTCTAATTTTCGTGTTTTCTAGTTTCTAATGAAATAAGGTATTACCTAACCCCTGTCTAGCTTCATTCCTTTCATAACTTCCAATTCATTGTACAAAGTTCTCCCATTCTGCAACAATTCAATATACTTTAGACATACAGAAACTTGCTGGAACATAAAAATCAGAATAGACCATTCTATTTTTTAGTTGTAGAGAATAAAAAAAAACATGCTTGAATTATTCTATTTTCTCTGTTATCTTTCTTTTAATTAATGTAATAGTCTTGGGGAAGATTATATGTTATATAGTTAATTCATTTTCTGTTACATTCAAGCTATAACTTCTATGCTCTACTTTTCCTGTTTTCATTGCTCGATGGAATTAATTTTAAAAAAAAAACCAATGAGAACAATCAGGTCAAGGACATTGCTCTTTTCTGCCTTTTATTTTTCTTTCCCTGTTCTTGCCGTTTGATGTAATAATAAAATAAAATAAAATAAAACGAACAACAACAACAACAACCAGAGAGATTGTTCTTTGTTAGTGTTCTTCTATTTTTTTCCCTGTTTTGTTTCTTTTAATTAATGTAGTAGTCTTGGAAAAGGTTATATGTTATATACTTAATTGACTTTCTGTTCTACTTAAACCATAATTTTTGTATTTTGCTTTCCCTATTCCTTTTCTTTGGTTGAATTAAAAAAAAAAAAAAAAAAAAAAAAAAAAAAAAAAAACAGGATGACAAAAATCAGGTTAGAAACACTACTCTCTCTTAATATAAATCTATTTTTTTGCCTTATTTTTTTTTTCTTTTAATAGATGTAGTAATCAGGGAAAAGATAATACGTTATATACTTAATTCATTTTTGTGTTGTATTGAAGTCATAATTTCTGTAATAGAAACAATTTCTTATTTCTTTGTGCAAATATCCTTAGTAAACAACCAGACCCTATTTATTACACATTGCTAGGAATGTGTAATATTTAAATCGTGATTGTTAGACAAAGATACTATTATATCTATATCTATTGATTTTTTAAATATGTTTTCTCCTTTTTTACTTATTTACTCATTTATTTACTTGATTATTTGTATTTTTCAGGCTTTACTGTTGCTGATTACCTTGTTCTGGTGATTCTCTATTGCTCATTATTGCTCAGGTTCCGTTTGTTCAGATTCTGGACTTAACGCAGCATATATAGGGCTTGAGGTATATCTAACAATTTCTTTCTACATTTCTTTGACCATTCTTACTTACAGTATAAGTCTTAGCACCTTATGATTAATATTAAAATGAGTTCTTTTTAGTCCTACTAATAAATACTGCTAATAGAAGAAGACTCTGCTATCTATGTAGAAAAGGAAATATAATTAACTTCCATCAATGCTTAGCACACGGAAATTTACAACAGCAGGACATATATTAGAAAATCATATATATTTTTTTCTTTTTTTAATATAAAATGACAGAAATTCGTTAGTATGTGAACAGTAGCTAAAAAAATAATTTTTTTTAATTAATTATCTACAACCTGATAATACAGCACACGTAGTAGAAAAATACTCAACACTTCTTCTGTTCAACTAAACGAATAAAAAAAATTAATTGAATGATTACAAGAAAAGAAAGGAGATCCATAAATACTGCTTTTTTTTTTTTTTTTTTTTTTTTTTTTTTTTTTCCCCCCCCCCCCCCCCCCTCCCTTTTTCAATTTGTAAAGAGAATTGAAGAACGTTTTATATTTCTTAATGTATAATTCTCCAAAAAACTGTCTACGTTACCTTTGAATTCTCCAGAAAACTGTCGACGTTACCTTTGAAGAATTGAAGCTTGGCTAACTAGCTGTTGAAGATGAATCAGTTATTATTTATAAAAATATCAAAACTTTTGTCATTCTGTACAAAGGCGCCATTCCAAAGTGTTGAAGAATAGAATTGAAGAAGTTTATTTGAGAGAAAAAAAAACAAAGAAAAAAAAAAAAAAAAGAGAAGAGAGAAAGAGAGTAAATGCTTTATGTATTTTTACCTGAGAATTAAGACCCAAGAAGTGGGTCTTAATAGCTATTTGTATTATTTTTTTCTTCTTCTTCTGTAAACAAAGCAAACAATAGACAACATTTTCTTTTGTTCTCAGAAGTTATTAGCAAGCTTTTTTTACTTTCTAGTAACTACTAAATTTAATATAATATAAATATGTATATGTGCAGGCATATAACAAGCACGTTGGACTTAACATTTAATTCATATATAATAACATACTTCTAATATAAATATATATATATATATATACATATAAGTAATTAATTAGGTATAATAAATTAATTAAATTACAGATTTTAACAATTTTTACTATTGATAAATACATTATTTGTGCAAACAAAAGCAAGACAATCAAAATTATTAATATAATAATCTAAAGTACCATTAATAAAATTTTGAAAGATTGACAGTAATCACAATCTCACATTAATAACATAATCAGGCCCCAACACAAATTTTGTCAAAATCTTTGTATCCATTTCAATTAATTAATATCAATTCTATTTGCTACTTTCTTAAATTATACAATTTGAATTTTTTCACTTAAATTAAAAAATCTAAACTAATGAAGTAACCAAAGTTTATGGAATACAAATGCACTTTTACTCAAAGTTTACTCATTTAATTTTATCAAATCTTTAAAAAAAAAAAAATGCCCTACTTTCTTAAATTATACAATTTGAATTTTTTTCATTTAAATTAAAAAATCTAAACTAATGAACTAACCAAACTTTATGGAATACAAATGCACTTTTACTCAAAGTTTACACATTTAATTTTACCAAATCTTTAAAAAAAAAAAAAACGCCCAAATAATTATAACAACCCATAATTGCAAGACACATTAAACTACTAATTTAAAATGAGAATTACAAATTATGTATGTATAAAGTTTGGTATACAAATGTACTTTTACTCAAACTTTATTAATTTAATTTTATCAAATCTTAAAAAAAAAAAACGCCCAAATAATTATAACAACCCATAATTGCAAGACACATTAAACCACTAATTTAAAATGAAAATTACATGTTATGTATATATAAAAAGAAAAAATTGAGAAAGCTGAGTTAAGAAATCAAGAAATAATGTTTAATCCAGAATGAAATCTTAACAAAGAAAAAAATATACATTTTTAATATATTAATACTTAATTTACACAAATTCATTAATTATGACATATTTATTAACTTTGAAGAAATTGAAGTGAAAAAGAAAACGTATTAGAAATGAAAAAAACAAAAATATATTACTAATAAATTTGTTGCTTTTTTTGCATAATTTTTTCCCCTCCCCTTATATAACAATGAGGACTACAATTTTTAAATCTTACGTACTATAAAATTTATTCAAAAATACTCATGAATTTAAATACTAAAACTTTCTATATTTATTTATAATTAATTTTCTTTTTACAACTTAATTATTTTTTTTTATTATTATCTTACTACTTAATCTATTTTTTTTTTCCAAACTCTATGCTACTTGCATTACAACTAGATTTAATTTCTTTCTTCACCTATAACTTAAGAAATTAAAAACTATCAACTACTCATATAGATTTATTTATTTATTTACTATTTATTAATAAATCTATCTTATTCAGTATTAAAATTTGATTAATTTATTTTCCACTAAATAACACCCAATGTTGTAAGTTTATTATTCTCTATCTTTGTAAATATGTTTACATCATCTATTTTACTTGGAAAGGATACAAATATAGATATGTGTTTATTACCTTATATGTCATTTGTTTATCAATTCAATCAATAAATTACTTATACTTTATTAATTAATTTTGCATATAATTAGCATTAATCCTATCATAAACTTAGCATTATCAATATTATTATTTTAATACTATTGATACTACTACATTATTTTCCCCTCAATAAATTCATAACTAAAATAATAAGATATCACAAATATTATTACAAATTCTATTTTATTAATTTATTTTTGTCCATAATTATTATTGTCATAGAATTAAAATTGTTAATAGTATTGTTTTAATACTATTGATATTACTATATCATTTTTCTCCCCATAAATCATAATTAAAATAACAAAATATGATAAATGCTATTATAAAAAAACTATTTGCTTAATTTCCTATAAGTAATCTTACAATAAAAATATTAATTACATATAAATTATTTACATAAACATATTTTATTCTCTTTTCTAATCAAACTAACTTTCTGTCGTAGAAACAAATGGACAAGAGAAAAAGTCAACAAAAAACAACACAATCAAACAAACGTATGCGCTGTATCATTTCGCAGATGAATCAAAATTATTCCAACATAAGCGAACAAGACTCAAATGAAATAAATCAAATGGTTGCACATTTGCAGGCAAGAGCTTCTCAACTCAATCTTCGGACAGCACAACTTACACAGTCTCAAGACAAGATTTTTGAATCATTCATGCCATCAACATCTGAAAATCACGATAGAGAATGTAATTCTCTCATTCATTCTAACTATTCTTTTTTAAAAATTAGAAAAAAAATTCATACAATGACAATACTAATTTTTTACATATTGTTGTTATTTTCTTTAAACTTTTTTTATAGGCACTGCTAATCTCTACATCGATCTCGGAGACTGTTCCTATATCTGTCAACATTGTAGCACTCTCTTTTGGCTTAACGAACAAATTAGTAGTAGTACTATTCCTAAATACAATCTTTGCTGCAAAGATGGAAAAATAACCTTGCCCTTAATTAAAAAAGACACCTCGAACACTTGATACACTACTTAATTATCATGGAGGATTAATTAGCACACATTTCCGAAGAAACATTCGAACATATAACTCTATGTTTGTATTTACATCATTTGGTGCTAATATAGACACAAGTACACAAAATTCAAATGGCCCAAATATTTTTAAAATAAGTGGGCAAGTACATCATCTTATAGGATCTCTACTACCAATTAATAACAATCCTCCAAAATTTGCACAACTCTATATATATGACACACAAAATGAAGTCCAAAACCGGATAGCATCATTCTCATTTGATAATGAATCCAAAAACATAATACAATTTATAGTTGAAAATCTTATTAGAATGCTTGATAAAATAAATAAATTAGTTAAAATTTTTCGAATGATAAAGGATAGATATCAACAAGATGAGATACCATCTATGAAACTAAGACTTATAAGCCAAAGAAATACAGATAGTAACCAATATGACTTACCCACATCAAACGATATAGCTGCATTAATAGTTGGAGACATTGGTGAATATGAACAAGGAAGAGACATTATTATCCAAGATAGAACAGATAGTTTGCAAAGAATTACAAAACTACACCCATGTTATATGTCCCTTCAATATCCTTTATTATTTCCATATGGAGAAGATGGTTATACAATAAACTTAAAATATAATATAAATAACTTAAGTAATAAATGTATAAGAAAAAGAATCTCTATGTGAGAATTCTATTGCTATCAATTACAAGAACGTAGAATTCAAGGCAATACACTTTTTCGAGGAGGTAGATTATTTCAACAATATGTAGTTGATGCATATGCTTCTGTAGAAGAAGATCGATTAGATTATATTCGAAAAAATCAAAAAAATTTGCGATCCGAAATTTATCAAGGAATTCAAGATGCTATTACAAGAGGAGATACAAATGCACAAGCAATAGGAAAAAGAATTATCCTTCCTTCAAGCCATACTGGAAGCCCTAGATATATGATTCAAAATTATCAAGATGCAATGGCAATTTGCAGACACTATGGAAACCCTGATTTATTTATAACATTTACATGTAATCCAAAATGGCCTGAAATTACTAGAGCCTTAGCAAAAATACCTGTACAAAAACTTGAAGATAGACCAGATATTATCACTTGAATTTTAAAAATGAAATTAGATAGTCTTTTATCCATTATTAAAAATAAAAAATATTTGGAGTAATTATAGCAGGTTAGTCTTCTTCTCCTAAAGCTTTTTTACTTCCCTAATAAGAAAAAAAAAAACACTCTTTTTTTCCAACACTAAAAAAAAAAAAAAAAAAAATTATGATAAAATATTTTTTTTCATATTACAGATTTATATGTTGTTGAATTTCAAAAATGAGGACTACCACATTCTCATTTCCTCTTCTGGCTCCACCATGATGACAAACTACGTGAACCATCACAAATAGACAAATTTATTTCTGCAGAAATACCTAATCCTTATAATAATTTACTAGAATACAACATTATAACCGAATTTATGATGCATGGACCATGTGGCATAGCTAAGACAAATTCTCCATGTATGAAAAATTCAGAATGGTCAAAAAAATTTCCTAAAAAATTTAATAATGAAACAACAGTTGACGAAAATGGATTTGTTAATTATAAACGAAGAAGCGCATCCTTCTATGTTGAAAAACAAGGTATTAAATTAGATAATAGATATGTAGTTCAGTACAATAAAAGTTTATGCCTAAAATTTCATGCTCATATTAACGTAGAAGTTTGTTCGCAATCTATGCTTATAAAATATTTATTTAAATATTTGACAAAAGGACTAGATAGAATAAGAGCAGTAAGAGAAGATAATATACATACATAAATAACTGGAGAAACCAATTATCAAGAAATAGATGAAATAAAAAACTATATTAATTGCAGATATATAACACCATATGAAGCAATCTGGAGACTATTTGAATTTTCAATACATCATAGAAATCCAGCTGTCCAAAGATTATCAATACATTTACCAAAAATGCAAAACATAACATTCGATTCAAATCAACGTCTAAATAACATAATAAGACAACCAGGTATTGATAAAACAACTCTTACTGAATGGATGGAAACAAACAAATATGATATTAACGCAAGAGAATTAACTTACATAGAATTTCCAATTAAATATGTTTGGAATAATAAATGTAAATATTGGTCTCCAAGACAAATGGGACCTACAATTGGATGAACTTTTCATGTCCATCCAAGCTCTGAAGAATTATATTATCTTAAATTATTATTAAATCATCAAAAAGGCGCAACAAGTTACGAAGCTCTTCGAACAGTTAATGACATAATATATCCAACAAATCAAACAGCGTGCTATGCACTAGGCCTATTAGGAGATGATCGAGAATGGGATGAATCTATACAAGAAGCTTCATTTTGGTCAACAGCAATTCAACTACGACAATTATTTATCATAATTTTATTATTTTGCAATGTGAATAACCCAATAAAGTTGCTTGAAAAACATTGGGAACTTATGACAGATGATATATTATACAAAATTAAAACTTTATTTAACAACCCTAATTTTCAAGTACTTGAAGCAGAATTATACAATTTTGTACTATATGAACTAGAAAAAATATTAAATTCAAATTCATCAACCTTAACACATTTTAACTTACCTCTTCCAACTAGATCATTAATGGATGATTTAAATAATAAGTTCTTAAGAGAAGAACTTAATTATGATATACACAAATTAAAAGAAGAAAACATTAAATTAGTAAATAATTTAAATAATGAACAACAATTTATTTATCAACAAATTTTACAATCACTCCATGAAAAAAAGAATAACCTCTTTTTTATATATGGTCATGGTGGAACCGGAAAAACATATTTATGGAATGCAATAATCACAAAAATTAGATCAAATAATGAAATAATTTTAGCTGTCGCATCTTCCGGAATAGCATCATTACTATTGCCTAAAGGAAGAACAGCTCAATCTAGATTTCGAATACCATTGTCAATAGATAAATTTTCTACATGCCATATTAAAAAAGGAACTCAATTAGCAAAATTAATTGATAAAACATCACTTATACTGAAGCACCTATGACTAATAAATATTGCTTTGAAGCATTAGATAAAACACTTCAAGATTTAAGAAATAACTTTGAACAACCATTTGGTGGCATGACAATTGTCCTAGGAGGTGACTTCCGACAAATTTTACCAGTTATTCCTACAGGAACAAAGGAAGATATAATCAATGCAACTATAAATAACTCTTACTTATGGCCATATTTCAAAATTTTAAAATTGACAGAAAACATGAGATTAAAACAATACAATCATACAGAAGAAGAAAAAAATGAAATTGTAACATTTTTGAAATGGATATTAAATGTTGGAGATGGTATTGCTGAAGGAATAAAAGATTTAGAAAATGAAGATGCTACATAGGTAAAAATACCAAAAAAATACATACTACATTATGATTCAAATCCAATTGAAAAAATTTCAACTTTAATATATAATAACATAAACATTTACTTTAGCAATATTGAATACTTAAAAGAACGAGCAATAATAACACCAACAAATAAAACAGCAGATGAAATTAATAATTACATATTATCCTTAATTCCTGAACAAGAAAAATGTTATTATAGTTATGACACTATTGCATCCTCATCCGAAAACATAGACAAACTTAATCTTTTATATCCTCAAGAATTTTTGCACACTCTTAATTTTAATGGAATACCACCACATGAATTAAAACTTAAATTAGGAACACCTAAAATGTTATTATGAAATCTAAATCAATCAAGTGGATTATGCAATGGAACAAGACTTATTATTACCCAATTAACAAATAAAATTATAGAAGGACAAATCATAAAGTCAAGCAACATTAATGAAAAAGTCTATATCCCAAGAATAGAAATGACTGTACATGAATCTAAATGGCCATTTACACTAAAAAGACGACAGTTTCCTATTAAAATTTGCTATGCAATGACAATAAATAAAAGTCAAGGACAATCATTGAATAAAATGGGATTATATTTAGATAGTGAAATTTTTACTCATGGACAACTACATGTTGCTTTATCAATTGCTACAACTCCAAAGGGATTACATATACTAATTCATGATTCAATTAATATATATACAAATTATATAAAAAATATTGTTCACAAAGAAATTCTACATAGTATCAAATAAAAAAATAAAACACCATATAAAAATATAAATATTATAATAAATTAAATATTAGATTCATAATTTTTTCCTTATAATCAAAATTATTTATCATTAATCTATCAAAAACATATCAACTAAACCTTCCTATTTTTATACACTAAAACGATTATTTTCTTTTATCAGCAATTAGCTAAAATGACGACATTAATTCGAGCCCTAAAACCAAATGAAGTTTATGAAACTATCAGGGCTAGAATATGCAGACTATGGAAATGATCTGAATACTGAATGTCGGATCAGCCTTGACTGTGTTTTAGTCGACGAACAGGTAATATTTTTTACTAAATACAATATTTTTTTATTTTCATTTAATACCAAATATTATAATTCAAATAACAATACTACCACTTATATCTACAGCATGAAGCAATTCAAGGATCAATTCGTGCACGAGATTCAGATACTATCTACCAAAAAATTCAATTAGGCAATATATATGATATCAACAACTTCTTCGTCACAGAGAACAAACCAACATACAAAGTTGTCCCACACATTGCAATGCTACAATTTGCTCGCGCAACAGTGTTTGCTCCAGTCACAGAAGAGGCACCACCTATTCCATATCATAGATTTTACTTCATTGAATTCGATCAGCTCCAGCACAGAATTCAATCAACTGAAATCCTAAGTGGTAAGATAAAATTACTCTCTCTAACAAAAAAATTACATCATCAATGTTTTAATTAATACCTTTAACATTTACTATTTATTTTCCAACAGATGTTATTGGTGTCGTTACAAGAGTACAAATGATTGAACAAACAAATATCAGCAGCAGACAAACATCTCGACGAACTATAATGGTACAAAATATAAGGTAAATTAACTTTTCACAATCACTACTACAATCATATTAAAAAAATTTTATTTAATAAAAGTATAAAACTTTTACATCATTTAAAACTCTTTATTCTAACTTTTTTATTTGACCATTTTTTTCTCACAAAAACGAATAGCTTCAAATCACATTATGGGGACATAAAGCAGATCAATTTGATGAAAATGTCATTAGATCAATGAAAGGACCAGTAGTTTCAGTTTTTGCAGCAATGTTAGTGAAACAATATCTAGGTATTTTTTTTAACAACTTATAAAAATAATAACATATAACATAAACTATTTACATCTAATAAATTAAAATATTAACCACTTTATTGTTCATCTTTAAGGTAATGCATATGTATCAAGTACTGCTGCAACAATCTTCTATCTTGATCCAGAGATACCAGAAACACAAACATTAAAAACAAGGTAAGAATCAAATCCCAAAACTTTAAAAACAACAAATTTTATAAAATTTTTTTCATAATAATAATTAATTACATATATATATATATATATAGGTTCTCTCAGCTACCTCAAGAAATTGAGTTCTCAATAGCACCAACAATACCAACACAATCTATTGAAGAACAAAAAACACTAAATAGAAAAACAATTGATGAACTAAAGACATTGGATCAAGAAAATAACCAAGTTAGTATCATAATATTCTATCTATTTCTTTTCCTTTAATTACATCATTTAATCTAAACATCTTTCCATGTGTATATAAGATTTAATGTAAAAATCTTTATGCATGTATATAGGGAACTAAATTCACAGTAAAAGCTACTATAACTACATTCTCAACAAATCAAGGTTGGTATTATAACTCCTGCCCTAGATGCTATCGACAACTCAGACAGGCAGGAACCAATTGGTGGTGCGATAGTCATGGACACATAAAGACAACACCATCCCCATGGTAATCAAAACTATAAATAAACAATAACTAAAACTTATTTACTTTGATTAGCAACAATATATATTTTATAACCTAAATTATCTATTATCTTATAAATTGCAGGTATAAACTAAATGCAACTATTGAAGACCATACTGGAAACATGGATATCATCATATTTGGTAGAGCAGCACAGGCTTTGATAAAAAACCCTGCTCAACATTAACAATTGACGAAGGATTTACAGATCCATTCACAATCCCACCAGTCATCAACCAATTACGAGGTGAAACAAAGATCTTCCAAATATATTTTCAAAGAAAAGGACCTCAAATTGTCACAATTGTCTCAAAAAATATGTGAAGAAACTGAGTTGATAATAGCACCACCACAAATATCAGCACCTGCAATATCAACAAGGTAAAACATATTTAGTCATGTTTATTAATTATATATAAACAAACATATTTCTTACTTTAAATACATATTCAAACAACATTTCACAGGCATAGCCCCCGCTCAACTACAACAACATCAATAGATCCGCATACACTAGACCCAAAAAAATTAACTACCAGGTAATACATATTTAACATTTTACATTATTTATAAATTAAAAATAATACTTATAATTTTAAATACATAATTTATTAACTTTATATTATTTCAGCTCCAAAGGCAAAGAAATAGAACAACCAAAAAAACGCCCACGGATCAGGTAATATAACTACTTCTAAATCTTACTATTTTAAATTTTTTCAACTACTAATACTAACATCTTTTAAAATTTATATTTTGCAGCTGAAAAAAAAAACAATGGAGCCACAACAGCAAAAAGAAAAAAAAAAGAGTTGTATATATATTGTAAATAACTTTATATAACAATATGTTATATATATATGTATATTGTGTATACATATGTATATGTAAATAACTTCATATAACAATGTCTTATGTATATACTCATATATAAATATATATAAATATCTATTTCTATTGTATACAAATTACTACCTTCTTCTCACATACAAAATTATCATCTACTACAATGCACGCAAACGCGCACGTCCATGACTAGTTGATGTACTATTAGACAACTTATCACTAATACCAGACATGCCATTAAAGAATACATACAGTCATGCAAGTTAGATAAGTGTTTTAGTCCCAGTACCTCCCAAGAACAATATGTTGACCTGAAAATACCACAAGAGCTCATCTCTCGATGGAGTGTTGAAGGTCACACTCATCTCCATTTCGGAGCAATCAGGCTTATCCTAACCCTTCATGGTAGAAAAGGATTACTTGTCACTGTTCATTTGTCACTCTTAGATACTAGGTACACAAAGTATGAATATGCAATAATAGGAACTACACTATCCACACTTCATGCTGGTAGTATCCTATTAACATTTTTTCCCAAACTTCAATATTCCACTGGAAGACCCACACATGTCTAAGTGTCTTAAAGTTCAACTTCAAATCACTAGTGTAGAATAGATCCATGCTCATACATTGTCACACTCCATCATCAGATCATTTATAGATTGCAGAATCATGCACTTGACCTCCCACTAACAGGTTATACCCCAGACACTCAGCTCATCACAACAGAAAGAGAAAAATACCTACTATTGTACAAATTCCCAAGCAACTCTTCCAAGAAGAAATGACAAAACTTATGCCTTTGGAGTGGTTTACCAATTATGAGAAACTACACAAGAATCATAAGCCCATCCACACAGTTGATCTAACCTTCATTCGATTTGAAGATAGAAAGGTATAAACTATCTTCAACCTTCCCGATGAAGGTTCCAGCACAACACCATCCTTGATGATCAGACTAGTATTTGTAGAAGAAGACATCCCTATCAACAGCTTTGAAGCAGATGGATCCAAGATCTTCACTAACAAGATCGATGGTCACTTCATATGGGATACCGATCTTTCTATGTGTGATCCAGACTGTAACTGTTGGATGCACCTTGAAGATGATGAGGAAGATGATCGTCCAAGCAGCATAAAGAGAAAAAAGAAAGTAACTTGCAAGTCTCAGTCTCAGACAACTAGAAGACAGTATCATCCTGATGATCCAGATAGTCCCTGGGTTTTTAAGAAGAAACTTGAGGATTCATCCACAACCAAGGTGGTCTCACGACCATATGTACAACCTATAGAGATACAGCCAGACAAAAGAACAAAGCCTCTGTCCCAAGCAAAGAAGTTCTGACAAGGTCACAACCCAAGCCAATCTTACAGACAAAAAGCTTGACAGCCTCAGTGATGATATACAAAGGCTCTATAATAGCCTCCAGTCAAGAATGAAGCAATTAGATTATGGCTTAAGAAACCTCATCAACCAGGGATATTTTGGTCCATAATTTGACAAAAAGGAAGTAGAAATTTATAGGTTAAAAGATGATCTCAGACAAATCGATGAAGCTTTGGACAAAAGCGAAAGGAGAATGTTTAATCCTCCTTCCTATCCAGTTCCTCCATTCAGACCTTCACTTTTCCCTTCATACTCATATTCATCTCAAAATCAGATTCAGAGCCATCTGAGACAGTAGATAGCTTATTTGAAACATCAAACAACTCAAAAGATTCTGAAGGAACAAAAGAAACCATGGACATCACACGACAACTGATGGCTACTTCCACAGGGTCTAATGATCAGCAAACCCATGAAGAAATGGGAGAATCTTCTCCCATAGTAGAAGAACCCCTTGATACACAACAACAATCAGAGAATGCATTCTCTAAGCCAACAACTGGTCCCTAGTTCACTTTTGATAAAGCCTCCCCAAATCAAAGGAGAGACAAAATCAATGAGTTCGGAGCATGGATTAGCCTGGAGCAGAATTACAGGCTGTCTTCAGAGAATTTGCCTCCAGATTCACTAGTACCCTCAGAGATTGGTCTTAGAGTCTCGGAGGATACAAACAACTCCAGTTCATCAAGGCGGACAATGCATCAGGAATTCTTGGACTTATATACCAAGAGTTAATTAGGGACGACAATATGATAGATAAACAAATGCGCCAGGAATACTTTGAAATGAAATGTTGTTCTTTAAGAAGAAAAGACATTGAGTTTTGTTGATACCCAAAATTTTACAAGATATCGGCGCGGTCCAAATCGAATAAATACAACTCTAGGTATGGTATATGGACCCAAGCCATGTTCGGGGACTTCTATGTGGGCTGTGGTTTGGTAGGTCAAGGAATGTGACCGGACCCATTTTATCCGGCCCAATTAGATCCTTAGCCCACTTGGGGTGGTCCTGGATCTATGAGGGAATTAGGATAATGTGGGTTATGGAGGAAATTAGATAGAGTAAAACCTACAGACAGTCTAGGAAAAAAAAACATACTAGCCCACTACCTAGCATAGAGACAAAAAGCAACATTTCTCCATGTCTTTCTTTTCCTTTTCTTCGTCCAACTTCTACTCAAGGCAGTTCATTCCTCAAAAACACCGTGAAAGGCCAGAATACATATGAGTGGGAGGGGAAAATCTCTATTCACCCAGCTGCCACTCCTTGACCTCACCCAAATGGCCATGAATCCACGTCTGGCTGCCACCCCCTGACCTCGCCCAGAAACTAGCCACAAAGCCATGTCCGGCTGCCACTCGCTGACCTCGACCAAATGGCCACGAAGCCACGTCTGGCTGCCCAACAACCTGTTACATTCCCTTATGGGGTAAACATTCCTCTGGGATCATCAAAAGCTGCCCTTGGATCCCACTGAAAATGTCTTACCAACAGGGATCTCTGGGGGGGATTGCCACAAAAATCCTAGATAGCTGGCAGGAAAACTTCCCTCCTTTTTCTTCACCACGATCCTGGCCTATAAATATCGTGGCCTAAACCTCTCAAAAAAAAAAAAAACAAGACACATGGGAAAAGAGGGAGAAGGCAGATCAAGGTATTCTGTTCTAACTCCTCTGAGTCTAACACCTCAAGATTGATTGTTTTACTCCCCTCACACACTACGTCCATCGGGATCATTTTATTCACAAATAGAGAAATATAACTCCGTTACCCACTTAGAAACCTCCTCCATAAACTGGTCACATTCCTCTCCCACACTATACGCTCACTGGGAGATCCCTATCGGAAATTCCTCAACCTCACGAAGCTAAAGTCGCAACGGGTGTTGCCCTCGGATACTATCTTCCTCGGGGACATATGGGTTTTGTTTACCTCAGCTAGGGCCAACCTCATCATCCCGGCCACCGTCGACGCCAAGAAGGACCCTCAATAGCTCTTCGGCCACGTCAGTCGGTGAGTGCACAGTTGTAGCAAACTAAACGAGGCCATGAGTTTTGCACCCTCTGTTGGGAATGATGTCCTAGAAGCATGAGATGTAATAGGACATTTATTATTTATTCAATAAAAGAGTTTATTCATTATTTTATGTGCATATATTTATGAATATTTTATGAATATCAATGAAAATTCCTTGATTATTTATGTAACCTTAAACATTGTATATAAGTGTTATATATGAGAGGATAATGTTTAAGGATAATAATCAAAAAGCAATGTTCATAATGAATTTAATTAAAGTTTGGAATCTTTAATTAAAACATTATTAATACATGTCATTCCCATTTAGAATGGAGCAGTGTTATCCATACTTTATTAATATGGTGAGATATTGAATGAGTGTATTTCGCATAATGAGATTATGTGGAACAAGGACACAGACACAATATGAATTTCTAATAATTTCCGTTAAGTATAGAAATTCTAATTGAGTCTATCAATGGTCATATATAGAATGATCTTAATCACGAGTTCTTAACGAGACTCCTATTTATGGATTTGTGTCTTTTGATTTACTCGATGCAGTTCGAGACCCTGAATCCTATTCCTTGTATTTTGGAGACATGATGAAGTAGGTAGCTGGGAATGTTATTATACGAGATGGAATCCATTCCTTCTTGAGAAAAGTAGATAAATAATTCTCTTGAGGGTTGATTCGGTACTTGGACGGTGGGAGCTCCGATTCATGAATGTGTTTTATGAATCTTTGTTCATTAGAGAATCAATGGTACTCAAGGATAAAGATATAATTAGAGGGTTAGCAGTTCTACCTGGCTCTAATTATGAATTATTTATGGAGGATTGATCTATATGCAATGACTATATCAAATGGACACTTCACAGTTTAGAAGTAATATATATCTATAATTTCGAGAGTGCAATTCCAAGTTTATAGTGGAGTAACTATTGGAATTAATAGAATTAATTAATTAATTAAAGTGTTTAATTGATTATTAATTCTATTGGAGCTCGGGATTATAGGTCCATTAGTCCCCGCGTCGTCCTAGTAATTCAACCAGACACAGAGGACAAAATGGGAATTTTAGAATTACGAAATTCTAAAATTAAACACTCGGAAATAATTAATTGAGAATTAATTATTATTTAAATAATGTGATTATTTAAATTTGAATTTGAACACATCTAGATTTATCCATTTAAACTTATTTGATAAGTTGTTCAATTTAGAATTCAAATTAATTTAAGTTTGACTTAAATTGAATTTGAATCGAAATTAAAATTGGACTCTTTGGATAAAGGATAAAATATCTTCCTTCCTTATCTATAATAGGCGCCACACATAGGGATAAACCCTACTAGTGTGGCCGGCCACCTTAAGGATAAGGGGAAGGGATTTTTTGTTCCAAATTCAAATAGGAGATAATTAACAAGCTTTATCTTAGAGATAGAGATTGGATTCCTTTTAGAAGTTTGACTTCTACTCTCTAAATACTATTTTTTGAGACAATTTTCGGAATTCTTTTTTGCCCTAATTTTAGAGGTGGCGGAAATTTCTCTAGAGAAATTTTGAAACAATTTTTTCAGCCCTAAATGTTAAGGCTGGCCGAATTTCTCAAGTAGAGAGGAAGGAAAATTTTTCTCCAAAAATTCCACATCGTGCATGCGTTGGTGTTTGTGGAAATTCGAGTGTTTATTGTAACCCGTTTTGTCTCATGTGTGCCCACACACACGTCTTCGTGGATTCTAGGAATTGACGTGGAAGACAATGGTTTTCTAAACACAAAGCTTTGGAGCAAGGATTGTTCGAGGTCAAAGAACTCAAGTTATCAACCGAGTCGGCCCCGGTATTTTTCCAATTGAGTTCTTAATAAATGAATTAATGAGATTAATTTATTCATGCATAAATTAATATAATCTATAGAGTATCTCAAAGGTTTTATGAAATTTTTGTTACAGACGATCCGCTTTTCGCTTGCTTCGCATCCCAATTCGATTCGGGAACCAAAGATAATCGAATTCGGCCATGGAAATGCAAATGGAAAGGCGGATCGTGTATAACAAAAATTTTCATAAAACTTTTGAGATACTCTATAGATTATATTAATTTATGCACGAATAAATCAATCTCATTAATTTATACATTCAAGGTTCAACCGAAAAATACCTTGTAGCCGACTCGGATGATAACTTGAATTTCTTTGACCACGAACAGTCCTAGCTCCAAGCTTTGTGTTTAGAACACCAAAGTCTTCCACGTCAATTCCTTGATTCCATGTAGACGTGTGTGTGGGCACACGTGACACAAAACGGTTTCTTAAACACTCGAATTTCCACAAACACCAACGCATGCACGATGTGGAATTTTTGGAGAAAAATATTTTTCACTCTTTTCCTAATATGAGAATTTCGGCCACACTAGAAAACTAGGGCTGAAAAGTGTTTCAAAAATTGTTCCCACAATTTTCTATCTATCTCATATTTAAAGAGTAGAAGTCAAACTTCAAAATAGGATCATATCCTTATCTCCAATTTTGAATTTGGAACAAAAAATCCCTTCCCCTTATCCTTTAAGTGGCCGGCTACACACTAGGATTTTATCCCTATGTGTGGTGCCTAAATAAGATAGGGAAGGAAGATATTTTATCCATTATCCAGTAGCCCAATTTTAATTCAGATTCAAATTCGAATTTAAGTCAAACTTAAATTAATTTGAATTCTAAATTGAACAACTTGTCAAATAAGTTTAAATGGATAAATCTAGATATGTTCAAATTCAAATTTAAATAATAATTAATTCTCAATTAATTATTCTTCGAGTATTTAATTTTAGAATTCCGTAATTCTAAAATTCCCATTTTGCCCTTTGTGTCTGGTAGAATAACAAGGACGACGCGGGGACTAATGGACCTATAATTCGAGCTCCAATAAAATTAATAATTAATTAAACACTTTAATTAATTAATTAATTCTATTAATTCCAATAGTTACTCCACTATAAACTTGGAATTGCACTCTCGGAATTATAGACATTAATTACTTCTAAACTGTGAAGTGTCCATTTGATATAGTCATTGCATATAGATCGATCCTCCATAAATAATTCATAATTAGAGTAAGGTCGAATCCGTTAACCTCTCTAATTACATCTTTATCCTTGAGTACCATTGATTCTCTAATGGATAGTGATTCATAAAACACATTCATGAACCAGAGCGCTCTTAGTAATCCAAGTACCGAATCAACACTCAAGAGAATTATTTATCTGCTTCTCTCTCAAGAAGGAATGGATTCCATCTCGTATAATAACATTCCCAGCTACCTACTTCATTATGTCTCCAAAATACAAAGAATAGGATTTAGGGTTTCGGAATCCGTACCGAGTAAATCAAAAGACATAAATCCATAAATAGGAGTTTGTTAAGAACTCAGGATTAAGATCATTCTATATATGACCATTGGTAGACTCAATTAGAATTTCTATGCTTAACGGAAATTATTAGAAATTCATATTGTGTCTGCGTCCATGTTCCACATAATCTCATTATGTGAAATACACTCATTCAATATCTCGCCATATTAATAAGGTATGGATAACACCATTCCATTCTAAATGGAATGACATGTATTAATAATGTTTTAATTAAAGATTCCGAACTTTAATTAAATTCATTATGAACAATTACTTTTGATTATTATCCTTAAACATTATCCTCTCGTATATAACACTTATATACCATGTTTAAGGTTACATAAATAATCAAGGAATTTTATTTGATATTCATAAAATTTTCATAAATATATGCACATAAAATGATGAATAAACTATTTTATTAAATAAATAATAAATATCCTTTTACATCTCATGCTTTCAGGACACTATTTCTAACAATTCCATAGCTTTATCTCACTCTTTGAACATCATCTGGTATGTTGTTCACATTTGCTATTTGATTTGGACTAGGTTTGCATTCGACTTCACCGTTCTTCCATGATGAAAATTTTGAGGCCACTTTGTCATAGTGTAGAGTCATGACTTGAGATGCCGAAGCAAATGGTTGCCGAGTTTCTTCTCTCTCGATTTGAACTGGAAACGTCATATCTAAGAGGTGACATGATCTTTGACAAGGCTTTCGCTATGACAAAATATTGCTATCCCCTTTTTTTTTGAATTTTTGAGAGAGTTGAAGACCTCATTCATTAATCTTGACCATTCCTTTTATGTAGGTGGATCACAACAGAGAGAGGGGAGCCCGTTGGCTGCATTTGGTGCAGCCCCCAGTCCATCTAAAACTTGTGATGGCACTTTTGGGAGTCATTTGATACCACAATAGCTGTTGCTCAATCCGCGAATGTGGCGATTCTTGTTTGGTGACAGCCTCTTTTGTATTTCACTTCTTTTGGGATCTTTTCATTTGTTTTTTAGAGACTTGTAGCTTAGGATTGTGTCCCGTCATTACTGCGTTTGGTGATTGCTTCCGATTGAAGATGAATTCTACCGATGATTGCTTCTGTCGGGAGATGACTTGTGTCTAATGATTACTTTTGTAAAGAAATAACTTACATTCAGAGGAAAATTACGACTAGAGGTTCTTCCTATCCGCACCTAGAGGTGGTTTCTGTCCACGTCTGTGGGTGGTTTCTGTCCGTAGGTGGCTTTTGTCCACGTCCGTAAGAGGTTTTTTTTTCTTAGAGAGAAGTTGCATTTAGAAATAATTCGCGTCTAGATGTCATTTCCATATGCATCTGGAGGTGGTTTCTGTTTGGAGAGAACTCAAATTTGAAAGTACTCTAAGTTCGAAGGTCATCCCTGCCCATGTCTGGAGGTGGTTTTTTTCCAGAGATGATTTTTTTTTTTCAGAGATAGCTCGTGCTCAATGATTAGTTTTATCTGATTATTGCTTCTAGTCATAGATATCCATTTCCTCTTGTCCACCATTCTTGTTGTTATGCGCTTGTTTCTGCTAGGGATGTGTTTGCTTCCATCTGCATATGGTTTATGTCCAGCATTTGCTTCATTTGAATGATTTTAGGTGACATGATCGACGCTTGAGAAATCCATAAGATCTTCTACCAACAGTACTCCCTGTATTAGAGAGTTCACCTCATGGTTGAGTGAAGCCCCCAAGTTCATCAATATAGTTGAGAAAATGTCTTTTTGCTTCCGCCGGTGTTTGGATCTTCGATTCTTCAGTTTCCAAGACCTCTCGTTGTGTGTCTTCAGTTGCTGATGCGGACAGAGCATTCTTTCGAGGGAGAATATTTCTTAGCTTAGCCACTTCATGCATAAGGGTGCCTTTGGTTTGAGCCATCTCACGAATTATTTCCGCATGATCAGCAGCTGTAGGTTCAACTTCGCTAGACATAGGAGCTTCATCATTTGACATGCACATTCCAGTCCCTTGTGAATCGCCATCGAATGTCCTCTTCATCATTTTACTTTTGGTAGGAGCCATTTGGAAGCCCTAATTTTGCTTTCCCTAGTGGAGTCGTGAAATGCTAGGGCTCTTTTAGGGAGGGCCTGTCGATGTGGAAGGTGTTGGTTCCCGAATCGAATTCGGATGCGGAAGCGCAGCGGAAAGGCGGATTGTGTATAACAAAAATTTTCATAAAACCTTTGATATACTCTATAGATTATATTAATTTATGCACGAATAAATTAATCTCATTAATTCATTTATTAAGAACTCAATTCGGAAAAATACCTGGAGGCCGACTCGGTTGATAACTTGAGTTCTTTGACCTCGAACAATCCTTGCTACAAAGCTTTGTGTTTAGAAAACCAATGTCTTCCACGTCAATTCCTAGAATCCATGAAGACGTGTGTGTGGGCACACATGAGACAAAACGGGTTACAATAAACACTCGAATTTCCACAAACACCAACGCATGCACGATGTGGAATTTTTTTTTGGATAAAAACATTTTTCCTTCCTCTCTCCTTGAGAATTTCGGCCACTAATCCTATTAGGGCTGAAAAATTGCTTCAAAAATTACTATAGAGAAATTTCGGCCACCTCTAAAATTAGGGCAAAAAAGCATTCCGAAAATTGTCTCAAAAATAGTATTTAGAGGGTAGAAGTCAAACTTCTAAAAGGAATCCAATCTCTATCTCTAAGATAAAGCTTGTTAATTATCTCCTATTTGAATTTTGAACAAAAAAATCCATTCCCCTTATCCTTAAAGTGGCCGGCCACACTAGTAGGGTTTATCCCTATGTGTGGCACCTATTATAGATAAGGAAGGAATATATTTTATCCTTTATCCAGTAGTTCAATTTTAATTCTGATTCAAATTTGAATTTAAGTCAAACTTAAATTAATTTGAATTCTAAATTGAACAACTTATCAAATAAGTTTAAATGGATAAATCTAGATGTGTTCAAATTCAAATTTAAATAATCACATTATTTAACTAATAATTAATTCTTAATTAATTATTTCTGAGTGCTTAATTTTAGAATTCCGTAATTCTAAAATTCCCATTTTGTCCTCTGTGTCTGGTAGAATTACTAGGACGACGCGGGGACTAATGGACCAATAATCCCGAGCTCCAATAGAATTAATAATCAATTAAACACTTTAATTAATTAATTAATTCTATTAATTCCAATAGTTACTCCACTATAAACTTAGAATTGCACTCTCGAAATTATAGATATAAATTACTTCTAAACTGTGAAGTGTCCATTTGATATAGTCATTGCATATAGATCAATCCTCCATAAATAATTCATAATTAGAGCCAGGTAGAATCCGTTAACCTCTCTAATTATATCTTTATCCTTGAGTACCATTGATTCTCTAATGGATAGTGATTCATAAAACACATTCATGAATCGGAGCTCCTACTGGTCCAAGTACCGAATCAACCCTCAAGAGAATTATTTATCTACTTCTTTCTCAAGAAGGAATGGATTCGATCTCGTATAATAACATTCCCAGCTACCTACTTCATCATGTCTCCAAAATACAAGGAATAGGATTCAGGGTCTCGAAATCCGTACCGAGTAAATCAAAAGACACAAATCCATAAATAGGAGTCTGTTAAGAACTCATGATTAAGATCATTCTATATATGACCATCGATAGACTCAATTAGAATTTCTATACTTAACGGAAATTATTAGAAATTCATATTGTGTTTGTGTCCTTGTTCCACATAATCTCATTATGCGAAATACACTCATTCAATATCTCACCATATTAACGAAACGGATAACACTGTTCCATTCTAAATGGGAATGACATGTATTAATAATGTTTTAATTAAAGATTCCAAACTTTAATTAAATTCATTATGAACATTGCTTTTTGATTATTATCCTTAAACATTATCCTCTCGTATATAACACTTATATACAATGTTTAAGGTTACATAAATAATCAAGGAATTTTCATTGATATTCATAAAATATTCATAAATATATGCACATAAAATAATGAATAAACTCTTTTATTAAATAAATAATAAATGTCATATTACATCTCATGCTTCTAGGACATCATTCCCAACAATCTCCCACTTGTCCTAAAGCAGGTAGGATATGTCTCAGATCCTGAAACTTTCTAGGTCTCTATGACTGATCTATGCTCACAACAATTTCTAGATCAGTTAAGAATTTTCTAGAGTCAGGTTGCTTTCTTTTGCTGCTTCACAAGCTGCTACACATTAACTCTTAATGATAAAATTAGCAATCACACTTTGCCAACAACCTTTCTTGTGATGACTCCTTCACCTAGTGTGAACACAGACTCGGATGTTGACTCTGAAAATCCACGTATGACTCATAGTCAAAGTCTATGTATCCAGTGAAAGACAACTCTTTCACTGACTAAACTATCTTATAGTTTCTTTATTTTCCTTATATACTTAAGGATACACTACACGACCACTCAATGATCGGATCTTGAGTTCAATCGACAACGACTAACTACTCCCCTTTGAATATCATATATTCGGGCTTGTAAAGAATAAGAACATCTTCTTTTCTTTCATTTGAAACATCTTGGTTTTGATCAAATCCATAAGACTTAATAGCCTCATCACACCTGATATTCCATGATCTAGAAGTTTGCTTCAATCCATAAATGGATCTCTGCAGTTTTGCAAACTTTCTGCTCTAGGCCTTTCTCTATGTAACCCTCTGGCTGATCGATATAGATGGTTCCCTCAAGATAGCCATTCAGAAAAGCTGTCTTGACATCCATCTACCATATCTCATATTCAAAATATGTTGTTATGGCTAAGAGTATTCGGATGGACTTAAGCATGGCCTCCGGTGAGAGAGTTTCCTCATAGTCAACTCCCTCTTTATGGGTATAACCCTTAACCACTAGCCTTGCTTTATAAGTCTCTACTTTTCCATCCGTTTATCTTATTCTCTTGAAGATCCACTTGCATCCAATGCGTTTTACCCCTTCGGGTAGATCTACAAGTTGCCAGACTGAGTTAGAGTACATGGACTCTAGTTCGAGTTTCATAGATGCTTGCCACTTTTCCTTATCAAATAATCCATCATAGCCTTAAAGGTCAACGGATCCTCCTTACCATCATCAACAGTGACGATATGTGTTTCCTCAGTATACCAGTTAGGTAACTTGCTTACCCTCCCACTACAACGAGGTGCCACTAGAGTTTGATTAGGAATCGTGATCATTCTTAGCGTTCCAACAACTCTTGTCGGTTGTGGTCCAATCTTATTGGAAAGTAACTTTTCCAGATCCTTTTAGCTTCTAGGCTTGAAAACTATCATATAGTCATGCTCTAGAAACGTGGCATTTGTCATACAATTACCTTTGATTCTTATGACTATATAAAATAATCATTCTTTTGTTCCCATTGCATATCCCACAAACATGCATATTTACGATCTTAGTTCCAACTTCGATCTCATTGTTTCATCACATGAGCGGACACCCCATATGTGAATACGCTTCAAAACTGACTTTCGACCATTCCACAACTCTAGGGGTGTCTTTGGTATAGACTTAGATGGTACTAGATTCAAAATATACATGGTGGTTCGTAGGGCATAATCCCAGAACGAAGTAGGAAGTGAAGAATAACTCAACATTGATCTTATCATGTCGAGCAAAGTCTGATTTCTCATTTCGGCTACACCATTCTGCTATGGTGTACCGGGTGTAGTCAATTGGGATACCACACTTTCTCCAATCAAGAAATCCTAAAACTCTTAGTCCAGGTATTCATCCCCTCAATCTAATTGAAGTGTCTTGATTGGTTTACCTAACTGTTTTTCAACTTCTGCTCGAAATTCTCTAAACTTTCTAAAAGTTTCAGATTTCCGTTGCATTAGGTAAACATAACCATATCTTGAATAATCATCAATGAAAATGATGAAATATTCGTAACCTCCTTTGTCTTGGACATTTAACGGTCCACATACATCCGAATGTATTAGCTGAAGAGGTTATGTGGCTCTTTCTCCTTTCGTCATGGAAGGCCCGTAGTCATTTTGCCTCCCAGACAAGATTCATAGGCTGAACGCTCACTAACTTTTAGTTCGCATAAAGGACCATCCTTTACCAGTCTTTAAATCGTGTTTAGGCTAATATGACCAAATCTAAGATGCCACATATATGTGTTATTTATCGTGAGAGATCCTTTGCTCCTTATTCTTAAGTTTTGGCAACTTTTGAACTTTTCAATATTTTTGCAGTGAGCCAGGCATCGGTTTAAACGGTATAAACCATTTTCCAAATATCCAGAACATATATCGGAACCATTCCGAAAGATGTGGACTAGATTTTTATTTAAAAGCAATTGTTCAAATAATTTGGAATTAGAAATCAAATTTCTGTTTATGCTTGGTGGGAAATAAACATTGTTCACAACAAGGTATTTCCAAAATTGAAGTCTAACTTCTCCCACTGCCTTTTGCCAATATCCTCATGGTATTCCCACTTTCATCGTGTAGTCCACGATGGCAAGTTCTTCAGAAGAACTAATATTTTGCAAAGAAAACCAAAACATGATTAGTTGCTCCTGAATCAACTATCCAGGACGAGGAATCACCCTCCACTAAAGATGTTTTCAGAATTAGTAAATCTTATTTACTTTGATTCATTTTCTTTGTTTAGGTGGAAACAATTTTCATTTAAGCACTAAAACTTAATAAAGAAAACAAACATGATTAGTTATTCCTGAATCAACTATTCAGGATAAGGAATCATCCTTTTTACTAAACATGTTTTAAGAACTAGCAAATCATATTTGCTTGAGTTCCTTTCTTTATTTCGGTGGAAACGACTTTCCTTGTAAGAACTAAGACTTAATAAAGAAAACAAACATGTGTAGCAACTCCTGAATCTACTATCCAGGAATAAGGAATTACCCTTTTTACTAAACATGTTTCTAGAACTAGCAAATCGTATTTGCTAGATTCCTTTTCCTTTATTTTATTTGAAACGACTTTCCTTTTGTCTTTTACTCAGGCCCTTACAGTATTTAGCCAACCCTTTTGTTTTATGGATTTTCAGATACGGTATCTGATGACTGCATTATCTCATAAGCTGTCTCCATGCCTTCATAGTTCTTGCGAATTACCACGCACAACCCTAGCCAACAGTTAGCTACTGCATTTTCGTTAAGGACAGGAGGACAATCCTCCATTTGGGACAAACTTATATTCATCACATGAATGTAAGTTGTTTATGTTACTTTACCACTTCGCATAGTTTATCTCTAGTCAGTGTTTCAATTTTGTATAGTGAGATTATAGGATTTGACATATTGCTGGAAATAAGCAGAATATTCATCTAATCAATTTATGTGCATGAATATCAAAACATGTGAATTTAGGCACAATTAAATATGATGCATGATGCACATGAAAAATACATAAATCATGTTTTAATTTTAGGTGCCAACGATAATCCAATTTACCACGAATATAGTGCCGCCGTAGGGTAGGTCAAAATATCACAAATTGAACCGAGACCTTCTCAATTAATAAATATAATCAAAATATCTCATATTTTCATATTTATTAACTACCGTTATTTTGGTCAAAAATATAATCAACAATTTGATTATACTTTTATGAGTGTAACCCCTCATTTTAGATTCTACAGACTTAACTCTGGAGTGCCGCCATAGGGTAGGTCAAACCGGAAATACATCCTTGAATCCTATCGCAAGGAAGTCAACCTTGTTATTGATCCGAAAGAACACTTTCCGTAGGGAGTACGGAATCGGTGCCGCCGCGAAGCCCCTTTCGAATCTCACAGTGTTGAACTAATGATGGAGACCAGTGGGTCGTATTGTCATACAACCCTCTCACACTCATTATTTTGCAAATATGTATTTTGTTTGACAAACATCTCATGATTTTCAAATCGAAAAAAAAACAATTTATTTTTCGGATATGTGAAATTCTAAAATTTAACTCTTAAATTTAATTTCACATATAACATTATTTTGCAAATCAATTTTGCAACTTAAATCAATTTAATCATATTAAATCGATTTTCAGTGCATGGTTCTTATTTTATTTTATTTTTCTAAAACACTTTTATAATAAATAAAATAAACAATAACGAATGCGCATGTATGCATGGCATGTTATAAAAACATATGAGTAGGCACATTATATCTATATGGCATGTTATGTGCATGGACATGTATAATATATAATTATCAACATAAAATATAAATATATGCAATCAACTATTGAGATGGATTTGACCGGGTCCCATGGAAAAATAAATTACAACTCAATCGAATCGAATAAATAAATAATTACAATAATTATATTCTTCCGTTACATCAACGGGTCTTCGATTCTTGGGATCCGGAACTTTTCCGGGCTCGTCGGCACACTTTACGAGGGTTTCAAAAACCTTCGGGCCCGTTCGGGATCAAATCCCGAACTTGGGCTGCCAGTTGCGCTGGGCAGCGGCCTGGCCATCATGTTGGGCGCGGCCTGGGCGCGCCAAGGCGCGACCTGGGACGCGCTGGGCAGCGTCCGGGACGCACTGGCCGTTTCTGGAACTTTCCGGGCACTTTTTCTGGGCTTCTTCGAAGGCTTCAAACGCGATCTTCAAGGCCTCCTTTTGATTCAAAATCAAAACCCTAATTCTACCCAAAACCTAGAATTACAATAATTCTAATCCCGAATTAAATTACAAATAATTTAATTTGAACGAATTTAATGCGATCCATGGAACCATATAATTAACGACCAAATCCATCATCCATACATTCATCATCATGAATCAAATATAAACATCCATAAATGCAAGTGCCTACCCATCACATACATACATAATTAAATATCACATATTTAATATTGATTATCAAATAATCGGAGCATAAATTAATATAGTCTATAGACTTCTCTGATACTAATTGTTGGTTCCCGAATCGAATTCGGATGCGGAAGCGCAGCGGAAAGGCGGATCGTGTATAACAAAAATTTTCATAAAACCTTTGAGATACTCTATAGATTATATTAATTTATGCATGAATAAATTAATCTCATTAATTCATTTATTAAGAACTCAATTCGGAAAAATACCTGGAGGCCGACTCGGTTGATAACTTGAGTTCTTTGACCTCGAACAATCCTTGCTACAAAGCTTTGTGTTTAGAAAACCAATGTCTTCCACGTCAATTCCTAAAATCCATGAAGACGTGTGTGTGGGCACACATGAGACAAAACGGGTTACAATAAACACTCGAATTTCCACAAACACCTACGCATGCACGATGTGGAATTTTTTTTTGGATAAAAACATTTTTCCTTCCTCTCTCCTTGAGAATTTCGGCCACTAATCCTATTAGGGCTGAAAAAATTGTTTCAAAATTTCTCTAGAGAAATTTCGGCCACCTCTAAAATTAGGGCAAAAAAGCATTCCGAAAATTGTCTCAAAAAATAGTATTTAGAGAGTAGAAGTCAAACTTCTAAAAGGAATCCAATCTCTATCTCTAAGATATAGCTTGTTAATTATCTCCTATTTGAATTTGGAACAAAAAATCCCTTCCCCTTATCCTTAAGGTGGCCGGCCACACTAGTAGGGTTTATCCCTATGTGTGGCGCCTATTATAGATAAGGAAGGAAGATATTTTATCCTTTATCCAAGAGGTCAATTTCAATTCTGATTCAAATTCGAATTTAAGTTAAACTTAAATTAATTTGAATTCTAAATTGAACAACTTATCAAATAAGTTTAAATGGATAAATCTAGATGTGTTCAAATTCAAATTTAAATAATCACATTATTTAAATAATAATTAATTCTCAATTAATTATTTCCGAGTGTTTAATTTTAGAATTTCGTAATTCTAAAATTCCCATTTTGTCCTCTGTGTCTGGTAGAATTACTAGGACGACGCGGGGACTAATGGACCTATAATCCCGAGCTCCAATAGAATTAATAATCAATTAAACACTTTAATTAATTAATTAATTCTATTAATTCCAATAGTTACTCCACTATAAACTTGGAATTGCACTCTAAAATTATAGATATATATTACTTCTAAAACCGTGAAGTGTCCATTTGATATAGTCATTGCATATAGATCAATCCTCCATAAATAATTCATAATTAGAGCCAGGTAGAATCCGTTAACCTCTCTAATTATATCTTTATCCTGAGTACCATTGATTCTCTAATGGACAAAGTGATTCATAAAACACATTCATGAATCGGAGCTCCTACTGGTCCAAGTACCGAATCAACCCTCAAGAGAATTATTTATCTACTTCTTTCTCAAGAAGGAATGGATTCCATCTCGTATAATAACATTCCCAGCTACCTACTTCATCATGTCTCCAAAATACAAGGAATAGGATTCAGGGTCTCGGAATCCGTACCGAGTAAATCAAAAGACACAAATCCATAAATAGGAGTCTGTTAAGAACTCATGATTAAGATCATTCTATATATGACCATCGATAGACTCAATTAGAATTTCTATACTTAACGGAAATTATTAGAAATTCATATTGTGTCTGTGTCTTTGTTCCACATAATCTCATTATGCGAAATACACTCATTCAATATCTCACCATATTAACAGTGCGGATAACACTATTCCATTCTAAATGGGAATGACATGTATTAATAATGTTTTAATTAAAGATTCCAAACTTTAATTAAATTCATTATGAACATTGCTTTTTGATTATTATCCTTAAACATTATCCTCTCGTATATAACACTTATATACAATGTTTAAGGTTACATAAATAATCATGGAATTTTCATTGATATTCATAAAATATTCATAAATATATACACATAAAATAATGAATAAACTCTTTTATTAAATAAATAATAAATGTCCTATTACATCTCATGCTTCTAGGACATCATTCCTAACAGATTCGGCAACCAACAATTGGTATCAGAGCGGTCTATAGACGATATTAATTTATGCTTCGATTATTTGATAATCATAATTGATATTAAATATGTGATATTTAATTATGTATGTATGTGATGTGTAGGCACTTGCATTTATGGATGTTTATTTTATTCATGATGATGAATGTATGGATGATGGATTTGGTCGTTAATTATATGGTTCCATGGATCGGTTATATTCATTCGTTAATAAATTATTTGTAATTTAATTCGGGATTAGAATTATTGTAATTCTAGGATTTGGGTAGAATTAGGGTTTTTGATTTGGAATCAAGGAGGCCTTGAAGATCATGTTTGAAGCCTTCAAAGAAGCCCAGAAAACTGCCCGGAAAATTCCAGAAAAAGTGGCCCAAACCCGCCCAGGACACGGCCCTGACGCGGCCCGAATGCGGCCAGGACGCGGCCCAGGCCGCGCCCCTGCTCGTGGCCAGGCCACGACCAAGACGTGGCCAGGCCATGGCCCAGGCCGCGGCCCACGCTGCGGCCCAGCGCGGCTGGCGGCCCAAGTTTGGGATTTGATCCCGAACGGGCCCGAAGGTTTCCGAAACCCTCGTAAAGCATGCCGACTGGCCCGGAAAAGTTCCGGATCCCAAGGAAGGTGAAATCCAACCCGGAGACAAAGAATGAAGCTGAAGAAAAAAGAATTAAAGAATCCAAGACTCGTTGATGTAACGGAAGAACATAATTATTGTAATTATTTATTTATTCGATTCGATTGAGTTGTTATTTATTTTTCCATGGGACCCGGTCAAATCCATCTCAATAGTTGATTGCATATATTTATATTTTATGTTGATAATTATATATTATATATGTCCATGCATATAACATGCCATATAGGTATAATGTGCCTACTCATATGTTTTTATAATATGCCATGCATACACGCGCATTCGTTACTGTTTATTTTATTTATTATAAAAGTGTTTTAGAAAAATAAAATAAAATAAGAACCATGCATTGAAAATTGATTTAATATGATTAAATTGATTTAAGTTGCAAAATTGATTTGCAAAATAATGTTACATGTGAAATTAAATTTAAGAGTTAAATTTTGGAATTTCACATATCCGAATAATAAATTGTTTTTTTTTTCAATTTGAAAATCATGAGATGTTTTTCAAACAAAATACATATTTGCAAAATAATGAGTGGGAGAGGGTTGTATGACAATACGACCCACTGGTCTTCATCATTAGTTCAACACAATGAGATTCGAAAGGGGCTTCGCGGCGGCACCGATTCCGCACTCCCTACGGAAAGTGTTCTTTTGGATCAATAACAAGGTTGACTTCCTAGCGATAGGATTCAAGGATGTATTTCCGGTTTGACCTACCCTACGGCGGCACTCCGGAGTTAAGTCTGTAGAATCTGAAATGATGGGTTACACTCATGGAGATATAATCAAATTGTTGATTATATTTTTGACCAAAATTAGCGGTAGTTAATAAATATGAAAATATGAGATATTTTGATTATATTTATTAATTGAGAAGGTCTCGGTTCAATTTGTGATATTTTGACCTACCCTACGGCGGCACTATAATCGTGGTAAATTGAATTATTGTTGGCACCCAAAATTAAAACATGATTTATGTATTTTTCATGTGCATCATGCATCATATTTAATTGTGCCAAAATTAACATGCCTTGATATTCATGCACATAAATTGATTAGATGAATATTCTATTTATTCCCAGCAATATGTCGAATCCCATAATCACGCTATTAGCGACTGAAAAATTAGATGGTGATAATTATGCTAAGTGGAAAAGTAACATGAACATACTATTGGTCTGCGAAGACTATAAGTTTGTCCTAGCGGAAGAATGTCCTCTTGAACCCGCGGCTAATGCATCCAAAACCGCAAGGGAGCCTTTTGATCACTGGATCAAGGCCAACAATAAAGCAAAGTGCTTTATGCTGGCTAGTATGAGCGATAAAGCCAAGAAGAAGCATGAAGAGATGGAGACTGCTTATGAGATAATGGAGTCTCTAGAAGCCATGTTCAGCGCTCCTTCTGAAAAGGCTCGTTTGGATGCCGTAAGAGTTTTCATGAATGATAAGATGAAAAAAGGTTCTTCAGTCAAGGCACATGTTTTGAACATGATTGATCACCTCCACGATGCGGAGCTCAATGGTGCCAGAATCGATGAAGCCACCCAAGTTGGCATCATCCTGGAAAGCCTGTCCCCTGACTTTCATGAGTTTGTGAACAACTTTGTTATGAACAAAAAGAAGTGCAATCTCACTGAACTCATGAATGACCTGCAAAACTTCGAATCCACCAACAAAAGAAGGGGAGGAGAAGCAAATGTTGTAGTTGCAGGAAGTTCTGGTAAAAACAAAAGGAAAAACCAGAACCAGGGAAAAGCAAAGAAGGGAAAGAATAAGAGACCCAAGAAAGCAAAGGGCCCCATCCAGAAACCCGAAGGAAAGTGTTTCCACTGCAATGGCAAAGGGCACTGGAAGAGAAGTTGTAACAAGTATCTCGAGGAGCTGAAAAAGAAAAAGGAACAAGGTAAATCAGATTTACTAGTCCTTGAAACATGTTTAGTAGAGGGTGATACCTCAGCCTGGATAATTGATTCAGGAGCGACGAATCATGTTTGTTTCTCTTTGCAGAGTCTTAGTTCTTACACTGAGCTAGCCGATGGGGACTACACAATGAAAGTAGGCAATGGCGCAAGAGTTTCGGCAAAAGCAGTGGGAGAAGTTAGACTTCGATTTAGGGAAAATAAATTTTTAGGTTTGAACAATGTTTATTTTATTCCAGACATTCGTAGAAATTTGATTTCTGTGGCTAAACTATTTGAACAATTATTTAAAGTTTATTTTGATAATGAATTTTTTCATATTTCTCGAAATGGTTTAATTATTTGTTCTGGATGTCTGGATGATGGTTTATATTGTATAAAACCAATACCTAACTCACTGCTTAACACTGAAATGTTCAGAATTGGAAAACCTAAGAATAAAAAGCAAAAGATTTCTCACGAAAATAACATATATCTGTGGCACCTTAGACTTGGTCACATTAACCTAAATAGGATTGAAATACTGGTAAAGGATGGTCCTTTGCGTGAGCAAAAAGTTGGCGAGCTTCCAGTCTGTGAATCTTGTTTGGAAGGTAAAATGACCAAGAGACCTTTTACAGCAAAAGGAGTGAGAGCTACAGAACCCCTACAGCTGATACATTCAGATGTATGTAGACCGTTAAACGTCCAAGCTAGAGGAGGTTACGAATATTACGTCACCTTTATTGATGACTATTCGAGATATGGTTATGTTTACCTGATGCAACGGAAATCTGAAACTTTTGGAAAGTTTAGAGAATTCTGAGCAGAAGTTGAAAAACAATTAGGTAAACCAATCAAGACACTTCGATCGGATCGAGGGGTGAATACCGGACCAAGAGTTTCGGGATTTCTTGATTGAAGAAGGTGTGGTATCCCAATTGATCGCACCGGTACACCACAACAATGTAATGGTGTGGCCGAAAGGAGAAATCGGACTTTGCTCGACATTATAAGATCAATGTTGAGTTATTCTTCACCGCCTACCTCTTTTTGGGGATATGCCCTAAAAACCGCTATGTATATTCCGAATCTAGTTCCATCTAAATCTATACCTAAGACACCCTAGAGTTGTGGAATGGTCAAAAACCTAGTTTGAGACACATTCGCATATGGGGAGTCCAAAGACACGTCTTGAGGCAAAAAGACGGGAAGTTGGAACCAAGGTCAGTATGCATCTTTGTGGGATACCCACAAGGGATAAGAGGAGGATTATTTTATAGTCAAGCAGATCAAAAGGTGTTTGTATCGACAAATGCCACATTTCTGGAGCATAACTATATGATAGATTTCAAGCCCAGAAGTAAGATAGTATTAGAAGAGTTACTTTCCGATGAGATCGAACCACATTCGACAAGAGTTGTCGGACCACTCAGAGAAAAGACAACAGTTCCTGATCAGACTCCTACGGCACCTCGTCGTAGTGGGAGGGTAAGTAGGTTACCCGACCGTTATACCGGGGAAGCCCAAATCATCACTGCTGATGACGGTAAGGAGGATCCATCGACCTTTAGGAATGTGATGGATGATTCTGATAAGGAAGATGGCAAGCAGCTATGAAACTCGAGATGGAGTCAATGCACTCTAACTCAGACTGGCAACTTGTAGATCTACCCGAAGGGGTAAAACCCATTGGATGCAAGTGGATCTTCAAGAGAAAGAGAGGAGCGGATAGAAAAGTAGAGACTTATAAAGCAAGGCTAGTGGCTAAGGGTTATACCCAAAAGGAGGGAGTTGACTATGAGGAAACTTTCTCGCCAGTAGCCATGCTTAAGTCCATCCGGATGCTCCTGGCCATTGCAGCATATTTTGACTATGAGATATGGCAGATGGACGTCAAGACAGCTTTTCTGAATGGCTATCTTGATGAAACCATCTATATGGATCAGCCAGAGGGTTACATAGTGGAAGGCCAACAGCAGAAAGTCTGCAAACTGCAAAGGTCCATTTATGGACTGAAGCAGGCTTCTAGATCATGGAACATCAGGTTTGATGAGGCTATAAAGTCTTATGGATTTGATCAAAACATTGATGAACCATGCGTCTACAAGTACAAGAAAGAAGAGAAAGTGGTCTTCTTAATTCTTTACGTCGATGACATCCTACTCATTGGGAATGATGTGGGAACGATGACAGATGTAAAGGAGTGGTTAGCCAGCCAATTCCAAATGAAAGATTTAGGAGAGGCAAGCTATGTTCTTGGGATCAAGATTATTCGAGATCGCAAGAAAAAGCTTTTGGCGTTATCATAAGCATCTTATATAGACAAAGTGTTGTCTAGGTATTTGATGCAAAACTCCAAGAAAGGGAATTTGCCTTCTAGGCATGGTATTCATCTTTCTAAGGAGCAATGTCCAAAGACCCCGTAGAAAGAAGAAGATATGAGAAGGTATCCCTATGCTTCGGCTGTGGGAAGCCTAATGTATGCCATGTTGTGTACAAGACCAGATATCTACTATGCAGTGGGAGTAGTCAGTCGCTACTAGTCCAACCCAGGATTGGATCATTGGGTTGCAGTAAAGTGCATTTTCAAGTATCTTAGGAGAATGAGAAACTATATGTTGGTATATTCCGGAGAAGATCTGTCTCTCACCGGATACACAGATTCTGATTTCCAATCGGATAGAGATAGTCGACGGTTGACATCTGGATCTGTGTTCACTCTTAATGGAGGAGCCATGGTATGGAGAAGTATAAAGCAAAAGTGTGTTGCTGACTCTACCATGAAAGCTGAATATGTTGCAGCTTGTGAAGCCGCAAAAGAAGCTACATGGCTCAGGAAGTTCTTAACTGATATGGAAGTTGTTCCAGATATGGATAAGCCAATTAAGCTCTACTGTGACAACAGTGGAGCGGTGGCTAATTCAAAAGAACCTAGAAGCCATAAGAGTGCGAAACATATAGAAAGGAAATATCACCTGATCAGAGACTTGTGGATAGAGGGGATGTAGCGGTTCTGAATCGCGTCAGAGGACAACCTTGCTGGCCCGTTCACCAAGACATTGCCATTGAATGTATTTAATCGGCACTTGATTAGTGCATGAAAATGTACCCTAGATACTGCTTTTGATTTATATAATATTAAAATATTTAAGCTTTAATTAAGCAATTCCATTATTTTTATTCATAATATTTTTAATTGGAATTTGTCTAGTTTTTGCTTAATTATTTACTGATGAAAGCAGTGTAAAAAGCTACACAAGAAGAAGCCATGAAAGCCATATTTTTAAGCCTTTCAGCCGAGCCACACGTGAGAGCCATGTCAGCCGATCCGAGCCACAGCTTCCTTCAGCGAAGCTGATTTCCGCGTGGGCCCCACCTTTTCCGCGTTCCCCACTCAGATTCGCGCGCGTCACCTTCACGCAAGTCTCTAGGGGGCGCGTCCTATTCACGCGCTCTCTCTAGCGCGTTCCAACACGTCTTCACATGGGACCCACGTTCAGCGCGCCAGTCTGCCCCTCCCCTCTGCGCGTGCCAGCTGTCCAAGCGGGTCCCAGCTGTCTCCAACCGCCAGCAAGCTTCACCATTCCGCGCGCGACACGTGGCTCCCTTTTCTCCTCACTGCCAATCATGTTGCACCACGTGTCCCCCTTAACTGGATCCGAAACTTTCCCTCAAAAATCTGAGCGATTTCTTCCCGAATTGAATATATGATTTGTCCTAATTTATGTGTAATTTTATTTTGTTTCCTTTTCCTTTGTAATTTTCTATTTTTACTATTTGTTTCCTTATTTGACAGGCAACCTCTAAACGCTATAAATAAGAGGGTTTGCCTAAGGTTTCAAGAGCTTTTCAATATTCAGTTTTCTATCGTCTTGCTGTCAGTCTCATATTTTCTCTCTAGAACTTGTGAGAATGTTTTGCAAGATAGGCTAGAATTTTCTTGGTGAGGTTAGAGATGAACTTCTGTTGAGTGACCCAATTCGGGGTTTTGATTCCTTGTGCTGTAAAGTTTAACATCTGAATGAATTAAATCTCATCTATTTTTCTACTACTTTTCAAAATATTGTGTGCCAATTTTTATATAAGTTCAGTCACGCTTTTCTTATGTAATTATGTCATGCATTGTTTTGTCATTCAAATTATTTTACAAATTGTCTTTTACTGCAATATTGGCAGATTGATATATTGTCGATTCTAGATAACTTGTAATAATAATATTTCCGGAGCCAACATAGAGATTTAATCTATTCAGTTCTTTTAGTTTGTGAATCAAAACTGGAATTGGTGAACGAAACATTAGGGATTCTCGACACCTTACCATTTTCTTCATACAGATTTTCTCATTTTTATTATATTCGCAACAAAAAAATCTCAAAAACTCTTATTTTTCTTTAATTCACTTTTCTCTAACGCTTTTATTCTGTTAATTATTCTTGTTATTTTGTTATCTCTCTGTGGATACGACCGCCCTTCTGTGCTACAATTGACCGCTTGTGAACATCACTTTTGGGCGTTAATCAAATTTTGGCGCCGTTGCCGGGGAGATGCTACTAGCAAGATTGATCAGTAGATTTTGAGCCAAAGAGGTAAGTACATTTATTTTATTTTATTTTATTTTATTTTTTTGGTCTGCGTAATCTGTTTCTTAACTCAAAAAAAAAAATCCTTTGGTTTCCGTGATTTGATTGTTAGCCTATATATATATATTTAAAAAAAAAGACTTGCGTTTGCTGTATTCCTTTCTTACTTTACGTTCTTCATTTATTTATTTATTTATTTTTGCAAAGTTCTTACGTTTTTCATTTTTTTTTTATTTTCCGTAGTTTAGGTTGCTAAAAAAAAAAAATCTCATTGCTAATTTTAGTTTCTCTTTTAGTTTTAGAATTAATTGTGATTTGATTTTGTAATCTTTTATTTTGGTAAATTAGGATTTTATTTTGTTTCCTCATTTGTATTTTTAATTGTTGCATAATTTAATTTTTCCTTTTATAATTTCATTAATTAAGATGGTAATTAATTGACTAATTTAGATTCCTAATCTAGGATTTTCATAATTTGGTAGATTTAGGCTTTTGACTTTAGGAATTGTTTCCATTGATTAGATTACATTTCATAATTTACTCAATAAAATTTAATAATTGATTTTGAGAATAATTGTGTGGTTACGTGGAAAGTAGAATCTGAGGGAGTTCTGTCTAGGAAAGTTGGTACTTAAGCGGGCCTCGCCCCACCAGTCTTTCCTGGCAACGTTGCTCTGTCTAGGAGACTATTCATTGAGCCAAGAGCTATAGTCTTTCCTGGGAGCACTCTCGGTGATTACAATTTACGTTACTATATAATTATTTTCTTTTTGATTAAAAAAAAAAAAAAAAACGAAAAAAAACAAAAAAAAATTAAAAAAAAGAGCCGCTTAGGGTGAATGCATCGGTATAGGGACGAACTAGGGAGATTTGCTCAACGTCCAAATTTAGAAACCCCTAGTGAAATTCTGTCTGATTCGTCTTCTACGTCTCCGTCTTCACACTCGTCGTTGGAATTCGCATTTCAAAATCTATTCGCAATGGCACAACACGAGGAAGTTCAGCACAAGACGTTGCAAGATTACCTGCACCCAACGCGCACGGCCACCCCATCGTGCATCATGTTCCCGCCAAATGCGCCCCCTACGGATTTCAAGCCGGGCATGATTGTGCTTCTCCCAACTTTTCACGGGTTAGAGAATGAGAACCCCTATGTACACATTCGGGAGTTTGAAGAGGTGGTGGCCACCTTTCACAGCCGTGCTGAGGCCGCAAACACCGTCAGATTGAAGTTTTTCCCTTTCTCTCTGAAGGACAAGGCCAAAAGCTGGTTGTATTCTCTGAGGCCCAGGTCTATAGGTACGTGGGAAGAAATGATGACGATGTTCTTCAACAAGTATTTCCCACACCATAAGACCAACAATTTGAAACGACAGATCTCGAATTTCGCTCAGAAGGAAAATGAAACTCTCTATGAAGCCTGGGAGCGTTTTAAAGATCTGTTAAATCTGTGTCCCCACCATGGATATGAAAGTTGGCGCCTCGTAAGCTATTTCTACGATGGACTCACAATCCGAGAGTGCCAATTTGTCGAGATGATGTGCAATGGGGATTTTCTCCAAAAGGATCCTGACGAAGCTATCGAGTACTTGAACGAGTTAGCTGAGAAAGCTCATACTTGGACTGGGCCGAGTGCTATTGAGAGCACCAGTAGGTCCCGACCAGTTGGAGTTTATCAATTAAGGGAAGAGGACAGTCTCAAGGCCCAAGTTGAAGCTTTGACGAAGCAAATTGAGGCCCTCAAAAGTAAAGATAGTAAAGAACCCTACATGGTGGCAAGGACAGAGGCACATGAGCCCTGTTTAGTTTGTGGTGGAATGGGCCATCTAACTCAGGATTGCCACACTTTAAGTGAAATGAGAGGGGTATATGAGGAGTAGTGTAATGCATTGGACACATACAAGAAGCCTTATGGACCTTTCTCAGAATCTTATAATCCTGGTTGGAAAAATCACCCAAATTTCAGTTGGCGAGATTCGAATCAACATGCACAATCATCTGGAGGGCAATGGAGATCAGAGCAGCAATCTCAACCACCAAGGACATATTTTGCGCCTCAGAATAACATGCAGCCAAAAGGGAATTCTCTAGAGGATACCTTAAAAGCTTTTATGGACGCGCAAAATAAAACGAATCAAAGGGTTGATTCGATGCTCACGCAGCTGGTGGAAGAGAACAAGGAAATCAAAAGTCAGATCACAAAGCTGACAGAAGCTTTAACCGTACAGGAGCGCGGTAGATTTCCATCACAAGCCCAGTCCAATTTGAGAGGACAAAACATGGCTCAAACTTCCAACTCTGAAGGTCAAAATATCAAGGAAGTTAACGCCATCTCTACTCGAAGTGCTAAGAATTTAGACACGCCATCGACAAGTACAAGCACTTCGAGTAATGAAGAATCGGTTCAGGAGAAAGAAGAGCCAACTAAAATTCCGGTAAAGGTGCCCTTCCCCCAGGCTCTCCGACCTGCTAGGAAAGTGCCAGAAAATCAAAGTGAGATCCTAGAGCACTTGACACAATTGAAGATCAATCTTCCCTTACTACATGTGATCAAGCAAGTGCCGGCCTATGCCAAGGTTATAAAGGATCTGTGCACCATAAAGAGAAAGCACCACGTCAAGAAGACTGCATTCTTGACGGAACAAGTGAGCGCGGTGATTGAGCAGAAAACACCGCCGAAGTATAAGGATCCAGGTTCTCCTACCATTTCTTGCCAGATCGGGACACATGAATTCGGCCAAGCATTACTAGACTTAGGATCGAGTGTGAACCTCATGCCTTATTCAGTCTACGCGCAATTGGGTCTTGGAGAGATTAAGCCCACATCTATTGTTCTGCAACTGGCCGATAGATCCATTAAGAGACCACGGGGAATAGTGAAAGATGTTTTGTTGCAAGTCGACAAGTTTTATTACCCCGTGGACTTTCTTGTTTTGGATACACAATCCGTGGTGGATATGGAGTCATCCATTCCCATCATTCTGGGAAGACCATTTCTTGCCACAGCAAACGCATGTATCAATTGTAGGAATGGTCTCATGAAGATATCTTTCGGGAATATGACCCTTGAAGTGAATATTTTTCATATTCAAAAGCAACCACGTGATGACGACGAGTGTCACCAAACATTTATGATCGACAAACTTGTCGAGGAGGAGGTTCTGCCGTAAAGCAACTCTGAAGATCTTGAAAACTTCCTCCAAAATTCTGAATCTGAGAGTTATGGTCCTTGTGAGCTGGCTAACATTTCTGCCATTTTCAAAGAATCACAGGACAAAGGAACCAAGTTTGGGTCACCATGTCTTCAGGAGCTCCCAACAGAAGGAGAAAAACCAAAATCAACCACCGAGGAGACTCCAAAAGACAAGCTAGGCCAACCACCTGAGGGCTTAGAACATGCATTCTTGGGAGATGAAGACACATTCCCAATCATCATCTCATCTAAACTCGATCCATTGCAAGAACAACGATTGATCGACGAGCTGAAAGAGCACAATTCTAGGATCAAGGTAAAAATGAAAGTGGTTCATGACAAGCAAATCCTGAAGAAGAATTACTTTGAGCAGGTGAACCAGGTTGAAGAGATCATTCTCGACGACCCCGTTTACCAGTCCTGAGTAGTTTGCTCACATCTCCTGTATCATATTTTCATTTTCTATTTTCTTCTTTTCTTTTTACATTTTTATTTTTTTTTTTTTTTTGTGTGTGTTTTTGGAGAATCATATCAAGAAGCTCGGATCGTGCTCATACGTGGAAAGCTCATCGTCTGTGTGTCTTCTTACTCTATTTTTCATAATTTTTGACATCGAGGACACGTCATCGATTTTGGTTGGGGTGGTAAGCATATTCATGCGTAAGAGTGATTTTGTCATGTTGATATTTGGGTTAAAATTTTTGCAAAGTTGTCTGAGTATGATTTCAAAATGATTGGTTTGAGTCGATTTTTGCTGTCTTGGTTACTAAGAAATGACTTCCAGAGTTTCTTTTTGCACGTGCTAAACCTTGTGGTAAGATGGATGTTAATGCATGTCAGCTGAGAAAATTCCCAAGTTTAAGTGCTTTATTTTTGGTGAGTTAAGAGAGTCGAGAAAACGACTTTTGAACCTTCATTGACCTTTTGAGCTGGTAAAATCACTGTTAGAACATCATTACATGGTTAGCGGTATTCTTGGTGCATATGCTTGAGGGATGGATTTTGGGTTAGATAGGAATGATCTTATGTAATAGAGCCTCATTTCTCATCTAAAAAAAAAAAAAAAAAAAAAAAAAAAAACAAAAACAAAAAAAAAAAAAAAAAAAAAAGAAAAAGAGCAAGAGCAACATTTCACAAATTATTTAGTTTGGTTGTTCTCACATTTAATGCTATATAGCTGTTTGTCAAAAGAACACCTTTCTACATTCACTTCATAATGTAGGTTGTCTCTTGCCAAAAAAAAAAAGAAAGAAAGAAAGAAAGAAAAAGTAATTTATGCAAGCTTTTTGGCTCTTTGTTCGTTTATGTAAATTTCTGTTTGACCCAAATGAAATCCTAAATGCTGGTTTGTGGTAAGAATGGTGGAATGTTCTAAGAGTTGATTAGCCTATCTTTTGGTCAATGTTCGTTTGACTGTTTGTCCTAAATTTGACCTTCCTCACATTGAGCGTTGATTGTTCCATTTCCAACTCCATGAGAGAAAACCTTTACACTTAAATATTTCTTACACCTGTGAGATCAATGGAGTTGAGACTTCTGCTTGGTGAATTTTTCAAGGCTGCATGAGTTATGGTTAGTGGTAAGAAGGTTATGGTTTGGAGCACACACACATGACTCTGGAGTTATGACTGAAATAATCTTGATAGTATCTTTTGACTTCTTGCTAATAGTTTGTTTGAAATACTCAGGTGACTAAGCGAGTTGAGACTTAGATTTTCTTTGTGGCATGATTTCTCTTGCGCTTGAATTGCTAGAGACTAGTAATAAGCTGGTTGGGGGTTGTGATTAGTGCATGAAAATGTACCCTAGATACTGCTTTTGATTTATATAATATTAAAATATTTAAGCTTTAATTAAGCAATTCCATTATTTTTATTCATAATATTTTTAGTTGGAATTTGTCTAGTTTTTGCTTACTTATTTACTGATGAAAGCAATGTAAAAAGCTACACAAGAAGAAGCCATGAAAGCCATATTTTTAAGCCTTTCAGCCGAGCCACACGTGAGAGTCGTGTCAGCCGAGCCGAGCCACAGCTTCCTCCAGGGGGCGCGTCCTATTCACGCGCTCTCTCTAGCGCATTCCAACGCGTCTTCACGTGGGACCCGCGTGCAGCGCGCCAGTCTGCCCCTCCCCTCTGCGCGTGCCAGCTGTCCAAGCGGGTCCCAGCTGTCTCCAACCGCCAGCAAGCTTCACCATTCCGCGCGCGACACGTGGCTCCCTTTTCTCCTCACTGCCAATCACGTTGCGCCACGTGTCCCCCTTAGCTGGATCCGAAACTTTCCCTCAAAAATCTGAGCGATTTCTTCCCGAATTGAATATATGATTTGTCCTAATTTATGTGTAATTTTATTTTGTTTCCTTTTCCTTTGTAATTTTCTATTTTTACTATTTGTTTCCTTATTTGACAGGCAACCTCTAAACGCTATAAATAAGAGGGTTTGCCTGAGGTTTCAAGACTTTTCAATATTCGGGGTTTTACGTCGTCTTCTTTGTCGGTCTCATATTTTCTCTCTAGAACTTGTGAGAATGTTTTGCAAGATAGGCTAGAATTTTCTTGGTGAGGTTAGAGATGAACTTCTGTTGAGTGACCCAATTCGGGGTTTTGATTCCTTGTGCTGTAAAGTTTAACATCTGAATGAATTAAATCTCATCTATTTTTCTACTACTTTTCAAAATATTGTGTGCCAATTTTTATATAAGTTCAGTCACGCTTTTCTTATGTAATTATGTCACGCATTGTTTTGTCATTCAAATTATTTTACAAATTGTCTTTTACTGCAATATTGTCAGATTGATATATTGTCAATTTTAGATAACTTGTAATAATAATATTTTCGGAGTCAACATATAGATTTAATCTATTCAGTTCTTTTAGTTTGTGAATCAAAACTGGAATTGGTGAACGAAACATTAGGGATTCTCGACACCTTACCATTTTCTTCATACAGATTTTCTCATTTTTATTATATTCGCAACAAAAAAATCTCAAAAACTCTTATTTTTCTTTAATTCACTTTTCTCTAACGCTTTTATTCTGTTAATTATTCTTGTTATTTTGTTATCTCTCTGTGGATACGACCACCCTTCTGTGCTACAATTGACCGCTTGTGAACATCACTTTTGGGCGTTAATCAGCACTTAGATGGATTTGGGATTAGAGACATGACACACCTGCTTTAGGACAAGTGGGAGATTGTTGGGAATAGTGTCCTGAAAGTATGAGATGTAAAAGGATATTTATTATTTTTTTAATAAAATAGTTTATTCATCATTTTATGTGCATATATTTATGAATATTTTATGAATATCAAATAAAAATCCTTGATTATTTATGTAACCTTAAACTTGGTATATAAGTGTTATATACGAGAGGATAATGTTTAAGGATAATAATAAAAAGTAATTGTTCATAATGAATTTAATTAAAGTTCGGAATCTTTAATTAGAACATTACTAATAAATGTCATTCCCATTTAGAATGGAACGGTGTTATCCACACTATTAATATGGCGAGATATTGAATAAGTGTATTTCGCATAATGAGATTATGTGGAACATGGACGCAGACACAATATGAATTCCTAATAATTTCTGTTAAGCATAGAAATTCTAATTGAGTCTACCGATGGTCATATATAGAATGATCTTAATCCTGAGTTCTTAACAAACTCCTATTTATGGATTTATGTCTTTTGATTTACTCGGTACGGATTCCGAAACCTTGAATTCTATTCCTTGTATTTTGGAGACATAATGAAGTAGGTAGCTGAGAATGTTATTATACGAGATGGAATCCATTCCTTCTTGAGAGAGAAGTAGATAAATAATTCTCCTGAGTGTTGATTCGGTATTTGGATTAGTAAGAGCGCTCTTGTTCATGAATGTGTTTTATGAATCACTATCCATTAGAGAATCAATGGTACTCAATGATAAAGATGTAATTAGGGAGGTTAACGGATTCTACTTGACTCTAATTATGAATTATTTATGGAGGATCGATCTATATGCAATGACTATATCAAATGGACACTTCACAATTTAGAAGTAATTAATGTCTATAATTCCGAGAGTGCAATTCCAAGTTTATAGTGGAGAAACTATTGGAATTAATAGAATTAATTAATTAATTAAAGTGTTTAATTAATTATTAATTTTATTGGAGCTCATAATTATAGGTCCATTAGTCCCCTCAAGGCCGTCCTTTAATTTTACCGACACAAAAGGGCAAAATGGGAATTTTAGAATTACGGAATTCTAAAATTAAATACTCGAAGAATAATTAATTGAGAATTAATTATTATTTAAATAATGAGATTATTTAAATTTGAATTTGAACATATCTAGATTTATCCATTTAAACTTATTTGATAAGTTGTTCAATTTAGAATTCAAATTAATTTAAGTTTGACTTAAATTTGAATTTGAATCTGAATTAAAATTGGACTATTGGATAATGAATAAAATATCTTCCTTCCCTATCTTATTTAGGCGCCACACACAGGGATAAAACCCTAGTGTGTGGCCGGCCACCTAAAGGATAAGGGGAAGGGATTTTTTGTTCCAAATTCAAAATTGGAGATAAGGATATGATCCTATTTTGAAGTTTGACTTCTACTCTTTAAATATGAGATAGATAGAAAATTGTGGGAGCAATTTTTGAAACACTTTTCAGCCCTAGTTTTCTTGTGTGGCCGAAATTCTCATATTAGGAAAAGAGTGAAAAATATTTTTCTCCAAAAATTCCACATCGTGCATGCGTTGGTGTTTGTGGAAATTCGAGTGTTTAAGAAACCGTTTTGTCTCACGTGTGCCCACACACACGTCAATGTGGAATCAAGGAATTGACGTGGAAGACTTTGGTGTTCTAAACACAAAGCTTGGAGCTAGGACTGTTCGTGGTCAAAGAAATTCAAGTTATCATCCGAGTCGGCTACAAGGTATTTTTCGGTTGAACCTTGAATGTATAAATTAATGAGATTGATTTATTCGTGCATAAATTAATATAATCTATAGAGTATCTCAAAAGTCTTATGAAAATTTTTGTTATACACGATCCGCCTTTCCGCTGCGTTTGTGCCACCGAATTCGATTCGGCAACCAACAGGAATCACCTCCGCTGGCAGGAAATGACGAATCCTCATTGGAGGTGCTGCCACTGGAGGTAAATGACATTTCACTTGGTTTTTCTATGTCAAAGTTCTCTTCTTCAACTCCCATGCATCCAAATAAGCTATTGCACTAGAAACAACAGCTACGACAGATGCAGCGGATCACCTGATGAAGCTTTTTCTACCCCTTAATGTAGCTTTCACCACATATCTTACGATAGACGCGGGATTAAAGGTTTTGTTATGGCTCTCTGTATGGACTTGAAAGAAGATTATAAGCTAAGGAGGTTGGCTTGGAGATACTTCATCAAAGAAAATATTTTGTTTCTGAAAAAAAAAAGAAGCTTCAATGGAGAGCCTTTATGGTGTCTTCATAACGCCAAATCCCAGAAGGTGTTGCAAGAAGTCCAAATATGGGAATGTAGGGAACATCAACTTACATTGAAAGCAGTAACATTTTCTTATTATTTGAAAACCTTCAACATAAATCACACAGCAGTTCAAGGCTTGAAGATACAATGAGATCGCAAACTTCGAGGTTTTGCTTGATTAATCTTCTACATCATGCCTCGGGAAGGTACACATGGATTCTCATTGCATAAGGAAACTGACAAGAACTCTCTTTCAAAGTCTAAGCAAGATGATGCACGGTCATACTGGGGGCTGGAGTTTACATCTTCTTGATGTGCTTCAGGTATGTTGGACCTCATTACAATCCACACGACCATACTTTTGCCTTACTCCCTCATCTACGGTCGAAAATAGCTTTTTTCGTGGAGCTAGAAGAACCTACCATTGGTGTCACCATGGTCAATTGCTTGAAATGGAAATGAAATCTTGAGAGAACATAAAGGTACTCAATTCAAGGCCAATTTCACAATAAAAGACCAGCGCCCGACACGAAAAATCCTAATGCAGCACACCCTAGCAATCCTGATGTGGGGTTTCCTGATCAATAACAGTGTAATGTAGCTCAATCTAATGAGGCAAGTGATATGAACCCCGCCAACGATGTGGCAAAACCCGTAGCCAAATATGGAATATGATCCAAGATCTTCAAGAATTGATGGAAATCGCGACCCGTTGCTTAGCGAAGCAAGAACCTTGGTACGGTGAAGACGCCACAAACGAGTATGGAAATTCATTTGATAAGTCAAGTTTGAACGCCACAAGGAAACATTGATAAGTTCGGAATAGTTTCTTCAAGAACACAAGAAGAATATTTCACAAAGTGAATAAAAATATTAAAAACTTCTTATTGAATTCGGATTTCAGCCTTAAGTAGCCGAAAACAAGCTGAAAGGTTTAAAAATTGTAAAAGTCCTATCCTACCCTTAATGGGGTAGGCGCCTAAATGAAGATAGACTCCTAAGACAACATAAAATCGCCCAAAGATAACTCCTAGGGAAGGAATCCGACTTAGAGTCTAATTCCTTCCTTTTAAAACGCCTAAAACTAATCCTAGGGAAGGAAATCCGAATTTTGAATCCAATTCCTCCCTTAAATCATATACTATGGAATTTAAATGTTTAATCTGCAATTTTAACTTGATCCCTTGCTGGAATGTGCACCTAACTTCTTGGAACTTGCTGGAATGTGCGCCTAACCCCTTGGAGCATTCCCATGCACGTGAGCCTTTGGATGTCTTGCGAATTTCGCCATGCTTGAGTAGCTCTCTTCCGGATCAACTTTAATGAGCAACACCAGCCTTTGTCCACCCTCAGTAGTGAACACACTTTCTTCTTGTTGTAGAACTCTTTGGACTAGGTTATTCAAGTCTTCTTTAAATCTTTTAGCTCGATACCTTGTCACTGGACCAACTGGAACTTGGATCGGATCATGAGTATTTCTTGCATCCCTGATGTCCTCATCATTCCCCTCCTCTTGAGAAGGATTTGTCCACAAATCTTCACCTACATCAAAAGGACTCAAGTCGGTAACATTGAAAGTAGCACTTACATTATACTCACCTAGCAAGTCAAGTTGGTAGGCATTGTCATTGATCCATTCAAGCACTTGAAAAGGTCCATCTCCTCTAGGCAGCAACTTAGAGCATTGTTGGGCTGGAAATCGTTCTTTCCTCAAGTGTAACCAAACCCAATCTCTGGATTCAAAAACCAACTTGAGACGCCCCTTGTTAGCTTACTTGATGTATTGTTTGGTTCTTCTTTCTATGTTGAGCTGTGCTTTTTCATGAAGTTGTTTCACCAATTCGGCCTTCTTTTTGCCATCTAAATTCATATACTCCGAAACAGGTAAAGGTGATAAATCCAAAGGAGTTAAAGGATTAAAACCATAAACAATTTCAAAGGGTGAGAATTTAGTAGTGGAGTGAATGGTACGATTATAGGCAAACTCGACATGTGATAAACATTCCTCCCATGTATTAATATTTTTACTAATGACAGCCCTTAACAAAGTGGATAAGGTCCTATTAACTACTTCTGTTTGACCATCGGTTTGAGGATGACAAGTAGTAAAAAACAAAAGTTTCATTCTAAGCTTTCCCCATAACGTCTTCCAAAAGTAACTTAAGAACCCACCATCCCGATCTAACACGATTGTCCTAGGCATACCATGTAACCTTACAATCTCCCTAAAGAATAATTTTGCCACAAGAGAAGCATCGTTAGTTTTGTGGCAAGGGATAAAATGAGCCATTTTAGAGAATCGGTCTACAACCACAAAGATAGAATCATTTCCATGCTTACTCCTAGGTAAACCCAAAACAAAATCCATAGAAATATCAACCCAAGGTGAACTAGGAATAGGTAGGGGCATGTAAAGACCATTTGGTTGAACCTTCGACTTAGCTTGCCTACAAGTGACACACCTACCCCAAATTCGTTCAACATCTCTTTTCATGTGTGGCCAATAGAAGTGCTCTTGTAACATGGCTAGGGTCTTTGCAACTCCAAAGTGCCCCATTAATCCCCCACCATGGGATTCCCGCACTAAAAGATCTCTCATTGAACAATTCGGCAAACATAATTTATTTTCTCTAAACAAGAAATCCTCATGCCTATAAAATTTCCCTCTGTTGCCTTTTCACAGGCTTTATACACTTCCCCAAAGTCATGGTCATCATGATAGAGGTCCTTAATATGTTCAAAACCAAGGAATTTAGCATCAAGAGTAGATATTAAGACATACCTTCGTGACAGTGCATCCGCAACCACATTTTCCTTACCTTGCTTGTACCGGATGACATAGGGAAAGGACTCAATGAATTCAACCCAGTGAGCATGTTTCTTGTTAAGCTTGTGTTGGCTTTTCAAATGCTTCAAGGATTCATGATCCGTACGAATCACAAACTCTTTTGGCCATAAGTAGTGCTGCCATGTCTCTAAAGCTTGAACCAATGCGTATAATTCTTTGTCATAAGTGGGGTAGTTAAGTGCAGCCCCACTTAGTTTCTCACTAAAATACACAAGTGGACTTCCTTCCTACATAAGAACAGCGCCTATGTCTACACCCGAAGCATCACATTCGATTTTGAACGTTTTAGAAAAGTTAGGTAAAGCAAGTAATGGAGCATGAGTAAGTTTGTGCTTAATAAGCTGGAATGCTTTCTCTTGTTCTTCACCCCATTTGAATGCAATGTTCTTCTTGATAACTTCGATAAGCAGTGCGGTGATGGTGCTAAAATCTTTCACAAATCTCATGTAAAAACTAGCAAGTCCATGAAAACTCCTAACATTACTTACATTGGAGGGAGTCGGCCACTCTTGGATGGCTTTGATCTTCTCTTCGTCAACCTCAATTCCTTTAGCACTCACCATAAAACCTAGGAAGACAAGCTTATCGGTGCAGAAAGTACACTTTTTAAGATTAGCATATAATTTCTCCTTTCTAAGCACCTCTAAAACCGAATGTAAGTGTGAGGCATGGTCATGTATGTTCTTGCTATAAATTAGAATATCATCAAAGTAGACAACAACAAATTTACCAATGAAAGCATGCAAGACATGATTCATTAAGTGCATGAAAGTACTAGGTGCGTTAGTTAATCCAAACGGCATAACTAACCATTCATACAGTCCATATTTAGTTTTGAATGCAATTTTCCATTCATCTCCTTCGTTCATTCGGATTTGATGATACCCACTTTTAAGATCAATTTTTGAAAACACACAAGAGCCATGTAATTCATCCAACATTATAAATATACTAAAGGGAAGCGGCGGTTTACTGTTCACGCAGGCACAAAAAACTGTTCCTTCTACAGTGAAATTACGATTCTGCCCTTATGTCCCTGCTTTCTTTTTCCCTGTGCGGGGGTTTTTCTGTCTTTTCCGTGCCTAAAGCGTTTCTGCCTTTGTGTGTAATGTGTGTAATTTAATTTCATTTTACGGTTTTGCCCCTGGTTTTTTTCTTCTTTTGCGCTTTTCCCTTGAAGGTTTTTTGGTAATTACACTTTAGAAGGTTGCTTTCCTCGGTTTGTTTGCAATTCTGGATGCCCTAAATTGTTTTGTTTCCTTTGTTTTGTCTTCTCGCCGCCTCCTTCATTCGGTTTCTCTCTCATTGGAGAAACCCTAAATTATTTTGGCTCTGTTCTTTGTTTTTTTCCTCCGTCTCCTTCACTTGATCCATTTTTGTTCCCTTTATTTTTGGTAGTTACGTTTTAGAGGGTTGCTTTCGTTGGTTTGCTTGCAACTTCGGATGCCCTAAATTGTTTTTTTTTTTCTTTCATTTTCTCTTCTCGCTGGCTCCTTCATTCGGTTTCTCTCCGCCTCCTTGACCTGTTCCATTTTTGTCCCCTTTATTTTTCTTTGGTGAGTATTTTGGGTTTTTTAATTAATGGATTGATGTTTGCCTCTTTCATTTGTCCTTTTTCTTGGCCTCCCTCATCTGCGTTGTGCCTCTGCTTCCTTCACTATTGTTCGGTCGTCTGCTGTTTGCCTCTGTCTCCCTCATTGTTGTTCGGTCACTATTGTAAGTTTTTTCCTTCTTCTTTGATTTGTTGGAGCATTTTTAGTTTTAGATTTGATTTGATTTTTTTCCCTTTTTTTTTTGTGCGTGGTTATTTTGTGGATTTTCTTTGATTTCCCTCTGTTATTGTTTTGCATCATTATTCTGTGCTTTGCAATTTTTAACTAAATGGTTTATTTAGGTTTTGGAAAATTCATTTCTAATGTTTTCTTCTTTTTTTGGGGCTTTCCGTTTCCTGATTTTTCTGATTGTGTTTATTTATTCTTTTAGTTTGATTTTTTCCTGTCGTTTTAGTGAATAATGTTTTGATTTATTTATGTTTTGGTGCAGGTATTTTCAATATTGATTTGCTGAGATTGTATCTTCCGTTTCCTATTGTATTCCATCTCATTTTCTATGTTTTTTTCCGTTGTTTGTCTCCGGGCCTAAACTGCTTAAATTTTTCACTGTTTGGCAAAGATATGTGCAATTTCTGATTGGATAGCATATATATGTTTATGAAGGATATTTTTTTTTCTTTCTTTTTCTTCTTCTTCTTCTTTTCTTCTTCTTCTTCTCTTTACACAGAGTTCTATATGTCGGTGTTTCTATATTATCTTTACCTGATCTTCATGATAGAGATTGTTAGGTGAATGGTTACATGTTGTCTTCATCTAATTTTCATTTTTTTTTTCTGAATTGATTTTATCTTCTAACGTGTTCTGTTGTTATAGGTTCCACGTTTGATCTCTCTTCTCTATGTAATTATAATGGTCTGTTGTATCCTCGGGTGATTTCTAATATCTCTGCTATTTATTTCTCCTGCTACCTGGATGAATTATATTAATCTTCCTGTACAGCTATTAAGTCAATCAGTCATCTTCTTTTTATTTGTTTTGCCACGTTCATGAATTATATTAATATTGCTGGACAGTTATTAAATGAATTACTAGTTTTATCTTCTAACGTGTCCTGTTGTTATAGGTTCCACGTTTGATTTCCCTTCTCTATGTAATGATCTGTTGTATCTTCGGGTCATTTCTAATATCTCTGGTATTTATTTCTCCTGCCACGTGGATGAATTATATTAATCTTGCTGTACAGCTATTAAGTCAATCAGTGATCTTTTTTTTATTTGTTTTGCCACGTTCATGAGTTATATTAATATTGCTGAACAGTTATTAAATGAATTACTGATTTGTTCTGCCACATTGATGAGTTGTATAAATATTGTTGTACAAGTATTAAATGAATTACTGATTTTTTTTTTCCTCTTTCTTTCTCTTCTGCTTTCTTTCTTTCTTTTTTGTTTCTCTGTTTTTTGTTTCTTATTTGTTCTTCCACGTGTATAAGTTATATTTATTTTCCTGCACAGGTATTAAATAAATTGCTGATTTTTTTTTATCTTTCTTCCCCCTTTTTTTTCCCCCTTATCCTCCGTAATGTATTAATTTTGTTGTTTTGTTAGAAAATTTAGCTTCAACCGACTTTACTGTCTTACGTGTCCTGTAGTCATAGGTTATCTATTGATCTGTCATTCTCTATTTAAACATACTATTGAATATGAATGTAATATGTATATTCCTGTTTCTTTCTCTTTCACTTGCCCTCTCTACTCTCCTATTTCATCTAACATCATTTACTGTTGTATTACACTATCCATCACTCACCACTTTATCTCATTTACTCCCTTATTCATCATTTACTACCCTATTTATTTGTCTCTGTGCCTTTTTACTCTTTCTGCTTTTAATCGGTTGGCTGATATTTCAGAATTGAGACAAGACTGTCCCAGGTATTATTTATAAACCCTATTTATAGCTCTTTAATTTCTAATACTGATTAAATATATTGCTTTCCTTTGGTGGCATTAATTTTTGTCCTTTCTATTTTATTAGCTATGTTTACTTCGCTTTGTATTTCCTTACTACTATGTTTACTTCGCTTTGTATTTCCTTACTCTATAATGCTGATATGTTTACCCTTTTTTCATTTGTTTCTAACAAACTTATATGTATATATTTATATATACATGTTTATTCTACATATTCTACTCCTGGTAAGTTCTTTTTGGTGGCGATGATGAGTATAATTAATACTTATATTGAGTTCTATGTAATTCGTTCAAAGATTGCTGTGAATATCTATTTACTACCTCTATTTTTCGACTACTGAGCCCTGGTTTTTTCATTTTGCTCTTATCATTTGGAAAAAAAAAAGGGTTTTATACTGTCCTCTTTCTTCTTTTTTTTTTTTTTTTTTTTGGCCTTTTGGCTATTTCATTCAGCACCTTTTTGTACGTCTAATACCTTTCTTTTCCTGTTACTCACCTTCGGCTTTCTCATTCCATTCTTATCATTTTATACAAAAAAACCTCCCTACAGAGGGAAAAAAAAAAAAAAGCAAAACATAGGCTTTATTATTTCACTCTTTTTTCCTTATTCTATTCATCACGTTTTTATTGCTCTATTTCCTATTGCTTACTATCTCTTTTTTTTTTTTTTTCTCTTTCTATTTTATTTCATCATATAATCTATATTATACTATGCTTCTTACATTGTTTTCTCCTCCTTTTGGGTTTTGTATTTGATTCACCTGGTAGTCTTTGAACAATTTCATATCTTACTCAAGTTATCTATTTTGTATCACATCAAAATTATAATGTCAGGTGATGATATAATGTGTTACCCTTTGTGCATGTTTGCCTCCCTTTGTGTAGTCTGCCTTAGTAGGAAGCCATAATGTATTTGTCACACATTCTTTGAAAAGATTAAATACCGAGCCACCATTTTTATTCATTATATTTTTCTTTCATCGAACATTATTGTTGATATTTCATGCTTATATACACGGCTTTACTCAAAATCGATTGTTTCACCTATTAGCATTAATCTCTCGCCCATAATTTTATTATGCCTATATATCATTAGTTTTTTAAATTTATTTCCTCTCCTATTTACTCATTCATTTGTTTACTTAATTATTTGTGTCTTCTAAGGTCTATTATTGCACATTCTCCTACTCTGTTGCCTTTATATTGGTCATTGCTCTTGACCTTGGTTTGTTCACGTTCCAAATTTAACGACGGTTTCTGGGACCCGAGGTATTTCCCACATCTTTTATCCTCATTCATTTTATTGCATTGTTTTATTTACTATTTTCTACTGTTTTGTTTTGTTTAAATTCGACCATCTTTGTTTATTACATTGAATATTATATTGCTCCTTTATTTTATTTTATTTTATTTTTTCTTCTTTTTTTTCCCCCTTCTTTTTTCCCGCTGCCTTTTTCTGTGTAAATTTTATCCCTGTTATTTATGTTTAATTTTTTGCCTCATCTATAGCAGAAGACACTGCAACAAAAGACATTGAAGACATTGAAGACAATTAATGATTTATGTAGATTCATTTATCTGTTTAGTGTTTACCCATGAATTTAGTTTATTTGGTGTTAATATTTAATTAATTTTTTTCCCACTCAACAATATCAAATGTTGTAAATTTATTGCTCTCTATCTTTCTAAGCATTTTTATTTATTTACAAACATTGTGATCATCAACTAAAATGATTCAAAAGACAAAAAGAGTTAAAAATTCTTTACCATAAACAGGAGATAATGAAAAAAAGGACAAAAAAATTTTCACCATAAACGGGAGAACAAAATAAAAATTAAAAAAAAAGAGATTGATCTGCATGTACTAGGAGAAAAAAAACTCATATTCGCAAAAAAAAAAAACCGAGCAAGAATGTTATGTCTCCCTTGCAAATCTAAGGACAACAAAATTTAAAGATCTCCACGATAAACGGAAGAACAAAAAAAAGACAAATCATTTTAATACTATCTTCGTAGGAAAAAAAAAAGATTCATCTTTGGAAAAAAAAAAAAAAAAAAAAACCGACCAAGAAAGGCATCTCTGCCTTGCAAATTTAAAGACAACAAAACTTAAAAAATCTCCACTATAAACGAAAGAACAAAAAAAAAGACAATTATCCTAATACTATACAAATTACGTTAATGAAAAAGTCTATTTTAAGAATAAAAATGACTATATAAATCTAAATAATTACTTACATAAAATGACAATTTTTTATTAAAATTTGCTATGCAATGACAATAAATAAAAGTTAAGGATAATTTTTGAATAAAATAAGATTATATCTAAATAGTGAAATTTTTACTCATAGACAATTATATGTTATTTTATCAAGAGCTACAATTCTAAAAGAATTACATATACTAATTCCTGATTCAATTAATAAATATATAAATTATATAAAAAATATAATTTACAAAAGAAATTTTACATAGTATCAAATAAAAAAAAATAAAACATCATATAAAATTACAACTTACATTTAACTTCTTGATCATCATGTATTACAATTAGATTTAATTTCTTTCTTCACCTATAACTTAAGAAATTAGAAACTATCAACTACTTATATAGATTTATTTATTTATTTACTATTTATTAATAAATCTATCTTATTTAGTATTAAAACTTGATTAATTTATTTCCTACTAAATAACACCTAATGTTCTAAGTTTATTATTTTCTATCTTCCTAAATATATTTACATAATCTATTTTACTTAAAAACATACAAATATACATATGTGTTTATTACGTTATATATCATTTATTTATTAATTCAATCAATAAATTACTTATACTTTATTAATTAATTTCGCCTATAAATAGCATTAATCCTATTATAAACTTAGCATTATCAATATTATTATTTTAATACTGTTGATATTACTAGATTATTTTCCTCTCAATAAATTCATAACTAAAATAATAAAATATCACAAATATTATTATAAATTCTATTTTATTAATTCATTTTTGTCTATAATTATTATTGTCATAGAATTAAAATTGTTAATAGTATTGTTTTAATACTATTGATATTATTATATTATTTTTCTCCCTATAAATCATAATTAGAATAACAAAATATGATAAATGCTATTATAAAAAAATAATTTAGTTAATTTCCTATAAATAATGTTACAATAAAAATATTAATTGTATATAAATTATTTACATAAATGTATTTTATTCTTTTTTCTAATCAAACTAATTTTCTATTGTAGAAACAAATGGACAAGAGAAAAACTCAACAAAAAACAACACAATCAAACAAACGTATGCGCTGTATCATTTCTCAAATGAATCAAAATTATTCCAACATAAGCGAGCAAAATTCAAATGAAATAAATCAAATAGCTGCACCTTTGCGGGCAAGAGCTTCTCAACTCAATCTTCGGACAAGACAGTTTACACAGTCTCAGGACGAGATTTTTGAATCATTCATGCCATCAACATCTGAAAATCACGATAGAGAATGTAATTCTCTCATCCATTCTAACAATTCTTTCTTAAAAATTAGAAAAAAAATTCATACAATGACAATACTAAATTTTTACATATTGTTGTTATTTTCTTTAAACTTTTTTTTATAGGCACTGCTAATCTCTACATCGACCTTGGAGACTGTTCCTATATCTGTCAACATTGTAGCGCTCTCTTTTGGCTTAACAAACAAATTAGCAGTAGCACTATTCCTAAATACAATCTTTGCTGCAAAGATGGAAAAATAACCTTGCCCTTAATTAAAAAAACACCTCGAACACTTGATACACTACTTAATTATCATGGAGGATTAATTAGCACACATTTTCGAAGAAACATTCGAACATATAACTCTATGTTTGCATTCACATCATTTGGTGCTAATATAGACACAAGTACACAAAATTCAAGTGGCCCAAATATTTTTAAAATAAGTGGGCAAGTACATCATCTTATAGGGTCTCTACTACCAATTAATAATAATCCTCCAAAATTTGCACAACTCTATATATATGACACACAAAATGAAGTCCAAAACCGGATAGCATCATTCTCATTTGATAATGAATCCAAAAACATAGTACAATTTATAGTTGAAAATCTTAGCAGAATGCTTGATAAAACAAATAAATTAGTAAAAATTTTCCGAATGATAAAAGATAGATATCAACAAGATGACATACCATCTATGAAACTAAGACTTATAAGCCAAAGAAATACAGATAGTAACCAATATGACTTACCCACATCAAACGATATAGCTGCATTAATAGTTGGAGACATTGGTGAATATGAACAAGGAAGAGACATTATTATCCAAGATAGAACAGATAGTTTGCAAAGAATTACAAAACTACACCCATGTTATATGTCCCTTCAATATCCTTTATTATTTCCATATGGAGAAGATGGTTATACAATAAACTTAAAATATAATATAAATAACTTAAATAATAAATATATAAAAAAAAAAAAATCTCTATGCGAGAATTCTATTGTTATCAATTACAAGAGCGTACAATTCAAGGCAATACACTTTTTCGAGGGGGCAGATTATTTCAACAATATGTAGTTGATGCATATGCTTCTGTAGAAGAAGATCGATTAGATTATATTCGAAAAAATCAAAAAAATTTGCGATCCGAAATTTATCAAGGAATTCAAGACGCTATTACAAGAGGAGATACAAATGCACAAGCAATAGGAAAAAGAATTATCCTTCCCTCAAGCCATACTGGAAGCCCTAGATATATGATTCAAAATTATCAAGATGCAATGGCAATTTACAGACGCTATGGAAACCCTGATTTATTTATAACATTTACATGTAATCCAAAATGGCCTGAAATTACTAGAGCCTTAGCAAAAATACCTGGACAAAAACCTGAAGATAGACCAGATATTATCACTAGAATTTTCAAAATGAAATTAGATAGTCTTTTATCCATTATTAAAAATAAAAAAAATATTCGGAGTGATTATAGCAGGTTAGTCTTCTTTTCCTAAAACTTCTTTTCTTTCCCAATAAGAAAAAAAAAATAACACTTTTTTTCCCCAACACTACAAAAAAAAAAATTATGATAAAATATTTTTTTCATATTGCAGATTTATATGTTGTTGAATTTCAAAAGCGAGGACTACCACATTCTCATTTCCTCTTTTGGCTCCATCATGATGACAAACTACGTGAACCATCACAAATAGACAAATTTATTTCTGCAGAAATACCTAATCCTCATAATAATTTACTAGAATACAATATTATAACCGAATTTATGATGCATGGACCATGTGGCATAGCTAAGACAAATTCTCCATGTATGAAAAATTCAGAATGTTCAAAAAAATTTCCTAAAAAATTTAATAATGAAACAACAATTGATGAAAATGGATTTGTTAATTATAAACGACGAAACACATCCTTTTATGTTGAAAAACAAGGCATTAAATTAGATAATAGATACGTAGTTCCATATAATAAAAGTTTATGCCTAAAATTTCATGCTCATATTAATGTAGAACTATGTTCACAATCCATGCTTATAAAATATTTATTTAAATATTTAACAAAAGCACCAGATAGAATAAGAGCAGTAATAGAAGATAACATACATACAGAAATAACTGGAGAAACCAATTATCAAGAAATAGATGAAATAAAAAACTATATTAATTGCAGATATATAACACCATATGAAGCAATCTGGAGACTATTTGAATTTTCAATACACCATAGAAATCCAATTTGTCCAAAGATTATCAATACATTTACCAAAAATGCAAAACATAACATTCGATTCAAATCAACGTCTAAATAACATAATAAGACAAACGGTATTGATAAAACAACTCTTACTGAATGGATGGAAACAAACAAATATGATATTAACGCAAGAGAATTAACTTACATAGAATTTCCAACTAAATATGTTTGGAATAATAAATATAAATATTGGTCTACAAGACAAATGGGACATACAATTGGACGAACTTTTCACGTCCATCCAAGCTCTGGAGAATTATATTATCTTAAATTATTATTAAATCACCAAAAAGGCGCAACAAGTTACGAAGCTCTTCGAACAGTTAATGACATAATATATCCAACAAATCAAACAACGTGCTATGCACTAGGCCTATTAGGAGATGATCGAGAATGGGATGAATCTATACAAGAAGCTTCATTTTGGTCAACAGCAACTCAACTACGACAATTATTTGTCGTAATTTTATTATTTTGCAATGTAAATAACCCAATAAAATTCCTTGAAAAACATTGGAAGCTTATGACAGATGATATATTATACAAAATTAAAACTTTATTTAACAACCCCAATTTTCAAGTACCTGAAGCAGAATTATACAATTTTGTACTATATGAACTAGAAAAATATTAAACACAAATTCATCAACCTTAACACATTTTAACTTACCTCTTCCAACTGGATCATTAATAGATGATTTAAATAATAAGTTCTTAAGAGAAGAACTTGATTATGATATACACAAATTAAAAAGAAGAAAACATTAAATTAGTGAATAATCTAAACAATGAACAACAATTTATTTATCAACAAATTTTACAATCACTCCATGAAAAAAAGAATAATCTTTTTTTTTTTTATATATGGTCATGGTGGAACCGGAAAAACATATTTATGGAATGCAATAATCACAAAAATTAGATCAAATAACGAGATAATTCGAATGTCGATCTTCCGGAATAGCATCATTGTTATTGCCTAAAGGAAAAAACACTCATTCTAGATTCCGAATACCACTGTCAATAGATAAATTTTCTACCTGCCATATTAAAAAAGGAACTCAGTTAGCAAAATTAATTGATAAAACATCACTTATATTATGGGATGAAGCACCTATGACTAATAAATATTGCTTTGAAGCATTAGATAAAACACTTCAAGATTTAAGAAATAACTTTGAACAACCATTTGGTGGCATGACAATTGTCTTAGGAGGTGACTTCCGACAAATTGTACCAGTTATTCCTACAGGAACAAAGGAAGATATAATCAATGCAACTATAAATAACTCTTATTTATGGCCATATTTCAAAATTTTAAAATTGACAGAAAACATGAGATTAAAACAATACAATAAATGCAGAAAAAAAAAAAAAAAATGAAATTGTAACATTTTTGAAATGGATATTAAATGTTGGAGATGGTATTCTTTGAAGGAATAAAAGATTTAGAAAATGAAGATGCTACATGGGTAAAAATAAAAAAAAATACATACTACATTATGAATCAAATCCAATTGAAAAAATTTCAACTTTAATATATAATAATTTAAACATTTACTATAACAATATTGAATACTTAAAAGAACGAGCAATAATAACACCAACAAATAAAACAGCAGATGACATTAATAATTACATATTATCCTTAATCCCTGAACAAGAAAAAAGTTATTATAGTTATGACACTATTACATCCTCATCCGAAAACATAGACGAACTTAATCTTTTATATCCTCAAGAATTTTTACACACTCTTAATTTTAATGGAATACCACCGCATGAATTAAAACTTAAATTAGGAACACCTATAATGTTATTACGAAATCTAAATCAATCAAATGGATTATGCAATGGAACAAGACTTATTATTACCCAATTAACAAATAAAATTATAGAAGGACAAATCATAAACTCAAGCAACATTAATGAAAAAGTCTATATCCCAAGAATAGAAATGACTGTACATGAATCTAAATGGCCATTTACACTAAAAAGACGACAATTTCCTATTAAAATTTGCTATGCAATGACAATAAATAAAAGTCAAGGACAATCATTGAATAAAATAGGATTATATTTAGATAGTGAAATTTTTACTCATGGACAGCTATATGTTGCTTTATCAAGAGCTACAACTCCAAAGGGATTACATATACTAATTCATGATTCAATTAATAAATATACAAATTATATAAAAAATATTGTCTACAAAGAAATTCTACATAGTATCAAATAAAAAAATAAAACACCATATAAAAATATAAATATTCTAATAAATTAAATATTAGATCCATAATTTTTTCCTTATAACCAAAATTATTTATCATTAATCTATCAAAAATATATCAACTAAACCTTCCTATTTTTATACACTAAAACAATAATCTTCTCTTATCAACAGTTAGCCAAAATGACGACATTAATTCGAGCGCTAAAGCCAAATGAAGTTTATGAAACTATCAGAGCCCGAATATGCAGACTATGGACAAATAATGATCTAAATACTGGACGTCTAATCAGTCTTGACTGTGTTTTAGTCGACGAAGAGGTAATATTTTTACCAAATACAATATCTTATTATTTTCATTTAATACCAAGTATTATAAATCAAATAACAATACTACCACTTATATCTACAAAGATGAAGCAATTCAAGGATCAATTAAGACACGAGATTCAGATACTATCTACCAAAAAATTCAATTAGGCAATATATATGATATCAGCAACTTCTTCGTCACAGAGAACAAACCAACATACAAAGTTGTCCCACACATTGCAATGCTACAATTTGCTCGTGCAACAGTATTTGCCCCAGTCACAGAAGAGGCACCACCTATTCCATATCATAGATTTTACTTCATTGAATTCGATCAGCTCCAGCACAGAGTTCAATCTACTGAAATCCTAAGTGGTAAGATAAAATTACTCTCTCTAAAAAAAAAATTACATCATCAATGTCTTTAACATTTACTATTTATTTTCCAACAGATGTTATTGGTGTCGTTACAAAAGTACAAACGATTGACCAAGCAAATATCGGTTGCGAGACAAACATCTCGACGGACAATAATGGTACAAAATATAAGGTAAATTAACTTTTCATAATCACTACTATAATCATATATAAAAAAAAAATTTTATTTAATAAAAGTATAAAACTTTTACATCATTTAAAATTCTTTATTCTAACTTTTTATTTTACCACTTTTTTTCTCCACAGAAACTAAATGACTTCAAATCACATTATGGGGACATAAAGCGGATCAATTCGATGAAAATGTCATTAGATCAATGAAAGGACCAAAGAGTTGCGGTCTTTTGCAAGAATGTTAGTGAAACAATATCTAGGTATTTTTTTTTTTTAACAACTTATAAAAATAATAACATTATAACATAAACTATTTATGTCTAATAAATTAAAATATTAACCACTTTATTGCTCATCTTTAAGGTAATGCATATGTATCCAAGATCTTTGCAACAATCTTCTATCTTGATCCGTAGATACCGAAACACGGACATTAAAAACAAGGTAAGAATCAAATCCCAAAACTTTAAAAACAACAAATTTTATGAAAATTTTTCATAATAATAATTAATGACATATATATATATATATATAGGTTCTCTCAGCTACCCCAAGAAATTGAGTTCTCAACAGCACCAACAATAGCAACACAATCTATTGAAGAACAAAAAACATTGAATAGGAGAACAATTGATGAACTAAAGACATTGGATCAAGAAAATAATCAAGTTAGTATCATAATATTCTATCTATTTCTTTTCCTTTAATTATATCATTTAATCTAAACATCTTTCTATGTGTATATGAAATTTAATATAAAAATCTTTCTCCATGTATATAGGGAACTAAATTCACAGTAAAAGCTACTATAACTACATTCTCAACAAATCAAGGATGGTATTATAACTCCTGTCCTAGATGCTATCGACAACTCAAACAAGCAGGAACCAATTGGTGGTGCGATAGTCATGGACACATAAAGACAACACCATCCCCATGGTAATCAAAACTATAAATAAACAATCACTAAAACTTATTTACTTTGACTAGCAACAATAAATATTTTATAATCTAAATTATCTATTATCTTATAAATTGCAGGTATAAACTAAGTGCAACTATTGAAGACCATACTGGAAACATGGATATCATCATATTTGGTAGAGCAGCATAGGCCTTGATAAAAAAACCCTGTTCAACATTAACAATTGACGAAGAATTTACAGATCCATTCACAATCCCACCAGTCATCAACCAATTACGAGGTGAAACAAAGATCTTCCAAATATATTTTCAAAGAAAAGGACCTGAAATTAGCACAATTGTCTAAAAAATATTTGAAGAAACTGAGTTGATAACAGCACCACCACAAATATCAGCACCTGCAATATCAACAAGGTAAAACATATTTAGTCATATCTATTAATTATATATAAACAAATATATTTCTTACTTTAAATACATATTCAAACAACATTTCACAGGCGTAGCCCCCGCTCAACTACAACAACATCAATAGATCCACATACACGGACCCAAAAAAAAAATCAACTACCAGGTAATACATATTTAACATTTTACATTATTTATAAATTAAAAACAATACTTATAATTTTAAATACATAATTCATTAACTTTATATTATTCCAGCTCCAAAGGCAAAGAAATAGAACAGCCAAAAAAGCGCCCACGGACCAGGTAATATAACTACTTCTAAATCTTATTATTTTAAATATTTTCAACTATTAATACTAACATCCTTTAAAATTTATATTTTGCAGCTAAAAAAAAAAACAGCGGAGCCACAACAGCAAAAAAAAAAAAAAAACAAAAAGAAAGAATTGTATATATATTGTAAATAACTTTATATAACAATATTATATATATATATATATGTCTACATTGTATATACATATGTATATATAAATAACTTCATATAACAATGTCTTATGTATATACTTATATATAAATATATGTAAATATCTATTTCTATTCTATATAAATTACAACATTCTTCTAATATACAAAATTATCACTTACTGCAATGCGCGCAAACGCGCGCGTCCATCACTAGTATCATCTAAATGAGGAATAGGGTGGCGATACTTTACCATTATGTTGTTGATGGATCGACAATCAACACACATTCTACATGTTCCATCTTTCTTAGGTACTAGAATCACCGGAACTGCGCAAGGACTCATACTTTTGTTGGTTGCCGAATCGAATTCGGCGGCGGAAATGCAGTGGAATAGCGGATCGTGTATAACAAAAATTTTCATAAAACTTTTGAGATACTCTATAGATTATATTAATTTATGCACCAATAAATTAATCTCATTAATTTATAAGATTCAAGGATCAACCGAAAAAATACCTTGTAGCCGACTCGGATGATATCTTGAATTTCTTTGACCACGAACAATCCTAGCTTCAAGCTTTGTGTTTAGAACACCAAAGTCTTCCACGTCAATTCCTTGATTCCACATAGACGTGTGTGTGGGCACACGTGAGACAAAACGGTTTCTTAAACACTCGAATTTCCACAAACACCAACGCATGCACGATGTGGAATTTTTGGAGAAAAAAATATTTCACTCTCTTTTGCTATATGAGAATTTCGGCCACACACTTTCTCTAGGGCTGAAAAGTGTTTCAAAATTGTCTCACAATTTTTCATTTATCCCATATTTAAAGAGAAGAAGTCAAACTTCAAAATAGGATCAAATCCTTATCTCCAATTTTGAATTTGGAACAAAAAATCCCTTCCCCTTATCCTCTTAATGGCCGGCCACCCTAGGGTTTTATCCCTTTGTGTGTGGCACCTAAATAAGATAAGGAAGGAAGATATTTTATCCATTATCCAGTAGTCCAATTTTAATTCAGATTCAAATTCGAATTTAAGTCAAACTTAAATTAATTTGAATTCTAAATTGAACAACTTATCAAAGAAGTTTAAATTGATAAATCTAGATATGTTCAAATTCAAATTCAAATTAATTCTCAATTAATTATTCTTCGAGTATTTAATTTTAGAATTGCGTAATTCTAAAATTCCCATTTTGCCCTTTGTGTCTGGTAGAATTACAAGGACGACGCGGGGACTAATGGACCTATAATTCTGAGCTTCAATAAAATTAATAATTAATTAAACACTTTAATTAATTAATTAATTCTATTAATTCCAAATTTCCAATAGTTACTCCACTATAAACTTGGAATTGCACTCTCGGAATTATAGACATTAATTACTTCTAAACTGTGAAGTGTCCATTTGATATAGTCATTGCATATAGATCGATCCTCCATAAATAATTCATAATTAGAGTCAGGTAGAATCCGTTAACCTCTCTAATTACATCTTTATCCTTGAGTACCATTCATTCTCTAATGGATAGTGATTCATAAAACACATTCATGAACCAGAGCGCTCTTACTAATCCAAGTACCGAATCAACACTCAGGAGAATTATTTATCTCCTTCTTTCTTAAGAAGGAATGGATTCCATCTCGTATAATAACATTCCCAGCTACTTATTTCATTATGTCTCCAAAATACAACGAATAGGATTCAGGGTCTCGGAATCCCTACCGAGTAAATCAAAAGACATAAATCCATAAATAGGAGTTTGTTAAGAACTCAGGATTAAGATCATTCTATATATGACCATCGGTAGACTCAATTAGAATTTCTATGCTTAACGGAAATTATTAGAAATTCATATTGTGTCTGCGTCCATGTTCCACATAATCTCATTATGCGAAATACACTCATTCAATATCTCGCCATATTAACAGTGCGGATAACTCTGTTCCATTCTAAATGGGAATGACATGTATTAATAATGTTTTAATTAAAGATTCCGAACTTTAATTAAATTCATCATGAACATTATCCTCTTGTATACAACACTTATATACCATGTTTAAGGTTACATAAATAATCAAGGAATTTTATTTGATATTCATAAAATATTCATAAATATATGCACATAAAATGATGAATAAACTATTTTATTAAATAAATAATAAATATCCTTTTACATCTCATGCTTTCAGGACACTATTCCTAACAATCTCCCACTTGTCCTAAAGCAGGTGTGTCATGTCTCTAATCCCAAATCTATCTAATTGCCGATCAAAAACATTCAATGGCAATGTCTTGGTGAACGGGTCGACAAGGTTGTCCGACGACGCGATCTTGAACCGCTTACATCGCCTCTATCCACAATGTCTACGATCGGTGATATTTCCTTTCTATATGTTTCGCACTCTTATGGCTTCTAGGTTCTTTTGAGTTAGCCACCGCTCCCTTTGTTGTCACAATAGAGCTTAATTAGCTTATCCATATCCGGAACAACTTCCGGATCGGTTAAGAACTTCCCGAGCCATGTAGCTTCTTTTGCGGCTTCAAGTCGCAACATATTCAACTTCCATGGTAGAGTCAACAACACACTTTTGCTTTATACTTCTCCATACCACGGCTCCTCCAATAAGAGTGAACACAGATCCGGATGTCGACTGTCGACTATCTCTATCTCGATTGGAAATCGAATCTGTGTATCCGGTGAGAGATAGATCTTCTCGGAATATACTAACATATAGTTTCTCGTTCTCCTAAGATACTTGAGAATACACTTCACTTTGCAACCCAATGATCTAATCACGGGTTGACGGTAGCGATGACCGACTACTCCCATCGCATAGCGAGATATCTGGTTTTGTACAGTATGGCATACATAAGGCTTCCCGGGTACCAAGCGTAGGGATACCTTCTCATATCTTCTTCTGCTGCGGGGTCTTTGGACATTGCTCCTTAGAAAGATGAATACCATGCCTAGAAGGCAAATTCCCTTTCTTGGAGGTTTGCATCGAATACCTAGACAACACTTTGTCTATATAAGATGCTTCGATAACATAAAAAGCTTTTTCTTGCGATCTCGAATAATCTTGATCCCAAGAACATAGCTTGCCTCTCCTAAATCTTTCATTTGGAATTGGTGGCTAACCACTCCTTTACATCCATCATCATTCCCATATCATTCCCTATGAGTAGGATGTCACCGGCGTAAAGAATTAAGAAGACCACTTTCTCTTCTTTCTTGTACTTGTAGGCGCATGGTTCATCAATGTTTTGATCAAATCCATAAGACTTTACTGACCTCATCAAACCCGATGTTCCATGATCTAGAAGTTCGCTTGGTCCATAAATGGACCTTTCGGTTTGCGAGACTTTTCTCGCTGTTGGCCTTCCACTATGTAACCATCTGGCTAATCCATATAGATGGTTTCATCAAGATAGCCATTCAGAAAAGCTGTCTTGACGTCCATCTGCCATATCTCATAGTCAAAATATGCTGCAATGGCCAGGAGTATCCGGATGGACTTAAGCATGGCTATTGGCGAGAAAGTTTCCTCATAGTCAACTCCCTCCTTTTGGGTATAACCCTTAGCCACTAGTCTTGCTTTAAAAGTCCCTACTTTTCCATTCGCTCCTCTCTTTCTCTTGAAGATCCACTTGCATGCAATGGGTTTTACCCCTTCGGGTAGATCTACAAGTTGCCAGACTGAGTTAGAGTGCATAGACTCCATCTCGAGTTTCATAGCTGCTTGCCATTCTTCCTTATCTGTAATGACCGGGAAAATATTAAGTCAAAATCGGACAGTCCGGTATTTGACCGTAATTATTCCCGGAACAGAAAGTAGTAGAAATATTGATGTAATCAGGAAAGTGTTATGTAGAAACTTTATATATGGGGTAAAATCACCCGAAAAGTGTAAAGTTATAATACGAATATTTTTACAGAGAAAATTCGTAAATATCAGTTGTGAATAGTGAAATATCGGTTAAAAGTTAGAAATTTTAACAGGTATATTTTAGTTATGAAAAACTAAAATATTTGGTAAATGACCAAATGACCAGTTAGAAAAAGAGTAGAAATATTAGAAGTAAGGAAAATGGCAAAAGTTCCTGAAACAGAATTTTCCCGAGTCAGTTAAAAGCGAAAATCGTAAAAAAAAAAAAGCACCGCGAGGGTACGCGTTTTGGGCGATTCTGGATCGTTTAAAATGAGAATTTCAGAAAAAGAAATTGACTATTGAGATACCCAAGAGAAGTGGGTTGAATATGAGAAATTTGACCCAAGGTGCTCGGCGATCCGTAAAAAAGATATAGAACCCTGCACGGGTGTGAAATTATCGGACGGAAAGAGACTCGTTTTGAAAACGGAAAGTTTGGTCTTGACAAGAAAAAATGTGGGGAACACGGAACCACTTAAATTAAGTGTTAAACTTAATTAGAATTAGCAAAATTAAATTATAGGAATTAAAGTGATTTCTTTAATTTAATTTTAGAAAGTAATAATAGATATTATTAAAAATATTATTATAATATTCATTATTACATTAAAGAGGCCTACGGAAGCACATTAGAACACAAAGTGTTCTATTTTCTAAAGAGTGGCCGACCAAGAAGAAAGAGAGAGAGAAAAGAGAGAAAATCAAGGGAAAATCAAGGAATCACCCGTTTTTTCCGAAATTTCTTCCGTTCAGTCCGGTAGAAACATAACCCGAGGCGTTCTAGTGGAGAATCTCAACTTTTCAAGGTAAGATTTCAGATTTTTCATGAGAAACTGCTTGCTTTTTCGTTTTTATGAATAGTAACTCATCTCGGGAAAAATCCGTAAAACTAAAAAACGAAACCGAGGTTTTGTCGGGGACTACGATAGGAGTTTAATGTGCAAGTATTGAAAGGATTGAACAATTTTTTTTGGATTAACACTAAAAAATTCGGAATACCCTAGAAATGGAGAAAATGTATTTTTGTTCAATTTATATAGCAATTTGTGTTCAGGAATGTGAATCTGGACTACAGGTACCGAAATCATAAGTAAAACGAGTTATTGAAAACTCGGGAAACGAGGAAAATTAACGCGAAACTCTGCCGAAATTTCCTAAAATCTAGTTAGCAAGCAATGAGTTAGGAATCTGATTCTAGAGAATGGATAACAGTTTTAAACCTCGGAAACGAATAGATTAAGATTCAGAAACCGAGATATACGAATATGTGTAAATTGCCTCTTGAGCTAGAATTCGGCCTTAAGGGGAAAAAGTCCATAAATGAGTTTGAAATTAGATTTAAGAATCTAAGTATGAGGAATTGTGATTGGAATAGGGAATTGATACCTATTTCCATGAAACAGGTTTTGGCATGAGAGCCGAAGCAACAAGAAAGAAATTCAAGCAAGCGGGAATCCTAGCGGATTAACGGTAAGTATAGACATATATGTTTGTCTGGACTCGAGTAAGCTGTAGTTAGACTTAGAACTATGAATTTACTTATGTTCTTAAGTCTATGTGATTACATGTGATTATACATGTTTGGAGGGCTTAATGCTCTAGATTTCAGAAGGGCGACATATGGTTACCCTTATGCATAGTTAAAAGACTGACGGGTCGTCGGCCTCTGCAAGGGAGGAAAATCTCAAAGAGTAGAGATTCCGACTTGACCGCACAAAGAAGTAATGAGCCAAAAGTAAAAAGATCGACGGGTCGTCAACCTCCATAAGGGAGGGAAATCTCCTGAGTAGAGATTCCGACTAGACCAGCCAAAGAAAGTAAGAAGAGAAAGATAGAAAGTAGTTTAAAGCATGTTTCACATGAGCATATTTGCATCATAACTCTTAATGTAATTTCTATTAGTTTATGATGTATGCATGTTTATACTTGGCGGCGTTAGCTCATCGGTTTACTCGTGTGCGGGTAACAAAGGTAAGCGACTAGTCATATAGTGGTTTGCTTGATGGACATGCGGAGGCAAGGGTGGCGGAAATGTCATGGGTACACGGGAGTGGTCTCTACTACGCTCGCTTAGAAATTAAATTCCGCTGCAAAGTAATGTAATATAAAATACTAGTATGTATGTTCAGTTCTAAGAAGAAGATATTACAACCATTGTCTTAGTAAAGAACAACGGACTGTAATAAATTATGACAAGTTTTCGGAAACTAGTTTGATATCCGAATCTTTAAAGTAATAGCAAGATATGTTATTAGTGTAACAACATAACATGTTAAGAACCCGATGGTTAAAGTAAAGAAAAAAAAAATTTACCCGCACATGAACGTAAATTAAATAGACAATAGTCTAACAACGAATATTGGATTAGACTATAACTTAGCCTAATAGTAGTAGTATAAGGAACGGCGACCGCGCCGCGAGGGCGCGGGACGCCACAGTTGGTATCAGAGTGGCGTTCCTACTCCTGCCATGACAAGTCCCGCACCTATGCTTCTGCGCAGTCCAGGAAAATTAGTTTATGAACTAAAACTGAGAATTTGTTATTTCTTTTGGCAAGACAGAACAGGTACTAATGGATCGATCATATCCATCATCCCGGTTAGCGCCCACACCACAAGAGAATATGTTGTGGGGACGGGTAAGAATGTTTCTAATGTCACGGTTCTGACAAACAGAAAGGTCGGTACCCACTCCTGCTAGATATAGCCATCCACCAGTGGATTGGGAGTTAAGGGCTCTAGAGCCCATGGCAGCTGAAGCTGCACACCGAGCAAGGAAAGTTATTTTGACTACAGGTCGAGCGGTAGCTAGGTTCTACACCTGTAATCCACCTTCCTTTGATGGGCTTTCACATCCCACTAGAATTAGGGATTGGCTGCACCGTGTCGAGTATGTGATGCGAGCCTGTGACATAGCTCGAGAGGAGTGGATTGTACTCGCAGCAAGTCTGTTAGAGGGCAATGCCCTAATCTTTTGGCAAGCTTTGGATGAGGACGAAATAGCAGAGATGCAATGGGAAGACTTTTGCCACATGTTGAAGCATCAGTTTCTTCCCTAAGTCATGCCATCAGAGACGGCACTACAGCAGAGTGAAGAGATACAGAGCCAGGTGAGTGTAGCCATGACCTATACCTAAGCTCGAGAGTTTATCATACAAGCCGAGTGGGCAAGTATGAGATCGGATGAGGCCGTTGTAGCCTATATAGCGAGAGTTTTGATAGAGGTACTAGCTCCGAATCGAATTTTTAATCTAAGTGAGGAGGAGCAGTGTCAGATCCTATGGAGAGGTCTGACGGAAGAGTACCAGCGTCGGCTAGTTCCGCGATCGGATCAGACCCTCACACAATTTATTATTGAGGCGAAGCATTGTGAACACCAGCTGCTAGAGGAGAGGACACGGCCAATGGTGGTTAGGTGAGACTTCCCGTTTTCCAATACCCGTATTAGGAGACATGACGCGGAAGCCACTACCTCTTGACAACGACCGAGACCCGAGATAGAGGCAGCGGACGAGCCTATGGCCGTTCGGCGAAGATGGACCTACGTTGGGACCGTTGGTGAGGAAGCTAGTGGTAAGCCTCAGTCGGATCCCGAGGAGGATTCGGAGGAAGTCCCCGAGGAGGATCCAGAGGGGGATCCTGAGGAACACGTAGATGATGAAGATTAAGTTAGGACTTAGCGTCTTATTTATTTAAATATGATGCAAGGTTATGTAAATAGTATTGAGAAACTTACACTAATGATGTTTCATGTATGATGTGATATGTATGGAATGGGACATACATAATAGATTTGAATGAAAGGCTTAAAAACCTTTACTTTTGTGATGATTTGTATATGATGTGATATGCATGATATGGGGCATGCATAATAGGAGAACATATAGAATGTATGTTTTGCTAGTTGATATGAGAATGAATGATAGTTTAAAGTATTGGAAGTCAAGGAACTTCTAGAAGCAGTTCTTCTTGCACTTAGACTAACAATGTTGCTCTTTAAGTGATATAGACACAGCGACATGGTTCGTACACGTCAAAAGAGAACCCAAGCAGAACAGAATCCTCCAGCACTAGACCTAGCTGAAGAAGTAGCAGGTCTGAGGGGGCAAATAGCAGCCCAGGCTGAGGAAAGCAGACAGTTACGAGAATTGCTTACCCAGTTGATACAGGATCAGCAGGTTGGAGGAGCACCCCTCCGCAGCGGTTCCAAAGACAAGCCGCCCAACTTGAGCAACCCGCAGAGGGTTGAACCCCAAGAGCCGATAAGGGGTGAGATGGGGCACCAAGAAATGGTCCCAAGGGAACCATTGTATGTAAGGTTTAAGAGAATGGCACCTCCAGAGTTCGATGGATCAATAGATCCACTGAGGTCGAGGAATGGTTAGCATCCATTCAAACGGTGTTTGAGTTTATGGAACTCACCGATGTGGAGAAGATTCAGGCGCCGCTTTTGTATTAAAGAAAGATGCCCGCTATTGGTGGGAATCAATTGTGCTTTAAGGAATGTGAGAGAGATATTGTGGGATGAATTCCTATGGGAATTTAACCGTAAGTATTACAACTTAGAAGCCCTGAAGACTCAACAGAATGAGTTCAACAATTTTAAGCAGGGCGACCAGACAGTTGTAGAAGCATGCCGACGATTTGATCAGTTGGCACGACTATGTCCTCAGTTGTTTCCAACAAAGGAAGAGAAGGTTAGGAGGATGATTAATATGCTCCAAGGAGATATAGCCACCGTTGTGGAAAGTGGGGAGTATCCACCAACCACGGTAGCCGATCTAGTGAATCGGGCAATACGTGCAGAGCATAACATTGCCAAATCTAGAGAGGATAGGGCAAGCCTTTAAGACAGCACTACCATCCGGTGATGTGTTGTTGTCTAGTCACTGGTTACGTCACGTACTAGCAGAGATAGCAGGAAGAGAACTAAGTGCAGACCTTGTTGTACTGAACTTAGTAGATTATGATGTGATCCTAGGAATGGATTTTCTAGGAAAGTATAATGCTACAATAGACCATAGAAAGAAAAAGGTAGTTTTTCAGTCAGAAGGAGAACAAATGTTTGAGTACATGGGTTCCACGTCAGGGACACCCAGACGTTTTATTAGTTCCCTAGAAGCCAAACGATTGATGTGTAGTGGATGCACTGGATATTTGGCGTATGTGGTGGACAGGAACCAAGAGGGGAAACATCAACCAGAAGACGTTCCCATAGTCAAGGAGTTCCTAGACGTTTTTCCAGAGGAACTACCCGGACTTCCTCCAGAACGGGAAATAGCTTTTGAGATAGAGCTTCTCCCAGGCACCGCACCAATATCAAAAGCACCGCAGGATGGCTCCAGTGAACCGAAAGAGTCATGGGTTCAACTCCAAGAGATGTTAGACAAAGGCTTCATCGCACCGAGTTTCTCGCCATGGGGAGCTCCTGTCCTCTTTGTCAAAAAGAAGGATGGCACGCTTCGGATGTGCATAGATTATAGAGAGCTCAACAAAGTCACCATCAAGAACAAGTACTCGTTGCCACGAATCGATGACTTGTTCGACCAGTTGAAGGGAGCTACCACGTTTTCGAAGATAGACCTTCGATCGGGGTATCATCAGCTCAAGATTAGAGAAGAAGACATTTCTAGAACGGCATTCAGAACTCAGTATGGACACTACAAATTCTCAGTGATGCCGTTTGGACTTACAAATGCCCCAGCGACTTTTATGGACCTTATGAACAGAGTCTTCAGAGAGTATTTAGATAAGTTTGTTATTGTTTTTATCGATGACATCCTTATATACTCACAAGATCCACAGAGCACGCAGAACATTTGAGGATCGTGACTACACACGTTGAAGAAACATCACCTATATGCTAAGTTTTCTAAGTGCGAGTTCGGTTAGATAAAGTCCACTTCCTCGGACATGTAGTATCTAAGGAAGGAATCACCGTGGATCCAGCAAAAAGTTGAAGCGGTTGAGAAGTGGCCGGTTCAAAGAGTGTTACAGTAAATTCAAAGTTTCCTAGGATTAAGGTGGTATTATGGAAGGTTTGTTGAGTGATTTGGTCGTCTTGCGCCTCCTCTCTCCAATTTTTGGAGAAGTGTTCAGGAAGCGATGGGGTCGAATTACTCTATAGCACAAATAAGTTTCATCCCCCAGACGGATGGGCAGTCCGAGAGGACCATTTAGACCCTAGAAGATATGCTTCGTGCATGCACAGTGGATTTCAAGGGCGCATAGAGTATGAAGTTGCCATTGATTGAATTCTCGTATAATAATAGTTACCAAGCTTCCATCGGCATGGCCCCGTATGAAGCACTTTACGGAAGGAAGTGTAGATCCCTAGTTCATTGGTATGACACTCGGGAAAAGCAGCTTCACAAGACGGAATTCGTTCAAGAGGCCATTGAGACAGTGCAAAAGATCCGTAGAAGATTAGAGACGGCTCAGAGCCGGCAGAAGAGTTATGCAGATAAACGACAGAGACCCTTGGAATTTTCTGTAGGGGACTCTGTATTCCTAAAAGTCGCACCAATGAAGGGTGTGATGCGTTTTGGGAAGAAAGGTAAGCTGAGTCCACGTTACATAGGGCCTTTTGAGATCATTGAAAGAATAGGAAAGGTAGCTTACCGACTAGCTCTACCGCCAAAGTTGGCTTCAGTGCACAGTGTGTTTCATGTAGCAATGCTCCGGAAGTATATCTCGGATCCATCGCATGTGTTACAACATGAGCCTATTCAAGTTCATGAAGATTTGTCCTATGAGGAACAACCAGTCCAAATTCTAGCCAGAGAAGAAAGGAAACTCAGAAGTCGTAGTATCCCAATGGTTAAAGTGCAGTGGAAAAATCACAATGTTGCAGAAGCCACTTGGGAAGTAGAAGAAGAGATCAGACAGAAGTACCCCCAGTTGTTCTGATTTTTGGGACGAAAATTCCTTAAGGAGGGGTGAATGTAATGACCGGGAAAATATTAAGTCAAAATCGGACAGTTCGGTATTTGACCGTAATTATTCCCTAATGTAAAGTAGTAGAAATATTGATGTAATCAGGAAAGTGTTATGTAGAAACTTTATATACGGGGTAAAATCACCCGAAAAGTGTAAAGTTATAATACGAATATTTTTACAGAGAAAATTCGTAAATATCAGTTGTGAATAGTGAAATATCGGTTAAAAGTTAGAAATTTTAACAGGTATATTTTAGTTATGAAAAACTGAACTATTTGGTAAATGACCAAATGACCAGTTAGAAAAAGAGTAGAAATATTAGAAGGAAAATGGCAAAAGTTCCTGAACAGAATTTTCCCGAGTCAGTTAAAGCGGGAAACTGTAAAAAAAACGAGTACCGCAAAGGTACGCGTTTTGGGCGATTCTGGATCGTTTAAAATGAGAATTTCAGAAAAAGAAATTGACTATTGAGATACCCAAGAGAAGTGGGTTGAATATGAGAAATTTGACCCAAGGTGCTCGGCAGATCCGTAAAAGTAAAGATAGAACCTGTGCGGGTGTGAAATTATCGCATCGGAAAGAGACTCGTTTTGAAAACGGAAAGTTTGGTCTTGACAAGAAAAATGTGGGGAACACGGAACCACTTAAATTAAGTGTTAAACTTAATTAGAATTAGCAAAATTAAATTATAGGAATTAAAGTGATTTCTTTAATTTAATTTTAGAAAGTAATAATAGATATTATTAAAAATATTATTATAATATTCATTATTACATTAAAGAGGCCTACGGAAGCACATTAGAACACAAAGTGTTCTATTTTCTAAAGAGTGGCCGACCAAGAAGAAAGAGAGAGAGAAAAGAGAGAAAATCAAGGGAAAATCAAGGAATCACCTGCTTTTTGCCGAAATTTCTTCCGCTCAGTCCGGTAGAAACATAACCCGAGTATGTTCTAGTGGAGAATCTTAACTTTTCAAGGTAAGATTTCAGATTTTTCATGAGAAACTGCTTGCTTTTTCGCTTTTATGAATAGTAACTCATCTCGGGAAAAATCAGTAAAATCGAAAAAAACGAAAACCGAGGTTTTGTCGGGGACTACGATAGGAGTTTAATGTGCAAGTATTGAAAGGATTGAACAATTTTTTTGGATTAACACTAAAAATCCGGAATACCCTAGAAATGGAGAAAATGTATTTTTGTTCAATTTATATAGCAATTTGTGTTCAGGAATGTGAATCGGACTACAGTACCGAAATCATAAGTAAAACGAGTTATTGAAAACTCGGGAAACGAGGAAAATTAATTAAACTCTGCCGAAATTTCCTAAAATCTAGTTAGCAAGCAATGAGTTAGGAATCTGATTCTAGAGAATGGATAACAGTTTTAAACCTCGGAAACGAATAGATTAAGATTCAGAAACCGAGATATACGAATATGTGTAAATTGCCTCTTGAGCTAGAATTCGGCCTTAAGGGGAAAAAGTCCATAAATGAGTTTGAAATTAGATTTAAGAATCTAAGTATGAGGAATTGTGATTGGAATAGGGAATTGATACCTATTTCCATGAAACAGGTTTTGGCATGAGAGCCGAAGCAACAAGAAAGAACTTCAAGCAAGCGGGAATCCTAGCGGATTAACGGTAAGTATAGACATATATGTTTAACTGGACTCGAGTAAGCTGTAGTTAGACTTAGAACTATGAATTTACTTATGTTCTTAAGTCTATGTGATTACATGTGATTATACATGTTTGGAGGGCTTAATGCTCTAGATTTCAGAAGGGCGACATATGGTTACCCTTATGCATAGTTAAAAGACTGACGGGTTGTCGGCCTCCGCAAGGGAGGAAAATCTCAAAGAATAGAGATTCCGACTTGACCAGACAGTAAGTAATGAGCCAGTAAAGTAAGAGACTGACGGGTCGTCGGCCTCCGCAAAGGAGGGAAATCTCACAGAGTAGAGATTCCGACTAGACCAGCCAGTAAAGTAAGAAGAGAAAGATAGAAAGTAGTTTAAAGCATGTTTCACACGAGCATATTTGCATCATAACTCTTAATGTAATTTCTATTAGTTTATGATGTATGCATGTTTATACTTGTTGAGCGTTAGCTCATTAGTTTACTCGTGTGCAGGTAACAAAGGTAAGCAGCCAGTCATATAGTGGCTTGCTTGATGGACATGCGGAGGCAAGGGTGGCGGAAATGTCATGGGTACACAGGAGTGGTCTCTACTACGCTCGCTTAGAAATTAAATTCCGCTGCAAAGTAATGTAATATAAAATACTAGTATGTATGTTTAGTTCTAAGAAGAAGATATTACAACCATTGTCTTAGTAAAGAACAACGGACTGTAATAAATTATGACAAGTTTTCGGAAACTAGTTTGATATCCGAATCTTTAAAGTAATAGCAAGATATGCTATTAGTGTAACAACATAACATGTTAAGAACCCGATGGTTAAAGTAAAAAAAAAAAAATTTACCCGCACATGAACGTAAATTAAATAGACAATAGTCTAACAACGAATATTGGATTAGACTATAACTTAGCCTAATAGTAGTAGTATAAGGAACGGCGACCGCGCCGCGAGGGCGCGGGACGCCACATTATCAGAATCATCCATCACATCCCTAAAGGTCGATGGATCCTCCTTACCGTCATCAGCAGTGACGATTTGGGCTTCCCCGGTATAACGGTCGGGTAACCTACTTACCCTCCCACTATGACGAGGTGCCATAGGAGTCTGATCAGGAACTATGGTCTTTTCTCTGAGTGGTTCGACAACTCTTGTCGAATGTGGTCTGATCTCATCGGAAAGTAACTCTTCTAATACTATCTTACTTCTGGGCTTGAAATCTATCATATAGTCATGCTCGAGAAATGTGGCATTTGTCGATACAAACACCTTTTGATCTTCAGGACTATAAAAGAAACCTCCCTTTGTCCCATCGGGATATCCTACAAACATACATACTTCTGACTTGGGTTCCAACTTCCCAGTCTTTCCCTTCAGCACGTGTGCTGGACACCCCCATATGCGCACGTGTCTCAAACTAGGTTTTCGACCGCACCACAACTCTAAGGGTGTTGTAGGTACAGACTTAGATGGAACTCTATTCAGAATGTAGGCAGGTGTTTTTAGGGCATAACCCCAGAATGAAGTAGGCAGTGAAGAATAACTCAACATTGATCTCATCATGTCAAGCAAAGTCCGATTTCTCCTTTCGGCCACACCATTCTGCTGTGGTGTACCGGGTGCAGTCAATTGGGATACCACACCTTCTTCAATCAATAAATCCCGGAACTCTTGGTCCAGGTATTCACCCCCTCGATCTGATCGAAGTGTCTTGATTGGTTTACCTATTTGTTTTTCAACTTCTGCTCGGAATTCTCTAAAGTTTCCAAAAGTTTCAGATTTCTGTTGCATCATGTAAACATAACCATATCTCGAATAGTCGTCAATAAAAGTGACGTAATATTCATAACCTCCTCTAGCTTGGACGTTTAACGGTCCACATACATCCGAATGTATCAACTGAAGGGGTTCTGTAGCTCTTTCTCCTTTCGTCGTGAAAGGCCTCTTGGTCATTTTACCTTCCAAACAGATTCACGATCGAAAGCTCACCAACTTTTTTAGTTCGCATAAAGGACCATCCTTTACCGGTCATTCAATCCTTTTTAGGTTAATATGACCAAGCCTAAGATGCCATGAGATATGTATTGTTATCGTGAGAAATCTTTTGCTTTTTATTCTTAGGTTCGACAACTCGAACATTTCAAGATTATTAAGCAAGTGAGTTAGGTATTGGTTTTATGCAATATAAACCATCATCCAGACATCCAGAACAAATATTTAGACCATTTCGAGAAATATGAACAAATTCATTATCAAAATAAACTTTAAATAATTGTTCAAATAATTTGGCCACAGAAATCAAATTTCTGCGAATGTCTGAAATAAAATAAACATCGTTCAAAACTAAAAATTTATTTTCCCTAAATCGAAGTCTAACTTCTCCCACTGCTTTTGCCAAAACTCTTGCGCCATTGCCTACTTTCATCGTGTAGTGCCCCTCGGCTAACTCAGTATAAGAACTAAGACTTTGCAAAGAAAAACAAACATGATTAGTTGCTCCCGAATCAATTATCCAGGCTGAGGTATCACCCTCTACTAAACATGTTTCAAGAACTAGTAAATCTGATTTACCTTGTTCCTTTTTCTTCTTCGCTTTTCCCTAGTTCTGGTTCTTTCTTTTGTTTTTACCAGAACTTCCTGCAACTACAACATTTGCTTCTCCTCCCCTTCTTTTGTTGGTGGATTCGAAGTTTTGCAGGTCATTCGAGAGTTCAGTGAGATCGCACTTCTTTTTGTTCATAACAAAGTTGTTCACGAACTCATGAAAGTCAGGGGACAGGCTTTCTAGGATGATGCCAACTTGGGTGGCTTCATCGATTCTGGCACCATTGAGCTCCGCATCGTGGAGGTGATCAATCATGTTCAAAACATGTGCCTTGACTGAAGAACCTTTCTTCATTTTGTCGCTCATGAAAGCCCTTACGGCATCCAAACGAGCCTTTTCAGAAGTAGCGCCGAACATGGCTTCTAGAGACTCCATTATCTCATAAGCAGTCTCCATCTCCTCATGCTTCTTGCAAAGCACATCGCTCATACTAGCCAGCATAAAGCACTTTGCTTTATTGTTGGCCTTGATCCAGCAATCAAAATGCTCCCTTGCAGTTTTGGATGCATTAGCCGCGGGTTCAGGAGGACATTCTTCCGCTAGGACAAACTTATAGTCTTCGCAGACCAATAGTATGTTCATGTTACTCTTCCACTTAGCATAATTATCAACATCTAATTTTTCAGTCGCTAGTAGTGTGATAATGGGATTCGACATATTGCTGGGAATAAATAGAATATTCATCTAATCAATTTATGTGCATGAATATCAAGGCATCTAAATTTTGGCACAATTAAATATGATGCATGATGCACATGAAAAATACATAAATCATGTTTCAATTTTAGGTGCCAACGATAATCTAATTTTCCACATATAAAGTGTACCTTTGGGTAGTCAAGTTATATGCCAATTAGACCGAGACTCTTCTCAGTTAATAAACATAGTCAAAATATCTCATATTTTCATATTTATTAACTACCGTTATTTTTAGTCAAAATATAACCAACAAATTTGATTATATTTTATGAGTGTCACCCACCGTTTCAGATCCCATAGACTTAACTCTGGATTGCTACCTTTGGGTAGTCAATTCGGAAATACATCCTGAAATCTTATCTCTAGGAAGCCAACCTTGTTATTGATTTGGCAAGGACACTCTCCTTTAGGAGGGCGATTCAATGTCGCCACAAAGCCCCTTTCCAGATCTCATGGTGTTGCGCTAACGGTGGAGACTAGTGGATCGTATTGTCATACAACCCTCTCCCACTCATTATTTTGCAAACATGTATTTTGTTTGAAAAACATTTCATGATTTTCAAATTGAAAAATAAACAATTTATTTTTCGGATATGTGAAATTCAAAAATTTAACTTTTAAATTCAATTTCACATGTAAAATTATTTTGCAAATCAATTTTGCAACTTAAATCAATTTAATCATATTAAATCGATTTATAGCGCATGGTTCTTATTTTATTTTATTTTTCTAAAACACTTTTATAATAAATAAAATAAATAATAACATATGCGCGTGTATGCATGGCATGTTATAAAAACATATGAGTAGGCACATTATATCTACATGGCATGTTATATGCATGGACATATATAATATATAATTATCAACATAAAATATAAATATATGCAATCAACTATTAAGATGGATTTGACCGGGTCCCATGGAAAAATAAATTACAACTCAATCGAACCGAATAAATAAATAATTACAATAATCATGTTCTTCCGTTACATCAACGGGTCTTCGATTCTTGAATTCTTTATTCTTCGGCTTCATTCTTTATGGCCGGGTTGGATTTCACCTTCCTTGGGATCCGAAACTTTTCTGGGCTCGTCAGCACGCTTTTACGAGGGTTTCGGAAACCTTCGGGCCCGTTCAGGATCAAATCCCGAACTTGGGCCGCCACCGGCGCTGGGCCGCGGCCTGGCCACGCCACTGGGGCGAGGCCTGGCCATGCTGGGGGGGCGGCCGACGCACGCGCTGGGGACGTCTGGCCCCGCCGGGCCGCGTCTGGCCCCGACGCACAGGGGCCGCGTTTGGAACTTTCCGGGCACTTTTTTCTGGGCTTCTTTGAAGGCTTCAAACATGATCTTCAAGGCCTCCTTCTTGATTCAAAATCAAAAAACCCTAATTCTACCCAAATCCTAGAATTACAATAATTCTAATCCCGAATTAAATTACAAATAATTTATTAACGAATGAATATAACCGATCCATGGAACCATATAATTAACGACCAAATCCATCATCCATGCATTCATCATCATGAATAAAAATAAACATCCATAAATGCAAGTGCCTACTCATCACATACATACATATTTAAGTATCACATATTTAATATTGATTATGATTATCAAATAATCGAAGCATAAATTAATATCGTCTATAGACCGCTCTGATACCAATTGTTGGTTGCCGAATCGAATTCGGCGGCGGAAACGCAGCGGAATAGCGGATCGTGTATAACAAAAATTTTCATAAAACTTTTGAGATACTCTATAGATTATATTAATTTATGCACCAATAAATTAATCTCATTAATTTATAAGATTCAAGGATCAACAAAAAAAAAATACCTTGTAGCCGACTCGGATGATATCTTGAATTTCTTTGACCACGAACAGTCCTAGCTTCAAGCTTTGTGTTTAGAACACCAAAGTCTTCCACGTCAATTCCTTGATTCCATGTAGACATATGTGTGGGCACACGTGAGACAAAACGGTTTCTTAAACACTCGAATTTCCACAAACACCAACGCATGCACGATGTGGAATTTTTGGAGAAAAAAATATTTCACTCTCTTTTGCTATATGAGAATTTCGGCCACACACTTTCTCTAGGGCTGAAAAGTGTTTCAAAATTGTCTCACAATTTTTCATTTATCTCATATTTAAAGGGAAGAAGTCAAACTTCAAAATAGGATCAAATCCTTATCTCCAATTTTGCATTTGGAACAAAAAATCCCTTCCCCTTATCCTCTTAATGGCCGGCCACCCTAGGGTTTTATCCCTTTGTGTGTGGCACCTAAATAAGATAAGGAAGGAAGATATTTTATCCATTATCCAGTAGTCCAATTTTAATTCAGATTCAAATTCGAATTTAATTCAAACTTAAATTAATTTGAATTCTAAATTGAACAACTTATCAAAGAAGTTTAAATGGATAAATCTAGATATGTTCAAATTCAAATTTAAATAATCTCATTATTTAAATAATAATTAATTCTTAATTAATTATTCTTCGAGTATTTAATTTAAGAATTGCATAATTCTAAAATTCCCATTTTGCCCTTTGTGTGTGGTAGAATTACAAGGACGACGCGGGGACTAATGGACCTATAATTCTGAGCTCCAATAAAATTAATAATTAATTAAACACTTTAATTAATTAATTAATTCTATTAATTCCAATAGTTACTCCACTATAAACTTGGAATTGCACTCTCGGAATTATAGACATTAATTACTTCTAAATTGTGAAGTGTCCATTTGATATAGTCATTGCATATAGATCGATCCTCCATAAATAATTCATAATTAGAGTCAGGTAGAATCCGTTAACCTCTCTAATTACATCTTTATCCTTGAGTACCATTCATTCTCTAATGGATAGTGATTCATAAAACACATTCATGAACCAGAGCGCTCTAACTAATCCAAGTACCGAATCAACACTCAAGAGAATTATTTATCTCCTTCTTTCTCAAGAAGGAATGGATTCCATCTCGTATAATAACATTCCCAGCTACTTATTTCATTATGTCTCCAAAATACAAGGAATAATCCGTACCGAGTAAATCAAAAGACATAAATCCATAAATAGGAGTTTGTTAAGAACTGAGGATTAAGATCATTCTATATATGACCATCGGTAGACTCAACTAGAATTTCTATGCTTAACGGAAATTATTAGAAATTCATATTGTGTCTGCGTCCATGTTCCACATAATCTCATTATGCGAAATACACTCATTCAATATCCTTAAACAGTGCGGATAACACTGGCGTCCATGTGTCTGCGTCCATGTTCCATATTAACAGTGCGGATAACACCGTTCCATTCTAAATGGGAATGACATGTATTAATAATGTTTTAATTAAAGATTCCGAACTTTAATTAAATTCATTATGAACAGTTACTTTTGATTATTATCCTTAAACATTATCCTCTTGTATATAACACTTATATACCATGTTAAGGTTACATTAATAATCAAGGAATTTTATTTGATATTCATAAAATATTCATAAATATATGCACATAAAATGATGAATAAACTATTTTATTAAATATATAATAAATATCCTTTTACATCTCATGCTTTCAGGACACTATTCCCAACAACTTTCTCTCACGAGTCCTTTCTCCATCAATTCCTCGACTTGTCTTTGAAGCTCCTTGGTCTCTTCCAAGTTGCTACTATATGCGGGCCTATTTGGAATTGATGCCCCTGGAACAAAGTCAATTTGATGTTCGATCCCTCGGATTGCTGGTAAACCATGTGGTAACTCTTCGGGAAATACATCCCCAAACTCCTGCAAGAGAGAAACAACAACACTAGGTAACACGGGGTCAAGTTGGTTAGTGTTTAACAAGGTCTCCTTGTACATGAGTACATTCATCGGCCATTTTGAAATCAATGCTCTCTTAACCTCACTTGTTTTTACATAAAAATTTATTTGTTTCCTCTCAGGTTTTACCTCTTTGGCCGTGGGTCTCTCTTTTACCTCACTCTCATTATGCACGACCTCACTCTTCTTTTCTCGCTCTTTGTTTTGTTCACTCAATTTTTGTAACCTCACTTGGTCCTCATATACTTGTTTTAGTGTCAACTAAACTAAGGTGATAGCCCATTGATTGTGTGTGAATGAGTACTTGTTGGTGAAGCCATTATGTTGTACACGCTGATCAAATTGCCATTGTCTTTTGAGAAGGAGATGTCCCACTTGCATTGGTACCATGTCGCACAATACTTCGTCCTCATACTTACCAACTCAGAATGGTACAAAAACCTATTTTCTAACCTTCACTTCCCCACTATTATTTAGCCATTGTAACTTGTATGGACGAGGGTGTTTTAGAGTTGTGAGCCCTAGCGTTTCAACCATCGAAGAACTAGCGACATTAGTGCAACTACCGCCATCAATAATAACACTACATACCTTGTCTTTCACGTTGCATCAAGTGTGAAAGATGTTCTCTCACTGTGCTTCCTCTTCCTCTTCTCTAGCTTCCATATTTAGAACTCGACGTGTAATGTAACACCCTGAAGAATTAATTGAGATTAATTAAGGTAATTGAGATTATTAGTGTGCCTAACCTGACTTAATCAATTGAGTTTAAATAATTCCAAGGTATTTAAATTATTCACAGTAATTTATTTTAATCCAAAAGTGTGTATGGGCGCATTTCTGGACTGTTATATTTTACACATGTCATTTTCTTTTATTTTTCTTTTTCTTTTCTTTTTCTTTTTCCCTTCTTTTCTTTCCTTCTTTTTCTCTCCCGTGCATTTCCTCTCTCTCTCCTCTCTTCCTCTCTCTCTCTCTCTCTCTCTCTCTCTCTCTCTCTCTCTCTCTCTCCCATTTCTGTCCCAAATCGAACGGGTTTTGAGCCAAAGAAGAGTTTCAAAGTATTTTCAATGTCAAGAGAAGGATTCAAGGTAAGATTACTGAAAGAACCTCTCTTGAATCTCAAGTTTTTAGATTTTAAAACTTACTTTTGGCTCAAACCGGATTTTGATGATTTTTGAGTAAAACTAGAGTATAAATTGGAGATGTTGGGTTCTTTGGACTTGTTTTAGGACCTAGAACCCGGATCTAGTGTTTTTCCTTTGAAATATTTAGATTTGGGACTGGATTTGTAGATTTGGGACTGGATTGGATTACTTTAGGACTGAGAATTGATCCTAAAGTGGTGTTTTGTATCAGTGTTAACTGAGGATTCAGACTAAAGGGGCTTGAGGAAGTGGAAGCCAGAATAGGGCAACGCTAGTCCCAGGTTTGAAAATTCGAGGTAGGATTTCTATCCCTTTTCCTTGTGAGCCTGTTTTCAAAAAGAATTTTGGCCTTGAAAAATGTTTTAAAGAAAGGGATTGGTTTGTGAAAGAAAAATGTTTTAAAAACCATGGCTTGCTAGTTTATGGAAATCCTTGGCTTGTCCTATCCATGGAATCCATAGCTTGTCTAGTCATGGAACCTCATGGCCTGCTCAGTCATGGGGCCCGCGACTTGAGTAGTTCGTGGGGTCATATGAACGATTTCATAATGTTAAATGAATGATTTCTTAAGATAAGAGATCTTGTGAACTGGTAATAGTGTCTATTGCTGTAAGCCTAGATAGGATGCGGAGAGTGCATCCTCGGGGGCAGAACCCGAAACCAGTCCGGTAGGCGAGACACTTGGTGAGGTAAGTAATTTGCATTAATTACTTACTGAAGCCTGTAATACAGTTAGTTTCTGTTATATTTCCTTTGAGAAAAAGGATGTGAGGTTCCGGCTATTCTGGGGAAATGGCAAGCGGTGGCAGTAGTTCGTCTGGGAGTGACAGAAGTGCTCCTTACGGGCCCAGGTGTCACCATTGTGGGCAGGTGGACCATATTAGGAGGATTATCCTAATCGGCTGCCGGCTCAACAAGCCCAAAGTGACACTTCCTACAGCCAAGAAGGGCCACCACAGTACATGCCACCATACCAGCCGCAACAGATGCCATACCTTCCTGCACCGACTTATCAGCAACCTCAGTATACACAGTTCCGGCCTCAAGCGCCGAGACCGGCACAACCGCCTCCACCACAACAGTATAGGCCTCCGGCTCTGTGGCCTAATGTTGGTGATAGAGGAAAAGGAAAAGTACAGGGACAAGCTTATGCCCTGGCAGGAGGTAGCTCTGGAGGTCAGACCAGCAACGCGGTGGTTAAGGGTATGATTCTAATCTCTCATTCTTTTGCTCACGTGTTGTTTGATACAGGTGCCACACACTCGTTCATATCAAGTTCTTTTGTTCGGACTTTGAAACTGAAGAGTGAGAATCTAGAAGTCCCGATGACTTTGAACTCTCCACTAGGGTGTTGGAAATGTGTCCATAAAGTGGGATGTAATTTGTTATTTATGAAATGACAAATGTAAGACATTATTATTTTGCTGATTTTATAAAATAAGATAAAGTTATGTTTTGACACGTACTCAAGAGTGTTAGTAATATTGCTTAGTCCACAAACTGTTACCAACGAAAGAAGAGTCAGGGGAACCCTGCCGGACAAACTCTTCTGATACAGTTTAAAATAGATATTCGCAGTCTTAGGATTGATTGGGCAATCGAATCCGATTATGACTGTTAGATCGAACCATGTGATGCTGGTCTTGGGGCATGGGAGTTGGACTCTGTGGTTGATCTAGACATGCTCGCAACATGTTGAATAGACCATGTGACTGATTAGGCTAGAGTGAAAACCGTTTACACAACTCTAAACCTAATCATCACAACTTAAGTATATTTATATAATTATCTTAATCCTGAAGTGAATGCATAGCTCAACTTAGTATCTCATGATCTTTGATTCACCAATGAGATTAGTTCACAGTTATTGAACGACATCTTGGTTATTGGGATCATGACATTATTAAATTGGAGTTGTGTGTGATTCACAGATATGGAATTCGTAAGAAATAATATCACCTCATGCTTTATTGACGGGTGTGTAACCAGGCCTGGTATTCAATGATGATATTCATTGATTAAGACATCGTAACATGTGCGAGACATCTTACGAACGTTTGTCTTTCTTATTCACAGTCATATAAATGAGTTGAGGAAATAATGATTGGAATGGTAAAACAGTAATATTATATACCATTCTAATCACTGATATTTACGAAGGATAATAATGCATTTACACTGTGGACCATGTGATAAATTGTATCAACACCATTAGAAAAATTAGCGCACATGAATCGAGAGATTATTCGGCATCAAACTTTTAGTGGAGTTGTGCGATGTCAGAATTAAATACGTCGATAACTTATCGAGATAAGTTAGTCGAGTATTGTAATTCCATAGCTTTGTTCATGTGGGTCCATTCGGTCTCAAGGCTAGCTCTGATAAATGGAAAAACAGAAACTGATGTTTCGTTATATAATTATGTTTAAATTCATTATGTTATTTTTCATTTATTTGATAATTGAAAAATAAAAGGAATGAGTTTTGAATTTCAGAATTTATAGAGATTAATTTAAAATTCAAAATAAAATTTAAACATGATTTTATTTGGCAACTAAAGGAGAGAAAAATTTGATATATTATTTTGGGAAAATTCGGAAATCCCTTGCCATAAGGAGATTTTGAATTTTTCTCCAAAAGGGGAAGGAAAATTCGGAAATCCCTAGCCATGTGGGGATTTTCGGATTTCAATCCAAGGGTTAAGGGGAAATTCGAAAATCCCATCTAGGGTTTGAGTTTTTGAATTTCCTCCTATATAATGATATTATTGAAAACCCTAAGAGAGACTTCTAAGAGAAGAAAAATATATCACACATATTTCTCCTAATGGTGGCCGGTTTTTAGAGACATAAGAGAGGGAAATTGTTTCCTTAGTTTTTTTGGAAAAAGAGCTCACACTCTCATCCCAAATACTGTAGAGTCATAACCTTGAATCAACGAGTGGTTTTTGGTGTGATCGTGTCGATAAATCAATGATCTTGTTTCACGGCAATTCTCCATCTCAGAACGTGAGATAGTGAGGCAAGATCCTTGCGGTCATTTATTTCAATCGTCACAAAGGTATGTGTATTATTCTAATCCTTTGTCTATAAACATATATCATGCATGCATCTCTCGTTGTGGTTTATGTTTAATTTAGAATTAAATGGATATGATAAAATTTTTGAAATTCCGCCTACAATATTGTTGTTGTTCAAATGATTTTTCATATATAAATCACAACAAGATCCTACATCGGGTGTGTGGAGGTGATGAGTGTGTGTAGATCGTGTGATATCACGATTGGGGGTGAGCGATTAAGAGCGGATTTGATTATCCTTTCGATGAGCCTGTTTGATGTGGTACTCGGAATGGATTGGTTGTCCAAATACGGAGCAGTTGGTGATTGCTACCGTAGGAGAGTGACCCTGATGACTAAGTCGGGAGCAGTAATCGCATATCAGGTAGATATGAATCCAGTCCTAGAAGAACGGCTATTGAAGTACAGTGTTGGGGGACGGAGGAATCTGGCCTACTTTTCTTCCCTTCTTGGTTTAGAGGGTAAACCTGAGATAATTGAGGATAGTGCGGGAATTCCAGTAGTGGATGAGTTTGCAGATGTATTTCCTGAGGATTTACCTAGTTTACCGCTAGATAGGAAGATTGAATTCTGCATTGATTTGGTTCCAGAAACGGCACCCATTTCCATACCTCCCTATCGGATGGCACCTGCTGAATTGAGAGAGTTAAGAAAACAGCTTGAAGAGCTTGCAGAAAAGGGATACATCCAGAATATACTTCCCCTTGGGGTGCACCGGTGCTATTTGTGAAAAAGCACGATGGATCTCTTCGATTATGCATTGACTACCATCAATTAAACAGGGTAACTGTGAAGAATAAATACCCATTGCCGAAGATCGATGTGTTATTTGATCTGTTGGGTGGATCACAGTTTTACTCTAAGATTGACTTGAGGTACGGGTACCACCAATTGAAAATCAGGGAAGAGGATATTCCGAAGACTGCTTTTCAGACTCGATATGGACAGTTCGAGTTCCTGGTGATGCCATTTGGGTTGACAAATGCCCCTGCTGCATTCATGATGAACCATGTTTTTTGACCGTACTTGGATCGGTTTGTCATTGTGGTCATTAATGACATCTTGGTGTATTCAAACGCCTCGGGGAGTGGGCTAGGCTGTGTGTTGATGCAGGGTGGACGCGTTGTAGCTTACGCATCCCGACAACTAAAGCCACATGAACAGAATTACCCCACTCATGATTTAGAGTTGGCAGCGGTGATATTTGCTCTGAAGATATGGAGATGTTATCTTTATGGAGCAAGGTTTCAGGTCTTTTATGACCATAAAAGTTTGAAGTAGTTGTTTACTCAGAAAGACTTGAATCTTAGGCAAAGGAGATGAGTGGAGTACATGGAAGACTACGAATGTGTGACTTGCCTCTGAATTAAAGCTGAGCACTAGAAGCCAACGGGAGAGTTGCAACCTCTTCCTGTCCCTGGATGGAAATGGGAGCACATCACCATGGATTTTCTGATGGGGCTACCGAGAACAGAGCTGAAGCACGATGCCATCTGGGTGGTGGTGGACAGGTTGACGAAGTCTGTGCACTTCATACTGTTTCGTGCAACGTATTCTCAAAAGATTCTATCAGAATTGTACCTAGAGTACATCGTGAGGTTACACGGAGTGCCACTATCTATCACGTCTGATCGTGACACGTGTTTCAATGCACAGTATTGGAGGAGTTTCCAGGAAGCCATGGGAACAGATCTGAATTTTAGCACTACATTTCATCCTCAGACGGATGGACAATCTGAAAGAGTTATTTAGATTCTGGAGGATATGCTTCGTGCTTATATTCTGGAATTTGGTGAAAACTTGAAGAAATACCTGCACCTAGCTGAGTTTGCTTACAACAACAGCTATCAGGCCAGTTTGGAATGGCACCGTTTGAAGCTCTGTATGGTCATCCTTGTTGGTCATCTGTGTGTTGGTTGGAACCAGAGGATCGACTGAGCACTGGACCGAAAGTCATTCAAGAGAATAATAAGAAGATAGCTGTGATTCGAGAACGTCTGTTGACAGCTCAAAGTCGTCAGAAAAGTTATGCTGACAGAAGGCGTAGGCCTTTGGAATTCCAAGAAGGCGACTTTGTTTTGCTGAAGGTTTCCCCACATAAGGGAGTTGTTCGGTTCGGTGTGAAAGGAAAACTTGCACCAAGGTATGTGGGACCATTCCCGATCATGCAATGAGTCAGAGTGGTAGCGTACCGGTTGGCTTTACCGCCTGAGTTATCTCACATGCATGATGTGTTTCATGTCTCCATGCTTCAGAAATGTCAACCTGGGCCAACAGCAGTAGTGCAGAGGTTTGACGTTCCGATACAGTATGACGCGTCATACGAGGAGGCACCATTTCAGATTCTTGACCGAAAAATAAAGAATCTGTGTCACCGTGAGATCCCATTAGTGAAAGTATTATGGCAGCACCATGGAGTTGAGGAAGCGACATGTGAGCTTGAAACGACGATGCAGGAGCAGTATCCGCATCTGTTTACACTCTGAGGTAGGCTTTAATTTCGGGGACGAAATTGCCTAAGGGGGGTGGAGCTGTAACACCCTGAAGAATTAATTGAGATTAATTAAGGTAATTGAGATTATTAGTGTACCTAATCTGACTTAATTAATTGAGTTTAAATAATTCCAAGGTATTTAAATTATTCACAGTAATTTATTTTAATCCAGAAGTGTGTATGGGCGCATTTCTGGACTGTTATATTTTACACATGTCATTTTCTTTTATTTTTCCTTTTCTTTTCTTTTTCTTTTTCCTTTCTTTTCTTTCCTTCTTTTTCTCTCCCGTGCATTTCATCTCTCTCTCCCTCTCTTCACTTCCGCTCACACACACTCTCTCTCTCTCTCTCTCTCCCATTTCTGTCCCAAATCGAACGGGTTTTGAGCCCAAGAAAAGTTTCAAAGTATTTTCAACGTCAAGAGAAGGATTTGAGGTAAGATTACTGAAAGAACCTCTCTTGAATCTCAAGTTTTTTGATTTTAAAACTTACTTTTGGTTCAAACCGGATTTTAATGATTTTTGGGTAAAACTAGAGTAGAAATTGGAGATGTTGGGTTCTTTGGACTTGTTTTAAGACCTAGAACCCGGATCTAGTGTTTTCCCTTTGAAATATTTATATTTGGGACTGGATTTGCAGGTTTTTGGACTGATTTCCGCGAGCTTTTCTCGCGCAGTCGATTTCACCGGTCGACCTATGCGGTCGACTGGATTGCAGGCTGACCGGTCGACCTGTCCGGTCGACCGGTGTGCACACTACTGGTCGACTGGTAGTGTTGCACTGCTCCGTCACCGATCGACCGATGTACACGGGGTGTTTGGCCTGAAATTGTTATTTTGACCCCTGTTTTCGGGGAGAACCCAAATTAGCTTCATTTGGGGACTTGGGATAAAAGGATTAGCATCTTTAATCCTTGTTTGAGATTGAAAACCCTTGGAATTGATTATTGAAACATGATATTTGATTAGGGCACACTAATTGGGAAAGCTTGGTATATGGTTGAGATTGGATTACTTTAGGACTGAGAATTGATCCTAAAGTGGTGTTTTGTATCAGTGTTAGCTGAGGATTCAGACTGAAGGGGCTTGAGGAAGTGGAGGGCGGAATAGGGCAATGCTAGTCCCAAGTTTGAAAATTCGAGGTAGATTGCTATCCCTTTTCCTCGTGAGCCTGTTTTCAAAAAGGATTTTGGCCTTGAAAAATGTTTTAAAGAAAGGGATTGGTTTGCGAAAGAAAAATGTTTTAAAAACCATGGCTTGTTAGTTTATGGAAATCCTTGGCTTGTCCTGTCCATGGAATCCATAGCTTGTCTAGTCATGGAACCTCATGGCTTGCCCAGTCATGGGGCCCGCGGCTTGAGTAGTTCGTGGGGTCATATGAACGATTTCATAATGTTAAATGAATGATTTCTTAAGATAAGAGATCTTGTGAACTGGTAATCGAGTCTATTGCTGTAAGCCTAGATAGGATGCGGAGAGTGCATCCTCAGGGGCAGAACCCGAAACCGGTCCGGGTAGGCGAGGCACTTGGTGAGGTGAGTAATTTGTACTAATTACTTGCTGAAGCCAGTAATATGGAGTATTTTTAGTTATATTTCCTTTGAGAAAAAGGATGTGAGATTCTGGTTGTTCTGTCGGGGCTGAATGTCTTGTTTTATTCATTTATTCATTTACGCGTCTATTTATTTATTCGTTTATTTTAAATATTTCAAATTATATCCTACTGGGTCTTTCGCTCACGTTTTATGTTTTAAATGTAATCCCCTCCCAGGAGACTCGAGGGGTGGTGCAGGGTAGCTGGAGATTGCTACCGTTGGATCGAGCAAGTGTTGAGTTCATCCTCTGACATAAAGTGTAAGGAATTTGAGGAAAATTGTGTAAACTTATTTAATATTTGGATTTACTAGACTGTGGTTGATGTCTGTTGTAATGATTATTTACATGAGCATGTATGTACGATACTGTATGTCCTGTGGGGTGGAGCCCTGTGTGTCAGAGGCTCCTAGATTATGTAATTTATTTATATTTTAATGCAGCTAAGTGTGGGACTCGGTTGGGAATATGCTTTATTAATCCCAAATCGAGTTCCACGTCACCCACCCCATTTGGGGGGGTGGGTGACATGTAACTAGCCCAAGCATCTCCCCATGGGCTGCCTTAAATTCTTCTTCTCTTATGGGGGCGTCCTCCAATGGTGGCATATCCGCTAGATCATCTTCCTCTTCTGAATCAATATCTCCATTATCCCGGATCACCATCATTCGCCTGTTTGGGCATTGGCTTGTTATGTGCCCTCTTCCCTGACATTTGAAGCACTTAATCTCACTGGAACGAGTAGGAGTAGGGGCTGATTTACCTTGAAAGGCTACTGGATTGGTGGCTGGTTTGTGCTCAATTTTAGCCTTGAAGGGGGCTAAATCCTCATCTTTCTTTGTGTAGGTCGGCCTCCAAGGTGTAGTACTCAGATTTTGAGGGGCTGGTCTTGGTCGTGGACCACTCCTCTTGAGCTGCCTTTCAACTTTGATTGCCATATGCACCAAATCCTCCAATTCCACATAATGGTGTAGCTCGATTGTGTTGGCAATCTCTCGGTTTAGCCCATTCAAAAATCTAGCCATCATCGCTTCTCGATCCTCCTCCATATTCGCTCTAATCATTGCCATCTCCATCTCCTTAAAATACTCATCAACACTCCGGTTACCTTGATAGAGACCTTGCAGCTTGAGGAATAGATCTCGGTAGTAGTGGCTAGGCACAAATCTTCGTCTCATCACCCTTTTCATCTTGTCCCAAGTTTCGATAGGGCAATCTCCGTTTCGCCTTCTATTAATGCATACCTGGTCCCACCACACAATAGCATAGTCAGTAAATTCAATTGCGGCAAGTTTTACCTTCTTTAGTTCGGAGTAGTTGTGACAGTCGAACACCAACTCCATCTTCTTTTCCCATTCGAGAAAAGCCTCGGGATCACTTTTCCCTTGAAACGTAGGGATCTTCATCTTAATACTTCCCAAGTTGTAATCCGCCTGGGTCCTAACTTCGTTACTCTGTTCATACCTCCTATGGCTGCCCACGGACATACTATCAAACTCGTCCTCTAAATTTTCCTCTTCGAACTCTCCATTATCCTCCACCTCCTTTCAAGGCATCATGTTCTTCCTTGGAGCATTCGGTGGTGGTTTAATCTGTGGTGTTCCCTCCTCCACCCTATCTAACCTCTCATGTATATGTTCGAGCTCCACCCTCAAGATCCGTTTCATCTCTCCCATGAACGCCTTCATTTGTAAAGTCGGCGTGACAGTAGGTGGAATCTCTTCAGTTGTGGTTTTCTCTTGATTCTGTGACATGATTAAAAGACAAAAGGTTTTTTTTCAGACAATAATTCACTCAACTCTCGTGTTTCACTCAAGATAATTGGCTTTTATCCTCTAAAAAGCTCACATACTCTGCCTTTTTCCTCTCGTATTCTTCTTTTAGTTCTTTTAAAACTAAACCAATAATAAGAAAAGGAATTCCAATAGTCAATCAAGTCAAGACTTAATCCAAACGAATTTAAATATTGTCACGAAATTTTTTTTTATACTCGAACTTTAAAGGCTCCGAAACTATGGAAAACAAGCTTTTTTTGGCCCCAAAAACAGGGTCACTAGGCAAACCTGGATGAAGATTGTAGGCTCGAAAAGATCTTCAATTTGATATATTATATGTCCCATAACGATCCCTGGATCAAAAGTTATAGCAGTTTTCGTGAGGTTGCTTCTTTTCCCGAATTTTTTTTTTCAACTTTGTAAAACCCAAGTTGAATTTGAATTTAGCAATAGGGTTTGGACACAAATTCAAAACAATGACTAGCAACAATCACAATTTTTTTTTTCAAAACCCTAACCCTAATTGGGTGAATTTTTTTTTTTTTTTTTTTTAAAAAAAAAAACGCAATTAAACAAGAGAAAGGATAGCAAAACCTGACGATCCTAAGCTCTGATACCAACTGATATGAACCCCGCCAACGATGTGGCGAAACCCATAGCCAAATATGGAATACGATCTAAGATCTTCAAGAATTGATGGAAATCGCGACCCGTTGCTTAGCGAAGCAAGAACCTTGGTACGGTGAAGACGCCACAAACGAGTATGGAAATTCATTGATAAGTCAAGTTTGAACGCCACAAGGAAACATTGACAAGTTCGGAATAGTTTCTTCAAGAACACAAGAAGAATATTTCACAAAGTGAATAAAAATATCAAAAACTTCTTATTAAATTCAGATTTCAGCCTTTAGTAGCCCAAAACAAGTGAAATGTTTAAAAATTGTAAAAGTCTTATCCTACCCTTAATGGGGTAGGCGCCTAAATGAAGATAGACTCCTAAGACAACATAAAATCGCGCAAAGACAACTCCTAGGGAAGGAATCCGACTTAGAGTCTAATTCCTTCCTTTTAAAACGCTAAAACTAATCCTAGGGAAGGAAATCCGAATTTTGAATCCAATTCCTCCCTTAAATCACATACTATGGAATTTAAATGTTTAATCCACAATTTTGACTTGATCCCTTGCTGGAATGTGCACCTAACTTCTTGAAACTTGCTGGAATGTGCGCCTAACCCCTTGGAGCATTCCCATGAATGTGAGCCTTGGGATGTCATGCGAATTTGGCCATGCTTGAGTAGCTCTCTTCCAGATCAACTCTAATGAGCAACACTAGCCTTTGTCCACCCTCAGGAGTGAACACACTTTCTTCTTGTTGTAGAACTCTTTGGACTGGGTTATTCAAGTCTTCTTTAAATCTTTTAGCTTGATACCTTGTCACCGGACCAACTTGAACTTGGATCGGATCATGAGTATTTCTTGCATCCCTGATGTCCTCATCAGCAAGTACCAACCACGGACAAGGCAATGTACAGGGGGCTGAAAGATGTCTTTTACGTTGAGAAGCAATGAAGAAAGAAAGCTTGCACAAAGCTTCTGAAAGAGCTACCAAAGACATCTAAGATACTAGTTAATAAAGAGAGCATAGAGACAGACAAAGTAGATGGCTTAGTCAGCCTCCGAACATAGACAGAAATTGCCACCAGACGCAAACAGAAACTACCACCGGACGCAACGAATACGGCCGACATAGGAAGTGATCTCTTTTCTGTGGCATTTTATCTGCAAAACACATGAAATAAATCACGAAAGTCGAAATGCAACAAAGAAAAGAGAAGGGAACCTATGAAAATAGGAAATGGCTCAATGGAATTCTGACCGAGGTGCGCCTCGGGACTTATGAATTTACATCAAAACCTCAGATGGAGCTACATGGGAAGCATACTCTATCGATTATGACTTAAGGTTCACATCAGGATGATGATGGTTATTCCGCTGACAATCTTATGGCTTGAATCAGGAAGCTAATGGTTTTTCCTCGGTGCCTTTGGTATGTGCTTCACATTGTATATGGGACATGTGATTGCACCTTTGGTTTGTGCCGAGACGCTAATGGTTTTACCTCGGCGCCTTTGGTATGTGCTTCACATTGTATATGGGATATGTGATTGTACCTTTGGTTTGCGCCGAGATGCTAATGGTTTTTTCTCGGCGCCTTTGGTATGTGCTTCACATTATATATGGAACATGTGATTGCACCTTTGACTTGTGCTGAGATGCTTATGGTTTTACCTTGGCACCTTTGGTATGTGCTTCACATTGTATATGGGACATGTGATTGCACCTTTGGTTTGCACCGAGATGCTAATGGTTTTACCCCGAGGCCTATGGTTTATGCTATCTCACTTTATGGCTTACGTCAAGATTCTTATGGTTTTACCTTGACGCTTATGGTTTTTTCTATCACACCTTATTGCTGTGTCAGGATGCTAATGGTTTTGCCTCGACATCATATTGATTGTGCTATCATATCGTATGGTTTTCGTAGAGATGCTTATGGATTATACATTGGTGCCTTATGGTTTGCACTTTATGGAGAATCCAGACTACATGAATGCATCTATGGTTTGCACCGCGCTTCTAATGGCTTGGCACTAATAAATGCAGTTTCTAAATGAGTCCATAACGATCTATGGCTCTATCGTGGTTTCCAACGGTCTTGCATCAAGGATTAATGTCTTTGCTTTTCAAAAATGCAAAGAATGAGATAATAATATCCTGCGACATACAATGGTGTTGGACATGGGGCCTCACCCGAGTTACGGTAGTGTTCGAGTGTAGCAACTCAAGATGGCAATAAAAATAGTGAGCACGGCAGCAACAAAATGAGGAATAAGGGAAAAAACCTCAGCCGACGACGAACAAACGATGGGTGAACGGTGACAACGGCTTCCTCCATAAATGACCGAATATACAAAACAAGTTTTGTCTCTCTAACCCTCTCTCACTCCTCGCTGTATTGTCCTTGATGGAACGATATTAGGGATCACGGTTTGGGGAAAGTAAGAATGGGTGAGGGACTCTAATTTGAGGAAGAAATGGGCTGGTTATGGATATTTTCTGGGTGCCGAATGGGGATCCTTACTCTCTCTTCCTTTTCTCTCCTCCGATCGGTGAAGGGTGCTAATGTGGGAAAAGTGGTGATGAGGTGGTATGAAGGAAAAAAAAAACAAAAAACAAAATACAGGGAGCCAACAAAAAAAAAAAGTAGAAAGGAAGCTGATGTAATGTCAAGGGCATGTCCCGAGCCAAAAGTGTCAAATTAACACTGAGACACATTGGGAGGAATTGAAAAAAAAAAATACTAAGGCTTGCAAGTTTACAGAGGTCACAACAATGATGATTAGCCTGTCACAACAAGTATCAAAGCAACAAAAAAGAAGGGGCATGGCAACGTTAGAGTGAAGCAACTAAAATAACATATCCAAGACAACAAAAAAACATTTATTTCTTACTGCTGTAGAGACAACAGAAAGCATTATTTCTCGCTGCCGTAGTGACAATAAGAGCAAAAGTCAATGGAGAAAGCACAATTTAACGCAAATCAATGATCCAAGAGCGAGCTGAAACGCAAATCAAAACAAGTGGGATGACAATATACAAAAGATTTCAAAGCTTCACATCAACGACAACCTTCAGTTTTTTAAGGTGAGCTGGTAGAACATCATCAAACAAGTCATGACTCTTTTGAAGTACAAATACAACAACATAAGACATGGGAGTATGATTTCTCACAATCAAAGGCAAGGAGTAATGGCAACACCAACAACAAAGAAAACCATCATCCACAGTAATTCAATAAAATAAAAAAGAGGGATTTCTTAGCCCAACAACAGCAGTGGTAATCCCCTCCACGGATGGCGACAACAGCGGTAACCCCCTCCACGGGGGGTGATAGTAGTGGTAGCTCCCTCCATAAACGGCACAAGACAACAGTAACAACTCCCCTCCACAGATAGTAACTCCATCCGCGGATGGCTGAAATCGTAAGTGAGGTTTTGTCTCTCTAACTCTTTCTCTTCTCCGTAGTGTTCTCGACCGAATGGTTTTAGGGGTTCTGGTTGAAGGAGGCAATAAGGGTAGGGGAATCTGGTTTGAGAAAGAAGGGGGTGATTAGGGGGAATTTTGGTTAAAAAAGAAATGGACTAAGTAGAGAACTCTAACTCTCCTCCGACTGATGAGGGCTGTTAAAGTGGGAATAATAGGAATGTGACAATATGAGGGAAGATTAAGGAAAATGAGTTTTTCCTTTCTGTTTCTGTCGTGTGTGTCTAATAATAATAATAATAATAATAGAGGGGAAATGACAGAATGTTAGAAAAAAATATAATAAATAAGAATTTTTTGGAAAGAAGAAAAAATGTGGTCAAACGACAAAGTAAAGGGGATTATGTTTCTGGGAAATTCAAGAATGGAGGTATTCTCTTTTATAAAAATAAAAATAAAAATAAAAATAAAAATGTTGCGTGGAAAATGAAAAAAAAAAATAATATATATATGTAGAGTAATAGTTTTGAAATATGAGAGCAAAAGAAATATTATTTGGGAAGGAGTATTATTTTTTCGGGAGATAGAGAAATAGTGGAAAAATGGGTTATATATTTTGAAGGATAAAAAAAATGGTATGGGAGAATAAAAGAAAAAGGGGATATTAAAGGGTATTAGTTAAAATAAAGGAAAATAATAATAATGAGGAAAAATGAGAGAGAAACCAGCAGTTTAGAAAGAACTTGGTATAATGATGATGCAATTATTGAAGCGATTATAGGTTCTCTCAAATACTGATTGATCCAGCTAGCAGTTTGATTCTGCACCAATACAGATAGAATGGGTTGACAGGCTCAAGGATTGATTGCATGGCCTATCTCGCTATGCTGCATGGCCTATACAATCAAGGGGGCTAATGTTGATACCCAAAATTTTACAAGATATCGGCCCGATCCAAATCGAATAAATACAACTCCAAGTATGGTACGTGAACAAAATTTTACAAGATAGTGGCCTATCTCCCTTTTTTTTTACAACTTATCTCCACCTCACGGTAATAACGTGAGTCACCAATTTACATATAATCTTGCGTGTGTATATATATATATATATATATTATTTTAGATAAACTAATTTCTTAAGAAACGTACTTAAAAATAATTATATATAATATATATATATATACATATACTATAACTTTACATATTTCGGGAAATTTTACCCCATACATAAAATTTTGACATAACATTTTCTTGATTACATCAAAATTCTACTACTTACTATTCTGGAAAGAATTTCGATCAAATACTGGACTGTCCGGATTAGACCTAAATTTTTTTCCCGGTCATTACATTCACCCCTTCTTAAGAATTTTTTGTCCCGAAAATCAGAACAAATGGGGGTATTTTCTTCTCATATAATCTTCACGTTCCCATGTCGCTTCTTCCACTTTTTGATTCCTCCACAGTATCTTTACAAGTGGAATACTTGGATTACGAAGACACTTCTCTTCTCGTGCAAGTATTTGCACCGGTTGTTCCTCATAAGTCATGTCCTCGTGAATCTGTATCGATTCATGTTTTATAACATGGGATGAATCGGATACATACTTCTTTAACATCGAGACATAGAATACATCATGTACCGCAGCTAATTCTAGCGGTAAAGCCAATCGATAAGCTACTTTCCCTATTCTTTTAATAATCTAGAAAGGTCCTATATACCTTGGGCTCAATTTGCCTTTCTTGCCAAAACGCATAACACCTTTCATAGGTGTGATCTTCAAGAAGACTGAATCCTCTTCATTAAACTCCAAGGGTCTTCTACGCTTATCAGCATAGCTTTTCTGACGGTCCTGTGCCGTCTTCATTCTCTGATGGATTTTCTGGATGGATTCAACCGCCTCTTGAATGAATTTCGTCTTATGTAATTACTTCTCCCTAGTTTCATACCAATGAATATCTACACTTTCTTCCATACAAAGCTTCATATGGTATGCCACCGATTGAAGCTTGATAACTGTTGTTATACGAGAATTCAATCAATGACAGTTTCTTATTCCATGCTCCTTTAAAATCCATCACACATGCCCTAAGCATATCTTCTAAAGTTTGGATGGCACGTTCTGATTGTCCATCAGTCTGAGGATGAAAAGCTGTGCTAAATCTTAATTCTGAGCCCATGGCTTCTTGTACACTCTTCCAAAACATGGAGGTAAAGCGGCTATCCCGATCTGAGACAATGGATAATGGTATTCCATGCAGAGTTGTACGTCACCAACATAGTTAATCTATCAATAATTACCCATATTGCATTATAACCTTCACTTGTTTTGGGTAGTCCTATCACAAAATCCATGGTTATATGCTCCCATTTCCATTCTGGAACATCTAAAGGTTGTAGCTCTCCAGCTGGATGTTTATGCTCTGCTTAAACCTTTTGACATGTTAAACAATGACTAACGTAGTCCACGATGTCATTTTTCATATATTTCCACCAAAAGTGTTGTTTTAGATCTTGATACATCTTAGTCGCTCCTGGATGTATCGAACAAGGGGTATTGTGAGATTTAGAAAGAATTTGACTCTTAAGATCTTTATCCTTTGGAACACAAATTCTTCCTTGAAACATAAGTATTCCCTTATCAGAGACTTTGAATTCTATCTCTTTTCCTTCTTCAGCTTCTTTCCAATATTTGTCAAGAGTAGAATCTTGAATTTGTGCCATTGCCATCTTGTCAAAAATAGATGGCTGTATCCGCATAGTGGCTAATTTGCCTGTAGTTAGCTCCAACCCTAACGAATGAATATCCTTCTGTAAAGGTGTTGGAAATCTATCCAATGACATATGACTTAATTCGGTAGTCTTATGACATAAAGCATCAGCTACCCTATTGGCTTTTCCAGGGTGATAAAGGATTGCACAATCATAATCCTTTACTAACTCCAACCATCTGCGTTGCCTCATATTAAGTTCTTTTTGTGTAAAGAAATACTTGAGGCTTTTGTGATCAGTGAAAATCTGACATTGTGCACCATATAAATAATGCCTCCATATCTTTAAAGCAAAAACTACTACTGCTAATTCAAGATCATGAGTAGGATAGTTTCTCTCATGAGTTTTTAATTGTCTAGACACATACACAATTACCATTCCATTTTGCATCAATACTGCTCCCAGCCCTAGTTTGGAAGCATCATTGTATACGTCAAACTTTTCTCCTTCCCTTGGAATAGTAAGGATTGGTGCAGTAGTAAGCTTTTGTTTCAATTCTTGAAAACTTTCTTCACACTTCTCAGTCCATTCATACTTCTTTTCTTTTCGTGTGAGTGTAGTGAGTGGTGCAGCTAGTTTTGCAAAACCCTTTACAAATCTTCTGTAATACCCAGCCAAACCTAAGAAACTACGAATCTCTGTTACGTTTCTTGGTGCGGACCAGTTACTAACAACTTCAATCTTTGCCGGATCCATCGAGATTCCATCCTTCGAGACTACATGTCCTAAGAAATGAACTTTATTGAGCCAAAATTCACACTTGGAGAATTTAGCATATAGCTTATGTCTTTTCAGCGTTTGAAGAATAGTTCTCAAGTTCTCTTCATGTTCCTTATTATTCTTTGAATAAATTAGTATGTCGTCGATAAAAATGATAACAAATTTATCCAAATATTCCTTGAAAACACAATTCATCAAATCCATAAAAGCTGTTGGGGCATTAGTTAGTCCAAACGGCATCACAAGAAACTCGTAGTGTCCATAACGCGTTCTAAAAGCTGTCTTAGATATATCTTGCTCCTTAATCTTCAATTGGTGGTATCCAGATCGCAAATCAATCTTTAAGAATATCGTCGCCCCTTTGAGTTGGTCGAATAAGTCACCGATCCTGGGCAGAGGATATTTATTCTTTATCGTGACCTTATTGAGCTCACGATAGTCAATACACATTCTTAATGTACCATCTTTCTTTTTTACAAACAATATAGGGGCTCCCCAAGGTGAATAACTTGGTCGGATAAATCCTTTGTCCATTAATTCTTGCAGTTGCATTTTTAATTCCTTAAGTTCTGCTAGAGCCATCCTATAAGGAGCCCTAGAAATTGGTGCCGTTCTAGGTAAAAGATCGATTTCAAATGAAATCTCACGTTCTGGTGGCAATCCTGGTAATTCTTCCAGAAAGACTTCCAGAAAATCCTGAACTATCGGGACATCTTTTGGTTGCAACTTATCAGTTTTAGTTGTATCCACAACATGAACTAAATATCCTTTGCAACCACTTGAAAGTAATTTCTTTGCTTCCATTGCATTAATTACTCGTCTGGGGGTATGTTTAGAGCGATCAACGTACTCAAAAGTTTCTTCCCCATCAGGTCAGAAAATAACCTTCCTATTACGGCAATCGATAGTAGCTTGATATTTTCCTAAGAAATCCATTCCTAGGATGACGTCGTAGTCGATTGTCTTTAATACGAGTAGATTTGTGTATAGCTCTCTGTTAGTTATGACTATTGGTGCATGCTCTAACCTAAATTCTGACAATAGAATTTCCCCGGATGGCAGGGTAGTCCTAAATGTCTGACCAATTCTATTCATAGCATAATTTAATTTCTCAGGAAATCCATATGATGCAAACGAATGTGATGTACTAGAATCAAATAATGCGTATGCTAAGTGCTGAGTAATAGTAAGCTGACCTGTTACGACTCTTGACGTGCCAGCTTCTGCATCATTTCTCATGTATGCCAACAACCTAGCATTGGTTTACGATGGTGCTTCTATTCCATCTTGCTGAGGTTGCATTTCCTCAACTCTTATTTGCATCGCATTTGCCTGGTTAGTAGGCTGTCTATTTGAATTCTGAGGACAATTCCAGGAATAATGGCCCTCTTTGCCACATGTATAGCAACTATCTGTTCCATAACGGCATACATCTGAATGTTTCTTTCCACACCTAGAGCACTCAACTATATTTGTATTGCGATCTTGCCTCTGTTGCGGATTTTGGGAATTAAAGTTCGATTTCTATCAAAATTTCTCTTCCTCTTATTCGGGTTCTCGTTATTTTGTGGACGACTCTATAGAAGTCGATTTCCTTGGCCAGTTCTGTTAGCTTGGTTACTCTGACCAGCTTGATTATTCTTTTGATTCACCTTTTGGGTTTGCTTTGCTTGGGCTTGTTCCTTTTTCTTGGCATCCCAAAATTTGGTTCTCTCTTCTTTAGCTTGGGCTAGGTGACATTTTGCTCGGACTGCTCTACCAACAAAATTTGCCACTATTGTGGGTGGTCTTTCCCCACTATCTACTACTGTAGCTATTTTGGGGCGAAACATCACTAACATTCATCGCACCCTTTCCATTTCTGTTGGCAGTAGCTAAGGGTATAGCCTTGCCAATCGATCGAACTTACGACAAGCATTCATAACAGTCATATCACCTTGCTAAAAATTATTGAATTCATTTTGTTGAGCTCAGAGACCTACATTATCATAGTACTTACCATTCAATGTTGGTTGCCGAATCAAATTCGGCGGCAGAAGCGTGGTGAACAGCGGATCGTGTATAACAAAAATTTTCATAGAACTTTTGAGATACTCTATAGATTATATTAATTTATGCATGAATAAATTAATCACATTAATTTATATGATTCAAGGATCAACCAAAAAATACCTGGAAGCCGACTCCGATGATAACTTGAATTTCTTTGACCACGAACAGTCCTTACTCCAAGCTTTGTGTTTAGAATAGCAAAGTCTTCCATGTCAATTACTTGATTCCACGTAGACGTGTGTGTGGGCACACGTGAGACAAAATAGGTTTATGAAACACTCGAATTTCCACAAACACCAACGCATGCACGATGTGGAATTTTTGGAGAAAAAATTTGCTCTCTTTTTTCCTCTATGAGAATTTCGGTCACACTCAAATAGGGCTGAATAATATTTTCAAAAATAGTCTCTACAATTTTCTATCATTCTCATATTTAAAGAGTAGACGTCAAACTTCAAAACAGAATCAAATCCTTATCTCCAATTTTGAATTTGGAACAAAAAATCCCTTCCCCTTATCCTTTAAGTGGCCGGCCACCCTCTAGGGTTTTATCCCTGTGTGTGGAGCCCTTATCAGATAGGGAAGGAAGAGATTTTATCCTTTATCTAGTAGTCCAATTTTAATTCAGATTCAAATTCGAAGTTAAGTCAAACTTAAATTAATTTGAATTTTTAATTGAACAACTTATCAAATAAGTTTAAATGGATAAATCTAGATTTGTTCAAATTCAAATTTAAATAATCACATTATTTAAATAATAATTAATTCTTAATTAATTATTTTTTGAGTATTTAATTTTAAAATTCCGTAATTCTAAAATTTCCATTTTTCCCTTTGTGTCTGGTAGAATTATAAGGATGACACGGGGACTAATGGACCTATAATCCCGAGCTCCAATAAAATTTATAATTAATTAAACACTTTAATTAATTAATTAATTCTATTAATTCCAATAGTTACTCCACTATAAACTTGGAATTTAACTCTCAAAATTATAGACATTAATTACTTCTAAACTGCGAAGTGTCCATTTGATATAGTCAATACATATAGATCAATCCTCAATAAATAATTCATAATCATAGTCAGGTAGAATCCGTTGACCTCTCTAATTACATCTTTATCCTTGAGTACCATTGATTCTCTAATGGATAGTGATTCATAAAACACATTCATGAACCAGAGCACTCTTACTAATCCAACTACTGAGTCAACACTCAAGAGAATTATTTATCTGCTTCTTTCTCAAGAAGGAATGGATTCCATCTCATATAATAACATTCCTAACTACCTATTTCATTATGTCTCCAAAATACAAGGAATAGGATTCAGGGTCTCAGAATCCGTACTGAGTAAATCAAAAGACATAAATCCATAAATAGGAGTTTGTTAAGAACTCAGGATTAAGATCATCCTATATATGACCATCGGTAGACTCAATTAGAATTTCTATGCTTAACGGAAATTATTAGAAATTCATATTCTGTCTGCGTCCATGTTCCACATAATCTCATTATGCGAAATACACTCATTCAATATCTCGCCATATTAACAGTGCGGACAACACCGTTCCATTCTAAATGGGAATGACATGTACTAATAATGTTTTAATTAAAGATTCTGAACTTTAATTAAATTCATTATGAACAATTTACTTTTGGTTATTATCCTTAAACATTATCCTCTCGTATACAACACTTATATACCATGTTTAAGGTTACATAAATAATCAAGGAGTTTTATTTGATATTCATAAAAGATTCATAAATATATGCACATAAAATGATGAATAAACACTTTTATTAAATAAATAATAAATATCTTTTCACATCTCATGCTTCTAGGACACTATTCCCAACAATCTCCCACTTGTCCTAAAGCAAGTGTGTCATGTCTCTAATCCCAAATGTCTCTGATCAGGTGATATTTCCTTTCTATATGTTTCACACCTTTATGGCTTCTTGGTTCCTTTGAATTAGCCACCGCTCTACTATTGTCATAGTAGAGCTTAATTGGCTTATCCATATCTGGAACAACTTCCAGATCAGTTAAGAACTTCCTGAGCCATGTAGCTTCTTTTGTGGCTTCACAAACTGCAACATATTCAGCTTCCATGGTAGAGTCAGCAACACACTTTTGCTTTATACTTCTCCATACCACGACTCCTCCACTAAGAGTGAACACAGATCCAGATGTCGACCGTCGACTATCTCTATCTGATTAGAAGTCAGAATCTGTGTATCCGGTGAGAGACAAATATTCTCCGGAATATACCAACATATAGTTTCTTGTTCTCCTAAGATACTTGAGAATACACTTTACTGCAACCTAATGATCCAATCCTGGGTTGGACTGGTAGCGACTGACTACTCCCACTGCATAGCAGATATCTGGTCTTGTACACAACATGGCATACATAAGGCTTCCCATAGCCGAAGCGTAGGGATACCATCTCATATCTTCTTTCTGTTGTGGGGTCTTTAGACATTGCTCCTTAGAAAGATGAATACCATGCCTAGAAGGCAAATTCCCTTTCTTGGAGTTTTGCATCGAATATCTAGACAACACTTTGTCTATATAAGATGCTTGTGATAACGCCAAAAGCTTTTTCTTGCAATCTCGAATAATCTTGATCCCAAGAACATAGCTTGCCTCTCCCAAATCTTTCATTTGGAATTGGTTGACTAACCACTCCTCTACATCTGTCATCATTCCCACATCATTCCCAATGAGTAGGATGTTATCGACGTAAAGAATTAAGAAAACCACTTTCTCTTCTTTCTTGTACTTGTAGACGCATGATTCATCAATGTTTTGATCAAATCCATAAGACTTTACAGCCTCATCAAACATGATGTTCCATGATCTAGAAGCCTGCTTCAGTCCATAAATGGACCTTTGCAGTTTGCAGACTTTCTGCTGTTGGCCTTCCTCTATATAACCCTCTGATTGATCCATATAGATGGTTTCATCAAGATAGCCATTCAAAAAAGATGGCTTGACATCCATCTGCCATATCTCATAGTCAAAATATGCTGCAATGGCTAGGAGTATCCGGATGGACTTAAGCATAGCTACCGGTGAGAAAGTTTCCTCATAGTCAACTCCCTCCTTCTGGGTATAACTCTTAGCCACTAGCCTTGCTTTATAAGTCCCTACTTTTCCATCCGCTCATCTCTTTCTCTTGAAGATCCACTTGCATCCAATGGGTTTTACCCTTTCGGGTAGATTTACAAGTTGCCAGACTGAGTTAGAATGCATAGACTCCATCTCGAGTTTCATAGTTACTTGTCATTCTTCCTTATCAAAATCATTCATCGCATCCCTAAAGGTCTATGGATCTTCCTTACTGTCATCAGCAGTGACGATTTGGGCTTCCCCGGTATAACGGTCGGGTAACCTGTTTACCCTCCCACTATGCCGAGGTGTCGTAGGAGTCTGATCAGGAACTGTGGTCTTTTCTTTGAGTGGTCCGACAACTCTTGTCGATTGTGGTCCGATCTCATCGGAAAGTAACTCTTCTAATACTATCTTACTTCTGGGCTTAAAATCTATCATATAGTCATGCTCTAGAAATGTGGCATTTGTCAATACAAACACCTTTTGATCTTCAAGACTATAAAAGAAACCTCCCTTTGTTCCATCGGGATATCCTACAAACATACACACTTTTGACTTGGGTTCCAACTTCCCAATCTTTCCCTTCAACACATGTCCTGGACACCCCCATATGCGCATGTGTCTCAAACTAGGTTTTCGACCGCACCACAACTCTAAGGGTGTTGTAAGTACAGACTTAGATGGTACTCTATTCAGAATGTAGGCAGTTGTTTTTAGGGCATAACCCCAGAACGAAGTAGGCAGTGAAGAATAACTCAACATTGATCTCATCATGTCAAGCAAAGTCCGATTTCTCCTTTCGGCTACACCATTCGGCTGTGGTGTACCGGGTACAGTCAATTGGGATACCACACCTTATTCAATCAAGAAATCCCGGAACTCTTGGTCCAGGTTTTCACCCCCTCAATCTGATCGAAGTGTCTTGATTGGTTTATCTAATTGTTTTTCAACATCTGCTCGGAATTCTCTAAACTTTCCAAAAGTTTCAGATTTTTGTTGCATCAGGTAAACATAACCATATCTCGAATAGTCATCAATAAAGGTGACATATTATTCGTAACCTCCTCTAGCTTGGATGGTTAATGGTCCACATACATCTAAATGTATCAACTGAAGGGGTTCTATAGCTCTTTCTCCTTTTGCTATAAAAGGCCTCTTGGTCATTTTACCTTCCAAACAAGATTCACGGACCGGAAGCTTGCCAACTATTAGCTCACGTAAAGGACCATCCTTTACCAGTCTTTCAATCCTATTTAGGTTAATATGACCAAGTCTAAGGTGCCACAGATATGTGTTATTTTCGTGAGAAATCTTTTGCTTTTTATTCTTAGGTTCGGCAACTCTGAACAGTTCAGTATTAAGCAGTGAGTTAGGTATTGGTTTTATACAATATAAACCATCATCTAGATGTCCAAAATAAATATTTAAACCATTTTGAGAAATATGAACAAATTCATTATCAAAATAAACTTTAACTCACTATCAAAATATGAACAGAAATATTGGTTCTGTAGCTCTTCCTCCATTCGTCATGAAAGGCCTACCTTCCAAACAAGATTCACAAACTGGAAGCTCACCAACTTTTAGTTCGCGTAAAGGACCATCCTTTACCAGTCGTTCAATCCTTTTTAGGTTAATATGACCAAGCCTAAGATGCCAGAGATATGTATTGTTATCGTGAGAAATCTTTTGCTTTTTATTCTTAGGTTCGGCAACTCTGAACATTTCAGTATTAAGTAGTGAGTTAGGTATTGGTTGTATACAATATAAACCATCATCCAGATGTCCTGAACAAATATTTAAATCATTTCGAGAAATATGAACAAATTCATTATCAAAATAAACTTTAAATAATTGTTCAAATAACTTAGCCACAGAAATCAAATTTCTACGAATGTTTGGAATAAAATAAACATTGTTCAAAACTAAAAATTTATTTTCCCTAAAACGAAGTCTAACTTCTCCCATTGCTTTTGCTGAAACTCTTGCGCCATTGCCCACTTTCATCGTGTAGTCCCCATCGGCTAGCACGGTGTAAGAACTAAGACTCTGCAAAGAAAAACAAACATGATTAGTTGCTCCCAAATCAATTATCCAAGTTGAGGTATCACCCTCTACTAAACATGTTTCAAGAACTAGTAAATCTGATTTACCTTGTTCCTTTTTCTTTTTCAGCTCCTCGAGATACTTGTGACAGTTTCTCTTCCAATGCCCTTTGCCATTGCAGTGGAAACACTTTCCTTTGGGTTTCTGGATGGGGCCCTTTGCCTTCTTGGGTCTCTTGTTCTTTCCCTTCTTTCTTTTATTTTTACTAGAACTTCCTGCAACTACAACATTTGCTTCTCCTCCCCTTCTTTTGTTGGTGGATTCGAAGTTTTGCAGGTCATTCATGAGTTCAGTGAGATTTGAATTTTTCTTGTTCATAACAAAATTGTTCATGAACTCATGAAAGTCAAGGGATAGGCTTTCCAAGATGATGCCAAATTGGGTGGCTTCATCGATTCTGGCACCATTGAGCTCCGCATCGTGGAGGTGATCAATCATGTTGAAAACATGTGCCTTGACTGAAGAACCTTTCTTCATCTTGTCATTTATGAAAGCCCTTACGGCATCCAAATGAGCCTTTTCAGAGGAAGCGCCGAACATGGCTTCTAGAGACTCCATTATCTCATAAGCAGTCTCCATCACCTCATGCTTCTTGCGAAGCACATCACTCATACTGGCCAGCATAAAGCACTTTGCTTTGTTGTTGGCCTTGATCTAGAGATCATAAGGCTCCCTTGCGGTTTTGGATGCATTAGCCGCGGGTTCAGGAGGACATTCCTCCACTAGGACAAATTTGTAGTCTTCGCAGACCAATAGTATGTTCATGTTACTTTTCCACTTAGCATAGTTATCACCGTCTAATTTTTCAGTCGCTAGTAGTGTGACAATGGGATTCGACATATTGCTTGAAATAAATAGAATATTCATCTAATCAATTTATGTGCATGAATATCAAGGCATGTTAATTTTGGCACAATTTAAATATGATGCATGATGCACATGAAAAATACATAAATCATGTTTAATTTTGGGTGCCAACGATAATTCAATTTACCACAAATATAGTGCCGTCGTAGGGTAGGTCAAAATATCACAAATTGAACCGATACCTTCTTAATTAATAAATATAATCAAAATATCTCATATTTCCATATTTATCAACTACCGTTATTTTGGTCAAAAATATAATCAACAATTTCATTATATTTCCATGAGTGTAACCCATCATTTCAGATTCTACAGACTTAACTCCGGAGTGCCGCCGTAGGGTAGGTCAAACTAGAAATACATCCTTGAATTCTATCGCTAGGAAGTCAACCTTGTTATTGATCTGAAAGAACACTTTCCGTAGGGAGTGCGGAATCGGTGCCGCCGCGAATCCCCTTTCGAATTTCACGGTGTTGATCTAATGATGGAGACCAGTGGGTCGTATTGTCATATAACCCTCTCCCACTCATTATTTTGTAAATATGTATTTTGTTTGAAAAACATCTCATCATTTTCAAATCGAAAAATAAGCAATTTATTTTTCGAATATGTGAAATTCCAAAATTTAACTCTTAAATTCAATTTCACATGTAACATTATTTTGTAAATCAATTTTGCAACTTAAATCAATTTAATCATATTAAATCGATTTTCAGCGCATGGTTCTTATTTTATTTTATTTTTCTAAAACACTTTTATAATAAATAAAATAAACAATAACGAATGCGCGTCTATGCATGGCATGTTATAAAACATATGAGTGGGCACATTATTTCTATATGGCATGTTATATGCATGGACATATAATATATAATTATAAACATAAATATAAATATATGCAATTAACTATTGAGATGGATTTGACCGGGTCCCATGGGAAAATAAATTACAACTCAATCGAATCAAATAAATAAAAAATTACAATAATTAATTTCTTTCGTTACATCAACGGGTCTTCGATTCTTGAATTCTTTATTCTTCGGCTTCATTCTTTGTCTTCGGGTTGGATTTCACCTTCCTTAGGATCCGAAACTTTTCCGGGCCCGTCAGCACGCGTTACGAGGGTTTCAGAAACCTTCGGGCCTGTTCAGAATCAAATCCCGAACTTGGGCCGCCAGCCGCGCTAGGCCGCAGCCTGGGTCGCGCCCTCGCTGCGGCCTGGACGTCTTTGGGCCGCATCTGGGCCGCGCCTGGCCGCGTCCTGGGCGTGCGGGGGCTGCTGGGGCACGGGGGGGTATTTGCACGCCTTATTTGGGGCGGCGCTCGACCGATTTCTGAAAATTTTATGGCCAGTTTTTTAGGCTTCTTTGAAGGCTTCAAACTTGATCTTCAAGGCCTCCGTTTTGATTCAAAATCAAAAACCCTAATTCTACCCAAATCCTAGAATTACAATAATTTTAATCCCGAATGAAATTACAAATAATTTATTCACGAATGAATATAACCGATCCATGGAACCATATAATTAATGACCAAATCCACCATCCATACATTCATCATCATGAATCAAAAATAAACATCCATAAATGCAAGTGCCTACTCATCACATACATACATAATTAAATATCACATATTTAATATCACATAATTAAATAATCGAAGCATACATTAATATCGTCTATAGACCGCTTTGACACCAATTGTTGGTTGCCGAATCGAATTCGGCAGCGGAAGCGTGGTGAACAGCGGATCGTGTATAAAGAAAATTTTCATAGAACTTTTGAGATACTCTATAGATTATATTAATTTATGCACGAATAAATTAATCACATTAATTTATATGATTCAAGGATCAACCGAAAAAATACCTGGAAGCCGACTCCGATGATAACTTAAATTTCTTTGACCACGAATAGTCCTTACTCCAAGCTTTGTGTTTATAATAGCAAAGTCTTCCATGTCAATTCCTTGATTCCACGTAGACGTGTGTGTGGGCACACGTGAGACAAAATAGGTTTATGAAACACTCGAATTTCCACAAACACCAACGCATGCACGATGTGGAATTTTTGGAGAAAAAATTTTCTCTCTTTTTTCCTCTATGAGAATTTCGGCCACACTCAATTAGGGCTGAATAATATTTTCAAAAATTGTCTCTACAATTTTCTATCATTCTCACATTTAAAGAGTAGAAGTAAAACTTCAAAATAGAATCAACTCCTTATCTCCAATATTAAATTTGGAACAAAAAATTCCTTCCCCTTATCCACAAGGTGGCCGGCCACACTCTAGGGTTTTATCCCTGTGTGTGGCGCCTATATCAGATAGGGAAGGAAGAGATTTTATCCTTTATCCAGTAGTCCAATTTTAATTCAGATTCAAATTCGAATTTAAGTCAAACTTAAATTAATTTAAATTCTAAATTGAACAACTTATCAAATAAGTTTAAATGGATACATCTAGATGTGTTCAAATTCAAATTTTAATAATCACATTATTTAAATAATAATTAATTCTCAATTAATTATTTTTTGAGTATTTAATTTTAGAATTCCGTAATTCTAAAATTCCCATTTTACCTTTTGTGTCTGGTAGAATTACAAGGACGACGTGGGGACTAATGGACCTATAATCCCGAGCTCCAATAAAATTAATAATTAATTAATTAATTCTATTAATTCCAATAGTTACTCCACTATAAACTTGGAATTGAACTCTCGAAATTATAGACATTAATTACTTCTAAACTGCGAAGTGTCCATTTGATGTAGTCATTACATATAGATCAATCCTCTATAAATAATTCATAATCAGAGTCAAGTAGAATCCGTTAACCTCTCTAATTACATCTTTATCCTTGACTACCATTGATTCTCTAATGGATAGTGATTCATAAAACACATTCATGAACTAGAGCGCTCTTACTAATCCAAGTACCGAATCGACACTCAAGAGAATTATTTATCTGCTTCTTTCTCAAGAAGGAATGGATTCCATCTCGTATAATAACATTCCCAACTACCTATTTCATTATGTCTCCAAAATACAAGGAACAGGATTCAGGGTCTCAGAATCCGTACCGAGTAAATCAAAAGACATAAATCCATAAATAGGAGTTTGTTAAGAACTCAGGATTAAGATCATCCTATATATGACCATCAGTAGACTCAATTAGAATTTCTATACTTAATGGAAATTATTAGAAATTCATATTGTGTCTGCGTCCATGTTCCATATAATCTCATTTTGCGAAATACACTCATTCAATGTCTCGCCATATTAACAGTTCGGATAACACCGTTCCATTCTAAATGGGAATGACATGTATTAATAATGTTTTAATTAAAGATTCTGAACTTTAATTAAATTCATTATGAACAATTTACTTTTGATTATTATCCTTAAACATTATCCTCTCGTATACAACACTTATATACCATGTTTAAGGTTACATAAATAATCAAAGAATTTTATTTGATATTCATAAGATATTCATAAATATATGCACATAAAATGATGAATAAACTCTTTTATTAAATAAATAATAAATATCCTTTCACATCTCATGCTTCTAGGACACTATTCCCAACATTGAATTCCCCTAAGAATTCATTCCAAGTCGTCATTGCTACATTCCTTCTTTTTACCATTGTCTCCCACCAGTAGCGGGCGTCTTTCTTTAACACATACGAGGCACAGAGAACTTTTTCTTGCTCCGTTAGATTCATAAAATCCAGAATCGTTTGGAGTGAAGTTAACCACTCCTAAGCTTCTAGTGGGTTAGTGGAACCTTGAAATTCTGGTGGCTTCATTCTATGAAACCGTACATATAATGGTTCCTGATTAGCAATCGGCATAGCTTGTGGCACTATTTCTGGCATCGCCGCAGGCTCTGGTTGCGATGCCGGTTGAACAGGTGGCGCTCTTCTTCACTCCTGTTCCTAGTCTCTTTGCTCTAACTGTGCCCGTAAATCTCTATTTTCATTCTCTTGAGCCTCAAGTCAGGCTCGTAAATTAGCTATGGTGGCAGCTAAATCCCCTCCTAGTTCTTGGACCAATCGTTCTCTATGTGGACGAACCATGTTTTAGTGTGTCTACATAAGAGGAGTAATGGTAAACATGGTTAAATTTCCAGATATGTGTATATGTATAAATCTAAATAAATCATAACATCATTTCATAACATAAAGTTGTTTTAAAAATAATGCAACTCTTATTAAATTAGGTGGCATTCTGGCAGTATTTTAACCACACTTATCATTTAAAAAAATGCATTCCTAGGTAACAGCATTTTTTTTCCTATATTTGATTCATTTGTATACCTGTATACACATACATACACATATCCGCTCAAACATACATATACATTCATCATTCATTACTTACACAAGACAAGTATGATTATCTTATACATTTACATTGCCAAAATGTAACATCGTCATCAAAACGTTACATCATATTGTACATCAGCTTAATTCCCAGTGGCCTCCCAAAAATCCTCCACCAGATCTTCTTCCTCACTTGTATTTGCGGTGTTTTGGGAATCCACATTTGCTTGTCCCTGTTATTGGGGTGATGATGTTGTTCCAATTTCTACTCCAGAACACACCTCCACTAATCTATTTCTATGTAGATATTCTCTCTGCCTACGTTCAAACTCCATTCGACGCTCACTAACACGCCGTTCCTGCTCCTCTCGTTCTATAGCTAAAATTTCTTCTAATTTCGCTACTTCCTCTACAAACTGGGTGAGGGTATATTTAACTTCCCATCGTGGAAATACCATAGTTTGTAACTCTTATGTTAACCCCCACCATAATATGAAACATGCATCCTGTTCTTTTAACTCAATAGTGGGATCAGTCATAATCTCACTAAAGAACCGATCAGCGTAGATTGCCACAGTGTCATAATGTCACATCTTAAATTTATCGACCTTGTGTATATATAATGCAAATTAATTTTTGTATAATAAATTTCCGCCGTAGGGTGTCAAGTTTTGAGTATAAGGTGAGCGAGTATCATTTCCACAGGGATTGGGTTTAGAATTACCATTAAGTACTGCAATTATTGTAACTTAACTTTATCTAGGCAACCTAATAAAATGAAAATTAAGAAAATTAAACAAAATAAATATGAAAATAAGAAAATAAAGTATCTATACACAAATGGTCTAGGGACTTGATTTCGCTTTATTATTCCTATGTTCATCCTATTATGTAATCGCTAATCAATTCCCTTCAATTCATTAATCAAGGCTCTAATATCATCTCGCAGCCTCTCCCGAGTGCCTCACAAGAAATTGTATTTAAATACCCAAAACAATACCCCTATTCGAAATGAACATTTAAACACAAATTAAGCTTCACCTTTAGAATTAGAAAATAGGAATATTGATCGCCTCCCGGCCTCACAACGACCTAAATCCTAATTTGATTATCTAAGCGTTGATCTCCTCCCAGTCTCACAACAACCTAGACTATGCTTCTCAAATCTAGATAAAGAACTCAATCTCTCCCGAGCATCAAATTCACAATCTAAAAATAATCTCACTCATTGGCCAAATAAATTAAAAGCAATAAGCATAGAGAAACATAAACGAATTGAAAATGAAATTAAATTAACAATGAAAAAAATATTCAAAACATAGTTCAAATAAAACTACATCAAGTCCTAGATTTAATGTCTAGCTCAACATGGAAAAATAGATGAAAGAATATAAAACCCAATATCCATTGAAGAGCTTCCAAGAACCTCCAAGATGAAGGATTTCGGCCTCCTTTTGACGTTTTCTTCACTTTTCCAGGCTCTCCTTCCAAATGGCATCTCTTTCCTTTTATACTACAACATTTCGGAGGTAGGGATTTAGTCGCGCGCTGTAGCCCACGTGAAAACGTGCTGCGACACGCATTTTTGAAAGAGGGATTTTATCTCGCAGGGGGCTGAGACGCGTTGCAGCACATAGAACACGTTCCTGGGCACTTGTGGCGCGCTGCAGCGCCCCTTGGGTACGCTACAGCGCGTGTCCAGCCTCTGGCCACGTTTTGGGCGTGCTGCAGCCCTTCTGGTACACTACAACGCGCATTTTTGGAGCTGGGCACATTTTGGTGCGCTGCAGCCTACGCTTCCCTTCCTCTCTGGACTTCTTTGTATTCCTTTGCGCGCTGTAGCCCAAAATGGTGTGCTGCAGCACGCTTTTTTGCATTCCAAGCCTCCTTTTTTGTGCCTTAAAATCCTCTTTCACCTCCTCTTGCCATTGATTCACAAGTTGGGCAAATATTCTTCTTTGCTTCATGCAAAATCATCCAAGTTCGTATTTATTTATAACTCCTATAAAAAAACACACAAAAGACATTAAACTAACAAAAATGCTTGAAAACATACAAATGTTCAAGCTTAAAAGTACTTGATTTGTTAGTAGAAATACCCGTCATCAAATACCCCCAAACTCAAACATTTGCTTGTCCTCAAGCAAAAGAAAAGAAAGAAAAAGAAAACACAAATCAAGTACTAAGACACAAACGAAAAAGTGTGAGTTTTATATCGAGTCAACAATTGTGCATGTATCTCCAAAGTCACATAATGCTCTAAGCTCAAAGGAAACGCAAACACTGAGATTATCTAGAATTTCAACATCAAGCATCAATTTCACTCCACTCAAGACTCTCAAAGTGTAAGTGTGTGCACAATCAATCTCAATCAACCAAATAAAATCCGGATAGACCTATGAGCCAAGGAGACTATGAGTGATATCTTAATAAGAACTACCATAGGCCCATTTTTCGTGTCACTCTCCACTAATAAAGGTTCACTTGTCATTGAAGATCAAAAGGACTTTTGAGGGTTGTAATGTATGGCTAGGGTAAAAGGTGGATGAGATTACAATTTTTAGGCTCAAATCACCCTAGGCATGTATCACAACTCATGTATCTCACATGATTTCCAAGAAAAGAAAAGAAAAAATTTCACCAACTCCTCTTTTCAGCATACATTCACCTTCAATTGAACCCAAAAAGAAATAAAAATAACAAAAATTTGAGAAATAAAGACCACACCCCCAAACTCAAACTCAACATTGTCCCCAATGTTGTAAAGAAATGGAATGGTAACTCAATTCCTCATCCGATTAACTCTTATAATTATTTTTTTTCTTTTTTTTCTTTTTTTTCGTTTTTTTTTAATTGAGAATGAAAAACAGCATAAACCAATCCACTAATGATTTTCCAAACATAACCCACACTTGCTCTCAATCTTAGCATTTAATGCAATTATGCCTAGTAGTGATGGGTTTAGGAAGTGAAAACGTATTTGGTGGATTGGATGTACAAACATGGGTGATGAACGAAATAAGCAATATGGCTTAAAGGGGGGTAAACAAATGATGAATTTTCTTTTCAAGGGTTAGCTTCAAAGGCCCAATCGATCCGAATGAAATGCCTTAATCTTCTCTCCAATGATACTAAACCAACAATTTTGCCTCAAGTTTCACTCAAATGGGTTCTAGTGTTCATGAGATATCAAAGTCTACCTAATGCACATAAATGTTCTCCAAATTCTCAAAAGATCAAGTGATCATGATTCATGGTGCTCAAAAGTAGAGAATCAAGAGTGAATTTCAATCAATGCGAGTCAAGCACACAGAAATCTCAAGGAGATACATTTCAAAAGACCTAAGAAAGCTTCAAGTGACTATACTCATCATTATTATCTAGTCATTTCATCTCAACAAAACTCACAATTTATTCAAACAACCTAAAAAGAAAAACAAGTAAAAACATGGCCAAAAGAACACAACTCAATGGAGACAAGTCATAACAACCAACTCACAAGTAATGCTCAAAATCCACTAAAATCAACCACAAAGTGTCTCACCCCCAAACTCAGGATCAAACAATCGTTAAAATTAATAACAAGGGAATAAGAACATGTACCGGGGAGGCAAGACAATCTCACCTCCTAGTATGGTTGGCTATGATGCACCGGGCATGATGGCATAAACTTGGGTTGGGGCGGAGCTCTCCTCAATAAATTGCGTCTTTAGGCTCAATTATTCCTATGCCGAGCCAACTCGTCAAAGAGTGGCTTTCGCCCATAGTACGTGTCATACAAGACAATGTATGGGTCTTGATTCTTTACACCCTCAAGCTTGGCGAGATTTGGCAGTTTTTGGCTCATTTTCTCAACTTGACTCGGTGCCGGCATATGCGCTTGGTTGGCATGCAAGAACGGCGCTCGAGATGGTGGAGGAGTTGCCGGCCACATTGGGTCTTCATAGATGTGATCTTTCTCAACCGGGGGTGGCACGACAATGGGGGTCTCGAGGGATTGAGGCTCATTGACATCTTCTTGAGATTCTTCACTAACCAATTGTTGAGTCTCCTCTCTCAAAGAGTCATCTTCAAAGAACTCCCATTCCTCCTCTTTGGTTCCCTATTCATGTAATGACCAGGAAAATTTTAAGTCAAATTCGGACAGTCCGGTATTTGACCGTAATTTTTCCCGGAACAGAAAGTAGTAGAAATATTGATGTAATCAGGAAAGTGATATGTAGAAACTTTATATACGGGGTAAAGTCACCCGAAAAGTGTAAAGTTATAATACGAATATTTTTACAGAGAAAATTTGTAAATATCAGTTGTGAATAGTGAAATATCGGTTAAAAGTTAGAAATTTTAACAGGTATATTTTAGTTATGAAAAATTAAAATATTTGGTAAATGACCAAATGACCAGTTAGAAAAAGAGTAGAAATATTAGAAGTAAGGAAAATGGCAAAAGTTCCTGAAACAGAATTTTCCCGAGTCAGTTAAAGCGGGAAACTACAAAAAAAATGAGTACCGCGAGGGTACGCGTTTTGGGCAATTCTTGATCGTTTAAATTGAGAATTTCAGAAAAAGAAAGTGACCATTAAGATACCCAAGAGAAGTGGGTTGAATATAAGAAATTTGACCCAGGGTGCTCGGCAGTCCAGAAAAAGAGTATAGAACCTGTACCGGGTGTGAAATTATCGGTACCGGAAAGAGACTCGTTTTGAAAAACGGAAAGTTTGGTCTCGACAAGAAAAATGTGGGGAACACAGAACCACTTAAATTAAGTGTTAAACTTAATTAGAATTAGTAGAATTAAATTATGGGAATTAAAGTTATTTCTCTAATTTAATTTTAGAAAGTAATGTGAGATATTTTTAGAAATATTAATATAATATACATATTACACTTAAAATGGCCTACGGATGAGATTAGAAGCCAAAATTGCTTCTTTTTCTAAGTGTGGCCGAGAGATAGAGAAAAGAAAGAGAAAAGAGAGAAAATCAAGGGAAAATCAAGGAATCACCCCTTTTCACCGAAATTTCTTCCGTTCAGTCCGGTAGAAACATAACCCGAGGCATTCTAGCGGAGAATCTCAACTTTTCAAGGTAAGATTTCGGATTTTTCATGAGAAACTGCTTGCTTTTTCGTTTCTATGAATAGTAACTCATCTCGGAAAAAATTCATAAAACTGAAAAACGAAACCGAGGTTTTGTCGGGGACTGTGATATGAGTTGAATGTGCAAGTATTGAAAGGATTGAACAAATTTTTTTGGATTTGCACTAAAAATCCGAAAATCCCTAGAAATGGAGGAAATGTATTTTTGTTCAATTTATGTAGCAATTTGTGTTCAGGAATGTGAATCTGGACTACAGGTACCGAAATCGGAAGTAAAACGAGTTATTGAAAACTCAGGAAACGAGAAAAATTAAGGCGAAACTCTGCCGAAATTTCCTAAAATCTAGTTAGTAAGCAATGAGTTAGTAATCCGATTGTAGAGAATGGATAACAGTTTTAAAGCTCGGAAATGAATAGATTAAGATTCAGAAACCGAGATACACAAATATGTGTAAATTACCTCTTGAGCTAGAATTCAGCCTAGAGGGGTTAAGTTCAAAAATGAGTTGAAATTGGATTTAGGAATCCAAGTATGAGAAATTTTGAAGCTTGGAATAGGTGGTTAATACCTATTTCCATGGAACAGGTTTTGGCACGAGAGTCGAAGCAACGAGAAAGAACTTCCAGCAAGTGGGAATCCTAGCGGATTAACTGTAAGTATAGACATATATGTTTGTATAGACTCGAGTAAGCTATAGTTAGACTTAGAACTATGAATTTACTTATGTTCCTAAGTCTATGTGATTACATGTGATTATACGTGTTTGGAGGGCTTAGTGCTCTAGATTAAAAAGGGCGACATATGGTCACCCTTATGCACAGTTAATACTGACGGGTCGTCGGCCTCCGCAAGGGAGGGAAATCTCACGGAGTAGAGATTCCGACTAGACCAGCCAGTAAGAAATGACCAGTAAAGTAAAAGACTGACAGGTCGTCAGCTTCCGCAAGGGAGGAAAAATCTCAAAGAGTAGAGATTCCGACTAGACCAGACAGTAAGTAGGGGCGCAGGCCCACAGAGGTAAGAACAAAAAGATAGAAAGTAGTTTAAAGCATGTTTCACACAAGCATATTTGCATCATAACTCTTAATGTATTTTTTATTAGTTTATGATGTATGCATGTTTATACTTGTTGAGCGTTAGCTCATCAGTTTACTCGTGTGCAGGTAACAAAGGTAAGCCGCCAGTCATATAGTGGTTTTCTTGATGGACATGCGGAGGCAAGGGTGGCGGAAATGTCATGGGTGCACGGGAGTGGTGATTACGCCCAAACGTGTACAAAAACAAGCGGTCAATTGTAGTACAATTTGAACGGTCGATCCCACGAGGAAGTGTTAAATTGAACAAGAAATGATTAGCAAATAAAAAGCGTTAGGAAAGTAGGCAATCAAACAAAGAAAAATGAATGAGTGTTTTTGATATTTTTTTTTGAACAATTTAAAATAAAGAAAATTCAATAATAAAAAGTGGTAAGGCTTTGAGAATCCTCCATATGCTTTGTTCACCTATTTGGATTTTGATTCATGAATTGACTCAATTGAAAGTTTCACATCCCAAACAATCAATCGGAAGATAAATATTTGAAGAACATATGAATTAAAAATGTATTCGAGTAAATAAAATTCTAACGTTTAAAATTAGGAAAAATTATCTTATGAGAAATCCAAGAGCGACAATATACCGTTGGCAATAATGCAGTAAAAGATTACTAAATCTAAGAGCGATAATATACCGTTGGCAATAATGCAGTAAAAGACTACTCATAAAATAATAACGATCAATATATAATATAACGCAACAATCACATAAAAAGAGCATGACTAGATTTATATGAGAGTTGACAATAAAATATATTGATAAGAAGAAGAAATATGATAAAAGAAAATTATTTACTCAAATGTATACAACTTACAAACCATTGGAGAATCGAAAATCCAAATAAATTTACTACACATATAGGATCATCTCAAGCCTCACCTAAATACTCTAGCCTAACTTGTACATAATTCCCATAAAATTCTAAAAAGAAAATATGAGAATAAGAACAAGAAAATATGTGAGAATTTAGGCTCTCAAAAAAATCTAACTCTCCCTCATCACTTTGATAATGATCCTATTTATAGAGTTTTGGGTGTGTTAAAAGCGTAAAAACCGGATCCTTAATCGTGGAGAAAATTCATCACGTTCTGAAGAGTGGGACACGTGTCGGCTGGCCATTCGCGCGCGGGAGAAGAAATGCTGCAGAGGGCTGACGAAGTGGGACACGTGGCGCGCTTTGATTGGCGGAATTCTGTGCATGGACGACGTGCTGCAGAAGGCTGACGAAGTGGGACACATGGCGAGCTCTGATTGGCGGGCTTCTGTGCATGGGACCCACGTGGAGAGGAATGAGGATCCGGATGACGCGCGCGTGGAGGAAACTCGCGCGGAGGAAGCAGCGTGCGCGCCAAGATTGTGTATCCCGGGGAGCAGGCGGACACGTGGCGTAATACGGTTGGATGGGCTCTGGCACGCGGGACCCACGCAGAGAGGAAGCAAAATCCGGCTGACGCGCGCGTGAGGAGAACTCGCGCGGAGGAGAGGCGGTGCGCGTCAAGCGCGCGTACGCGGGGGAACATGCGGACCCCACCGGACGCGTGGCGCGCTGTGGTTGGAGGGAGGATGGGCCCACGGTCTGCGGCGCGGCAGTTGTTGACACGTGTCGGCTTGGTTGGCTCGCGGCTCTCAGCTCGGCTGGCGGCTTGTCAGCTCGGCTCATGCTTCGATGGGCTTTAAATAATTGGGCTTTTCTTGGGCTCAACTTTTGGGTTTTGCTTGGTAAACTAGCCCAAATTCAATTGTTTTCTTCAAAAACCTGAAAAATAAAATAAATCCAATTAAAATTAAATCCTCTAAATTTAGGAATATTTGAAATTAAAGTCACAAATTTGATAAAATAATTTGACAATTATGAACATTAAAAGTGCAAATTTGTGCACTTATCAAGTGGTCTCCACTACGCTCGCTTAGAAAACAATATTCTGCTGCAAAGTAATGTAATGTAGAATACTAGTATGTATGTTCAGTTCTTAGAAGAAGATGTTACAACCATTGTCTTAGTAAAGAACAACGGACTGTAATAAATTAAGACAAGTTTTCGGAAACTAGTTTGATATCCGAATCTTTAAAGTAATAGCAAGATATGTTATTAGTGTAACAACATAACATGTTAAGAACCCGAGGGTTAAAGTAAAGAAAAAAAAATTTTACCCGCACATGAACGTAAATTAAAGAGACAATAGTCTAACAACGAATAATGGATTAGACTATAGCTTAGCCCATTAGTAGTTGTATAAGGAACGGCAACCGCGCTGCGAGGGCGCGGGTCGCCACAGTTGGTATCAGAGCGGTGAACCTACTCCTGCCATGAAAAGTCCCGCACCTATGCTTCTGCGCAGTCCAGGTAAATTAGTTTATGAACTAAAACTGAGAATTGCTTATTTCTTTTTGGCAAGACAGAACAGGTACTAATGGATTGATCATATCTATCATCCCGATTAGCGCCCACACCACAAGAGAATACGTTGTGGGGATGGGTAAGAATGTTTCTAATGTCACGGTTCTGACAAACAGAATGGTCGGTACCCACTCCTGAGACTGACAAACATGAGTAGGAGACAGGTTCGTCGATGTCTAAATCTGAGACTACAAATAATGCATCTCCATAAGACATGTACCTATCAGGTTGTCTCACAACCCTCCCACTACGTCGAGGCTCTACTGGTGTTAGTTCTCGTTGTGGTTCATCTGTTGTCGATTCAGGAATAGACTGCGGATATGTTGCATGAACATTTTCACCAGTCAATTCCTCAAGTACAAGCTTGCTTCTAGGCTTCATATTCTTTATAAAATCCTCTTCTAGAAAATGAGCATTCGTGCTGACGAATGTTTTCTGATCAGTAGGACTATAGAAGATATAGCCTTTTGTTCCTTTAGGATATCCTACAAACAGGCATAGTTCTGAAGCGACTAGTCACTTACCCGGTCTTCTTTCTAAGCACATGTGCCGGACAACCCCATATTCGGTGTGGCCAAGAGATGACTTCTTGCCACTCCATCTTTCATATGGAGTTCGGTATTGCCTTAGATGGAACTTGGTTGAGAATGTATCTTTGTTGTTTCCAAGGCATATCCCCAAAAGGAATCTGGAAGAGATGAGTAACTCATCATTGATCTAACCATATCTAACAGAGTTCGATTCCTTCTCTCTGACACGCCATTCTGCTGAGGAGTACCTGGCGCGGTCAGTTGAGAAAATATACCTTCTTCCTTAAGAAAGTCTTCGAACTCTCCCAGCAAGTATTCACCACCACGATCAGATCGTAGTGTTTTGATCTGTTTATCTAATTGCTTTTCAACCAAGGCCTTGAACTCTTTGAACTTTTCAAAGGTTTCAGACTTTTGATGCATTAGATAGATATGACCAAAACGAGAATAGTCATCAGTGAAGGTTATGAAATATTCATATCCTCCTCTTGCTTGGATATTGAATAGCCCACATACATCACTATGTACGAGTTCTAGGCATTCATTAGCTCTATTACCCTTTGCTGAAAAGGGTCTCTTTGTCATTTTTCCTTCTATGCAGGATTCACATGTAGGTAGTGAGCCTACACTTAAAGTTTGTAAGGGACCGTCTCTTACCAACCTTTTAATCCTGTCAAGGCCAATATGTCCAAGACGTAGATGCCATTTGTAGGTTTGATCAATTGGGTCTAACCTCAATCTCTTACTCTCTCTTATTGAATCATCATTCAATTCAGTATCACAAATCGTTGGAATATTTGGTTTAACGTAGAACAGATTGTTTATCATGATTTGTAGAAGTAATCATGAAGCCATTCTTTAGAATCCGAATAACATCATTATCAAAATCCAAAGAATATCCTTGCTCAATCAAACGAGCCACGAAATAAGGTTTTTCCCAAAAACGGGACATAATAAACATTGTTCAAAACAATAAAAACTGTTTCTCAAAAATTAATTTAATACTTCCAACTAACAAGTTCTGACATCGATGCTCCATTCCCCAGCGGAAGTTGAACTCGTCCTTGCTAAGCCTTTTGTTTTCCCTGAACCCCTGCAGAGAACAACAAACATGATTAGTGGCTCGAGTCTACAATCCAAGAAAAAGTAGAGTCGACCACAAAAACAGGCTTCGGTAACAAGCAATGTACCTTTAGCTTTAACCTCCTTGAGGTATGTAGGACGATTCTGCGTTCCGGTGGCGAGACATTCCGCAATGGTGACATTTGTCGATACTCTTGTCTACCTTTGCGGTGTTCTTGCCTTTTGACCGGCTTCTTCTTGTTCTGCGGGCTTTCTTACATTTCTTTCTTGACACCGGAGGTGGAAGGCTTCGCTTGACAAGGTTAGCCTCTCCGTTCCTCTTTTTGCCTTTAAGCGATAGTAGAGTTTCCACAGTTTGAAGCTCCTTCATGAGTTCGGGAGTGAATAACTCAACTTATTCATAGAGTAGTTGAGTTTGAAGTTGTCAAACATCTCCGGGAGAGTCTCTAGGATCATATCCACCGAGTCTCTCTATCTATTTCAGCTCCCATGAGCTCCATCTCATTCAGGTGACTTATGATCAATAGCATATGGTCCCGAGCAGAGTGCCGAATTTCATCCGGCAGTTCATGAAGTTACGCACCGCAGACTTGCTTGGCTTGACGGCCCTGGCTTCCGAACATTTTCGAGATGTTGTAGATCATATCTCGCGGCCGTCAAGATGTTCCGATGTTTTTGTTGCAACACATTGCTAATTGATGCTAAGATATAGCACCTAGCAATCTCATCGAACGCATCCAAGCGGTGTGTCGTCTCGCTCTTCTTGAGTCGAATCATCATTCGGCTCAAGAGGACAGGGGGTGGTGAGCACATGCTTGTGCTTGTCTACCGTCAATACGATATCGAGGTTACGTTTCCAGTCAACGTAATTTTCACCCACTAGTTTGTTTGTACTAAGAATTTACGAGATCGGGGATAAAGACATAATTGTTGAAAAATAAAATAAAGTGGTGTTGGTAATTTGCTTATATTTAAGAGAAGTATGATGCATGAATGCAAATACTTAAACATAAATAAAATCCTTAAAAAAATGTTTCATCTATGGTGTTGCGATCATAAACGGCAACACGTCCCACCTAGGGGTGGCGTCCGTGAAGCCTCCTATCGCATCGAGACTCCTCTCGTTTGGTTCACTTCACAAGATGTCTCTACATCTAGTGCAACCAATCACCATCTCTTTTGGTCACCTCAGATCCATTGCCTAGCTCCTATGGGAGATTACAATGATCTTTAGTCTAAGTGTTTAACCGACTAATCGACTCTAGAGGTTGTTATGAACTAACGATCCATCTAGGGATGGTCTCGCCTCACTACTTCCTTTTCGAGTCTTATCTTCTATAAGCAACCTGATGACTCCTTAGCGACATGTTTCATGGGTTTCTCCCATTGAAGTGAGGACCACTAAGGTGGTTCTTAACCTATCCACATGTCACGATCAGGCTAAAGTCGGAGACCATGGGAACGTTTCAACGCAAACGACCCTCCCACTTAGCTTTTTGAAAAAAATGGATTTTGTTTTAAAATTAAGTCCAATTAATAATTCAACAAAATTATAACCCTTATAAATTTGTTGCATTTTATAACTCTTTATAAAATTTACCCATTGCATTTATTATTATAACAATTTATAATATTAAACTACAATGATGCATGAACATGCTTGCATGGCAATTTGATATTGGCATCTCTATATCCTATATGGCATGTTATAATGATGCGAGATTATATAATAAATCATACATTTTCAATTTAACCTCTCTATGGCTCATTTCTAATTACAACCCTAAAAAACAAATGAAAATAATTACAATAATTTTCTTCATCTTGTCTTCTTGGCATCTTCTCAATTTTCTCTTCTCTCGATCCCTGAAAAGTGAAAATAAATTTTTTTTTTTTGTTTGGACTGGGCCCGGGACAATCCTGGGCCCACCTTCTCTCATTTGGGCCAGGCCCCACTGCCGCATGGGCGGGCAGGCCAGGCAGGCCTTGCTCCTTCCGCATGGGCCGCGGCCTGGGCAGGCCGCGGGCCGGGCCTCGTGGCCTTGCCTGGGCAGGGCTCACGGCCGGGCCCTATGGCCCCTGCCTTAGCGGGGCCTGCGACCAGGCCCATGGCCCGCCAGGTTCCAGAAAACCCTGCGCTGCTTGCTGGGGAGCCGCGGCCCTGCCCTGGGCAAGGCCAGCAGTAGGGCCCGACCCCCCCCTGGGCAGGAGCCTGCAGGCCAGGGTTTCAGAAACCCCAGCGCATACTAGGGTTTCCGAAACCCTAGTCTGCCGCACAGCCAAAACCCAGGGAAGGGTTTGGCGGCTGGGCATGTGGCGGAGGCTGGGAGTTATGCGGCGGCATGCGACGGCGACGGTGGCGGCGGCGGCACAAAAAAAATATTTTCCGAAAATTTAAATTACAAAATTTCCTATGCCCTTTAATGGCTTACATTATTTTCTAGAGAAAAAACATAAACCACCAACATGGTGTAATTAAAAACCTAGAGCCAATCGATCGGGATCCAATCACATATACAATCAAAACAATTTTGAATTCATCATATATTCATGCAAGATGCCAATATCAACACATGTCATACATTCAATCGCATAAACATAAATCATGCATGATCAAAAGCCCTAGGCTCTGATACCAATTGTAGGATCTTATTGTGATTTATATATGAAAAATCATTTGAACAACAACAATATTGTAGGCGGAATTTCAAAAAATTTTATCATATCCGTTTAATTCAAAATTAAACGTAAACCACAACGAGAGATGCATGCATGATATATGTTTATAATCAAAGGATTAGAATTTCTCACATACCTTTGTGACGATTGAATTAATTGACCGCAAGGATCTTGTCTCACTATCTCACGTTCCAAGATGGAGAATTGCCGTGAAACAAGATCGTTGTTTATTGCCACGATCACACCAAAAACCACTCGTTGATTCAAGGCTATGACTCTACAATTTTTAGGATGAGAGAGTGGGCTCTTTTTTCAAAAACCTAAGGAAACTATTTCCTTCTATTTTGTCTCTACAAAATCCGGCCACCCTAAGGAAAAGTGTGATCTCTTTTTCTTTTCACCAAAAGACTCTCTTCTAGGGTTTTCAATAATATCCTTATATAGGAGAAAATTCAAAAACTCAAACCCTAGATGGGATTTTCGAATTTCTCCTTAACCCTTGGATTGAAATCCGAAAATCCCTACATGGCTTAGGGATTTCCGAATTTCCTTCCCCTTTTTGGAGCAAAATTCGAAATCCCCTTAAGGCAAGGGATTTCTGAATTTTCCCAAAAATAATATATCACTTTTCTCTTTCCTTTAGTTGCCAAATAAAATCATGTTTAAATTTCATTTTGAATTTTAAATTAATCTCCATTAATTTCGAAATTCAAAACTCATTCCTTTTATTTTTCAATTATCGAATAAATGAAAAATAACACAATGAATTTAAACATAATTATCAGTTTCTGTTTTTCCCATTTATTAGAGCTAGCCTTGAGACCGAATGGACCCACATGAACAAAGCTATGGAATTACAATATTCGACTAACTCATCCCTATAAGTTATCGACATATTTAATTCGACATCGTCTAACTCCACTAAAAGTTCGATGCGAATAATCTCTCGATTCATGTGCGCTAATTTTCTTTTGGTGTTGATACAATTTATCACACGGTCCACAGTGTAAATGCATTATTATCCTTCAGTAAATATCGGTGATCGAATGGTATATAATATTACCGTTTTACCATTCTAATCATTATTTCCTCAACTCCTTTATATGATTTGTGAATAAGAAAGACAAACGTTAAGTAAGATGTCTCGTACATGTCACGATGTCTTAATCAATGAATATCATCATTGAATACCAGGCCTGGTTTATTTATTCACACACCCGTCAATAAAGCATGAGGTGATATTATTTCTTACGAATTCCATATCTCGTGAATCACATAACTCCAACTTAATATTGTCATGATCCCAATGACCGAGATGTCGTTCAATAAGCGTGAACTAATCTCATTGGCGAATCAAAGATCATGAGATACCAAGTTGAGCTATGCATTCACTTCAGGATTAAGATAATTATACAAATATACTTAAGTTGTGATGATTAGGTTTAGAGTTGTGTAAACGGTTTTTACTCTAACCTAATCAGTCACATGGTCTATTCAACATGTTGCGAGCATGTCTAGATCAACCACAGAGTCCAACTCCCATGCCCCGAGACCAGCATCACATGGTTCGATCTAACAGTCATAATCGGTTTCGATTGCCCAATCAACCCTAAGACTGCGAATATCTATTTTTAAACTATATCAGAAGAGTTTGTCCGGCAGGGTTCCCCTGACTCTTCTTTCGTTGGTAACAGTTTATGGACTAAGCAATATTACTAACACTCTTGACTATGTGTCAAAACATAACTTTATCTTATTTTATAAAATCAGCAAATTAATAATGTCTTACATTTGTCATTTCATAAATAACAAATTACATCCCACTTTATGGACACATTTCCAACAGGGCTTTCACATCCCACTAGAATTAGGGATTGGCTGCACCGTGTCGAATATGTGATGCGAGCCTGTGACATAGCTCGAGAGGAGTGGATTGTACTCACAGCGAGTCTGTTAGAGAGCAATGCCCTAATCTTTTGACAAGCTTTGGATGAGGACGAAATAGCAGAGATGCAATGGGAAGAGTTTTACCACATGTTGAAGCATCAGTTTCTTCCCCAAGTCATGCCATCAGAGTCGGCACCACAGCAGAGTGGAGAGACACAGAGTCAGGTGAGTGTAGCCGTGACCTACACCCAAGCTCGAGAGTTTATCATACAAGCCGAGAGGGCTAGTATGAGATCGGATGAGGCCGTTGTAGCCTATATAGCGAGAGTTTTGACAAAGGTACTAGCTCCGAATCGAATTTTTAATCTAAGTGAGGAGGAGCAGTGTCAGATCCTATGGAAAGGTCTGACGAAAGAGTACCAGCGTTGGTTAGTTCCGCGATCGGATCAGACCCTCACACAATTTATCGCCGAGGCGAAGCATTGTGAGCGCCAGCAGTTAGAGGAGAGGACACGGCCAGTGGCGGTTAGGCGAGACTTCTCGTTTTCCAATACCCGTATCAGGAGACATGATGCAGAAGCCACTACTTCTCGACAACGATCGAGACCCGAGATAGAGGCAGCGGACGAGCCTATGGCCATTCGGCGAAGATGGACCTACGTTGGGACCGTTGGTGAGGAAGCTAGTGGTAACCCTCACTCGGATCCCGAGGAGGATTCGGAGGAAGACCCCGAGGAGGATCCTGAGGAACACGTAGATGATGAGGATTAAGTTAGGACTTAGCGTCTTATTTATTTAAATATGACGCAAGGTTATGTAAATAGTTTTGAGAAACTTAGACTAATGATATTTTATGTATGATGTGATATGTATGGAATGGGACATACATAATAGATTTGAATGAAAGGCTTAAAAACCTTTAATTTTGTGATGATTTGTATATGATGTGATATGCATGATATGGGGCATGCATAATAGGAGAACATATAGAATGTATGTTTTGCTAGTTGATATGAGAATGAATGATAGTTTAAAGTATTGCAAGTCAAGGAACTTTAGAAGCAGTTCTTCTTGCACTTAGACAAACGATGTTGCTCTTTAAGTGATATAGACACAGCAACATGGTTCGTACACGTCAAGAGAGAACACAAGCAGAACAGAATCCTCCAGCACCAGACCTAGCTGAAGAAGTAGCAGGTCTGAGGGGGCAAATAGCAGCCCAGGCTGAGGAAAGCAGATAGTTACGAGAATTGCTTACCCAGTTGATACAGGGTCAGCAGGTTGGAGGAGCACCCCCTCCGCAGGCGGTTCCAGTACAAGCCGCCCAACCTGAGCAACCCGCAGAGAGGGTTGAACCGCAAGAGCCAGTAAGGGGTGAGATAGGGCACCGAGAAATGGTCCCAAGGGAACCATTGTATGTAAGGTTTAAGAGAATGGCACCTCCAGAATTTGATGGATCAACAGATCCACTCGAGGCTGAGGAATGGTTAGCATCCATTCAGACAGTGTTTGAGTTTATGGAACTCACCGACAGGGAGAAGATTCAGTGCGCCGCTTTTGTATTAAAGAAAGATGCCCGCTATTGGTGGGAATCAGTGTGCGCTAGAAGGAATGTGAGACAGATGTTGTGGGATGAATTCCTATGGGAATTTAACCGTAAGTATTACAACTTAGAAGCCCTGAAGACTTAAGAGAATGAGTTCAACAATTTGAAGCAAGGCGACCAGACAGTTGTAGAAGCATGCCGACGATTTGATCAGTTGGCATGACTATGTCCTCAGTTGTTTCCAACAGAGGAAGAGAAGGTTAGGAGGATGATTAATATGCTCCGAGGAGATATAGCCACCGTCGTGGAAAGTGGGGAGTATCCACCAACCACGGTAGCCGATCTAGTGAATCGGGCAATACGTGCAGAGCATAACATTGCCAAATCTAGAGGGGATAGGGCAAGCCTTTAAGACAGCACTACCATCAGGTGATGTGTTGTTGTCTAGTCACTGGTTATGTAACACCCCGAAGAATTAATTGAGATTAATTAAGGTAATTAAGATTATTAGTGTGCCTAATCTGATTTAATTAATTGCGTTTAAGTAATTCCAAGGTATTTAAATTATTTATAGTAATTTATGTTAATCCAGAATGTGTATGGGCGCATTTCTGGACTGTCATTTTTAAATATTGTGCACATGTCATTTCCTTTCCTTTTCTTTTTCTTTTTCTTTTCTTTTCTTTTCCTTCCTTTCCTTTTCTCCCGTGCGACCCACTCTCTCTCTCTCTTTTTCTCTCTCACGTCCGAGCTCTCTCTCTCTCTCTCTCTCTCCGGTTTTTCCGTCCCAAATCGAACGGGTTTTGAGCCAAAGAAGAGTTTCAAAGTATTTTCAACATCAAGAGAAGGATTCGAGGTAAGATTACTGAAAGAACCTCTCTTGGATTTCAAGTTTTCGGATTCAAAAACTTACTTTTGGTTCAAAACAGATTTTTGATGGATTTTGAGTGAAACTAGGGTAGAAATTGGAGATCTTGGGTTCTTTGGACTTGTTTTAGGACCTAGAACCCGGATCTAGTGGTTTTCCCTTGAGATTTTGTGAATTGGGACTGGATTTGCAGGTTTTGGACCGGTTTTCATGAGTTCTCTCGGAAAGTCGATTCACCGGTCGACCTGTGCGGTCGACCGGATTTCAGGCTGACCGGTCGACCTGTCCGGTCGACCGGTGTGCACTCTACCGGTCGACCGGTAGAGTTGCACTGCTCTGTCACCGGTCGACCGGTGTACACGGGGTTTGACCCTGTTTGGCCTGAAATTGTCGTTTTGACCCCTATTTTCGGGGAAGAACCCAAATTAGCTTCATTTAGGGACTTGGGATGAAAGGATTAGTATCCTTAATCCCTGATTCGATATTTAAAACCCTTGGAATGGAATTTGAACATGAAAATTGATTAGGGCACACTAATTGGAAAATCTTGGAATATGATTGAGATTGGACTACTTTAGGACTGAGGATTGATCCTAAGGTGTTATCTTGTATCGTGCTCTTTTGTGGATTTTGATGAAGGGGCTTGAGGAGGCGGAAGCCGGAAAAGGGCAACGCTAGTCCCAGGTTTGATTGTGCGAGGTAGGATTTCTATCCCTCTTCTTTGTGAGCCTGTTTTCAAAAAGATTTTTGGCCTTGAAAATGTTTTAAAGAAAGGGATTGAGTTGCGAAAGAAAATGTTTTAAAAACCATGGCTTGTTAGTTTATGGAAATCCTTGGCTTGTCCTGTCCATGGAATCCATAGCTTGTCTAGTCATGGAACCTCATGGCTTGTCCAGTCATGGGGCCCGCGGCTTGAGTAGTTCGTGGGGTCTTATGAACGATTTCATAATGTTAAATGGATGATTTCTTAAGATAAGAGATCTTGTGAACTGGTAATAGAGTCTATTGCTGTAAGCCTAGATAGGATGCGGAGAGTGCATCCTCGGGGGCAGAACCCGAAACCGGTCCGGTAGGCGAGGCACTTGGTGAGGTGAGTAATTTGTACTAATTACTCGCTGAAGCCTGTAATACGGTTAGTTTCTGTTATATTTCCTTTGAGAAAAAGGATGTGAGGTTCCGGCTGTTCTGTCGGGACTGAATGTCTATTTATTTTATTTACGCACTTATTTATTTATTCGTTTATTTAAATTATTTCAAATTATATCCTACTGGGCCTTTCGCTCATGTTTCAAATGTTTAAACCCCTCCCAGGAGATTCGAGGAACGGTGCATCGTAGCTGAGTTGTGCTACGGATCGAGTAAGCGAGGATTGAGTTCATTCTCTGAGTTAAAGTGTAAGGAATATGTAAGAACTTGTAATAAATGATATTTGGATTTACTAGACTGTGGATGATGTCTGTTGTTATGATTATTTACGTAAGCATGTATGTACGATACTGTATGTCCTGTGGGGTGGAGCCCTGTGTGTCAGAGGCTCCTGGATTATATTGTTTATTTATTTATTTTAATGCAGTCAGGTGGGGCCCGGTTGGGGAATTCCGCTTTATTAATCCCTAATCGAGCTCCACGTCACCCACCCCGTTTGGGGGGCGTGACAGAGTGGTATCAGAGCATTAGGTTAAGAACCCCGGGATTGTACATACATGTGTGACATCTGTTATCCACTGAATAGTCTAGTTTGATTTCGATTGAAGGAAATGGCGCCCGCCGCAGATTAGGTAACCAGCCGGAACAACCGAATCAAGGATTCTTTGATGCCATGTTTATCGCCTTTCAAGGCATGGCCACTAGAGCTCGGAATGAGCGACCCGGTGAGATCGAAAACAGAATATTTCCGGGAATTCAAAGTAGCGCCTATCCCCTCGTTTAATAGTGAGGAGGACCCAGAAGTCGAGTTTTGGATTGACTCCATAGTTAAGCACTTGAGTACTATGGGAGTTCCAAATGAATACTTGGGTGGAATTTATGTGTGTACAAGATGGAAGGGTTAGCAAACACTTGGTGGAAACAGTCAAGAGGAGGATGGATGTCACAGAATGACCCGGGAACAGTTCGAGGTGATGTTCAATGATCAAGATTTCCTCCGAGTTACTGTGGAAGAAAAAGGCACTGGAATTCATGTCGCCGCGGGCAAGGTGACATGTCCGTGAGGGAATATGAGGCTAGGTTTAATGACCTATCCCGGTTTGCGCCATCTCTAGTGGAGTCTCAAGACATGAGATGTCTCAAGTTTGAGGGGGCCTCAAGAACTCGTGAGGAGATCCTTGGTGGCTCTAAGACTTGGAACTTCCGGATTTAGTAGCTGCCGCTATGAGGGTGGAACAGATAACCGCCTATCGCCAAAGTAAAGAAGAAGAAGCGGTCGAGTCTCCGCCTCGGTAGACCTTCATGCTTGGTGGACCCAATGAGTGGTAGAAGAAACCGCAACTGGGACAGATGGTTGGGGAACGACAAGCGGTGGCGTGAGTTCGTCTGGGAGTGATGTAAATGCTCCATACGGGCCTGTGTGTCACCATTGTGGGCAGGTGGGCCATATTAGGAGGAATTGTCCTAATCGGGCCGCTCAACAAGCCCAAAGTGACGCTTCCTATAGCCAAGAAGGGCCGCCACATTACATGCCGCCATATCACCGCAACATATGCCATACCCTCCTGCGCCGACCTATCGCCCGCCCTCAAGATATATTCGTTCCGGCCTCAAGCGCCGAGACCGGTATAACCACCTCCGCCACAACAAGATAGGCCTCGGCCTGGCCTAATGTTGGTGACAGAGGGAAGGAAAAAGCACAGGACAAGCTTATACCCTCAAGTGAGGCAGCCTCGAGGTCGACCCAAAGAACGCGGTGGTTGAGGGTATGATTCTAATCTCTCATTCTTTTGCTCACGTATTATTTGATACAGGTGCCACACACTCGCTTATATCAAGTTCTTTTGTTCAGACTTTGAAACCGGAATCAAAAACTTAGAAGTCCCGATGACTTTGAACTCCCCACTGGGATGTGTGGAGGTGATGAGTGTGTGTAAGTCGTGTGAAATCACGATCGGTGGTGAGCGATTGAGAGCAGACTTGATTATCCTTCCGATGACCCTGTTTGATGTGGTGCTCGGAATGGATTGGTTGTCAAGGTACGGTGCAATTGTTGATTGCTACCGTAGGAAAGTGACATTGGTGACGGATTTCGAACCGTGATTGTTTATCAGCAGTAGATGAACCCGGGTCCTTGGGGAACGATCGTTGAAGTACAGCGTTGGGGGACGGAAGAATCTAGCATGTTTCTCCTCCCTTCTTGTCTTAGAAGGTGAATCATGAAGTGAGCGGAGATAGTGCAGGAACTCGTGGTGGATGAATTTGCAGATGTATTTCCCGAGGATCTACCCGGGTTTGCCACCGATCGGAGATTGAATTCGCATTGATTTAGTTCCGGGAACGGCACCTATTTCCATTCCTCCATACCGGATGGCTCCGGCGGAGATGAAGGAATTGAGAACACAGCTTGGAGAGCTGGCCGAGAAGGGATATATCCAGAATAGTACTTCCCCTTGGGGTGCACCGGTGCTATTTGTGAAGAAGCACGACGGATCTCTTCGGTTGTGCATTGACTACCGACAATTGAACAGGGTAACTGTGAAGAATAAGTACCCACTGCCGAGGATCGATGAATTGTTCGATCAGTTGGGTGGATCACAGTTCTACTCCAAGATTGATTTGAGATCTGGGTACCATCAGTTGAAAATCAGGGAGGAAGACGTTCCGAAGACTGCTTTCAGAACTCGGTACGGGCACTTCGAGTTTCTGGTAATGCCATTTGGGTTAACAAATGCCCCGGCTGCATTCATGGATTTGATGAATCGGGTTTTTCGGCCATACTTGGATCGGTTTGTGATCGTCTTTATTGACGACATACTGGTTTACTCGAAGACTTGGGAAGAACATGTGCAGCACCTTAGAATTGTTCTTTAGACCCTTCGAGAACACCAGTTGTATGCGAAGAAGGAGAAGTGTGACTTTTGGCTGACAGAGGTGAAGTTCCTTGGCCATGTGATTTCAGGACAAGGAATTTCCGTGGACCCATCCAAGATTGAAACTGTACAAAGGGGAAAGGTCAAGAATGTGGCGTAGATTCAAGCTTTCTGGACTCAAGGGTATTACCGGCGTTTTGTAAAGGACTTCTCGAGTATAGCTGCACCGATGACTCGTTGACCAAGAAAGAAGTCAAATACGAGTGGGATGTCGAATGTGAAAATGCCTTCGTGAATTGAAGGTAAGGTTGACAAGTGCACCGATTCTAATGATTCCTAATACCGAGGAGCCATACGAGGTGTACTCTGACACTTACTCGGGGTTGGGCTTGGTTGTGTCTTGATGCAAGGCGGACACGTAGTAGCTTATGCATCTCGCCAATCGAGACCGCAGACGAAAGGAACTACCCCACGCATGACTTGAGTTAGCAAAAAAGAATATTTGCTCAAGATATGGAGATGTTATCTCTATGGAGCAAGGTTTCGTGTCTTCTCCGATCATAAGAGTCTCAAGTACTTGTTTACTCAGAAAGATCCGAACCTCAGACATGAGGAGATGGGTAGAGTACATGAAAGATTATGACTTCACCCCGCAAAGATCATCCTGGAAAAGCTAATGTGGTGGCTGATGCCCTTAGCAGAAAAACGCTGGGACTCAAGGCGTCATTAGCTTTGGAGGATTGGAAGAGGATCAAGTAGTGAGTGAGTATGATCTTCAGCACCATGAGGATTATAACCAGATTGTGGTGTATAATCTGATCTCCGCACCACCCTTGTGCAACAAGTCAAGCAGAAGTCAATGGCGGATCCACACCTCCAAGGGATTTGGATTCGGATCCGTAATGGAGAACAATTTGAGGATTGGAGAATCCGGGAGGATGGAGCCTTAGAGACAAGAACCGCTTTTCTTTGTTCCTAAGGCGGGTGAGGTAAAGAAGATGATTCTCGCATGAAGCCCACAAATCTAGGTACGCCATTCATCCGGGTAGTACCAAGATGTACCAGGACTTGAAGAGACAAGACTTGGTGGAGAGGCATGAAGAGAGATGTTCGTGAGTACGTCTCGGAATGCGTGACTTGCCTCCGAGTTAAAGCCGAGCACAGAAGCTAGCGGAGAGTTGCAACCTCTTCCCCGTCCCTCGAATGGAAATGGGAGCACATCACGATGGATTTTCCGATGGGACTACCGAGAACCGAGTTGAGGCACGATGCCATCCGGGGTGGTGGTTGACAAAGTTGACGAAGTCCGCGCACTTCATACCGATTCCGTGCGACGTATTCTCGGAAGATTCCGCCAGAATTGTACCGGAGCACATCGTGAGGTTACACGAGGTGCCACCGTCTATCACGCCCCGATCGTGACACGCGTTTCAATGCAAGGTATTGGAGAAGTTTCGAGGAAGCCATGGGGACGGAATTGAACTTCAAGACAAAGATTTCATCCTCGACGGATGGACAATCCAAAGAGTTATTAAGATTCGGAGGATATGCTTCGTGCTTGTATTCTGGATTTTGGCGGGAACTGGAAGAAATACCTTCATTTAGCTGAGTTCGTGACAACAACAAATTTATCGTGCCAAGATTCGGTATGGCACCATTTGAAGCATTGTATGGTCGTCCTTGTAGGTCACCTGTTTGTTGGTTGGGACCAGAGGACAGACTTACGACTGGACCGGATGTCATTCAAGAGAATAATGAAAAGATAGCTGTGATTCGAGAACGTCTGTTGACAGCTCAAAGTCGTCAGAAGAGCTATGCTGACAGAAGGCGTAGGCCTTTGGAATTCCAAGAAGGCGACTTTGTCTTACTGAAGGTTTCCCCACGTAAGGGAGTTACCCGGTTTGGTGTGAAAGGAAAACTCGCACCAAGGTATGTGGGACCATTCCCGATCGTGCAACGAGTCGGAGTGGTAGCGTACCGGTTGGCTTTACCGCCTGAGTTATCTCACGTGCATGACGTGTTTCATGTCTCCATGCTTCGGAAATGCCAACCTGAGCCGGAAGCAGTAGTGCAGTGGTTTGACATTCCGATACAGGAGGACACGACGTACGATTAGGTACCGGTTCAGATTATTGACCGGAAGATGAGGAGTTTGCGTCATCGTGAGATCCCGTTAGTGAAAGTGCTGTGGCAGCACCATGGTGTTGAGGAAGCAACATGGGAGCTTGAAACGACGATGCAGGAGCGTTATCCGCATCTGTTTGCACTTTGAGGTGAGTTTCGATTTCAAGGACGAAATTGCCTAAGGGGGGTGGAGTTGTAACACCCCGAAGAATTAATTGAGATTAATTAAGGTAATTAAGATTATTAGTGTGCCTAATCTGATTTAATTAATTGCGTTTAAGTAATTCCAAGGTATTTAAATTATTTATAGTAATTTATGTTAATCCAGAATGTGTATGGGCGCATTTCTGGACTGTCATTTTTAAATATTGTGCACATGTCATTTCCTTTCCTTTTCTTTTTCTTTTTCTTTTCTTTTCTTTTCCTTCCTTTCCTTTTCTGCCGTGCGACCCACTCTCTCTCTCTCTTTTTCTCTCTCACGTCCGAGCTCTCTCTCTCTCTCTCTCTCTCTCTCTCCAGTTTTTCCGTCCCAAATCGAACGGGTTTTGAGCCAAAGAAGAGTTTCAAAGTATTTTCAACATCAAGAGAAGGATTCGAGGTAAGATTACTGAAAGAACCTCTCTTGGATTTCAAGTTTTCGGATTCAAAAACTTACTTTTGGTTCAAAACGGATTTTTGATGGATTTTGAGTGAAACTAGGGTAGAAATTGGAGATCTTGGGTTCTTTGGACTTGTTTTAGGACCTAGAACCCGGATCTAGTGGTTGTCCCTTGAGATTTTGTGAATTGGGACTGGATTTGCAGGTTTTTAGACCAATTTCCGCGAGTTCTCTCGCGCGGTCGATTTCACCGGTCGACCTGTGCGGTCGACCGGATTTCAGGCTGACCGGTCGACCTGTCCGGTCGACCGGTGTGCACTCTACCGGTCGACTGGTAGAGTTGCACTGCTCTGTCACCGGTCGACCGGTGTACACGGGTTTGACCCTGTTTGGCCTGAAATTGTCGTTTTGACCCCCTTTTGGGGAAGAACCCAAATTAGCTTCATTTAGGGACTTGGGATGAAAGGATTAGTATCCTTAATCCCTGATTCGATATTTAAAACCCTTGGAATGGAATTTGAACATGAAAATTGATTTGGGCACACTAATTGGAAAATCTTGGAATATGATTGAGATTGGACTACTTTAGGACTGAGGATTGATCCTAAGGTGTTATCTTGTATCAGTGCTCCCTGTGGATTCAGACTGCAGGGGCTTGAGGAGGCGGAAGCCGGAAAAGGGCAACGCTAGTCCCAGGTTTGATTGTGCGAGGTAGGATTTCTATCCCTCTTCTTTGTGAGCCTGTTTTCAAAAAGATTTTTGGCCTTGAAAATGTTTTAAAGAAAGGGATTGAGTTGCGAAAGAAAATGTTTTAAAAACCATGGCTTGTTAGTTTATGGAAATCCTTGGCTTGTCCTGTCCATGGAATCCATAGCTTGTCTAGTCATGGAACCTCATGGCTTGTCCAATCATGGGGCCCCTTGGCTTGAGTAGTTCGTGGGGTCTTATGAACGATTTCATAATGTTAAACGGATGATTTCTTAAGATAAGAGATCTTGTGAACTGGTAATAGAGTCTATTGCTGTAAGCCTAGATAGGATGCGGAGAGTGCATCCTCGGGGGCAGAACCCGAAACCGGTCCGGTAGGCGAGGCACTTGGTGAGGTGAGTAATTTGTACTAATTACTCGCTAAAGCCTATAACACGGTTAGTTTCTGTTATATTTCCTTTGAGAAAAAGGATGTGAGGTTCCGGCTGTTCTGTCGGGGCTGAATGTCTATTTATTTTATTTACGCACTTATTTATTTACTTGTTTATTTAAATTATTTCAAATTATATCCTACTGGGCCTTTCGCTCATGTTTCAAATGTTTAAACCCCTCCCAGGAGATTCGAGGAGCGGTGCATAAGCCGAGTTGTGCTACGGATCGAGTAAGCGAGGATTGAGTTCATCCTCCCGAGTTAAAGTGTAAGGAATATGTAAGAACTTGTAATAAATGATATTTGGATTTACTAGACTGTGGATGATGTCCGTTGTAATGATTATTTACGTAAGCATGTATGTACGATCATCAGTATGTCTCTCAGGGGGGGTGGAGCCTGTGTGTGTCGAGGGCCCTGGATTATATTGTTTATTTATTTATTTTAATGCAGTCAGGTGGGGCCCGGTTGGGGAATTCCGCTTTATTAATCCCTAATCGAGCTCCACGTCACCCACCCTGTTTGGGGGGCGTGACAGGTTACGTCACGTACCAGTAAAGATAGCAGGAAGAGAACTAAGTACGGACCTAGTTGTTCTGAACTTAGTAGATTATGATGTGATCCTAGGAATGGATTTTCTAGGAAAGTATAATGCTACAATAGACTGTAGAAAGAAAACGGTAGTTTTTCAGCCAGAAGGAGAATAGGTGTTTAAGTACATGGGTTCCACATCAGGGACACCCATACGTTTTATTAGTTCCCTAGAAGCCCGATGATTGATGTCTAGCGAATGCACTGGATATTTGGCGTATGTGGTGGACAAGAACCAAGAGGGGAAACATCAACCAGAAGACGTTCCCATAGTCAAGGAGTTCCTAGACGTTTTTCTAGAGGAACTACCCGGACTTCCTCCAGATCGGGAAATAGCTTTTGAGATAGAGCTTCTCCCCGGCATCGCACCAATATCCAAAGCACCGTACAGGATGGCTCCAGCGGAACTGAAAGAGTTGCGGGTTCAACTCCAAGAAAAGTTAGACAAAGGTTTCATCAGACCGAGTTTCTCGCCATGGGGAGCTCCTGTCCTCTTTGTCAAAAAGAAGGATGGCACGCTTCGGATGTGCATAGATTATAGAGAGCTCAACAAAGTCACCATCAAGAACAAGTACCCGTTGCCACGGATCGATGACTTGTTCGACCAGTTGAAGGGAGCTACCACGTTTTCGAAGATAGACCTTCGATCGGGTATCATCACTCAAGATTAGAGAAGAAGACATTTCGAGCGACATTGAGAACTCGGTATGGACACTACGAATTCTTAGTGATGCCGTTTGGACTTACAAATGCCTCAGCGGCGTTTATGGACCTTATGACAGAGTCTTCAGAGAGTATTTAGATAAGTTTGTTATTGCTTTCATCGATGACATCCTTATATACTCACGAGATCCACAGGAGCACGCAAAACATTTGAGGATCGCACTACACACGTTGAAGAAACATCAGCTATATGCGAAGTTTTCTAAGTGCGAGTTCTGGTTAGATAAAGTCCACTTCCTCAGACATGTAGTATCTAAGGAAGGAATCATTGTGGATCCAGCAAAGGTTGAAGCGGTTGAGAAGTGGCCAGTTCCAAAGAGTGTTACGGAAATTCGAAGTTTCCTAGGATTGGCAGGGTATTACAGAAGGTTTGTGGAGGGATTTGCTCGTCTTGCAGCTCCTCTTACTGCCTTAACCAGAAAAGATAGAAGGTATGAATGGACAGATGGATGTGAACAGAGTTTCAGAGAGATCAAAAGAAGATTAATTAGTGCTCCAGTACCCATGATCCCAGAAGAGGGAGAAAAATTTGACATCTACAGTGATGCCTCAAAGACAGGACTAGGAGCCGTGTTGATGCAAAATGGCAAGGTCATTGCTTATGCATCTCGGCAACTGAAGGATCACGAGCGTAATTACCCAACGCATGATCTCGAGTTAGCCGCAGTAGTTTTTGCGCTCAAGTTATGGCGGCATTACCTATATGGGGTTCAATGCCAAATTTATACGGACCATCGTGAGCCTAAAGTACTTCTTCACGCAGAAGGAGCTTAATATGAGACAAAGATGATGGCTTGAACTTGTGAAGGACTACGATTGTGAAATCCTTTACCATCCAGGTAAAGCCAATCGAGTAGCGTGACGCTTTGAGTAGAAAACCAAAGACTACGGACTCCAGTGGAGACCGAATTGTTGCCCAAGCGGCTTCAACAAGAGATTAATCTCCTAGACCTCGAATTAATCTCTAGTAAGTTAGCTTCTCTCGAGGTCGCACCTATGCTACAGGATGAGATACGAGAAGCTCAGAAAGGTGATCCAATTATGGATGGATACAGGAAGGAGATAGTAGATAATGCAAGGTCGAAATTCAGCCTTTCAAAGGACGGAATTCTCCTATTCCAAAGAAGAATTTGTGTAGCGGATCAAGAGGGGATCAAGAAGCAGATACTCGCGGAAGCGCACAGCACGCCATATTCCGTACACCCAAGTGCCACCAAAATGTATCAAGATTTGAAACAACATTTTTGGTGGAGGCGAATGAAGAATGACATAGTTGACTATGTTAGTCAACGCTTGACATGCCCGAAGGTCAAAGCGTAACATCAGAGACCATTTGGAAGCTTACACCACTAAAGATCCCGGAATGGAAGTGGGAACACTTAGCCATGGACTTTGTGACCGGACTTCCGAGAACCAGTGAGGGATACGATGCCATTTGGGTAGTCGTGGATCGGCTAATGAAATCAGCGCATTTCATTCCGATCAAGATAACTTACTCCTTAGAGAGGTTAGCTGAGTTATACGTGGCTAAGGTAGTAAAGCTACATGGAGTACCAGTTAGTATAGTGTCGGACAGAGACAGCCGATTTACCTCCAATTTTTGGAGAAGTGTTCAAGAAGCGATGGGGTCAAAATTACTCTATAGCACAGTGTTCCATCCCCAGACGGAAGGGCAGTCAGAGAAGACCATTCAGACCCTAGAAGATATGCTTCGTGCATGCGCAGTGGATTTCAAGGGCGCATGGAGTATGAAGTTGCCATTGATCGAATTCTCGTATAATAATAGTTACCAAGCTTCCATCGGCATGGCCCCGTATGAAGCACTTTACGGAAGGAAGTGTAGATCCCCAGTTCATTGGTATGACACTCGGGAAAAGCAGCTTCACAAGACGGAATTCATTCAAGAGGCCATTGAGACAGTGCAAAAGATCCGTAGAAGATTAGAGACGGCTCAGAGCCAGCAAAAGAGCTATGCAGATAAACGACGGAGACCCTTGGAATTTTCTGTAGGGGACTCCGTATTCCTAAAAGTTGCACCAATGAAGGGTGTGATGCGTTTTGGGAAGAAAGGTAAGCTGAGCCCACGTTACATAGGGCCTTTCGAGATTATTGAAAGAATAGGAAAGGTAGCTTACCGACTAGCTCTACCACCAGAGTTGGCTTCAATGCACAGTGTGTTTCATGTAGCAATGCTCCGGAAGTATATCTTGGATCCATCGCACGTGTTACAGCATGAGCCTATTCAGGTTCACGAAGATTTGTCCTATGAGGAACAACCAGTCCAAATTCTAGCCAAAGAAGAAATAAAACTCAGAAGTCGTAGTATCCCAATGGTTAAAGTGCAGTGGAAAAATCACAATGTTGCAGAAGCCACTTGGGAAGTAGAAGAAGAGATCAGACAGAAGTACCCCCAGTTGTTCTGATTTTCGGGACGAAAATTTCTTAAGGAGGGGTGAATGTAATGACCGGGAAAATTTTAAGTCAAATTCAGACAGTCCGGTATTTGACCGTAATTTTTCCCGAAACATAAAGTAGTAGAAATGTTGATGTAATCAGGAAAGTGATATGTAGAAACTTTATATACGGGGTAAAGTCACCCGAAAAGTGTAAAGTTATAATACGAATATTTTTACAGAGAAAATTCATAAATATCAGTTTGAATAGTGAAATATCGGTAAAAAGTTAGAAATTTTAACAGGTATATTTTAGTTATGAAAAAACTGAAATATTTGGTAAATGACCAAATGACCAGTTAGAAAAAGAGTAGAAATATTAGAAGTAAGGAAAATGGCAAAAGTTCCCAAAATGTAATTTTCCGAGTCGGGTTAAAGCGGAATCAGAAAACGAGTACCGCGAGGGTACGCGCTTTTGGGCAATTCTTGATCGTTTAAATTGAGAATTTTAAAAAAAAGAAAGTGACTATTGAGATACCCAAGAGCAGTGGGTTGAATATAAGAAATTTGACCCAGGGTGCTCGGCAAAGTAAAAGCGAAGATAGAACCCAGACGGGTGTGAAATTATTTGCAGTCTTAGGAGCGAGATTCGTTTTGAAAAATGGAAAGTTTGGTCTCGACAAGAAAAATGTGGGGAACACAGAACCACTTAAATTAAGTGTTAAACTTAATTAGAATTAGTAGAATTAAATTATGGGAATTAAAGTTATTTCTCTAATTTAATTTTAGAAAGTAATGTGAGATATTTTTAGAAATATTAATATAATATACATATTACACTTAAAATGGCCTACGGATGAGATTAGAAGCCAAAATTGCTTCTTTTTTCTAAGTGTGGCCGAGAGATAGAGAAAAGAAAGAGAAAAGAGAGAAAATCAAGGGAAAATCAAGGAATCACCCGTTTTCGCCGAAATTTCTTCCGTTCAGTCCGGTAGAAACATAACCCGAGGCATTCTAGCGGAGAATCTCAACTTTTCAAGGTAAGATTTCGGATTTTTCACGAGAAACTGCTTGCTTTTTCGTTTCTATGAATAGTAACTCATCTCGGAAAAAATTCGTAAAATTGAAAAACGAAACCGAGGTTTTGTCGGGGACTGTGATATGAGTTGAATGTGCAAGTATTGAAAGGATTGAACAAATTTTTTTGGATTTGCACTAAAAATCCGAAAATCCCTAGAAATGGAGGAAATGTATTTTTGTTCAATTTATGTAGCAATTTGTGTTCATGAATGTGAATCTGGACTACAGGTACCGAAATCGGAAGTAAAACGAGTTATTGAAAACTCGGGAAACGAGAAAAATTAAGGCGAAACTCTGCCAAAATTTCTTAAAATCTAGTTAGTAAGCAATGAGTTAGTAATCTGATTCTAGAGAATGGATAACAGTTTTAAAGCTCGGAAATGAATAGATTAAGATTCAGAAACCGAGATACACAAATATGTGTAAATTACCTCTTGAGCTAGAATTCAGCCTAGAGGGGTTAAGTTCAAAAATGAGTTGAAATTAGATTTAGGAATCCAAGTATGAGAAATTTTGATGCTTGGAATCAGTGGTTAATACTTATTTCCATGCAACAGGTTTTGGCACGAGAGCCGAAGCAACGAGAAAGAACTTTCAGCAAGCGGGAATCCTAGCGGATTAACTGTAAGTATAGACATATATGTTTGTATGGACTCGAGTAAGCTATAGTTAGACTTAGAACTATGAATTTACTTATGTTCCTAAGTCTATGTGATTACATGTGATTATACGTGTTTGGAGGGCTTAGTGCTCTAGATTAAAAAGGACGACATATGGTCACCCTTATGCACAGTTAATACTGACGGGTCGTCGACCTCCGCAAGGGAGGGAAATCTCACGGAGTAGAGATTCCGACTAGACCAGCCAGTAAGAAATGACCAGTAAAGTAAAAGACTGACAGGTCGTCAGCCTCCGCAAGGGAGGAAAAATCTCAAAGAGTAGAGATTCCGACTAGACCAGACAGTAAGCAAGGGCCCAGGCCCACAGAGGTAAGAACAAAAAGATAGAAAGTAGTTTAAAGCATGTTTCACACAAGCATATTTGCATCATAACTCGTAATGTATTTTCTATTAGTTTGTGATGTATGCATGTTTATACTTGCTGAGCGTTAGCTCATCAGTTTACTCGTGTGCAGGTAACAAAGGTAAGCAGCTAGTCATATAGTGGTTTGCTTGATGGACATGCGGAGGCAAGGGTGGCGGAAATGTCATGGGTGCACGGGAGTGGTCTCCACTACGCTCGCTTAGAAAACAATATTCCGCTGCAAAGTAATGTAATGTAGAATACTAGTATGTATGTTCAGTTCTTAGAAGAAGATGTTACAACCATTGTCTTAGTAAAGAACAATGGACTGTAATAAATTAAGACAAGTTTTCGGAAACTAGTTTGATATCCGAATCTTTAAAGTTATAGCAAGATATGTTATTAGTGTAACAACATAACATGTTAAGAACCCGAGGGTTAAAGTAAAGAAAAAAAAAAATTTACCCGCACATGAACGTAAATTAAAGAGACAATAGTCTAACAACGAATAATGGATTAGACTATAGCTTAGCCCATTAGTAGTAGTATAAGGAACGGCGACCGCGCCGCGAGGGCGCGGGTCGCAACAATTCATGGCGTTAGTAGATTCATCTGGAAGTAGCTTCAACCTAAACAACTCCGCTAGAGTTGTCTCCATTTCCTCGTGAAGTTGGTCGACCGCCTGCATCCTCTCTAACTTCTCTATGTGGAGTCTTGTCTCCTCCGAAAATTGGGCGACAAGGTCTTTGAGTGAGGTAAAAGACTCCGTTTGGTGACGGGTGTCAAGCCATGGCTCCGAAATGTTGGAGCTATCCACAAAACCGTGGTGGTTTGTTGAATACCTCCAATACCAATAGTGAACATCAGCCATGTCTTCCAACAACCAATAAGATTCATCCACGGATAGTTGGTGAAAAGAGGTGGTACCATTTCCTCTTTCCACCCACATTCTTGTTGCGGCATCTAACCGTCGAGGAAGATTCATAGTTGCACCTCCCTCGGGAAACCAAGGTGGGGAAACTGAATGAGTAGCTCCTTGTATCTCTCCCAAGCGCTAAAAAATGGCTCAGAGTCTCATTGAACAAATCTTGAGAGGACTTGTCGATCAACCATCTCCAAGTACCTCGTAAAACAAGAGAAAACAAAAATAAAACAAAAGATTAAAAATGAAAAATAAAAGCCTAAATTAAAATCAAGTTATGTACTCACAATATTAACAACAATTTAAAATGCCAATCCCCAGCAACGGCGCCAAAAACTTAATATGAATTAATTTTTGTATAATAAATTTTCGCAAGCGTACGGTATCAAGTTTTGAGTATAAGGTGAGTGAGTATCGTCTCCATAGGGATTGGGTTTAGAATTGTCATTAAGTGCCGCAATTATTGTAACTTAACTTTATCTAGGCAACCTAATAAAATGACAATTAAGAAAATAAAACAAAATAAATATGAAAATAAGAAAATAAAGTATATATACACAAATGGTCTAGGGACTTGATTTCGCTTTATTATTCCTATGTTCATCCTATTATGTAATCGCTAATCAATTCCATTCAATTTATTAATCAAGGCTCTAATATCATCTCGCAACCTCTCCCGAGTGCCTCACGAGAAATTGTATTTAAATACCCAAAACAATATCCCTATTCAAAATGAACATTTAAACACAAATTAAGCTTTGCCTTTAGAATTAGAAAATAGGAATATTGATCGCCTCCCGGCCTCACAACGACCTAAATCCTAATTTGATTATCTAAGCGTTGATCTCCTCCCAGTCTCACAACACCCTAGACTATGCTTCTCAAATCTAGATAAAGAACTCAATCTCTCCCGAGCATCAAATTCGCAATCTAAAAATAATCTCACTCATTGGCCAAATAAATTAAAAGCATTAAGCATAGAGAAACATAAATGAATTGAAAATGAAATTAAATTAACAATCAACAAAATATTCAAAATATCGTTCAAATAAAACTACATCAAGTTCTAGATTTAATGTCTAACTCAACATGAAAAAATAGATGAAAGAAGATAAAATCCAATATCCATTGAAGAGCTTCCAAGAACCTCCAAGATGAAGGATTTCGGCCTCCTTTTGATGTTTTCTTCACTTTTCCGGGCTCTCCTTCCAAATGGCATCTCTTTCTTTTTATATTACAACATTTCGGATGTAGGGATTTAGTCGCGCGTTGCAGCCCGCGTGAAAACGCGCTGCGGTGCGTATTTTTGAAAGAGGGATTTTGTTCGCAGGGGGCTGAGACGCGCTGCAGCGCGTAGGACACGTTCTTAATTTTTTTGTTTAATAAGGTGTGATTTTATTTTATTTTAGTGTATTTTTTACTTATAGTTTTATCCGAATTATTTTTAACATTTACTTTTTTATGTGAGTAGTATTGGAAATTTAGTACAAAACGGCGTTAAGAACTGTAAGTCACTCAAAACAGTGTTAAGAACTGTAAATCACTCTAAAATAAATAAATAAATACAAAAAGTAATAATAATTAAAAATAAGATCGAGACATTTTTCTGACCGTCAGATCAAAACGATTAACAGCTAGAATTAGTGCGTAAGGAACACGCCTGGAGAGAGGCGCGTCTGACGTGAGGGAAAGATACAACTGCCATGTTTTCCTTCAGCTAATGACGAAGCGACACATGGAGTCTTTGACAGCCACTAATGGGCTACGTTGGATTCCATGGGCCGTGTTTAAAAGAGTCCCTTTTTTTGTGGAATAATATTCTGACATTTGGCCACGTTTTTGGGGATCTGAATTGTAACGTGCCACATGGATCCTACTTTAGATGTACTTCAATCATGGTTAGACGCGTGGCTATTTTACAGAGAAGCAACACACTGAATCCTTTCTCAGCTTATGAATAAAAAAACCATGTTCTGGGGTTAATTGTGGGGAAGTGAAACGGACGAACCCCCCAACCCCAAAAAGGCTTTTTTCTTTAATAAATGGATATATATTATTTCTCCATTGAAGCTTCCGAACTTTTTGACCGGGTTTGGTTTGCCATTCGAATTGTAAGATTTAAGGCTTGTTTATTTACACTTAAACTTAAAAAAAGTTTGAATGTAAGTTAAAATATTATTTAAATTCATGTTTTTTTTTTTTTTTTTTTTTTTGTAAAATTTAAGTTTGATGTTAAAATTTGAGTTTAAATTTCCCTTTCAACTCATGTTCCTAAATTCAAACTCAAGTTAATGAACAATATTTTTTTTATTCTTAAAAATGTCATGACTTTTTCGTTTTAATTCCGATTGAGATGATTTTTTTTTCTATGCGTTCACAACGAATAGACGAATAAAACTCCACCCATATACCCTATTAAAATTTTTCATCACCATTGAGTTTTTATTAAAATACTATCCAAATACAAATTCAAGTTTTAACCCACCCAAACACAAACTCAAATAAATTCTCAATTCAAATCATAACTCAAAATGTGCACATTGAAACATAAACTCAAATTAGAGTCTCAACTCCAACCGTACTCAAATACACCTTAACTCAAATAAAGATCTGAACTCAAGTTACCCTTGCTCAAAAAGTGCAAATGAACAAGAACTTGAGTTGGAATCGTGATTTGAACCGGTGTTTACGCAAATAAATTACAATCGGGATTAAGAATAAAATCAGAATTGTCTTTGGATAAAGTGTTGAAAACTGTCATTAAAGTTTTAAAACAAATCTTACAAAATCTCATTATAAATGACTAAAAAATATGCAATATAGATGAAAATTTATTACGCTATTCATTATGAACACATTGAAAACAAAAAGAAATCACCTCAATTGAAATTGAAAGAAGAACTTATGATATTTTTTATCTTAAAGTTGAAGAGAGAGAAAAGGAAAAATCCAAACTGTTTGCACTATAAAAAACAATTCGGATTGTGAATTTAGGGGGAGGGGGTCAATTTTAAAGTCAAGGGTTTGCATTGTTAATAGTTTGAATTGTCCTCATTTAGTTTTCTACCAAACATCAATTTGAACCTTCAACCACGATATGAATTTAATCTTTTTTTTTTTTTGAATTGTTAAAACAAGCAGCACATTTGTTTTCTGATCGATTATTCAGAATATGATTTCAATTAAAACATATATTGTTAGTCATCACTAAGACATATTAATTCTTGAAACAAGAATCAATTATCCGTTACCAACATGTTGAAATATTTAGAACCTTACCATTGTCTGCAGCTGCTTCCAACGCTGAGGGCTTTTTCTGCAACATCATTATCTTTCCTTTTGTTATTAACAATCATGGCAATAGACGTCTTCTTAAGATTCTTCTTCCATGTGTTACGGCTGTGGTTTCACCATTCCGGATATCCCACAAGTTCAAAATATCGTCTTCTACAAGTCGGCAATTCTTTTCTCTCTCTCTCTCTCTCTCTCTCTCTCTCTCTCTCTCTCTCTCTCTTTTTGCAATTTTAAATTCTTTTTTCTTTCCTTTTTTTAAGTTTTTTTATTTTTTTTATTTATTTATTTATTTTTTTTTACTTAGGTTGCTTTTAGTATGAGGATTCAAACCATGGTGATTTTAGTTTTAAAACCAGAACCATGATTCATAGTTTCTACTGTTAGCGTTTATGCCCTTATGAATAAATGTAACAATATTCTTCGAGATATTTTGACTATTAATAAAGATTTGTTTATATATCTATGTATTGTCCTCTTTATGTTCATAAGAGTTGAATGTATGATAAGCAAACTGAAAGTCTGAGACTGTCATTCTAAATCTTTAGATCATGCATGTAATGTGAAGAACATGCGGAAGACAAGAATCTAAAGATGATAGTCTAAATCTTATGATCCACAATCGAGGGAATAAAGTTGGGCGCTTTATTCATGTTAAGATTGTTATGTTGTCTACTTCCTAACGGAGACGGCTTGTCTTGGTCGTCGGAGGTGGGACTCCATGGGTAGAGACATTGATATAGTTTCTAATGGTGAAATCTATATTGGATCGGACCAAAGATGAATTGTTTTAATTAATAATTCTGTTTGAATAAAACAATTCACTTTTGACGAATTATATGTTGTCATCTTAATCCTGATATGGATGATGAACCCGTATACTTGACTTGTATCCTTTGATGTACAAAAGGGAAACATCCTGACATTATGTAAAGGTACGCTTGCCGGTGCATTGGGGGTATGACTCATGTATGCGTAGATTCATTATTCGTAGATAGTGGAATCCATAGCTCCTATAAAGAGTCAATGATATCCTCTTATGCATTATCAGTGGATTGGAAAATACGAGCGCTCGGCTATTAAACAACTCTGTGTTATCTAATGGTTTACTGTTTGTAATAGTATGAATAGTGTTTTTCCAATGGTTTGATAATGGAACATAAGATAAATGTAATCGGGAAGGTAAAACAGAACTTGACCTCAAGTCGATTATGGATATCCTATGGGGATGATATATTAATATATTGAGTCATGGACTAGAGCTAATTAGAGCTTTGTAAATATGCTATATAAATCGAGAGTGCAGCTCTAGGCTTTTAGTGGAATAGCGCTAGAGTTTTATAATCATGAGACGGACTTGTTGGTTTACAAGTAGCGTTGTGATTATAGGAGCTTGATTTATATATGTCCATCGGGTCCCTTTGCTAGCTCACATAATTTCTTGTAACGATACGGTGTATTTCCTACATATTGGTAACTTGTGTTATTTCCGTAAAAGAGGTTCAAAGTTAATTCATGAGTGATTTATCGGGTGAATTAATTGATAAATTAATTCTAGATAAATTGGTTGAATTATTGTTTTAAGAGTTGTTTAATATGGGAAGACTATTATATGACTGTTTTGATCAGGCAATTTCTCTATTGGGTTGTTTGAATCAAAACTGAGGCTCTATGCAAGTTTCCCATGTTGAAAAACTAGAAAAACAACTTTCGTCAGTGCAGACAGGTTGACCGGTGGGTAGACCGGTCACAGGTCGACCGGTCCGGTCGACCAGTCCGATTGACCGGTGGGTAGACCGGTTTGTGATGGACAGGTCGACCGGTGAGTTATAACGTCTCTGTCTCCGGTCGACCGGTTGTAACGCGTAACGCGTGTTGATGTGGCAAAATCGACTCTGAGTGCGATTAAATCTTTAGAAAACCTAATTGTTACGGAAGTATGACTTCCTAAACAGTATAAATAGCCTATTAAGTCACTTTACTCATCAGATCACTTTAGAGACTTTTTGGAGGCTATTGATAAGAGATTCTAAGAGGAAAAATTGTTTAATTATCAAGAACAATTTTTTCTTTCGCTCTCTTGTGATTAGAAGGAGATTAAGAATACCAAGAGGAGATTAAACGAAGTGTGCCCACCCGCACACCGATCGTGGAAACGAGAATAGCAAAGAAGACCAGTTGGTTGAGGCTCTTCCGGTTGCTGTTTGGAACGCTTTGATCTGTCAAACGTGCTGTTTCCTGAAATCTCAAAAGGTATGATTTAGATCTTTAGTATTTATGTTATATAGCATCATGAACATGTTCTTGTTTGGCTTTGACGTTGATTAAAATTTTTTAAATTCCGCTGCGCACTCGATGCCATTATTTTCCAACATCTACTTGGGTCCAAACCATGGTTCTGGAATCAAAATCAAAACCAGATATTTGAACCATCCAAAACCAAGGGGATGGTTTTAGGTAGCATTTGGTTTAAGGGTGCTAGAACCAAAGTCATGATTCTGGTTCAAATCTTTATTTGTTTAGAAAAAGTAAAAAATAGTTCTGGTTCAAGGTTTGTAAACCAGTATTTGGTTTGAATAGTTCTGGTTTAAGGCTTCAACCCTGATGTGATGTTTTAAACAAGAATCGCCCTGATTTTAAAACTACCTCCCCCCTTGATTTTGGGTGGTTCAAATCCCTAATTTTGGTTATGGTTTCAGAACCATGAATCATAGTTTTGATTCCAACACTAAAACCAGAATCACCTTGATTTGAACCTTATACCAAATGAGGCTTTATTTTTTGGGGTGGTTTTACTTTAAAACATCACATCATGATTCAAACCTGAACCAAAACCATCCAAACTAAACACTGGTTTTCAAGAACCCTTTTTTACTTTTTGCAAATAAACATAGGTTTGAACTAGAATTATGGTTCCAGTTCTATATGTTGGGAATAGTGTCCTGAAAGCATGAGATGTAAAAGGATATTTATTATTTATTTAATAAAAATAGTTTATTCATCATTTTATGTGCATATATTTATGAATATTTTATGAATATCAAATAAAATTCCTTGATTATTTATGTAACCTTAAACATGGTATATAAGTGTTATATACAAGAGGATAATGTTTAAGGATAATAATCAAAAGTAATCGTTTCATAATGAATTTAATTAAAGTTCGTAATCTTTAATTAAAACATTATTAATACATGTCATTCCCATTTAGAATGGAACGGTGTTATCCGTGACCGTTAATATGGCGAGATATTGAATGAGTGTATTTCGCATAATGAGATTATGTGGAACATGGACGCAGACACAATATGAATTTCTAATAATTTCCGTTAAGCATAGAAATTCTAATTGAGTCTACCGATGGTCATATATAGAATGATCTTAATCCTGAGTTCTTAACAAACTCCTATTTATGGATTTATGTCTTTTGATTTACTCGGTACGGATTCCGAGACCCTGAATCCTATTCCTTGTATTTTGGAGACATAATGAAATAAGTAGCTGGGAATGTTATTATACGAGATGGGATCCATTCCTTCTTGAGAGAGAAGCAGATAAATAATTCTCTTGAGTGTTGATTCGGTACTTGGATTAGTAAGAGCGCTCTGGTTCATGAATGTGTTTTATGAATCACTATCCATTAGAGAATCAATGGTACTCAAGGATAAAGATGTAATTAGAGAGGTTAACGGATTCTACCTGACTCTAATTATGAATTATTTATGGAGGATCGATATATATGCAATGACTATATCAAATGGAAACTTCACGGTTTAGAAGTAATTAATGTCTATAATTCCGAGAGTGCAATTCCAAGTTTATAGTGGAGTAACTATTGAATTAATAGAATTAATTAATTAATTAAAGTGTTTAATTAATTATTAATTTTATTGGAGCTCGTAATTATAGGTCCATTAGTCCTCGCGTCGTCCTTGTAATTCTACCGGACACAAAGGGCAAAATGGGAATTTTAGAATTACGGAATTCTAAAAATAAATATCAAGAATAATTAATTGAGAATTAATTATTATTTAAATAATGAGATTATTTAAATTTGAATTTGAACATATCTAGATTTATCCATTTAAACTTATTTGATAAGTTGTTTAATTTAGAATTCAAATTAATTTAAATTTGACTTAAATTCAATTTGAATCAATTAAATTTGAACTACTGGATAATGGATAAAATATCTTCCTTCCTTATCTTATTTAGGTGCCACACACAAAGGGATAAACCCTAGGGTGGCCGGCCAAACAAAGAGATAAGGGGAAGGGATTTTTTGTTCCAAATTCAAAATTGGAGATAAGGATATGATCCTATTTTGAAGTTTGACTTCTACTCTTTAAATATGAGATAGATAGAAAATTGTAACAACAATTTTTGACATTTTTTCAGCCCTAAGAAAGGTGGTGGCCGAAATTTCTCATAGGGAAAAGAGTGAAAAATATTTTTTCTCCAAAAATTCCACATCGTGCATGCGTTGGTGTTTGTGGAAATTTGAGTGTTTAAGAAACCGTTTTGTCTCACGTGTGCCCACACACACGTCTACGTGGAATCAAGGAATTGACGTGGAAGACTTTGGTGTTCTAAACACAAGAGCTTGAAGCTAGGACCGTTCGTGGTCAAAGAAAATCAAGATATCATCCGAGTCGGCTACAAGGTATTTTTTTGGTTGATCCTTGAATCTTATAAATTAATGAGATTAATTTATTGGTGTATAAATTAATATAATCTATAGAGTATCTCAAAAGTTTTATGAAAATTTTTGTTATACACGATCCGCTATTCCGCTGCGTTTCCGCCGCCGAATTCGATTCGGCAACCAACACTATAACCCTCATACCAAATGCAACGTTAGTGAACTACAAGTACTCATCATTGAAACTTGCAATGTGCAATATGGAGATGTTGGCAATCAACGTTAGTGAGCCCAATACTTTTGAAACTTGCCCCACATTGCTGTTGCCATATACTTTAAGTACTCATCATCACCTTCTGAATATTATTTCAACATGAAGCAACAATGCCAAATGGAAGGGAAGTACAAGTTGGCAGTGGGATACTTTGTTCCAGAAAATTTAAGAGTTGCATCATAGAACAGCTTCAAAATAGTTTTAATCTTTTCAACTTTCTCCCACTCGGCACTAGAAGGACAATGCTTGTAGTTTGAATTACTCAACTCTAAATGTTGAAATACACGGCGATAGTAAAGAGCACTTTCAAGCATAAGATATGTCGAGTTCTACCTAGTTGGTACATTTTGACGCAACCCTTTCTTATCACCAATTGCAACTAACTTCACACAATCTAAAAACTTTTACTTCCTCACTTGGGATCCCTTGACATATTTGACACTATCATGGATCTTAACAATAGAATCATCAATCTGCTTCAAACCCTCTTGCACAACTAAATTTAGTATGTATGCATAACATCGCATGTGAAATAGATCGCCATTGTGTACAAGAACCCCTTTCACAACTAGTTGCTCTCTTAACATGTCAACAGAAACACCATTCGAATAAGCACTATCTAATGTCACACTAAACACCTTGTTCTCAATTCCCTAGTCACTCAAAAAACCATAAAGTTTTTCAGACAAAGCAACGCCACTATGTGGGGGTGGCATAAATCTACAGTTTAACACTCTTTTCTGCAAGTTCCAATTCTTATCTATGAAATGTGTAGTGAGACAAACATATTCATCACTACTCAAAGAACTCCATGCATAAGAAGTAAAGCTAATTCTACCTGGAGTAGCCTCTAACATGCATTTAATTCGAAGCTTTTCCTTCTTGTAAAACTTTAAAGCGTCAGCTTTGCAGTATTTCTAGAGACCAATTGAATTTTAGGGTGCAAGTACTAAAATAGAGACCTTATTCCCGCATAGTCAATAAAACTAAAAGGTAGATCATGCATGATTATAGCTGCTACAACCAACTCACGAAATTTTTCGGGATCATACTTACCTCTACTAAGTGCACTGCACCAACTTCTTAGGCAATGAGCATCTGTCCTATATCACGGTAGGAGGTTTTTAGACAATTCATAAGATGGCATTTCAGATTACTAGTTCCATACTTGTTGTCTGCGAGGTACATAGAGTTACAATGTTTGCACTGGGCCTTCAATTTCTTGGCCGGACCCAAAGGAAGATGAGCAAAGTGACTCCATACTTTCTAGGTCAACTTCATTTTTCTTTTCTAGAGTTCAGTGCCTTGAGTTTCGGTATTCAAACTTGATCCATCAATCTCTTCAACTTCAACATCCACACTTTGTGTTAAATTAATCTGCACAAAGCATACAACATTACATAATCTGTAAGCAACATTAATACCAATATAACATTAATTTCCAAATTAAGCAACATTAATACAACATTACAGAATCTGTAAGCATAAGATCAATTTCCAATGTAAGCAACATTAATACAACATTAATCTATACCATACACACACACACGGCAAAGCATACAACATTACAGAATGCTAAAAGAAGGAATTGAAATCCAAAGGGAAGAAACGAACAATAAGGACTGAATCTGTAAGTAATACAAATTTAACAATACCAATATAAGCAAAAATCACAAACAATACTAATATAGCTCATCTTTGCCATCAATCTGAGAGTGAATACAGATAAAATAACAAATCAATACCACAAACATAGATCAAAGTATGTACAATAGGGACCGAATCTATTCCCCTTTCCCCTGCCTCCCCAAGGTTGAATCAAAGTGTGTACAGAAACAAGAAATAAAAATGGAGGCAAAATACATGTTTCGGTTTCCAAAGAAGAACAAGCAAAAACAATTGTTCTGAATCTGAAGTATGTGAAAACTGATATCCAAGACGAGAAAAGAAAAGTTATGGAAAAGAAAAAAAAAGTAAGTGAACTGAAATCCAAAGGGAAGAAATGAACGAATGGGGGTGGGTTTTACCGTGACCGTGTTTGCTTGTAGTGGAGAAACACCGATGGCAAGTGGAGAAGAAAGAAGAAGAAGAGGAAGAAGAAGAAATGAGAAGCGGCGGTGGTCCGGTGGACTGAGATCAGGCGGTGTCCAGTGGACTGAGATCAGGCGGCGGATAGGAGAGTTGAGAGAGAGTGGAAGTCACAGGAAGAGAAGAACGGTTTGTTGGCTCTCCTTCGAATGTACTTGGGCAGCTGGTGAGATAAAGATTAGAGTTAGAAGAGGCATAATATTGAAACATTTTTAACCTAGGTAATAAATGGGCAATAAACAGGTTGTATTATCCTGTTACCCAAATATAACAAGTTTAATAAACGGGTTATTGTGGGTCAATTGCGGGTTGATGGGTCAACCTGAAACTGACACATTATTTAATCATGTTTCACAGGTTCGACCTGAATTTGACCCGAACTCATTTATGATAAACCCAAACTAGCTAATTTCGTACGGATTTCAAGTCGTATCGTCATGTCGCTCCCGGATTGCCAGCCCTACTTTTAGTAAGTAATGTACTTAAAAAGGTAGAATCTTTAAGGGCCCATTTGGTTTGGGGATCCAGGACAAAAGATTAGAATCATGTACTAAAAACATGTTTGGTGTCGTATGGATGGGAGTCATGGACTTGAGTTAAGGGTCATTTTTTGGGTCCTGATTCAAAATCAGGCCCTCCCTGATTCAGCCCAAGACTTCAGTCTTTGTATAGTAATTTCACTATGCTTAAAGCATTAATTCCCACCGCAACACCCAACCATATGCTAGAGAGCACGTAATTTTGCCAGAGATGCCTCCAGCCTTCCTTCGGTCTTGACAGAGATTCTCTACTCTCTGTTGTTTCTCCTTCTTCATCTTCCCTTATTTCTGTGTACAATCGTGTCTTGGCAGAGATTCTCTGCTTTCTACTTCTTCAAAATTTCACGCCTCCCTTCCCTCATTTCTTCCAAGCCTCCGGTCGTTTCTTGGTAGAGATTCTCTGCTTCCTCCTTCTTCACTTTTTCACTCCTCTATTCCCTTATTTCTTCAGGCAATAACCTGGTTAACAGTCCAGTTGGTCTTCACCTGTCTGAGTTGATGAGAAATGCTTCGTGTAAAGGGTTGCTCGTGAACAGACGACCGAGGCTTCACATTCGGTTCTAATTTCGTCGATTCTACGAAAGGTTGCCCACTTCACACCTTCACTAGAAAGGAACAAGACACTCATTGGAAAAATACAAAAAATCGTCATCTGCATTTGGTGTTTTGTCGGCAGTGACATTATTCTCCTCCTCAGATTCAAAGAATTTACCGGTAAGTGATCGTCACAGAGACCACGGTTGATTTGCCTGTTTGGGGATTATGGTTTCTGTCTAAATGTTTGTGTGCTTGAATGGTTGTTGTCAATAGAATTTAGGGCCTTTTGTGGAAATGGGATTTGTAGAATATATACCACGGTTGCATCTTCTGTCATAGCATCATGCCTCACTTTCTATTCTTCACATAGGAAACTGCAATCTCATCACAGACATGATGAAAGAAAACACAGACAAAGCCGGTATAAATTGATTTACAAAAAAAAAAAAAAAAAAAAAAAAAAAATTCCAATCTCAATTGAGGGAGGATAGCACCCTAGAACTGAAAGAAGAAGAAAACTGTTAAAAAAGAATTACCCCACGAGATTAGTTCTTCTATGGTATGCTATAGAAGACACATAGCGTGAATATGGGCATGGCAACCCATATATAGAATCGTCATGAAGCAAAACATAAATGCCAACTTCGGCCTTAAGTTTTCAACCTAAAACTTCTGCAATTTAATGAACAGAGTACATGCACATTTTAGGAATTAAGCTAAGTCTTATCTAATGAACTTCTGCAGCTAAGTAAATGTACTTTTTGATGTTTAATGAACAGAGTAAAACTAATGCAGTTTAATGCAGTTTTGTCAAAATTTGTTTTCACATCCAACGGCTGAATCGGAATTTGAGGCCTCTATTGTCTGCCTAGCATAAAAGTACATTTTTGTTCTTGCTTTTGTTTGTTTATTTTTGCTTTTCGATGAACTATAAGAGGTTGGTTTTACTATTCTATTTTCATAGTTACAATTTTAAGGCCTCTATTTTTATAGTTACAATTCTCATAGTTTTATATTTCTTAAATTACAAGAGGTTGGTTTAGTTTTGTGGATCTTTTTGTTGGTGCATTCTTGAAAGAAGACCTCTTTTTCAAGCTTCAATATTAAACCCCACCCCACATTATCAAACTCCATAATGTGAAATGCAGCAATTGACAATAGCTGTGTATGTGTCCTTGTGTCCAATGTTTCAAGCTAACTATTCTGCTTTTATCGTTCACTGACAATAGCTGAAAGGCAGTAATTGTTTTAGAGAGCAGTTAATATTAGACACTTTTGAAATCTGGATATGTGCCCTTGTGGCCAACGTTTGAGGCAAAGATTTGGTGTAGAAGGATGATATTGATTTGAGATCCAAATAGGAGACTTTTGGGAGGGGAGACAACGTTTAGCAAATTGAGATATGCCCTCTAATCTTTGAGTGTGCGTGAGAGGTTTTTTTTTTTTTTCCAGTTCATTTTATTCTGTTTTGGTAGTTTTTTTTTGTTTTGTTTTGTTTTGTTTTTTTTGTTTTTTTTTTTTTTTTGGAGGCTTTGGAATTATTTCAAATTTTGGAATTACATCAAGATTTTTCTTCTTCTTCTTCTTCATTTAGCAAATTGAGATAGGCCCTCTAATCTTTGAGTGTGTGTGAGAGGTTTTTTTTTCCAGTTCATTTTATTCTGTTTTGGTTTTTTTTTTTTTTTTTTTTTTTTTGGAGGCTTTGGAATTATTTCAAATTTTGGAATTACTTCAAGATTTTTCTTCTTCTTCTTCTTCTTCATTTAGCAAATTGAGATAGGCCCTCTAATCTTTGAGTGTGTGTGAGAGGTTTTTTTTTCCAGTTCATTTTATTCTGTTTTGGTAGTTTTTTTTTTTTTTTTTTTTTTTTTTTTTTTTTTTTTGAGGCTTTGGAATTATTTCAAATTTTGGAATTACTTCAAGATTCTTCTTCTTCTTCTTCTTCTTCTTCTCCTTCTTCTTCTCCTTCTCAGTCTTCTTCTTCTTCTTCTTCTTCTTCTTCTTCTTCTGAGTCTTCTGAGTCTTCTTCGTTTTCTTCTTCTTAGTCTTCTTCTTCTTCTTCTTCTTCTTCTACTTCTTTTGGGTGACTATCCAAAATCTTCAGAGGAAAAGTATGGTAGCGCAGTCTTATCCAAAATCTTTAGAGGAAAAGTATGGTAATGCAATCTTCTTCTTCTTCTTGGGTGACTATCCAAAATCGTTAGAGGCAAAGTATGGTAACGCAATCTTCTTCTTCTTCTTGGGTGACTATCCAAAATCTTCAGAGAAAAAGTATGGTAACGTAGCAAACTTAAGAAGTAAAATTCAATTGAACCAAATACACATACAAAAGGTTACTATCCCATGAAATTCTAAATCAATTAGAATCATCGTGCTCTTAATAAAGTTTTGAGGCTGAATTTCATAAACAATTTCACAATTAACCACTAGATTTTAACAAATAATAAGAACAAGAGAAATTCATTGATGAACAGTACAAAGAACTATGGTCTATGGGATGATACTAGGAATCGCGAAGAAAAATAACATGAAAGAAAAATAAAAAAAGGAGAGAAAAACATTCTCATACTTTCCATTTTCCTCACTTTTCCTTCATTGCTTACCCCAAAAACTCTCTTAGCAACCAAATGGTGTTCAAGAAAAGCACAGAAAAATATTACAGCCAAATTTCTCCTTACAACTTCACTTTTCTTGTTGTATTTTAAGCTTTTCTTACATTCGAATATCCCTTAAGCCAATCACTTTGGGTGTGCTACTTCAAGCCTCGTCTTAGATTGCTACAAAACTAAGAATGTTGTCAATTATGATAGATCTTTTGTCTCCTATTCAGTAGGGATAACTATTAGGAGTGTTACCTTTTAATAAAATATTTGAATTAATTTTCAAATCTTATAGTTTATCTTAGATGTTGGGAGGATTAGCTTAGCTTATCTTATCTTATTGTTTAATTTTCAAATCTTGTTGGTAGCGTATGGGTCCTTTACTATATATATGTTCGTGTACTCCTTGATACGTTGAATAAGAATAATAAAATATTGATTATTCTCTCCAAAACTGATATGGTATCAGAGCCACGGCTCACAACCTAAACCTCCATATGAATTGCAAAACGACAATGACTGGAAGGAATACCTCCCCCTCCGGTGGAGACTCATCCTCTACCACCGAAAGGACCCAATCGGAATCCACATTATCAACTAGAAAAGTAGAGCACCTCCCATCAAACCTTTCCCTTCAATTGACTGTCCATAAACTGAATGACAGTAATTACCTGGAGTGGGGTTAGTCCATTAAGCTGGCCATTGATGGTAGAGGAAAACTTGGCTATCTAACTGGCGAAGTGAAGCAACAAACAACAGGGGATCCGAACCTGAAAGCATGGAGGTCAGAGAACTCCTTAGCGATTGCATGGCTCATCAACTCCATGGAACCAGTCATTGGAAAGCCGCATTTATTTCTGCCCACAGCCAAAGATGTCTGGGAAACAGTTCGTGACATGTATTCAGATGTGGAAAATTCATCCCAAATTTTCAAATTGAAAATAAAACTTTGGAAGTCCAAACAAGGAGATCATGACGTTACGTCTTATTACAATGAGATTGTATCACTTTGGTAGGAATTGGATCTTTGCTATAAAGATGAATGAGATTATCCAACTGACAGTGTTTGCCAAAAGAAAAGAGAGGAAAATGATCGAGTTTGTCTATTTCTTGCAAGTCTTAAGCAGAAAAATGTTCAATTTAATTTACGTGGTGAAACACAAAACTAATCTAAGGCAACCATCAAAGTAAATTAACAAAAACGATTTACATCTACCTAATTGAAGAATCGACAATTCCATAAACAACATTTAATAAAAACGCAAACCATGATGAAGATTGAAAAGAAATTACGAAAAACTAATTGAAAACAGTCATTTTTGTTGAAACTTAGAGATAGAAATAGCAAGAGAGAGGAAATCAAACCTCCTCACTAAAAGATTCAAGACATGAAAAGAGAGGCGTCAATAGCGAAGAGAGGGCAGCGGTGATGAGAGAGAAAGGACAAAGAAGAGAGAAGGCAAAAGAGAGAGAGAGAGTCAATTAAGAGAGTGCAGCGTTGGAGAGGAGGAGAAAACATAGGGCAGAGAGAGAAAGTTACAAAAGAGGGTAATATTAGTATTTTAATACTTCGTTTATTTTACTAATTTGAGTTTAAAATTTAAATTTTATTACAGTAAAAAACTATCAGAAACAGTCACATTTAATTTTTTTATTACAGTAAAAAACTTTCACATAAACTCACATCTCAACTCAAATTAAAAACTCGAATTAACGAATTAAACGGTCTATAAATATATTAAAAGTGATTTTTTTAATACGCTAACATACTAATAAGTCAAATTTTTTATTCGTTAATTTAAAATAAAATCACGTAAAAATTAAAAAAATATATATATATTTAATAGTTTAAAAAATTTAAACATACCGAGAATCTCCCATATTAAAAATCCCTTTAAACTAAGTTTTCTGACATTTTCTTCATTTTAAATTAATGTATGCTATTAATTTTAATCACTCCCTAAATATATGCTATTTCCCTCCGCACCCTTTCTTTGTCTCTGATCCATTCCTAATTCATGTGTTCTTCCCGTCTATTACCAGTTAAACCCATCATCACGTCAATGTGGTCCATGTCCACACCAGTTGGGTCCATCCCCTCCAATCCAACCGTCGCCTTCACCACGCCGCCGAACTACGCCGGCCGACTGTCCCACCTTCTCGCCGCCAACGGCCTCAACCCCCTCTCCTCCCCCACCCTCCTAGTCGAGCCCACCCCTCGCACCATCTCCGCCCTCAAATCCTACCTTCCTCCGCCCCATTCCCTCGACGCCGTCTTCTCCGCCGTCGCCTTCACCTCCCGGACCGGCATCGCCGCCTTCTCCGCCGCCATCGCCGACCTCGAATGCCCTCTCCTCTCCCCCTCCGGCGACCGCGAATTCACCATCGCCGCTCTCGGCAAGGACTCGGAGCTTCTCTGCGACGAATTCCTCACCAAATTCTGCGAGAATAGTGATCGGATTAGGGTTCTGGTCCCCCTAGTCGCCACGCCGAGCGGACTAGTGCGATCTCTTGGGGACGGCCGTGGACAGCGGGTACTGTGTCCGGTACCGGTTGTCGTGGATCTCGAGGAGCCTCCGGTGGTGCCGAACTTTCTCCGGGAGCTGGAGTCGAGCCGGTGGATCCCGGTCCGTGTCGGCGCGTACGAGACGCGCTGGGCCGGGCGTGAGTGCGCGAAGGAGGTGGCAGAGAGGATCGAGAAGAGAGATTTGGCGGCGATCGTGTTCACGAGCACGGCGGAGGTGGAGGGCCTGTTGAAAAGCTTGAGGGAGCTAGGGCTGGACTGGAAGGAGGTGAAGGCGAGGTGTCCGGAGTTGGTGGTGGCGGCGCACGGGCCGGTGACGGCGGACGGCGCGGCAAGGCTCCGTGTCGAGGTTGACTTGGTCGGTGACAAGTTTGATAGCTTTAATGGTGTTGTTAATGCTCTTTGTCTAAGATTACTTGGTTCTGCTTCAGCTCACTAATATGCGAGGAAGAATTTTTTTATTTTTTTATTTTTTTATAATTCTGCTTTCGTTTTTATTTTGATTTGCTTATGTTTGCTTTTGTTGTTGAGAATGAGAAAATTCTTAGGTCTCGTTCACTCCACCGATTCGAGTTTTTAGTTTTAAGTTTCTACAGTAAAAAATTCTCAGAAAATGTTACATCTAATTTTTTCTGCTACAGTAAAAAGCTCTCAGAAAATGTCACATCTCAGCTCGAATTGAAAACTCGAATCCGCGAGTGAATGAGGCCTTACTGTGTAAAATTGAGTTAGATTAGTGATGAAACTTCGGGCGGTGCGCATATGCCCGAAGCTCAAAAATTTTTAGGCACAGCAGACAGACACCTTCGCCGTCCATCTGATCATGTTATCCGGACTCGGGTAGCCTGAGAAAAAATCATTCCTAGCAGCCTGCTGCCGGTGGAGAAGTTGAGACCGTTGTCCGCCAGTTTTTTTTTTTTAATTTTCCCGCGTAATCCGAATTTGTCTGAATTCCGTTAGCTTGATTTTTGCTCGAATTTTGAACACAACAGCTCTTTTTTGCCTGACCGACCACCACCTAACCTTACCGACCCCAACAGCTCTTTTTCTTTCCATTGTCCGATTTGCCCGAACCCAACCCGACTGCCTGAAAGTGTGTGTAATCGTTGGAATCGAATTTTTGAGAGAAATTTTTTTTTTTCAAGCCAAAATATTTCCTATAAATACCTCATCCCCTAACCATTTTTGTGACGCCCCTAAGTGGGGGTTATGTAATAAAAGTGCGGTAACGGTGCGCAAATAGAAATAAAATAAAACAAAACTCTTGAAATAAAAACAATGCCTGCCCATGGGCCTTTAAAACAAACTCTCCGTTAAAACTTTAATCCACAGTATAATGTAGCACCAATAAAATATTTAACAGTACAATTATCATCATCAGTTACAATTCTGCCAAAAGTAATCCAACCAAGGTCTTACACAAATTTAAGGAAGGAAATTGAAAATGGTAGATCCTCTACGAGGGGCACGCTGATCGGTGACTATGTTGAGAATGATGTCCTGAAAGCATGAGATGTAAAATGATATTTATTATTTATCTAATAAAATAGTTTATTCATCATTTTATGTGCATATATTTATGAATATTTTATGAATATCAAATAAAATTCCTTGATTATTTATGTAACCTTAAACGTGGTATATAAGTGTCATATACAAGAGGATAATGTTTAAGGATAATAATCAAAAATAATTGTTCATAATGAATTTAATTAAAGTTCGGAATCTTTAATTAAAACATTATAAATACATGTTGTTGTGTGGGAAAACGTGACGAAGACGTGGACCACCAAAATCACGACACGTGGCGACATGCTCTCTCTGCCAGTCGCATTACTCTCGACGCTTCGACACCTCAAGATCAGCCGCCGAGCCCAAAGCCAATGTCCATATTGAAACAACATCTCCATGTGGCGTCAAGGGATTCAAAATGCCCGAATTAAGGCGCTCGGATCCGTTGACTGCAGAAAGGGTCGCTTGAAGAGGACGAAAAAGGCTGAGGCGGTGCTGATGACGAGGGAATGTCTTGTCGAGACATAACCAGTTGCCTGTGAAAGCACGAGACTGCTGACAGCATTAATGACAAGATTACAAACCGCCCACAGGGGACACAAAAGCATAACGAAGACTCACAGAGCCGTAATTGAAGACTAATCAGTAGAGTAAACAGTGCTGATTAGTGGGCTACTGGGCTATCACTAGGCCTAAAAAGGAGAAGCACTTGAGTGCATGGGCCTACGGAGGAAAACCCCCAGTGAAGGGAGCCTGGCTATATAAGGAGAAAGACCCCCAATGAAGAGAGAAGAAAAAATGATAAACAAAAAAAGAAGCAAATTCTTGAGAGGAAAAAGAGATAGCTTGTGTAAATTGTATACCCTCTTTAAGCAATACAAATCGTACAGTGGATGTAACTCTGATTTCAAAAGAGTGAACCGTTATAAAATTTCCCTTGTGTTTTTACATTCAGTTCATAAAAGCACTAATTCACTGTCTTTAAACACACTAACCAGCCGGTAATCCAAGGGAAATCCAAGGGTAACCAGGCAGGTTTATTGTTGGCGAAATTCCACCGTCAACAATTGGCGACTCCACTGGGGACCGAAAGCGTTCGACCCTCAATAATATAAAGTTGCAGTCAGCCATCCACCCAAAGGGATAGCAGGATGGAAGGAGATATGCGTCCAGACGGAAATGGAATTCCGACGCCGCCACGACCGGATCCGATGCAGATGCAAGCCCAACTAGCCGCTTTAACTGAGCTGATGCGTGGGTTAGTGACCGTAGTGGAGCGACTTGACGGAAGGAATTCCATGCCACCATTAGAAGATGCCCCGAGACCTCAAGGACCCGGCCGTAATGGAGAATCCAAATCACGGTGAACACCCACACGCCCAAGAAGGAACCGGGAGAGCGAGCACCGCCTGTGGCCTTCCTGTGCCTTGGCCCACCCACTCTTCCGGGCAGCCGATTGAGGGCTGGCTTTGGGATCCGAGCCATCGAGGAACTTCCTCAAAATCTGGGAGGAAACCCGCCAGGAGATTCGGTTCAGATAAGGCGGGCGGCCAGGCCAGGGCGGATCCATCGCCAAGGTCAAGCACTGTGAGCTGCTGGTTCGCCGCCCGACGGAAGAAGCCCGGACCCTCATGGAACGCATGGCCAACCTGGAAAGGAGACTGACCGGGGATGTTGCGGGGCTGAAAAAGAATATTGGACGGGTGGCCGAGGTTGTGAACGTCGACATCACACCCAGCCGCACTCACGACCACCTGTTCACTACGGAGATAATGGCGCTCCCCCTCCCCGATAAGTACAGGTCGCCGTCGATTCCACCCTATGATGGACGAGGAGATCCCGACGACCATTTAGAGATGTATACAGGACACATGCTCTTGCACGGGTACGCCGAGGAGATCATGTGTCGAGCCTTCCGGAACCACCTGACCGACTCCGCCCGACGATGGTTCCGGACGCTGAAGCCAAACTCTATCTCTAGCTGGGATGAGTTAAAGGAGGCATTTTCTCTCCAATTCATCGGGGTCAAGAAATATGTGCCCCCAAAGCAAAACCTGACAACGATATACCAAAAGCCAAATGAGGCGCTGAGGGAATGGCTTGCCAGGTACGGAGAGGCCGTCGCCGCGACGATGGATATCACCGACAGAGAAGCCCTGATGGGGGCGCTGTCAAGTATAAAGAAGACAACTCCCTTCAAAAGGGAGCTGAACCGAAAACCCCCATCCAGCTACAAAGAGTTCCTTGCGCGGGCACAAGGATACATCAACGCAAAAGAGGCGGACGCTAACGACCCCGACCACAGATCCAACAAGGGAAAAGGGGTCGAGCAAAGGGCGGCACCATCCAAGCCAGATGGGAGGAAGCGTCGAGGAGAAGGAAGCGGCGATAAGCAACCAACCTCGACACAAAGAACACCGGAGGCCAAAAAGCCGAGACAGGAGGATCCCCGCAGGCCTCGACTGTTCCAAAAATACGACACCTACCATGAATTGACGGTAGGCGTCGAGGAAATATTTAACCAGATAGGCCGTGGAAACATGCTACGCCGACCTGAGCCAATGAAGTCGGATCCAAACCGAAGGAACCAGAGGAAATTCTGTAGGTTCCACGGCGAAGTCGGCCACCACACCAATGACTGCGCCGACCTCAAGGATGAAGTCGAAAGAATAATCCGCGAGGGAAGGCTGCAGGAATTCAGGGCCGATCGAAGGCCTCGTAACGACGGCCATGGCGGGCCAAACGACGGTCGACGCCGAGAGGAAAACCCCCGACCAGAAGATCGAGAACCTGTCGGCGTCATCCAAACAATCCTCGGCGGCCCTTACATAGGAGGAGACACCCGGAGGTCGCAGAAGGACTACGCCCACGAGGCCAGGGGGGTTTACCAGGTGCAGTTCTGGAATGTCTCCGCCGCAAAGACCTCGAGATACAGCCACACAGATGTGGCCTTCAGCAAGGATGACGCCAGCGGGGTTCATTTTCCCCACAACGATGCATTAGTGGTCGAAGCCGTGATCGGGAACCACACCGTGTGTCGGATATTGGTGGATAACGGAAGCTCGGTAGATCTCCTATATTCCGATTGCTTAGACAAAATGGGAATACCCAAGGAGCAATTGTAACGAACCACCAGGCCATTATACGGATTCACCGGAGACTCCGTCATTCCCCAAGGAACTATCCGGCTACCAATAACCGCCGGGGAAAAGCCCCGACAAGCAACAACCATGGCCAACTTTGTGGTCATCAAAGGTGGCTCCCAATACAACGCTGTCATCGGAAGGCCAACCCTCCAGGCATTAAGGGCGATAACCTCCATCTACCACCAAAAGGTTGAATTCCCCACCCCGAATGGCGTAGGGGAAATCAAAAGCAATCAATACGAGGCCAGCGTTGCATACTCCGATGCCCTGCGTGGGTATGACCAGCCGGGGAGACAAGAAATGAGGATGGTTCAACAAAACCTCATTGAAGATATAGACCCCAGGGTTCAAGAGGAAGTTACTTGGTCCCAGCCTATTGAACAGTTGGAAGAAATTAAAATCGACCAAAATGGGAGCATTAAAATGCTGAAGATAGGCTCGGACTTAACTCCTGACCTCAAGAGCAAAGTTGAAAAATTTCTTAGGCAAAACCTGGATGTCTTCGCTTGGAGCCATTCCGACATGGAGGGAATCGACGCCGAAGTAATGTGTCACTCCTTGAACGTCGACCCTACGTATCCTCCCAAGCGCCAAAAACGCCGACCAATGAACCCAGAAAGGTATGAAGCGCTGAGGGAAGGGGTCGACAAATTAATCAATAATGGCTTCATCAGGGAGGCGCATTATCCACGTTGGATATCCAACCTGGTCCTGGTAATCAAACCTAACGGAAGCTGGAGAACTTGCGTCGACTTTAGCGACCTCAACAAAGCATGCCCGAAAGATGGCTTCCCCTCCCTCGGATAGATCAAATGGTCGACGCCACGGCAGGACATGAAATGTTAAGCTTCATGGACGCTTACTCCGGGTACAATCAAATCCCCATGAATCCAGTCGACAAGGAGCACACGTCTTTTATAACCGACAGGGGCCTCTACTGCTACAAAGTAATGCCATTTGGCCTGAAAAATGCGGGGGCAACCTACCAAAGGCTAGTGAACAAAATGTTCGCTCAACAAATTGGCAAAACGATGGAGGTCTACGTCGATGACATGCTCGTAAAAAGCACCAAGGCCAGCCATCACATCGACCATCTGGGAGAGGTGTTCGGAATATTGAGAAAATACCACATGAAGCTCAATCCCCAGAAATGTGCTTTCGGAGTCGGATCGAGTAAATTTCTCGGTTTCATGGTCAGCAGCCGAGGAATCGAGGCCAACCCAGAAAAAATCAAAGCCTTACAGGATATGCGGTCGCCAACTAAACCCAAAGATGTACAGAGGTTGACAGGTTGTGTCGCCGCTCTAAATAGATTTATATCAAAGGCTACTGACAAATGTGTCCCTTTCTTCGACGTGCTGAGAGGAAATAAGCACTTCAAGTGGACACCACGGTGTGAGGAAGCTTTTCAAAAGCTAAAAGAACATTTGAGCAAGCCCCCAATCTTGTCAAAACTGAACGCCGACGAAGAACTCAGCCTGTATCTCTCCGTATCCCAACACGCCGTGAGCTCCGTCTTGATAAGGGAAGAAGGGAAAGTACAGTTGCCGATTTACTATGTAAGCAAAAGGCTCCTCGATGCCGAGTCCAGATACGGCGAAATGGAGCGTCTAGCTCTCGCCTTAATGATTGCCTCGAGGAAGCTCCGGCATTATTTCCAATCCCACACAATTCGGGTCCTCACCAACCACCCGCTGAGACAAGCCTTATAAAAACCGAAAACCTCCGGACGACTTCTCAAGTGGTCGGTAGAACTAAGCCAGTTCGACATAAAGTACATGCCAAGGACAGCGATTAAAGGACAAGCCCTCGCCGACTTCCTAGCTGAGTTCTCTCACAGGCCTGCTTCCACCTCATCTGAAGAAGTCAATGATGCAACATGGAAGCTTTACGTAGATGGGGCGTCGAGCGAAAGCGGGTCAGGAGCCGGCATACTATTAGTCAGCCCCGAAGGTCACAAAATCACCTCGGCGGTACGATTCAAATTCAAGGCTTCAAACAATGAAGCAGAATATGAAGCCTTGATTGCCGGATTACGCTTAGCCAAACACTTGAAAATCGAGAGAATCAACATCTATAGCGACTCCCAACTGGTCGTCGCCCAAGTCAAGGAAGAATATCAAGCACGCGACGAGAGGATGGGGGCCTATCTAAGAAAGGCCAAGGAGGAACTCGTCAAATATAAGAAATACGAAATATTCTAGATCCCTCGGGCCGAGAATGCAAACGCAGACGCATTAGCCAAATTAGCATCGTCGAATGCTGATGCACTAGGCGTCGTGCCCATTGAAGAGCTAGAGCGTCCAACCATTGAGGAACTAGCGAAGGCACTTAGTGTCCAAGAAAGAGAAAATTGGATGATTCCCCTCATCCAATACCTAATGGACGCACAGCTGCCAAGCGACAAAGTTGAGGCCCGACGAATCAGGTATAGAGCCGCCAGGTATTTATTATACGACGGCCTGCTCTACCGTCGAGGCTATTCAACGCCCCTACAACGATGCTTGGATGATGCCGAAGCTCAAAAAGTCCTCCAAGAGATACATGAAGGGGTCTGTGGTAATCATTCCGGGGGATAATCTCTAGCACTAAAGGTCTTGAAACAAGGGTACTACTGGCCTACGCTAAAAAAGGACGCATTTCAGTACGCCCGGCGATGCGATAAATGCCAAAGGTACGCCACAATTCCCCGAGCACCCCCAGAAAAACTGACCTCCATTCTCAGTCCTATGGGACCACATTGTGTCTAGGTTTGGGGTGCCCCACTCAATAGTCTCCGACAATGGAAAACAGTTCGATAACGCCGCAACGCGCAGATTCTGTGAAGGCTTGGGCATCCGAAAGGACTTTTCGGTGCCGATCCATCCACAGTCAAATGGACAGGTCGAAGCAGTCAACAAAATACTTAAGTATACTCTCAAGAAAAGACTCGACGACCTGAAAGGAAGATGGGCTGAGGAGCTTCCCAAAGTCTTGTGGGCATATAGAACAACCAGCCGAACTACAACAGAGAAACCCCTTTCTCCATGACGATATGGCGCCGGTTGTGCTTCCTATAGAAATCGAGACGCCGACCCTAAGAACCGTTGTTCACAACGACGAGGATAACGCAGAGGGTTTAAGCGGAGGACTCGACTTATTGGAAGAAAACGACTCGACTTAACCACGCCCCCGCCGCTTTATCAAAGAACGAACGGCGCGATAGTACAATAAAAAGGTTCGGCAGAGAAGGTTTATCCCGGGAGACCTAGTATTAAAAAGGGTAACGCAGCACCAAGCCTAAAAATACCGGGTCCCCTGGGCCCGACTTGGGAAGGACCCTACCAAGATAAGAAAACGCCACACCGGCACTTACATCCTAGAAAGCCTTGACGGCAAGAAGGTTCAGCACCCATGGAATGCCGAGCAGCTAAAGATATATTACCAGTAGCGTATGAAGTTGTTTACACATTTTATATTTGTACGTTCTTTACAAATGAAATAAATTGATGTGTTTGCAGCATGAAACAGATTGATCCCCAAATAACGTGTTTACTTAAAAGAAAACCCAAGGGTGTGTTTAACCAACACGAGGGAAAATGAAGGCACAACACTTAGTGAAATTCCAAGGAATTTCCTAAGGCGACGACCCCAAGGGGTGACTTCGATGTCAGAAAATCCTCCAAGGAGGAAAGACGTTTTACTTAGTGAAATTCCAAGGAATTTCCTAAAGCGACGACCCCAAGGGGTGACTGTGACGTCAGAAAATCCTCCAAGGAGGAAAGACATTTTACTTAGTGAAATTCCAAGGAATTTCCTAAAACGACGACCCCAAGGGGTCATTTCGACGTCAAATCTTCCAAGAAAGAAAATAACGAACGACCAACGATCAAGGTATGAAATAAAAAAAACCATTGCCATTATATAAAAATATATGTTGAAATACAGATAATGAAATTGTCTGAGAAGAAAAATTAATTACAAAAAACGAAAGAAGGATTAATGAAGGCGAAAAATAGCTCCTCAAGCCTCGTCGCCACCACCAGCTGCTGGCTCATCGTCGCCTGCCACGGAAGGAAGCACCTCCTCGTCAACGGCCAGAGTAGAGGAGTTGTAAAGAAAGCTCAAATCCCACCCAGGACGCTCTTTCTTAATCAAATCAATGATTTGAGTACTCGCCGACTGAAAATCCCTGTTGCGGATATCAAAGAACTCCTGGGAGACCTTAAACTCCTCAAGCATCTCCGCCCGTCTGGCATTGAAAGCTGCTTCAGCCGCAGCTTCAGCCTCAAGCTTCCCCTCGGCTCTGCCCTCAATATAGCGGTTCTCGGCGTCGACGAGAGCCGCGGCCAGTTTCTTCTCGGCCGAATCCACTTGCCGGGTAAGATTTTCTGTTTTGGCCTGCAGCTTGGCGAACTCACCTTCCAGACTCTCCAATTTGACTGCTGCCAAATCCCTCTCATCGCGGGCGTCGTCCCTATTCTTATTGGCCTCGTCAATAAGGGACTTCAACCCGGCCTCCAAATCATCCATCGCCCCCTGGCACTCCTCAACCTTAATAAGGTCGAGAAGGATGAGGAAAGAGAGGACCAGGCTCTGAAAAATCACAAAGAGTTAGGACGGAGCGCCAAACAATCTACTTTCAGAGAAAATGTGTATACTTACATGGATCTGAAAGGAAATCTGCTTCTGCTGGCGGTCGACCATAGAAGACTGGGAGGCAGCAACCCAGTGTGGCTCCAGGCAGGACTCGTACAACGCCTGGAAGACGAGAGAAAAGCGAGGAGGAAGTTTTAGCATCGCCTTGACCTCGGTGTCAGAAAGGTCCGAGACCTGGAAGTTCCCATCCATGACCTTCCCCCCAGGAATCAGTATGCGTTCTCTTGGGCCTGGGGTAATGGGAACGTCCGGGATAGGCACCGCTGGTGTCCACTCTTTACCGGTCGACGCATGAACATCTGCCGAGGCCTCGGTACGTTGTCTCTTGTTCTTGTTCTTGCTCTTCTTTCCCTTTGAGGCAGGGCGGGACGAGCTAGCCTTCTCCTTCCCCTTAGCCGACGGCTGTTGGCTCGGCAGGGGCTGCGCGGCGGGTGGCGCCTGTTCTCTCGGTGCCTGTTCCCTCGGCGCCTGTTCTCTCGGCGCTTGTGGAGGGCTTGGCATCGGCCGCAGGGCCCCAGGAAGTTGAATCCTCAAAGACGACATTTCTAAACGACGAGAAGAAGATATTGTCAAAAAAAAAAAACGAGGCGTCGAGAGAAAGAGTTACCTTCGTCGCTTAAATGAAAGTATTCACGAACGGCGTCAAGGTCCGAAGGGTCGGGGAGGTCGAGGACTAAACCGGACTGGCGGAGGTTCTCTTGAGTCAGGAGAGTTTCAATGTGACGAACCTCCGAAGGAAAGGAGAAAGCTTCCTCGATCCTCTCCAAGCTGTTGGCCGAAAACTTTGGCCGGTCGTGGTTAACTGCATAAAAAAAAGAGGGGCTCGTCATCAAAACGAAAGGGGAAAAGAAAGGAAATGAGGCAAGACAGCTGAAAGCACGGCCAATAGACTTACTCATATTCCCAAATGCTGCCTGCGTCAGCCTTCGATGAGGCCGGCGGTCGTTAGGATGGAAATTGAATGGCCCCCGGATCATGAAAAACATGGGCTTCCACCCATGTGACGACGAGGGAATGCCCAGAATGAGCTTCCCAAACCTCGGCTGGGCCCTCCCGTGTCCGCTCAAAAAGTACCAACCATCACACTTGGCGACGTGGCACAGCTTGTACATGAAGCGGAACTCGTCCAGCGGGAGTTCCATATCAAACTTCTGGTGCCATAGGATCCAGCCCCGCGGCAATATTCGTAAGTTTGGCGCCAATCAAGGGAGAGATGCCATAGAAATGGCGGTACTTTTTAACAAAGGGATGAATTGGAAGAGTCATCCCGCAGTCACCGCCTCGTATAGACTAGAAGATATCCAATCGGGCGGCATACTAGTCCTAAAAGTGCTTATCCGGAAGGAGATATCAACCACCTCCCGGCCGATGCTTCCTTCCTTCACAGCCCGGATGATGTCCTTATTCTGAACCTCGACGGCAGACGCTGTCACCGTGAAGGAAGGACTTTCCGGGTCTCCGCTTCATAGCGCCGTGGGGGCGCACCGCCACGGGCAGCCACCACTAACGCCGCCCCGTAAAAGGAATCACGCGACCCTTTGGTCCACCAGCCCTCGAACCTGGCGAACTCACCCTAATGTCAGCCGACGGGCTCAAGCTTCCTCGACGCCTTCGGGATATTACTAGGGAAAGAGCCACACTAGACGCACGAGGAGCTCCCCGAGATCTCCACCATCAAGGCGGGCTCGAACGAACAATGGAAAGATTTAATTTCCTCGACTGTTAGAATTTTGAGCCATTGTTCTGAAAAAGTAAAGGACAAAAAGCTAAGTTAAAACCCTAACGTCGAGAGGAGTAAACGACGACTACTCTAAAATGTCGACCGTTCATACCACAATGAAAGCGACGAGTATTCATGGGAACCATGGGTTCCCAGACCACAGACACTAAAGGCAAAAACAAGCAGGAAACTACATGCGCATAAAAACCAGGTCATCTAGTGCAACAGAAAAGTAAGTTTCCCTATACTAAATGTATACTTTTTCTCTGTATATATATTCTCACATTCTAGATATATCGAGAAGAAATCCCGCGAGTACAAACCAAACAGATAAATAAGAAGAAGTTTCAAAAACTCACCGGAGAATGAAGTGAAGATGGTTCTATGACAACGTACACCTCAGAGAATGGGAAGAGCAACATCGGAAGTGTTGGAAATGTGTCCATAAAGTGGGATGTAATTTGTTATTTATGAAATGACAAATGTAAGACATTATTATTTTGCTGATTTTATAAAATAAGATAAAGTTATGTTTTGACACATACTCAAGAGTGTTTGTGATATTGCTTAGTCCATAAACTGTTACCAACGAAAGAAGAGTCAGGGGAACCCTACCGGACAAACTCTTCTGATATAGTTTAAAATAGATATTCGCAGTCTTAGGATTGATTGGGCAATCGAATCCGATTATGATCAATTAGATCGAACCATGTGATCTTTGGTCTCGGGGCATGGGAGTTGGACTGTGTGGTTGATCTAGACATGCTCGCAACATGTTGAATAGACCATGTGATTGATTAGGTTAGAGTAAAAACCGTTTACACAACTCTAAACCTAATCATCACAACTTAAGTATATTTGTATAATTATCTTAATCCTCAAGTGAATGCGTAGCTCAACTTAGTATCTCATGATCTTTGATTCGCCAATGAGATTAGTTCACGATTATTGAATGACATCTCGGTCATTGGGATCATGACAATATTAAGTTGGAGTTATGTGATTCCACAGATATGGAATTGTAAAAATAATATCACCTCATGCTTTATTGACGGGTGTGTGAATAAATAAAACCAGGCCTGGTATTCAATGATGATATTCATTGATTAAGACATCGTAAACATGTGCGAGACATCTTACGAACGTTTGTCTTTCTTATTCACGGTCATATAAAGGAGTTGAGGAAATAATGATTAGAATGGTAAAACGGTAATATTATGTACCATTCTCGATCACCGATATTTCTGAAGGATAATAATGCATTTACTTTGTGGACCGTGTGATAAATTGTATCAACACCAAAAGAAAAATTAGCGCACATGAATCGAGAGATTATTCGGCATCGAACTTTTAGTGGAGTTGTACGATGTCGGAATTAAATATGTCGATAACTTATAGGGATGAGTTAGTCGAATATTGTAATTCTATAGCTTTGTTCATATGGGTCCATTCGGTCTCAAGGCTAGCTCTAATAAATGGGAAAAACAGAAACTGATAATTATGTTTAAATTCATTGTGTTATTTTTCATTTATTCGATAATTGAAAAATAAAAGGAATGAGTTTTGAATTTCGAAATTAATGGAGATTAATTTAAAATTCAAAAGGAAATTTAAACATGATTTTATTTGGCAACTAAAGGAAAGAGAAAAGTGAGAATTTATTTTGGGAAAATTCGGAAATCCCTTGCCTTAAGGGGATTTCGAATTTTGCTCCAAAAAGGGGAAGGAAATTCGGAAATCCCTAAGCCATGTAGGGATTTTCGGATTTCAATCCTAGGGTTAAGGAGAAATTCGAAAATCACATCTAGGGTTTGAGTTTTTGAAATTTCTCCTATAAAAGGATATTATTGAAAACCCTAAAAAAGAGTCTTTTGGAGAAAAGAAAAAGAGATCACACTTTCCTTAGGGTGGCCGGATTTTGTAGAGACAAAATAGAAGGAAAAAGTTTCCTTAGGTTTTTGAAAAGAGCCCACTCTCTCATCCTAAAAATTGTAGAGTCATAGCCTTGAATCTACGAGTGGTTTTTGGTGTGATCGTGGCAACAAACAACGATCTTGTTTCATGGCAATTCTCCATCTCGGAACGTGAGATAGTGAGACAAGATCCTTGCGGTCAATTAATTCAATCGTCACAAAGGTATGTGAGATTTTTCTAATCCTTTGTCAATAAACATATATCATGCATGCATCTCTCGTTGTGGTTTACGTTTAATTATGAATTAAATGGATATGATAAATTTTTGAAATTCCGCCTACAATATTGTTGTTGTTCAAATGATTTTTCATATATAAATCACAATAAGATCCTACAGGAAGTCCGGCAAGTAAAGCTCCGGTACGGTGTAGGAATCTCGTCGGAAAGCAACGGGAGTTCAAAGTTTTGAAAATTCTAAAAAGTGGCTCTCAGATTTTCGAAGGGGTATTTATAGGCGGAATCCATCTTCGACCCCAACCGTTGGATGAAGAATTCGAAATCCCATGGTCAGGGATTTCTGCGCAGATCTAACGGTCGGAATGTAAGGCAGGAAATCGAAAGGGCGCAGATCTAACGGTCAAGGATCGACCTCTCGAGGAACGGATACATCATTAAAGTCAGAGCAATCGACGCGACGGTTGCGTTCCCAAACCAGCCAAGCACTCATTGCAAAAGGAGGTTCGGGAATGGTTCCCACACCCGAAGCACAGAAGGAGAGAACCGAGCCTAGAGGGCGAGGCCACCAAAAAGAGGAACCCTCGACCTGGGGGGTAGCTGTTGTGTGGGAAAACGTGACGAAGACGTGGACCACCAAAATCACGACACGTGGCGACATGCTCTCTCTTCCAGTCGCATTACTCTTGACGCTTCGACACCTCAAGATCAGCCGCCGAGCCCAAAGCCAATGTCCATATTGAAATAATGTCTCCATGTGGCGTCAAGGGATTCAAAATGCCCGAATTAAGGCGCTCGGATCCGTCGACTGCAGAAAGGGTCGCTTGAAGAGGACGAAAAAGGCTGAGGCGGTGCTGACGATGAGGGAATGTCTTGTCGAGACATAATCAGTTGCGTGTGAAAGCACGAGACTGCTGACAGCATTAATGGCAAGATTACAAACCGCCCATAGGGGACACAAAAGCATAACGGAGACTCACAGAGCCGTAATTGAAGACTAATCAGTAGAGTGAACAGTGCTGATTAGTGGGCTACTGGTCTATCGCTGGGCCTAAAAAGGAGAAGCACTTGAGTGCATGGGCCTACGGAGGAAAACCCCCAGTGAAGGGAGCCCGGCTATATAAGGAGAAAGACCCCCAATGAAGAGAGAAGAAAAAATGATAAACAAAAAAAGAAGCAAATTCTTGAGAGGAAAAAGAGATAGCTTGTGTAAATTGTATACCCTCTTTAAGCAATACAAATCGTACAGTGGATGTAACTCTGATTTCAAAAGAGTGAACCACTATAAAATTTCTCTTGTGTTTTTACATTCAGTTCATAAAAGCACTAATTCACTGTCTTTAAACACACTAACCAACCGGTAATCCAAGGGAAATCCAAGGGTAACCAGGCAGGTTTATTATTGGCGAAATTCCACTATCAACACATGTCATTCCCATTTAGAATGGAACGGTGTTATCCGCACTGTTAATATAGTGAGATATTGAATGAGTGTATTTCGCATAATGAGATTATGTGGAACATGGACACAGACACAATATGAATTTCTAATAATTTCTGTTAAGCATAGAAATTCTAATTGAGTCTACCGATGGTCATATATAGAATGATCTTAATCCCGAGTTCTTAACAAATTCCTATTTATGGATTTATGTCTTTTGATTTACTCAGTACAGATTCCGAAACCCTGAATCCTATTCCTTGTATTTTGGAGACATAATGAAATAGGTAACTGGGAATGTTATTATATGAGATGGAATCCATTCCTTCTTGAGAAAGAAGTAGATAAATAATTCTCTTGAGTGTTGATTCAGTACTTGGATTAGTAAGAGCGCTCTGGTTCATGAATGTGTTTTATGAATCACTATCCATTAGAGAATCAATGGTACTCAAGGATAAAGATGTAATTAGAGAGGTTAACGGATTCTACCTGACTCTAATTATGAATTATTTATGGAGGATTGATCTATATGCAATGACTATATCAAATGGACACTTCACAGCTTAGAAGTAATTAATGTCTATAATTCTGAGAGTGCAATTCCAAGTTTATAGTGAAGTAACTATTGGAATTAATAGAATTAATTAATTAATTAAAGTGTTTAATTAATTATTAATTTTATTGGAGCTCGGAATCATAGGTCCATTAGTCATCGCGTCGTCCTTGTAATTCTACCAGACACAAAGGGCAAAATGGGAATTTTAGAATTTTGAAATTCTAAAATTAAATACTCGAAGAATAATTAATTGAGAATTAATTATTATTTAAATAATAAGATTATTTAAATTTGAATTTGAACATATCTAGATTTATACATTTAAACTTATTTGATAAGTTATTTAATTTAGAATTCAAATTAATTTAAGTTTGACTTAAATTCGAATTTGAATCTGAATTAAAATTGGACTACTCGATAAAGGATAAAATCTCTTCCTTCCCTATCTATAATTGGCGCCACACACAGGGATAAAACCCTAGAGTGTGGCCGGCCACCTTAAGGATAAGGGGAAGGGATTTTTTGTTCCAAATTCAAAATTGGAGATAAGGATTTGATTCTATTTTGAAGTTTGACTTCTACTCTTTAAATATGAGAAAGATAGAAAATTCTGATAACACGTTTTGACATATATTCAGTCCTAAATACCTAGTGGCCGAATTTTCTCATAGAGGAAAAATAGAGAGCAAAATTTTTCTCCAAAAATTCCACATCGTGCATGCGTTGGTGTTTGTGGAAATTCGAGTGCTTCAGAAACCTATTTTGTCTCACATGTACCCACACACATGTCTACGTGGAATCAAGGAATTGACGTGGAAGACTTTGGTGTTCTAAACACAAAGCTTGGAGCTAGGACTGTTTGTGGTCAAAGAAATTCAAGTTATCATCCGAGTCAGCTATCAGGTATTTTTTCAGTTGAACCTTAAATGATATAAATTAATGAGATTGATTTATTCGTGCATAAATTAATATAATCTATAGAGTATCTCAAAAGTTTTATGAAAATTTTTTTTATACACGATCCGCCTTTCCGTTGCATTTCCGCCGCCGAATTCGATTCGGCAACCAACAATTGGTATCAGAGAGGTCTATAGACGATATTAATTTATGCTTCAATTATTTGATAATCATAATTGATATTAAATATGTGATATTTAATTATATATGTATGTGATGAGTAGGCACTTACATTTATGGATGTTTATTTTTATTCATAATGATGAATGTATGGATGATGGATTTGGTCGTTAATTATATGGTTCTATGGATCGGTTATATTCATTCGTTAATAAATTATTTGTAATTTAATTCGGGACTAGAATTATTGTAATTCTAGGATTTGGGTAGAATTAGGGTTTTTGATTTTGAATCAAGAAGGAGGCCTTGAAGATCATGTTTGAAGCCTTCAAAGAAGCCCAGAAAACTGCCCAGAAAATTCCAGAAAAAGTGGCCCAGACGCGCCCAGGACGCGACCTAGGCGCGGCCAGGATGCGCCCAGCGGCCGGGACGCAGCCTGTGCACGGCCTGGCCCAGGCCGCGCCCCCAGCGAGCACCAGCACGGCGGCCAGGCCACGACCCAGACGCGGCCCAGGTTGCGGCCCAGCGCGGCTGGCGGCCTAAGTTCGGGATTTGATCCTGAACAGGCCCGAAGGTTTCCGAAACCCTCGTAAAGCGTGCCGACGGGCCCGAAAAAGTTTCAGATCCCAAGGATGGGGAAATCCAACCCAAAGACAAAGAATGAAGCCGAAGAATAAAGAATCCAAGAATCGAAAACCCGTTGATGTAACGGAAGAACATAATTATTGTAATTATTTATTTATTCGATTCGATTGAGTTGTAATTTATTTTTCCATGGGACCCGGTCAAATCCATCTCAATAGTTGATTGCATATATTTATATTTTATGTTGATAATTATATATTATATATGTCCATGCATATAACATGCCATATATCTATAATGTGCCTACTCATATGTTTTTTATAACATGCCATGCATACACGCGCATTCGTTATTGTTTATTTTATTTATTATAAAAGTGTTTTAGAAAAATAAAATAAAATAAGAACCATGCGCTAAAAATCGATTTAATATGATTAAATTGATTTAGGTTGCAAAAATTGATTTGCAAAATAATGTTATATGTGAAATTGAATTTAAGAGTTAAATTTTGGAATTTCACATATCCGAAAAATAAATTGTTTATTTTTCGATTTGAAAATCATGAGATGTTTTTTCAAACAAAATACATATTTGCAAAATAATGAGTGGGAGAGGGTTGTATGACAATACGACCCACTAGTCTCCGCCGTTAGCGCAACACTGTGAGATCCGGAAAGGGACATTGCGGCGACATTGAATCGCCCTCCTAAAGGAGAGTGTCCTTGCCGGATCAATAACAATGTTGGCTTCCTAGAGATAAGATTTCAGGATGTATTTCCGAATTGACTACCCAAAGGTAGCAATCCGGAGTTAAGTCTATGGGATTTGAAACGGTGGGTTACACTCATAAAATATAATCAAATTTGTTGGTTATATTTCGACTGAAAATAACGGTAGTTAATAAATATGAAAATATGAGATATTTTGACTATATTTATTAACTGAGAAGAGTCTCGGTCTAATTGACATATAACTTGACTACCCAAAGGTACACTTTATATGTGGAAAATTAGATTATCGTTGGCACCTAAAATTAAAACATGATTTATGTATTTTTCATGTGCGTCATTCATCATATTTAATTGTGCCTAAATTAACATGCCTTGATATTCATGCACATAAATTGATTAGTTGAATATTCTATTTATTTCCAGCAATATATCGAATCCATTATCACACTACTAGCAACTGAAAAATTAGATGGTGATAATTATGCTAAGTGAAAAAGTAACATGAACATACTATTGGTCTGCGAAGACTATAAGTTTGTCCTAGCGGAGGAATGTCCTCCTGAACCCGCGGCTAATGCATCCAAAACCGCAAGGGAGCCTTCTGATCGCTGGATCAAGGCCAATAATAAAGCAAAGTGCTTTATGTTGGCTAGTATGAGCGATGTGCTTCGCAAGAAGCATGAGGAGATGGAGACTGCTTATGAGATAATGGTGTCTCTAGAAGCCATGTTCGGCGCTCCTTCTGAACGGCTCGTTTTGGTGCCGTAAGGGCTTTCATGAACGACAAGATGAAGAAAGGTTCTTCAGTCAAGGCACATGTTTTGAACATGATTGATCACCTCCACGATCCGGAGCTCAATGGTGCCAGAATCGATGAAGCCACCCAAGTTGGCATCATCCTGGAAAGCCTGTCCCCTGACTTTCATGAGTTTGTGAACAACTTTGTTATGAACAAAAAGAAGTGCAATCTCACAGAACTCATGAATGACCTGCAAAACTTCGAATCCACCAACAAAAGAAGGGGAGGAGAAGCAAATGTTGTAGTTGCAGGAAGTTCTGGTAAAAACAAAAGGAAAAACCATAACCATGGAAAAGGAAAGAAGAGAAAGAACAAGAGACCCAAGAAACCAAAGGGCCCCATCCAGAAACCCAAAGGAAAGTGTTTCCACTGCAATGGCGAAGGGCACTGGAAGAAAAACTGTAACAAGTATCTCGAGGAGCTAAAAAAGAAAAAGGAACAAGGTAAATCATATTTACTAGTCCTTGAAACATGTTTAGTAGAGGGTGATACCTCAGCCTGGATAATTGATTCAGGAGCGACTAATCATGTTTGTTTCTCTTTGCAGAGTCTTAGTTCTTACACCGAGCTAGCCGATGGGGACTACACGATGAAAGTAGGCAATGGTGCAAGAGTTTCGGCAAAAGCAGTGGGAGAAGTTAGACTTTGATTTAGGAAAAATAAATTTTTAGTTTTGAACAACATTTATTTTATTCCAGACATTCGCAGAAATTTGATTTCTGTGGCCAAATTATTTGAACAATTATTTAAAGTTTATTTTGATAATGAATTTATTCATATTTCTCGAAATGGTTTAAATATTTGTTATGGACGTCTGGATGATGGTTTATATTGTATAAAACCAATACCTAACTCACTGCTTAATACTGAAATGTTCAGAATTGCCAAACCTAAGAATAAAAAGCAAAAGATTTCTCACGATAACAATACATATCTGTGGCATCTTAGGCTTGGTCATATTAACCTAAAAAGGATTGAACGACTGGTAAAGGATGGTCCTTTACGCGAACTAAAAGTTGGTGAGCTTTCGATCACCGTGAATCTGTTTGGAAATAAAATGACCAAGAGCCCTTTTCACGATTTAAAGGAGAAAGAGCTACGTAACCCTTTTCGGTTGATACATTCAGATGTATGTGGACCGTTAAACGTCCAGGCTAGAGGAGGTTACGAATATTATGTCACTTTTATTGACGACTATTCGAGATATGGTTATGTTTACCGATGCGGTGGAAATCGAAACTTTTGGAAAGTTTAGAGAATTTCGAGCGAAGTTGAAAAATAATTAGGTAAACCAATCAAGACACTTCGATCGGATCGAGGGTGAATACCGGACCAAGAGTTCCGTGATTTCTTGATTGAAGAAGGTGTGGTATCCCAATTGGTTGCACCGGCACACCATGCCAGTAATGGTGTAGCCGAAAGGAGAAATCGACTTTGCTTGACATGATGAGATCAATGTTGAGTTATTCTTCACTGCCTACTTCATTCTGGGGTTATGCCCTAAAAACATTTGCCTACATTGTGAATAGAGTACCAGCTAAGTCTGTACCTACAACACCCTTAGAGTTGTGGTGCGGTCGAAAACTTAGTTTGAGACATGTAAAGATATGGGGTGTCCAAAGACACGTCTTTCAAGGGAAAGACGGGAAGTTGGAACCCAAGTCAGAAGTATGTATGTTTGTAGGATATCCCGATGGGACAAAGGGAGGTTTCTTTTATAGTCCTGAAGATCAAAAGGTGTTTGTATCGACAAATGCCACTTTTCTGGAGCATGACTATATGATAGATTTCAAGCCCAGAAGTAAGATAGTATTAGAAGAGTTAGTTTCCGATGAGATCGGACCACATCCGACAATAGTTATCGGACCACTTAGAGGAAAGACCACAGTTCCTCATCAGACTCCTACGGCACCTCGTCATAGTGGGAGGGTAAGCAGGTTACCCGACCGTTATACCGGCGAAGCCCAAATCGTCACTGCTGATGACGGTAAGGAGGATCCATCGACCTTTAGGGATGCAATGGATGATTCTGATAAGGAAGAATGGCAAGCAGCTATGAAACTCGAGATGGAGTCTATGCACTCTAACTCAGTCTGGCAACTTGTAGATCTACCCGAAGGGGTAAAACCCATTGGATGCAAGTGGATCTTCAAGAGAAAGAGAGGAGCGGATGGAAAAGTAGAGACTTATAAAGGAAGGCTAGTGGCGAAGGGTTATACCCAAAAGGAGGGAGTTGACTATGAGGAAACTTTCTCGCCGGTAGCCATGCTTAAGTCCATCCGGATACTCCTAGCCATTGCAGCATATTTTGACTATGAGATATGGCAGATGGACGTCAAGATAGCTTTTCTGAATGGCTATCTTGATGAAACCATCTATATGGATCAGCCAGAGGGTTACATAGAGGAAGGCCAACAACAGAAAGTCTGCAAACTGCAAAGTCCATTTATGGACTGAAGCAGGCTTCTAGATCATGGAACATCAAGTTTGATGAGGCTGTAAAGTCTTATGAATTTGATCAAAACATTGATGAACCATGCATCTACAAGTACATGAAAGAAGAGAAAGTGGTCTTCTTAATTCTTTACGTCGATGACATCCTACTCATTGGGAATGATGTGGGAATGATGACAGATGTAAAGGAGTGGTTAGCCAGCCAATTCCAAATGAAAGATTTAGGAGAGGCAAGCTATGTTCTTGGGATCAAGATTATTCAAGATCGCAAGAAAAAGCTTTTGGCGTTATCACAAGCATCTTATATAGACAAAGTGTTGTCTAGGTATTTGATGCAAAACTCCAAGAAAGGGAATTTGCCTTCTAGGCATGGTATTCATCTTTCTAAGGAGCAATGTCCAATGACCCCGCAGCAGGAAGAAGATATGAGAAGGTATCCCTACGCTTCGGCTGAAAGCCTTATCTATGCCATGTTGTGTACAAGACCAGATATCTGCTATACAGTGGGAGTAGTCAGTCGCTACCAGTCCAACCCAAGATTGGATCATTGGGTTGCAGTAAAGTGTATTCTCAAGTATCTTAGGAGAATGAGAAACTATATGTTGGTATATTCCGGAGAAGATCTGTCTCTCACCAGATACACAGATTCCGATTTCCAATCGGATAGAGATAGTCGACGGTCGACATCTGGATCTGTGTTCACTCTTAATGGAGGAGCCGTGGTATGGAGAAGTAAAAAGCAAAAGCGTGTTGCTGACTCTACCATGGAAGCCGAATATGTTGGAGCTTGTGAAGCCGCAAAAGATGCTACATGGCTCAGGAAGTTCTTAACTGATCTGGAAGTCGTTCCAGATATGGATAAGCCAATTAAGCTCTACTGTGACAACAGTGGAGCGGTGGCTAATTCAAAAGAACCTAGAAGCCATAAGAGTGCGAAACATATAGAAAGGAAATATCACCTGATCAGAGACATTGTGGATAGAGGCGATGTAGCGGTTCTGAAGATCGCGTCAGAGGACAACCTTGCTGACCTGTTCACCAAAACATTGCCGTTGAATGTTTTTGATCGGCACTTAGATGGATTTAGGATTAGAGACATGACAAACCTGCTTTAGGACAAGTGGGAGATTGTTGGGAATGGTGTCCTGAAAGCATGAGATGTAAAAGGATATTTATTACTTATCTAATAAAATAGTTTATTCATCATTTTATGTGCATATATTTATGAATATTTTATGAATATCAAATAAAATTCCTTGATTATTTATGTAACCTTAAACATGGTATATAAGTGTTATATACGAGAGGATAATGTTTAAGGATAATAATCAAAAGTAATTGTTCATATTGAATTTAATTAAAGTTCGGAATCTTTAATTAAAACATTATAAATACATGTCATTCCCATTTAGAATGGAACGGTGTTATCCGCACTGTTAATATGGTGAGATATTGAATGAGTCTATTTCGCATAATGAGATTATATGGAACATGGACGCAGACACAATATGAATTTCTAATAATTTCTGTTAAGCATAGAAATTCTAACTGAGTCTACCGATGGTCATATATAGAATGATCTTAATCCTGAGTTCTTAACAAACTCCTATTTATGGATTTATGTCTTTTGATTTACTCGGTACGGATTCTGAAACCCTGAATCCTATTCCTTGTATTTTGGAGACATAATGAAATAGGTAGCTGGGAATGTTATTATTCAAGATGGAATCCATTCCTTCTTGAGAAAGAAGCAGATAAATAATTCTCTTGAGTGTTGATTCAGTACTTGGATTATTAAGAGCGCTCTGGTTTATGAATGTGTTTTATGAATCACTATCCATTAGAGAATCAATGGTACTCAAGGATAAAGATGTAATTACAGAGGTTAACGGATTCTACCTGACTCTAATTATGAATTATTTATGGAGGATTGATCTATATGCAATGACTATATTAAATGGACACATCACAGTTTAGAAGTAATTAATGTCTATAATTCCAAGAGTGCAATTCCAAGTTTATAGTGGAGTAACTATTGGAATTAATAGAATTAATTAATTAATTAAAGTGTTTAATTAATTATTAATTTTATTGGAGCTCGGAATCATAGGTCCATTAGTCCCCGCGTCGTCCTTGTAATTCTACCAGACACAAAGGGCAAAATGAGAATTTTAGAATTTCAGAATTCTAAAATTAAATACTCGAAGAATAATTAATTGAGAATTAATTATTATTTAAATAATGAGATTATTTAAATTTGAATTTGAACATATCTAGATTTATCCATTTAAACTTATTTGATAAGTTATTTAATTTAGAATTCAAATTAATTTAAGTTTGACTTAATTTCGAATTTGAATCTAAATTAAAATTGGACTACTGGATAAAGGATAAAATCTCTTCCTTCCCTATCTATAATTGGCGCCACACACAGGGATGGAACCCTAGAGTGTGGCCGGCCACCTTAAGGATAAGGGGAAGGGATTTTTTGTTCCAAATTCAAAATTGGAGATAAGGATTTGATTCTATTTTGAAGTTTGACTTCTACTCTTTAAATATGAGAAAGATAGAAAATTGTGATAACAAGTTTTGACATATATTCAGCCCTAAATACCTAGTGGCCGAATTTTCTCATAGAGGAAAAATAGAGAGCAAAATTTTTCTCCAAAAATTTCACATCGTGCATGCGTTGGTGTTTGTGAAAATTCGAGTGTTTCAGAAACCTATTTTGTCTCATGTGTACCCACATACACGTCTACGTGGAATCAAGTAATTGACGTGGAAGACTTTGGTGTTCTAAACACAAAGCTTGGAGCTAGGACTGTTTGTGGTCAAAGAAATTCAAGTTATCATCCGAGTCAGCTATCAGGTATTTTTTCAGTTGAACCTTGAATGATATAAATTAATGAGATTAATTTATTCATGCATAAATTAATGTAATCTATAGAGTATCTCAAAAGTTTTATGAAAATTTTTGTTATACACGATCTGCCTTTCCGCTGCGTTTCCACCGCCGAATTCGATTCGGCAACCAACAGACTACTCCTCGTCCGAAAGGTTGCACTGTACACCCCCTGGGAATGAAAGAGGACAAAGGGGGTGAGCACGGAATGCTCAGTAGGAGAACTATTACTCACTTTTAGTTTTATTTAACTTTTCCAAATTAAACCTGCATGGTTAGTAATTTCTACTTTTTATGTACAATAAATTATGAAAACCTGTGTCAGTGAGATAATCCAATCCGTACACTCGTGACGGAAAACCCCCGAAGGGCGCGGTGATTCAGAGTCACTGATAGCAAGGAGCTCTATCTCGATGTCCCTACCAAATCAGTTCTCGAACCACGGGTAAGGGTGAACTGTCGTTTCGGGCCCTCACCAGGATGCAACCACTGTACAGTAACCTTGGGGATTCTCAACCCCGGAGAGCGTCATCACCTCTCCCTCTTTCACGTTTTCGGCTTCACACCCAGGGATGGTAAACGACCACACCTACTGTTAGCACACTATCGTGTCCGGTTCACATTTTCCTAACCATGCTTTTGTGTCATATTCAAAAATTATGTCAAATCTCTTGGCCACACTGTACATTACAGGACGGGCCCCCTAATGGTTTTGTTCAAGTCATATCGTGTAATAGTAATAAGTAAGTTTGATATACAATTCAAATCTTTTCAAATTTGACAAAATTAATTAAATTAAATAAAATTCCACCAAATTTAAGTAGAGGACTCCTACCTCAAAACGGATCGTCAATCGGAAGTCGAGAAGCTGCGAAACGAAGCTTCGCTGGAATCCGGCCACCGGCGGCGGCGTACGACGGCGGACCTTCCCGGAGAAGAATCCCGCAGCGGACTTGAGTCCTACCCCCCCTAAATCGATGGTTCTGAATCCAATGGCGATGTCAATTTTACCAAATTCGGCCTCTAACTACTCGGATCGAGATCCTCAATTCCGGCCGAATTTCGAGCCTTGAATCTTTGTTTTTCAGCCATTGATCTTCAAAATTGATTGGGGGCTTTCATTACTCGTGAGATTCTGAGCATTTTGACACCAAGATCACAAAGATCCAATGGCTAGATCACCGGAACCGTCCTCCCACTTTTCTCACGGTGGCGACGGCTCGTTTTCTGGTAAGGCGGCGGCGGTGACCACGACTGGTGGCCCAGAATGACTCACCGACTCCCTCTGAAGCTAATGGGCTGGGCGGTGTCGTTCACGGTGGCCGGAGGAGGGAGATTCGTGGGCGGCAGCGGTGAGGAATCCGGCCACCACGGGCGGTGGTGCTCCAGTTAGAATCAAGCCATGCTGCTGGTACTGTTTTCTTCGTCTCTTCGCTCTGAGTCTATTGGGACCGGAATCACCTCGATTGGACACCGGACGGCGAAGATATCATGATCAAAAGTTTGGGTGTCTTTCAGAACTTTGGCCTGCGAGTGTGTCATCGTCCGGCGGAGTTGGCGGCTGGAAGACACCAATCCGGACTCGGCTCGACGAGATCTTTTCAACAAGCCGGGAGGTGTCGAAAACGGACGCCAGAATCTCACCGGAGGTGGGTCGGCTGTGCATGGAGAAAGACAGAGAAAATGAAGGGAGAAAGAGAGAAAATGAGGGTTCTGAGTTGTGAGGGTGAGGGATACGCCCAAGTGGCACAAAATAACAGGTTGGGCATGCTGACTGTCAAAATCTTTATTTTTTGCCCCCACATTTCTCTTAAATTCAAATTTTGGCCCAGATTTCTAAAATTTTCACACTTAAGTCTTTAAAAATTACAAATTAACCCCATTTCAAATTTTGGGTTTTACAAATTTTCTCACCCAAAAACTCTCATCCGCTCTTAATTTCTTTCAATTTCTCTCAAATCTCTCTTAATTTTGCTTAAATCTCTCTCGATCTCTACTAATCTCTCTCAAAGCGCTCTCAATCTCTCTTATTTTTCATAATGGCTTCTTCTGATTAGGTGATGATATTCCCATTGATGTCTAATTCAACATCCAAGAAGGGCAATTTCCTAATGCTTTTCAAACGCAAGAATCACAAACTACAGAAAGAGTTGCTGAGAAAGCTACAAATCTGAGCCCTCATGGGCGTACTAGAGGTCGTAGATGTAATGGTGGTAGGCGTGGAGGAGAGGCAAGCAGAAGTGTTAGTGCAAGTGTTGCAAGTTCTCAGAAGAAATGCAAGCCCACCTCAACAGTTTGGAAGCACTTCAACACATTGGAGGAGGTCGACAATAACGGTAACATTAAATACATAACTCAATGCAAATATTGTGGTGATAAATTATAAGGTAATACTATTTACGGCACTACACACTTGAGAATACACTCTGAAAAGTGTCTTCAAAAGCAAGGAGGCGGATCCGATTTTTGCCAAACACAATTATCGTTTGACTGCCAAACTGGCGGTCTAACCACTTGGAAATACGATCTGCAAGTCGATTGTATGGAAATGATACGATTAGTAGCCACATTAGGTCAACCATTTAGTTTTACCGAACAAAGAAATTGACAGCGTTATATTAAAATTGTACATAATCCTAATGCACAATATTTTTTTCAAGAACTACTCTTAGGAAAGATACATTAAAATTATATAAACAAGAAAATTAAGCATTAATCAATCTTTCACACTCTAGTAGTGGTTGCGATGCTACTACAAATACTAAAGCAATAAAACTTTTTGAAAATGATTTAAGTTTATTCGGTAATAATAATATATTTCACCAACATTGTGCATGTCATATAATTAATTTAATAATAAAATTTAGTTTAAAATCAATGTCAGGATATATTAAAAGAATTGGAGATAACATTACTTGAATTCAAGGTAGTAATTAAAGAATACAAGATTGATTTAAGTTTCTACAAGCATGTAATCAAAATCCTAGAGCATTAGCCTTAGATATGCCTGTAAGATGGAACTCCACTTATATAATGCTTGAACAATGCATTCCCTATAAAGATGCTATAACAAACTATGTTAATGCAAAATTAGGACCAAGATTTATATATGAAACTGATTGGTAAATTGTCAAACTCTTGTTTAACTTTTTAGCCGCTTAGTAGAACTTATTACCCAACATCACCATTAGCATTAGGAAAACTTTTAAGAATGTCTATTTTATTTAGTGAATTTAGGACACATGATGTTTTAGGAGTTCCTATCGCTTTTATGAAAAAGAAGTTTAAAAAATATTGGTCTAAATTACCAATGTTGTATAATTTCGGTGTTATTTTCGACCCTAGATTAAAATTAGATGGTTTAGAAAGTGGATTAGATAACTTAGGTGACTTTTTAGATATCGACACTACTGACCAATTTCCTATTATAAAGGAAAAAAATATTATCTTTCTATAGCTCTTATGAAAGTAGGTTTAGAAACACCTCGTGTAGAACAACCGCAACAACGAGACGACAATCTGCATTCATTCTTGAATTTTTTCGGGTTTTCTAAGAAGAAGAAGAAGACGACGACAACGACTCAAGGTCAAGAAGAATCTGGGAGTAGATCTTCATCAAGAGGTGGCGGCAACAACGGTGGCTTTAACGAGTTAATGGCGTACATGGGTAAGGGCTTAGTTGTAGACAATAGTGAAATGTTTGATTTGGTTCAGTGGTGGAGGGCACGGGCATTAACTTGGCCAATCCTAACTCAATTGACAATAGATATTTTTTCGATCTCAGTCTTCACTGTTGTAGCCGAACAAGCATTCAGTGCAACTGGCCGAATACTTGAAGAACGGAGAAACGCATTGCAACAAGATATTGTTGAAGCTTTGGTGTGCATCAAGGATTGGGATCGTTCCGACCAACGCTTACTCAATATAATTTCACCGGCAAGCCAAGAATGAATCGATGAATTTAATAGATTAACTTTTAATTTTCAAGACGATCATTCTACTTCAAATTAAATTATATTATTGTAATTTGTAAATATTTATTTACTTTGTACAGTGTTATTGTAATCTTATATAGACTTTGTAAGTTCGTCAAATTTGTAATTTATCCCACAATGATTGCACTCTTTTTTCCTTACCAAGTTTTTATCCTAATTGGGTTTTTCTTGATATGGTTTTTAATGAGGCAATTATGAATTACAAATTTAAAAATTAATAAATAAATAATTATTTTATATAATTCGTGTGTTCATTTCAAATTTCAAATTGTAATATATATAATAATAATAACAATAATATTTAAATATATAATATAAAAAATAATTATTACAGACACGATGTAATATCTACTGTTTGCTTACGTGAAGGCGAGGAATCAACATTGTAGAAGTGTAGAGAAGTTAACTCGAGAAGGTGGGGGAGGTTGAACTCGAGAATAGATGGGTACTCGAATTTAATTCTCAAGTATGGTTTTGAGTAAGCACGGGACGAACGTGAACTTGGGCCTTTCTCAAATTTGAGTGGGCCTTTCTCGAGTAAGTTTGTGCAACCGAACAACCTCTTAATGTTATAAATTATTTTTTTTTTTTTTTTTTTTTGTTGTCCTTTTGTCTCCATTAATATAGAAATTGATGTTGTATTATATATTTATTTTTATGGTTTTTTTAATTTTTTTAATGAAGAAAAAGGCCCACGTTGTTTTTAAACTTATTGCTACTTAAATTCAAATAAGAAAAAAATTTGTTTCTCTCCCTGCTATTCACAACTCAAGTCTTGGTAGAAATAAACACAAACTCAAAAAGATTCACATATTAAACAATAACTCAAATATACACAACCAAATACAAATTCAAGTTACAACTTCAACTCAAATTATAATTCAAACTCAACTCAAAATCATCACTCAAATCACTATAACTCAAAAAATGTAAACGAACAACCCCTTAAGCTCTGTTTATTTTATCAATTCAAGTTTTATCATTTTTTTTATTAAAGAACATCATATTTAATTTTTTTATTATAATAAAAAATTCTTACATAAAATATTAAGAATTTGAATTAAAAAATTAAACGGACCTTACATTCTCTGTTTTTCTAGTTGAACTTGTTACTATTGAGACATGCTTAGAACTGCATGATGATTTTAAAAGAGGAGTTTTATTGCTGGCATTACACAAATAGACGGCATATCAAAACATTATGACATTTTCTTTTGTCCTTTTCAAATTTTTGAATTTTCTACCGGATAGCCATTTAGAGTTGTCAATAATGTTTGATAAAAAGGCTAAAAATTAATTTTTGAAGAATTTTTAAATAATTTAGAGCTAAAATCAAAATCAACATTTAGGCTTGATTTAGATTTTAATTTGTGCCAAATCACCAAATGCAATTAATAAAAGTTTCCTATAACTCATAATACTCCTGGTGAAGTCTAAACTTCACCATGGGACTGTTAGATAAATAGACTAAGTAAAAAGTGTTTTTAAGTAAATAAACCACAAAAAAAAATAAATAAATTGAGTAAATAGGCCAACTTCCACATCAGTTATTCAACGTTATCAATTATGTTTTTAGGAGTTTCTTTCCTTTTCTCCTCTTCCATTTCACACTAGTTTCTTCTCCCAGCCGCCTTCCATTTCCTTTCTCATCCTCTTAAGTCCTCATCGTCTTGCAACCTCAGTAACATTATTATCTTGCCCATTCAACGTTTTATTCTCGTCCAAAACAAAGTTTGAAGAAGAGTTACTAAGTCTTTCTTTTTGTATATCTCTCGTGGTATTTTTCGTTGTTGTTCATATGTTTTTAAGATGAGAATGTAGTTAAAAGTGTTAAAAATCCATTAAAATAGTAATTTTACTTGGTAAAAGACCGCTTTACACTGTCTGATATGATGAAGATCTAATGGGTTTAGAAAAAAAAAAGCTTTGTTCTTGGTCAGTTCTTGGTCTGTTTTTGATTTGTTCTTATAACATGGTCTGTTCTTGGTCTGTTCTTATACATGGTCGGTTCGTAGTCTGTTCTTAGTTTGTTCTTATTACATGGTCAGTTTGTGGTCTGTTCTTGTTACATGGTCGGTTCGTGGTCTGTTCATAGTCTGTTCTTATTGTACAGTCAGTTCTTGGTGTGTTCTTGGTCTGTTCTTATTACATGGTCAGTTCGTGGTCTGTTCTTGGTCTGTTTTTATTGCACGGTAGGTTCTTGGTCTGTTCTTATTGCACGGTCAGTTTTTGGTATGTTTTTATTATATGGTCTGCTCTTGGTATGTTTTTGGTCTGGTCATTCGGTTCTTGGTCTGGTCAATCTATTAGTGGTCTGGTCTTGTTTTATATCATGTTTAATTATACAGTTTTATAAATTGATGCTTTTTTTATGCATTTTTTTTTATTTTGTAGGAACACTTTTTTATGGTCTTTCCTTGGTCTGTTCTCATTTTATGTTTTGTTTTTAGTCTGTTCTTAGTATGCTCTCATTATAAGGAATGCTCTTATTATATGGTATGTTCGTGGTCCATTCACGGTAGATTTGGATTGGTTTAATGACATTATTATCTTGATTAAATTTTTGCAGTTTTAAAATCTAAATAATGCCTCAGTGGAGGATTTTTTTTAACATTGGAGGAAAATGGGAGGAGAATGAAAGTTGTTGGGTGTGGCATACATACTTGACCAATAATAGACCATGATGTTTTTAATTTTTTTTTAAAATTTTTTGGAAAGCTTTGAACCAGTCCCGAAGATTGGAGAAACATTTAATTTATAAAAGGGAAAAAAATTGGTAAGAAATAAAAAAAACTAAGAACATGCCAAGAACAGACCAAGAACAAATTACGAACCGACCATACTTAACCAAGAATAGACTATGATGTTTTTTATTTTTTTTAATTTTTTAGAAAGCTTCGACCCAGTCCCGAAGATTCGAGACACATTTATTTTATAAAAGAGAAAAAAATTGGTAAAAAATGAAAAAACCAAGAACAAACCAAAAATAGACTAAGAACAGACCAAGAACAAACCAAGAACAAACAACACTTGACCAAGAATAGACCATGATGTTTTTTATTTTTTTAAAATTTTTTGGAAAGCTTCGAACGAGTCCCGAAGATTGGAGACACATTAAATTTATAAAAGAGAAAAAATTAGTAAAAAATAAAAAAACCAAGAACAGACTAAGAACATACCAAAAATAGACAACGAATCGACCACACTTGACCAAGAATAGACTATGACCAAGTGATTAGTTAAGTTAGGAGAATGGAGGATATATCGAATCGGATCACTGCTCAGTTGCTCAGGGCATTGATCAATGCTGAGAAGACTGTCAATCATCGAAACTGAAAGCAAAGAAAGAATTGGTTGAGCTTTTGAGTTGGCTTGAAATGCACACACAGGAGTGTAGGCGTGACAGAATTGACGGAAGCCAAGCAGCGTCAAGACGAGTCTGTTGATGACTTTATCGCCATATGGATAAATCTTGAACTCTCCTGTGAGCAAGCCTGTTCGAGTTGTAGTTCCTCCAGTAATTTTTTTTTTAATTTTTTCAAATCAGTCCCGAAGATTGGAAACACATTTAATTCATAAAAAGAGAAAAAAACTGGTAAAAAATGAAAAAACTAAAAATAGACCACGAACCGACCACAATTGACCAAGAATGGACCGTGATATTTTTTATTTTTTTTTATTTTTTGGAAAGCTTCTAACGAGTCTCACAGATTGAGAAATATTTAATTTATAAAAGAGACAAAAATTGGTAAAGATGTAAAAAAACTAAGAACAGACTAAGAACAGACCAAGAACAGACTAAGAACAACCTACGAACCGACCACACTTGACCAAGAATAGACCATGATGTTTTTTATTTTTTTTTTAATTTTTTGGAAAGCTTTGAACCAGTCTTGAAGATTGAAGAAACATTTAATTTATAAAAGAGAAAAAAAATTTGGTAAAAAATGAAAAAACTAAGAACAAACCAAGAACAAACCACAAACCGACCACACTTGACCAAGAATAGACCATGATATTTTTTATTTTATTTTTATTTTTTAGAAAGCTTCAAACTAGTCCCGAAGATTGGAGACACATTTAATTTATAAAAGTGAAAAGATAGTAAAAAATGAAAAAAATCAAGAACAGACCAAGAACTGACCAAAAATAGGCCTTGAACAATCAATACAAATCAATATATAATAATTTTTTTCACTTTTATAAATTCTAGATCATTGATTTATGACATTGAGGTATTTCACTGATATTGAATTGAATAATTATTAATTTATATAAAATTATTTAATTATATCTATCATAACACAACATAACTTTGTTTTGTACACTTTGGTCTTGCAGAATATGTAGAATTATGTTTTTACTTCTTACGTATCAGGTTTAATTAAATAGTTTTTTATAAATTTATTATATTGTTTCATTAATATATTGATAAAGTCATGTATTAATGCCCAAAAAAATAAAAAATATGTAAAAATGTATTTTTTAATGCTTTATTAGTGTCTGTTCTTCGTCTGTTCTTGGTCTGGTCGGTCTATTTTTTATCTGTTCTTGGTCTGTTCAGTCGGTTAGTTGTCTGTTCTTGGTCTGGTCGGTTGGTTCTTAGTTTGTTCTTGGTCTATTCGGTCAGTTAATAGTCTGTTTTTTTTTTTTTTTTCTCTTTTGTAAATTAAATGTTTCTCCAATCTTCGAGAATGGTTTGAAGCTTTTCAAAAAAACAAAGAGGAAACATCATGGTCTATTCTTGGTCAAGTGTGGTATGTTCTTGGTTTGTTCATAGTCTGTTCTTGGTTTTTTCATTTTTTACCAATTTTTTTTCTCTTTTATAAATTAAATGTTTCTCCAATCTTTAGAACCGGTTTGAAGCTTTGCAAAAAATAAAAAAAAATATCATGTCTATTCTTGGTCAAGTTCTAACTGGTATGTTTTTACTTGTTCTTCGGCGAGTTCTTCTAACGAGATTTTATGGATAATGTATTCGATAAATTTGTATGTGAAAAGTATGCAGTCATCTATTCTGAGGTTGTGGACCAACGACTTGGGATTGAACCGACCTAGAACCGATCGGAACCAACCATGAACCGACTGTGCCCCCCAAACCGACTAGAATAGGCCTTAACCCCTCACCAAAGCAAATTGACTAGAACTGACCTCAAACGCGACTAGAATCGACAAAAAACTGAACTGACCTAGAATAGATCTAGAACCAAGCATGACCTAGAACCGACCTAGAACCAACCATGAATCGACCGTTCTCCCAGACCTGCGTTTGGGGATGGTTGGTCGGCGTTTGGGGATGGTTAGTCGACGTTGGTGTTGGTCGGTTGTCGTTTGGGAGGGTCGGGTCTGAGTTGTGGAGGGTCGGTCGATGTTCGAGGATGGTCGGTCGGCGTTTAGGGATGGTTAGTTGGCGTTAGGGTGGTCGATCGTTGTTTGGGGATGGTCAGTCAGCGTTGGGGTGGTCGATCGGCGTTCAGGAGGGACCGGTCAGCAAGGTAGAGAGAGAGAAAAATGGCTGGAGAGAGAAGACTGATGGGAGAGAGAAATCTTGGAGAGGAAGTGGCCAGTGTGGAAGAAAAAAAAAAGAAGAGATAGAGAGAGAGGTGTGCCTGTCTGTGTTGATGCGCGAGAACAAGAGGAGAGAGAATTTTGAAGGTTCTGGGCAGCAATGGGGAAGAAGGGAAAGAAAAAGAAAAGAAAGAAAAGAAAAGAAAAAGAAAGAAAAAATAAAAGGGTCGGTCGGTGAGAGAGAAAAAGAAGAAAATGGTATGTTCAGTTTTGAGAGGGAAATTTTTTCTTAAGTAATCTTTATATATACATGAATTAAATAGGATTCATTTTTTGACAAGTAAAATACACGTAAAAAGTTTTTTTATTTTGAAAAAAAATGGTCTGGATTCTCAATTTCTGTTTTCTTCCTATATCTTTTATCAAATTTTCTCCTACACCATCTTGCCAATCTAATTTTTCAGACTCATCAATCTCCTTTGTGCGCTCTCTCTCTCCTTTCTCTCCATTCTCTCGATCTCCTCCTCCGATTGTCACCGGTCTCGTTCCTCTCTTTTTGTTCTCTCGGTCTCCCTATCTGTGCTTGTTTCTGATCTCCTCCGCAGGATTGTCGGATTGCCGGTCTCTCTGTTCTCTCAGTCTCCTCCTCCGTTCATCCCTCCCGCCGCCACCCATCTACCCTGAATGGAAGCTGAAGCTGTGACAGATCCTGCATATTGTCGGGTTGCCACCCCTCCCCTCTCCTTCCCTCACCCTCGCCATCACGAACGTGGCGAAAAAGGTGGTGCTTCTTTTTGTTCTTCCAAGTTGGCGGCTCTGATAAGCACAGTCTAAGGTAGAGGGAGCCTAGTCTAGTGGGAGAGGAGATGGAAAAGGGGGGCTGGGCATTTTAACATATCTAGATTATACAGATATGGGTTTTACTGTGGAAGAGAAAAATCAAAATTGTGTATATTCAAAGATCTGGGGTTGTCATGATCCATCTAGAACTCTTGAAACTTAGAAATTTTGTTTCAATTTATCTGGGCTTTCCCAAAGATGTGATAATTTGTTATAAAACTTGGACCTAGTTCAAGCAGACATCCCCGTAGCACCAATGAGTCTTTTGAAAAGATCAAATCTGAGTTTTCGTTTTCATTGCATAAGGGGGTTGATTTGATTTCAATTTTTCTGGCAATATAAAAGTAAGGATGTTAGATTGGCTCATGAGTTTAAGTGCTGTAAAGTGTGTGAAGAACAGAGAAGAAGAATTAAGGAAGGATGTTATGTTTTTAGGATTGTTTGGTTTTGTTGACGGTGAATTCTTATCAACAGAAATGGGCCGGGTCACCTCTAGGTATCCCGTTGGATTACCGGCTCAATATAGACTGTGTGTAAGAGTTTATGCTGTAAAGTGTTTGTTGTATTTTACTTGGTAATTCCATGAAGGATTGAGTTATGCCTGTCTGCTATTTTCTTTCTATGAAATAGCTCTTCCACCTAATGGTGAAGATCCAGGCTACCACCTATCTGTGCTTCAGCAGACGAGGTGTGCACTGTGTGGGTGCCTGCATAGGTGTGCGTGTGTTGCATGCTTGGTGGGCTTGTTGCTTTTCGAGAGGGCAATCCCCTTTGTTGGCCTTTGGTCGACGCCTCGCCTTTGGGCAACAGTCTTAGAGGGGTGAGCAATACAAGAAGAATGCTTAAGGTAGAAGAACACATGGTATTTTATAGTGGTTCACTCTGTAAATGAAGAGCTACATCTACTGTGGTATCATATTCCTTTTGAGATTGTTACAATTTCCATCAATTATCGCTCTCTCGTCCTTTTTCTCCAGGAAGTGAACCCTTTTCCTGTATGGGGCTTTGCCCCTTTTATAGCCGAGCTTCCTTTGTTGGGTGGGTCTCCTTTTTTGGTAGAAGCACTCAAGTGGTCTGCCTTTCTAGGCCTAGAGCGTAGCCCACTAATCACTTTGTGAACTGTTCACTTAGCCAATTAGTCTCCCAATACGGCTCTATGCATACCTGTAACCCTTTTCTGTCCCCCGTAGGGTGGTTTAAGGGTTTGCAATTAATGCATATATTGCAGACATCTCTTACTCCTGCACGCCACTTGCGATGTCCGGCTTTCCCTTAAGGGGCAGTCCTCTCATCATTAGTGTTGTTTTGCCCACTCGTCCCTCTTGGCAGTCGATTCTATTTCGAGGGATTTTTACGTTGTAAGGTTGACGGTACGGCCCGTCGACGTCACATGAAATCGATGCCCTAAGTTGGACTCCTTACTTGGACTCTTTGTAGTGGAATGAAAGGGAGTCCTAGATGTCGAGGGTTGTTGCCTCACTAGGAGAAGCTAAGGTCATGTGTCACACTGTGCGTCCTCCGCATTTTCCCACACAACAGCTGCCCCCCCAGGTCGAGGGTTTCTTTTAGACAGCCTCGAGCTTAGGTTTGGTCGTACTTTCACGCGTCGGGTGTGGGAACCTGTTCCCGAGCCTTCGTCCGCAATGATGGTCTGGATGTTTTAGTTTTCCTTGAGGAACGCAACCGTCGCGTCGGTCACTTCCCCATGCTAGCGTGAGGCCTTATTTTTGAAAGGACAAATGTGAACTTTGGATCGTGCCCCTTCTTTTTCCCGCCTTTGCCTATTGTCCTCAAATCTGGGAGAGATGTCCGTGCCATTGGATTTTATGAACTTCATCCAACGGTCAGGGGTCGAGGGCTTGCTTCCCCTTAAATACCCTTCGAGCCGAGGCCATTCTTCCAAACACTTTTTTAAAACTGTCGTTACTCTGTCAGAATTCTTTCTTGTAAACTCCAACCTGCATTTCTTGCTCTCCTCAATATATTGCGAAGCCATCTCAGTTCCTGACTTTGCTCAGAATCTGACTTACAGGTAAGCCTTACCATCACCTGTTTGTATTGTTTTTACGGGCTTTTTCGTCAAATCACATGCACGTGTTGAAATGAAATATGGTGGATAGAGACTTACTCTGCTTTATTTACCCGCATAGGATAGTTCTTTTTCTTATTTTTTGGTTGTCTGTATGCTTCTGGTCCCTGGGTTCTGATGAACTTTGGTTACCTTGGATACTCGCCGTTACCATTTTTTCATGAATGGTCGACGTCATGTCGAGGCATTTGAGCAGTTGTCATTTAGAATGGTCGTCGCTTAGAACGGTTGTTGTTTTTTTCTTCTTCCTCTTGACTTTAGGATTTTGACTTAGTTCCTGTCTTTTTAATTATAAAAACAATGGCCCAACCCCCCCTCATCGAGAGGATTCTTCCACCGTTCGACCAGACTCCTCTTCTGTGGAGGAGATTTCGTGGTCCTTTCTTTGCTGAGGGAAGTAGAAGACGCTGAGGCCACGTTTGGACCAGGCAATGACTTTGGCAATGCATTTGGTAGTGTCGACCACATAATAGACGAAGTGGTTGACAGAATTCCCTTAACAGGTGGCAGCGTAAGTGGGGTTGCTGCCTTGCTGGTAGATGCCCCCCTGGTTGCTATGAGTGGAGACTCGGACAGGCTTTTCTTGACGGCCGACATCGTAGCATTGAGGGTCCGCAATAAGGATATTATCTGGGCAGTTAAGGAAGGCTGCATTGATGGGAGGTGGTTCGAATACCTCCTCCTGGATATGCATTTTAGGACTAGTATGCCTCCGACCGGATACCACCCCGTTTATACCAGAGTTGTCACTGCGGGGATGACCCTTCCGGTTCATCCCTTCGTAAGGACTATTGCCATTTCTATGGCATCTCCCCTACTCAGTTGGTGCTTAATTTTTGGTACTGCTTTGCTGGGGCCTGGATTTTGTGGAGCTAGCGGTTTGATACTGATCTTTCGCTGGATGAGTTTAGATTAATGTACAGACTGTGCCACGTCGCAAGGTACGAGGGGTGGTACTTTTTGAGTGGGCATGGGAGATCTCAGCCTAGATTTGGCAAGCTAATATTGGGTATACCCTCGTCGTCACACGGGTGGAAACCCATGTTTTTTAGGATACATGGGCCCTTTAATTTTCATCCCGACGGCTGCTTGCCCCGGTGAAAGAAGGTACAAGCGTCGTTTGGCAATATGCGTGCGATTTTGATTTTCCTTCTTTTCTTCTTCCCCCTTCTTTTTTATATGCTGACAGTCCTTTTACCCTGCAGTCAGCCAAGACCGGCCGAAACTCGCTGGAAATAGATTGGTAAGGGTTGCGCAGGCTTTTTCGTTCTTGTCTAAAGCTCATCATATTGACACCCTCTTGACTAAGTCCAATCTTCGAGACACTGGGTTGATTTTTGATCTCCCAGATCCCATCGATCTTGATGCCGTTCGTAAATATTTCCATTTAAGCGATGAAGGTAAACTCCTGATCTTGTCGCCTTTCTTATTCTGGCATTGTCTACCCAAACGTCGACTATATTTTTGTCTCGTAGTTTGCATAAAAATGGCATCTTTGAGGATTCGGCTTCCCGGTAATTAGTCGCCTCAGCCAAGCCAACAACCCCCGCCAAGCCAACAGCCCACATCCAAGGAAAAAGGAGAAAGCCAACTGTTCTTACCAGGTGCCGAGAAAAAAGAAAACCATAAAGGTCCATTCGTTGTCGGAGGTGGAAGTTCCTGCGCTAAAAAGGAGGCACAAGGAGAAGGCACCAATGACCGAAACTTGAACGTCAACGGTCCCAATTCCTGATGTTGTGTAATGACCGGGAAAATTTTAAGTCAAATTCGGACAGTCTGGTATTTGACCATAATTTTTCTCGGAAAAGAAAGTAGTAGAAATATTGATGTAATCCGGAAAGTGATATGTAGAAACTTTATATACGGGGTAAAATCACCCGAAAAGTGTAAAGTTATAATACGAATATTTTTACAGAGAAAATTCGTAAATATCAGTTGTGAATAGTGAAATATCGGTTAAAAGTTAGAAATTTTAACAGGTATATTTTAGTTATGAAAAACTGAAATATTTGGTAAATGACCAAATGACCAGTTAGAAAATGAGTAGAAATATTAGAAGTAAGGAAAATGGCAAAAGTTCTTGAAACATAATTTTCCCGAGTCAGTTAAAGCGGGAAACTGCAAAAAAAAAATGAGTACCGCGAGGGTATGCGTTTTGGAAAATTCTGGATCGTTTAAAATGAGAATTTCAGAAAAAGAAATTGACTATTGAGATACCCAAGAGAAGTGGGTTGAATATGAGAAATTTGACCCAGGGTGCTCGGCAGTCCAGAAAAGCAGTATAGAACCTGTACCGGATGTGAAATTATCGGTACCGGAAAGAGACTCGTTTTGAAAAACGGAAAGTTTGGTCTCGACAAGAAAAAAATGTGGGGAACACAGAACCACTTAAATTAAGTGTTAAACTTAATTAGAATTAGTAGAATTAAATTATGGGAATTAAAGTTATTTCTCTAATTTAATTTTAGAAAGTAATGTGAGATATTTTTAGAAATATTAATATAATATTCATTAATACACTTAAAGAGGCCTACGGAAGGAAATTAGAAACATTATGTTCTATTTTCTAAAGAGTGGCCGACCAAGAAGAAAGAGAGAGAGAAAAGAGAGAAAATCAAGGGAAAATCAAGGAATCACCCGTTTTCGCCGAAATTTCTTCCTTTCAGTCCGGTAGAAACATAACCCGAGGCATTCTAGCGGAGAATCTCAACTTTTCAAGGTAAGATTTCGGATTTTTCATGAGAAACTGCTTGCTTTTTCATTTTTGTGAATAGTAACTCATCTCGGAAAAAATTCGTAAAACTGAAAAACGAAACCGAGGTTTTGTCGGGGACTACGATAGGAGTTTAATTTGCAAGTATTGAAAGGATTGAACAATTTTTTTTGGATTAACACTAAAAAATCCGGAATACCCTAGAAATGGAGAAAATGTATTTTTGTTCAATTTATGTAGCAATTTGTGCTCAGGAATGTGAATCTGGACTACAGGTACCGGAATTAGAAGTAAAACGAGTTATTGAAAACTCGGGAAACTAGAAAAAACAAGGCGAAACTCTGCCGAAATTTCCTAAAATCTAGTTAGTAAGCAATGAGTTAGGAATCTGATTCTAGAGAATGGATAACAGTTTTAAACCTCGGAAACGAATAGATTAAGATTCAGAAACCGAGATACACGAATATGTGTAAATTTCCTCTTGAGCTAGAATTCGGCCTTAAGGGGAAAAAGTCCATAAATGAGTTTGAAATTAGATTTAAGAATCTAAGTATGAGGAATTGTGATTGGAATAGGGAATTGATACCTATTTCCATGAAAACAGTTTTGCACGAGAGCCAAGCAACGAGAAAGAACTTCTAGCAAGCGGAATCCTAGCGGATTAACGGTAAGAATAGACATATATGTTTGTCCGGACTCGAGTAAAAAGCTGCAGTTAGACTTAGAACTATTAATTTACTTATGTTCCTAAGTCTATGTGATTACATGTGATTATACATGTTTGGAGGGCTTAATGCTCTAGATTTCGGAAAGGCGACATATGGTTACCCTTATGCATAGTTAAAGATCGACGGGTCGCCGGCCTCCGCAAGGGAGGAAAATCTCAAAGAGTAGAGATTCCGACTTGACCAGATAAAGAAGTAATGAGCCAAAAGTAAAAGATCGACGGGTCGTCGGCCTCCGCAAGGGAGGGAAATCTCACAGAGTAGAGATTCCGACTAGACCAGCCAAGATAAAGTAAGAACAGTAAAGATAGAAAGTAGTTTAAAGCATGTTTCACACGAGCATATTTGCATCATAACTCTTAATGTAATTTCTATTAGTTTATGATGTATGCATGTTTATACTTGTCGAGCGTTAGCTCATCGGTTTACTCGTGTGCAGGTAACAAAGGTAAGCAGCCAGTCATATAGTGGTTTGCTTGATGGACATTCGGAGGCAAGGGTGGCGGAAATGTCATGGGTGCACGGGAGTGGTCTTTACTACGCTCGCTTAGAAATTAAATTCCGCTGCAAAGTAATGTAATATAGAATAATAGTATGTATGTTTAGTTCTAAGAAGAAGATATTACAACCATTGTCTTAGTAAAGAACAACGGACTGTAATAAGTTAAGACAAGTTTCGGGAACTAGTATGATACCGAATCTTTAAAGTAATAGCAAGATGTGCTATTAGTGTATCAACCTAACATGTTAAGAACCCGATGGTTAAAGTAAAGAAAAAAAATTTACCCGCACATGAACGTAAATTAAAGAGACTATATTCTAACAACGAATAATGGATTAGACTATAGCTTAGCCCATTAGAAGTAGTATAAGGAACGGCGACCGCGCCGCGAGGGCGCGGGCTGCCACATGTTGTTGTTCCTCCGGCGCCAAGGGAACGCATGTTTATCCCGGGGGCAAAAATCATGGATTCCAACTTCCAAGTCTCAGATATTTCTGACGCCGAGATTGGGACGATGCTGAAACTTCCTCCTCACTTCTCTGTTGTCTTCCAGGCTCTATATGAGTCTTTTCTTGAGCCACACTAGATCATCGCCGCCCAGTCTTCTCTGGTTGATCGTCAGCATAAGCAGATCTCCTTCCAGATTCACATAAGCCTCGACCGAGCTGCCTTTTCTTTTTGTTGGTTTCGCCTTCTGTAATTTTTTGACCTCCAATTTTTTAGGGCCTAGTCCTTGCCATTCTCAACCTTATTGATCTAGTCAAGGTTGAAGAACATGATAAGAAGATGGACAGTGTGGAAGCCAAGCTTAACTCTCTTCTAGATGATGCCAAGAATAAGTGCTCGACTGCCGTCAAAGAGAGAGATGTGGACGTGGCCCAACTGAAGAGTTTGGAATGCAAACTAGCCAAGATGTCCAACCTTCAAAAGGAGTTCGCCAATTTAACTATTGCGGTCACAGATCTTACAAAGCGGGCAGAAATTTCTGAGAAGAAGTCGGCCGAAGCAACTGAGGCGGTGAAGAGGTGTTTTCCTGAAGGAAAAGCTAAGGGAAAAAAAGAAGCCAAAGCCGAGGCCATAGCAATGTTTGACGCCAAGCGTGTGGAGATCATTAAGTAGTTCAAGGCTTCTCTGGAGCTCATCGACATTCGTACCAAGGATTTTCATTCTGCTGGTCAACAAATCGTCGCTATGATAAAACAAGAGCATCCTGAGTGGGACTTGAGCTTCCTTTACGTTCCTCCTCCTCCTGCTGATGATGACAACTTTTCCTCGCCTGCTGATGGCGATAACTCGGTGTTGGGAATAGTGTCCTAGAAGCATGAGATGTGAAAGGATATTTATTATTTATTTAATAAAAGAGTTTATTCATCATTTTATGTGCATATATTTATGAATATTTTATGAATATCAAATAAAATTCCTTGATTATTTATGTAACCTTAAACATGGTATATAAGTGTTGTATACGAGAGGATAATGTTTAAGGATAACAATCAAAAGTAATTATTCATAATGAAGTTAATTAAAGTTTAGAATCTTTAATTAAAACATTATTAATACATGTCATTCCCATTTAGAATGAAATGGTGTTATCCGCACTGTTAATATGGTGAGATATTGAATGAGTGTATTTCGCATAATGAGATTATATGGAACATGGACGCAGACACAATATGAATTTCTAATAATTTCCGTTAAGCATAGAAATTCTAATTGAGTCTACCGATGGTCATATATAGGATGATCTTAATCCTGAGTTCTTAACAAACTCCTATTTATGGATTTATGTCTTTTGATTTAATCAATACCGATTCTGAGACCCTGAATCCTATTCCTTGTATTTTGGAGACATAATGAAATAGGTAGCTGAGAATGTTATTATACGAGATGGAATCCATTCCTTCTTGAGAAAGAAGCAGATAAATAATTCTCTTGAGTGTTGATTCGGTACTTGGATTAGTAAGAGCGCTCTGGTTTATGAATGTGTTTTATGAATCACTATCCATTAGAGAATCAATGGTACTCAAGGATAAAGATGTAATTAGAGAGGTTAACGGATTCTACCTGACTCTAATTATGAATTATTTATGGAGGATTGATCTATATGTAATGACTATATCAAATGGACACTTCGCAGTTTAGAAGTAATTAATGTCTATAATTTCGAGAGTTCAATTCCAAGTTTATAGTGGAGTAACTATTTGAATTAATAGAATTAATTAATTAAAATGTTTAATTAATTATTAATTTTATTGAAGCTCGGGATTATAAGTCCATTAGTCCCTGCATTGTCCTTGTAATTCTACCAGACACAAAGGGCAAAATGGGAATTTTACAATTACGGAATTCTAAAATTAAATACTCGAAAAATAATTAATTGAGAACGAATTATTATTTGAATAATGTGATTATTTAAATTTGAATTTGAACATATCTAGATTTATCCATTTAAACTTATTTGATAAGTTGTTCAATTTAGAGTTGAAATTAATTTAAGTTTGACTTAAATTTGAATTTGAATCTGAATTAAAATTGGACTATTGGATAAAGGATAAAATCTCTTCCTTCCCTATTTGATATAGGTGCCACACACAGGGATAAAGCCCTAGAGGGTGGCCGACCACTAAAGGATAAGGGGAAGGGATTTTTTGTTCCAAATTCAAAATTGGAGAAGAGGATTTGATTCTGTTTTGAAGTTTGACATCTACTCTTTAAATATGAGAAAAATAGAAAATTGTAAACACAATTTTGAATCATATTATTCAGCCCTAATTGAGAGGTGGCCGAATTTTCTCATTGGAAAAAAGAGAGCAAAATTTTTTCTCCAAAAAATTCCACATCGTGCATGCGTTGGTGTTTGTGGAAATTCGAGTGTTTAAGAAATCTGTTTTGTCTCACGAGTGCCCACACACACGTGTACATGGAATCAAGGAGTTAACATGGAAGACTTTGGTATTCTAAACACAACGCTTGGAGCAAGGACTTTACGTGGTCAAAGAAATTCAAGTTATCATCCGAGTCAGCTTCCAGGTATTTTTTTTTGTTGATTCTTGAATTATATAAATTAATGCGATTAATTTATTCGTGCATAAATTAATATAATCTATAGAGTATGTCAAAAGTTTTATGAAAATTTTTGTTATACACGATCCTCTATCTACCACGCTTCCGCCACCGAATTCGATTCGGCAACCAACACTCGGCGGCTGGCGGCGAGGCTTAATGCTTTTTTTTTTTTTTTTTACTGTTGCCTGTAATTATATAATATTGGACTTCTTTTCATTTCATTCATTTTTTATGAAGAAAGAAGATTTCATATTTGCTCATTGTTTCTCTTTAGAAGAGTAAATATTTTCACCCCTTGGGGTCGTTGCCTTTAATTTACTAAGTGCTTGCCTCTTCTCCATGGAGGAGTCGATGCTAATTTTACCCCTTAGGGTCGTCGTCTTAGAAAATCCCTTAAAATTTTGCTAAGTGTTTGCCTCTCCTCCTTGGAGGAGTCAGCACTAATTTTTCCCCTTGGGGTTGTTGTGTCATTTTTTAGCGATCCGTAGACCTCTGCCCCCATGTCTGTTTAATATACCTTGGTTTTTTAAGCAGACATATTATTAAGGGGTGGATTCCTTTCTTTCTGTCAACACATCAATTTATTTAAATTGTAAAAAATATACAATTTGGATGCGTAAGAATTACATACACTATTGGTAGTATCGCCTTAGCTGTTCTGTATTCCATGGGTGTTGAATTCTTTTGCTGACAAGGCTTTCCAAAATGTAAGTGCCAGGATGTGACACTTCCCTTATACAGTAGGGCCCTTCCCAAGTTGGGCCTAACAGACCAGTATTCTTGGGCTTCATACTTTGCATTACCCTCTTTAACACTAGGTCTCCTAGGATGAACCTTCTTTGTCAAACTTGTTAGCGTTTATGCCCTTAGGAATAAATTTAACAATTTTCTTCGAGACATTTTGACTATTAATAAAGATTTATTTATTTCATATATCTATGTATTGTCCTCTATATGTTCATAATAGTCGAATGTATGATAAGCAAACTGAAAGTCTGAGACTGTCATTCTAAATCTTTAGATCATGCATGTAATGTGAAGAACATGCGGAAGACAAGAATCTAAAGATGATAGTCTAAATCTTATGATCCACAATCGAGGGAATAAAGTTGGGCGCTTTATTCATGTTAAGATTGTTATGTTGTCTACTTCCTAACGGAGACGGCTTGTCTTGGTCGTCGGAGGTGGGACTCCATGGGTAGAGACATTGATATAGTTTCTAATGGTGAAATCTATATTGGATCGGACCAAAGATGAATTGTTTTAATTAATAGTTCTGTTTGAATAAAACAATTCACTTTTGACGAATTATATGTTGTCATCTTAATCCTGAGATTGATGATGAACCCGTATACTTGACTTGTATCCTTTGATGTACTAAAGGGAGACATCCTGACATTATGTAAAGGTACGCTTGCCGGTGCATTGGGGTTATGACTCGTGTATGCGTAGATTCATTATTCATAGATAGTGGAATCCATAGCTCCTATAAAGAGTCAATGATATCCTCTTATGCATTATCAGTGGATTGGAAAATACGAGCGCTCGGCCATTAGACTACTCCGTGTTATCTAATGGTTTACTATTTGTAATAGTATGAATAGTGTTTTTCCAATGGTTTGATAATGGAACATAAGACAAATGTAATCGGGAAGGTAAAACAGAACTTGACCTCAAGTCGATTATGGATATCCTATGGGGATGACATACTAATATATTGAGTCATGGACTAGAGCTGATCAGAGCTTTGTAAATATGCTATATAAATCGAGAGTGCAGCTCTAGGCTTTTAGTGGAATAGCGCTAGAGTTTTATAATCATGAGACGGACTTGTTGGTTTACAAGTAGCGTTGTGATAATAGGAGCTTGATTTATATATGTCCATCGGGTCCCTTTGCTAGCTCACATAATTTCCTGTAACGATACGGTGTATTTCCTACGTATTGGTAACTTGTATTATTTTTGTAAAAGAGGTTCAAAGTTAATTCATGAGTGATTTATCGGGTGAATTAATTGATAAATTGATTCTAGATAAATTGGTTGAATTATTGTTTTAAGAGTTGTTTAATATGGGAAGACTATTATATGACTGTTTTGATCAGGCAATTTCTCTATTGGGTTGCTTGAATCAAAACTGAGGCTCTATGCAAGTTTCCCATGTTGAAGAACTAGGAAAATAACTTTTGTCAGTGTAGATAGGTCGACCGGTGGGTAGACCGGTACAGGTCGACCGGTCCGGTCGACTGGTACAGGTCAACCGGTGAGTTATAACGTCTCTGTCACCGGTCGACCGGTTGCAATGTAAAATGCATGTTGACGTGGCAAAATCAACTCTAGATGCGATTAAATCTTTGGGAAACCTAATTGTTACAGAAGTATGACTTCCTAAACAGTATAAATAGCCTATTAAGTGACTTTACTCATTAGATCACTTGAGAGACTTTTTGGAGGCTATTGATAAGAGATTCCAAGAGGAAAAATTGTTTAATTATCAAGAACAATTTTTCTTTGACTCTCTTGTGATTGGAAGGAGATTAAGAATACCAAGAGGAGATTAAACGAAGTTTGCCCACCCGCACACCGATCGTGGAAACGAGAATAGCAAAGAAGACCAGTTGGTTGAGGCTCTTCTGGTTGCTGTTTGGAACGCTTTGATCCGTTAAACGTGCGGTTTCTGAAATCTCAAAAGGTATGATTTAGATCTTTAGTATTTATGTTATATAGCATCATGAACATGTTCGTGTTTGGCTTTGACGTTGATTAAAATTTTTAAATTTCATTGCGCTTTTCGATGCAATTATTTTTCCAACAATTGGTATCAGAGCCATGGTTATTTGTTCATGATTATGCTATGTACATAGATTTGTGATCTAAAAATATCTCTTTTATGCTTGAATTGATATTTTAGAGAGATGGCACTCTAGGGTTTCTATATTATGTTGTTGTCATGAATATATGGTGAATGAATGATTAAATAATTATTATTGGTTGTCATTTATGAATTATCAATGATTATTTATTATTTAATTTTTACCGGTTATGGTTCCTTATTGTTTAGAATGGTTGTATAGGAATTTGTTCTTTGCAATGTAATTAGATATGCGGCCTATCATCGCCGTTAGGGTTTATTTTATTTTCTTTAGTAGAAATTTTGTAAACCGAGAAAAACGGTATAGGAATTTTATGTAAAATTCTTGGAGGATATTGAAGATGGATTTTCAAGATGAAGGATATGAAGGTATCTAATTTTTTCTTGGTTTATAAAATTGTTTTGTGTTTTTGAATAAATTGAAAACCGCTTTGATTTTGAAGATCCGGGTTATCGTCAAGACGGGGCACCGTCGACCGCACCGGTCGATTGTTAGTGTAAGGCGGTCGATCGGTAGAGTATAACTACTCTGTCACCGGTCGACCGGACCTAACGGGACAAAGATACGATTTTGCAATTTTTTGAGATTTTTTCAAGAAAACATGGAAAATAATTTTATGATAACCGGAATTAGATTGTGATGAAGAATTCAAGGACAACCGGGAAGATTCAAGATGAAGAATCGATATATGTTTCGATTATTCTTTGTAATCTTTAATTTCTTTCTTTTCTCAAGGATGGAACCATAATATTACGGTTATTATTATTATTATGCTTGTTGCCTAGCTTAATTGCTTTGTATGATTGCATATAATATGATTTGCTATATATGTGATAACATGTCATATAGAATAGGGAGTGCCGCTCATTAAAATTGTTCATGCACACTACAAGAAAAAGTGGTTTTTGTGACGACTTTTTGTCGTCGCAAAAACCCACATGTCGTCGCAAATAATAGTATTTGCGACGACACGTCGTCGCAAATGTGTCGCCGCAAAAAAATAGTCGCAAATACTTTAGTTGCGACGACAGAGTATCGTCGCAATTACATTTGCGACGACATTTATATTTTGCAACGACTGTCGTCGCAAATAATTTGTTGGTTAATTTGTCGTGATTTAAAATTATTTGCGATGACTTTTTTCAAAACGTCGTCGCAAAAAGTTCAAATTTTTTTGTGACGACAAGTTAAAATGTCGTCGCAAAAGGTCGTCGCAAATAGTCAATTTTTTTGCAACGACATTTATAATGATGTCGTCGCAAAAACGGAAATAATTTTTTTTTCCAATTTTTTTAAAAATGGCAATTAAATAATTTTTAATAATTTTAATTAAACATTATTATATTACATACTAAATATAATTTATTAAGATACATTAAAAGTAAAATATAAATTAATATTAAAAACAATAAATCTAAATAAATATATAAAATATGTTATGAATACTACATAAAGTGCATATATAATGTTCAACAAAATATAAAAGTCTAAATAAAGTAAAAAATCATACAAAACTATTCCTCTAGGTTTGCAGCATCGCCAACATCGTCATCATCAGGACTGTCATCATCTGAAGGAGGCAGAGGAGCGTCTAGGTTAACTGGTTCTGGATGAGAAATCGTAGGTAATTGGATGTTGGGCTGCAATCTAGACACCAACTCTAACATCTTTACCTGATTGTCATAAATCTTCATTTGTTCCTGATACGATTTCTTTAAATAACGATCCATACGCGCAGCCTCAGGTTGAGCTGATGATGTTGTGTCCGAGAATGAACCAGCGGATGAAGGAGAAGCCCCAGAGTAATGCTTTTGGGAGAGCATTGGATCCACTCCTTTCTTATGTCCTCTAGGCGTGCCAAGAACTTGCTCCAAAACCCTATGCTCATCAAGGGGGGATCTAGTCGCGCTTGAAGTAGTCTGTGTTCTATGTCTCTCCTCCTCCAGAGTGTTCTACATAATAAGACATTATAAGTATTTTTACGTGATATAAAACCACTATTTAAATATAAAAAAATTTAACAAGAAAAGTAAAAATGCTTACGAAAGTCTGTTCCGCATCGGTATTAACCCAAGAGTCCCCGCGACGATGCATGTCCGCCCAATTTTCTATAACAGACATCGGCTCTTGGGTCTCTGTACTGGCCTGTGAAATAAATTACATTTATTTAATTTCTTAAATTCTAACTAAATTTCGGCAGCATAACTGTTGGAAATGTGTCCATAAAGTGGGATGTAATTTGTTATTTATGAAATGACAAATGTAAGACATTATTATTTTGCTGATTTTATAAAATAAGATAAAGTTATGTTTTGACACATACTCAAGAGTGTTTATGATATTGCTTAGTCCATAAACTGTTACCAACGAAAGAAGAGTCAGGGGAACCCTGCCGGACAAACTCTTCGGATACAGTTTAAAATAGATATTCGCTTGATCTTAGGATTGATTGGGCAATCGAATCCGATTATGACTGTTAGATCGAACCATGTGATCTTTGGTCTCGGGGCATGGGAGTTGGACTCTGTGGTTGATCTAGACATGCTCGCAACATGTTGAATAGACCATGTGATTGATTAGGTTAGAGTAAAACCGTTTACACACCTCTAAACCTAATCATCACAACTTAAGTATATTTGTATAATTATCTTAATCCACGAAGTGAATGCGTAGCTCAACTTAGTATCTCATGATCTTTGATTCGCCAATGAGATTAGTTCACGATTATTGAACGACATCTCGGTCATTGGGATCATGACAATATTAAGTTGGAGTTATGTGATTCACAGATATGGAATTCGTAAAAATAATATCACCTCATGCTTTATTGACGGGTGTGTGAATAAATAAACCAGGCCCGGTATTCAATGATGATATTCATTGATTAAGACATCGTAACATGTGCGAGACATCTTACTTAACGTTTGTCTTTCTTATTCACAAGTCATATAAAGGAGTTGAGGAAATAATGATTAGAATGGTAAAACGGTAATATTATATACACCATTCGATCACCGATATTTACGAAGGATAATAATGCATTTACATTTGTGGACCGTGTGATAAATTGTATCAACACCAAAAGAAAAATTAGCGCACATGAATCGAGAGATTATTCGGCATCGAACTTTTAGTGGAGTTATGCGATGTCGGAATTAAATATGTCGATAACTTATAGGGATGAGTTATTCGAATATTGTAATTCCATAGCTTTGTTCATGTGGGTCCATTCGGTCTCAAGGCTAGCTCTAATAAATGGGAAAAAAGTAAACCGATAATTATGTTTAAATTCATTGTGTTATTTTTCATTTATTTGATAATTGAAAAATAAAAAGAATGAGTTTTGAATTTTGAAATTAATGGAGATTAATTTAAAATTCAAAATGAAATTTAAACATGGTTTTAATTTGGCAACTAAAGGAAAGAGAAAAGTGAGATTTTATTTTGGGAAAATCGGAAATCCCTTGCCTTAAGGGGATTTGAATTTTGCTCCAAAATAGGGAAGGAAATCGGAAATCCCTAAGCCATGTAGGGATTTTCGGATTTCAATCCTAGGGTTAAGGAGAAATTCGAAAATCCCATTTAGGGTTTGAGTTTTTGAATTTTCTCCTATATAAGGATATTATTGAAAACCCTAGGTAGAGAGTCTTTTGGAGAAAAGAAAAAGAGATCACACTTTCCTTAGGGTGGCCGGATTTTGTAGAGACAAAATAGAAGGAAAAAGTTTCCTTAGGTTTTTGAAAAAGAGCCCACTCTCTCATCCTAAAATTGTAGAGACATAGCCTTGAATCAACGAGTGGTTCTTGGTGTGATCGTGACAATAAACAACGATCTTGTTTCACGGCAATTCTCCATCTTGGAACGTGAGATAGTGAGACAAGATCCTTGCGGTCAATTAATTCAATTGTCACAAAGGTATGTGAGATTTTTCTAATCCTTTGTCCATAAACATATATCATGCATGCATCTCTCGTTGTGGTTTACGTTTAATTATGAATTAAATGGATATGATAAATTTTTGAAATTCCGCCTACAATATTGTTGTTGTTCAAATGATTTTTCATATATAAATCACAATAAGATCCTACAATTGGTATCAGAGCCTAGGGCTATTGATCATGCATGATTTATGTTTATGCGATTGAATGTATGATATGTGTTGATATTGGCATCTTGCATGAATATATGATGAATTCAAAATTGTTTTGATTGAATATGTGATTGGATCCCGATCGATTGGCTCTAAGTTTTTTAATTACACCATGTTGGTGGTTTATGTTTTTTCTTTAGAAAATAATGTAAGTTTATTGGAAGGGGTATAGGAAATTTTGTAATTTAAATTTCCGAAAATAGCTTTTTTTTTTTGTGCCGCCGCCGCCGCCGCCGCCGTCACCGCTGTCGCCGTCGCCCGCCGCCGCACGACCCCAGCCCTCCACAGCCCAGCCGCCCAAACCCTCCCTGTTTTACAGTGGCAGACTAGGTTTCGGAACTTAGTATGCTGTAGTTTCCTTGAACTCAGCGGGCCTGCAGAATTTTTTCTGCCCAGGCGGTGAGCTGCAGGTTCTGCTGATGGCCCTTGCCCAGGCAAGGGCCACGGCCCCCAGGCAGTCAGTGCCGGGGCCCAGGCTCCTGCCCAGGCACGCCACAGGCCTTGCCCAGGCAAGAGCCACAGGCTCGCCACAGGGCCTAAGAAGAGCCACAGGCTCGGCAACGCCCGTGCACACAGGTCTGCCACTTGTCTTGCAGGGTGCAAGGGCCGCGGCCCATGCAATGGGGAGCAAGGCACGGCCCGGCCGGCAGCCCATCTTTGCTTGAGCGTGGCCTGGGCCCAACCGAGGAGAAGGTGGGCCCAGGATTGTCCCGGGCCCAGCCCAAACAAAAAAAAAAATATATATATTTTTTTATTTTCACTTTTCAGGGATCGAGAGAAGAGAAAATTGAGAAGATGCCAAGAAGACAAGATGAAGAAAATTATTGTAATTATTTTCATTTGTTTTTATGGGTTGTAATTAGAAATGAGCCATAGAGAGGTTAAATTGTAAATGTATGATTTATTGTTTAATCTCGCATCATTATAACATGCCATATAGGATATAGAGATGCCAATATCAAATTGCCATGCAAGCATGTTCATGCATCATTGTAGTTTAATATTATAAATTGTTATAATAATAAATGCAATGGGTTAACAAAAGGGTTATAGTTTTGTTGAATTATTGCATGTTCAAGCATGTTCAACAAAAGGGTTATAATTTTGTTGAATTATTAATTGGACTTAATTTCAAAACAAAATCCATTTTTCAAAAAGCTAAGTGGGAGGGTCGTTTGCGTTGAAACGTTCCCAAGGTCTCCGACTTTAGCCTGATCGTGACATGTGGATAGGTTAAGAACCACCTTAGTGGTCCTCACTTCAATGGGAGAAACCCATGAAACATGTCGCTAAGGAGTCATCAGGTTGCTTATAGAAGATAAGACTCGAAAAGGAAGTAGTGAGGCGAGACCATCCCTAGATGGATCGTTAGTTCATAACAACCTCTAGAGTCGATTAGTCGGTTAAACACTAAAGATCATTGTAATCTCCCATAGGAGCTAGGCAATGGATCTAAGGTGACCAAAAAGATGGTGATTGGTTGCACTAGATGTAGAGACATCTTGTAAAGTGAACCAAACGAGAGGAGTCTCGATGCGATAGGAGGCTTCACGGACGCCACCCCTAGGTGGGACGTGTTGCCGTTTATGATCGCAACACCATAGATGAAACATTTTTTTAAGGATTTTATTTATGTTTAAGTATTTGCATTCATGCATCATACTTCTCTTAAATATAAGCAAATTATCAACACCGCTTTATTTTATTTTTCAAACAATTATGTCTTTATCCCCGATCGCGCAAATTCTTAGTACAAACAAACTAGTGGGTGAAAATTACGTTGATTGGAAACGTAACCTCGATATCGTGTTGACGGTAGACAAGCACAAGCATGTGCTCACTACCCCTGTCCTCTTGAGCCGAATGATGATTCGACTCAAGAAGAGCGAGACGCATACACCGCTTGGATGCGTTCGATGAGATTGCTAGGTGCTATATCTTAGCATCAATTAGCAATGTGTTGCAACAACAACATCGGAACATCTTGACGGCTGCAGATATGATCTCTGACATCTCGAAATGTTCGGAAGCCAGGGCCGTCAAGCCAAGCAAGCTGCGGTCGCAACTTCATGAACCGCCGGATGAAATCCGGCACTCCTGCTCGGGACCATATGCTATTGATCATAAGTCACCTGAATGAGATGGAGCTCATGGGAGCTGAAATAGATGGAGAAACTCAAGTGGATATGATCCTAGAGACTCTCCCGGAGATGTTTGACAACTTCAAACTCAACTACTCTATGAATAAGTTGAGTTATTCACTCCCGGAACTCATGAAGGAGCTTCAAACTGCGGAAACTCTTCGCTTAAAGGCAAAAAGAGGAACGGAGAGGCTAACCTTGTCAAGCAAAGCCTTCCACCTCTCGGTGTCAAGAAATGTAAGAAAGCCCGCAGAACAAGAAGAAGCCGCTGCGAAAAGGCAAGAACGCTGCAAAGGTAGACAAAAGTATTGACAAATGTCACCATTGCGGAATGTTCGCCTTTGGAAACGCAATCGTCCTACATACCTCAAGGAGGTCAAAGCTAAAGGTACATTGCTTGTTACCAAGCCTGCTTTTTGTGGTGACTCTACCTTTTCTTGGATTGTAGACTCTGGAGCCACTAATCATGTTTGTTGTTCTCTCGCAGGGGTTCGGGGAAAACAAAAGGCTTAGCAAGGACGAGTTCAACTTCCTTTGGGGAATGGAGCATCGATGATCAACAATTTGTGTTGGAAGTATTAAATTAATTTTTGAGAACAGTTTTATTGTTTTGAACAATGTTTATTATGTCCCGTTTTTTGGGAAAAACCTTATTTACGTGGCTCGTTTGATTGAGCAAGGATATTCTTTGGATTTTAATAATGATGTTATTGATTCTAAAGAATGGCTTCATGATTACTTCTACGGTCATGATAAACAAACATTCTACATTAAACCAAATATTCCAACGATTTGCGATCTTGAATTGAATGATGATTCAATGAGAGAAAGTAAGAGATTGAGGTTAGACTCAATTGATCAAACCTACAAATGGCATCTACGTCTTGGACATATTGGCCTTGACAGGATTAAAAGGTTGGTAAGAGACGGTCCCTTGCAAACCTTAAGTGTAGGCTCACTACCTACATGTGAATCCTGCATAGAAGGAAAAATGACCAAGAGACCCTTTTCAAAGACAAAGGGTAATAGAGGCGATGAATGCCTAGAACTCGTACATAGTGATGTATGTGGGCCATTCAATATCCAAGCAAGAGGAGAATATGAATATTTCATAACCTTCATCGATGACTATTCTCGTTTTGGTCATATTTATCTAATCGTCAAAAGTCCGGAACCTTTGAAAAGTTCAAAGAATTCAAGGCCTTGGTTGAAAAGCAATTAGATAAACAGATCAAAAACACTACGATCCGATCGTGGTGGTGAATACTTGCTGGGAGAGTTCAAGACTTTCTTAAGGAAGAAGGTATATTTTCTCAACCGACCGCCGCCGGTACTCCTCAAGCGAGAATGGCGGTCCGAGAGAAGGAATCGAACTCTATTAGACATGGTTAGATCAATGATGAGTTACTCATCTCTTCCAGATTCCTTTTGGGGATATGCCTTGGAAACAAAGAAAGATACATTACGAACCAAGTTCCATCTAAGGCGGCACGGAACTCCATATGAAAGATGGAGTGGCAAGAAGTCATCTCTTGGCCACACCGAATATGGGGTTGTCCGGCACATGTGCTTAGAAAGAAGACTGGTAAGTTGACTAGTCATTCAGAATCTGTGTCTATTTGTAGGATATCCCAAAGGAACAAAAAGGCTATATCTTTTATAGTCTCATCGATCGATCGGAAAACATTCGCCAAAGACGTAATGCTCGTTTTCTGGAAGAGGATTTTATAAAGAATATGAAGCCAAGAAGCAAGCTTGTACTTGAGGAATTGATGGTGAAAATGTTCATGCAACATATCCGCAATCTATTCCCGAACCGACAACAGATGAACCACAACAAGAACTAACACCGGTGGAGCCTCGACGTAGTGGGAGGGTTGTGAGACAACCCGATAGGTACATGTCTTATGGAGACGCATTATATGCGAGTCTCGATTTAGACATCGACGAACCTGTCTCCTACTTACAGGCCATGGAAAGTTCGAAGCAAACCTATGGCATGAAGCCATGGGACGCCGAAATACAATCGATGTATAAAAATGGCGTATGGACTCTAGTAGATCCTCCTGAAGGGTAAAACCCGTGGGGTGTAAATGGATCTACAAGAAGAAGAGGGGTCCGGATGGGAATGTAGAGACATTCAAAGCAAGGTGGTAGCCAAGGGCTACACCCAGAAAAGAAGGCATCGACTATGAGGATACCTTCTCTCCGGTAGCCATGCTTAAATCCATCCGAATTCTTCTATCCATTCTTTCCGCTTTAGATTATGAAATCTGGCGGATGGATGTAAAGACGACTTTTTACGAATGGCAAACTGGATGAGCGCATTTACATGGCACAACCGGATGGATTCATTGAAAAGGGTCTAGAAGAAAAGGTTTTGAAGTGCGTAAGTCTATTTATGGATCAAGCGGGCATCCGATCATGGAATATCAGATTCGATGAGACTGTTAAAACTTATGGTTTTGTTCGGTCAATGGATGAGCCTTGTGTGTATAAGTCGATACAAGAAGGCAAAGTGGTTTTCTTAGTCTTATATGTAGATGACATACTACTCATTGGGAATGATGTAGGAAGACTAAGCGAGGTTAAGCTCGGCTCATAAGCGGTTTGACATGAAGGATCTAGGAGAAGCGCCTATGTTTTGGGAATTGAGATCTTTCGAGATCGGAAGAACAAACAATTGGCCTTGTCTCAAGCATCCTACATCGATAAGGTAATGGACCGATTCGCTATGCAAAACTCCAAAAAGGGTTATCTACCCTTCCGACATGGAGTATCCCTCTCTAAGGAGCAGTCTCCCAAGACTCCTCAAGAAGAGGAAGACATGAGCCGAGTTCCTTACGCTTCACCGTGGGAAGCCTCATGTATGCGATGCTTTGCACCAGACACGATATATGCTACGCAGAGAGGCGTGGTGAGTAGATTCGGTCAAACCACGGACCCGAGCCTTTGGGTTGTTTGTAAAGCATATCCTCAAGTATCTTAGGAGAACGAGGAAGTATATGCTTGTATATTCGTCATCGACTGAATATGACGGATATACCGATTCGATTTCCAATCGGATAAGGATTCAGAAATCCACTTGAGGATCGGTGTTTGTCCCGAATGGAGGTTCGGTGGTATGGAGGAGCATCAAGCGAGACTTGCATAGCCGACTCCACCATGGAGGCCGAATATGTGGCGGCTTGTGAAGGCTGCGAAAGAGGTGTATGGCTTAAAAAGTTCCTTGTTTCTTTGGAAGTTGTTCCGAAGTCGATAGGCCCATGGTACTCAGATTGCGATAACAAGTGGGGCTGTAGCAAACTCTAAGGAGCCTAGAAGCCATAAAAGGTCCAAGCACATAGAGCGGAAATACCACCTCATCCGTGAGATTGTACAAAGAGGCGATGTTGAAGTGACAAAGATATCATCACATGACAACTTGGCCGATCCGTTTACAAAGGCTTTATCGGTAAAGTCTTCGATACGCATCTGGAAGGTTTGGGCATGCGAGATTGTACACACCTACTTTAAGTCCAAGTGGGAGTTTGTTGGAAATGTGTCCATAAAGTGGGATGTAATTTGTTATTTATGAAATGACAAATGTAAGACATTATTATTTTCTTTGATTTTATAAAATAAGATAAAGTTATGTTTTGACACATACTCAAGAGTGTTTATGATATTGCTTAGTCCATAAACTGTTACTAACGAAAGAAGAGTCGGGGAACCTGCCGGACAAACTCTTCGGATACAGTTTAAAATAGATATTCGCAGTCTTAGGATTGATTGGGCAATCGAATCCGATTATGAGTATTAGATCGAACCATGTGATGTTGGTCTCGGGGCATGGGAGTTGGACTCTGTGGTTGATCTAGACATGCTCACAACATGTTGAATAGACCATGTGATTGATTAGGTTAGAGTAAAACCGTTTACACAACTCTAAACCTAATCATCACAACTTAAGTATATTTGTATAATTATCTTAATCACGAAGTGAATGCGTAGCTCAACTTAGTATCTCATGATCTTTGATTCGCCAATGAGATTAGTTCACGATTATTGAACGACATCTCGGTCATTGGGATCATGACAATATTAAGTTGGAGTTATGTGATTCACAGATATGGAATCGTAAAAATAATATCACCTCATGCTTTATTGACGGGTGTGTGAATAAATAAACCAGGGCCTGGTATTCAATGATGATATTCATTGATTAAGACATCGTAACATGTGCGAGACATCTTACTTAACGTTTGTCTTTCTTATTCACGGTCATATAAAGGAGTTGAGGAAATAATGATTAGAATGGTAAAACGGTAATATTATATACACCATTCGATCACCGATATTTCTGAAGGATAATAATGCATTTACACTGTGGACCGTGTGATAAATTGTATCAACACCAAAAGAAAAATTAGCGCACATGAATCGAGAGATTATTCGGCATCGAACTTTTAGTGGAGTTATGCGATGTCGGAATTAAATATGTCGATAACTTATAGGGATGAGTTATTCGAATATTGTAATTCCATAGCTTTGTTCATGTGGGTCCATTCGGTCTCAAGGCTAGCTCTAATAAATGGGAAAAAAGTAAACCGATAATTATGTTTAAATTCATTGTGTTATTTTTCATTTATTTGATAATTGAAAAATAAAAAGAATGAGTTTTGAATTTTGAAATTAATGGAGATTAATTTAAAATTCAAAATGAAATTTAAACATGGTTTTAATTTGGCAACTAAAGGAAAGAGAAAAGTGAGATTTTATTTTGGGAAAATTCGGAAATCCCTTGCCTTAAGGGGATTTTGAATTTTGCTCCAAAATAGGAAGGAAATTGGAAAATCCCTAAGCCATGTAGGGATTTTCGGATTTCAATCCTAGGGTTAAGGAGAAATTCGAAAATCCCATTTAGGGTTTGAGTTTTTGAATTTTCTCCTATATAAGGATATTATTGAAAACCCTAGGTAGAGAGTCTTTTGGAGAAAAGAAAAAGAGATCACACTTTCCTTAGGGTGGCGGATTTTGTAGAGACAAAATAGAAGAAAAAAGTTTCCTTAGGTTTTTGAAAAAGAGCCCACTCTCTCATCCTAAAATTGTAGAGACATAGCCTTGAATCAACGAGTGGTTCTTGGTGTGATCGTGACAATAAACAACGATCTTGTTTCACGGCAATTCTCCATCTTGGAACGTGAGATAGTGAGACAAGATCCTTGCGGTCAATTAATTCAATCGTCACAAAGGTATGTGAGATTTTTCTAATCCTTTGTCCATAAACATATATCATGCATGCATCTCTCGTTGTGGTTTACGTTTAATTATGAATTAAATGGATATGATAAATTTTTTGAAATTCCGCCTACAATATTGTTGTTGTTCAAATGATTTTTCATATATAAATCACAATAAGATCCTACAATAACGACTTATTTTTCATATAATCCAAAAATCAAAACCTGTAAAAAAACAACTTTAAAAGATTTCGGCACACCATAACTACAAGATGTGCCCCCAGAACAAGAATCATAAACATATAAATACGATAATGATCAAAAAATAAGTACTAACCTTCTTACTGCGATGCTGCGAGTATGATAATCGACCATGTAGGCTTGGATACCTTAGGTTGCTGCGATTACTTCTATTTGTCTCTGATATTTTCTGTTTATGATTAACTATAATAAGTAATAGTTACTTGAAATTATGTATAAAAAATCATAAAGTTCTAACATATCTATAATTACTTGAAATTTGTCGCCGGAGAACCTATCGCAACAACGATCCTAATGAGCTTGATTTCTCATATTAGCCAGGAGACTTTATCTACCATAGCGTTTGTAGTAGTGGTGCAAGGAACTTTTCCAGTCCTTGTAGCACTTTGCTGCCTCCCTATCAACAACGGACCTCAGAATGCCGTTCTTGTAGTTATAGTCCATGTTAAACCAATCCTTGCAAAACAGTTTCACATCGTTAAAACGCATTGTTAACTATAGTATAAACTATACAAAATGTACCATAAAAAAATACCAGCATCCGATCCTGAATTGTCATCTTGTCCAGGTCGCTAACCTCCTTCCAAGCATCGTGGAAGGGCTCGCATATGTCCCTAGTATGAATACCAACTGCACTTTCAAACCAGGCACCATATTTACCAAGCGCCTTCCAAGTACCTCCCGCCTCATCAAATTCAACTGTGATCTTCCCGTCTTGAATGACCTTTTGGGCAATTTCAAAACCTTTTGTCCCACCTCGACCTCTACGTTGCTGAGGTTCAGGTGCTGTAAGCATTTGAAAGCATTTAAAATCAACATGTACTACTACATTTATTTACTATATGATAGAACGAGGAAAAAAGTTAGAATAACATACCAGACTCACAGTAGGCGGGGACTTTGTGAGGACCGGGAGGTGGCTGCGCTCCCCCTGAAGATCCAGCGCAGGTCGCTAAAGTTCCAGCCATCAATATCTATGACAATATTAAAAAAAATCACAATATTAATAACAACATTTATAAATTCAATGAAGATCACAATATTAAAACGACAAAGATTACTCTACTGTAGTTCTACTCATCGTTGCTGCTACATTGTTGATTCTCGACATCATCATTTATGTCATCATTGTCTTCAGATTCGATGACTTCATCTTCAACGTACTCCTCTAAAGATTCATCATCTTCATCATTAATAAAGTCATCACCTACGGGAGACTTATCTTTCATAATTGCATCAACATCGGAAGTGACAACATTAGACGATCCATCATCTCGATTCAATACAAATGAGTCAATCTCTGGTAGTTCCACTACTAACTCAATATTTGTAGATTATGTATCCTGAGCTATCATCACGTCATCAATGTCAGGTTTTGAAATGTCCCAAATATGGCGATGTCTAAAGTGTTCTACAACCTTCCAGTTTGGACCGTTAAATAAATCGTCTACGTAAAAAACTTGTTCTGCTTGCGATGCAAGTATGAACGGTTCGTTCTCGTACCACGTCTCTTTAACGAAAACACTTATTTTATTTTTTGTAGTGTTGAATCCTTTTCTTTCCCGGACGAGTGTCAAACCATAGACATTTAAAACGCGTAACAGAATTTTCATTCAAGTACGACAGCTCATAAATGTCCTCCAAAACTCCATAAAACATTTGGTTATCAGGTCCGCGAACACAAACACCACTATTTGAGTGCTTTGATTCATATCCCGATTGCGTGTCAGAAACTTTACACCGTTGACCACACAACTAGGATAACTTCAACATGAGAAGCTTGAACCACTTGAAAGCGAAAATATTTGATCATTTGCTTCTGATTCATTCTGCTTTCGAATATTGAAAATCTACAAGGAGACACGAATATTCTATAAAACTTCACTTTTTAGTTACTTAACAGTTAATGCAAATTAATTATAAACATACCTTATTCTTAAACCATTTTGGAAACTCTTTCGATTGAATTTCATCCAAGGGTATGATTCGACCGTCGGTATCAATCTCTTTCCTATGGTCACTGTTTAAAAGAGAATGAAAATAAATGACATAATTGTATATGATGCGACACAATCTATGAACAATTAAGTGACAAAGGTGAAAGTAATACGTACTCAATGAACTGCTGAATTTCTGAACAGTTCTGTAGGACGTACCACTCGGCTTTCTCTCGCAAACCAGTATCCAATGTGACAGGGGTCATCTTCCCAATTGGCCGACAACGAGTATCAAATACAGAAATCTTTTTAACAATACGCTCTTCATCGTCTATCCAATTTCTGGCTAGCCAGTTAAACCGTGTTTCAACTCCAGTTAAATCCATCGAACAAAAATTCAGAGCTTCGTTGACAATGTAAGCCTCAGCATTCGAACCCTCAGGACGTGCACGATTCTTGACATATTTCTTTAACGACCCAAGAAAACGTCCAACGGATACATCCATCTTAAGTGAACCGGTCCTCCTCGAATGGCTTCTTCAGGCAAGTGTATAACTAAATGTACCATTATGTCAAAAAAGGCAGGAGGAAAAATTGTTTCTAACTTGCATAAAATAAGCACAATATCTTGTTGAGCTTTCTCTAAATCACTTTTCCGCAATGTCCTGGAGCATATTAACTCAAAAACATTACTCAACTCTATTATTGCATCAACGATCTCTTTCTTCATGAATGGTCGTATCCCCGTTGGCAATAATCACTGCATTATGATGTGACAATCATGCGATTTTAGCCCATAAATTTTATTTTTCCCATCGATCACATTTTTCTTTAAGTTTGAAGCAAATCCATCAGGAAACCTTACTGATTTAAAAAATCACAAAACTTTTTACTGTCGTCGGGAGATAGTGTATAAGACGCATGTGGTTTCATCCAACGATCACCGTCTTTGTACAAATGCAACTCCTTGCGCACCCCCATATTTTGCAGATCGATTCTTGCCTTATCCGTATCTTTACTTTTTCCGTCAATGTCAAGAATTGTGCCCAATAAACTGTCGCATACATTCTTCTCAATATGCATAACATCTAAGTTGTGACGTAACGACAATGACTTCCAATAAGGCAACTCCCAAAAGATACTCTTCTTTGTCCAATTAACCTCGCTTGCATGTCTTTTTCGCTTCTTCCCACCATACTTGTCATGTTTACCAAGCAATCTGAAGGACACATTTTGTAGTTGAGCTAAGATTTGGTGAACAGATTTTTGAGCCGGAGGAGGTCGTTTCTCAACCGTACTATCAAACTTTTTATTTTTTCTCATCCCATGTTTAATAGGAAGCCATCGCCGATGGCCAACAAAACAAGTCTTACTTGTTATCCTCTTTGAAGGAGTTGCATCGTTGCAAGTTGGGCATGCTAAATAGCCCTGACCACTCCATCCAGATAAACTACTACGAGCAGGAAAATCATTAACAGTCATAAGCAACATAGCTCGCATCTGAAATGATGAATTCGAAACTACGTCACGTACAAGTACTCCATTATTCCACAAATCTTTTAACTCATCCACAAGAGGCCTTAAAAAAACATCCATGTCCTTTCCGGGTGCATTTGGGCCAGGAATCAACAATTTTAACATCTTATAAGGATTTTAGTGCATAACCACGGAGGCAAATTGTAGGCCGTTAAAACCACCGGCCACATACTGTATGAGAGGCTCATGTTACCAAAAGGATTGAAACCATCAGCGGCCAACCCCAAGCGAACATTTCTCGGCTCACGTGAAAACTCAGGATACTTTTCACATATCTCCTTCCATTCAATACCATCGACTGGATGACGCATTAAATCCTCATCATTTGAACGCCCACGCTGGTGCCACGTCATATCTTTAGCGGTGTGACAAGAACCGTACAGACGCTTCAATCGATCTGTTAACGAGAAATAACGTAGTACTTTCCACGGGACTTGTTTAGTACCCTTTGTCTTTTTTTTCTTCCAACGTGATGTTTTACATACAGGACACGTTTCTAGATGAGCGTTCTCCTTCCAAAACAAAGCACAATCGTACTGGCAGACATGAATTGTTTCGTAACCCAATCCAAGTTTACTCAGGAGCTTCTTCGACTCATAATGAGAAGAAGGTAACTTCACATCCGGAAATGCATCTTTCAATAGACTTAAAACAACATCCATACACTCATTAGGCCACATGTATAACACTTTTAAATGCATCAATTTCACTAAGAAATTTAAAGATGAATACTTAGTACAGCCTGGATACAATCCAACCTGAAGTTCAGAAAGTAGATCCTTAAATTCAGAGTATTGTGCATCTTCTAGATCCACATGCGTCTCATCCAACATTCCACGGTCATCATTAATCCCGGCAACATCTTCTAAGACTGCAAACATCTAAATCTCTTGGTTGATTAACTATTGGGTCTACACCGAAACCGCCTTTACTTCACCATGGTGAATCCATGTTCTATACAATGGATCAAAACCATATCGATGTATATGCCCCTCAGTTTTTCTCTTGGATGCATTAAATGGTTTCTACATTTCATACAAGGACAGCTAATATGGCCAAGTGAAGTTTGATAATTTTTGGCGACCTCAATAAAAGCAGATAACCTATTCCAATATTCATCCGACAATCGGTTCCTCAAAGAAGTCCAACTTTTGTCAATCGGCATTTCAACTATAAACGACAACAAACATAACAATTTATTAATGTGTTCAATTAATTTTAATTTTATTCTTAATTAACACAATTAAGATTTATTAATTAAATTGTGTTAATGAACTTATTAAAATTCTGGTTTCCTAAATTTTGCCTAACTAAATTTCGGCAGCATAACGACTTATTTTTCACATAATCCAAAAATCAAAACCTGCAGAAAAACAACTTTAAAAAATTTTGGCACACCATAGCTCTAAGATGTGCCACCCAGAACAAGAATCATAAACATATATTAAATTTCAACATAATCCTAAATTCATACAACTACTACAATTTTAAGCTAAATAAATATAAAAAACTTACAAAGTTCAAACCCACTAAACGGGGGTTGAAAAAAGAAGGATTACGTCGGAGGAACCGTGCAAACAAGGATGAGGGTGAAAACTCAAACTACATCAGTACATCAAATTAAAACATCAAACATAATTTTCAAACATCAAAATTAATATTTTATTAACATCTAGAGAAACATATAAACACAATAATAAGTATAATGCTTAAAAAATAATTTTAAGTTCTAAGTATAATCTAAGTCATGAATATTATCCAGTCATCTAATTCTAAATTCTGCTCATCTAGTTCTAAGTATAATGCTTAAGATATAATTTTAAGTTCTAAGTATAATCTACTTATAATAACAAGTAATAATGCTTAAGAAAAAAAAATATATTGTGTATATATATACACACCTGAATGGGGGGGCGGGACCGGGGGGGCGGCGGGACCGGGGAGGTGGGACCGGGGCGGCGGGAGGAGCGGGCGCCCAGATCACGGCGGGCGGGACCAAGACGCGGGAGGGAGCCGGGCGGTAGTCTTGGCGGCGGCTTGGCGGGCGGGCGACGGGAGGACGGGAAAGGGAAAGAAGAGAGAGAGAAGGGAAGAGAGAGAAAACACGAAAGAGTGACAAGGGGAGAGAGGGAAGGGGAGGGCCGGCCGGCGGCAAGGGGAGGCGGCGGCAGCGGCGGAAGGAGAGGTGAAGAAGAGAGAGAGAAAGAAGGGAAGAGAGAAGGGAAGAAAGAGAAGAATGGCCGGGAGCGGCGGCGGTGGCGACGGCGATGGGAAGAGGAGGCGGCGAGGGATAGGAGAGAGAGAGAGTTCGATTTTTTTGGCAGAGAAGCGGGAGAAAATTTTGCAGAGAATCGGGAGAAAATGGAGAAGGAGGCATGGACATTATAATTAGGGCACTTATTTGTCGTCACAAATAAAATTAAAATGTCGTCGCAAATAGTTATTATTTGCGACGACAAAAAACTTGCTTGTCGTCACAAATAATTTTTTTTCCCGCCCATTCTCGCTCGTCAAATAGAGTATTTGCGACGACAATAAAAAAATGTCATCGCAAATAATCCAAACTTATTTGCGACGACATGTCATCGCAAATAATGAGGATTGTCATCGGGAAAACGTGGGTTAATTCGCGCGAAAAATCCGCGCCAACAAAATTTACGCGGCAAAATTATTTGCGACGAAAAAAAATTTATTAGCGACGACGTGGTAATTTTTTTAAACTGGGGTTATTTGCGACGACATGTCGTCGCAAATGGGTATTTTTGTTGTAGTGGCATATTTCTTAACATAAACCATGTTTTCCAAAAGATTGAGTGGGTGAGGGTTTTTGAAGAAAAGACCCATGGCCTCCATCATTGGTCCGCAGGTAACACATGGTGATACCAACCCCTAGGAAGGGATTCATTATGTACCGGTGTGGATCTCTGAGAGGATAATTTATTTGAGCATATTTTTATGGTTGTACACCCCTAGGTGACAATTGTAATATATGGATCAAATAGTTGAAACAATGGTTATACACTCAAGATTAATTTAATTATTAATCTCCCTTAGGAGCTCTGCTAATTAAATTAATGGCCAAAGAAATGGTTTATCAATATATGCTGGACAGAGATTGATCTGGATGGTATATATTGATCGGAGGGGATCCGTGTTCCCAATTAAATTTTGCATGATCTCCCCTAGGAGACTTACAAAATTTTGAGTTGGGAATTATCGTTGTGAGGTTGTGATTTTTTCAAGGTTTTGACACACAAACATATTGTTGGAAATGTGTCCATAAAGTGGGATGTAATTTGTTATTTATGAAATGACAAATGTAAGACATTATTATTTTGCTGATTTTATAAAATAAGATAAAGTTATGTTTTGACACATACTCAAGAGTGTTTGTGATATTGCTTAGTCCATAAACTGTTACCAACGAAAGAAGAGTCAAGGGAACCTTGCCGGACAAACTCTTCTAACACAGTTTAAAAATAGATATTCGCAGTCTTAGGGTTGATTGGGCAATCGAATCCGATTATGACTGTTAGATCGAACCATGTGATGCTGGTCTTGGGGCATGGGAGTTGGACTCTGTGGTTGATCTAGACATGCTCGCAACATGTTGAATAGACCATGTGATTGATTAGGTTAGAGTAAAAATCGTTTACACAACTCTAAACCTAATCATTACAACTTAAGTATATTTGTATAATTATCTTAATCCTGAAGTGAATGCATAGCTCAACTTGGTATCTCATGATCTTTGATTCACCAATGAGATTAGTTCACAGTTATTGAACGACATCTCGGTCATTAGGATCATGACAATATTAAGTTGGAGTTATGTGATTCACAAATATGAAATTCGTAAGAAATAATATCACCTCATGCTTTATTGACGGGTGTGTGAATAAATAAACCAGGCCTGGTATTCAATGATGATATTCATTGATTAAGACATCGTGACATGTACGAGACATCTTACGAACGTTTGTCTTTCTTATTCACAGTCATATAAAGGAGTTGAGGAAATAATGATTAGAATGGTAAAACGGTAATATTATATACCATTCGATCACCGATATTTCTGAAGGATAATAATGCATTTACACTGTGGACCGTGTGATAAATTGTATCAACACCAAAAGAAAATTAGTGCACATGAATCGAGAGATTATTCGGCATCGAACTTTTAGTGGAGTTTATGCGATGTCGGAATTAAATATGTCGATAACTTATAGGGATGAGTTAGTCGAATATTGTAATTCCATAGCTTTGTTCATGTGGGTCCATTCGGTCTCAAGGCTAGCTCTAATAAATGGGAAAAAAGAACCGATAATTATGTTTAAATTCATTGTGTTATTTTTCATTTATTCGATAATTGAAAAATAAAAGGAATGAGTTTTGAATTTCAAAATTAGTGGAGATTAATTTAAAATTCAAAATAAAATTTAAACATGATTTTATTTGGCAACTAAAGGAAAGAGAAAAGTGATATATTATTTTGGGAAAATTCAGAAATCCCTTGCCATAAGGGGATTTCGAATTTTGCTCCAAAAAGGGGAAGGAAATTCGGAAATCCCTAAGTCATGTAGGGATTTTCGGATTTCAATCCAAGGGTTAAGGAGAAATTCGAAAATCCCATCTAGGGTTTGAGTTTTTGAATTTTCTCCTATATAAGGATATTATTGAAAACCCTAGAAGAGAGTCTTTTGGAGAAAAGAAAAAGAGATCACACTTTTCCTTAGGGTGGCCGGATTTTGTAGAGACAAAATAGAAGGAAATAGTTTCCTTAGTTTTTGAAAAAGAGTCCACTCTCTCATCCTAAATATCGAGAGTCATAGCCTTGAATCAACGAGTGGTTTTGGTGTGATCGTGGCAATAAACAACGATCTTGTTTCACGGCAATTCTCCATCTTGGAACGTGAGATAGTGAGACAAGATCCTTGCGGTCAATTAATTCAATCGTCACAAAGGTATGTGAGAAATTCTAATCCTTTGATTATAAACATATATCATGCATGCATCTCTCGTTGTGGTTTACGTTTAATTTTGAATTAAATGGATATGATAAAATTTTTTTGAAATTCCACCTACAATATTGTTGTTGTTCAAATGATTTTTCATATATAAATCACAATAAGATCCTACACATATTTGTTGCATTATAACATGTATATATGTTTGATTACTAAATGTTTATGCAAGTTTGCTTATACTAGATATATGAATGTTTATTGTAGATCAAAATGTCTTCTAGCACATTATCATCGATACTTAATAAACACAACTTAACTGGCGAGAATTTTACCGATTGGAAAAGGAACCTAAAGATCGTCCTAACCTTTGAGAAACTAAATTTCGTACTGAACACACCTTGTCCTCCGGAGCCACCTGTTAATGCTCCTAATGAGGTTTTCATAGCGTATCAACGCTGGAAGGACTCTGACGATATGGCTCGCTATTATATGATGGCGAGCATGTCCACTGTGCTACAAGCACAACATGAAGATTACATAACTGCTCGTCAGATTGTGGATAATCTTGAGGACATGTTCGGTGGCCAAGCCACTGAAAAATGTCGGGAAGCCCTTAGCAACCTTGTTAACTGCAGACAGAAGGCTGGGTCTTCCATAAAGGAACATATACTGAAGGTGATGGGCTATTTGGCTGAAGTTCAGACCAATGGGGCCGACATCGATGCTGAGTCTCAACTGACCATGATCTTTAAGACTTTGTCGAAGGAATATATTCCGTTTAGGGCAACGTTCAATTTGAGCATTAGACAGAATATAACCCTGACAGAGTTGATGCAAGAACTCCAAAAGTTCGAGCGGATGATCAAGGGGTCGACTATTGTGGAAGCCAACTTTGCTGAGGCATCTTCTTCCAAACCCCCTTTAGGGAATGGAAAGAAGAAGCAAGTAGCTAAGAAGGAGAGTTCTTCAGTTCCGCCAAACAAGGGCAAGAACAAGAATAAGAAGAACCCGAACAAGCTTAAATGCTTTCATTGCGGGAAGGTGGGGCACATGAAGAAGAATTGCAAAGACTACCTAGCCGCTAAAGGCAAAGGAGGTGAGTGTGATCTTTTGATTGTGGAAGCATGTCTAGTTGAGGAATCCAGTGACAACTGGGTCATAGATTCTGGAGCAACTAATCATGTATGTGTTTCTCTGTAGGGGTTCAAGCAAACGAGAAGTCTTCTAAATGAAAGCTTCACTTTGAGGATGGGTGATGGAACACTAGTGTTGGCTGAAGCAGTGGGAGACGTCCATCTTTATTTTGATAGTTATAGGAGTTTATTTTTGTGAGATTGTTTTTATGTTCCTCAATTTAAGAGGAATCTTATTTCTGTTGCTTGTTTATTTAAGGATTCTTATTCAGTTTCTTTTAATAATAAAGTTGTGATTCATAAAAAACAAGTCTTTTATCTATGATGGATGGATGCAAAATAATCTATATTTTATCAAACCTAAGATGGACTCACTGCTAAACACTGAAGTTGTTAATAACTCTAAAAGGCTTAAAACTTCTCACTCTAATGAGACATATCTTTGGCATTTGCGACTTGGTCACATTAGCCTTAACAGGATACAGAGATTGGTAAAGGATGGACCTTTAAGTTCTTTAAAGGTTGAGTCCTTACCCCAATGTGAATCTTGTTTGGAGGGCAAAATGACCAAAATACCATTTAGGTCTAAAGGCAATAGGGCTGAAGGTGTTCTTGAACTTGTGCATAGTGATGTTTGTGGTCCCATGAACATCAAGGCAAGAGGAGGGTATGAGTATTACGTCACTTTTATTGGCGATTACTCAAGATATGGTTATGTGTACCTATTGCATCACAAAAGCAAAACATTTGATAAATTCAGGGAGTTTCAGGCTGAAGTGGAAAAGCAACTAGGTAAACCCATAAAGGCACTTCGATCCGATCAAGGTGGAGAATACCTCTCTGATGAGTTCACCGGATACTTATTAGAGAATGGGATTCTATCCCATTTAACTGCACCTGGCACTCCACAGCAGAATGGTGTAGCTGAGAGAAGAAATAGAACCTTGTTGGACATGGTACGGTCCATGATGAGTTATTCGACATTGCCTATATCTTTCTGGGGATATGCTTTACAAACTGCATGTTATCTTCTGAACAACGTGTCAATAAAGTCGGTTCCTAAACTCCTCACGAGTTGCGGACAGGTAGGAAGACATCCTTGAACCATATTCGCATATGGGGATGTCCTGCACATGTCCTAGACAAGGAAGCGAACAAGTTGGAAGCACGTTCAGAAGTATGCATTTTTGTAGGTTATCCGAGAGGGACGAAAAGGGGTTATTTCTATAATCCCAAGGAAAATAAAGTCGTGGTTTCAACGAATGCAACATTCCTTGAGGAAAGTTACATGAATGACTTTAAGCCTCATAGCAAAATAGTGCTTGAGGAAATGTCGAGTGACTTAGTCATACCAACCATTCCTTTGGAAACCGATCCAATCAGAGTAGAAGAGGAAACCCAACAACAACCTAAGGGGCTTTGGCGTAGTGGGAGGATCAGACATGAACCTGAGAGATTCATGGCTAATGGGAAAACCTTTTTGGCAGAATCTCTGGAACATGATAGAGATCCTTATACTTACAAAGAAGCTATGGAGGATGTTGATGCAAACCTCTGGACAGAAGCCATGAAAGCTGAGATGAAATCTATGGATTTTAATCTAGTCTAGGAACTTGTAGATCTTCCCGATGGGATTAAGCCCATTGGGTGTAAATGGGTCTACAAGAGAAAGAGAAATGCAGAAGGAAAGGTCAAAACCTATAAGGCTAGACTGGTAGCTAAGGGATACACGCAAAAGGAAGGAATCAACTACGAGGAAACCTTTTCGCCTGTAGCCATGCTTAAGTCCATCCGCATTCTCTTACCCATTGCGGCTGCTCTCGACTACGAGATCTAGCAAATGGATGTCAAGACGGCGTTCTTGAATGACCATCTTGAGGAAAGTATCTTTATGGTACAACCAGAAGGCTTTGACGCTAAGGGTCAAGAGGGAAAAGTTTGCAAGTTGTTGAAATCCATTTATGGATTAAAGCAAGCTTCCCGTTCTTGGAACAAAAGATTTGACCAAGTGGTCAAGACTTTTGGATTCCAACAGAATATGGATGAACCTTGTGTTTATAAACATATTCAAGATGGGAAAGTGGTTTTTCTACTGTTATATGATGACGAGTATTTCTACCAACAAATCAAGTACTTTTAAGCTTGAATACTTGTAAGTTATCAAGCATTTTTCTTGGTTTAATGTCTTTTGTGTGTTTTTATAGGAAATATAAATAAATGCCAACTTGGATGATTTAGCATGAAGAAAAGAAGAATATTTGCCTAACTTGTGAATCAATGAAAAGAGGATGTGAAAGAGGATTTTGTGGCACAAAAGAGGCGTCTTTGGATTCCAAGAGAAGCCTGTTTGCAAAGACGCCTTCATGGGCTCTGACATGCAAAGAAGACCGAGAGAGGGGAAGCGCAAGCTGCAAAGCACACAACATGCTTGTTTGCGCTTTCGCAGCCCCTAGCCCCAAAGACGCGCAAATTGCAAATAAGACCAAATGGGCGCGCGCAGAATAAGATCCCGCAGTGAACAATGCGCATCGCAACGCACCAAATGGGCTGCGCCGCATCCTCGCCATAGTGAACGATATGGCGCATTGCAGCGCGCCCAAATCCCGTGCGACACTAAAAAGGCGCGGCTGCAGCTGCGTTTTTTTCACCTTGTTGCGGTGCGTCAAGAAGCCCTAGCTCTAAAATGTTTCAATTATAAAAGGAAAGAGAGGCCATTTTGGAGGAGCCGGAGAAGTGAAGAAAACATCAAAAAGGAGGCGAAATCCTTCATCTTGGAGGTCCTTGGAAGCTCTTCAATGGATATTGGGTTTTATCTTCTTTCATCTATTTTTCCATGTTGAGCTAGACATTTAATCTAGGACTTGATGTAGTTTTATTTGAACTATGTTTTGAATATTTTGTTGATTGTTAATTTAATTCCATTTCCAATTCATTTATGTTTCTCTATGCTTAATGCTTGTAATTTATTTTGCCAATGAGTTAGATGAATTTTAGATTGCGAATTTGATGCTCGGGAGAGATTGAATTCTTAGGTTGTTGTGAGACCGGGAGGAGATCAATGCTTAGATAATCAAATTAGGATTTAGGTTGTTGTGAGGCCGGGAGGTGATCGACATTCCTATTTTCTAATCACAAAGGCGAAGTTTAATTTGTGTTTAAATGTTCATTTCGAATAGGGATATTGTTTTGGGTATTTAAATACAATTTCTTGTGAGGCACTCGGGAGAGGTTGCAAGATGATATTAGAGCCTTGATTAATGAATTGAATGGAATTGATTAGCGATTACATAATAGGATGAACATAGGAATAATCAAGCGAAATCAAGTCCCTAGACCATTTGTGTATAGATACTTTATTTTCTTATTTTCATATTTATTTTGTTTTATTTTCTTAATTGTCATTTTATTAGGTTGCCTAGATAAAGTCAAGTTACAATAATTGCGGTACTTAATGGCAATTCTAAACCCAATCCCTGTGGAGACGATACTCACTCACCATATACTCAAAACTTGACACCGTACGCTTGCGGAAATTTATTATACTAAAAAAAAAAATTCGCATCAAGTTTTTGGCACCGTTGCCGGGGATTGGAATTTGAAATTGTTGTTAATATTGTGAGTACATAACTTGATTTTAATTTAGGCTTTTATTTTTCATTTTTAATCTTTTGTTTTATTTTTATTTTCTCTTGTTTTACGAGGTATTTGGAGATGGTTGATCGACAAGTCCTCTCAAGATTTTCTCAACGAGATTCTGAGCTATTTACTAGCGCTTGGGAGAGATACAAGGAGATGCTCATTCAATTTCCCCACCATGGTTTCCCGAGGGAGGTGCAACTACGAATCTTCCTTGACGGGTTAAATGCCACAATAAGAACGTGGGTGGAAAGAGGAATTGGTACCACCTCTTTTCACCAACTATCCGCGGATGAATCTTACTAGTTGTTGGAAGACATGGCCAATGTTCACTATCAATATTGGAGGTATTCAACAAACCACCATGGTTTTGTGGATAGCTCCAACATTTCGGAGCCATGGCTTGACACTCCCCGTCACCAAGCAGAGTCTTCTACCTCACTTGAAGACCTTGTCGCCCAATTTTCGGAGGAGACAAGACTCTGCATAGAGAAGTTAGAGAGGATGGAGGCGCTTGACCAACTTCATGAGGAAATGGGGACAACTCTAGCGGAGTTGTTTAGGTTGAAGCTACTTCCAGATGAATCTACTAACGCCATGAATAGGGAACCACAAGAGGAGGAATGGGAGTTCTTTGAAGATGACTCTTTGAGAGAGGAGACTCAACAATTGGTTAGTGAAGAATCTCAAGAAGATGTCAATGAGTCTCAATCCCTCGAGACCCCCATTGTCGTGCCACCCCGGTTGAGAAAGATCACATCTATGAAGACCCAATGTGGCCGGAAACTCCTCCACCATCTCGAGCACCGTTCTTCCATGCCAACCAAGCGCATATGCCAGTGCCGAGTCAAGTTGAACAAATCGTCCGTAAACTGCCAAATCTCGCTAAGCTTGAGGGTGTAAAGAATCAAGACCCATACGTTGTGTTGTATGACACGTACTATGGGCGAAAGCCACTCTTTGACAAGTTGGCTCGGCATAGGAATAATTGAGCCTAAAGACGCAATTTATGGAGGAGAGACCTGCCCCAACCCAAGTTTATGCCATCATGCCCGGTGCATCATCGCCAACGATACTAGGAGGTGAGATTGTCTCGCCTCCCCGGTACGTGTTCTTATTCCCTTGTACTTAATTTTAATGATTGCTTGATTTTGAGTTTGGGGGTGAGACACTTTGTGGTTGATTTTAGTGGATTTTGAGCATTACTTGTGACTTGGTTGTTATGACTTGTCTCCATTGAGTTATGTTCTTTTGGCCATGTTTTTACTTGTTTTTCATTTAGGTTGTTTGAATAAATTGTGAGTTTTGTTGAGATGAAATGACTAGATAATAATGATGAGTATAGTCACTTGATGCCTTCCTAGGTCTTTTGAAATGTATTTCATTGAGATTTCCATGTGCTTGACTCGCATTGATTGAAATTCACTCTTGATTCTCTACTTTTGAGCACCATGAATCATGATCACTTGACCTGTTGAGCATTTGGAGAACATTTATGTGCATTAGGTAGACTTTGATATCTCATGAACACTAGAACCCATTTGAGTGAAACTTGAGGCGAAATTGTCGGTTTAGTGTCATTGGAGAGATGATTAAGGCATTTTATTTGGATCGATTGGGCCTTTGAAGCAAACCCTTGAAAAGAAAATTCATCATTTGTTTACCCCCTTTGAGCCATATTGCTTACTTCATTCATCACCCATGTTAGTACATCCAAACCACCAAATGCACTTTCACTTCCTAAACCCATCACTAATAGGCATGATTGCATTAAACGCTAAGATTGAGAGTGAGTGTGGGTTATGTTTGAGAAATCATTAAGGGATTGGCTTGTGATGTTACTTATTTTATTTTTTTTATTTTCAATTCAAAAAAAAAAAGAAAAAAAAATATAGAAAAAAAAAATAAATAAAAAAGCCAATTGGATGAGGAATTGAGTTACTATTTCCATTTCTTTACAACATTGGGGACAATGTTGAGTTTGAGTTTGGGGGTGTGGTCTTTATTTCTCAAATTTTTGTGGTTTTTATTTCTTTTTGGGTTCGATTGAAAGTGAATGTATGCTGAAAAGAGGAGTCGGTGAAATTTTTTCTTTTCTTTTCTTGGAAATCATGTGAGATCCATGAGTTGTGATACATGCCTAGGGTGATTTGAGCCTAAAAATTCTAATCTCATCCACCTTTTACCCTAGCCATACATTACAACCCTCAAAAGTCCTTTTGATCTTCAATGACAAGTGAACCTTTATTAGTGGAGAGTGACACGAAAAATGGGCCTATGGTAGTTCTTATTAAGATATCACTCATAGTCTCCTTGGCTCATAGGTCTATCTGGATTTTATTTGGTTGATTGAGATTGATTGTGCACACACTTACACTTTGAGAGTCTTGAGTGGAGTGAAATTGATGCTTGAGCATTATGTGGCTTTGGAGATACATGCACAGTTGTTGACTCGATACAAAACTCACACTTTCTTTTTCGCTTGTTTCTTAGTACTTGATTTGTGTTTTCTTTTTTTTCTTTCTTTTCTTTTGCTTGAGGACAAGCAAATGTTTGAGTTTGGGGGTATTTGATGATGAGTATTTCTACCAACAAATCAAGTACTTTTAAGCTTGAATACTTGTAAGTTTTCAAGCATTTTTGTTGGTTTAATGTCTTTTGTGTGTTTTTGTAGGAAATATAAATAAATGCCAACTTGGATGATTTTGCATGAAGAAAAGAAGAATATTTGCCTAACTTGTGAATCAATGAAAAGAGGATGTGAAAGAGGATTTTGTGGCACAAAAGAGGAGGCTTTGGATTCCAAGAGAAGCGTTACTGCAAAGACGCCTTCATGGGCTACGTGCAAAGAAGACCAGAGCGGGAAGCGCAAGCTACAAAGACACACAACATGTTGCAGCCCCTAGCCCTAAAGACGGCGCTGCAAGCGCACCAAAATGGTGCTGCCGCCCAGTGCATCCTCGGTCAGCAGCAACGCCAGCACCGCAACCGCCAGCCGCATCCTCGTCAAGAGCAACGCGCGCAACAGCGCACTAAAATGGGCGCCGCAGCGCCCGCCGCAAGAACGCTGGAAGAACGCGCTGGCAAAGACCCATTTGGTGCACCGCAAGCACGCCTAAATCCATGCCTGACACTAAAGGCGCGTTGGGTAGCTTTTCACGAGGGGTCGCAGCCGTTTAGTTCCAAAGACGCAGGGCAGCGTTTTCACGCAGGCTGCAACACGCGTCCCAAGCCCTAGCCCGAAATGTTTCAAAGATAAAAGGAAAAGAGAGGCCATTTTGGAGGGGAGCCCGAGAAGTGAAGAAAAACATCAAAAGGAGGCCGAAATCCTTCATCTTGAGGTCCTTGGAAGCTCTTTTCAATGGATATTGGGTTTTATCTTCTTTCATCTATTTTTCCATGTTTAGCTAGACATTTAATCTAGGACTTGATGTAGTTTTATTTGAACTATGTTTTGAATATTTTGTTGATTGTTAATTTAATTCCATTTCCAATTCATTTATGTTTCTCTATGCTTAATGCTTGTAATTTATTTTGCCAATGAGTTAGATGAATTTTAGATTGCGAATTTGATGCTCGGGAGAGATTGAATTCTTTATCTAGATTTGAGAAGCATAGTCTAGGTTGTTGTGAGACCGGGAGGAGATCAACGCTTAGATAATCAAATTAGGATTTAGGTTGTTGTGAGGCCGGGAGGCGATCGACATTCCTATTTTCTAATCACAAAGGCGAAGTTTAATTTGTGTTTAAATGTTCATTTCGAATAGGGATATTGTTTTGGGTATTTAAATACAATTTCTTGTGAGGCACTCGGGAGAGGTTGCAAGATGATATTAGAGCCTTGATTAATGAATTGAATGGAATTGATTAGCGATTACATAATAGGATGAACATAGGAATAATCAAGCGAAATCAAGTCCCTAGACCATTTGTGTATAGATACTTTATTTTCTTATTTTCATATTTATTTTGTTTTATTTCTTAATTGTCATTTTATTAGGTTGCCTAGATAAAGTCAAGTTACAATAATTGCGGTATCTAATGGCAATTCTAAACCCAATCCCTATGGAGACGATACTCACTCACCTTATACTCAAAACTTGACACCGTACGCTTGCGGAAATTTATTATACTAAAAAAAAAATTCGCATCATTATATGTTGATGATATTCTACTTATTGGCAATGATGTAGGGGCTTTATCATCAGTCAAAGTTTGGCTTGCCAAACAGTTTGACATGAAGGACTTAGGAGAAGCTAATTATGTTCTAGGCATTCGAATCTTAAGAGATCGAAAGAACAAAATGATAGCTCTCTCTCAGGTTTCATACATAGATAAAATTCTCGAGAAGTATGCAATGCAGAATTCCAAGAAAGGTGGGCAACCATCTTGGTCTGGAATTACTCTTTCGAACAGAGATTGTCCCAAGACATTTGAAGAAAGAGAATACATGGTGAAGGTGCCTTATGCTTCGGCGGTCGGGAGCCTTATGTATGCAATGCTTTGTACTCGACCGGACATTTGCCATGCGATCGGGATTGTAAGTCGATTTCAGTCGAATCCAGGACCTAACCACTGGGTTGCGGTCAAGCATATATTCAAGTATCTTCGGAGGACTAGAAATCATATGCTGGTATATTCTAGGGAGGATTTGACACCTCTAGGATATACAGGTTCGGATTTTCAATCCTATTTGGATTCTAGGAAATCGACTTCGGGTTCTGTCTTTACTCTGGGAGGTGGTTCCGTCGTTTGGAAGAGTGTCAAGCAAACTTACACTTCTGACTCAACGATGGAAGCCGAGTATGTGGCAGCTAGTGATGCTTCAAAAGAAGCAGTGTGGCTCCGCAAATTTTTGATGGATCTTGAAGTTGTTCCTGGTGTGGATAAGCCATTGAGACTATACTGTGATAACAGTGCGACAATAGCTAACACCAAAGAACCAAGATATCAGAAAATGAGTAAGCACATAGACAGGAAATATCATGTGATAAGAAGCTTTATTGAAGAAGGGCATGTGGAAATATGCAAGATCGCCTCAGAGGACAATATGGTTGACCCGTTCACGAAGGCCCTGCCGACTAAGGTCTTTGAGAAGCATGTCGAGGCTATGGGGATGCGTAGCATGTCACATTTACTCACTTAAGTGCAAGTGGGAGATTGTTAGCGTTTATGCCCTTAGGAATAAATGTAACAATTTTCTTCGAGACATTTTGACTATTAATAAAGATTTATTTTATTTCATATATCTATGTATTGTCCTCTATATGTTCATAATAGTTGAATGTATGATAAGCAAACTGAAAGTCTGAGATTGTCATTCTAAATCTTTACATCATGCATGTAATGTGAAGAACATGCGGAAGACAAGAATCTAAAGATGATAGTCTAAATCAAATGATCCACAATCGAGGGAATAAAGTTGGGCGCTTTATTCATGTTAAGATTGTTATGTTGTCTACTTTCTAACGGAGACGGCTTGTCTTGGTCGTCGGAGGTGGGACTCCATGGGTAGAGACATTGATATAGTTTCTAATGGTGAAATCTATATTGGATCGGACCAAAGATGAATTGTTTTAATTAATGATTCTGTTTGAATAAAACAATTCACTTTTGACGAATTATATGTTGTTATCTTAATCCTGAGATGGATGATGAACCCATATACTTGACTTTTATCCTTTGATGTACTAAAGGGAGATATCCTGACATTATGTAAAGGTACGCTTGCCAGTGCATTGGGGGTATGACTCGTGTATGCGTAGATTTGTTATTTATAGATAGTGGAATCCATAGTGTGGCGGCCCGCGCCCTCACGGCGCGGTTGCCGTGCCTTATACTACTACTAATGGGCTAAGCTATAGTCTAATCCATTATTCGTTGTTAGACCATTGTCTCTTTAATTTACGTTCATGTGCGGGTAAATTTTTTTTTCTTTACTTTAACCATCGGGTTCTTAACATGTTATGTTGTTACACTAATAACATATCTTGCTATTACTTTAAGGATTCGGATATCATACTCGTTCCCGAAAACTTGTCTTAACTTATTACAGTCCGTTGTTCTTTACTAAGACAATGGTTGTAATATCTTCTCCTTAGAACTGAACATACATACTAGTATTCTATATTACATTACTTTGCAGCGGAATTTAATTTCTAAGCGCGCGTAGTAGAGACCACTCCCGTGTACCCACGACATTTCCGCCACCCTTGCCTCCGCATGTCCATCAAGCAAACCACTATATGACTGGCTGCTTACCTTCGTTACCTGCACACGAGTAAACTGATGAGCTAACGCTCAGCAAGTATAAACATGCATACATCATAAACTAATAGAAATTACATTAAGAGTTATGATGTCAATATGCTTGTGTGAAACATGCTTTAAACTACTTTCTATCTTTCTGTTCTTACTTTTATGGGCCTGGGCCTCTGCTTACTGTCTGGTCTAGTCGGAATCTCTACTCTTTGAGATTTTTTCTCCCTTGCGAAGGCCGACGACCCGTCAGTCTTTTACTTTGCTGGTCATTTCTTACTGACTGGTCTAGTCAGAATCTCTACTCTGTGAGATTTCCCTCCCTTGCGGAGGCCGACGACCCGTCAGTATTAACTATGCATAAGGGTAACCATATGTCGCCCTTCTGAAATCTAGAGCATTAAGCCCTCCAAACACGTATAATCACATGTAATCACATAGACTTAGGAACATAAGTAAATTCATAGTTCTAAGTCTAACTACTGATTTACTCGAGTCCGAGAAAAACATATATGTCTATACTTACGGTAATCCATTTGGGATTCCCGCTCGTTCATAGATTCTTTCTTGTTGCTTGGCTCTCGTGCCCAAAACTTTGTTCCATGGAAATAGGTATTAACCACCTATTCAAGCATCAAAATTTCTTATACTTGGATTCCTAAATCCAAATTTCAACTCATTTTCGAACTTAACCCCTCTAGGCCGAATTCTAGCTGAAGAGGTAATTTACACATATTTGTGTATCTCGGTTTATGAATCTTAATCTATTCATTTCCGAGCTTTAAAACTATTATCCATTCTCTAGAATCGGATTACTAACTCATTGCTTACTAACTAGATTTTACGAAATTTTGGCAGAGTTTTGCCTTGTTCTTTCTAGTTTCTTGAGTTTTCAATAACTCGTTTTACTTCCGATTTCGGTACCTGTGGTCCAGATTCACATTCCTGAACACAAATTGCTACATAAATTGAACAAAAATACATTTCCTCCATTTCTAGGGAATTTTGGATTTTTAGTGCAAATCCAAAAAAAATTGTTCAATCCTTTCAATACTTGCACATTAAACTCCTATCACAGTCCCTGACAAAATCTCGGTTTCGTTTTTCAGTTTTACGGATTTTTTCCGAGATGAGTTACTATTCATAGAAACGAAAACGCAAGCAGTTTCTCATGAAAAATCCGAAATCTTACCTTGAAAATTTGAGATTCTCCACTAGAATGCCTCGGGTTATGTTTCTACCGGACTGAACGGAAGAAATTTCGGTGAAAACGGGTGATTCCTTGATTTTCCCTTGATTTTCTCTCTTTTCTCTCTCTTTCTTCTTGGTCGGCCACTCTTTAGAAAATAGAACACTTTATGTTCTAATGTGCTTCCGTAGGCCACTTAAACTGTAATAATGAATATTGTAATATTATTTCTAATAATATCTCTTATTTCTTTCTAAATTAAATTAAAGAAATCCCTTTAATTCCTATAATTTAATTTGACTAATTCTAACTAAGTTTCACACTTAATTTTAGTGGTTTCGTGTTCCCCACATTTTTCTTATTGAGCCCAAACTTTCCGTTTTTCAAAACGAGTCTCTTTCCGGTACCGATAATTTCACACCCGGTACAGGTTCTATACTGCTTTTCTGGACTGCCGAGCACCCTGGGTCAAATTTCTCATATTCAACCCACTTCTCTTGGGTATCTCAATAGTCAATTTCTTTTTCTGAAATTCTCATTTTAAACGATCCAGAATTGCCCAAAACGCGTACCCTCGCGGTACTCGTTTGTTTTTACAGTTTCCCGCTTTAACTGACTCGAGAAAATTCTGTTTCAAGAACTTTTGCCATTTTCCTTACTTCTAATATTTCTACTCTTTTTCTAACTGGTCATTTGGTCGTTTACCAAATATTTCAGTTTTTCATAACCAACATATACCTGTTAAAATTTCTAACTTTTAACCGATATTTCACTATTCACAATTGATATTTACGAATTTTCTCTGTAAAAATATTCGTATTATAACTTTACACTTTTCGGGTGATTTTACCTCATATATAAAGTTTCTACATATCACTTTCCTGATTACATCAATATTTCTACTACTTCCTGTTCCGGGAAAAATTACAGTCAAATATCGGACGGTCCGAATTTGACTTAAAATTTTCCCGGTCATTACATTCACCCCTCCTTAAGAAATTTTCGTCCCGAAAATCAGAACAACTGGGGGTACTTCTGTCTGATCTCTTCTTCTACTTCCCAAGTGGCTTCTGCAACATTGTGATTTTTCCACTGCACTTTAACCATTGGGATACTATGACTTCTGAGATTCCTTTCTTATCTGGCTAGAATTTGGACTGGCTGTTCCTTATAGGACAAATCTTCGTGAACTTGAATAGGCTCATGCTGTAATACGTGCGATGGATCCGAGATATACTTCCGGAGCATTGCTACATGAAACACACTATGCACTGAGGCCAACTCTGGCGGTAGAGCTAGTCGGTAAGCTACCTTTCCTATTCTTTCAATGATCTCGAAAGGCCCTATGTAACATAGACTCAGCTTACCTTTCTTCCCAAAACACCTTCATTGGTGCGACTTTTAAGAATACAGAGTCCCCTACAGAAAATTCCAAGGGTCTCCGTCGTTTATCTGCATAACTCTTCATCTGGCTCTGAGTCGTCTCTAATCTTCTATGGATCTTCTGCACTATCTCAATGGCCTCTTGAACGAATTCCGTCTTGTGAAGCTGCTTTTCCCGAGTGTCATACCAATGAACTGGGGATCTACACTTCCTTCCGTAAAGTGCTTCATACGAGGCCATGCTGATGGAAGCTTGGTAACTATTATTATACGAGAATTCGATCGATGGCAACTTCATACTCCATGCGCCCTTGAAATCTATTGCGCATGCACGAAGCATATCTTCAAGGGTCTGAATGGTCCTCTCTGACTGCCCATCCTTCTGGGGATGAAATGCTGTGCTATAGCGTAATTCTGAGCCCATCGCTTCTTGAACACTTCTCCAAAAATTGGAGGTAAATCGGCTGTCTCTGTCCGACACTATACTAACTGGTACTCCATGTAGCTTTACTACCTTAGCCACGTATAACTCAGCTAACCTCTCTAAGGAGTAAGTTATCTTGATCGGAATGAAATACACTGATTTCGTTAGCCGATCCACGACTACCCAAATGGCATCGTATCCCTCACTTTGGTTCTCGGAAGTCCGGTCACAAAGTCCATGGCTAAGTGTTCCCACTTCCATTGCGGGATCTCTAGTGGTCGTAAGCTTCCGCCTGGTCTCTCGATGTTCGCTTTGACTTTCGGCATGTCAGCGGCGACTAACATAGTCAACTATGTCGTCCTTCATTCGCCTCCACCAAAAATGTTGTTTCAAATCTTGATACATTTTGGTGGCACTGGTGTGTCTGAATATGGCGTCTTTTGCGCTTACGCAAAGTATGCTTCTTGATCCCCTCTTGATCGGTACACAAATTCTTCTTTGGTATAGGAGAATTCCGTCCTTTAAAAGGCTGAAATTCGACCTTGCATTATCTACTATCTCCTTCCTGTATCCATCCATAATTGGATCACCTTTACGAGCTTCTCGTATCTCATCCTCAGAGTACATGGCTACAGGCTCTTAGAGAAACTAACTTACCGAGATTAATTCGAGGTCTAGGAGATTAATCTCTTGTTGAAGCTCGCTTGGGCAACAATTCGGTCTCCACTTTGGAGTCCGTAGTGTTGGGTTTCTACTCAAAGCGTCACATTACTCGATTGGCTTTACGGATGGTAAAGGATTTCACAATCGTAGTCCTTCACAAGTTCAAGCCATAGTCTTTGTCTCATATTAAGCTCCTTACGCATGAAGAAATACTTTAGGCTCGATGGTCCGTATAAATTTGGCATTGAACCCCATATAGGTAATGCCGCCATAACTTGAGCAAAAAAACTCTGCGGCTAACTCAAGATCATCGTTGGGTAATTACGCTCGTGATCCTTTAGTTGCCGAGATGTGTAAGCAATGACCTTGCCATTTTGCATCAACACGGCTCCTAGTCCTGTCTTTGAGGCATCCTTTGTAGATGTCAAATTTTTCTCCCTCTTACGGGATCGGGAGTCTTTGGAGCACTAATTAATCTTCTTTTGATCTCTCTGAAACTCTGTTCACATCCATCTGTCCATTCATACCTTTTTATCTTTTCTGGTTAAGGCAGTGAGAGGAGCTGCAAGACGAGCAAATCCCTCCACAAACCTTCTGTAATACCCTGCCAATCCTAGGAAACTTCGAATTTCCGTAACACTCTTTGGAACTAGCCACTTCTCAACCGCTTCAACCTTTGCTGGATCCACTATGACTCCTTCCTTGGATACTACATGTCCGAGGAAGTGGACTTTATCTAACCAGAACTCGCACTTAGAAAACTTCGCATATAGCTGATGTTTCTTCAACGTGTGTAGTGCGATCCTCAAATGTTCTGCGTGCTCCTGTGGATCTCGTGAGTATATAAGGATGTCATCGATAAAAACAATAACAAACTTATCTAAATACTCTCTGAAGACTCTGTTCATAAGGTCCATAAACGCCGCTGGGGCATTTGTAAGTCCAAACGGCATCACTAAGAATTTGTAGTGTCCATACCGAGTTCTAAATGCCGTTATGGAAATGTCTTCTTCTCTAATCTTGAGCTGATGATACCCCGATCGAAGGTCTCTCTTCGAAAACGTGGTAGCTCCCTTCAACTGGTCGAACAAGTCATCGATTCGTGGCAACGGGTACTTGTTCTTGATGCTGACTTTGTTGAGCTCTCTATAATCTATGCACATCCGAAGCGTGCCATCCTTCTTTTTGACAAAGAGGACAGGAGCTCCCCATGGCGAGAAACTCGGTCTGATGAAACCTTTGTCTAATATCTCTTGGAGTTGAACCCGCAACTCTTTCAGTTCCGCTGGAGCCATCCTGTACGGTGCTTTGGATATTGGTGCGGTGCTGGGGAGAAGCTCTATCTCAAAAGCTATTTCCCGATCTGGAGGAAGTCCGGGTAGTTCCTCTGAAAAAACGTCTAGGAACTCCTTGACTATGGGAACGTCTTCTGGTTGATGTTTCCCCTCTTGGTTCTTGTCCACCACATACGCCAAATATCCAGTGCATCCGCTAGACATCAATCATCGGGCTTCTAGGGAACTAATAAAACGTATGGGTGTCCCTGATGTGGAACCCATGTACTTAAACACCTGTTCTCCTTTTGGCTGAAAAACTACCCTTTTCTTTCTACAGTCTATTGTAGCATTATACTTTCCTAGAAAATCCATTCCTAGGATCACATCATAATCTACTAAGTTCAGAACAACTAGGTCCGTACTTAGTTCTCTTCCTGGTATCTTTACTGGTACGTGACGTAACCAGTGACTAGACAACAACACATCACCTGATGGTAGTGCTGTCTTAAAGGCTTGCCCTATCCCCTCTAGATTTGGCAATGTTACGCTCCGCATGTATTGCCCGATTCACTAGATTGGCTACCGTCGTTGGTGGATACTCCCCACTTTCCACAATGGTGGCTATATCTCCTCGGAGCATATTAATCATCCTCCTAACCTTCTCTTCCTCTGTTGGAACCAACTGAGGACATAGTCGTGCCAACTGATCAAATCGTCGGCATGCTTCTACAACTGTCTGGTCGCCCTGCTTAAAATTGTTGAACTCATTACATTTGAGTCTTGAGGGCTTCTAAGTTGTAATACTTACGGTTAAATTCCCATAGGAATTCATCCCACAACATCATCTTACATTCCTTCTAGCGCACTAATCGATTCCCACCAATAGCGGGCATCTTTCTTTAATACAAAAGCGGCGCATTGAATCTTTCTCACATCGGTGAGTTCCATAAACTCAACCCTTTGTTTGAATGGATGCTAACCATTCCTCGACCTCGAGTGGATCTGTTGATCCATCAAACTCTGGAGGTGCCATTATCTTAAACCTCACTTACAATGGTTCCCTTGGGACCATTTCTCGATACCCCATCTCACCCCTTACTAGCTCTTGGGGTTCAACCCTCTCTGTGGGTTGCTCGGGTTGGGTGGCTTGTCTTTGGGAACTGCTGGAGGGTGCTCCTCCAACTTTCTTGACCTGTATCAACCGGGTAAGCAATTCTCATCTTTGTCTGCTTTCCTCGGCTGGCTGCTATTTGCCCCCTCGGACTGCTACTTCTTGACTAGGTGCAGTCTTTGGAGGATTACATTACCTTGGGTTCTCTTTTGACGTGTACGAACCATGTTGTTGTGTCTATATTAATCAAAAGAGCAACATCGTTTGTCTAAGTGCAAGAAGACCTGCTTCTAAAGTTCCTTGACTTGCAATACTTTAAACTATCATTCATTCTCATATCAACTAGCAAAACATACATTCTATATGTTCTCCTATTATGCATGCCCCATATCATGCATATCACATCATATACAAATCATCACAAAATTAAAGGTTTTTAAGCCTTTCATTCAAATCTATTATGTATGTCCCATTCCATACATATCACATCATATATAAAACATCATTAGTCTAAGTTTCTCAATACTATTTACATAACCTTGCATCATATTTAAATAAATAAGACGCTAAGTCCTAACTTAATCCTCATCATCTAAGTGTTCCTCAGGATCCTCCTCCGGATCCTCCTCGGTGTCTTCCTCCGAATCCTCGTCGGGATCCGACTGAGGGTTACCACTAGCTTCCTCACCAACGGTCCCAACGTAGGTCCATCTTCGCTGAACGACCATAGGCTCGTCCGCTGCCTCTATCTCGGGTCTCCGTCATTGTCGAGAGGTAGTGGCTTCCACGTCATGTCTCCTAATACGGGTATTGGAAACAGGAAGTCTCGCCTAACCGCCGCTGGCCGTGTCCTTTCCTCTAGCAGCTGGTGCTCACAATGCTTCGCCTCAACAATAAATTGTGTGAGGGTCTAATCGATCGCGGAACTAGCTTGTTTGGTACTCTTCCGTCAGACCTCTCCATAGGATCGACACGCTCCTCCTCACTTAGATTAAAATTCGATTGAGCTAGTACCTCTGTCAAAACTCTCGCTATATAGGCTACAGCGGCCTCATCCGATCTCATACTCGCCCTCACCAAAGCTTGTATGATAAACTCTCAAGCTTGGGTGTGAGTCACGGCTACACTCACCTGGCTATGTGTCTCTCCACTCTTTGTGGTGCCAACTCGGATGGCATGACACGGGAAGAAACCGATGCTTCAACATGTGGCAAAAGTCCTCCCATTGCATCTCCGCTATTTCGTCCTCATCCAAAGCTTGACAAAAGATTAGGGCATTGCCCCTAACAGACTTCATTGCGAAAGTACAATCCACTCCTCTCGAGCTATGTCACAGGCTCGCATCACATACTCGACACGGTGCAGCCAATCCCTAATTCTAGTGGGATGTGAAAGCCCATCAAAGGAAGGTGGATTACAGGTGTAGAACCTAATTGTGGCTCGACCTGTAGTCAAAATAACTCTCCTTGCTCGGTGTGCAGCCTCAGTCGCCATGGGCTCTAGAGCCCTTAACTCCCGATCCACTGGTGGATGGCTATATCTAGCAGGAGTGGGTACCGACCTTTCTATTTGTCGAAACCATGTCGTTAGAAACATTCTTACCCGTCCCCACAACGTATTCTCTTGCGGTATGGGCGCTAACCGGGATGATGGATATGATCGATCCATTAGTACCTGTTCTGTCTTGCCAAAAGAAATAAGCAATTCTCAGTTTTAGTTCATAAACTAATTTACCTGGACTGCGCAGAAGCATAGGTGCGGGACTCGTCATGGCAAGAGTAGGAACGCCGCTCTGATACCAACTGTGGCGGCCCGCGCCCTCGCGGCGCGGGTGCCGTGCCTTATACTACTACTAATGGGCTAAGCTATAGTCTAATCCATTATTCGTTGTTAGACCATTGTCTCTTTAATTTACGTTCATGTGCGGGTAAATTTTTTTTTCTTTACTTTAACCATCGGGTTCTTAACATGTTATGTTGTTACACTAATAACATATCTTGCTATTACTTTAAGGATTCGGATATCATACTCGTTCCCAAAAACTTGTCTTAACTTATTACAATCCGTTGTTCTTTACTAAGACAATGGTTGTAATATCTTCTCCTTAGAACTGAACATACATACTAGTATTCTATATTACATTACTTTGCAGCGGAATTTAATTTCTAAGCGAGCGTAGTAGAGACCACTCCCGTGTACCCATGACATTTCCGCCACCCTTGCCTCCGCATGTCCATCAAGCAAACCACTATATATTGGCTGCTTACCTTGCCGTTACACACTGCACACGAGTAAGCGATGAGCTAACGCTCGGCAAGTATAAACATGCATACATCATAAACTAATAGAAATTACATTAAGAGTTATGATGTCAATATGCTTAATGTGAAACATGCTTTAAACTACTTTCTATCTTTTGTTCTTACTTCTATGGGCCTGGGCCCACCCTTCTTGTCTGGTCTAGTCGGAATCTCTACTCTTTGAAATTTTTTCTCCCTTGCGGAGGCCGGCGACCCGTCGGTCTTTTTACTTTCTTGGTCATTTCTTCTTGGCTGGTCTAGTCAGAATCTCTACTCTGTGAGATTTCCCTCCCTTGCGGAGGCCGACGTCCCGTCAGTATTAACTATGCATAAGGGTAACCATATGTCGCCCTTCTGAAATCTAGAGCATTAAGCCCTCCAAACACGTATAATCACATGTAATCACATAGACTTAGGAACATAAGTAAATTCATAGTTCTAAGTCTAACTACAACTTACTCGAGTCCAGACAAACATATATGTCTATACTTACCGGTTATCCGCTAGGATTCCCGCTCGTTGGAAGTTCTTTCTTGTTGCTTCGGCTCTCGTGCCAAAACCTGTTCCATGGAAATAGGTATTAACCACCTATTCCAAGCATCAAAATTTCTTATACTTGGATTCCTAAATCCAAATTTCAACTCATTTTCGAACTTAACCCCTCTAGGCCGAATTCTAGCTCAAGAGGTAATTTACACATATTTGTGTATCTCGGTTTCTGAATCTTAATCTATTCATTTCCGAGCTTTAAAACTATTATCCATTCTCTAGAATCGGATTACTAACTCATTGCTTACTAACTAGATTTTAGGAAATTTCGGCAGAGTTTCGCCTTGTTTTTTCTAGTTTCCCGAGTTTTCAATAACTCGTTTTACTTCCGATTTCGGTACCTGTGGTCCAGATTCACATTCCTGAACACAAATTGCTACATCAATTGAACAAAAATACATTTCCTCCATTTCTAGGGAATTTTGGATTTTTAGTGCAAATCCAAAAAAAATTGTTCAATCCTTTCAATACATGCACATTAAACTCCTATCACAGTCCCCGACAAAACCTCAGTTTCGTTTTTCAGTTTTACGGATTTTTTCCGAGATGAGTTACTATTCATAGAAACGAAAACGCAAGCAGTTTCTCATGAAAAATCCGAAATCTTACCTTGAAAAGTTGAGATTCTCCGCTAGAATGCCTCGGGTTATGTTTCTACCGAACTGAACGGAAGAAATTTCGGTGAAAACGGGTGATTCCTTGATTTTCCCTTGATTTTCTCTCTTTTTCTCTCTCTTTCTTCTTGGTCGGCCACTCTTTAGAAAATAGAACACTTTATGTTCTAATGTGCTTTCGTAGGCCACTTAAAGTGTAATAATGAATATTATAATATTATTTCTAATAATATCTCTTATTTCTTTCTAAATTAAATTAAAGAAATCCCTTTAATTCCTATAATTTAATTTGACTAATTCTAATTAAGTTTCACACTTAATTTATTGGTTCCGTGTTCCCCACATTTTTCTTATTGAGCCCAAACTTTCCGTTTTTCAAAACGAGTCTCTTTCCGGTACCGATAATTTCACACTCAGTATAGGTCCTATACTGCTTTTCTGGACTGCCGAGCACCCTGGGTCAAATTTCTCATATTCAATCCACTTCTCTTGGGTATCTCAATAGTCAATTTCTTTTTTTGAAATTTTCATTTTAAACGATCTAGAATTGCCCAAAACGCGTACCCTCGCGGTACTCGTTTTTTTTGCAGTTTCCCGCTTTAACTGACTCGGGAAAATTCTGTTTCAGGAACTTTTGCCATTTTCCTTACTTCTAATATTTCTACTCTTTTTCTAACTGGTCATTTGGTCATTTACCAAATATTTCAGTTTTTCATAACTAAAATATACCTGTTAAAATTTCTAACTTTTAACCGATATTTCACTATTCACAATTGATATTTATGAATTTTCTCTGTAAAAATATTCGTATTATAACTTTACCTCATATATAAAGTTTCTACATATCACTTTCCTGATTACATCAATATTTCTACTACTTTCTGTTCCAGGAAAAATTACAGTCAAATACCGGACTGTCCGAATTTGACTTAAAATTTTCCCGGTCATTACACATAGCTCCTATAAAAAGTCAATGATATCCTCTTATGCATTATCAGTGGATTGGAAAATACGAGCGCTCGGCCATTAGACTACTCTGTGTTATCTAATGGTTTACTGTTTGTAATAGTATGAATAGTATTTTTCCAATGGTTTGATAATGGAACATAAGATAAATGTAATCGGGAAGGTAAAACAGAACTTGACCTCAAGTCGATTATGGATATCTTATGGGGATGATATACTAATATATTGAGTCATGGACTAGAGCTGATCAGAGCTTTGTAAATATGCTATATAAATCGAGAGTGCAGCTCTAGGCTTTTAGTGGAATAGCGCTAGAGTTTTGTAATCATGAGACGGACTTGTTGGTTTACAAGTAGCATTGTTATTATAGGAGCTTGATTTATATATGTCCATCGGGTCCCTTTGCTAGCTCACATAATTTCCTGTAACAATACGGTGTATTTCCTACATATTGGTAACTTGTGTTATTTCTGTAAAAGAGGCTCAAAGTTAGTTCATGAGTGATTTATCGGGTGAATTAATTGATAAATTGATTCCGGATAAATTGGTTGAATTATTGTTTTAAGAGTTGTTTAATATGGGAAGACTATTATATGACTGTTTTGATCAGGCAATTTCTCTATTGGGTTGCTTGAATCAAAACTGAGGCTCTATGCAAGTTTCCCAGGTTGAAGAACTAGGAAAACAACTTTCGTCAGTGCAGACAGGTCGACCGGTGGGTAGACCGGTACAGGTCGACCGGTGAGTTATAACGTCTCTGTCACCGGTCGACCAGTTGCAACGTAAAATGCATGTTGACGTAGCAAAATCAACTCTGGATGCGATTAAATCTTTGAGAAACCTAATTGTTACAGAAGTATGACTTCCTAAACAATATAAATAGCCTATTAAGTCACTTTACTCATTAGATCACTTGAGAGACTTTTTGGAGGCTATTGATATGAGATTCCAAGAGGAAAAATTGTTTAATTATCAAGAATAATTTTTCTTTGGCTCTCTTGTGATTGGAAGGAGATTAAGAATACCAAGAGGAGATTAAACGAAGTGTGCCCACCCGTACACCAATCGTGGAAACGAGAATAGCAAAGAAGACCAGTTGGTTGAGGCTCTTCTGGTTGCTATTTGGAACACTTTGATTTGTCAGATGTGCAGTTTCCTGAAATCTCAAAAGGTATGATTTAGATCTTTAGTATTTATGTTATATAGCATCATGAACATGTTCTTGTTTAGATTTGATGTTGATTAAAATTTTTTAAATTTTGCTGCGCACTCGATGCCATTATTTTTCCAACAAACCTCTCTTGTTGTGATATCGTGCTGCTATTTGCCGATAGGTGACGAGACGTAGTTAGGAGTCGAGCCTCTTTTCTTCCAACAAGTCGAGTTCTTTATTCATGCCTTATGTATTGCCATTGTCGTTGTAGATAATAGTTCTTAGAGTCGGCATTTTAATTTCTACAGGGAGTACTGCCTCAACGCGATACGCCCTGGAGAAGGGTATTTCACCCGTAGTAGTTCAACTCATCATTCTGTATGCCCATAAAACCTTAGGGAGTTCCTCAGCCCATTTCCCTTTTAGATCGTCGAGTCTCTTCTTTAGGTTATACTTCAATATTTTATTGACTTCCTCGACTTGCCCATTAGATTGTGGATGTATCGGCGCCGAGAAGTCGTTTTGAATGCCTAGGCTGTCATAGAATCTGCGTGTCGAGGCATTATCGAACTGTTTCCCATTATCGGATACAATCGAGTGGGGGACTTCAAATCTGCACATAATATTGTTCCACATGAAGTTGGTGCAGGCTGCTTCCGCGGTTGTAGTCAGAGCCTTTGCCTCTGCCCACTTCGTATAGTAGTCTACTGCGATAATGGCAAACTTAAAACCTCTGGGTGCAAGGTATAATGGCCCGATTAGGTCCATCCTGCATTTGGCGAAGGGCCATGGACAGAAAATGGAGGTCAGGTTTTCCAGCGCGGCCATGACGCAGCCCTGCGCTCGGCCAGGACGCGCGCCCCAGCGCGGCTGGCAGCCCAGATTCGGGATTGGATCCCGAACAGGCCCGATGGTTTCTGAAACCCTCGTAAAGCGTGCCGACGGGCCCAGAAAATTTTTGGATCCCAAGGAAGGTGAATTCTAACCCGGAGACAAAGAATGAAGCCGAAGAATAAAGAATTCAAGAATCGAAGACCCGTTGATGTAACGGAAGAATATAATTATTGTAATTATTTATTTATTCGATTCGATTCAGTTGTAATTTATTTTTCCATGGGACGCGGTCAAATTCACCTCAATAGTTGATTGCATATATTTATATTTTATGTTGATAATTATATATTATATGTCCATGCATATAACATACCATATAGATATAATGTGCCTACTCATATGTTTTATAACATGCCATGCATACACGCGCATTCGTTATTGTTTATTTTATTTATTATAAAAGTGTTTTAGAAAAATAAAATAAAATAAGAATCATGCGCTGAAAATTGATTGAATATGATTAAATTGATTTAAGTTGCAAAATTGATTTACAAAATAATGTTACATGTGAAATTGAATTTAAGAGTTAAATTTTGGAATTTCACATATCCGAAAAATAAATTGTTTATTTTTTGATTTGAAAATCATGAGATGTTTTTCAAACAAAATATATATTTGCAAAATAATGAGTGGGAGAGGGTTATATAACAATACGACCCACTGGTCTCCATCATTAGTTCAACATGCTGAGATTTTAAAGGGGCTTCCCGGCGGCACCGATTCTGCACTCCCTACGGAAAGTGCTCTTTTGGATCAATAACAAGGTTGACTTCCTAGTGATGGGATTCAAGGATGTATTTCTAGTTTGACCTACCCTATGGTGGCACTCTAGAGTTAAGTCTATAGAATCTGAAATGATGGGTTACACTCATGAAAATATAATCAAATTCTTGATTATATTTTTGACCAAAATAACGGTAGTTGATAAATATGAAAATATGAGATATTTTGATTATATTTATTAATTGAGAAGGTCTCGGTTCAATTTGTGATATTTTGACCTACCCTACGGCGGCACTATATTCGTGGTAAATTGAATTATCGTTGGCACCCAAAATTAAGACATGATTTATGTATTTTTCATGTGCATCATGCATCATATTTAATTGTGCCAAAATTAACATGTTTTGATATTCATGCACATAAATTGATTAGATGAATATTCTATTTATTTCCAGCAATATGTCGAATCACATTATCACACTACTAGCGACTGAAAAATTAGACGGTGATAACTACGCTGAGTGGAAAAGTAACATGAACATACTATTGGTCTGCGAAGACTACAAATTTATCCTAGCGGAGGAATGTCCTCCTAAACCTGCGGCAAACGCATCCAAAACCGTTAGGGAGCCTTATGATCACTAGATTAAGGCCAACAACAAAGCAAAGTGCTTTATGCTGGCCAGTATGTGTGATGTGCTTCGCAAGAAGCATGAGGAGATGGAGACTGCTTATGAGATAATGGAGTCTCTAGAAGCCATGTTCAGCGCTCCCACTGAGAAGGCTCATTTGGATGCCGTAAGGGCTTTCATGAATGACAAGATGAAGAAAGGTTCTTCAGTTAAGGCACATGTTTTGAACATGATTGATCACCTCCACGATGCGGAGCTCAATGGTGCCAGAATCGATGAAGCCACCCAAGTTGGCATCATCTTGGAAAGCCTATCCCTTGACTTTCATGTGTTCGTGAACAATTTTGTTATGAAAAAGAAAAAGTCAAATCTCACTGAACTCATGAATGACCTGCAAAACTTCGAATCCACCAACAAAAGAAGGGGAGGAGAAGCAAACGTTGTAGTTGCATGAAGTTCTGGTAAAAATAAAAGAAAGAACTAGAACCAGGGAAAAGCGAATAAGGGAAAGACCAAGAGACCCAAGAAGGCAAGGGGCCCCATCCAAAAACCCAAAGGAAAGTGTTTTCATTGCAATGACAAAGGGGATTGGAAGAGAAACTGTCACAAGTATCTTGAGGAGCTGAAAAAAAAGGAACAAGGTAAATCAATTTTACTAGTTCTTGAAACATGTTTAGTAGAGGGTGATACCTCAGCCTGGATAATTGATTCGGGAGCAACTAATCATGTTTGTTTTTCTTTGCAGAGTCTACACCGAGCTAGCCGATGGGGACTACACGATGAAAGTGGGCAATGGCGCAAGAGTTTCGGCAAAAGCAGTGGGAGAAGTTAGACTTCGTTTTAGGGAAAATAAATTTTTAGTTTTGAACAATGTTTATTTTATTCCAGACAATTGTAGAAATTTGATTTCTGTGGCTAAGTTATTTGAATAATTATTTAAAGTTTATTTTGATAATGAATTTGTTCATATTTTTCAAAATGGTTTAAATATTTATTTTGGATATCTAGATGATGGTTTATATTGTAGAAAACCAATACCTAACTGACTATTTAATACTAAACTGTTCAGAGTTGCCAAACCTAAGAATAAAAAGCAAAAGATTTCTCACGAAAATAACACATATCTGTGGCACCTTAGTCTTGGTCATATTAACCTAAATAGGATTGAAAGACTGGTAAAGGATCGTCCTTTGCGTGAGCTAATAGTTGGCAAGCTTCCGGTATATGAATCTTGTTTGGAAGGTAAAATGACCAAGAGGCCTTTTATAGCAAAAGGAGTAAGAGCTACAGAACCCCTTCAGCTAATACATTCAGATGTATGTGGACCATTAAACGTCCAAGCTAGAGGAGGTTACGAATATTACGTCACCTTTATTGATGACTATTCGAGATATGGTTATGTTTACCTGATGCAACGGAAATCTGAAACTTTTGGAAAGTTTAGAGAATTCCGAGCAGAAGTTGAAAAACAATTAAGTAAACCAATCAAGACACTTCAATTAGATCGGGGGTGAATAATTGGACCAAGAGTTTCGGGATTTCTTGATTGAAGAAGGTGTGGTATCCCAATTGACTGCACCTGGTACACCACAACAGAATGGTGTAGCTGAAAGGAGAAATCAGACTTTGCTCGACATGATAAGATCAATGTTGAGTTATTCTTCACTGCTTACTTCTTTTTGGGGTTATGCCCTAAAAACCGCTATGTATATTATGAATCTAGTTCCATCTAAATCTGTACCTAAGACACCCCTAGAGTTGTGGAATGGTCAAAAACCTAGTTTGAGACACATTCGCATATGGGGGAGTCAGCACACGTGCTGAGGCAAAAGACCGGGAAGTTGGAACCAAGGTCAGAAGTATGCATCTTCATGGGATACCCATAAGGGACAAGAGGATGACTATTTTATAGTCAAGCAGATCAAAAGGTGTTTGTATCGACAAATGCCACTTTTCTGGTGCATGACTATATGATAGATTTTAAGCCCAGAAGTAAGATAGTATTAGAAGAGTTACTTTCTGATGAGATCGGAACACAACCGACAAGAGTTGTCAGACCACTCAAAGAAAAGACCACAGTTCCTGATCAGACTCTTACGGCACCTCGTCGTAGTGGGAGGGTAAGCAGGTTACCTGACCGTTATACCGGGGAAGCCCAAATCATCACTGCTGATGACGGTAAGGAAGATCCATCGACCTTTAAGGATGCAATGGATGATTCTGATAAGGAAGAATGGCAAGCAGCTATGAAACTCGAGATGGAGTCTATGCACTCTAACTCAGTCTGACAACTTGTAGATCTACCCGAAGGGGTAAAACCCATAGGATACAAGTGGATCTTCAAGAGAAAGAGAGGAGTGGATGGAAAAGTAGAGACTTATAAAGCAAGGCTAGTGGCTAAGGGTTATACCCAAAAGGTGGGAGTTAACTATGAGGAAACTTTCTCGCCGATAGCTATGCTTAAGTCCATCCAGATACTTCTGGCCATTGCAGCATATTTTGACTATGAGAAATGGCAGATGGATGTCAAGATAGCTTTTGTGAATGGCTATCTTGATGAAACTGATGCGAATTTATTTTGTATAATAAATTTCTGCAAGCGTACGGTGTCAAGTTTTGAGTATAAGGTGAGTGAGTATCGTCTCCACAGGGATTGGGTTTAAAATTGCCATTAAGTACCGCAATTATTGTAACTTAACTTTATCTAGGCAACCTAATAAAATGACAATTAAGAAAATAAAACAAAATAAATATGAAAATAAGAAAATAAAGTATCTATACACAAATGGTCTAGGGACTTGATTTCGCTTTATTATTCCTATGTTCATCCTATTATGTAATTGCTAATCAATTTCATTCAATTCATTAATCAAGGCTCTAATATCATCTCACAACCTCTCCCGAGTGCCTCACAAGAAATTGTATTTAAATACCCAAAACAATATCCCTATTCGAAATGAACATTTAAACACAAATTAAGCTTCGCCATTAGAATTAGAAAATAGGAATATTGATCGCCTCCCGGCCTCACAACAACCTAAATCCTAATTTAATTATCTAAGCGTTGATCTCCTCCCGGTCTCACAACAACCTAGACTATGCTTCTCAAATCTAGATAAAGAATTCAATCTCTCCCGAGCATCAAATTTGCAATCTAAAAATCATCTAACTCATTGGCCAAATAAATTAAAAGCATTAAGCATAGAGAAACATAAATGAATTGAAAATTAAATTAAATTAACAATCAACAAAATATTCAAAACATAGTTCAAATAAAACTACATCAAGTCCTAGATTTAATGTCTAGATCAACATGGAAAATAGATGAAAGAAGATAAAACCCAATATCCATTGAAGAGCTTCCAAGGACCTCCAAGATGAAGGATTTCGGCCTCCTTTTGATGTTTTCTTCACTTTTCCCGGGCCCCCTCTCTCAAATGGCAACTCTTTCCTTTTATAATGAAACATTTCGGAGCTAGGGCTTCAGACGCGCGCTACAGCCTGCGTGAATACGTGCTGCAGCGCGCGTTTTTGGAACTAGGCACGCTGCAGCGCGCGTTTTCGGTGTCAGACACAAATTTGGGCGCGCTGCAGCGCCCATTTGGTGCGCTGCAGCGCGCGTCTCTGGGGCTAGGAGCTGCAGCACACAACAGGCTCGCTCTTGCGCTTCTCCTGCTCTCTGGTCTTCTTTGCGCGTTGTAGCCTATGAAGGCTCGCTGCAGCCCGCTTTCTTGCAATCCAAAGCCTCCTCTTTTGTTCCACAAAATCCTCTTTCACATCCTATTTTCATTGATTCACAAGTTAGGCAAATATTCTTCTTTTCTTCATGCAAAATCATCCAAGTTGGCATTTATTTATATTTCCTATAAAAAAACACACGAGAGACATTAAACTAACAAAAATGCTTGAAAACTTATAAATATTCAAGCTTAAAAGTACTTGATTTGTTGGTAGAAATACCCGTCATCAGAAACCATCTATATGAATCAGCCAGAGGGTTACATTACATAGAGGAAGGCCAACAGCAGAAAGTCTGCAAACTGCAAAGGTCCATTTATGGACTAAAGCAGGCTTCTAGATCATGGAACATCAGGTTTGATGAGGCTGTAAAGTCTTATGGATTTGATCAAAACATTGATGAACCATGCGTCTACAAGTACAAGAAAGAAGAGAAAGTGGTCTTCTTAATTCTTTATGTCGATGACATCCTACTCATTGGGAATGATGTGGGAATGATGACAAATGTAAAGGAGTAGTTAGCCAACCAATTCCAAATGAAAGATTTAGGAGAGGCAAGCTATGTTCTTGGGATCAAGATTATTCGAGATCGCAAGAAAAGCTTTTGGCATTATCACAAGCATCTTATATAGACAAAGTGTTGTCTAGGTATTCAATGCAAAACTCCAAGAAAGGGAATTTGCCTTCTAGGCATAGTATTCATCTTTTTAAGGAGCAATGTCCAAAGACCCCACAATAGGAAGAAGATATGAGACGGTATCCCTATGCTTCGGCTGTGGGAAGCCTTATGTATGCCATGTTGTGTACAAGACCAGATATCTGCTATGCAGTGGGAGTAGTCAGTCGCTACCAGTCTAACCCAGGATTGGATCATTGGGTTGCAGTAAAGTGTATTCTCAAGTATCTTAGGAGAACGAGAAACTATATGTTGGTATATTCCAGAGAAGATCTGTCTCTCACTGGATACACAGATTCTGATTTCCAATCGGATAGAGATAGTCGATGGTCGACATCTGGATATGTGTTCACTCTTAATGGAGGAGCCGTGGTATGGAGAAGTATAAAGCAAAAGTGTGTTGCTGACACTACCATGGAAGCTGAATATGTTGCATTTTGTGAAGCCGCAAAAGAAGCTACGTGGCTCAGGAAGTTCTTAACTGATCTGGAAGTTCTTCCAGATATGGATAAGCCAATTAAGCTCTACTGTGACAACAGTGGAGCGGTAGCTAATTCAAAGGAACCTAGAAGCCATAAGAGTGTGAAACATATAGAAAGGAAATATCACCTGATCAGAGACATTGTGAATAGAGGCGATGTAGCGGTTCTGAAGATTGCGTCAGAGGACAACCTTGCTGACCCGTTCACAAGACATTGCCATTGAATGTATTTGATCGGCACTTAGATGGATTTGGGATTAGAGACATGACACACCTGCTTTAGGACAAGTAGGAGATTGTTGGGAATAATGTCCTAGAAGCATGAGATGTGAAAGGATATTTATTATTTATTTAATAAAAGAGTTTATTCATCATTTTATGTGCATATATTTATGAATATTTTCTGAATATCAAATAAAATTCCTTGATTATTTATGTAACCTTAAACATGGTATATAAGTGTTGTATACGAGAGGATAATGTTTAAGGATAATAATCAAAAGTAATTGTTCAAAATGAATTTAATTAAAGTTCGGAATCTTTAATTAAAACATTATTAATACATGTCATTCCCATTTATAATGGAATGGTGTTATCCGCACTGTTAATATGGTGAGATATTGAATGAGTGTATTTCGCATAATGAGACTATGTGGAACATGGACGCAGACACAATATGAATTTCTACTAATTTTCGTTAAACATAGAAATTTTAATTGAGTCTACCGATGGTCATATATAGGATAATCTTAATCCTGAGTTCTTAGCAAACAACTATTTATGGATTTATGTCTTGTGATTTACTCGGTACGGATTCCGAGACCCTGAATCCTATTTCTTGTATTTTGGAGACATAATAAAATAGGTAGCTGGGAATGTTATTATACGAGATAGAATCCATTCCTTCTTCAGAAAAGAAGCAGCTAAATAATTCTCTTGAGTGTTGATTCGGTACTTGGATTAGTAAGAGCGCTCTGGTTCATGAATGTGTTTTATGAATCACTATCCATTAGAGAATCAATGGTACTCAAGGATAAAGATGTAATTAGAGAGGTTAACGGATACTACCTAACTCTAATTATGAATTATTTATGGAGGATTGATCTATATGTAATGACTATATCAAATGGACACTTCTCAGTTTAGAAGTAATTAATGTCTATAATTTCGAGAGTTCAATTCCAAGTTTATAGTGGAGTAACTATTGGAATTAATAGAATTAATTAATTAATTAAAGTGTTTAATTAATTATTAATTTTATTGGAGCTCGGGATTATAGGTCCATTAGTCCCCGCATCGTCCTTGTAATTCTACCAGACACAAAGGGTAAAATGGGAATTTTAGAACTACGGAATTCTAAAATTAAATACTCAAAAAATAATTAATTGAGAATTAATTATTATTTAAATAATGTGATTATTTAAATTTGAATTTGAACATATCTAGATTTATCCATTTAAACTTTTTTGATAAGTTGTTCAATTTAGAATTCAAATTAATTTAAGTTTGACTTAAATTCGAATTTGAATCTGAATTAAAATTGGACTACTGGATAAAAGATAAAATCTCTTCCTTCCCTATTTGATATAGGTGCCACACACAGGGATAAAGCCCTAGAGGGTGGCCGGCCACTAAAGGATAAGGGGAAGGGATTTTTTGTTCCAAATTCAAAATTGGAGAAGAGGATTTGATTCTGTTTTGAAGTTTGACTTCTATTCTTTAAATATGAGAAAGATAGAAAATTGTAAACCAATTTTGAATCATATTATTCAACCCTAATTGAGAGGTGGCCGAATTTTCTCATTGGAAAAAAGAGAGCAAACTTTTTTCTCCAAAAAATTTCACATCGTGCATGCGTTGGTGCTTGTTGAAATTCGAGTGTTTAAGAAACCTGTTTTGTCTCACGTGTGCCCACACACATGTCTACATGGAATCAAGGAATTGATGTGGAAGACTTTGGTATTGAAACACATAGCTTGGAGCAAGGACTGTTCGTGGTTAAAGAAATTCAAGTTATCATCCGAGTCGGTTCCAGGTATTTTTTTGATTGATTCTTGAATTATATAAATTAATGCGGTTAATTTATTCGTGCATAAATTAATATAATCTATAGAGCATGTCAAAAATTTTATAAAAATTTTTGTTATACACAATCTGCTATTTACGACGCTTCCGCCGCTGAATTCGATTCGGCAACCAACACTTGGCGGCTGGCGGCGAGGCTTAAAGCTTCCCTAATTTATTTTTTTTTACTGCTGCCTGTAATTATATAATATTGGACTTCTTTGCATTTCATTTGTTTTTTATGAAGAAAGAAGATTTCATATTTGCTCGTTGTTTCTCTTTAGAAGAGTAAATATTTTCACCCCTTGGGGTCGTCGCCTTTAATTTACTAAGTGTTTGCCTCTTCTCCTCGGAGGAGTCGATGCTAATTTTACTCCTTAGGATCGTCATCTTAGAAAATCCCTTAAAATTTTGCTAAGTGTTCGCCTCTCCTCCTTGGAAGAGTCGGCACTAATTTTTCCCTTGGGGTTGTTGTGTCATTTTTCAGCGATCCGTAGACCATTGCCCCCCATGTCTGTTTAATATACTTTGGTTTTTTAAGCAGACACGTTATTAAGGGGTGGATTCCTTTCTTTCTATAAACACATCAATTTATTTAAATTGTAAAAAATATACAATTGGGATGCGTAAGAATTACATACACTATTGGTAGTATTGCCTTAGCTGTTCTGTATTCCATGGGTGTTGAATTCTTTTGCCGGTAAGGCTTTCCAAAATGTAAGTGCCAGGACGTGACACTTCCCTTATATGGTAGGGCCCTTCCCAAGTTGGGCCTAGCAGACCAGTATTCTTGGGCTTCATACTTTGCATTACCCTCTTTAACACTAGGTCTCCTACGATGAACCTTCTTTGTCAAACTCTCTTGTTGTAATATTATGCTGCTATTTGCTGATAGGTGACGAGACGTAATTGGGAGTCGAGCCTCTTTCCTTCCAACAAGTCGAGTTCTTTATTCATGCCTTATGTATTGCCATTGTCGTTGTAGATAACAGTTCTTAGAGTCGGCGTTTTAATTTCTATAGGGAGTACTACCTCGATGCCATACGCCATGGAGAAGGGTGTTTCACCTGTAGTAGTTCGGTTCGTCATTCTGTATGCCCATAAAACCTTGGGGAGTTCCTCGCCCCATTTCCCTTTTAGATCGTCGAGTCTCTTCTTTAGGGTATACTTTAATATTTTATTGATTACCTCTTCTTGCCCATTAGATTGTGGATATATCGGCACCGAGAAGTCCTTTCGAATGCCTAGGCTATCACAAAATCTGCATGTTGAGGCATTATCGAACTGTTTCCCATTATCGAATACTATCGAGTGGGGGACTTCGAATCTGCACACAATGTTGTTCCTCATGAAGTTGGTGCAGGCTGGTTCCGTGGTTGTAGTCAGAGCCTTTGCCTCTGCCCACTTCGTATAGTAGTCTACTGCGACGATGGCAAACTTAAAGCCTGTGGGTGCAAGGTGTAATGGCCCGATTAGGTCCACCCCCCATTTGGCGAAGGGCCATGGACTGAAAATGGAGGTCAGGTTTTTTGGGGGTGCTCTAGGAATTGTGGCATATCTTTGGCACTTATCACAATGTCGAGTGTATTGGAACGCTTTTGCTTAATTATTTACAGATAAAAAGCAGTGTAAAAAGCCACACAAAAATAAGCCATGAAAGCCATATTTTCAAACCACTCGGAGCCAAGCTCACAGCCGAGCCGCACAAGCCGATCAGAGAGAGAGAGAGAGCCGAGTAGCTTAGCCGAGCCAACATCAGCTCGTGGACCCCACCACTCAGTGCAGGAATCCGCGCGCGCTTCTTTCCGCCATCTCACGCTTCACACGTCACCAGCACGCCGCACATCAGACCGCGCGTTCCTTCCACACAGCCGTTAGCGCGCGTCCGAGCTTCAATCCGCGTGGGTCCCGCACGACAGCAACAGACCTGCTGCCTTCTCTGCGTGTGCCACCTGTCCAACGCGGGCCCTCCACACTGACCGCGCCAGCACACGCCAACCAATCCTCATGCGACACGTGGCACGATTCTCTTCAGTTCCAATCACGTTGCGACACGTGTCCGAGGCGGTGATCAATCCGGATTTCTTCTCCTCAAATTACCGGATTTCTTCTCCAAATTAAATATGTGATTTCTCCTAATTTATGTGTAATTTTATTGTGTTTCCTTTTCTTTTGTAATTTTCTAGTTTTATAATTTATTTCCTTATTTGACAGGCAACCTCTGAACACTATAAATAGAGGGGTTGGCCTTAGGTTTTAGAAAGCTTTTGATTATTTCAGTTTTCTGCTGTCTTGTTGTCAGTGTCATATTTTCTCTCTAGAACTTGTGAGAATGTTTTGCAAGATAGGCTAGAGTTTTCTTGGTGAGGTTAGAGATGAACTTTTGTTGAGTGACCCAATTCGGGGTTTTGATTCCTTGTGCTTCAACATCTGAATGAATTAAATCTCATCTATTTTTTTATTACTTTTCAAAATATTGTGTGCCAATTTTTATATAAGTTCAGTCACGCTTTTCTTATGTAATTCTGTCATGCAATGTTTTGTTATTCAAATTATTTTACAAATTGTCTTTTACTGCAATATTGTCATATTGATATATTGTCGATTTAAGATAACTTTTAATAATAATATTTCCGGAGTCAACATAGAGATTTAATCTATTCAGTTCTTTTATTTTGTGAATCAAAACTGGAATTGGTGAACGAAACATTAGGGATTCTCGATACCTTACCATTTTTATTATTGAATTTTCTTCATACAGATTTTCTCCTTTCTATTTTATTTGCAACAAAATCTCAAAAACTCTTCATCTTTCTTTAATTCACTTTTCTCTAATGCTCTCATTCAGTTAGACATTCTTGTTATTTTTGTTATCTCTCTGTGGATACGACCGCCCTTCTGTGCTACAATTGACCGCTTGTGAACATCACTTTTGGGCGTCAATCAAATTTTGGCGCCATTGCCGAGGAGATGCTTCTAGCAAGATTGATCAGTAGATTTTGAGCTAAAAAGGTAAGTACAATTTTTTTTTATTTTATTTGATTTTATTTTATTATTATTATTTTTTTGTCTGCGTAATCTGTTTCTTAACTAAAAAAAAAAAATCTTTGGTTTCCGTGTCTATTCACGGAAGTGTTGCCGAAGTGTTGCTGATTTGATTTGATATTCATTATTATTATATTATATTTTATATGTATATATATATTTAGTTTGTTGTTTAGCGTCTTTAGTTTCTTAAAACCAAAAAAAAAAGGGGGTCCTTTTATATATATTTTTTTATTTCCGTAGTTTAGGTTGCTGAAGAAAAAAAAAACACATTGCTAATTTTATTTTCTCTTTTTTAGTTTTGGAATTAACTGTGATTTGATTTTGTAATGTTTTATTTTTGGTAAATTAGGATTTTATTTTAATTTCCTCATTTGTATATTTTAATTGTTGCCTAATTTAATTTTTCCCTTTATAGTTTCATTACTTAAGATGGTAATTAATTGACTAATTTAGATTCCTAATCTAGGATTTTCATAATTTGGTAGATTTAGGCTTTTGACTTTAGGAATAGTTTCCATTAATTAGACTACATTTCATAATTTACTCAATAAAATTTAATAATTGATTTTGAGAATAATTGTGTGGTTACGTGGAAAGTAGAATCTGAGGGAGTTCTGTCTAGGAAAGTTTGTTCTTAAGCGGTCCTCGCCCCATCAATCTTTCCTGGGAACGTTGCTTTGTCTAGGAGACTATTCATTGAGCCAAGAGCTATAGTCTTTCCTGGGAGCACTCTCGGTGATTACAATTTACGTTACTATATAATTATTTTCTTTTTGATTAAAAAAAAACAAAAAAAAATTAAAAAAAAAGAGTCGCTTAGGGTGAATGCATCGATATAGAGATGAACTAGGGAGATTTGCTCAACGTCCAGATTTAGAAACCCCTAGTGAAATTCTATCCGACTCGTCTTCTACGTCTCCGTCTTCACACTCGTCTTTGGAATTCGCACTTCAAAATCTATTTGCAATGGCACAACACGAGGAAGTTCAACCTAGGACATTGCAAGATTATCTGCACCCAACGCACACGGCCACCCCATCGTGCATCATGTTCCCGCCAAATGCACCGCCTACGGATTTAGAGCCGGGCATGATTGCACTTCTCCCAACCTTTTAACGGATTAGAGAACGAGAACCCCTATGTACACATCCGGGAATTTGAAGAGGTGGTGGCCACCTTTCACAACCGTGCTGAGGCCGCAAACACCGTTAGATTAAAGTTTTTTCCTTTTTCTCTGAAGGACAAGGCCAAAAGCTGGTTGTATTCTCCTAGGCCCAAGTCTATTGGTACGTGGGAAGAAATTGTTGGTTGCCGAATCGAATTCGGTGGCGGAAACGCAGCGGAAAGGCAGATCGTGTATAACAAAAATTTTCATAAAACTTTTAAGATACTCTATAGATTATATTAATTTATGCACCAATAAATTAATATCATTAATTTATAGGATTCAAGGATCAACTGAAAAAATACCTTGTAGCCGACTCGGATGATATCTTGATTTTCTTTGACCACGAACAGTCCTTGCTCCAAGCTTTGTGTTTACAACACCAAAGTCTTCCACGTCAATTTATTGATTCCACGTAAACGTGTGTGTGTGCACATGTAAGACAAAACGGTTTCTTAAACACTCGAATTTCCACAAACACCAACGCATGCACGATGTGGAATTTTTGGAGAAAAAATATTTTTCACTCTTTTTCCCTATATGAGAATTTTGGCCACACCTTCTTTAGGGCTGAAAATATGTCAAAAATTGTTGTTACAATGTTCTATCTATCTCATATTTAAAGAGCAGCAGTCAAACTTCAAAATAGGATCAAATCCTTATCTCCAATTTTGAATTTGGAACAAAAAATCCCTTCCCCTTATCCTCCTAATGGCCGGCCACCCTAGGGATTTATCCCTTTGTGTGTGGCACCTAAATAAGATAGGGAAGGAAGATATTTTATCAATTATCCAGTAGTCCAATTTTAATTGATTCAAATTGAATTTAAGTCACACTTAAATTAATTTGAATTCTAAATTAAACAACTTATCAAATAAGTTTAAATGGATAAATCTAGATATGTTCAAATTCAAATTTAAATAATCTCATTATTTAAATAATAATTAATTCTTAATTAATTATTCTTTGAGTATTTAATTTTAGAATTCGTAATTCTAAAATTCCCATTTTGCTTTTTGTGTCCGGTAGAATTACAAGGACGACGTGGGGACTAATGGACCTATAATTACGAGCTCTAATAAAATTAATAATTAATTAAACACTTTAATTAATTAATTAATTCTATTAATTCAATAGTTACTCCACTATAAACTTGGAATTGCACTCTCGGAATTATAGACATTAATTACTTCTAAACTGTGAAGTGTCCATTTGATATAGTCATTGCATATAGATCGATCCTCCATAAATAATTCATAATTAGAGTCGTAGAACCGTTAACCTCTCTAATTACATCTTTATCCTTGAGTACCATTGATTCTCTAATGGATAGTGATTCATAAAACACATTCATGAACCAGAGCGCTCTTACTAATCCAAGTACCGAGTCAACACATAATCTCATTATGCGAAATACACTCATTCAATATCTCGCCATATTAACAGTGCGGATAACACCGTTCCATTCTAAATGGGAATGACATGTATTAATAATGTTTAATTAAAGATTCCAAACTTTAATTAAATTCATTATGAACAGTTACTTTTGATTATTATCCTTAAACATTATCCTCTTGTATATAACACTTATATACAATGTTTAAGGTTACATAAATAATCAAGGAATTTTATTTGATATTCATAAAATATTCATAAATATATGCACATAAAATGATGAATAATCTATTTTATTAAATAAATAATAAATATACTTTTACATCTCATGCTTTCAGGACACTATTCCCAACAATCTCCCACTTATCCTAAAGCAGGTGTGTCATGTCTCTAATCCCAAATCCATCTAAGTGCCGATCAAAAACATTCAATGGCAATGTCTTGGTGAGCGGGTCGACAAGGTTGTCCTCGACGCGATCTTGAATCGCTACATCGCCTCTATCCACAATGTCTCCGATCGGTGATATTTCCTTTCTATATGTTTCGCACTCTTATGGCTTCTAGGTTCTTTTGAATTAGCCCTTTGCTCCCTTTGTTGTCACAGAAGAGCTTAATTGGCTTATCCATATCTGGAACAACTTCGAGATCAGTTAAGAACTTCCTGAGCCATGTAGCTTCTTTTGCGGCTTCACAAGCTGCAACATATTCAGCTTCCATGGTGGAGTCAGCAACACACTTTTGCTTTACACTTCTCCATACCACAGCTCCTCCATTAAGAGTGAACACAGATCCAGATGTCGACCGTCGACTATCTTTATCTGATTGGAAATCAAAATCTATGTATCCGGTGAGAGATAGATCTTCTTCGGAATATACCAACATATAGTTTCTCGTTCTCCTAAGATACTTGAGAATACACTTTACTGCAACCCAATGATCCAATCCTGGGTTGGATTGGTAGCGATCGACTACTCCCCCGCATAGCGAGATATCCGGGTCTTGTACACAACATGGCATACATAAGGCTTCCCACGGCCGAAGCGTAGGGATACCTTCTCATATCTTCTTCCTGCTGCGGGGTCTTTGGACATTGCTCCTTAGAAAGATGAATACCATGCCTAGAAGGCAAATTCCCTTTCTTGGAGTTTTGCATCGAATACCTACACAACACTTTGTCTATTTAAGGTGCTTGTGATAACGCCAAAAGCTTTTTCTTGCAATCTCGAATAATCTTGATCCCAAGAACATAGCTTGCCTCTCCTAAATCTTTCATTTGGAATTGGCTGGCTAACCACTCCTTTACATCTGTCATCATCCCTACATCATTCCCAATGAGTAGGATGTCATCGACGTAAAGAATTAAGAAGACCACTTTCTCTTCTTTCTTGTACTTGTAGACGCATGGTTCATCAACGTTTTGATCAAATCCATAAGACTTTACAGCCTCATCAAACCTAATGTTCCATGATCTAGAAGCCTGCTTCAGTCCATAAATGGACCTTTGCAATTTGCAGACTTTCAGAAAAGCTGTCTTGACGTCCATCTGCCATATCTCATAGTCAAAATATGCTGCAATGGCCAGGAGTATCCGGATGGACTTAAGCATGGCTACTGGCGAGAAAGTTTCCCCATAGTCAACTCCCTCCTTTTGGGTATAACCCTTAGCCACTAGCCTTGCTTTAAAAGTCTCTACTTTTCCATCCGCTCCTCTCTTTCTCTTGAAGATCCACTTGCATCCAATGGGTTTTACCCCTTCGGGTAGATCTACAAGTTGCCAGACTGAGTTAGAGTGCATAGACTCCATCTCGAGTTTCATAGCTGCTTGCCATTCTTCCTTATTAGAATCATCCATCGCATCCCTAAAGGTCGATAGATCCTCCTTACCGTCATCAGCAGTGATGATTTGGGCTTCCTCGGTATAACGGTCGGGTAACCTGCTTACCCTCCCACTACGACGAGGTGCCGTAGGAGTCTAATCAGGAACTGTGGTCTTTTCTCTGAGTGGTCCGACAACTCTTGTCGAATGTGGTCCGATCTCATCGGAAACTAACTCTTCTAATACTATCTTACTTCTGGGCTTGAAATCTATCATATAGTCATGCTCCAGAAATGTGGCATTTGTCGATACAAACACCTTTTGATCTGCTTGACTATAAAACAGTCCTCCTCTTGTCCCTTGTGGGTATCCCACAAAGACGCATACTTCTAACCTTGGTTCCAACTTCCTGGTCTTTTGCCTCAGCACGTGTGCTGGACTCCCCCATATGCGAATGTCTCTTGATGACGGGTATTTCTACCAACAAATCAAGTACTTTTAAGCTTGAATATTTGTAAGTTTTCAAGCATTTTTGTTAGTTTAATGTCGTTTGTGTGTTTTTTATAGGAATTATAAATAAATGTCAACTTGGATGATTTTGCATGAAGAAAAGAAGAATATTTGCCTAACTTGTGAATCAATGAAAAGAGGATGTGAAAGAGGATTTTGTGGCACAAAAGAGGAGGCTTTGGATTGCAAGAAAGCGGGCTGCAGCGTGCCTTCATAGGCTGCAGTGCGCAAAGAAGACCAGCGCGCTCAGCATGTCCTGCCCCAGAGACACGCGCTGCAGCGCGCCCCAGTCCGCTTCTCTGCCAAAAGACGCAGGCTGCAGCGAGTTTTCACGCAGGCTGCAGCGCGCCTAGGCCCAAAAACGCGCGCTGCAGCGCGTAATCACGCAGGCTGTAGCGCGCATCTGAAGCCCTAGCTCCGAAGTGTTTCATTATAAAAGGAAAAAGTTGCCATTTGAGAAGGGGGCTCGGAAAAGTGAAGAAAACATCAAAAGGAGGCCGAAAGCCTTCATCTTGGAGGTCATTGGAAGCTCTTCAATGGATATTGGGTTTTATCTTCTTTCATCTATTTTTCCATGTTGAGCTAGACATTAAATCTAGGACTTGATGTAGTTTTATTTGAACTATGTTTTGAATATTTTGTGGATTGTTAATTTAATTTCATTTTTCAATTCATTTATGTTTCTCTATGCTTAATGCTTTTAATTTATTTGGCCAATGAGTTAGATGATTTTTAGATTGCGAATTTGATGCTCGGGAGAGATTGAATTCTTTATCTAGATTCGAGAAGCATAGTCTAGGTTGTTGTGAGACCGGGAGGAGATCAACGCTTAGATAATCAAATTAGGATTTAGGTTGTTTTGAGGCCGGGAGGCGATCGACATTCCTATTTTCTAATCACAAAGGCGAAGCTTAATCTGTGTTTAAATGTTCATTTCGAATAGGGATATTGTTTGGGGTATTTAAATGCAATTTCTTGTGAGGCACTCGGGAGAGGTTGCAAGATGATATTAGAGCCTTGATTAATGAATTGAATGGAATTGATTAGCAATTACATAATAGGATGAACATAGGAATAATAAAGCGAAATGAAGTCCCTAGACCATTTGTGTATAGATACTTTATTTTCTTATTTTCATATTTATTTTGTTTTATTTTCTTAATTGTCATTTTATTAGGTTGCCTAGATAAAGTTAAGTTACAATAATTGCGGTACTTAATGGCAATTCTAAACCCAATCCCTGTGGAGACGATACTCACTCACCTTATACTCAAAACTTGACACCGTACGCTTGCGGAAATTTATTACACAAAAATAATATGCATCAAGTTTTTGGCGCCGTTGCCGGGGATTGGAATTTGAAATTGTTGTTAATATTGTGAGTACATAACTTGATTTTAATTTAGGCTTTTATTTTTCATCTTTAATCTTTTGTTTTATTTTTGTTTTCTCTTGTTTTACGAGGTACTTGGAGATGGTTGATCGACAAGTCCTCTTAAGATTTGCTCAACGAGACTCCGAGCCATTTTTAGTGCTTTGGAGAGATATAAGGAACTGCTCATTCAGTTTCCCCACCATGGTTTTCGAGGGAGGTGCAACTACGAATCTTCCTCGACGGATTAGATGTCATAACAAGAATGTGGGTGGAAAGAGGAAATGGTACCACCTCTTTTCACCAACTATCCGCGGATGAAGCTTATTGGTTGTTGGAAGACATGGCCGATGTTAACTATCGGTATTGGAGGTATTCAACAAACCACCACGGTTTTGAGGATAGCTCCAACAACCGGAACCACGGCTTGACACCCCCCGTCACCAAGCGGAGTCTTCTACCTCACTTGAAGACCTTGTCGCCCAATTTTCGGAGGAGACAAGACTCGTGATAGAGAAGTTAGAAAGGATGGAGGCGCTCGACCAACTTCACGAGGAAATGGAGACAAATCTAGCGGAGTTGTTTAGGTTGATGCTAATTCCAGATGAATCTGCTAACGCCATGAATAGGGAACCACAAGAGGAGGAATGGGAGTTATTTGAAGATGACTCTTTGAGAGAGGAGGAGACTCAACAATTGGTTGGTGAAAAATTTCAAGAAGAAATCAATGAGTCTCCATCCCTCGAGATCCCCATTGTCGTGCCACCCCCGGTTGAGAAAGATCACATCTACGAAGACCCAATGTGGCCGGCAATTCCCCCACTATCTCGAACGCCGTTCTTCCAAGCATACCAAGCTTATGATCCTGAGCCGAGTCGAGTTGAGCAAATGAACCAAAAACTGCCAAATCTCACCAAGCTTGAGGGTGTAAAGAATCAAGACCCATGCGTTGTGTTGTATGACACGTACTATGGGTGAAAGCCACTCTTTGATGAGTTGGCTCGGCATAGGAATAATTGACCCTAAAGACGCAATTTATGGAGGAGAGCCCCGCCCCAACCCGAGTTATGTCATCATGCCCGGTGCATCATCGCCAACCATACTAGGAGGCGAGATTGTCTCGCCTCCCCGGTACGTGTTCTTATTCCCTTGTAATTAATTTTAATGATTGCTTGATTTTGAGTTTGGGGGTGAGACACTTTGTGGTTGATTTGAGTGGATTTTGAGCATTACTTTTGAGTTGGTTGTTATGACTTGTCTCCATTGAGTTGTGTTCTTTTGGCCATGTTTTTACTTGTTTTTATTTTAGGTTGTTTGAATAAATTGTGAGTTTTGTTGAGATGAAATGACTGGATAATAATGATGAGTATAGTCACTTGATGCTTTCTTAGGTCTTTTGAAATGTATTTCATTGAGATTTCTGTGTGCTCGACTCGCATTGATTGAAATTCACTCTTGACTCTCTACTTTTGAGCACCATGAATCATGATCACTTGACCTGTTGAGCATTTGGAGAACATTTATGTGCATTAGGTAGACTTTGATATCTCATAAACACTAGAACCCATTTGAGTGAAACTTGAGACGAAATTGTCGGTTTAGTGTCATTGGAGAGATGATTAAGGCATTTTATTTGGATTGATTGGGCCTTTGAAGCAAACCCTTGAAAATAAAATTCATCATTTGTTCACCCCCTTTGAGCCATATTGCTTACTTCATTCATCACCCATGTTTGTACATTAAAACCACCAAATGCACTTTCACTTCCTAAACCCATCACTAATAGGCATGATTGCATTAAAAGCTAAGATTGAGAGTGAGTGTGGGTTATGTTTGGGAAATCATTAGTGGATTGGCTTGTGATGTTATTTATTTTATTTTTTTTTTATTTTCAATTCAAAAAAAAAATAAATAAAAGAAAAAAAATAAAGAAAAAAAATATATAAAAAAAAGTCAATTGGATGAGGAATTGAGTTACCATTTCCATTTCTTTACAACATTGGGGACAATGTTGAGTTTGAGTTTGGGGGTGTGATCTTTATTTCTCAAATTTTTGTGGTTTTTATTTCTTTTTGGGTTCGATTGAAAGTGAATGTATGCTGAAAAGAGGAGTTGGTGAAATTTTTTTCTTTTCTTTTCTTGGAAATCATGTGAGATCCATGAGTGGTGATACATGCCTAGGGTGATTTGAGCCTAAAAATTCTAATCTCATCTACCTTTTACCCTAGCCATACATTACAACCTTCAAAAGTCCTTTTGATCTTCAATGACAAGTGAACCTTTATTAGTGGAGAGTGACACAAAAAAAAAATGGGCCTATGGTAGTTCTTATTAAGATATCACTTATAGTCTCCTTGGCTCATAGGTCTATCCGGATCTTATTTGGTTGATTGAGATTGATTGTGCACACACTTACACTTTGAGAGTCTTGAGTGGAGTGAAATTGATGCTTGATGTTGAAATTCTAGATAATCTCAATGTTTGCATTTCCTTCGAGCTTAGAGCATTATGTGGCTTTGGAGATACATGCACAGTTGTTGACTCGATACATAACTCACACTTTCTTTTTCGTTTGTTTCTTAGTACTTGATTCGTGTTTTCTTTTTTCTTTCTTTTCTTTTGCTTGAGGACAAGCAAATGTTCAAGTTTGGGGGTATTTGATGACGGCTATTTCTACCAACAAATCAAGTACTTTTAAGCTTGAATATTTGTAAGTTTTCAAGCATTTTTGTTAGTTTAATGTTGTTTGTGTGTTTTTTATAGAAATTATAAATAAATGTCAACTTGGATGATTTTGCATGAAGAAAAGAAGAATATTTGCCTAACTTGTGAATCAATGAAAAGAGGATGTGAAAGACGTTTTTGTGGCACAAAAGAGGAGGCTTTGGATTGCAAGAAAGCGGGCTGCAGCATGCCTTCAGAGGCTGCAGCGCGCAAAGAAGACCAGCGCGCCCAGCGTGTCCTGCCCCAGAGACACGCGCTGCAGTGCACCGATGGGCGCTGCAGCGCGCCCCAGTCCGCTTCTCTGCCAAAAGACGCAGGCTGCAGCGAGTTTTCACGCAGGCTGCAGCGCGCCTAGGCCCAAAAACGCGCGCTGCAGCGCGTAATCACGCAGGCTGCAGCGCGCATCTGAAGCCCTAGCTCCGAAGTGTTTCATTATAAAAGGAAAAAGTTGCCATTTGAGAAGGGGGCTCGGAAAAGTGAAGAAAACATCAAAAGGAGGCCGAAAGCCTTCATCTTGGAGGTCATTGGAAGCTCTTCAATGGATATTGGGTTTTATCTTCTTTCATCTATTTTTCCATGTTGAGCTAGACATTAAATCTAGGACTTGATGTAGTTTTATTTGAACTATGTTTTGAATATTTTGTGGATTGTTAATTTAATTTCATTTTTCAATTCATTTATGTTTCTCTATGCTTAATGCTTTTAATTTATTTGGCCAATGAGTTAGATGATTTTTAGATTGCGAATTTGATGCTCGGGAGAGATTGAATTCTTTATCTAGATTCGAGAAGCATAGTCTAGGTTGTTGTGAGACTGGGAGGAGATCAACGCTTAGATAATCAAATTAGGATTTAGGTTGTTTTGAGGCCGGGAGGCGATCGGCATTCCTATTTTCTAATCACAAAGGCGAAGCTTAATTTGTGTTTAAATGTTCATTTTGAATAGGGATATTGTTTTGGGTATTTAAATGCAATTTCTTGTGAGGCACTCGGGAGAGGTTGCAAGATGATATTAGAGCCTTGATTAATGAATTGAATGGAATTGATTAGCAATTACATAATAGGATGAACATAGGAATAATAAAGCGAAATGAAGTCCCTAGACCATTTGTGTATAGATACTTTATTTTCTTATTTTCATATTTATTTTGTTTTATTTTCTTAATTGTCATTTTATTAGGTTGCCTAGATAAAGTTAAGTTACAATAATTGCGGTACTTAATGGCAATTCTAAACCCAATCTCTGTGGAGACGATACTCACTCACCTTATACTCAAAACTTGACACCGTACGCTTGCGGAAATTTATTACACAAAAATAATATGCATCATGTCTCAAACTAGGTTTTGACCATTCCACAACTCTAGGGGTGTCTTAGGTATAGATTTAGATGGAACTAGATTCAGAATATACATAGCGGTTTTTTGGGCATAACCCCAAAAAGAAGTAGGCAGTGAAGAATAACTCAACATTGATCTTATCATGTCGAACAAAGTCCGATTTCTCCTTTCGGCCACACCATTCTCTTTGTGGTGTACCAGTGCGATCAATTGGGATACCACACCTTCTTCAATCAAGAAATCCCGGAACTCTTGGTCCGGTATTCACCCCTCGATCCGATCAAGTGTCTTGATTGGTTTACCTAATTGTTTTTCAACTTCCGCCGGAATTCTCTAAACTTTCCATAAGTTTGATTTTCGTTGCATCGTAAACATAACCATATCTCGAATAGTCGTCAATAAAGGTGACGTAATATTCGTAACCTCCTCTAGCTTGGACGTTTAACGGTCCACATACATCTGAATGTATATCAGCTGTAGGGGTTACGTAGCTCTTACTCCTTTTGCTGTAAAAGGTCTCTTGGTCATCTTACCTTCCAAACAAGATTCACAGACTGGAAGCTCGCCAACTTTTAGCTCACGCAAAGGACCATCCTTTACCAATTTTTCAATCCTATTTAGGTTAATGTGACCAAGTCTAAGGTGCCACAGATATGTGTTATTTTCGTGATAAATCTTTTGCTTTTTATTCTTAGGTTCGGAAACTCTGAACATTTCAATATTAAGCAGTGAGTTAGGTATTGGTTTTATATAATATAAACCATCATCCAGACGTCCAGAACAAATATTTAAACCATTTCGAGAAATATGAACAAATTCATTATCAAAATAAACTTTAAATAATTGTTCAAATAATTTAGCCACAGAAATCGAATTTCTACGAATGTCTGGAATAAAATAAACATTGTTCAAAACTAAAAATTTATTTTCCTAAAACGAAGTCTAACTTCTCCCCACCGCTTTTTTGCCGAAACTCTTGCGCCATTGCCTACTTTCATCGTGTAGTCCCCATCGGCTAGCTCGGTGTAAGAACTAAGACTCGCAAAGCCGAAACAAACATGATTAGTCGCTCCTGAATCAATTATCCAGGCTGAGGTATCACCCTCTACTAAACATGTTTCAAGGACTAGTAAATCTAATTTACCTTGTTCCTTTTTCTTTTTCAGCTCCTCGAGATACTTGTGACAGTTTCTCTTCCAGTGCCCTTCGCCATTGCAGTGGAAACACTTTCCTTTGGGCTTCTGGATGGGACCCTTTGCTTTCTTGGGTCTCTTGTTCTTTCCCTTCTTTCCTCTTCCCGGGTTCTGGTTTTTCCTTTTGTTTTTACCGAACTTCTGCAACTTCTAACATTTGCTTCTCCTCCCCTTCTTTTGTTGGTGGATTCAAGTTTTGCAGGTCATTCATGAGTTCAGTGAGATTGCACTTTTTCTTGTTCATAACAAAGTTGTTTACGAACTCATGAAAGTCAGAGGACAAGTGTCACGCCCCAACCGGGGTGGGTGACGTGGAGCTCAATTAGGGATTAATAAAACAGATCCCCAACCGGGTCCCACACTTAGCTGCATTTAAATATAAATAAATTACATACTCCAGGAGCCTTTGACACACAGGGCTCCACCCCACAGGACATACAGTATCGTACATACATGTTCAGGTAAATAATCAATTACAACAGACATCATCCACAGTCTAGTAAATCCAAATATTAGTTAAGTTTACATAACCTTTCTCAATTTTTCCTTACATTTATAACAGAGGATGAACGCGATCCTCACTTGATCAATCCGTAGCACCGCTCAGCTACGATGCACCGCTCCTCGAATCTCCTAGGAGGGGTTTAAACATTTGAAACATGAGCGAAAGGCCCAGTAGGATATTATTTGAAATAATTAAAATAAATGAATAAATAAATACGCGCGTAAATGAATAAAGCAATACATTCAGCCCCGACAGAACAGCCGAGAACCTCACATCCTTTTTCTCAAAGGAAATATAATGAAACTAATCAGACACAGGCTTGACAAGTAATTAGTACAAATTACTCACCTCACCAAGTGGCGCCGCCTACCGGACCGGTTTGGGTTCTGTCCCGAGGATGCACTCTCCACATCCTATCTAGGCTTACAAACAATAGACTCTATTACCAGTTCACAAGATCTCTTATCTTAAGAAATCATCCGTTTAACATTATGAAATCGTTCATATGACCCCACGAACTACTCAAGCCTTGGGCCCCATTTGGACAAGCCATGAGGTTCCATGACTAGACAAGCTATGGATTCCATGGACAGGACAAGCCAAGGATTTCCATAAACTAACAAGCCATGGTTTTTAAAACATTTTTCTTTCGCAAACTAATCCCTTTCTTTAAAACATTTTTCAAGGCCAAAATGCTTTTTGAAAACAGGCTCACAAGGAAAAGGGATAGAAATCCTACCTCGCACAATCAAACCTGGGACTAGCGTTGCCTTTTCCGGCTTCCGCTTCCTCAAGCCCCTTCAGTCTGAATCCACAGCGAGCGCTGATACAAAACACCACTTTAGGATCTATCCTCAGTCCTAAAGTAATCAAATCTCAATCATATTCCAAGATTTTCAATTAGTGTGCCCTAATCCATTTTCATGTTTCAAATTACATTCCAAGGGTTTTAAATATCAAATCAGGGATTAAAGATACTAATCCTTTCATCCCAAGTCCCCAAATGCGCCCATACACACTTTTGGATTAAAATAAAATACTGTAGATAATTTAAATACCTTGGAATTATTTAAACTCAATTAATTAAATCAAATTAGGCACACTAATAATCTTAATTACCTTAATTAATCTCAATTAATTCTTCAAGGTGTTACAGCTCCATCCCCCTTAGGCAATTTCGTACTCGAAATTAAAACTCACCTCAAAGTGCAAACAGATGCAGATAACGTTCCTGCATCGTTGTTTCAAGCTCCCATGTTGTTTCCTCAACACCATGGTGCTGCCACAGCACTTTCACTAGCGGAATCTCACGATGACGCAGACTCTTCATCTTCCTGTCAAGAATCTGAACTGGAGCCTCCTCGTAAGACGCGTCATACTGTATCGGAACGTCAAACCACTGCACTACCGCTTCCGGCTCAGGTTGTGTAATGACCGGGAAAATATTAAGTCAAAATCGGACAGTCCGGTATTTGACCGTAATTATTTCCCGGAACAGAAAGTAGTAGAAATATTGATGTAATCAGGAAAGTGTTATGTAGAAACTTTGTATACGGGGTAAAATCACCCGAAAAGTATAAAGTTATAATACGAATATTTTTACAGAGAAAATTGGTAAATATCAATTGTGAATAGTGAAATATCGGTTAAAAGTTAGAAATTTCAACAGGTATATTTTAGTTATGAAAAAACTGAAATATTTGGTAAAAGACCAAATGACCCGTTAGAAAAAGAGTGGAAATATTAGAAGTAAGGAAAATGACAAAAGTTCCTGAAACAGAATTTTCCCGAGTCAGTTAAAGCGGGAAACTGTGAAAAAAACGAGTACCGCGAGGGTACGCGTTTTGGGCAATTCTGGATTGTTTAAATGAAAATTTCAGAAAAAGAAATTGACTATTGAGATACCCAAGAGAAGTGGGTTGAATATGAAAAATTTGACCCAGGGTGCTCGGCAGTCCAGAAAAGCAGTATAGAACCTGTACCGGGTGTGAAATTATCGGTACCGGAAAGAGACTCGTTTTGAAAAACGGAAAGTTTGGTCTCGACAAGAAAAATGTGGGGAACATGGAACCACTTAAATTAAGTGTTAAACTTAATTAGAATTAGTAGAATTAAATTATGGGAATTAAAGTTATTTCTCTAATTTAATTTTAGGAAGTAATGTGAGATATTTTTAGAAATATTAATATAATATTCATTAATACACTTAAAGAGGCCTACGGAAGGAAATTAGAAACATTATGTTCTATTTTCCTAAGGGTGGCCGAGAGACTAGAGAGAAAAGAGAGAGAAAAGAGAGAAAATCAAGGGAAAATCAAGGAATCATCCGTTTTTTTGCGAAATTTCTTCCGCTCAGTCCGGTAGAAACATAACCCGAGGCATTCTAGCGGAGATTCTCAACTTTTCAAGGTAAGATTTCGGATTTTTCATGAGAAACTGCTTGCTTTTTTCATTTTTATGAATAGTAACTCATCTCGGAAAAAATCCGTAAAAATCAAAAAAAACGAAACCGAGGTTTTGTCGGGGACCGTGATAGGAGTTTAATGTGCAAGTATTGAAAGGATTGAACAAATTTTTTGGATTAACACTAAAAATCCGGAATACCCTAGAAATGGAGAAAATGTATTTTTGTTCAATTTATGTAGCAATTTGTGTTCAGGAATGTGAATCGGACTACAGTGTACCGGAATCAAGTAAAACGAGTTATTGAAAACTCGGGAAACGAGGAAAATTAAGGCGAAACTCAATAAATTTCCTAAAATCTAGTTAGCAAGCAATGAGTTAGGAATCTGATTCTAGAGAAAGGATAACAGTTTTAAACCTCGGAAACGAATAGATTAAGATTCAGAAACCGAGATATACGAATATGTGTAAATTGCCTCTTGAGCTAGAACTCTACCTTAAGGGGAAAAAGTCCAAAAATGAGTTTGAAATTAGATTTAAGAATCTAAGTATGAGGAATTGTGATTGGAATAGGGAATTGATACCTATTTCCATGAAACAGGTTTTGGCCCGAGAGCCGAAGCAACGAGAAAGAACTTCCAACAAGCGGGAATCCTAGCGGATTAATGGTAAGTATAGACATATATGTTTGTCTGGACTTGAGTAAGCTGTAGTTAGACTTAGAACTATTAATTTATTTATGTTCCTAAGTCTACATGATTACATGTGATTATACATGTTTGGAGGGCTTAATGCTCTAGATTTCAGAAGGGCGACATATGGTTACCCTTATGCATAGTTAAAAGACTGACGGGTTGTCGGCCTCCGCAAGGGAGGAAAATCTCAAAGAATAGAGATTCTGACTTGACCAGACAGTAAGTAATGAGCCAGTAAAGTAAGAGACTGACAGGTCGTCGGCCTCCGCAAAGGAGGGAAATCTCACAGAGTAGAGATTCCAACTAGACCAGCCAGTAAAGTAAGAAGAGAAAGATAGAAAGTAGTTTAAAGCATGTTTCACACGAGCATATTTGCATCATAACTCTTAATGTAATTTCTATTAGTTTATGATGTATGCATGTTTATACTTGTTGAGCGTTAGCTCATCAGTTTACTCGTGTGCAGGTAACAAAGGTAAGCAGCCAGTCATATAGTGGTTTGCTTGATGGACATGCGGAGGCAAGGGTGGCGGAAATGTCATGGGTGCACGGAAGTGGTCTTTACTACACTCGCTTAGAAATTAAATTCCGCTGCAAATAAATGTAATATAGAATGATAGTATGTATGTTTAGTTCTAAGAAGAAGATAATACAACCATTGTCTTAGTAAAGAACAACGGATTGTAATAAGTTAAGACAAGTTTCGGGAACTAGTATGATACCGAATCTTTAAAGTAATGGCAAGATGTGCTATTAGGGTATCAACATCACATGTTAAGAACCCGATGGCCAAAAAAAAAAAAAAAAAAAAAATTTACTCGCACATGAACGTAAATTAAAGAGACAATAGTCTAACAATGAATAATGGATTAGACTATAGCTTAGCCCATTAGTAGAGTAGTATAAGGAACGGCGACCGCGCCGCGAGGGCGCGGGACGTCATAGGTTGACATTTCCGAAGCATGGAGACATGAAACACGTCATGCACGTGAGATAACTCAGGTGGTAAAGCCAACCGGTACGCTACCATTCCGACTCGTTGCACGATCGGGAATGGTCCCACATACCTTGGTGCGAGTTTTCCTTTCACACCAAACCGAGTAACTCCTTTTCGTGGAGAAACCTTCAACAGAACAAAGTCGCCTTCTTGAAATTCCAAAGGCCTACGCCTTCTATTAGCATAGCTCTTCTGTCGACTTTGAGCTGTCAACAGACGTTCTCGAATCACAGCTATCTTCTCATTGTTCTCTTGAATGACATCCGGTCCAGTTGTAAGTCTATCCTCTGGTTCTAACCAACAAATAGGTGACCTACAAGGACGACCATACAATGCCTCAAATGGTGCCATACCGATACTGGCCTGATAGCTGTTATTGTAAGCAAACTCAGCTAGGTGCAGGTATTTCTTCCAGTTCCCGCCAAAATCCAGAACACAAGCACGAAGCATATCCTCCAGAATCTGAATAACTCTTTCAGATTGTCCATCCGTCTGAGGATGAAATGCTGTGCTGAAGTTCAATTCTGTTCCCATGCCTTCCTGGAAACTTCTCCAATACCTTGCATTGAAACGAGTGTCACGGTCCGACGTGATAGACAATGGCACCCCATGTAACCTCACGATGTGCTCCAGGTACAATTCTGATGAGAAATCTTCCGAGAATACGTCGCACGGAACGGTATGAAGTGCGCGGACTTCGTCAACCTGTCAACCACCACCCAGATGGCATCGTGCTTCAACTCGGTCCTCGGTAGTCCCATCAGAAAATCCATCGTGATATGCTCCCATTTCCATTGGGGGACGGGGAAGAGGTTGCAACTCTCCGCTGGCTTCGGTGCTCGGCTTTAACTCGGGAGGCAAGTCACACATTCCGAGGCGTACTCACGAACATCTCTCTTCATGCCTCTCCACCAAGATCTTGTCTCTTCAAGTCTGGTACATCTTGGTACTACCGGATGAATGGCGTACCTCAATTTGTGAGCTTCATGCAGAATCGCTTTCTTGATCTCACCCACTTTAGGAAGCAATGAGGCGGTCGCGAAAGTACTGACGTCCGTCTTCTCGGATTCTCCAATCCTCAAACTGTTCTCCATTCTGGATTCGAGTCCAGATTCCTTAAAGATGAGGATCTTGCCACTGATTCTGCTTGACTTGTTGCACAAGAGCTGGTGTGGAAATCAGATTATACACCACAGCCTGGTTATAATCCTCATGGTACTGAAGATCATACTCACTCACCACTTCAGTCCTCTTCCAATCCTCCAAAGCTAATGACGCCAGAGTCCCTGACGTTTTCTTGCTAAGGGCATCAGCCACCACATTAGCCTTTCGGGATGATCTTTGGGGTGAAGTCATAATCTTCCATGTACTCTACCCATCTCTTCCGTCGAGGTTGAGCTTTCCGAGTAAACAAGTACTTGGACTCTTATGATCGGAGAATACGAAATCTTGCTCCATAGAGATAACATCTCCATATCTTGAGCAAATATTACATTGCTAACTCCAAGTCATCGTGGGGTAGTTCCGCTCGTGCGGTCTCGGTTGGTGAGATCGTAGCTACTACGTGTCCGCCTTTGCATCAAGACACAACCAAGCCCAACCCCGAGGCGTCAGAGTACACCTCGTATGGCTCCTCGGTATTAGGAACATCGAATCGGTGAACTTGTCAACCTTACCTTCAATTCCGAAAAGCATGTTCACATTGACATCCCACTCGAATCGACTTCTTTCTTGGTCAACCGAGTCATCGGTGCGATACTTGAGAAGTCCTTCACAAAACGCCCGGTAATACCCCCCGCGAGTCCGAGAAAACTTCGGATCTCTGCCACATTCTTCGGCCTTTCCCACTGTAACACGTTTCAATCTTGGAAGGGTCTACAGAAATTCCCTGTCCAGAAATCACATGGCCAAGGAACTTTACCTCTGTCACCCAGAAGTCACATTTCTCCTTCTTCGCATACAACTGGTATTCTCGAAGAGTCTGAAGAACAATTCTAAGGTGTTGCGCATGTTCTTCCCAAGTCTTCGAGTAAACCAGGATGTCATCAATGAACACGATGACGAACTGATCCAAGTACGGCTAAAAAACACGGTTCATCAAATCCATGAATGCAGCAGGGGCATTTGTCAACCCAAACGGCATTACCAGAAACTCGAAGTGCCCATACCGAGTTCTGAAAGTAGTCTTCGGAACGTCTTCCTCCTCGATTTTCAATCGATGGTACCCGGATCTCAAATCAATCTTAGAGTAGAGGCGTGATCCACCCAACCGATCGAACAATTCATCGATCCTCGGCGGTGGGTACTTATTCTTCTGATTACCCTGTTCAATTGTCGGTAGTCAATGCACAACCGAAGAGATCCGTCGTGCTTCTTCACAAATAGCACCGGTGCACCCCAAGGGGAAGTACTATTCTGGATATACCCCTTCTCTGCCAGCTGTTCAAGCTGTGTTCTTAATTCCTTCATCTCCGCCGGAGCCATCCGGTATGGAGGAATGGAAATAGGTGCCGTTCCCAGAATCAAATCAATGCAGAATTCAATATCCCGATCCGGCGGTAAGCCCGGTAGATCCTTAGGGAATATATTTGCAAACTCATCCACCACAGGGATGCCTGCACTATCTTCGTTCATTTCAAATTCACCTTCTATGGCAAGAAGGGAAAAGAAACAGAATAGATTCTTCCGTCCCCCAACGCTGTTCTTCAACAGTTGTTTCCCAAGGACTGGGTTCATCTCTGCCTAATAAGCAATCACGGTTCCGGAATTCGTCACCAAGGTCACCTTCCTACGGTAGCAATCAACAATTGCACCGTGCCTTGACAGCCAATCCATTCCGAGCACCACATCAAACAGGGTTATCGGAAGGATAATCAAGTCTGCTCTCAATCGCTCACCACCAATCGTGATTTCACACGACTTACACACACTCATCACCTCCACACATCCCAGTGGGGAGTTTAAAGTCATCGGGACTTCTAAATTCTCAGATTTCAGTTTCAAAGTCCGAACAAAGGAACTGGATACAAACGAGTGTGTGGCACCTGTATCAAACAACACGTGAGCAAAAGAATGAGAGATTAGAATCATACCCTCAACCACCGCGTTGCTGGTCTGACCTCCAGAGCTGCCTCCTGCCAGGGTATAAGCTTGTCCCTGTACTTTTCCCTTCCCTCTGTCACCAACATTAGGCCGCTGAGCCGGAGGCCTATATTGTTGTGGCGGAGGTGGTTGTGCCGGTCTCGGCGCTTGAGGCCGGAATTGTGAATACTGAGGCGGCTGATAGGTCGACGTAGGAGGGTATGGCATATGTTGCAGTTGATACGGCGGCATGTACTGTGGCGGCCCTTCTTGACTATAGGAAGCGTCACTTTGGGCTTGTTGAGCCAGCGGCCGATTAGGACAATTCCTCCTAATATGGCCCACCTGCCCACAATGGTGACACTTAGGCCCGTATAGAGCATTTCTGTCACTCCCAGACGAACTACTGCCACCACTTGCCATTTCTTGATTGCAGTTTCTTCTACCACTCTGTTGTGGTCCACCTAAAACAGAAGGTCTACCAAAAACAGAAGGTCTACCAGAGACAGAGACCCGACCCACTTCTTCTTCTTTACTTTGGCGATAGGCCAGGTTATCCTGTTCCACCCTTGTAGCAGCAGCTATCAAATCCCAGAAGTTCTGAAGTCTTAGAGCCACCAAGGATCTCCTCACAGAGTTCTTAAGGCCCCTCTCAAACTGGAGACATCTCATGTGTTCAGACTCCACTAGAGATGGCGCAAACCGGGATAGGTCATTAAACCTAGCCTCATAGTCCCTCACAGACATGTCACCTTCTTTGCAAATGACATGAATTCCAGTGCCTTTTTCTTCCCTATAACTCGGAGGGAAGTGCGATCATTGAACACCACTCGAACTATTCCCAGGTCATCCTGTGACATCCATCCTCCTCTTGACTGTTTCCACCAAGTGTTTGCTAACCCTTCCATCTTGTACACCGCAAATTCCACCCAAGATTCATCCGGAACTCCCATAGTACTCAAGTGCTTAACTATGGAGTCAATCCGAACTCTCGCTTCCTGGGGTCCTCCCTCCTTTGTTAAACGAGGGGATAGGCGCCGCTTTGAATTCCCGAAAATATCCCTGTTTTCGATCCTCAGCCGGTCGCTCATTCCGAGCTCTAGTGGCCATGCCTTGAAAGGCAGTATACATGGCATCAAAGAATCCTTGATTCGGTTGTTCCGGCTGATTGCCTAGTCTACGGCGAGGCGCCATTTCCTTCAACTGAAATCAAACTAGACTGTTCAGTGGATAAAAGATGTCACACATGTATGTACAATCCCGAGGTTCTTAACCTAATGCTCTGATACCACTCTGTCACGCCCCCAACCGAGGTGGGTGACGTGGAGATCGATTAGGGATTAATAAAACAGATCCCCAACCGGGTCCCACACTTAGCTGCATTTAAATATAAATAAATTACATAATCCAGGAGCCTCTGACACACAGGGCTCCACCCCACAGACATATCTGAAGATCGTACATACATGTTCAGGTAAATAATCAATTACAACAGACATCATCCACAGTCTAGTAAATCCAAATATTAGTTAAGTTTACATAACCTTTCTCAATTTCTCCTTACATTTATAATAGAGGATGAACGCGATCCTCACTTGATCAATCCGTAGCACCGCTCAGCTACGATGCACCACTCCTCGAATCTCCTGGGAGGGGTTTAAACATTTGAAACATGAGCGAAAGGCCCAGTAGGATATTATTTGAAATAATTAAAATAAATGAATAAATAAATACGCGCGTAAATGAATAAAGCAAGACATTCAGCCCCGACAGAACAGCCGGAACCTCACATCCTTTTTCTCAAAGGAAATATAACAGAAACTAACCGTATTACAGGCTTCAGCAAGTAATTAGTACAAATTACTCACCTCACCAAGTGCCTCGCCTACCGGACCGGTTTTGGGTTCTGCCCCCGAGGATGCACTCTCCGCATCCTATCTAGGCTTACTGCAATAGACTCTATTACCAGTTCACAAGATCTCTTATCTTAAGAAATCATCCGTTTAACATTATGAAATCGTTCATATGACCCCTCGAACTACTCAAGCCGTGGGCCCTATGACTGGACAAGCCATGAGGTTCCATGACTAGACAAGCTATGGATTCCATGGACAGGACAAGCCAAGGATTTCCATAAACTAACAAGCCATGGTTTTTAAAACATTTTTCTTTCGCAAACTAATCCCTTTCTTTAAAACATTTTTCAAGGCCAAAATGCTTTTTGAAAACAGGCTCACAAGGAAAAGGGATAGAAATCCTACCTCGCACAATCAAACCCAGGACTAGCGTTGCCTTTTCCGGCTTCCCTTCCTCAAGCCCCTTGATGCGAATCCACAATGAGCCGATACAAAACACCACTTTAGGATCAATCCTCAGTCCTAAAGTAATCAAATCTCAATCATATTCCAAGATTTTCAATTAGTGTGCCCTAATCCATTTTCATGTTTCAAATTACATTCCAAGGGTTTTAAATATCAAATCAGGGATTAAAGATACTAATCCTTTCATCCCAAGTCCCCAAATGAAGCTAATTTGGGTTCTCCCCGGTCAAAACGACAATTTCAGGCCAAACAGGGTCAAACCCCATGTACACCGGTCGACCGGAGACAGAGGAGTGCATCACCACCGGTCGGCCGGTGGTGTGCATCCGGTCGACCGGTTCGGTCGGCCGGTGGCCTCAACAAAATCCGGTCGACCGATGCGGTCGACCGGTGAACATCTCCAGTTCGCAAAAACTTGCGGAAATCAGCCCAAAAACCTGCAAATCGAGTCCCAAATCACAAAATCTCAAGGGACAACCACTAGATCTGGGTTCTAGGTCCTAAAACAAGTCCAAAGAACCCAAGATCTCCAATTTCTACCCTAGTTTCACTCCAAATCCATCAAAATCCGATTTGAACCAAAAGTAAGTTTTAAATCCGAAAAACTTGAAATCCAAGAGAGGTTCTTTCAGTAATCTTACCTTGAATCCTTCTCTTGATGTTGAAAACTCTTTGAAATCACTCTTGGTTCGAATCCGGTCTTGATTTGAGACAAAAATGGAAGAGAGAGAGGGAGAGAGAGCACGGGAGAGTGAGAGTGAAAGAGAGAGAGTGAGCCGCACGGGAGAGAAAGAAGAAAAGAAAGAAAAGAAAAGAAAAGGAAAATAAGAGAAAATGACATGTGTAAAATATGACAGTCCAAAAATGTGCTCATACACACTTCTGGATTAAAATAAATTACTGTAGATAATTTAAATACCTTGGAATTATTTAAACTCAATTAATTAAATCAGATTAGGCACACTAATAATCTTAATTACCTTAATTAATCTCAACTAATTCTTCAGGGTGTTACAACAGGCTTTCCAGGATGATGCCAACTTGGGTGGCTTCATCGATTTTGGCACCATTGAGCTCCGCATCGTGGAGGTGATCAATCATGTTCAGAACATGTGCCTTGACTGAAGAACCTTTCTTCATCTTGTCGTTCATGAAAGCCCTTACTGCATCCAAATGAGCCTTTTCAAAAGGAGCGCCGAACATGGCTTCTAGAGACTCCATTATCTCATAAGCAGTCTCCATCTCCTCATGCTTCTTGCGAAGCCCATCGCTCATGCTGGCCAGCATAAAGCACTTTGCTTTATTGTTGGCCTTGATCCAGCGATCAAAAGGCTCCCTCGCGGTTTTGGATGCAGTTGCCGCGGGTTCAGGAGGACATTCCTCCGCTAGGACAAACTTATAGTCTTCGCAGACCAATAGTATGTTCATGTTACTTTTCCACTTAGCATAATTATCACCGTCTAATTTTTCAGTCGCTAGTAGTGTGATAATGGGATTCGACATATTGCTGGAAATAAATAGAATATTCATCTAATCAATTTATGTGCATGAATATCAAGGCATGTTAATTTTGGCACATTTAAATAAGATGCATGATGCACATGAAAATATATAAATCATGTTTTAATTTTGGGTGCCAACGATAATTCAATTTACCACAAATATAGTGCCGTCGTAGGGTAGGTCAAAATATCGCAAATTGAACCGAGACCTTCTCATTTAATAAATGTAATCAAAATATCTCATATTTTCATATTTATCAACTACCGTTAATTTTGGTCAAAAATATAATCAACAATTTGATTATATCTCCATGAGTGTAACCCATCATTTGATTCTCTGGACTTAACTCCGAGTGCCGTTGGAGGGTACGTCAAACCGGAAATACATCCTTGAATCCTATCGCTAGGAAGTCAACCTTGTTATTGATCCGTAAGAACACTTTCCGTAGGGAGTGCGGAATTGGTGCCGCCGCGAAGCCCCTTTCGAATCTCACGGTGTTGAACTAATGATGGAGACCAGTGGATCGTATTGTCATACAACCCTCTCCCACTCATTATTTTGCAAATATGTATTTTGTTTGAAAAACATCTCATGATTTTCAAATCGAAAAATAAACAATTTATTTTTCGGATATGTGAAATTCAAAAATTTAACTTTTAAATTCAATTTCACATGTAACATTATTTTGCAAATCAATTTTGCAACTTAAATCAATTTAATCATATTAAATCGATTTTCAACAAGATAGTTCTTATTTTTATTTTATTTTTCTAAAACACTTTTATAATAAATAAAATAAATAATAACAATTAATGCTGTGTATGCATGGCATGTTATAAAAACATATGAGTAGGCACATTATATCTACATGGCATGTTATATGCATGGACATATATAATATATAATTAACAATATAAAATATAAATATATGCAATCAACTATTGAGATGGATTTGACCGGGTCCCATGGAAAAATAAATTACAACTCAATCGAATCGAATAAATAAATAATTACAATAATTATATTCTTCCGTTACATCAACGGGTCTTCGATTCTTGAATTCTTTATTCTTTGGCTTCATTCTTTGTCTCCGGGTTGGATTTCACCGTCCTTGGGATCCGAAACTTTTCCGGGCTCGTCGGCACGCTTTACGAGGGTTTCAGAAACCTTCGGGCCCGTTCGGGATCAAATCCCGAACTTGGGCCGCCAGGCGCGCTGGGCCGCAGCCTGGCCACGAGCTGGGGCACGGCCTGGCCGAGCGCTGGGGCGCGGCCTGGAGGCACCTGGGCCGCGGCCTGGACGCGCCTGGGCCGCGGCCTGGACGCGCCTGGGCCGCGTCCTGGCCGCGCCTGGGCCGCGTCCTGGACGCACCTGGGCCGCGGCCTGGACGCGCCTGGGCCGCGTCCTGGCCGCGCCTGGGCCGCGTCCGGGACGCGCCTGGGCCGCGTTTCTGGAACTTTCCGGGCACTTTTTCTGGGCTTCTTTGAAGGCTTCAAACATGATCTTCAAGGCCTCCTTCTTGATTCAAAATCAAAAACCCTAATTCTACCCAAATCCTAGAATTACAATAATTCTAATCCCGAATTAAATTACAAATAATTTATTAACGAATGAATATAACCGATCCATGGAACCATATAATTAACGACCAAATCCATCATCCATACATTCATCATCATGAATAAAAATAAACATCCATAAATGCAAGTGCCTACTCATCACATACATACATATTTAAATATCACATATTTAATATTGATTATGATTATCAAATAATCGAAGCATAAATTAATATCGTCTATAGACCGCTCGATACCAATTGTTGGTTGCGAATCGAATTCGGCGGGGAAAAAATAGCGGAAAGGCGGATCGTGTATAACAAAAATTTTCATAAGACTTTTGAGATACTCTATAGATTATATTAATTTATGCACCAATAAATTAATCTCATTAATTTATAAGATTCAAGGATCAACAAAAAAAAAAATACCTTGTAGCCGACTCGGATGATATCTTGATTTTCTTTGACCATGAACAGTCCTTGCTCCAAGCTTTGTGTTTAGAACACCAAAGTCTTCCACGTCAATTCCTTGATTCCACGTAGACGTGTGTGTGGGCACACGTAAGACAAAACGGTTTCTTAAACACTCGAATTTCCACAAACACCAACGCATGCACGATGTGCAATTTTTGGAGAAAAAATATTTTTCACTCTTTTTCCCTATATGAGAATTTCGGCCACACCTTCTTTAGGGCTCAAAATATGTCAAAAATTGTTGTTACAATTTTCTATCTATCTCATATTTAAAGAGTAGAAGTCAAACTTAGAAATAGGATCAAATCCTTATCTCCAATTTTGAATTTGGAACAAAAAATCCCTTCCCCTTATCCTCTTAATGGCCGGCCACCCTAGGGATTTATCCCTTTGTGTGTGGCACCTAAAAAAGATAGGGAAGGAAGATATTTTATCCATTATCCAGTAGTCCAATTTTAATTCAGATTCAAATTCGAATTTAAGTCAAATTTAAATTAATTTGAATTCTAAATTAAACAACTTATCAAATAAGTTTAAATGGATAAATCTAGATATGTTCAAATACAAATTTAAATAATCTCATTATTTAAATAATAATTAATTCTCAATTAATTATTCTTCGAGTATTTAATTTTAGAATTCCGTAATTCTAAAATTCCCATTTTGCCCTTTATGTCTCGTGGAATTACAAGGACGACGTGGGGACTAATGGACCTATAATTCTGAGCTCCAATAAAATTAATAATTAATTAAACACTTTAATTAATTAATTAATTCTATTAATTCCAATAGTTACTCCACTATAAACTTGGAATTGCACTCTCGGAATTATAGACATTAATTATTTCTAAACTGTGAAGTGTCCATTTGATATAGTCATTGCATATAGATCGATCCTCCATAAATAATTCATAATTAGAGTCAGGTAGAATCCGTTAACCTCTCTAATTACATCTTTATCCTTGAGTACCATTGATTCTCTAATGGATAGTGATTCCTAAAACACATTCATGAACCAGAGCGCTCTTACTAATCCAAGTACCGAATCAACACTCAAGAGAATTATTTATCTACTTTTCTCTCAAGAAGGAATGGATTCCATCTCGTATAATAACATTCCCAGCTACCTATTTCATTATGTCTCCAAAATACAAGGAATAGGATTCAGGGTCTCAGAATCCGTACCGAGTAAATCAAAAGACATAAATCCATAAATAGGAGTTTGTTAAGAACTCAGGATTAAGATCATTTTATATATGACCATCAGTAGACTCAATTAGAATTTCTATGCGTAACGGAAATTATTAGAAATTCATATTGTGTCTGCGTCCATGTTCCACATAATTTCATTATGCGAAATACACTCATTCAATGTCTCGCCATATTAACAGTGCGGATAACACCGTTCCATTCTAAATGGGAATGACATGTATTAATAATGTTTTAATTAAAGATTCTAAACTTTAATTAAATTCATTATGAACAGTTGCTTTTGATTATTATCCTTAAACATTATCCTCTTGTATATAACACTTATATACAATGTTTAAGGTTACATAAATAATCAAGGAATTTTATTTGATATTCATAAAATATTCATAAATATATGCACATAAAATGATGAATAATCTATTTTATTAAATAAATAATAAATATCCTTTTACATCTCATGCTTTCAGGACACTATTCCCAACAGAAATGACGACGACATTCTTCAACAAGTATTTCCCACACCATAAGACCAACAATTTAAAACGACAGATCTCGAATTTCGCTCAGAAGGAAAATGAAACTTTCGATCAAGCCTGGGAGCGTTTTAAAGATCTGTTAAATCTGTGTCCCCACCATGGATATGAAAGTTGGCGCCTCGTAAGCTATTTCTACGATGGACTCACAATCCGAGAGCGCCAATTTGTTGAGATGATGTGCAATGGAGATTTTCTCCAGAAGGATCGTAACGAAGCTATCGAGTACTTGAACAAGCTAGCTGAGAAAGCTCATACTTGGACTGGGCCGAGTGCTACTGAAAGCACCAGTAGGTCTCGACCAGTTGGAGTTTATCAATTAAGGGAGGAGGATAGTCTTAAGGCGCAAGTTGAAGCTTTGACGAAGCAAATTGAGGCCCTCAAAAGTAAAGATAGTAAAGGACCTTACATGGTGGCAAGGACAGAGGCACATGAGCCCTGTTTAGTTTGTGGTGGAATGGGCCATCTAACTCAGGATTGCCATACTTTAAGTGAAATGAGAGGGGTATATGAGGAGCAATGTAATGCATTAGACACATACAAGAAGCCTTATGGACCTTTCTCAGAATCTTACAATCCTGGTTGGAAAAACTACCCGAACTTCAGTTGGCGAGATTCAAATCAAAACGCACAATCATCTGGAGGGCAATGGAGATCAGAGCAACAATCTCAACCACTAAGGACATATTTTGCGCCTCAGAATAACATGCAGCCGAAAGGGAATTCTCTAGAGGATACCTTAAAAGCTTTTATGGATGCGCAAAATAAGACGAATCAAAGGGTTGATTCAATGCTCATGCAACTGGTGGAAGAGAACAAGGAAATAAAAAGTCAGATCACAAAGCTGACAGAAGCTTTAACCGTTCAAGAGCACGGTAGATTTCCATCACAAGCCCAGTCCAATTTGAGAGGACAAAACATGGCTCAAACTTCCAACTCTGAATGTCAAAATATCAAGGAAGTTAACTGTTGGGAATAGTGTCCTGAAAGCATGAGATGTAAAAGGATATTTATTATTTATTTAATAAAATAGTTTATTCATCATTTTATGTGCATATATTTATGAATATTTTATGAATATCAAATAAAATTCCTTGATTATTTATGTAACCTTAAACATGGTATATAAGTGTTATATACAAGAGGATAATGTTAAAGGATAATAATCAAAAGTAATCGTTTCATAATGAATTTAATTAAAGTTCGGAATCTTTAATTAAAACATTATTAATACATGTCATTCCCATTTAGAATGGAACGGTGTTATCCGCACTGTTAATATGGCGAGATATTGAATGAGTGTATTTCGCATAATGAGATTATGTGGAACATGGACGCAGACACAATATGAATTTCTAATAATTTCCGTTAAGCATAGAAATTCTAATTGAGTCTACCGATGGTCATATATAGAATGATCTTAATCTTGAGTTCTTAACAAACTCCTATTTATGGATTTATGTCTTTTGATTTACTCGGTACGGATTCCGAGACCCTGAATCCTATTCCTTGTATTTTGGAGACATAATGAAATAAGTAGCTGGGAATGTTATTATACGAGATGGAATCCATTCCTTCTTGAGAAAGAAGCAGATAAATAATTCTCTTGAGTGTTGATTCGGTACTTGGATTAGTAAGAGCGCCTGGTTCATGAATGTGTTTTATGAATCACTATCCATTAGAGAATCAATGGTACTTAAGGATAAAGATGTAATTAGAGAGGTTAACGGATTCTACCCGACTCTAATTATGAATTATTTATGGAGGATCGATCTATATGCAATGACTATATCAAATGGACACTTCACGGTTTAGAAGTAATTAATGTCTATAATTCCGAGAGTGCAATTCCAAGTTTATAGTGGAGTAACTATTGAATTAATAGAATTAATTAATTAATTAAAGTGTTTAATTAATTATTAATTTTATTGGAGCTCGTAATTATAGGTCCATTAGTCCCCGCGTCGTCCTTGTAATTCTACCAGACACAAAGGGCAAAATGGGAATTTTAGAATTACAGAATTCTAAAATTAAATACTCGAAGAATAATTAATTGAGAATTAATTATTATTTAAATAATGAGATTATTTAAATCTGAATTTGAACATATCTAGATTTATCCATTTAAACTTATTTGATAAGTTGTTTAATTTAGAATTCAAATTAATTTAAGTTTGACTTAAATTCGAATTTGAATCTGAATTAAAATTGAACTACTGGATAATGGATAAAATATCTTCCTTCCTTATCTTATTTAGGTGCCACACACAAAGGGATAAAACCCTAGGGTGGCCGGCCATCAAAGAGATAAGGGGAAGGGATTTTTTGTTCCAAATTCAAAATTGGAGATAAGGATATGATCCTATTTTGAAGTTTGACTTCTTCTCTTTAAATATGAGATAAATGGAAAATTGTGAGACAATTTTGAAACTTTTTCAGCCCTAGAGAAAGAGGTGGCCGGAATTCTCATATAGCAAAAAAAGAGAGTGAAAATTTTTCTCTCCAAAAATTCCACATCGTGCATGCGTTGGTGTTTGTGGAAATTCGAGTGTTTTAGAAACCGTTTTGTCTCACGTGTGCCCACACACACGTCTACGTGGAATCAAGGAATTGACGTGGAAGACTTTGGTGTTCTAAACACAAAAGCTTGGAGCTAGGACTGTTCGTGGTCAAAGAAAATCAAGATATCATCCGAGTCGGCTATAAGGTATTTTTCAGTTGATCCTTGAATCTTATAAATTAATGAGATTAATTTATTGGTGCATAAATTAATATAATCTATAGAGTATCTCAAAAGTTTTATGAAAATTTTTGTTATACACGATCCGCTATTCCGCTGCGTTTCCGCCGCCGAATTCGATTCGACAACCAACATTAACGCCATCTCTACTCGAAGTGCTAAGAATTTAGACATGCCATCGACAAGTACAACCACTTCGAGTAATGAACAATCGGCTCAGGAGAAAGAAGAGCCAACTAAAATTCCGGTAAAGGTGCCCTTCCCCCAGGCTCTTCGACCTGCTGGGAAAGTGCTGGAAAACCAAAGTGAGATCCTGGAGAACTTGACACAATTGAAGATCAATCTTCCCTTACTACATGTGATCAAGCAAGTGCCGGCCTATGCCAAGGTTATAAAGGATCTGTGCACCATAAAAAGAAAGCACCACGTCAAGAAGACTGCATTCTTGACGGAACACGTGAGCGCGGTGATTGAGCAGAAAACACCGCCGAAGTATAAGGATCCAAGTTGTCCTACCATTTCTTGCCAGATCGGGACACATGAATTCGGCCAAGCATTACTAGACTTAGGATCAAGTGTGAACCTCATGCCTTATTCGGTCTACTCGCAATTGGGTCTTGGAGAGATTAAGCCCACATCTGTGGTTCTGCAACTGGCCGATAGAACCATTAAGAGACCACGGGGAATAGTAGAAGACGTTCTGTTACAAATCGACAAATTTTATTACCCCGTGGACTTTCTAGTCTTGGATACACAAACCGCGGTGAATATGGAGTCATCCATTCCCATCATTCTAGGAAGACCTTTCCTTGCCACAACAAACGCACTTATCAATTGTAAGAATGGTCTCATGAAGATATCTTTCGGGAATATGACCCTTGAGGTGAATATTTTTCATATTCAAAAGCAACCACGTGATGACGACGAGTGTCACCAAACATTTATGATCGACAAACTTGTCGAGGAGGAGGTTCTGCCACAAAGCAACTCTGAAGATCTTGAAAACCTCCTCCAAAATTCTGAATCTGAGAGTTCCAATCCTTGTGAGGTGGCTACCATTGCTGCTATTTTCAAAGAAGCACAAGACAGAGGAACTAAGTTTGGGTCACCATGTCTTCAGGAGCTCCCAACAGAAGGAGAAAAACTGAAATCATCCACCGAAGAGACTCCAAAAGACAAGCCAGGCCAACCACCTGAGGGCTTAAAACGTGCATTCTTGGGAGATGAAGACACATTCCCAATCATCATCTCATCTAAACTCGATCCATTGCAAGAACAATGATTGATCGACGAGCTGAAAGAGCACAATTCCAGGATCAAGGTAAAAATGAAAACGGTTCATGACAAGCAAATCCTGAAGAAGAATTACTTTCAGCAAGTGAACCAGGTTGAAGAGATCATTCTCGACGACCCCGTTTACCAGTCCTGAGTAGTTTGCTCACATCTTCTGTACCATATTTTGATTTTCTGTTTTTCTTTATTTCCTTTTACAATTTTTTTTTATGTGTGTTTTTGGAGAATCATATCAAGAAGCTCATGCTGCGCTCATAAGTGGAAAGCTCATCGTCCAAGTGTCTTCTATCTCTACATTTCTATAATTTTTGACACTGAGGACATTGTTTGATTTTGGTTGGGGGTGGTGAGCACATTCATGCGTAAGAGTGATTTTTGTCATGTTGATATTTGGGTTAAAATTTTTGCAAAGTTGTCTGAGTATGATTTCAAAATGATTGGTTTGAGTTGATTTTTGCTGTCTTGGTTACTAAGAAATGACTTCCAGAGTTTCTTTTTGCACATGCTAAACCTTGTGGTAAGATGGATGTTAATGCATGTTAGCTGAGAAAATTCCCGAGTTTAAGTGCTTTATTTTTGGTGAGTTAAGAGAGTTGAGAAAACGACTTTTGAACCTTCATTGACCTTTTGAGCTGGTAAAATCACTGTTAGAACATCATTACATGGTTAGTGGTATGCTTGGTGCATATGCTTGAGGGATGGATTTTGGGTTAGATAGGGATGATCTTATGTAATAGAGCCTCATTTCTCATCTAAAAAAAAAAAAAAAACACAAAAACAAAACAACACAAAAACAAAACAAAAAAAGAAAAAAGAAAAAGAGCAAGAGCAACATTTCACAAATTATGTAGTTTGGTTGTTCTCACATTTGATGCTATATAGCTGTTTGTCAAAAGAACACCTTTCTACATTCACTTCATAATGCAGGTTGTCTCTTGCCAAAAAAAAAAAAAAAAAGAAAGAAAAAGTAATTTATGCAAGCTTTTTGACTTTTTGTTCGTTTCTGTAAATTTCTGTTTGACCCGAATGAAATCCCAAAAGCTGGTTTGTGGTAAGAATGGTCGAATGTTCTAAGAGTTGATTAACCTATCTTTTGGTCAATGTTCGTTTGACTGTTTGTCCTAAATTTGACCTTCCTCACACTGAGCGTTGATTGTTTCATTTCCAACTCCATGAGAGAAAACCTTTACACTCGAATATTTCTGACACCTGTGAGATCAATGGAGTTGAGGCTTCTACTTGGTGAATTTTTCAAAGATGCATGTGTTATGGTTAGGGGTAAGAAGGTTATGGTTTGGAGCACACACACACGACTCTGGAGTTATGACTGAAATAATCTTGATAGTATCTTTTGACTTCTTGCTAACAGTTTGTTTGAAATTCTCAGGTGACCAAGCGAGTTGAGACTTAGATTTTCTTTGTGACATGATTTCTTTTACACTTGGATTGCTAGAGACTAGTAATAAGCTGGTTGGGGGTTGTGATTAGTGCATGAAAATGCACCCTAAATACTGCTTTTGATTTATACAATATTAAAATATTTAAGCTTTAATTAAGCAATTCCATTATTCTTCTTCATAATATTTCTAATTGGAATTTGTCTAGCTTTTGCTTAATTATTTACAGATAAAAAGCAGTGTAAAAAGCCACACAAAAATAAGCCATGAAAGCCATATTTTCAAACCACTTGGAGCCAAGCTCTCAGCCGAGCCGCACAAGCCGATCATAGAGAGAGAGAGAGCCGAGTAGCTTAGCCGAGCCAACATCAGCTCGTGGACCCCACCACTTAGCGCAGGAATCCGCGCGCGCTTCTTTCCGCCATCTCACGCTTCGCGCATCAGACCGCGCGTTCCTTCCACGCAGCCGTTAGCGCGCGTCCGAGCTTCAATCCGCGTGGGTCCCGCACGACAGCAGCAGACCTGCTGCCTTCTCTGCGTGCGCCACCTGTCCAACGCGGGCCCTCCACACTGATCGCGCCAGCACACGCCAACCAATCCTCATGCGACACGTGGCACGATTCTCCTCAGTTCCAATCACGTTGTGACACGTGTCCGAGGCGGTGATCAATCCGGATTTCTTCTCCTCAAATTACCGGATTTCTTCTCCAAATTAAATATGTGATTTCTCCTAATTTATGTGTAATTTTATTTTGTTTCCTTTTCTTTTGTAATTTTCTAGTTTTATAATTTATTTCCTTATTTGACAGGCAACCTCTGAACACTATAAATAGAGGGGTTGGCCTTAGGTTTTAGAAAGCTTTTGATTATTTCAGTTTTCTGTCGTCTTGCTGTCAGTCTCATATTTTCTCTCTAGAACTTGTGAGAATGTGTTATGGTCAGTGGTAAGAAGGTTACGGTTTGGAGCACACACACACGACTCTGGAGTTATGACTGAAATAATCTTGATAGTATCTTTTGACTTCTTGCTAACAGTTTGTTTGAAATGCTCAGGTGACCAAGCGAGTTGAGACTTAGATTTTCTTTGTGACATGATTTCTTTTGCACTTGGATTGCTAGAGACTAGCAATAAGCTGGTTGGGGGTTGTGATTAGTGCATGAAAATGCACCCTAAATACTGCTTTTGATTTATATAATATTAAAATATTTAAGCTTTAATTAAGCAATTCCATTATTTTTATTCATAATATTTCTAATTGGAATTTGTCTAGCTTTTGCTTAATTATTTACAGATAAAAAGCAGTGTAAAAAGCCACACAAAAATAAGCCATGAAAGCCATATTTTCAAACCACTCGGAGCCAAGCTCTCAGCCGAGCCGCACAAGCCGATCATAGAGAGAGAGAGAGCCGAGTAGCTTAGCCGAGCCAACATCAGCTCGTGGACCCCACCACTCAGCGCAGGAATCCACGCGCGCTTCTTTCCGCCATCTCATGCTTCGCACATCAGACCGCGCGTTCCTTCCACGAAGCCATTAGCGCGCATCCGAGCTTCAATCCGCGTGGGTCCCGCACGACAGCAGCAGACCTGCTGCCTTCTCTGCATGCGCCACCTGTCCAACGCGGGCCCTCCACACTGACCGCGCCAGCACACACCAACCAACCCTCATGCGACACGTGGCACGATTCTCCTCAGTTCCAATCACGTTGCGACACGTGTCCGAGGCGGTGATCAATCCGGATTTCTTCTCCTCAAATTACCGGATTTCTTCTCCAAATTAAATATGTGATTTCTCCTAATTTATGTGTAATTTTATTTTGTTTCCTTTTCTTTTGTAATTTTCTAGTTTTATAATTTATTTCCTTATTTGACAGGCAACCTCTGAACACTATAAATAGAGGGGTTGGCCTTAGGTTTTAGAAAGCTTTTGATTATTTCAGTTTTCTGCCGTCTTGCTGTCAGTCTCATATTTTCTCTCTAGAACTTGTGAGAATGTTTTGCAAGATAGGCTAGAGTTTTCTTGGTGAGGTTAGAGATGGACTTTTGTTGAGTGACCCAATTCGGGGTTTTGATTCCTTGTGCTGTAAAGTTCAACATCTGAATGAATTAAATCTCATCTATTTTTCTATTACTTTTCAAAATATTGTGTGCTAATTTTTATATAAGTTCAGTCACGCTTTTCTTATGTAATTCTATCATGCAATGTTTTGTTGTTCAAATTATTTTACAAATTGTCTTTTACTGCAATATTGTCAGATTGATATATTGTCGATTTAAGATAACTTGTAATAATAATATTTTTGGAGTCAACATAGAGATTTAATCTATTCAGTTCTTTTATTTTGTGAATCAAAATTGGAATTGGTGAACGAAACATTAGGGATTCTTGACACCTTACCATTTTTATTATTGAATTTTCTTCATACAGATTTTCTCCTTTCTATTTTATTTGCAACAAAATCTCAAAAACTCTTCATCTTTCTTTAATTCACTTTTCTCTAACGCTCTCATTCTGTTAGACATTCTTGTTATTTTTGTTATCTCTCTGTGGATACGACCGCCCTTCTGTGCTACAAATGACCGCTTGTGAACATCACTTTTGGGCATTAATCAGCGGCGTCATCCAACTTTCACCTATTTGGATGATTAATGCCTCAACTGCTTCCTCAATGATCGACCACTCCAGTTCTTCAATAGGAACGACCCCTAGTGCGTCAAAGTCTTTTGAAGATGCTAGCTTTGCCAGAGCGTCAGCGTTGGTGTTTTCGGCTTGTGGTTCTGAAGTATCTCGTAATTTTTAAACTTGACAAGTTCTTCCTTTACCTTTCTCAAGTACGTACCCATCTTCTCACTGAGTGCTTAGTATTCTTCTTTCACTTGCCCAACGATCAATTGAGAGTTGCTGAAGATGCTGAGCCTTTCAATCTTCAAATGACTCGCTAGTCGCAGCCCTGCAATTATCGATTCGTATTCTGCCTCATTGTTCAATGCCTTGGATTTAAATTGAACCGCCGAGGTAATCTTGTGGCCTTCTGGGCTGATTAACAAGATGTCAGCTCCTGACCCATTGTCGCTCGACGCTCCATCAATGTAGAGCTTCCACTCTGTACTCTCGACTTCTTTTGGTGTGGCGGGAGCCGGTCTATGGGAGAATTTAGCCAGAAAATTGGCCAGCGCTTGGCCCTTGATCGATACTCTTGGTACATACTTAATGTCAAACTGGCTTAATTCAACTGACCATTTGAGGAGTCGACCAGAAGTTTCAGGCTTTTGTTGCGCCTGTCTCAACGGGTGATTTGTGAGAACCTGTATTGTGTGGGATTGAAAATAGTGTCAAAGCTTCCTCAAGGCTACCATCAAGGTGAGCGCCAAGCGTTCCATTTTGGTATATCTTGACTCGGCGTCGAGGAGTCTTTTGCTCACATAGTAGATTGGCAGCTGGACCCTTTCTTCCTCTCTTATTAGCACGGAGCTCACGGCGTGTTGTGACACGGAGAGGTATAGGCTAAGCTCATTGTCGGGGATGGGCTTTGACAGGATTGGGGGCTTGCCCAAGTGCTCCATTCAAAATGCCTACTCCCTTCCAAAGCATCGAAGAAGGGGACGAACTTATCCATTGCTTTTGATATAAATCTATTTAGAGCGGCGATGCACCCTGTCAACCTTTGTACCTCTTTCGGTTTAGTTGGAGACCGCATATCCTACAGGGCTTTAATCTTTTCAAGGTTAGCTTCTATCCCTCGGTTATTGACCATGAAACCAAGGAATTTCCCTGATCCAACTCCAAAGGTGCATTTTTAGGGGTTCATCTTCATGTGGTATTTTCTTAGTACACCAAACATTTCACCCAAATGGTCAACGTGTTCGATGGTCCTGGCACTCTTCACAACCATATCGTCGATGTAGACCTCCATTAATTTGCCGAGCTGTTGGGCAAACATCTTATTCACGAGCCTTTGGTCTATAGCCTTCACGTTTTGTAGGCCAAAAGGCATCACCTTGTAGTAGTAGAGGCCCCTGTCGGTTATGATGGATGTGTGCTCCTCGTTGGCTGGGTGCATGGGGATCTGGTTGTACCCAGAGTAGACATCCATAAAACTCAGCATTTCGTGTCATGCTGTGGCGTCGACCATTTGGTCTATCCGAGGGAGTGGAAAACCATCCTTTGGGTAGGCTTTGTTGAGATCGTTGAAGTCGACGCATGTTCTCCACCTTCCGTTAGGCTTGACCACCAAAATGGGGTTTGAGACCCATCGCGGGTAATGGGCCTCCCTGATGAACCCATTGTTGATCAATTTGTCGACCTCTTCCTTTAGTACCTCGTACCTCTCTGGGTTCATTGGTCGACGCTTCTAGCGCTTGGGGGGATATGAGGGGTCAATGTTTAGGGAGTGACATATAACCTCCGCGCCGATCCTCTCCATGTTAGCATGATTACAGGCGAAGGCATCCAGATTTTTCTTGAGGAAGTCCTCGACCTCATTGCTAAGTGATGGGGTTAGGTCTGAGCCTATTCTCAGTACTTTGGTTGGTTCACCCTTGGTGACTTGGATCTCTACCAACTGCTCGACGGGTTGAGACCACGTGACCTCCTCTTGGATCTTGGGGTCTATCTCTTCGACGATGTTTTGGTAGACCATCCTAGCCTCCTGTCTCCCTGGCTAGTCATATCCGCGCAAGGCATCGGAGTATGCAACCCTAGCCTCATACTGGTTGCTCTTCATTTTGCCCACGCCATTTGGGGTAGGAAATTTGACTTTTTAGTGGTAGATGGAGGTGATTTCCCTCAGTGCCTGGAGGGTTGGCCTTCCAATCACGACATTGTACTGGGAGCCCCCCTTATTACCACAAAATTAGCCATTGTGGTGGCCTGCCGAGGTTTCTCCCCTGCGGTTATGGGCAACCGGATAGTCCCCTGAGGGATGACGGAGTCCCTGGTGAAACCATATAATGGCCTGGAGGTCTTTGCTAACTGTTGTTTTTGGATCCCCATCTTTTCCAAGCAGTCGGAGTATAGGAGGTCTACCGAGTTCTCATTGTCCACTAGGATTCGGCACACAGTATGGTTCCCAATTATGGCTTCTACCACCAATGCGTCGTTGTGGGGAAAGTGAACTCCGCTTGCGTCGTCCTCATTAAACGCCATGTCAGTGCTGCTGAATCTCGGTGTTTTTGCAACGGAGACATTCCAGAACTTTTCCTGGTAAACCCCTCTGGCTTCATGGGCGTAGTCCTTCTGAGATCTCCTTGAGTCTCCTCCTATATAGGGGCCACCAAGGACAGTTCGTATGAAGTTGATGGGTTCCCGGTCCTCTGGGCGCTGATTCTCCTCTCGGCGTCGACCATCATTTTGGTCGCCATGACCATTGTTTCTAGGTCTCCGTTAGGCTTTGAGTTCTTGTAGCATTCCTACGCGGATTACCCTCTCGATCTCATCTTTAAGATCGGTGCAGTCGTTGGTATGGTGGCCGACATCGCCGTCGAACCTACAGTGTTTTTTCTGGTTCCTTTGACCTGATTGAAGACCTCCTCGACTACTACTGTTAACTCGTGGTAGGAATCGTACCTTTGAAACGGCCGATGCTTATGGTTCTCCTCTTGCCTCAGCTTCTTGGCTTCTGAAGCGTTTGACGTCGCAGCTGGCTGCTTGTCTCCGCTCCCTCCACCTCGTCGCTTCTTTCCATCTTGCTTTCCTGCTATCGACCCCTGCTCGGTTCCTTTGTACTTGTTGGACCTGTGTTCAGGATCGTTCACATCTGCTTCCTCGGCGTTGATATATCCCTGGACTCGCGCGAGGAATTCCTTATAGCTAGACGGGGGCTTTCGGTTCAGCTCTCTCTTGAAGGGGTAATTTTCTTCATGCTAGATAATGCCCCCATCAAGGCCTCTCTGTCGGTTATATCCATTGTGGCGGTGAAAGCTTCCCCATATCTTGCAAGCCACTCTCTTAATGATTCGTTCGACTTTTTGTATATCATCGTCAGATTCTGCTTTGAGGGGACATATTTTTTAACCCCTATGAATTGGAGGGAAAACGCTTCCTTCAATTAATCCCAACTTGAGATAGAGTTTGGCTTCAGCGTCCGAAACCATCTTCAGGCAGAATTCGTTAAATTGTTCTGGAAGGCTCGGCACATAATTTCCTCGGTATACCCATGCAAGAGCATGTGCCCCGTGTACATCTCCAAATGATTGTTAGGATCCCCTCGACCATCATATAGTGGGATCGATGGTGACCTGTATTTATCAGGGAGAGGTGGCGCCATTATCTTTGCGGTAAATGGATGGTCGTGTGTGCGGCTAGGTGTGATGTCGACGTTTACCACCTCGGCCACTCGCCCTATGTTTTTTTTTAGGCCGGCGATGTCGCCCGTGAGTTTTTGCTCCAGGCTGGCCATACGTTCCATAATGGCGCTTCTTCTTCTGTCAAGATGGCTGAGCCAGCTACTCTTGACACCTTCACCTGTGTATGTTATGTCCACCCCTTGCCTGCCCGCCTGCCTGTTCCCTGAGTCTCCCATTGGGTTTCCTCCTGGGTTCTGGGGTAGTACCTCGGGGTTCCCCAGTCCTCTCATTATCTAGTCCTCGGGAGCCCAGAGTTCAGCGACCCTTAAACGGCTGCCGGAGGATTGGGAAGGTCGAGGCCTAGGATGACCTCAATGATTTTCACGGTCCCCGACTCCCTCTAGGACATGTTGGCAGTCATCGGGGTTGTGATTTTCAGCCATGGCAACTCCCAGGGGCCTCGGGGCGTCTTCTAAAGGCGGCATAGAGTTCCTTTCGTCTAAGCACCCGACTATGGCCATTATTCCACGTACCAGGTCAGTTAGAGTAGTTAGTTGAGCCTGCATCTGGACAGGGTCCGGCCGCGGTAAGTCCGGGGGCGGGACTTCCTTTCTGACTGGAGGTAGACCTTCCCCCACCCCGTCATTTACAGGATGTGTGGCGGTTTCATCCATTTGGCTGCTTTGGTTGATGGCCTTAATCCTTCTTCTTGGAGGCATGCTCGCTGACTGCGTTGTTGTTGGGGGTTAAACGCATTAACCAGAGATTCTGGGTTTGGTCCCCAGTGGATTCGCCAATTGTTGACGGTGAATTCTCGTCAACAGAAATGGCCCGGGTCACCTCTAGGTATCCCGTTAGATTATCGGCTCAATATAGACTGCGTGTAAGAGTTTATGCTGTAAAGTGTTTGTTGTATTTTACTTGGTGTTCTTAGAGGGGTGAGCAATGCGAGAAGAATGCTTAAGGTAGAAGAACACATGGTATTTTATAGTGGTTCACTCTGTAAATGAAGAGCTACATCCACTATGGTTTCATATTCCTTTTGAGATTGTTACAATTTACATCAATTGTCACTCTCTTGTCCTTTTCTCCAGGAAGTGAACCCCTTTCCTATATGGGGCTTTGCCTCTTTTATAGCCGAGCTTCCTTCGTTGGGTGGGTCTCCTTTTTTGGTAGAAGCACTCAAGTGGTCTGCCTTTCTAGGCCCAGTCCGTACCCCACTAATCACTTTGTGAACTGTTCACTCAGCCAATTAGTCTCACATTACGGCTATGTGCATACTTGTAACCCTTTTCTGTCCCCCATAGGGAGGTTTAAGGGTTTACAATTAATGCCTGTATTGCAGACATCCCTCACTCCTGCACGCCACTTGCGATGTCGGCTTTCCACCAAGGGGCATTCCTCTTGTCGTCAGTGTTGTTTAGCCCACTCGTCCCTCTGGCAGTCGATTCTATTTTGAGGGATTTTTACGTTGTAAGGTCGACGGTACAGCCTGTCGACATCACATGAAATCGACGCCCTAAGTTGGACTCCTTACTTGGACTCTTTGCAGTGGAATGAAAGGGAGCCCCAGACGTCGAGGGTTGTTGCCTCGCAAGGAGAAGCTAAAACCACGTGTCACACTATCGTTCTTCTACGCGTCGTTCGTATTTTCCCACACAATAGGTTTCACATTTGACTGTGGTATAAGAAAAGGAGTAGTTGGGTTTGGTTGTGGTATTATTAAGAATTAAAAAGAATGAGACGTATATTTTGTCTCTATGATAATAAAATAGATTGTATATATTGATTACTCATTGATGCTTAATTTTGTTATAACTACATGAAGAAATTAAAAAATATATATTATTATAAATTTAAGTTAGAAAACTCAGGATCAAATTATGTTTTTATTTTTTTTTATTTTTTAAGTTACACAAGTATTTTTTTCATAATAAACATAAGTATGCATATTTAAATTACATATCATATTTATTTCGATTATTTTAACTACTCACATTAATTTAACATCATAATTTACCAAATACTATTACACTACTTTGGGAATCAATAATACTTATATAATTACAGTTTACTAAATACTTAACTGTTTTTTATAACAACTGTTTTTTCTTTTAACACAATTAAAAATAATTTTTTTAAAATCTAGTGTACTACCAAACTGGCCTTATTTGTAGTATGTAAATGTATGATGGAAACAAGCTATAGAAGAAATTTAACTACAACCAAACCAATTATTACAATGAAACTATATTTGTATATGTTAAATGTTCTCTTATATTATCTGCGGCCAAAAAATTGAACCCTGCTTTACTTTCTCTCTGACTGCGAGCCTGATAAAAGCTTCAATGCTTCTTCCATGGTCGGTCTGTCAGTTGGCCTACTCCTGGTACAAAGCAAAGCAACTTCAAGTACGACTTTTATCTCCTCTTGTATTGATGTGCTAGAACCCACTTCATTGTCGCCGAGAACATCAGCGAACAGGACTTCTATTGGCTTGTTCTGTATGCTTACCTCTGCATTGGTTGACCTGCCATTTGTTAAAATTTTGAGCAGCATCTCCCCGAACCTGTACATATCCATGTAAAGCTCCTCTTTTATGGTGCTGCTGAATTCACCTGGCCAAATATTGAGCATAATCGTTAGAACTACATGTGTTTCTATCACAAGCAGAGGTTTATCTTGTGTTTGGCATAGAAAATGACAGTTTCAAGAAAAGGTATGCGTATGAGATTTGAAAGAACACACTATTACTCATACCTGTTTCCCTCCCTGAATCTGTTGCTGCAATTGAATCTTTGTTCAAATCAAGCATATATTTGATTCCGAATTCTGCCAACTGGGGTTCAATGTTTTCATCGAACACTATGTTACTCGATCTCAAATTTCCATGGGGAATCGCGGGAAAACAGTCATGATGTAGGAAGCACAATCCCTTTGCAATTCCCATCACAATTCTGTGCTTTGTTGCCCAGTCCCTTCTCATGCCAATCCTATCAGCCAGAGTTCCATTCGGCAAGTAATCATACAAAAGATAAGCTGTATGCTTGTTGTAGCAAAGCCCCAGCAGTCTAGTCAGATTCTTATGCCTTGCATTCCCTATTTTGGTTATAAATTCCAGCATATGCTTCATCCTCTTTGCTTGCCAGTCAATCTTCTTCACTGAAACAGTTATCCCCGTGGGTAAAACTGCTTTGCATACTGAACCTGGTGGTGATGGCATGGTGTCATCCAAGGATTTTGCAGAAGTGAAGCTTCTCAAGACATCATTCACCGTGAACTGAGGAAGTCCACTGAAGGAGATCATCTTCCATTGTCCTTTACCGCCTCTACGAAGGTAAACTATTGCTAGTATTGAAAACGCGATCAACATAATTGCACCTATAGAGATTAGCACCACCCATATAAGCTGTCCCGTTCTTTTGCTTCCAAATATTCCCATTGAACCGGAGCATGATTGCAGAGGAGCTCCACATAGCTTCGAATTTCCAGTAAATGCACTTCTACCCATTGTTCTAAACTGCTTTTCTGAGGGAATGGAGCCGGAAATATCGTTGAAAGACACATTTAGTAGTTGTAAGCTTGAAGAATGACTGAACTTGGCAGGTATTGGTCCGGCGAAACTATTGTGTGAGAGATCTATGACAGCAAGATCAGGAAGACTTGCAAGCTCATCAGGTATATGACCCGTAAAATTATTGTTTGCTAAAGCAACCTTCTCAAGAGAATGGCAACTGGAAATGCTTACTGGTAGAGATCCTGATAAACTGTTCATGTTTAGTTCAATAACAGTAATGGAATCGCAGCCTTGAAATGGAGGTATATTTCCAGAAATACCACAGGAAGATGCTGAAAAATTCTGAAGAATAGGCAAAGTCCACGTTTTAGGAGGAATTTTACCACCTAACTGCGGGTTATCAGAAATGTTGAAGTACTGAAGTTTGATAGCTTGGAACAAATCTGTTGGAATCCCTCCACTAAAGTTGTTTCTGGATAGATCAACGTATGTGATATCAGGAAGATAGCTAAATTTCAAAGGGATCTCACCTAAGAAGGAGTTATTTTCCAGTCTAAGACGAACAAGTGAAGGACAATTGGAGAGAGACGGTGAAAGACTACCCGTAAAATAATTGGAAAACAGGATTAGCTTATACAATTCCCCTTTTGCACAGATATTTGGTGGAATAGTGCCCATGAAATTGTTTGTGGAGACATCGACCCACTTGAGTTTTGAGTTCCTCCCCAATCTCTGCGGAAGTGTCCCATTAAAGAAATTGTTCCATATAAGAAGAGTCTCAAGTGATGGAAGCTCGGCAATTTGGTCAGGAACCGTGCCACTCATGGCGTTGTACATTAGACTCAGCAGTTTAAGATTCTTCAACTCTGAGAAGCTCTTGGGGATCGTCCCAGTAATTAGATTATCTGAAAGATCCAAGCTTGTAAGAGGCACAATTCTGCTGAGTTCCGATGGTGTAGCTCCAGTCAGCTGGTTTCTGAAGAGAAATAATGACTCAAGCTTGGTGAGATTGCTGAGTTCCTTTGGTATTGGGCCAGAGAGGTTAGCACCAGCAATATCAAGATACTGGAGCTCACTCATGTTGCCCAATTGCCAAGGGATACCTCCTTGGTAAGAATTGTAGCCAATCTCCATGTGGGTTACTGTTTTGAGCTTTCCCAATTCTGGTGGAATGTTTCCCCCAAGAAAATTCCCTGCAAAATGAAGAAACTCAAGCTTCTTGAATGAGCCGTACTCTGATGGGATTGGTCCCTTGAAATAACTCCCAGCAAAGTTTAGAATCTTGAGATTTTCAAGCTGTGAAATATCGGCTGGTAATGACCCTGAGAAGCTGTTGCTGAAAGCATCTAGCACAATGAGGTTCCGAAGACCGGAGATTCCATGCGGGAAGTGACCGGAAAAGTTGTTTCTGCTGATGTCCAAGGTTTTAAGATTGCTGAGGTTGAAGATTCCCAGAGGAAGCCGCCCAGAGAATGAGTTGTAACTAATGTTAAGATCAACGAGCTCAGTGAAAATGTCGAATTGCTTCCCGGAGATTGCACCACCGAGGCTCTTTGCAGACAGGTCTAGGGCAACAACGGTTGTGGAATTCTTGTCGCAACTGACACCAGACCAAGAACATACAGAGGTTTTCCCAGATGGAATTGCTTCAGAAGGCAAAGACCAGTCACTAAGACTATCATACTCATCTATGATCTCAGCTTTTAAGCTCAGAAGCGCCTCTGAGTAGAGATCAACGGCTGAAACTGCTGTGAAGAATACCGAAGCAGCAAGAAGATTATAGTAGAAAGAATGGAAAATCTCCATTGGAAATTGCAGTTGGAAGAAATAAGCAAACAATTCTAGACACCCCAAGTAAAGAAAATTGGTTGTGTCAGATTAGAATGAGGATTGCATTTGTTTTGTTCAGGGAGTGGCTGCATGGGGAATAGAGAAAATGGTGCATAAAAAAGGATGGAAATGACTGTATATGATTAGTTGAGATGAGAATATTATTGGGTTGCTTTTGGAAACAAGAGGGGACCCTTATGCTGTTTGTTTATTTAAATTGTGTTGGCCATTAGGGAATAAAGCCTTCATTATCAGAGGGCATCTTTTTCTTGCTTTTACCTTTAGAGTATCCTATAAGTTTCCTGCTGTGGCCAAATTTTGAATTGGGATTTGAACGCTGTGGGACATAAAACCAAAATCATCTAAATCCCTGTTTATGATATAAAAATAGTAAAGTTGTTATGTTTGCTTTCTTTTGGGACGGCTTGGATCGGTTGAAGGAAATTGCTGAATTTCTAGGTGGACTATTATGTCAAAAATATGTAAACGTATTATCGCAAAGAATATATATTAAATCTAGATAATCTATAATCTATAACCATATAAGAAATGGGAATGCATTTAGTCTAGTTCTTCATTTTTTTTTTTTTTTTTTTTAACTTTCATAAACTTTCAATCTTCTAAAATATACATTTAACAAACATAACCCTTAAAATAATTTTTTTACCCCATTGAAATAATTATTTCAAATACATCCTTATTTGAAGGTGTTTTCTCTCTCTCTCTCTCTCTCTCTCTCTCTCTCTCTCTCTCTCTCTCTCTCTCTCTCTCTCTCTCTCTCTCTCTCTCTCTTTTCTAACCTTCATTTCAATCCTCTAAAATATACATTTAACAAATATACCCCTTAAACTATTTTTTTTACCCCACTAATATAATTACTTTAAATATATCTTTATTTAAAGTTTATTTTTTTAATATATACACTTTGATTAATTTTCTACTTGGTTCATAGTTTAATTAATAATATGTTATACTTATCTATTCATGTATAACATTCAACCTCAACACAAGTTTAATTGAAATGTGTATTTTAGTGCATCTCCTTTTAATAAAACATTATTATTCAAGGGTTATCTTATTCAAATAATATTTTCCTTCTAATATCACATTATTGAAATAAGTTTTCTCAAATACGCCCTGCCCTCACTTTAATATTTTTTTTTTCTTATATATATACATATTAAATACATCTCTTCGGTACTTATCTTAATCTTTACTCATTGCTATTTTCTTCTATTTTGTCACTCTATCTCTGTCTATCTCTGTCTTTTTTTTTTTTTTTTTTTTTTATACCTAAATGTAATATTTTGAATGTTTCACTAGATTTTTTCCCCTATTAAAATAGTTTTTCTCAAAGAAGTCCCCACTTAATTTTTTTTTTCTTTTCTGACAATCCTCTAAAAAGTTCTTTATTAAATGTGGCCTTTATAAATACTTCTCTTTTTCCTAGTTGTAGCTCTGAATATTTTTTCCTCAAATATAACCCTTGAAATTTCTATTGTTAAACAAATAAAAAATTAATAATCTCATAATAAAATCCTAAGTTGTTATTAAAGTTTTTATAATACGTCACATCATCCCTCTAGAATCTAAAGAATACAGGAGTCATGCTCATGAGCAACTGCTTGAACTGTTTTCTTTGACTAAATAATTCGTTGCAACTTAATCTTTAAAGTAATCATGGCGCATAATGCTAGTCTAATAAGAATTTAAAGGGGAATATTTTATCATGATTACGATTCTGTGAGAAAAGGTCTCGTTGTACAAGATGGGGCAAGGAGATATTATGTTAACGGCTATGAAAATTATCCCTTTCCTGTTTCTGAAATAAGCCATCATTAGGTATACTTTTTCATTCCTAGTGCATGAAGGCAAAAGTAAGGGGTTATTTTTTTTATATTTTTAAGTTAAAAAATAATTTGAGTGATGGTTTTTAGTTAAATTTAAATTATAATTTAAGTTAAAGTTGTAATTTGAGTTTATATTTAGATGTGCACATTTGAGTTATGATTTAAATTGAAAGTCTTTTTGATTTTGTGTTTAAGTGGGTCAAAACTTAAATTTATATTTAAATAATATTTTAATAAAAATTCAATGGTGATGAAATATTTTAATAGAGTATATGAGTGAGGTTTTATTCGTCTTTTCGTTATGAATGCATAGAAAAAAATCATTTAAATTAGAATTAAAACGAAAAAATTATGATATTTTTAATAATATAAAAAATATTATTCATTAACTTGAGTTTTAGTTTATGAACTCGAGTTAAAGGGAAAATTTGAACGGGAGTTTACCCTCAAACTCAAGTTCAAACTCAAATTTTATAAAAAAACATTAACTTAAATAAAATTGTAACTCGAGTTTAAACTTTTTTAAAATTTTATTACAAAAGAACGACCCTTAAAACTTTTTTTTTATTTTACTTCTTTTACTGCTTTTGCTTTCTACAACCTGACTTAATTGTAATCCTCTTCTTCATCTTCCATAAGCGTCACACATTTTTATTGCAGGACTATCTTGGCAAATACCATTTTTATTTTGATAAAAATTTCTTCTGTAATCCGTCATATTTATAATATCAATTTATGATTATTAAATTTAATTAAAATCACATATTTTAATATAAATTTTGCGGTTAAAAAATAAAATATTATTAAATGTTTATTTTTTTAAGGACTCCTAGAAAAAGTTTTGTTTTTTTGTTTTTTCCCCTATTCTTTTGTCTTTTTTGGTTATGTGACTTGTAACAAATGTCGAAACTGATAAATAACAAGAAATAATAGTGGCATCAATACAAAGTACACGGTGCACACTACAATAGACGAAGACAGGTACAGCATTAACAGTGGATTAAAGCTCTCTTATCAACTAGTTTTGTTTAAGTTAATAGCATAAAGACAGAGGTATAACGATCTTTGATGAGGATGTATGAAGCTTTTAAAATGACAGAAGCAGGTGCAGAGAAGGTAAAGGATAAAGACAGGTAGTGTGAATTGAAATAGAGCTACCTTTTCCTCGATTTATGATGGCTTTAGTCTTATGTGTCCTTGAAGTACTTAATAGACGTTTGATTTTTGAATTCAGAACTATAATTTAAAATTATTTTTATTTTACGCGTAATTTTTATAAAAAAAATACTATAAAAAATTATAAATTATAATTTAAAATTAAAGATGAATATAAAAAACAAACGTCCCCTTAAAAAGGTTACTCATCTTTGACCTTGGCAGTTAGATGCCTTATGGGTTCGTGGATTCCATCTCTCTCTCGTGTGTGATGAAATCAATTGGAAAAACGATATTCCCCATCAGTCTAAAACCCCAAACTCATCACTAAGTTAATTTTCACTAAGTTAAATTTCAATTGCCCTCTTAACGAGACTAATTTTATATGAGTAACAACGTTTTAACTCTATTGGCAAAAATATGAGTGTTCTTTTATTTGTTTCTAAGAACTTGTAGTGTAGGAGCTATTCTTTTACCCACAGATAAGTCCAAAGACTAGTTTCTTAACAGCTTGATTTGTGAGTAAGAGTATTTCTGTATCGTGAGCTGTAAATTTTTAGTACAAACACTCATAAATAAGACTGTTGATAACCCAATCAAACAATTAAAATAGAAAATCGAATTGGTATAGTAAATAGGGGTATTCGTGAACGGTTTTGGTATTATTCAAATTTTTTTGTTATAATATTTCACTCCTAAAATTTAAATTTTTATTGAAATCTGTTACACCACGGTCCGTGGGTCGACCATTCCCTTTTGATATGAGTCGACCACTCCCTCGGATGGCACGCGCCGAGGACTCCCCTTTGGAATCAGTCTCTGGCGTCGAGGGGAAGACCGTGTAATATTGTCCCTGACGCCGAGAGTCATCATGCGACAGTTGACGTCGAAGAAACTGTCTCGACCTCTTACAACCAAGATACCGAGGAAGATTGCAAGTGGGCCTGCCAGCGGTCATGTCAACTCGAGGAGGGAAGTGTTGATCCGACAGCGGCCGCAGAAGTCAGGAAATCAGACGGCAGACAGAGGATCAGCCGCTTGATTTTCGAAACTTTCATCATGAGAACTCACCTACCCTCCCGCGGATCGAGGACAGAAGTTGGCTTCCATCTTGGGAACCGGGAATGTGTGAGTACGTGAGAGGGCCTATAAATAGAGCGAACAAAGACCCAGAAAGGGGTTAGAGATTTTTTGTATGAAAAAGGCAACGTTTGTATTCACCTCAACGAACATAGTGCATGCACAAGTGGATTAGGCACAAAAATTATTGCCGAACCACTATAAAAATCGTTGTTTCTTCTGTATTATTTTTCGGTTCATTCCATTATCTCGGGTTTAGCATAATCGAGAGTGATTAAGAGAGATCAAAACGAGTTGTCGGAAAAACACCGTCAACAAAATCTATAATCAAATGAACCATAAAAATATTTTCAATATTTCACACATAGGAGTGGGAGAAAGGAGAAAATGGGACGATCTTAGGGTTTCATTTTGTACTATTAATGGAGTATTAAGTTTAGTTATTAAATGTGGCATTTTACTAGTTTTTTTTTTTTTTTTTTTTAAGATCAAGTTTGGTACCTATTTTATGATGAATAGAAAATTATATACATAGAAAAATATTTTCAAACAAAACATTGTACATGCATATTTTGAGCGGTTTGGGAAGATAATACCAAACAACCGCCAAAATTTATATAAAAAAAGGAAAGAAGAAGTGCATGGGTATGAATTTTTATCCTTTATTCGTGATTAATATCTTATATTACTTACAAAAATTCTCCCTAAATTATATCAATTGTAGCACTTTGCCCCCTAATCTTGAAAACGTCACAATTCGTTCTCCTTGAATAATTAAATGTTATCAAAAAAACCCCTTTCTTTAAGTTTTTAATTGAAATTGACATTTAATTTGCTATTTTGAAAGTATTTTGGTAATTTTATAAGATGACTTTCACTTTTGAAATTGAAGAACTGTAGAATATATTGAGGGATATTTTCCTTTTCACACTACAACAGAAAAGCTTATTTGCGGCGACGCCATGTCGTCGTAAATAATTGATTTGTCGTTGAAAATATTTTATTTTTGATGACATATAGTCGCAAAAAATCCAACGCAAATAATATATTTATGACGAGATAGTTTTGAAATATCGTCGCTAATATATTAGCGACGACAGTCGTCGCGAATAACTGGTCACAAATGTTCCGTTGAATATAGCATTGATGTGACGTGTCATACCGTATTTGCAACGACATAGTGTCATTGCAAAAGTCCTTAAAACATTTTGCGACTAAACTGTCGTCGCTAATTATGTGGACTATTTGCGACGACACTTTAGATATGTCGTCGTAAATAATATTTTCTTTTTTTTTCGTACTTTCCTAATAATATTAATTAATAAAGATATAAATTGAAAGAAAATTTAATAATAAAATAGCATAATAAAATTGATATAAAATAGTCAACACAATAATAAGATCAGTTTTAAAAAGTAAATTAATCAATAAATACTACAAAGTGTTAATAATAAAAAATAAAAACATATAATTTAATCTCCTAAATTAACAGCATCATCATTCTCATTCTTGTCATTGTCTTCTTGATTAATATAGAGGTTGTTTAGTCTCTGGAACTATAAAAAAATAGAAATAAAGAAAATTGATTATATAGAATTTGCCAAATAAAAAATACGGTTCATGTGTTATAGCATATAATACCTGACCGACAATGGACCGGGAGTCTCGTCAGATCGCGTGGAGGCCGGACATCATGACACTATTAATATAATTAAATTTTATTAATGAAATTTATAATTAAATTTTATTAATGAAAATTTAATAATTAAATTTTACATAACGACTTATTTTTCTTATTATCTAAAAATCCAAACTTGTAAAAAACTAGCTTTTAAAGGATCTCGACACACCAAAATTATAAGATGTGCCACCCAGGTAAGTCATCAAAATTTTTAATTATAACCTAAATCAAATTACAAGCAGATCTCATAAAATAACATCCTAAAAAAATTCAAACACAATTTATACCAAATTTCAATAATCTCAAAATTCAAAATTCAAAATTTAATATCTATACTATAAACTTCAAATTATATACTAATTCTAAAATCTATAAATCAAAATTCAAAATGTAAAATCTATAATCTAAAAGTTTAACAACAAAAAACCCAAATATTTTAAACTAAAAAATACAATAAATATCTAAAAAACTTACAAAGTTCAAATCCACTAAAACGGAGGCTGAAAACAGTGAAGGTGGGGTGGTGATGGCTGAGGAGGGCGGCGAGGAGAAGGAGTATTTTTTATACTTCTTTTGATGAAAAGACACTTCAAATGATTACAACTTATGATAAATGTTGATTTGGTGAGGATTTAGAAGAGAATAGAGGGAGGTTTTGGGGTTTAAACTCAGAAAGCTTAGGATAGAAAGAGAGAGATCTGAAAAAATGGAGGAGGAGGCTCTGGTCGTGGGTATATGGACAAAGTCTTTTGCGACGACAAATAAAACTATTTGCGATGATAATGTTGTCGCAAATATAACTTATAAAACTATTTGCGACGACATCTGTCATGCAAATATAACTTATTTTTTTAATATTTATACGAATGTTCTGGAATTATTATTTATGACGACGTTGTTCGCTGTTGTCGCAATTACGTTTTAGGAACCGCCTAATTTCCCCACCGTTTTTTTTTTGTGATGGAATTTAAAACAACTATTTGCGATGACACATATTAATGTCATCGCAAATAATATTTAGGATCCACCAAATTGACCGCCTTTTTACTTAGGAAAAAAAATAAATGAATTATTATTTGCGATGACTAGTGTTGTCACAAATAAAGAATTTTTTGCGATGAATAGTGGTTGCAAATATTGTTATTTGGGCAGCAAATGTTGGAGCCAGATAACATTTACCGCCAACTACATATTTGCAATGACTTCTACATTATTAGCGATGACAACATTCTCCTGTTAGAAAAATATTTTTGCGACGTTATGTTGTCATAAATAATTAATTATTTACGACGACAAATGTCATCACAAATAATTTCGTCGCAAATAGAGCAAAATATAGTAGTTATACCTGTATTTTACTTTTACCATTGAATTATGTTTAATACATGATTTTACACTTTTTTTCTATCAACAGTTAATTTTAACCTTAAAAATAGGGTAACTTTCAATAAAAGCACTCATGAATAAAATATTATTATTTTTAGCACCACTTTTGTGTACTTTCACAGTTAGCATCACCATGTCAATAGTGTGAGAGTAAAATAACTTCGATGCCACTTAGGTCAAAATTATCATTTAAAAGCACCTCAAAGAGATTCCCAACTCTCCCCCGCTCATTCTCTCTCTCTCTCTCTCTCTCTCTCTCTCTCTCTCTCTCTCTCTCTCTCTCTCTCTCTCTCTCTCTCTCTCTCTCTCTCTCTCTCTCTCTCTCTCTCTCTCTCTCTCTCTCTCTCTCTCTCTCTCTCTCTCTCTCTCTCTCTCTCTCTCTCTCTCTCTCTCTCTCTCTCTCTCTCTCTCTCTCTCTCTCTCTCTCTCTCTCTCTCTCTCTCTCTCTCTCTCTCTCTCTCTCTCTCTACTTGGTCTCTCTCTTCCTTATGCCCTCATTCCCTTGTTGTCAATACTCCGGTTGTGTACCAGATCGAGGTTGGTACACAATTTCTTTTTTGTTTTTCTTTTGTTTTTGTCTTTGTAAATTTATTTTTTGGGAGACTTGAAATTGTTAGTATATTATAGAACTCGAAAAAAATGATTGGGTTGAACTTATTGTGATAGGAATTGAAAATATCCTTCATCAATTTGAGATTTTGAATGGTTTATAACTGATATGTAAACTGATTCTAATGACCAACACGTCAAAGACATGTTGACCTTAGGAGTCATAGTATTATGACTCAGAGTGTTATATGTCTGGTCATAATACTATGACTAGTCAGTCATAACAGTATGAGTCATTGTCTATGAGTCAAATTATAATAGTATGAGTCAAAATGGCTAGTCATAGTATTATGAGCGGCCATAAGGCAATCATTGTGATATGACCGGCCGTTCATAATGTTATGACTGACTATTTCAATGACCCATAGTGTTATGAACGGTACATTATGACCGGCCATTACACAGTGTTATGACTGGCCATTTCTAATGGTTCAATGATGACTAGGAGTAATTGCATGTTGATTAATAGTTATTGTTTTTGAAATTATTTAGGAATGACTGTTGGATTAAACGTCTTCATCAAGTACAATGAACATTGGGACCGTGCTTCGAGATACGTCGGTTGTGAAATGAAGGGGATATTAGTCCCCACCAACACAACTTGTATTGGTCTGATAGATTTGGTGAGATATATCCTTAGCATTCGGACCTCCTATTACCAGGATTTCATCCTAAGGTGAAGAACCTGATACAATCAAGTGCAGTAGATGCCATTCTTAAGGACACAACCGTAAACCTGCGCAAATCCAGTGCCACTCCACCTAGGCTCATCAACAAGCTCAACATGAATCTAGTAACTCTTTTATGTGTGTTTCGTTTAATTAAACTTACATGTTGTATCTTGTAATAAGTCATAATTTGATGTATTTCTACATTACCAAGAATCATGTGAGGCTATACAAAGAATCATGCGAGGCTACACATAGTAAAAAATCAAGTCAAAGCTTCACTTTCATAGCCTTCTTTTTCAAAAATGAAGTTAGAGTTATCTTTTCAAAAAATCAAGCCGTCTTTTCATAGGCTAAGCATCCCATGCATCGTCTTTTTCAATATCACTTTCACATTGCTCTTTTTCTTTCCATAATGCATGGTACCACAGGTGACATGTCAAAGACTCACGGTAGAATGGCATGTGTTCTTGTGTAACCTAATTATCTAGTGCTTTTCCTTCCACCAAGCAATGTGCATAGATAATCGTGAACATGTCACAGTCCCCACTACAAAAAAATAGGCACATATCAATATAAACTTACGTTTGTCCTATAAGGCATACAAAAGCCTTATCCTGACCTCATCATTGTCGCTGTCATATGTAATCTCGGGGTCAGATAGTGTTTGCTCAATGGCTGCCCTCGTGACGTACGGGAGATTTCTCCAGTACCATTTGTAAAGGCAGGATTTGGCTTCAACTGGCTTCAAATGTGTTAAACCAACACACTTAAGACCGGTGATGAGGGCATACTCAACTATTGAAAACTGCCCGATGTCGTCCCAAATAGCAAAGAATAAAGAGTCTTATGTTTTCTCAACAACACTAGCCAAGTGTATGATAATGTTGTGGACAACTTGGCCAGGCTACCCAAGCTTCTGGAGCTTCAAAAAGTTCACTACAGCAGGTTAAAGCTCTAACTTTTCAAATTGAGCCACTGTAAGACTCTGTCGTAGTATTTCCATGGTTTCCTCATAGTTAACAGTACGGCTTATTTTACAATTCTTGATGTCCTCGTCTGGAACCATTCTCATGAACTGCAATAATACACAACATCAATGTTGTTATTTTATAAAGGCAAACAAAAAAATACAGACAAAAAAATAGAGCATACCTTATGAGCGGTCATATTAATATGACCGGCCGGCCATAATATTATGACCGACCACAATGTTGTTAGTAATTGTATAAAATGAGTTCCACCACTATGACTGCCTTATGGACCGGCGGTCATAATACTATGATTGCTCATAATATTGTGTGGTCATAGTGGAGTTATAATACTATGACCACCATAAGGCTGAGTCAGATACCAAAAAGGAGCACAATGACAATCAATGACAATTAAAAATTTCAAATAACTGACCTTCTTAATATCTGATTTAACTTCCTCCTCTTCCCCTTGTGTTAATATCAACAACATCTCTTTCTCCAAAGCTTTTCTTTTCTTCTAAGATGACAAAAAATGGTAAGAAAAAGCAATAAATACAAAAAGAAAAACACAAATAAACAAGAAAAGCAAACAAAGTTGTTAACCAAAGTACTATGACTGGCACACTAAGAGTCTGACCATTGTGTGGTCATAGTAGTATGACCGGAGGTCAAAACTTTATGACCATCATGTAGGCTCGCTCATAGTGTTATGACTGATGGCCGGTTATAGCATTATGACCGGTCGATAATTGTATTATGACTGGTCATAAGGAAGTCACAGAATACAGCCACAGTACTATGACCGATGAGCATAATGCTATGACCACAGGCTCATCAGTCAGGCAGTCACACTATGAGCCTGCCTGCCTGATGGGCAGTCATAGCATTATGACCGTCGGTCATAGTACTATGACCGCATGCCATGACTGTCCTATGGATAAGTCATAATACAATTGCTGACCGGTCATAATACTATGACCAACCATCAAGCAGACTCACAGACCAAATAAGGAGCACAATGACAATCCAATGACAATAAAAAATTTTAAATAACTGACCTTATATGCTTTTATCTCCTCCCCCAATGCCTTTCTTTTCGTCTAATATGACAAAAAATGGTAAAAGAAAAAAAAACAATAAATGCCGAAGAAAAAAATCAAATAAACAAGAAAAGCCAACAAACTTTTCACCTTTGTCTCACAATCTGCCAGTGATCTCATCTTTTTGGTGGTTGATTTCTCTGGCAAAGAATGTTAGGAGGGTGAGGTTTTCTCAGTTTGTGCTTCTGGGTTAGGCATTGATTTCTCCAGTGAAGGTTCGTGGGTTCTCGTCGCATGCTTCTGGGTTTGTGGGTTCGTGTATTTTGGCTGGCTGTCGTGGGTTCTCGTGCTTGGGTTATCGCTGTCGTGGGTTCGTGGGTGCTCAAGGTAGTAGACAGTGGTGGTCGTTGGGGTTTCTTGGTCTTTGTGCACACCCGTGTTCTTTTTCCTCTCTCTACTTTGAATATTTAAATTTTATAAGGCTTCAAAATATATTCAAGGCTTCAAAAATGAAATGGGACACAATTGTCATTTTAACTCAAGTAAAAGCGGCCTGATCCCACTTTTGCTGACATGGCGATATTAACTATAAAAGTAGACAAAAGTGGTGCTAAAAAAAATAATTTATTTAGGAGTGTTATTATTGAAATTTACCCTTAAAAATATCCAAAGTACTCTTAAAATTATTTTCTTATTAACATTGTTCGTTGCTAAATTTTTTTCTATGAAATATTTGATTTTTTATTTTATTTTCTCTTTTCTCTTTTTAAAGGATATTTTTGATATTTTTAATATTGAAATAGAGAGATGACTAATAAAGGGTATGAATTTATGAATTAATTAGAATATATATATTTTTTAAAAAAGCATAATGAACAAAAGATAAAAAACTATATATATATATATATATATATAATTTTATGAGAAGAGTCATTTTAATACTCTGTGTTATATTGAAATATGTATTTGGTACTCGGTGCTTTTGATAAATAACGTTTTAAAAATTGATTTTTAAGTACTTTAAGGTCGATTTTGTACAAATGCCCCAGTCTTTCCATTTTTTTTTTTTTTTTTTTTTCTTTTTACATAAATATGTATGGGTGTTCATCCAATCAAATCTATCTTATTTTAACTATATAATAACCAATCCAATCAAAGATCAATTTTTAGAAATTTCATCCCATCCAATCCAATCCAATTGAGGTTGGTTTGGATTGGATTGGATTGGATCAATCGATTTACAGCTAAAATTTTTTGTACAATTTTGAGTTTTATTTCATATTCAACCTATTTGTTAGATCTTTTTAGCATAATTTAAATGCTACAGCTCGAAAAAAATAAGAATTAACATTCACAAATAAAAAAAAGAATATAAACTCCATATTACAAACTTGAAAGTTGATTAATTATCCAACAAACAACAATAGAAAGACAAATGTTTTATTCCAAATTATTACAAACAAAGAGAACACAATTTAAAAATTCAAATGTAGATGCCAATGATCGATATAATCCATATAGAAAGAAAACATAATCTCTGTCTTTTTTTTATGTAATATATAAGGATTGGATCGATTTGGATTGTTTGTTTTGAAAGTCAAATTAACATCCAATCCAATTCAAGTCAGCTTTAAAGAAATCACATCCAATCCAATCTAATTGAGATCGGTTATCCGTTAAAAATGGATTGAATTCGATTGGATTGGTTGGTTTGATTAGTTGATTGGATTTGTTGAAGACCCCAATATTTTGATAGGAGACAATAAAAAAGCAACAAGAAACAAGAAAAAATCATTCTCAAAATAAATAATAATAAGAGTGCATCTATTGACACCTCATTTTCTAATTTTCACACACCACCTTTAGTATTACTAAATTACCCATTAGTAAATTTACTTTTACAGACAATAGTATTTTTTTTTTTTAAAAAAAAATACTCATAACTCATCCCACCATTAAAAAATGAATAAATTTTAGAAATGCTCTCGAACTTTGATGCCTTTGTCAATGCGCCCCTCAAACATGAGGATGTTTGGTTTATGGATTCAGAACCATGATTCAGAATTATTCTCGTTTTACGTGTATTTTTTGTGAGAAAAAATACTGTAACGAGTCACGAACCATGATTCGAATCATGATCTGAATCATCCTTCCAAACATCCCATAAAATTTGTTATTGTCACCCCTAATTTTTCAAAATGCCGTATCTTTCCCCCTTCCGTCCAATTCTATTAAAAATTTGGACGAAATTACACAGTAACTTTTAGGGCTGGCAATTCGTGTTCGCGGGCCGTGTTCGGGCCGACACGATTACGACATGACACGATTACAGTGAGCACGAACACGACACGGTTAATAAACGTGTCAAAAATCCAAACACGAACACGAAACGCTAATAACACGATTAACACGACACGACACGCGAACACGGTTACTAAACGTGCTGTGACGGGCCGACACAAAAAAAACACGTTTATGACCCGTTTATGACCCAACTAGCAAAAATAGTAGAATTTTATATTATATTCAAAACTATATTAATTGACTACTTAATATCATTTATAGTTAAAATCATGCATAATAACCAACACACATTAAAATATCCAAAACATCACTTATGAAATGTTTCAAAACATACCAATTACCAATCATCTAAAGAAGTTTGAAAACATAACTAAGTATATTTAAATAAGTTTGAAAACATAACCAAACATTTAAATATTTAAGTGCATAAAACATAAGATAAATATAGGAAAATGTCTTGACATCTGAGAACAAAAGATCATTTATTGAGCATCTAAACGAGTAAATGGGGTATCTTTAATGAGGTGGATTTTGTGTTCACTACGCACTGCAGGGACTCTTTCAAACATTTTCACAAGATTAATAGAAGACATCTTTAGTGGACTCAACACTTTGAATATGCACAAATAATGACACATTCTACTATAGTCAATCAATCTACAGTCTTGGAAAAATGCTTCTGAAATAACTTATAGTCAATATAATTCGATTATATCAGACATAAGAAGAAGAGGCCTTACCCGGATGGGACCAGCATCTTGCAAATCATCCAAACCAAACCAAGCAAGTTATTTCACAATTGACTGCTTCTAGAATGACACTTTTTTTTTTTTTTTTTCAATGCTATTATTCATCACCACATGCATAAAAATATAACAGCTACAAAATCACAGGCATATTGTCAAAAGCTGATTTACTTTACGCTTACAGCCATAGCTAAGCATCAAAGAAGTATTATGGATGCATATTTTGGAGCCACTGCAGCTTTGTCCAAGTTCTGGACTATACTCAACAAGATCAATTCCTCAACAAGTTTGAAGCAGGAAAACACGGTTTTCAATTGTCCCTGCAACAAAAGTAGAAGCCAAGTCTAACTACAAAGTCACGGTTTGGATTTTGGAGCGATCTAGTTTATTTGGCTCTGCGAATGAGGCACCTAAAGAGAAAAACACGGTTTTCAATTTTGTCATTCTATCTTGAATTAATGGACCAAATAACATGCTCCACTATAAATATCTGTTGTGGATTCCATCAATTACTAATAAAGCCAGTAGCTTTTGATCTAAGATCCAGTGTAATAGAACATTTTGCACATCCAATTCTAAGCAAATCACTTGTATTCTTGGGAAATCATGACGCAAAATGCCTTGAAAACCCCTCCAAAATAAGATTATAACAGAATTCAAAACAGCCAAACAAACTTTGATGAGCAGAAATAACCAACAACTTCGGATGCTGAGGAAATCATTTGGGGGGCAATACTAAAAAAGACAGCCAATTTTTAAAAAAGAAATAGGAACTATGAAGATTGAAGAAACAAACATGACCCAATGTAGAAGTGATTTGCGCCTAATCAGAGAAAAGTAACACACCTACGCTCGAGAAGCCATTTCGAAAACAAACTTCTGTAACTGTTGCCAAATGGTGAAAAGATGCCAAAATTCATAATCACAATAATCAGAAGAAGAAATTGAATGCGAAGAAGAAGGAGGAGTACGTACATGGAGATGGAGATGGAGATGGAGAAAGCCCCGTCCCGTCCGCCGCCCAAAATCAAAATCCAAATGTTCGTTCGCCCCCCAAAATCAATCTCAATGGTGAAAGGCTGAACCTGAAACGGCGGGTGAGGTGTGAGGACTGAGGCGGTGAGGACTGAAGCGGGTGAGGACTGAGGACTGAGGCAGGTGATGCGGTGAGAATGAGATGAGACTCGAAAGAATGAGAGAGAGAACTGAGGCAGGGCAGGGACGGAGAGTTAGACACTTAGACTCAGGGTTTTGTCTAAAAATATATATACATATATATTTGGGGATATTAAACAGGTCTGATCGTGCCGTGTTGGTCTAATAATGGCACGTTTACTTAAACGAGTTAAGCGTGTTAAATAGGCTGACACGAATTCAGTCTATTTATTTTTGTATTATTCGTGCCAGTCCGTTAACGACTTAATTAATAATCGTGCGGTCTAAACTCATTTATCTCGTGTTATTTTCATGTCGTTTCATTGTGTCGTATCTGAAATTGCCAGCCCTAGTAACTTTCATTGGCGCTGATTCATAGATAGGCAAAATACTCATTTTATTTTTTTGTCCTGAAAAGATAAAAATTACTTGAAATTTTATTTGGGTTTTGAAGGGACAATTTCCTCTGGATATACCAGTGGTTGCAGGCAGGCAACCGTGAGAAATTAAACCTCATATCCAAAAGCAACCATATTTGAGTTGTCTTCTACCTTTATACACAATAAAAAAAAAAAAAAAAAAAAAAAAGCAAATGAAAATTTGAGATGTGAATGAAAGTCGCTCCTCCAGCTCCATATTCATGATATTTGCAAAGACTATGGTCATGGATCAAGATATCGTGAGAGTTCGACCAATCTCCCGAGTATGCAACAATAACCCTCTAGTTTTTCTTTGAAAATACTCAGGCCCCTGTAACGTTTTTAAAATGATTTTATTTTTAATATAAAAGTAAAAATGAGATTGTTTTAAAATTACGTTTAGTTGGTTTTTTAAAAGATTGTTTTTAGTACAATAAAAAAGTGAAATTGTGTTTTATTATAATTTTTAATTAATATATTATAACATGTTGATAAGTATTATAAAATGAAAACAGAAAATGGAAAACAACTTTCAACCGTTTTCTAATTTATTCGCAAAAACAATTCTATAACTGTTTTTTGTTTTCGTTTTTTTTTTTTTAAACATTTGTTAAGTAAATACGGTTTGCAGATCGTTTTCATTTTTATGCCTCAAACTGTCACGCCCCCCAAACGGGGTGGGTGACGTGGAGCTCGATTAGGGATTAATAAAGCAGATCCCCAACCGGGTCCCACACTTAACTGCATTAAAATATAAATAATCTACATAGTCCGGGGAGCCTCGACACACGGGGCTCCACCCCACTGAGATATCTGATTATCATACATACATGTTCATGTAAATAAACAATTACAACAGACATCATCCACAGTCTAGTAAATCCAAATATTTATTTAAGTTTCTGAATTTCTCAAATTCCTTACATTTGCTCAAGAGGATAACACAATCCTCGCTTGCTCGATCCGTAGCACCACTCATTTCACGATGCCTTCGCTCCTCGAATCTCCGGGAGGGGTTTAAACATTTGAAACATGAGCGAAAGGCCCAAGTGGGATATAATTTGAAATAATTTAAATAAACAAGTAAATAAATAAGTGCGTAAATAAAATAAATAGAGACATTCAGCCCCGAACGAGCAGTAGGAACCTCACATCCTTTTTCTCAAAGGAAATATAATAAATCGATCAGACATTACGAGGGCTTATTTGAGTAATTAGTACAAATTACTCACCTCACCAAGTGCGCCGCCTACGGGACCGGTTTCGGGTTACGCCCCGAGGATGCACTCTCCGCATCCTATCTAGGCTTACAAACAATAGACTCTATTACCAGTTCACAAGATCTCTTATCTTAAGAAATCATCCGTTTAACATTATGAAATCGTTCATATGACCCCACGAACTACTCAAACCCTTGGGCCCCATGGTGAACAAGCCATGAGGTTCCATGATCGACAAGCTATGGATTCCAAGGACAGGACAAGCCAAGGAATTCCATAAACTAACAAGCCATGGTTTTTAAAACATTTTTCTTTCGCAAATCAATCCCTTTCTTTAAAACATTTTCAAGGCCAAAATCTTCTTTGAAAACAGGCTCACAAGGAAAAGGGATAGAAATCCTACCTCGCACAATCAAACCTGGGACTAGCGTTGCCCTATCCGCCTTCCGCTTCCTCAAGCCCCTTCAGTCTGAATCCACAATGAGCAATCGATACAAAACACCACTTTAGGATTCGGTCCTAAAGTAATCAATTTCAATCATATACCAAGATTCTCAATTAGTGTGCCCTAATCCATTTTCATGTTCAAATTCCATTCAAGGGTTTTGAATATCAAAAGGTTTAAGGATACTAATCCTTTCATCCCAAGTCCCTAAATGAAGCTAATTTGGGCCCAAACAGGTAATTGCACTGCCGATCGTCCGTCCGGTCGGCGTGTAAAATCGACCGATGCGGGGCGACCGTGTGGATATTTCGATTCGCGGCTTTGAAATCAAACTTCGCAAATCAGTCCCAATTCACAAAATCTCAAGGGACAACCACTAGATCCGGGTTCTAGGTCCTAAAACAAGTCCAAAGAACCCAAGATCTCCAATTTCTACCATAGTTTCACTCGAAAATCAACAAAATCCATTTTGAACCAAAAATAAGTTTTAAAAAAAACTTGAAATCCAAGAGAGGTTCTTAATCTTACCTTGAATCCTTCTCTTGATGTTGAAAACTCTTTGAAATCACTCTTTGGCTCAAAACTTCGTTCGATTTGGGATGGAAATGAGAGAGAGAGAGAGTACGGGAGTGAGAGTGAGAGAGAGAGGAAGAGAAACGCATGCGGGAGAAAAAGAAAAGGAAGGAAAAGAAAAGAAAAAAAAAAAAAGAAAAGAAAAGGAAAAAGAAAAGAAAATGACGTGTAAAATATACTTGGTCCGTAAATGCGCCCATACACACTTCGGATTAAATAAATTATTGTAAATAATTTAAATACCTTGGAATCATTTAAACTCAATTAATTAAATCGATTAGGCACACTAATAATCTTAATTACCCGAATTAATCTCGATTAATTCTTGAGGTGTTCTGACTCCCCCCCCTTAGGCAATTTCGTCCTCGAAATTAAAACTCACCTCAAAGTGCAAACAGATGCGGATAACGTTCCTGCATCGTCGTTTCAAACTCCCATGTTGCTTCCTCAACACCATGGTGTCGCCACAAAGACTTTCACTAGCGGAATCTCACGATGACGCAGACTCTTCATCTTCTGCCAAGAATCAACTGGTGCCTCCTCGTAAGACGCGTCATCATTAAATCAGTCGGAACGTCAAACCACTGCACTACTGCTTCCGGCTCAGGCTGACATTTCCGAAGCATGGAGACATGAAACACGTCATGCACGTGAGATAGCTCAGGCGGTAAAGCCAATCGGTACGCCACCACTCCGACTCGTTGCACGATCGGGAATGGTCCCACATACCTCGGTGCGAGTTTTCCTTTCACACCAAACCGAGTAACTCCCTTACGTGGGGAAACCTTTAGCAACACAAAGTCGCCTTCTTGGAATTCCAAAGGCCTACGCCTTCTGTCAGCATAGCTTTTCTGACGACTTTGAGCTGTCAACAGACGCTCTCGAATCACAACTATCTTCTCATTGTTCTCTTGAATGACATCCGGTCCAGTTGTAAGTCTATCCTCTGGTTCCAACCAACAAACAGGTGACCTAGGGCGACGACCATACAACGCCTCAAAGCGGTGCCATACCAATCTTGGCACGATAGGCATTGTTGTATGCAAACTCAGCTAGATGCGGGTATTTCTTCGATTCCGCCAAAATCCGAATACAAGCACGAAGCATATCCTCCAGAATCTGAATAACTCTTTCAGATTGCCCATCCGTCTGAGGATGAAATCATCTTTGAAGTTCAATTCCGTCCCCATGGCTTCCACGGAAACTCCTCCAATACCTTGCATTGAAACGCGTGTCACGATCGGGGCGTGATAGACGGGGCACCCGTGTAACCTCACGATGTGCTCGGTACAATTCGACAGAACCTTCCGAGAATAGGTCGCGCGGGCGGTATGAAGTGCGCGGACTTCGTTAACCTATCAACCACCACCCGGATGGCATCGTGCCTCAACTCGGTTCTTGGTAGTCCCATCGGAAAATCCATCGTGATATGCTCCCATTTCCATTCAGGGACGGGGAAGAGGTTGCAACTCTCCGGTGGCTTCTTATGTTCGGCTTTAACGCAGAGGCAAGTCACGCACTCCGAGGGCGTACTCACGAACATCTCTCTTCATGCCTCTCCACCAAGATCTGTCTCTTCAAGTCTGGTACATCTTGGTACTACCCGGATGAATGGCATACCTCGATTTGTGTGCTTCATGCAGAATCGCTTTCTTTACCTCACCCGCCTTAGGAAGCAATGAGGCGGTTGCGAAAAATCAAGGCTCCATCCTCCCGGATTCTCCAATCCTCGAATTGTTCTCCATTCGGATCCGAATCCAAATTCCTTGGAGGTGTGGATCCCGCCATTGATCCGCTTGACTTGTTGCATAAGAGTTGGGGCGGAGATCGGATTATACACCACAATCTGGTTATAATCCTCATGGTAATGAAGATCATACTCACTTACCACTTGGGTCCTCTTCCAATCCTCCAAAGTTAATGACGCCGAGTCCCACGGCGTTTTTCCTCGCTAAGGGCATCACCACCACATTAGCTTTTCCGGGATGATCTTTGCAGGTGAAGTCATAATCTTCCATGTACTCTACCCATCTCCTCCGTCTCGAGGTTCGGATCTTTCGAGTAAACAAGTACTTGAGACTCTTATGATCGAGAAGACACGAAATCTTGCTCCATAAAGATAACATCTCCATATCTTTGAGCAAATATTACCGCTTAACTAACCAAATCATGCGTGGGGTAGTTCATTCAACGGCCTTAGTTGGCGAGATGCATAAGCTACTACGTGTCCGCCTTGCATCAAGACACAACCAAGCCCAACCCCCGAGGCGTCAGAGTACACCTCGTATGGCTCCTCGGTATTAGGAATCGTCAGAATCGGTGCACTTGTCAACCTTACCTTCAATTCCTGAAAGGCATGTTCACATCCAGCATCCCATTCGAATCTGACTTCCTTCTTGGTCAACCGAGTCAACGGAGCAGCGATACTCGAGAAGTCCTTCACAAAACGCCGATAATACCCCGCGAGTCCGAGAAAGCTTCGGATCTCTGCCACATTCTTCGGCCTTTCCCACTGTAGCACAGTCTCAATCTTAGAAGGATCTACAGAAATTCCTTGTCCCGAAATGACATGCCCAAGGAACTTCACTTCTGTCAGCCAGAAGTCACACTTCTCCTTCTTCGCATACAACTGGTGTTCTCGAAGGGTCTGAAGAACAATCCTAAGGTGCTGCACATGCTCTTCCCAAGTCTTTGAGTAAACCAGTATGTCGTCAATGAAGACGATCACAAACCGATCCAAGTATGGCCGAAAAACCCGATTCATCAAATCCATGAATGCAGCCGGGGCATTTGTTAACCCAAATGGCATTACCGTAAACTCAAGTGCCGTGCGAGTTCCGAAAGCGATCTTGAACGTCTTCCTCCCCGACTTTCAATTGATGGTACCCGGATCTCAAATCAATCTTAGAGTAGAAGCGTGATCCACCCAACCGATCGAACAATTCATCGATCCTCGGCGGTGGGTACTTGTTCTTCACAGTTACCCTGTTCAATTGTCGGTAGTCAATGCACAACCGAAGAGATCCGTCGTGCTTCTTCACAAATAGCACGGTGCACCCTGTGGGGAAGTACTATTCTGGATATATCCCTTCTCTTGACTCTCCAAGCTATGTTCTCAATTCCTTCATCTCCGGAGCCATCCGGTATGGAGGAATGGAAATAGGTGCCGTTCGGAACCAAATCGATGCGAGAATTCAATTTCCCGATCTGGCGGTAAACCCGGTAGATCCTCGGAAATACATCGCAAACTCATCCACCACAGGAATTCCCACACTTGTCTCCGCTCACTTCAGGTTCACCTTCTATGGCAAGAAGGGAAAAAAACAGCTAGATTCTTCCGTCCCCCAACGTTTGTACTTCAATGATCGTTCCCCAAGGACCGGGTTCATCTACGCACGATAAGTAATCCTTTGTTCGAATCCGTTACCAATGTCACTTTTCTACGGTAGCAATCAACAATTGCACCGTGCCTTGACAGCCAATCCATTCCGAGCACCACATCAAACAGGGTCATCGGAAGGATAATCAAGTCTGCTCTCAATCGCTCACCACTAATCGTGATTTCACACGACTTACACACACTCATCACCTCCACACATCCCAGTGGGGAGTTCAAAGTCATCGAGACTTTTAAATTCGCACTCTTCAGTTTCAAAGTCAGAACAAAAGAACTTGATATCTCTTTTAACTGAAAAGAAACTAGACTGATTAGTGGATTCCTGATGTCACACATGTATGTACAATCCCGGGGGTTCTTAACCTAATGCTCTGATACCACTCTGTCACGCCCCCCAAACGGGGTGGGTGACGTGGAGCTCGATTAGGGATTAATAAAGCAGATCCCCAACCGGGTCCCACACTTAACTGCATTAAAATATAAATAATCTACATAGTCCAGGAGCCTCGACACACGGGGCTCCACCCCGTGAGATATCTGATTATCATACATACATGTTCATGTAAATAAACAATTACAACAGACATCATCCACGGTCTAGTAAATCCAAATATTTATTTAAGTTTCTGAATTTCTCAAATTCCTTACATTTGCTCAAGAGGATAACACAATCCTCGCTTGCTCGATCCGTAGCACCACTTCATTCGATGCACCGCTCCTCGAATCTCCGGGAGGGGTTTAAACATTTGAAACATGAGCGAAAGGCCCAGTGGGATATAATTTGAAATAATTTAAATAAACAAGTAAATAAATAAGTGCGTAAATAAAATAAATAGACATTCGACTGACGAGCGAGCAATTTGAAACCTCACATCTTTTTCTCAAAGGAAATATAATGAAACCGATCAGATTACGAGGGCTTGAGTAATTAGTACAAATTACTCACCTCACCAAGTGCCTCGCCCACCGGACCGGTTTTGGGTTACGCCCCGAGGATGCACTCTCGCATCCTATCTAGGCTTCTGACAATAGACTCTATTACCAGTTCACAAGATCTCTTATCTTAAGAAATCATCCGTTTAACATTATGAAATCGTTCATATGACCCCACGAACTACTCAAACCCATGGGCCCCATGTTGAACAAGCCATGAGGTTCCATGATCGACAAGCTATGGATTCCAAGGACAGGACAAGCCAAGGAATTCCATAAACTAACAAGCCATGGTTTTTAAAACGTTTTTCTTTTCGCAAATCAATCCCTTTCTTTAAAACATTTTCAAGGCCAAAATCTTCTTTGAAAACAGGCTCACAAGGAAAAGGGATAGAAATCCTACCTCGCACAATCAAACACAGGACTAGCGTTGCCCTATCCGGCTTCCGCTTCCTCAAGCCCCTTGATCCCGAATCCACAATGAGCAATCGATACAAAACACCACTTTAGGATCAATCCTCGGTCCTAAAGTAATCCAATTTCAATCATATACCAAGATTCTCAATTAGTGTGCCCTAATCCATTTTCATGTTCAAATTCCATTCCAAGGGTTTTGAATATCAAATCGGGGTTTAAGGATACTAATCCTTTCATCCCAAGTCCCCAAATGAAGCTAATTTGGGTTTTCCCAAAAACAGGGGTCAAAACGACAACGGGCCAAACAGGTCAAACCCGTGTACACACGGTCGACGGAGAGAGGAGTGCATCACCACCGGTCGGGCGGTGGTGTGTGCACCCGATCGACCCGGTCCGGTCGGCCGGTGGCCTCAACAAAGTCCGGTCGACCGATGCGGTCGACCGGTGGACATTCTTCGATTCGCGAAAAACTCGCGGAAATCGATCAAAAACACCGCAAATCCAGTCCCAATTCACAAAATCTCAAGGGACAACCACTAGATCCGGGTTCTAGGTCCTAAAACAAGTCCAAAGAACCCAAGATCTCCAATTTCTACCATAGTTTCACTCGAAAATCAACAAAATCCATTTTGAACCAAAAATAAGTTTTAAATCCGAAAAACTTGAAATCCAAGAGAGGTTCTTTCAGTAATCTTACCTTGAATCCTTCTCTTGATGTTGAAAACTCTTTGAAATCACTCTTTGGCTCAAAACTCGTTCGATTTGGGATGGAAATGAGAGAGAGAGAGAGAGTACGGGAGTGAGAGTGAGAGAGAGAGGAAGAGAAACGCACGGGAGAAAAAGAAAAGGAAGGAAAAGAAAAGAAAGAAAAAGAAAAAGAAAAAGAAAAGGAAAAAGAAAAGAAAATGACGTGTAAAATATAACGGTAGAAATGCGCCCATACACACTTACGGATTAAATAAATTATCTTGTAAATAATTTAAATACCTTGGAATCATTTAAACTCAATTAATTAAATCGGATTAGGCACACTAATAATCTTAATTACGAATTAATCTCGATTAATTCTTGAGGTGTTACTGACTCCACCCCCTTAGGCAATTTCGTCCTCGAAATTAAAACTCACCTCAAAGTGCAAATAGATGCGGATAACGCCCCTGCATCGTCGTTTCAACTCCCATGTTGCTTCCTCAACACCATGGTGCCGCCACAAAGACTTTCACTAGCGGAATCTCACGATGACGCAGACTCTTCATCTTCCCCGTCAAGAATCAACCGGTGCCTCCTCGTGAAGACGCGTCATACCAGACGGAACGCCAAACCATCGCACCACCGCCCGCTCAAAGTTGACACTTCCAAGCATGGAGACATGAAACACGCCATGCACGTGAGATAGCTCAAAGCGTAAGGCCAACCGGCACGCTACCACTCCCGACTCGTTAACGATCGGAATGGTCCCACATACCTTGGTGCGAAGTTTTCCTTTCACACCAAACCGAGTAACTCCCTTACGGGGAAACCTTTAGCAACACAAAGTCGCCTTCTTTGAATTCCAAAGGCCACGCCCGTCAAGAGTTTTTTCTCGACGACTTTGAGTCACAACATGACGCCTCGAATCACAACTATCTTCTCATTGTTCTCTTGAATGACATCCGTCCGGCTTGTAAGTCTATCCTCCGGTTCCAACCAACAAGCAGGTGACCTACAAGGGCGACCATACAACGCCTCAAGCGGTGCCATACCAATCTTGGCACGATATTTGTTGTTGTATGCAAACTCGGCTAGATGCGGTATTTCTTCGATTCATAAAATCCAGAATACAAGCACGAAGCATATCCTCGAGAATCTGAATAACTCTTTCGGATTGCCCATCCGTTGAGGATGAAATCTTTGTCTTGAAGTTCAATTCCGTCCCCATGGCTTCACGGAAACTCCTCAATACCTTGCATTGAAAGCGGCGCGTGTCACGATCGGGGCGTGATGAGCGGGGCACCCGTGTAACCTCACGATGTGCTCGGGTACAGTCGGCAGAGAACCGAGAATACGTCGCGCGGAGCGGTATGAAGTCTGTGAACCGTCAACTGTCAACCACCACCCGGATGGCATCGTGCCTCATCTCGGTTCTCGGTAGTCCCATCGGAAAATCCATCGTGATGTGCTCCCATTTCCATTCGGGGACGGGGAAGAGGTTGCAACTCTCGTACCGGCTTCGGTGCTCGGCTTTAACTCGGAGGCAAGTCACGCATTCCGAGGCGTACTCACGAACATCTCTCTTCATGCCTCTCCACCAATCTTGTCTCTTCAAGTCCTGGTACATCTTGGTACTACCGGATGAATGGCGTACCTCGATTTGTGAGCTTCATGCGAGAATCATCTTCTTGATCTCACCCACTTTAGGAGCAATGAGGCGGTCGCGAAAGTACAACAGATCACCGTCTTCTCGGATTCTCCAATCCTCCAACTGTTCTCCATTCGGATTCGAGTCCGATTCACGAAGGTGAGGATCTTGCCACCGATTACGCTTGACTTGTTGCACAAGAGTCTGGTGCGGAAATCAGATTATACACCACAACTGGTTATAATCCTCATGGTCTTCAAGATCATACTCACTTACCACTTTAGTCCTCTTCCAATCCTCCAAAGCTAATGGCCGCGGAGTTCACGGCGTTTTTTTCCGCTAAGGGCATCGGCCACCACATTAGCTTTTCGGGATGATCTGCGGAGTGAAGTCATAGTCTTCCATGTACTCCACCCATCTCCTCATGTCCGAGGTTCGGATCTTTCCGAGTAAACAAGTACTTGAGACTCTTATGATCGGAGAAGACACGAAACCTTGCTCCATAGAGATAACATCTCCATATTTTTGAGCAAATATTACATTTGCTAATTCCAAGTCATCGTGGGGTAGTTCGCTCATGCGGTCTCGGTTGGCGAGATCGTAAGCTACTACGTGTCCGCCTTGCATCAAGACACAACCAAGCCCAACCCCGGGCGTCGAGTACACCTCGTATGGCTCCTCGGTATTAGGAATCGTCGGGAATCGGTGCACTTGTCAACCTTACCTTCAATTCACGAAAGGCATGTTCACATCCAGCATCCCATTTGAATCGACTTCCTTCTTGGTCAACCGAGTCAACGGAGCAGCGATACTAGAAGTCCTTCACAAAACGCCGGTAATACCCCTTGAGTCCGAGAAAGCTTGAATCTCCGCCACATTCTTCGCCTTTCCCATCAGAAAGTACGCCTCGACCTTAGAAGGATCGGCACAAAAATTCCTTGTCCGTAAAATGACATGGCCAAGGAACTTTACCTCTGTCGACCTTAAGTCACACTTCTCCTTCGCTAAGATACAACCGGTGTTCTCGAATGGTCGAAGAACAATCCTAAGGTGTTGCACATGTTCTTCCCAAGTCTTGAATACACCAAGATGTCATCAATGAACACGATGACGAATTGATCCAAGTACGGCCGAAAAACCCGATTCATCAAATCCATGAATGTAGCAGGGGCATTTGTCAACCCAAACGGCATTACTAGAAACTCGAAGTGCCCATACCGAGTTCTGAAAGCAGTCTTCGAAATATCCTCCTCCCTGATTTTCAATTGGTGGTACCCGGACCTCAAATCAATCTTAGAGTAGAACTGCGATCCACCCAACTGATCGAACAATTCATCGATCCTCGGCAGTGGGTACTTATTCTTCACGATTTGTCCCTGTTCAATTGTCGGTAGTCAATGCACAACTTGAAGAGATCCGTCGTGCTTCTTCACAAATAGCACCGGTGCACCCGTTGGGAAGTACTATTCTGGATATATCCCTTCTCTTGCCTGACTCTTCAAAATTTGTGTTCTTAATTCTTTCATCTCCGCCCGGAGCCATCCGGTATGGAGGAATGGAAATAGGTGCCGTTCGGAACCAAATCAATGCGAAATTCAACTTCCCGATCTGGCGGTAAACCCGGTAGATCCTCGAGGAAATACATCTGCAAACTCATCCACCACGAGGGGATTCCCACACTATCTCCGCTCACTTCAGGTTCACCTTCTATGGCAAGAAGGGAAAAAAGCAGGCTAGATTCTTCCGTCCCCAACGCTGTACTTCAACGATCGTTCCCCAAGGACCGGGTTCATCTGCGCACGATAAGCAATCCTTTGCTCGGAATCCGTCACCAATGTCACTTTTCTACGGTAGCAATCAACAATTGCACCGTGCCTTGACAGCCAATCCATTCTGAGCACCACATCAAACAGGGTCATCGGAAGGATAATCAAGTTTGCTCTCAATCGCTCACCACCAATCGTGATTTCACACGACTTACACGCACTCATCACCTCCACACATCCTAGTGGGGAGTTTAAAGTCATCGGGACTTCTAAATTCTCAGATTTCAGTTTCAAAGTCCGAACAAAAGAACTGGATACAAACGAGTGTGTGGCACCTGTATCAAACAACACGTGAGCAAAAGAATGAGAGATTAGAATCATACCCTCAACCACCGCGTTCGGGGTCGACCTCCGAGCTGCCTCCTCGCTGTGGTATAAGCTTGTCCTGTACTTTTCCCTTCCTACATCACTAACATTAGACCGCCGAGCCGGAGGTCTATCTTTGTTGTGGCGGAGGTGGTTGTGCCGGATCGGCGCTTGAGGCCGAAATGCGAATCTGAGGCGGCCGATAGGTGGTGCAGAGGGTATGGCATCTGTTGCGGGTGATATGGCGGCATGTCTTTGTGGTGGCCCTTCTTGGCTATAGGAAGCGTCACTTTGGGCTTGTTGAGCCGGCGGCCGATTAGGACAATTCCTCCTAATATGGCCCACCTGCCCACAATGGTGACACTTGGGCCCGTCACGGAACATTTCATGTCTCCCGGAAGAACTCGCCACCACTTGTCATTTCTTGATTGCGGTTTCTTCTACCACTCATTTTGTGGTCCACCCGAAGCAGAAGGCCTGCGAAGCGGAGGGTCTACGAGAGGCAGAGACCCGACACTGCTTCTTCCTCTTTACTTTGACGGTAGGGCGGGTTATCTGTTCCACCACAGTAGCGGACTACCAAATCCGGAAGTTCGAAGTCTTAGAGCCACCAAGGATCTCCTCACGAGTTCTTGAGGCCCCCCCCTCAAACTTGAGACATTTCATGTCTTGAGACTCCACTAGAGATGGCGCAAACCGGGATAGGTCATTAAACCTAGCCTCATATTCCCTTACGGACATGTCACCTGCCGCAATGCGACATGAATTCCAGTGCCTTTTCTTCCCCTGTAACTCGGAGGGAAGTATTGATCATTGAACATCACCTCGAATTGTTCCCAGGTCATCCTGTGACATTCATCCTCCTCTTGACTGTTTCCACCAAGTGTTTGCCAATCCTTCCATCTTGTACACCATAAATTCCACCCCAAGATTCATTTGGAACTCCCATAGTACTCGGATGCTTAACTATGGAGTCAATCCAAAACTCGACTTCTGGGGTCCTCCCTCACTATTAAACGAGGGGATAGGCGCTACTTTGAATTCCCGGAAATATTCTGTTTCCGATCCCCACCCGGTCGCTCATTCCGAGCTCTAGTGGCCATGCCTTGAAAGGCGATAAACATGGCATCAAAGAATCCTTGATTCGGTTGTTCCGGCTGGTTACCTAGTCTGCAATGAGGCGCCATTTCCTTCAATCGAAATCAAACTAGACTATTCGGTGGATAACGGATGTCACACATGTATGTACAATCCGGGGTTCTTAACCTAAGGGCTCGATACCACCATCATCACGCCCCAACGGGGTGGGTGACGTGGAGCTCGATTAGGGATTAATAAAGCGGATCCCCAACCGGGTCCCACACTTAAGCGCATTAAAATATAAATAATCTACATAGTCTAGGAGCCTCGACACATGGGGCTCCACCCCACAGATATACATATTATCATACATACATGTTCATGTAAATAAACAATTACAACAAGACATCATCCACAGTCTAGTAAATCCAAATATTTATTTAAGTTTCTGAATTTCTCAAATTCCTTACATTTGCTCAAGAGGATAACACAATCCTCGCTTGCTCGATCCGTAGCACCACTCATCTCGATGCACCGCTCCTCGAATCTCCGGGAGGGGTTTAAACATTTGAAACATGAGCGAAAGGGCCAGTGGGATATAATTTGAAATAATTTAAATAAGCGAGTAAATAAATAAGTGCGTAAATAAAGTAAATAGACATTCAACCCCAAGCGAGCAACCGGAACCTCACATCCTTTTTCTCAAAGGAAATATAACAGAAACTGACAGTATTATGACCTTGCCGAGTAATTAGTACAAATTACTCACCTCACCAAGTGCCTCGCCTACCGGACCGGTTTCGGGTTCGCCCGAGGATGCACTCTCCGCATCCTATCTAGGCTTCTGACAATAGACTCTATTACCAGTTCACAAGATCTCTTATCTTAAGAAATCATCCGTTTAACATTATGAAATCGTTCATATGACCCCACGAACTACTCAAGCCCTTGGGCCCCATGGTGAACAAGCCATGAGGTTCCATGATGACAAGCTATGGATTCCAAGGACAGGACAAGCCAAGGAATTCCATAAACTAACAAGCCATGGTTTTAAAACGTTTTTCTTTTCGCAAATCAATCCCTTTCTTTTAAAACATTTTCAAGGCCAAAATCTTCTTTGAAAACAGGCTCACAAGGAAAAGGGATAGAAATCCTACCTCGCACAATCAAACCTGGGACTAGCGTTGCCCTATCCGGCTTCCGCTTCCTCAAGCCCCTTCAGTCTGAATCCACAGCGAGCACTGATACAAAACACCACTTTAGGATCAATCCTCAGTCCTAAAGTAATCCAATTTCAATCATATACCAAGATTTTCCAATTAGTGTGCCCTAATCAATTTTTCATGTTCAAATTCCATTCCAAGGGTTTTAATTATCAAATCAGGGATTAAGGATACTAATCCTTTCATCCCAAGTCCCCAAATGAAGCTAATTTTGGTTCTCCCCGAAAACAGGGGTCAAAACGACAATTTCGGGCCAAACAGGGGTCAAACCCGTGTACACCGGTCGGCCGGAGATAGAGGAGTGCATCACCACCGGTCGGCCGGTGGTGTGCACTCGATCGACCGGTCCGTCGGCCGGTGGCCTCAACAAAGTCCGGTCGACCGATGCGGTCGATCGGTGGACATTTCCAGTTCGTGAAAACTCGCGGAAATCAGTCCAAAAACCTGCAAATCCAGTCCCAATTCACAAAATCTCAAGGGACAACCACTAGATCCGGGTTCTAAGTCCTAAAACAAGTCCAAAGAACCCAAGATCTCCAATTTCTACCCTAGTTTCACTCAGAATCCATCAAAATCCATTTTGAACCAAAAATAAGTTTTAAATCCGAAAAACTTGAAATCCAAGAGAGGTTCTTTCAATAATCTTACCTTGAATCCTTCTCTTGATGTTGAAAACTCTTTGAAATCACTCTTTGGCTCAAAACTCGTTCGATTTGGGATGGAAATGAGAGAGAGAGAGAGTACGGGAGTGAGAGTGAGAGAGAGAGGAAGAGAAACGCACGGGAGAAAAAGAAAAGGAAGGAAAAGAAAAGAAAGAAAAAGAAAAAGAAAAAAGAAAAGAAAAAAAAGAAAAGAAAATGACGTGTAAAATATAACAGGTCCGTAAATGCGCCCATACACACATACGGATTAAATAAATTCATTGTAAATAATTTAAATACCTTGGAATCATTTAAACTCAATTAATTAAATCAGATTAGGCACACTAATAATCTTAATTACCTGAATTAATCTCGATTAATTCTTCAGGGTGTTACACACATATTCGGCCTCCATGGTGGAGTCAGCTATGCAAGTCTGCTTAATACTCCTCCATACCACCGAACCTCCATTTAGGACAAACACTGATCCTGAAGTGGATTTCCTAGAATCCTTATCCGATTGAAAATCGGAGTCGGTATATCCCGTCATAGTCAGTTCAGTACCTGAATATACAAGCATATAATACCTTGTTCTCCTAAGATACTTGAGGATATGCTTGACAGCAACCCAGTGCTCGGGTCCAGGGTTAGACTGGAATCTACTTACCAAGCCTACCGCGTAGCATATATCAGGTATGGTGCAAAGCATTGCATACATGAGGCTTCCTACGGCTGAAGCGTAAGGAACTCGGCTCATGTCTTCCTCTTCTTGAGGAGTCTTGGGAGACTGCTCCTTCGAGAGGGATACTCCATGTCTGAAGGGTAGATAACCCTTCTTGGAGTTTTGCATGGCGAATCGGTCCATTACCTTATCGATATAGGATGCTTGAGATAGTGCCAATTGTTTGTTCTTCCGATCTCGAAAGATCTGAATTCCTAGAACATAGGCAGCTTCTCCTAGATCCTTCATGTCAAACTGCTTTGCTAGCTAGAGCTTAACTTCAGTCAGTCTTCCTACATCATTCCCAATGAGTAGTATGTCATCTACATATAAGACTAAGAAAACCACTTTGCCTTCTTGTATCAGCTTATACACACAAGGCTCATCCATTGACTGAATAAAACCATAAGTTTTAACAGTCTCATCGAATCTGATATTCCATGATCTGGATGCCTGCTTCAGTCCATAAATGGACTTTTGCAATTCGCAAACCTTTTTTTCTTGACCCTTTTCTATGAATCCATCTGGTTGTAACATTTAAATGCGCTCATCCAGGTTTCCATTCAGAAAAGCTGTCTTCACATCCATCTACCAGATTTCATAATCTAAGGCAGCAGCAATGGATAGAAGAATGCGGATGGATTTAAGTATAGCCACCGGAGAGAAGGTATCCTCATAGTCAATTCCTTCTTTCTGGGTGTAGCCCTTGGCTACTAGTCTTGCTTTGAATGTCTCTACATTCCCATCTGGACCCCTCTTCTTCTTATAGATCCATTTACACCCTACGGGTTTTACCCCTTCAGGAGGATCAACCAGAGTCCATACGCCATTTTTATACATTGATTGTATTTCGGCGTTCATGGCTTCACGCCATAGGTTTGCTTTAGAACTTTCCATAGCCTGCGAGTAGGAGACAGGTTCGTCGATGTTTGAATCTGAGACTGCTATCAATGCATCTCCATAAGACATGTACCTATCAGGTTGTCTCACAACCCTCCCACTACGTCGAGGCTCTATTGGTGTTAGTTCTTGTTGTGGTTCATCTGTTGTCGATTTAGGAATAGACCGCGGACATGTTGCCTGAACATTTTCACCAGTCAATTCCTCAAGTACAAGCCTGCTTCTAGGCTTCATATTCTTCACAAAATCCTCTTCCAGAAAATGAATATTCGTGCTAACGAATGTTTTCTGATCGGTAGGACTATAAAAGATGTAGGCTTTTGTCCCTTTAGGATATCCTACAAACAGGCATAGTTCTGAATGACTGGCTAGCTTACCAGTCTTCTTTCTAAGCACATGTGCTGGGCAACCCCATATTCTGGTGTGGCCAAGAGATGACTTCTTGCCACTCCATCTTTCATATGGAGTTCCAGGCACTGCTTTAGATGGAACTTGGTTTAGAATATATGCTGTTGTTTCCAAAGCATATCCCCAAAAGGAATCTGGAAGGGATGAGTAGCTCATCATTGATCTAACCATGTCTAACAGAGTTCGGTTCCTTCTTTCTGACACGCCATTCTGCTGAGGAGTACCTGGCGCGGTTAGTTGAGAAAATATACCTTCTTCCTTAAGAAAGTCTTTGAACTCTCCCAGCAAGTATTCACTACCACGATCAAATCGTAGTGTTTTGATCTGTTTGTCTAATTGCTTTTCAACCAAGGCCTTGAACTCTTTGAACTTTTCAAAGGTTTCAGACTTTTGACGCATTAGATAAATGTGACCAAAACGAGAATAGTCATCAGTGAAGGTTATGAAATATTCATATCCTCCTCTTGCTTGGATATTAAATGGCCCACATACATCACTATGTAGGAGTTCTAGGCATTCATCAGCTCTATTACCCTTTGCTGAAAAGGGTCTCTTGGTCATTTTTCCTTTTATGCAGGATTCACATGTAGGTAGTGAGCCTACACTTAAGGCTTGTAAGGGACCATCTCTTACCAACCTTTTAATCCTTTCAAGGCTAATATGTCCAAGACGTAGATGCCATTTATAGGTTTGATCAGGTCTAACCTCAATCTTTTACTATCCCTCATTGAATCATTATTCCATTAAGTATCATAAATCGTTGGAATAATTGGTTTGACGTAGAACAGATTGTTTATCATGACTGTAGAAGTAATCATGAAACCATTCTTAAGAATTTGAATGACATTATTATTAAAATCCAAAGAATATCCTTGCTCAATCAAATGAGCTACAGAAATAAGGTTTTTCCCAAAAACCGGGACATAATAAACATTGTTCAAAACAATAAAACTGTTCTCAAAAACTAATTTAATACTTCCAACAGATGTTGCTGATACTAATGCTCCATTCACCCAGCGGAAGTTGAACTCATCCTTGCTAAGCCTTTTGTTTTCCCTAAACCCCTGCAGAGAACAACAAACATGATTAGTGGGTCCAGAGTCTACAATCCAAGAAAAAGTAGAGTCAGCCACAAAACAGGCTTCGGTAACAAGTAATGTACCTTTAGCTTTAACCTCCTTGAGGTATGTAGGACAGTTGCATTTCCAGTGGCCAGCTACTCCGCAATGGTGACATTTGTCATTACTCTTGTCGACCTTTGTAGTGTTTTTGCCTTTTGTAGCCGGCTTCTTCTTATTGCTGCGGGCTTTCTTCTGTTTCTTGGCGCCAGAGGTGGAAGGCTTCGCTTCAGCAAGGTTTCCCTCTCCGTTCCTCTTCTTGCTTTTAAGCAGTAGAGTTTCCGCAGTTTGAAGCTCCTTCATGAGTTCTGGGAGTGAATAGCTCAACTTATTCATCGAGTAGTTGAGTTTGAAGTTGTCGAACATCTCCGGGAGAGTCTCTAGGATCATATCCACCTGAGTCTCTCCATCTATTTCAGCTCCCATGAGCTCTATCTCATTCAGGTGACTAATAATCAGCAGCATATGGTCTCGAACAGGAGTGCCGGATTTCATCCGGCAGTTCATGAAGTTACGCACCGCAGCTTGCTTGGCTTGACTGCCTTGGCTGTCAAACATTTCAGAAATGCTGTAGATCATATCTACAGCCGTCAGCATGTTCTGATGTTGCTGTTGCAACACATTGCTAATTGATGCTAGGATATAGCACCTAGCAATCTCATCAGAATGCATCCAAGCAGTGTATGCGTCTCTCTCTTCTTGAGTAGAATCATCATTCGGCTCAAGAGGATAGGGGGTGGTGAGCACATGCTTGTGCTTGTCTACCGTCAACACGATATCAAGGTTACGTTTCCAGTCAACGTAATTTTCACCCACTAATTTGTTTGTACTAAGAATTTGTGCGATTGGGGATAAAGACATGTTTGCTGAAAAATAAAATAAAGCGGCGTTGGCAATTTGCTTATATTTAAGAAAAGTATGATGCATGAATGCAAGTACTTAAACATAAATAAAATCCTTTAAAAAAAGTTTCATCTATGGTGTTACGATCATAAATGGCAACACGTCCCACCTAGGGGTGGCGCCCCTGAAGCCTCCTATCGCATCAAGACTCCTCTCATTTGGTCCACTTCGTAGATGTCTCCACATCTAGTGCAACCAATCACCATCCTTTTTGGTCACCTCAGATCCATTGCCTAGCTCCTATGGGAGGTTACAATGATCTTTAGTCTAAGTGTTTAACCGACTAATCGACTGTAGAGGTTGTTATGAACTAGCGATCCATCTAGGGATGGTCCTGCCTCACTACTTCCTTTTCGAGTCTTATCTTCTTTAAGCAACCTGATGACTCCTTAGCGACATGTTTCATGGGTTTCTCCCATTGAAGTGAGGACCACTAAGGTGGTTCTTAACCCATCCACATGTCACGATCAGGCTAAAGTCGGAGACCTTGGGAATGTTTCAACGCAAACGACCCTCCCACTTAGCTTTTTAAAAAAAATGGATTTTGTTTTTAAAAATTAAGTCCAATTAATAATTCAACAAAATTATAACCCTTATAAAGTTGTTGCATTTTATAACTCTTTATAAAATTTACCCATTGCATTTATAATTATAACAATTTATAATATTAAACTACAATGATGCATGAACATGCTTGCATGGCAATTTGATATTGGCATCTCTATATCCTAAATGGCATGTTATAATGATGCGAGATTAAATAATAAATCATACATTTACAATTTAACCTCTCTATGGCTCATTTCTAATTACAACCCATAAAACCAATGAAAACAATTACAATAATTTTCTTCATCTTGTCTTCTTGGCATCTTCTCAATTTTCTCTTCTCATGATCCTTGAAAAGTGAAATGTTTTTGTGGAAAAATTTAAAATTTGAAATCCAAAAATAATAAATTTTTTTTTATTTGGGCTGGGCTCGGGACAATCCCGGGCCCACCATTTTTCCCTCAACAGGGCCAGGCCCTGCCTGGCGCAGCATGGGCTGCCAAGCCAGGTAGCCCTTGCGCGCTCAGCATGGGTCGCGGCCGTTGCCTGGGCAACGCCAGCACCAGGGCCTGCGGCCCCTTCCTGGGTAGGCCCTGCAGGCCCGCTAGGGGCTGCGGCCCTTGCCTGGGCAAGGCCTGCGGCAGGGCCTGCAGGCCCGCTAGGGTTTCAGAAAACCCTGGCGCACGCTAGGGTTTCTGAAACCCTAGTGTGTCGCGCAGCCAAAACCCAGGGAAGGGGCTGGCGGCTGGGCTTGTGGCGGAGGCTGGGACTCGTGTGGCGGCGTGCAACGGCGACGGCGGCGGCGGCAGCACTCAAAAAAAATATTTCTGGGAATTTTTAAATTACAAAATTTCCTATGCCCTTTAATGGCTTACATTATTTTCTAGAGAAAAACATAAACCACCAACTTGGTGTAATAAAAAACTTTGAGCCAATCGATCGGGATCCAATCACATATATAATCAAAACAATTTTGAATTCATCACATATCCATGCAAGATGCCAATATCAACACATATCATACATTCAATTGTATAAATCATGCATTATCATAAACCCTAGGCTCTGATACCAATTGTAGGATCTAGTTGTGATTATTAGATGAAAAATCATTTGAACAACAACAAACTTGTAGGCGGAATTTCAAAAATTTTTATCATATTCATTTAATTCCAAATTAAACGTAAACTACAACAAGAGATACATGCATGATATATGTTTATAGACAAAGGAATAGAATAACAAACATACCTTTGTGACGATTGAATCAAAATGACCGCAGGGATCTTGTGTCACTATCTCACGTTCCGAGATGGAGAATTGCCGTGAAATAAGATTGTTGTGTAATGACCGGGAAAATTTTAAGTTAAATTCGGACAGTCTGGTATTTGACCGTAATTTTTCCCGGAACAGAAAGTAGTAGAAATATTGATGTAATCAAGAAAGTGTTATGTAGAAACTTTATATACGGGGTAAAATCACCTGAAAAGTGTAAAGTTATAATACGAATATTTTTACAGAGAAAATTCGTAAATATCAGTTGTGAATAGTGAAAATATCGGTTAAAAGTTAGAAATTTTAACAGGTATATTTTAGTTATGAAAAACTGAAATATTTGGTAAATGACCAAATGACCAGTTAGAAAAAGAGTAGAAATATTAGAAGTAAGGAAAATGACAAAAGTTCCTGAAACAAAATTTTTCCGACTCAGTTAAAGCGGGAAACTGTAAAAAAATTGAGTACCGCGAGGGTACGCGTTTTGGGCAACTCTGGATCGTTTAATGAGAATTTCAGAAAAAGAAATTGACTATTGAGATACCCAAGAGAAATGGGTTGAATATGAGAAATTTGACCCAGGGTGCTCGGCAGTCCAAAAAAGCAGTATAGAACCTGTACCGGGTGTGAAATTATTGGCACCGGAAAGAGACTCGTTTTGAAAAACGGAAAGTTTTCTCTCGACAAGAAAAATGTGGGGAACACAGAACCACTTAAATTAAGTGTTAAACTTAATTAGAATTAGTAGAATTAAATTATGAGAATTAAAGTTTAAATCTCTAATTTAATTTTAGAAAGTAATGTGAGATATTTTTAGAAATATTAATATAATATACATATTACATTAAAAGTGGCCTACGGAAGCCATTAGAACACAAAGTGTTCTATTTTCTAAAGAGTGGCCGACCAAGAAGAAAGAGAGAGAGAAAAGAGAGAAAATCAAGGGAAAAATCAAGGAATCACCCGTTTTCGCCGAAATTTCTTCCGTTCAGTCCGGTAGAAACATAACCCGAGGCATTCTAGCGGAGAATCTCAACTTTTTAAGGTAAGATTTTGGATTTTTCATGAGAAACTGCTTGCTTTTTCGTTTTTATGAATAGTAACTCATCTCGGAAAAAATCCGTAATACTGAAAAATGAAATCGAGGTTTTGTCATGGGTACACGGGAGTGGTCTCTACTACGCTCGCTTAGAAATTAAATTCCGCTGCAAAGTAATGTAATATAGAATACTAGTGTTTATGTTCAGTTCTAAGAAGATGATATTACACCCATTGTCTTAGTAAAGAACAACGGACTGTAATAAGTTAAGACAAGTTTTCGGGAACTAGTATGATGTCCGAATCCATAAAGTAATAGCAAGATATGTTATTAGTGTAACAACATAACATGTTAAGAACCCAAGGGCTAAAGTAAAGAAAAAAAAATTTACCCGCATATAAACGTAAATTAAAGAGACAATAGTCTAACAACGAATAATGAATTAGACTAAAACTTAGCCCATTAGTAGTAGTAGCAGACGGCGATCACAGGGCAAGGGCGCTGGTCGCCACAACAGACGAGAGCGGCGTTCATACTCCCCCGCCATGACAAGTCCAAGACCTATGCTTCGCAAGTCTGTAAATTAGTTTATGAACTAAAACCGAGAATTGCTTATTTCTTTTGGCAAGACAGAACAGGTACTAATGGATCGATCATATCCATCATCCCGATTAGCGCCCACACCACAAGAGAATACGTTGTGGGGACGGGTAAGAATGTTTCTAATGTTACGGTTCCGACAAACAGAAAGGTCGGTACCCACTCCTGCTAGATGTAGCCATCCACCAATGGATCGGGAGTTAAGGGCTCTAGAGCCCGTGGCGGCTGAGGCTGCACACTGAGCAAGGAGAGTTATTTTGACTACAGGTCGAGCCGCAACTAGGTTCTACACCTGTCATCCACCTTCCTTTGATGGGCTTTCACATCCCACTAGAATTAGGGATTGGCTGCACCGTGTCGAGTATGTGATGCGAGCCTGTGACATAGCTCGAGAGGAGTGGATTGTACTCACAACGAGTCTATTAGAGGGCAATGCCCTAATCTTTTGGCAAGCTTTGGATGAGGATGAAATAGCAGAGATGCAATGGGAAGAGTTTTGCCACATGTTGAAGCATCCGTTTCTTCCCCAGGTCATGCCATCAGAGTCGGCACCACAGCAGAGTGGAGAGACACAAAGCAAGGTGAGTGTAGCCGTGACCTACACCCAAGCTCGAGAGTTTATCATACAAGTCGAGAGGGCTAGTATGAGATCAGATAAGGCCGTTGTAGCCTATATAGTGAGAGTTTTGACAGAGGTAGTAGCTTCGAATCAAATTTTTAATCTAAGTGAGGAGGAGCGGTGTCAGATCCTATGGAGAGGTCTGACAGAAGAGTACCAGCGTCGGCTAGTTCCGCGATCAGATCAGACCCTCACACAATTTATTGTTGAGGCGAAGCATTGTGAGCGCCAGCTGCTAGAGGAGAGGACACGGCCAACGATGGTTAGGCGAGACTTCTCGTTTTCCAATACCCGTATTAGGAGACATGACGTGAAAGCCACTACCTCTCGACAATGACCGAGACCTGAGATAGAGGCAGCGGACGAGCCTATAGCCGTTCGGCGAAGATGGACCTACGTTGGGACCGTTGGTGAGGAAGCTAGTGGTACCCCTCAGTCGGATCCTGAGGAGGATTCGGAGGAAGACCCCGAGGAGGATCCGGAGGAGCATCCTGAGGAACACTTAGATGATGAAGATTAAGTTAGGACTTAGCGTCTTATTTATTTAAATATGATGCAAAGTTATGTAAATAGTATTGAGAAACTTAGACTAATGATGTTTTATGTATGATGTGATATGTATGGAATGGGACATACATAATAGATTTCAATGAAAGGCTTATAAACCTTTACTTTTGTGATGATTTGTATATGATGTGATATGCATGATATGGGGCATGCCTAATAGGAGAACATATAAAATGTATGTTTTGCTAGTTGATATGAGAATGAATGATTGTTTAGAGTATTGCAAGTCAAGGAACTTTTGAAGCGGTACTTTTTGCACTTAGACTAACGATGTTGCTCTTTTGATTAATATGGACACAACAACATGGTTTGCACACGTCAAAAGAGAACACAAGCAGAACAGAATCCTCCAGCACCAGACCTAGCTGAAGAAGTAGCAGGTCTGAGGGGGCAAATAGCAGCCCAGGCTGAGGAAAGCAGACAGTTACGAGAATTGCTTACCCAGTTGATACAGGGTCAGCAGGTTGGAGGAGCACCCCATCCGCAGGCGGTTCCAGCACAAGCCGCCCAACCTGAGCAACCCGCAGAGAGGGTTGAACCCCAAGAGCCAGTAAGGGGTGAGATGGGGTACCGAGAAATGGTTCCAAGGGAACCATTGTATGTGAGGTTTAAGAGAATGGCACCTCCAGAGTTCGATGGATCAATAGATCAACTCGAGGCTGAGGAATGGTTAACATCCATTCAGATAGTGTTTGAGTTTATGGAACTCACCGACAGGGAGAAGATTCAGTGCGCCGCTTTTGTATTAAAGAAAGATGCCCGCTATTGGTGGGAATCAGTGTGCGCCAGAAGCAATGTGAGATAGATGTTGTGGGATGAATTCCTATGGGAATTTAACCGTAAGTATTACAACTTAGAAGCCGTGAAGACTCAACAGAATGAGTTCAACAATTTTAAGCAGGGCGATCAGACAGTTGTAGAAGCATGCCGACAATTTGATCAGTTGGCACGACTATGTCCTCAGTTGGTTCCAATAGAGGAAGAGAAGGTTAGGAGGATGGTTAATATGCTCCGAGGAGATATAGCCACCGTTGTGGAAAGTGGGGAGTATCCACCAACCACGGTAGCTGATCTATTGAATCGGGCAATACATGCGGAGCATAACATTGCCAAATCTAGAGGGGATAGGGCAAGCCTTTAAGACAGCACTACCATCAGGTGATGCGTTGTTGTCTAGTCACTGGTTACGTCATGTACCAGTAGAGATAGCAGGAAGAGAACTAAGTGTAGACCTAGTTGTATTGAACTTAGTAGATTATGATGTGATCCTAGGAATGGATTTTCTAGGAAAGTACAATGCTACAATAGACTGTAGAAAGAAAAAGGTAGTTTTTCAGCCAGAAGGAGAACATATGCTTGAGTACATGGGTTTCACATCAGGGACACCCATATGTTTTATTAGTTCTGCAGGATCTTGTTGTGATTTATAGATGAAAAATCATTTGAACAACAACAACATTGTCGGCGGAATTTCAAAAAATTTAATCATATCCATTTAATTCTAAATTAAACGTAAACCACAACGAGAGATGCATGCATGATATATGTTTATAGACAAAGGATTAGAATAATACACATACCTTTATGACGATTGAAATAAATGACCGCAAGGATCTTGCCTCACTATCTCACGTTCCGAGATGGAGAATTGCCGTGAAACAAGATCATTGATTTATTGACACGATCACACCAAAAACCACTCGTTGATTCAAGGCTATGACTCTATGGTATTTGGGATGAGAGAGTGGACTCTTTTTCCAAAAACCTAAGAAAACAATTTTCCTTCTATTATGTCTCTAAAATCCGGCCACCCTAGGAGAAAAGTGTGTGATATATTTTTCTTCTCAAGAAGTCTCTCTAGGGTTTTCAATAAAATATCCTTATATAGGAGGAAATTCAAAAACTCAAACCCTAGATGGGATTTTCGAATTTCCCTTAACCCTTGGATTGAAATCCGAAAATCCCTACATGGCTAGGGATTTCTGAATTTTCCTTCTCTTTTGGAGCAAAATTCGAAATCCCCTTATGGCAAGGGATTTCCGAATTTTCCCAAAATAATATATCAACTTTCTCTCTCCTTTAGTTGCCAAATAAAATCATGTTTAAATTTTATTTTAAATTTTAAATTAATCTCTATTAATTTCGAAATTCAAAACTCATTCCTTTTATTTTTCAATTATCAAATAAATGAAAAATAACATAATGAATTTAAACATAATTATATAACGAAACATCAGTTTCTATTTTCCCATTTATCAGAGCTAGCCTTGAGACCCAATGGACCCACATGAACAAAGCTATGGAATTACAATACTCGACTAACTTATCCCGATAAGTTATCGACATATTTAATTCCGGCATCGCACAACTCCACTAAAAGTTTGATGCCGAATAATCTCTCGATTCATGTGCGCTATTTTTTCTAATAGTGTTGATACAATTTATCACATGGTCCACAGTGTAAATGCATTATTATCCTTCGTAAATATCAGCGATCAGAATGGTATATATAATATTACCGTTTTACCATTCCAATCATTATTTCCTCAACTCCTTTATATGACTGTGAATAAGAAAGACACATGTTCGTAAGATGTCTCGCACATGTCACGATGTCTTAATCAATGAATATCATCATTGAATACACGGCCTGGTTTATTTATTCACACACCCGTCAATAAAGCATGAGGTGATATTATTTCTTACGAATTCCATATCTGTGAATCACATAACTCCAACTCAATAAAGTCATGATCCCAATGACCGAGATGTCGTTCAATAACTGTGAACTAATCTCATTGGTGAATCAAAGATCATGAGATACTAAGTTGAGCTATGCATCCACTTCAGGATTAAGATAATTATACAAATATACTTAAGTTGTGATGATTAGGTTTAGAGTTGTGTAAACGGTTTTTACTCTAACCTAATCAGTCACATGGTCTATTCAACATGTTGCGAGCATGTCTAGAACAACCACGAGTCCAATTCCCATGCCCCGAGACCAAAGCATCACATGGTTCGATCTATCATCATAATCGGATTCGATTGCCCAATCAATCCTAAGATCTGCGAATATCTATTTTAAACCGTATCGAAGAAGAGTTTGTCCGGAGCAGGTTCCCGACTCTTCTTTCGTTGGTAACAGTTTATGGACTAAGCAATATCACTAACACTCTTGAGTATGTGTCAAAACATAACTTTATTTTATTTTATAAAATCAACAAAAAAAAAAACAATAATGTCTTACATTTGTCATTTCATAAATAACAAATTACAGCCCACTTTATGGACACATTTCCAACAAACTCCCACTTGGACTTAAAGTAGGTGTGTACAATCTTGCATGCCCAAACCTTCCAGATGCCTATCGAAGACTTTACCAGATAAAGCCTTTGTGAACGGATCGGCCAAGTTGTCATGTGTTGATATCTTTGTTACTTCAACATCGCCTCTTTGTACAATCTCTCAGATGAGGTGGTATTTTCGCTCTATGTGCTTGGACCTTTTGTGGCTTCTAGGCTCCTTAGAGTTTGCTACAGCCCCACTGTTATCGCAATACAGTACCATGGGCCAATCAGCTTCCGGAACAACTTCCAGTGAAACAAGGAACTTCTTAAGCCACACGACCTCTTTCGCAGCTTCACACGCTGCCACATATTCGGCCTCCATGGTGGAGTCAGCTATGTAAGTCTGCTTAATACTCCTCCATACCACCGAACCTCCATTCAGGACAAACACAGATCCTGAAGTGGATTTCCTGGAATCCTTATCCGATTGGAAATCAGAGTCGGTATATCCCGTCATAGTCAGGTCAGTACCTGAATATACAAGCATATATTTCCTCATTCTCCTAAGATACTTGAGGATATGCTTTGGTAAGAACTCTGCTCGGGTCCGGGGTTTGACGGGAATCTACTCACCACGCCATCTTTAGTAGCATATATCGTGTCTGGTGCAAAGCATTGCATACATGAGGCTTCCTACGGCCAAGCGTAAGGAACTCGGCTCATGTCTTCCTCTTCTTGAGGAGTCTTGGGAGATGCTCCTTTGAGAGGGATACTCCATGTCCAAGGGTAGATAACCCTTTTTCGAAGTTTTGCATGGCGAATCGGTCCATTACCTTATCGATATAGGATGCTTGAGATAGTGCCAATTGTTTGTTCTTCCGATCTCGAAAGATCGAATTCCCGAACATAGGCGCTTCTCCTAGATCCTTCATGTCAAATCGCTTTGCCACCCGAGCTTAACCTCGATCGGTCTTCCTACATCATTCCCAATGAGTAGTATGTCATCTACATATAAGACTAAGAAAACCACTTTGCCTTCTTGTATCACTTATACACACAAGGCACATCCATTGTTGAACAAAACAAGAAGTTTTAACAGCGTCATCGAATATGATATTCCATGATCCGGATGTTCGCTTTAGTCCATAAATGGACTTTTGCAATTCGCAAACCTTTTCTTCTTGACCCTTTTCAATGAATCCATCTGGTTGTGCCATATAAATGCACTCATCCGATTGCCATTCGAGAAAAAGTTTGTCTTCACATCCATCGCCGATTTCATAATCTAAAGCGGTGACAATGGATAGATGAATGCGGATGGATTTAAGCATGGCTACCGGAGAGAAGGTATCCTCGTAGTCAATGCCTTCTTTCTGGGTGTAGCCCTTGGCTACCAGCCTTGCCTTGAATGTCTCTACATTCCCATCTAAACCCCTCTTCTTCTTGTAGATCCATTTACACCCTACGGGTTTTACCCCTTCAGGAGGATCAACCAGAGTCCATACGCCATTTTTATACATCGATTGTATTTCGGCGTTCATGGCTTCACGCCATAGGTTTGCTTTAGAACTTTCCATAGCCTGCGAGTAGGAGACAGGTTCGTCGATGTTTGAATCTGAGACTGCTGTCAATGCATCTCCATAAGACATGTACCTATCAGGTTGTCTCACAACCCTCCCACTACGTCGAGGCTCTATTAGTGTTAGTTCTTGTTGTGGTTCATCTGTTGTCGATTTAGGAATAGACCGCGGACATGTTGCCTGAACATTTTCACCAGTCAATTCCTCAAGTACAAGCCTACTTCTAGGCTTCATATTCTTTATAAAATCCTCTTCCAGAAAATGAGCATTCGTGCTGACGAATGTTTTCTAATTAGTAGGACTATAGAAGATGTAGCCTTTTGTTCCTTTAGGATATTCTACAAACAGGCATAGTTTTGAACGACTGGTTAGCTTACCAGTCTTCTTTCTAAGCACATGTGCTGGACAACCCCATATTCTGGTGTGGCCAAGAGATGACTTCTTGCCACTCCATCTTTCATATGGAGTTCGTGCAATCGCTTTAGATGGAACTTGGTTCAGAATGTATGCTGCTGTTTCCAAAGCATATCCCCAAAAGGAATCTGGAAGAGATGAGTAACTCATCATTGATCTAACCATGTCTAACAGAGTTCGATTTCTTCTTTCTGACATGCCATTCTGCTGAGGAGTACCTGGCGCGGTCAGTTGAGAAAATATACCTTTTTCCTTAAGAAAGTCTTCGAACTCTCCCAGCAAGTATTCACCACCACGATCAGATCGTAGTGTTTTGATTTGTTTGTCTATTGCTTTTCAACCAAGGCCTTGAACTCTTTGAACTTTTCAAAGGTTTCAGACTTTTGACGCATTAGATAAGTATGACCAAAACAAGAATAGTCATCAGTGAAGGTTATGAAATATTCATATCCTCCTCTTGCTTGGATATTGAATGGCCCACATACATCACTATGTACGAGTTCTAGGCATTCATCAGCTCTATTACACTTTGCTGAAAAGGGTCTCTTGGTCACTTTTCCTTCTATGCAGGATTCACATGTAGGTAGTGAGCCTACACTTAAGGTTTGTAAGGGACCGTCTCTTACCAATCTTTTAATCCTGTTAAGGCTAATATGTCCAAGATGTAGATGCCATTTATAGGTTTGATCAATTGGGTCTAACCTCAATCTTTTACTATCCCTTATCGAATCATCATTCAATTCAGTATCACAAATCGTTGGAATAATTGGTTTAACATAGAACAGATTGTTTATCATGACTGTAGAAGTAATCATGAAGCCATTCTTAAGAATTCGAATAACATCATTATTAAAATCCAAAGAATATCCTTGCTCAATCAAACGAGCTACAGAAATAAGGTTTTTCCCAAAAACTGAGACATAATAAACATTGTTCAAAACGATAAAACTGTTCTCAAAAACTAATTTAATACTTCCAACAGATCTCGCTGATACTGATGCTCCATTCCCTGAGCGGAAGTTGAACTCATCCTTGCTAAGCCTTTTGTTTTCCCTGAACCCCTGCAGAGAACAACAAACATGATTAGTGGGTCCAGAGTCTACAATCCAAGAAAAAGTAGAGTCAGCCACAAAACAGGCTTCGGTAACAAATAATGTACCTTTAGCTTTAACCTCCTTGAGGTATGTAGGACAGTTGCATTTCCAGTGGCCAGCTACTCCGCAATGGTGACATTTGTCATTACTCTTGTCGACCTTTGCAGTGTTTTTGCCTTTTGTAGCCGGCTTCTTCTTGTTGCTGCGGGCTTTCTTCTGTTTCTTAGCGCCAGAGGTGGAAAGCTTCGCTTCAGCAAGGTTTCCCTCTCCGTTCCTCTTCTTGCCTTTAAGCAGTAGAGTTTCCGTAGTTTGAAGCTCCTTCATGAGTTCTGGGAGTGAATAGCTCAACTTATTCATCGAGTAGTTGAGTTTGAAGTTGTCAAACATCTCCGGGAGAGTCTCTAGGATCATATCCACCTGAGTCTCTCCATCTTTTGCTCACGTGTTGTTTGATACAGGTGCCACACACTCGTTTGTATCCTGATCTTTTGTTCAGACTTTGAAACTGAAATATGAGAATTTAGAAGTCCCGATGACTTTAAACTCCCCACTGGGATGTGTGGAGGTGATGAGTGTGTGTAAGTCGTGTGAAATCACGATTGGTGGTGAGCAATTGAGAGCAGACTTGATTATCCTTCCGATGACCCTGTTTGATGTGGTGCTCGGAATGGATTGGCTGTCAAGGCACGGTGCAATTGTTGATTGCTACCGTAGAAAAGTGACATTGGTGACGGATTCCCAAACAGTGATTGCTTATCAGGCAGAGATGAACCCAGTCCTTGGGGAACGACTGTTGAAGTACAGCGTTGGGGGACGGAAGAATCTAGCCTGTTTCTTTTCCCTTCTTGCCATAGAGGGTGAATCTGAAGTGACCGGAGATAGTGTGGGAATCCCTGTGGTGGATGAGTTTGCAGACGTATTTCCTAATGAGCTACCTGGTTTACCGCCAGATCTGGAGATTGAATTCTGCATTGATTTGGTTCTGGGAACGGCACCTATCTCCATTCCTCCATACCGGATGGCTCCGACGGAAATGAAGGAATTGAGAACGCAGCTTGAAGAGCTGGCAGAGAAGGAATATATTCGGAATAGTACTTCCCCTTGGGGTGCACCGGTGCTATTTGTGAAAAAGCACGACGGATCTCTTCGGTTGTGCATTGACTACCGACAATTGAACAGAGTAACTGTGAAGAACAAGTACCCACTGCCTAGGATCGATGAATTGTTCGATCAGTTGGGTGGATCACAGTTCTACTCTAAGATTGATTTAAGGTCCGGGTACCACCAATTGAAAATCGGGGGAGGAGGACGTTCGAAGATCGCTTCAGAACCTCGATGCACGGGCACTTGAGTTTTCGGTAATGCCGTTTGGGTTGACAAATGCCCCCTTTGCATTCATGGATTTGATGAATCGGGTTTTCCGGCCGTATTTTGGATCGGTTTGTGATCATCTTCATTGACGACATCTTTGGTTTACTCAAGACTTGGGAAGAATCACACATGACATCTTAGGATTGTTCTCCGGACTCTTCGAGAACACCGGTTTAAGCGAAGAAGGAGAAGTGTGACTGGGTCGATGAGGTGAAGTTCCTTTGCCATGTGATTTTAGGACAAGGAATTTCTGTGGACCCATCCAAAATTGAAACTGTGCTACAGTGGGAAAGGCCGAAGAATGTGGCAGAGATCCGAAGCTTTCTCGGACTCGCGGGGTATTACTGGCGTTTTGTAAAGGATTTCTCAAGTATCGCTGCACCGATGACTCGGTTGACCAAGAAAGAAGTCAGATTCTAGTGGGATACTGAATGTGAACACGCATTTCAGGAATTGAAGGTAAGGTTGACAAATGCACCGATTCTGACGATCCCTAATACCGAGGAGCCATACGAGGTGTACTTTGACGCGTCGGGGGTTGGGCTTGGTTGTGTCTTGATGTAAGGCGGACACGTAGTAGCATACGCATCTCGCCAACTGAGACCGTACGAGCGGAACTACCCCACGCATGACTTGGAGTTAGCAGAGGTAATATTTGCTCTGAAGATATGGAGATGTTATTCTATAGAGCAAGATTTCGTGTCTTCCGATCATAAGAGTCTCAAGTACTTGTTTACCTCAGAAAGATCCGAACCTCGACATGTAGGAGATGGGTAGAGTACATGGAAGATTATGACTTCACTCTACAAAGATCATCCTCGAAAAGCTAATGTGGTGGCGATGCCCTTAGCAGTGAAAACGCTGTGACTCAAGCGCCATTAGCTTTGGAGGATTGGAAGAGGACTGAAGTGGTGAGTGAGTATGATCTTGAAGACCATGAGGATTATAACCAGGCTTTGGTGTATAATCTGATTTCCGCACCACTCTTGTGCAACAAGTCAAAAGCGAATCGGTGGCAAGATCCTCATCTTCAAGGAATCTCGGACCCGAATCCGAGAATGGAGAACAGTTTGAGGATTGAGAATCCGAGAAGACGGGACGTCAGACTTTCGCGACCGCCTCACTATTCCTAAAGTGGGTGAGATCAAGAAAGCGATTACGCATGAAGCTCACAAATCGAGGTACGCCATTCATCCGGTAGTACCAAGATGTACCGGGACTTGAAGAGACAAGACTGGTGGAGAGGCATGAAGAGAGATGTTCGTGAGTACGTCTCGGAATGCGTGACTTGCCTCCAAGTTAAAGCTGAGCACCAGAAGCCAGCGGGAGAGTTGCAACCTCTTCCTGTCCCTGAATGGAAATGGGAGCATATCACGATGGATTTTTTGATGGGGCTACTGAGAACTGAGCATAGGCACGATGCCATCTGGGTGGTGGTAGATCGGTTGATGAAGACCGCGCACTTCATACCATTCCGTGTGACATATTCTCAGAAGATTCTGTCAGAGTTGTACTTGGAGCACATCGTGAGGTTACACGGGGTGCCACTGTCTATCATGTCTGATCGTGACACACGTTTCAATGCAAGGTATTGGAGAAGTTTCCAGGAAGCCATGGGAACGAAATTGAACTTCAGCACAACATTCCATCCTTAGACTGATGGACAATCTGAAAGAGTTATTCAGATTCTGGAGGATATGCTTCGTGCTTGTGTTCTTGATTTTGGCGGAATCGAAGAAATACCGCACCTCACCGAATTCGTGACACAATAACAAATTTATCAGCCAAGATTCGGTATGGCACCGTTTGAGGAGTTGTATGGTCGTCCTTGTAGGTCACCTGTTTGTTGGTTGGAACCAGAGGATAGACTTACAATTGGACCGGATGTCATTCAAGAGAACAATGAGAAGATAGTTGTGATTCGAGAACATCTATTGACAGCTCAAAGTCGTCAGAAAAGTTATGCTGACAGGAGGCGTAGGCCTTTGGAATTCCAAGAAGGCGACTTTGTGTTGCTGAAGGTTTCCCCACGCAAGGGAGTTATTCGGTTCGGTGTGAAGGGAAAACTCGCACCAAGGTATGTGGGACCATTCCCGATCGTGCAACGAGTCGGAGTGGTGGCGTACCGATTGGCTTTACCGCCTGAGCTATCTCACGTGCATGACGTGTTTCATGTCTCCATGCTTCGGAAAATGTCAACCTGAGCCGGAAGCAAGAGTGCAAAGGGTTTGACGTTCCGACAAAAGATGACGTGTCCTACGAGGAGGCACCGGTTCGATTCTTGACAGAAGATGAAGAGTCTACGCCATCGTGAGATTCCGTTAGTGAAAGTGCTTTGGGCGGCACCATGGTGTTGAGGAAGCAACATGGGAGTTTGAAACGACGATGCAGGAACGTTATCCGCATCTGTTTGCACTTTGAGGTGAGTTTTAATTTCGAGGACGAAATTGCCTAAGGGGGGTAGAGCTGTAACACCCTGAAGAATTAATTAAGATTAATTAAGGTAATTAAGATTATTAGTGTGCCTAATCTGATTTAATTAATTGAGTTTAAATGATTCCAAGGTATTTAAATTATTTACAGTAATTTATTTTAATCCAGAAGTGTGTATGAGCGCATTTCTAGACTGTTATATTTTACACGTCATTTTCTTTTATTTTCCTTTCTTCTTTCCTTTCCCGTGCATTCCCCTCTCTCTCTTTCACTCTCACTCCCGTACTCTTTCTCTCTCTCTCTCATTTTTGTCTCAAATCAAGACCGGATTCGAACCAAGAGTGATTTCAAAGAGTTTTCAACATCAAGAGAAGGATTCAAGGTAAGATTACTAAAAGAACCTCTCTTGGATTTCAAGTTTTCGGATTTAAAAACTTACTTTTGGTTCAAAACGGATTTTGATGGATTTTGAGTGAAACTAGGGTAGAAATTGGAGATATTGGGTTCTTTGAACTTGTTTTAGGACCTAGAACCCGGATCTAGTGGTTGTTCCTTGAGATTTTGTGAATTGGGACTGGATTTGCAGGTTTTTGAACTGATTTCCGCGAGTTTTCGTGAACTGGAGATCTCCACCGGTCGACCGCATCGGTCGACCGGATCTCGTTATGGCCACCGGCCGACCGGACCGGTCGACCGGATGCACACCACCGGCCGACCGGTGGTGATGCACTCCTCTGTCTCCGGTCGACCAGTGTACACGGGGTTTGACCCTGTTTGGCCTGAAATTGTCATTTTGACCCTTGTTTTCGTGGAGAACCCAAATTAGCTTCATTTGGGGACTTGGGATGAAAGGATTAGTATCTTTAATCCCTGATTTGATATTAAAACCCTTGGAATGGAATTTGAAACATGAAAATTGATTAGGGCACACTAATTGGAAAATCTTGGTATATGATTGAGATTCGATTACTTTAGGACTGAGAATTGATCCTAAAGTGGTGTTTCAGATTGATCACGAGGATTCGGGGATCAAGGGGCCCGAGGAAGCGGAAGCCGGAAAAGGCAACACTAGTCCCAGGTTTGATTGTGCGAGGTAGGATTTCTATCCCTTTTCCTTGTGAGCCTGTTTTCAAAGAAGATTTTGGCCTTGAAAATGTTTTAAAGAAAGGGATTGGTTTGCAAAAGAAAAATGTTTTAAAAACCATGGCTTGTTAGTTTATGGAAATCCTTGGCTTGTCCTGTCCATGGAATCCATAGCTTGTCTAGTCATGGAACCTCATGGCTTGTTCAGTCATGGGGCCCGCGGCTTGAGTAGTTCGTGGGGTCAAATGAACGATTTCATAATGTTAAACGGATGATTTCTTAAGATAAGAGATCTTGTGAACTGGTAATAGAGTCTATTGCTGTAAGCCTAGATAGGATGCGGAGAGTGCATCCTCGGGCGTAACCCAAACCGGTCCGGTAGGCGAGGGCGCTTGGTGAGGTGAGTAATTTGTACTAATTACTCAAGCCCGTGTCTGATTAGTTTCATTATAATTCCTTTGAGAAAAAGGATGTGAGGTTAATTTGCTCGCGGGCTGAATGTCTTATTTATTTTATTTACCCACTTATTTATTTATTCGTTTATTTAAGTTATTTCAAATTATATCCTACTGGGCCTTTCGCTCATGTTTCAATGTTTTAAATGTAAACCCCTCCCAGGAGACTCGAGGAGCGGTGCATCGTAGCTGAGTTGTGCTACGGATCGAGCAAGAGAGGATTGTGTTCATCCTCTGTTATAAATGTAAGGAAATTGAGAAAGGTTATGTAAACTTATTTAATATTTGGATTTACTAGGTTGTGGATGATGTATGTTGTAATTGTTTATTTACATGAACATGTATGTATGATACTGTATGTCCTGTGGGGTGGAGCCCTGTGTGTCAGTATAGGGCACAATAGTCTAACAACGAATAATGAGTTAGACTAAAACTTAGCCCATTAGTAGTAGTATAGGGCACGGCGACCGCGCCACGAGGGCGCGGGTCGCCACACGTTGATCTATCGATGCGATCACACCAAAAACCACTCGTTGATTCAAGACTATGACTCTAGGTGTTTTTGGGAAGAGAGAGTGGGCTCTTTTTCAAAAACCTAAGGAAATAATTTTCCATCTAATTTTGTCTCAAAATTCCAGCCACCCTTAGGAGAGAAAAGTGTGTGATATTTTTTTCTCTTAAAAAACTCATATCTAGGGTTTTCAATAAATATCCTTATATAGGAAGAAATTCAAAAACTCAAACCCTAGATGGGATTTTCGAATTTCCCCTTCACCCTTGGATTAAAATCTGAAAATCCCCACATGGCTAGGGATTTCCGAATTTTCCTTCTCATTTTAGAGCAAAATTCGAAATCCCCTTATGGCAAGGGATTTCCGAATTTTCCCAAAATAATATCAACTTTCTCTCTCCTTTAGTTGCCAAATAAAATCATGTTCAAATTTTATTTTGAATTTTAAATTAATCACTATTAATTTCAAAATTCAAATTCAATTATCAAATAAATGAAAAATAACATAATGAATTTTTAAACATAATTATATAACAAAATATCAGTTTCTATTTTCCCACTTATTAGAGCTAGCCTTGAGACCGAATGGACCCACATGAACAAAGCTATGGAATTACAATATTCGACTAACTTATCCTGATAAGTTATCGACATATTTAATTCCGACATCGCACGACTCCACTAAAAGTTCGATGCCGAATAATCTCTCGATTCATGTGCGCTATTTTTCTGATGGTGTTGATACAATTTATCACACGGTCCACAGTGTAAATGCATTATTATCCTTCGTAAATATCAGTGATTAGAATGGTATAGAATATTACCGTTTTACCATTCCAATCATTATTTCCTCAACTCCTTTATATGACTGTGAATAAGAAAGACACATGTTCATAAGATGTCTTGCACATGTCACGATGTCTTAATCAATGAATACCATCATTGAATACCAGGCCTGGTTTATTTATTCACACAGCCGTCAATAAAGCATGAGGTGATATTATTTCTTACGAATTCCATATCTGTGAATCACATGACTCCAACTCAATTATGTCACAATCCCAATAGCCGAGATGTTGTTCAAAAATTGCAAACTAATCTCATTGGTGAATCAAAGATCATGAGATATTAAGTCAAGCCATGCATTCACTTCATGATTAAGATAATTATACAAATATACTTAAGTTGTGACAATTAAGTTTAGAGTTCTGTAAACGGTTTTTACTCTAACCTAATCAGTCACATGGTCTATTCAACATGTTGCGAACATGTCTAGATCAACCACAGAGTCCAACTCCCATGCTCCGAGACCAGCATCATATGGTTCGATCTAACAGTCATAATCGGATTCAATTGCCCAATCGATCCTAAGACTACGAATATCTATTTTAAACTATATCAGAAGAGTTTGTCCGGCAGGGTTTCCCTGACTCTTCTTTCGTTGATAACAGTCTATGGCTAAGCAATATCACTAACACTCTTGAGTATGTGTCAAAACATAACTTTATTTTATTTTATAAAATCAGTAAAAACATGATGTCTGACATTTGTCATTTCACAAATAACAAATTACATCCCACTTTATGGAGACATTTCCAATACCCTGTTCTTCTTGGCCTCGTCGACGAGAGACCTAAGCCTGGCCTCCAAATCGTCCATCTCAGGTAAGGTAAAAAAAAAAAAAAAAGCTCTCGACAAAATCTTACGTGGATCTAGAAGGAGATCTATTTGCGTTGGCTGTCGAATAAGGAAGACTGGGACGCAGCGATCCAATGAGGCTCAAGGAACGATTCGTAAAGGGCCTGGAAGACAAGGGAGAACCGAGGAGGAAGTTTTAGCATCGCCCTAGCCTCGGCGTCAGAAATGTTCGAGATCTGAAAATTCCTGTCCATTATTGTAATGACAGGGAAAATTTTAAGTCAAATTCGGACAGTCCGGTATTTGACCGTAATTTTTCCCGGAACAGAAAGTAGTAGAAATATTGATGTAATCAGGAAAGTGATATGTAGAAACTTTGTATACGGGGTAAAATCACACGAAAAGTGTAAAGTTATAAAAAGAATATTTTTACAGAGAAAATTCGTAAATATCAGTTGTGAATAGTGAAATATCGGTTAAAAGTTAGAAATTTTAACAGGTATATTTTAGTTATGAAAAACTGAAATATTTGGTAAATGACCAAATGACCAGTTAGAAAAAGAGTAGAAATATTAGAAGTAAGGAAAATGGCAAAAGTTTCTGAAACAGAATTTTCCCGAGTCAGTTAAAGCGTGAAACTGCAAAACAAACGAGTACCGCGAGGGTACACGTTTTGGGCAATTCTGGATCGTTTAAAATGAGAATTTCAGAAAAAGAAATTGACTATTGAGATACCCAAGAGAAGTGGGCTGAATATGAGAAATTTGACCCAGGGTGCTCGGCAGTCCAGAAAAGCAGTATAGAACCTGTACCGAGTGTGAAATTATCGGAACCAGAAAGAGACTCGTTTTGAAAAACGAAAAGTTTGGCCTCGACAAGAAAAATATGGGGAACACAAAACCACTTAAATTAAGTGTTAAACTTAATTAGAATTAGTAGAATTAAATTATGGGAATTAAAGTTATTTCTCTAATTTAATTTTAGAAAGTAATGTGAGATATTGTTAGAAATATTAATATAATATACATATTACACTTAAAATGGCCTACGGAGGAGATTAGAAGCCAAAATTGCTTCTTTTTCTAAGTGTGGCCGAGAGATAGAGAAAATAAAGAGAAAAGAGAGAAAATCAAGGGAAAATCAAGGAATCACCCATTTTCGCTGAAATTTCTTCCATTCAGTCCGGTAGAAACATAACCCGAGGCATTCTAGTGGAGAATCTCAACTTTTCAAGGTAAGATTTCGGATTTTTCATGAGAAACTGCTTGCTTTTTCGTTTCTATGAATAGTAACTCATCTCGAAAAAAATTCGTAAAACTGAAAAACGAAACCGAGGTTTTGTCGGGGACTGTGATAGGAGTTTAATGTGCAAGTATTGAAAGGATTGAACAAATTTTTTTGGATTTGCACTAAAAATCCGAAAATCCCTAGAAATGGAGGAAATGTATTTTTGTTCAATTTATGTTGCAATTGTGTTCAGGAATGTGAATCTGGACTACAGGTACCGAAATCGGAAGTAAAACGAGTTATTGAAAACTCAGGAAATGAGAAAAATTAAGGCGAAACTCAGCCGAAACTTCCTAATATCTAGTTAGTAAGCAATGAGTTAGTAATCCGATTCTAGAGAATGGATTTTAAAGCTCGGAAATGAATAGATTAAGATTCAGAAACCGAGATACACAAATATGTGCAAATTGCTTCTTGAGCTAGAATTCAGCCTAGAGGGGTTAAGTTCAAAAATGAGTTGAAATTGGATTTAGGAATCCAAGTATGAGAAATTTTGATGCTTGGAATAGGTGGTTAATACCTATTTCCATGAAACAGGTTTTGGCACGAGAGCCGAAGCAACAAGAAAGAACTTCCAGCAAGCAGGAATCCTAGCGGATTAACTGTAAGTATAGACATATATGTTTGTCTGGACTCGAGTAAGCTGTTGTTAGACTTAGAACTATGAATTTACTTATGTTCCTAAGTCTATGTGATTACATGTGATGATACGTGTTTGGAGGGCTTAATGCTCTAGATTTCAGAAGGGCGACGTATGGTTACCCTTATGCGTAGTTAATACTGACGGGTCGTCGGCCTCCGCAAGGGAGGAAAATCTCACAGATTAGAGATTCTGACTAGACCAGACAGTAAGAAATGACTAGTAAAGTAAAAGACTGACGGGTCGTCGGCCTCCGCAAGGGAGGAAAAATCTCAAAGAGTAGAGATTCTGACTAGACCAGACAGTAAGCAGGGGCCCAGGCCCATAGAAGTAAGAACAGAAAGATAAAAAGTAGTTTAAAGCTTGTTTCATACGAGCATATTGGCATCATAACTCTTAATGTAATTTCTATTAGTTTATGATGTATGCATGTTTATACTTGCTGAGCGTTAGCTCATCAGTTTACTGGTGTGCAGGTGACAAAGGTAAGCAACCAGCCATATAGTGGTTTGCTTGATGGACAGGCGGAGGCAAGGATGGCGGAAATGTCATGGGTACACGGGAGTGGTCTCTACTACACTCGCTTAGAAAACAATTTTCCGCTGCAAAGTAATGTAATATAGAATAATAGTATGTATGTTCATTTCTAAGAAGAAGATATTACAACCATTGTCTTAGTAAAGAACAACGGACTATAATAAGTTAAGGCAAGTTTTCGGGAACTAGTATGATATCCGAATCCTTAAAGTAATAGCAAGATATGTTATTAGTGTAACAACATAACATGTTAAGAACCCGAGGGTTAAAGTAAGGAAAAAAAATTTACCCGCACATGAACGTAAATTAAAGAGACAATAGTCTAACAACAAATAATGGATTAGACTATAGCTTAGCCCATTAGTAGTAGTATAAGGAACGGCGACCGCGCTGCAAGGGCGCGGGATGCCACAGTTGGTATCAGAGCGGCGTTCCTACTCCTGCCATGACAAGTCCCGCACCTATGCTTCTGCATAGTCCAGGTAAATTAGTTTATGAACTAAAACTGAGAATTGCTTATTTCTTTTGGCAAGACTGAACAGGTACTAATGGATCGATCATATCCATCATCCCGGTTAGCGCCCACACTGCAAGAGAATACGTTGTGGGGACGGGTAAGAATTTTTCTAATGTCACGGTTCCGACAAACAGAAAGGTCGGTACCCACTCCGGCTTGATGTAGCCATCCACCAGTGGATCGGGAGTTAAGGGCTCTAGAGCCCATGGCGGCTGAGGCTGCACACCGAGCAAGAAGAGTTATTTTGACTATAGGTCGAGCCACAGCTAGGTTCTACACCTGTAATCCACCTTCCTTTGATGGGCTTTCACATCCCACTAGAATTAGGGATTGGCTGCACCGTGTCGAGTATGTGATGCGAGCCTGTGACATAGCTCGAGAGGAGTGGATTGTACTCGCAGCGAGTCTTGTTAGAGGGCAATGCCCTAATCTTTTGGCAAGCTTTGGATGAGGACGAAATAGCAGAGATGCAATGGGAGGAGTTTTGCCACATGTTGAAGCATCAGTTTCTTCCCCAGGTCATGCCATCAGAGTCGGCACCACAGCAGAGTGGAGAGACACAGAGCCAGGTGAGTGTAGCCGTGACCTACACCCAAGCTCGAGAGTTTATCATACAAGCCAAGAGGGCGAGTATGAGATCGGATGAGGCCGTTGTAGCCTATATAGTGAGAGTTTTGACAGAGGTACTAACTCCGAATCGAATTTTTAATCTAAGTGAGGAGGAGCGGTGACAGATCCTATGGAGAGGTCTGACGGAAGAGTACCAGCATCGGCTAGTTCCGCGATCGGATCAGACCCTCACACAATTTATTGTTGAGGCGAAGCATTGTGAGCACCAGCTGCTAGAGGAGAGGACACGGCCAACAGTGGTTAGGCGAGACTTCCCATTTTCCAATACCCGTATTAGGAGACATGACGCGGAAGCCACTACCTCTCGACAATGACCGAGACCCGAGATAGAGGCAGCGGACGAGCCTATGGCCGTTCGGCAAAGATGGACCTACGTTGGGACCGTTGGTGAGGAAGCTAGTGGTAACCCTCAGTCGGATCCCGAGGAGGATTCAGAGGAAGACCCCGAGGAGGATCCGGAGGAGGATCCTGAGGAACACTTAGATGATGAGGATTAAGTTAGAACTTAGCGTCTTATTTATTTAAATATGATGCAAGGTTATGTAAATAGTATTGAGAAAATTAGACTAATGATGTTTTATGTATGATGTTATATGTATGGAATGGGACATACATAATAGATTTGAATGAAAGGCTTAAAAACCTTTACTTTTGTGATGATTTGTATATGATGTGATATGCATGATATGGGGCATGCATAATAGGAGAACATATAAAATGTATGTTTTGCCAGTTGATATGAGAATGAATGATAGTTTAGAGTATTGCAAGTCAAGGAACTTTTGAAGCGGTTCTTTTTGCACTTAGACTAATGATGTTGCTCTTTTGATTAATATAGACATAGCAACATGGTTCGCACACGTCAAAAGAGAACACAAGCAGTTTAGAATCCTCCAGCACCAGACCAAGCTGAAGAAGTAGCAGGTTTGAGGGGGCAAATAGCAGCCCAGGCTGAGGAAAGCAGACAGTTACGATAATTGCTTACCCAGTTGATACAGGGTCAGCAGGTTGGAGGAGCACCCCCTCCGCAGGCGGTTCCAGCACAAGCCGCCCCACCTGAGCAACCCGCAGAGAGGGTTGAACCCCAAGAGCCAGTAAGGGGTGAGATGGGGTACCGAGAAATGGTCCCAAGGGAACCATGGTATGTGAGGTTTAAGAGAATGGCACCTCCAGAGTTCGATGGATCAACAGATCCACTCGAGGCTGAGGAATGGTTAGCATCCATTTAGACAGTGTTTGAGTTTATGGAACTCACCGACAGGGAGAAGATTCAGTGCGCCGCTTTTGTATTAAAGAAAGATGCCCGCTATTGGTGGGAATCAGTGTGCGCCAGAAGGAATGTGAGACAAATGTTGTGGGATGAATTCCTATGGGAATTTAACCATAAGTATTACAATTTAGAAGCCCTGAAGACTCAACAGAATGAGTTCAACCATTTTAAGCAGGGCGACCAGACAGTTGTAGAAGCATGCCAACGATTTGACCAGTTGGCACGACTATGTCCTCAGTTGGTTCCAACAGAGGATGAGAAGGTTAGGAAGATGGTTAATATGCTCCGAGGAGATATAGCCACCGTTGTGGAAAGTGGGGAGTATCCACCAACCACGGTAGCCAATCTAGTGAATCGGGCAATACGTGTGGAGCATAACATTGCAAAATCTAGAGGGGATAGGGCAAGCCTTTAAGACAACACTACCATCAGGTGATGCGTTGTTGTCTAGTTACTGGTTACGTCACGTACTAGTAGAGATAGCAGGAAGAGAACTAAGTGCGGACCTAGTTGTTCTGAACTTAGTAGATTATGATGTGATCCTAGGAATGGATTTTCTAGGAAAGTATAATGCTACAATAGACTGTAGAAAGAAAAGGGTAGTTTTTCAGCCAGAAGGAGAACAGGTGTTTGAGTACATGGGTTCCAAATCAGGGACACCCAGATGTTTTATTAGTTCCCTAGAAGCCAGACGATTGATGTCTAGCGGATGCACTGGATATTTGGCGTATGTGGTGGACATGAACCAAGAGGGGAAACATCAACCAGAAGACGTTCCCATAGTCAAGGAGTTCCTAGACGTTTTTCCAGAGGAACTACCCGGACTTCCTCCAGATCGGGAGATAGCTTTTGTGATAGAGCTTCTCCCCGGCACCGCACCAATATCCAAATCACCGTACAGGATGGCTCCAGGGGAACTGAAAGAGTTGCGGGTTCAACTCCAAGAGATGTTAGACAAAGGTTTCATCAGACCGAGTTTCTCGCCATGGGGAGCTCCTGTCCTCTTTGTTAAAAAGAAGGATGGCACGCTTCGGATGTGCATAGATTATAGAGAGCTCAACAAAGTCACCATCAAGAACAAGTACCCGTTGCCAAGAATCGATGACTTGTTCGACCAGTTGAAGGGAGCTACCACGTTTTCGAAGATAGACCTTCGATCGGGGTATCATCAGCTCAAGATTAGAGAAGAAGACATTTCCATAACGACATTCAGAACTCGGTATGGACACTACGAATTCTTAGTGATGCCGTTTGGACTTACAAATGCCCCAAATGGGCGTTTATGGACCTTATGAAATGTAGTCTTCAGAGAGTATTTAGATAAGTTTGTTATTGTTTTTATCGATGACATCCTTATATACTCACGAGATCCACAGAGCACGCAGAACATTTGAGGATCGCACTACACACGTTGAAGAAACATCGACTATATGCGAAGTTTTCTAAGTGCGAGTTACGGTTAGATAAAGTCCACTTCCTTGGACATGTAGTATCTAAGGAAGGAATCACCGTGGATCCAAACAAAGGTTGAAGCGGTTGAGAAGTGGCGGTTCAAAGAGTGTTATGAAAATTCAAGTTTCCTAGGATTGGCGGGGGTATTACGGAAGGTTTGTGGAGGATTTGCTCATCTTGCGCCTCCCTCTCAACGCCTTAACCAGAAAAGATAGAAGGTATGAATGGACAGATGGATGTGAACAGAGTTTCAGAGAGATCAAAAGAAGATTAATTAGTGCTCCAGTACTCACGATCCCAGAAGAGGGAGAAAAAGTTGACATCTACAGTGATGCCTCAAAGACAAGACTAGGAGCCGTGTTGATGCAAAATGGCAAAGGGCATTGTTATGCATCTCGGCAACTAAAGGATCAGGAGCGTAATTACCCAATGTATGATCTTGAGTTAGCCGCAGTAGTTTTTGCGCTCATGTTATGGCGGCATTACCTATATGGGGTTCAATGCCAAATTTATACAGACCATCAGAGCCTAAAGTACTTCTTCACGCAGAAGGAGCTTAATATGAGACAAAGACGATGGCTTGAACTTGTGAAGGACTACGATTGTGAAATCCTTTACCATCCGGTAAAGCCAATCGAGTAGCGACGCTTTGAGTAGAAACCCAAAGACTACGGACTCCGGTGGAGACCGAATTGTTGCCCAAGCAGCTTCAATAAGAGATTAATCTCCTAGACCTCGAATTAATCTCTGGTAAGTTAGCTTCTCTGAGGCTGCAGCCTGTGCTACAAGATGAGATACGAGAAGTTCAGAAAGGTGATCCAATTATGGATGGATACAAGAAGGAGATAGTAGATAATGCAAGGTCGAATTTCAGCCTTTCAAAGGACGGAATTCTCCTATACGAAAGAAGAATTTGTCTACCGGATCAAGAGGGATCAAAGAAGCAGAGATATCATGGAAGCGCAGACAAAGACGCCATATTCCAGACACCCAGGTGCCATCAAAATGTATCAAGATTTGAAACAAGCATTTTTGGTGGAGGCGAATGAAGAACGACATAGTTGACTATGTTAGTCGCTTGACATGCAAGAAAGTCAAAGCGAGAACATCGAGACCACCGGAAGCTTCTGACCACTAGAGATCCCAGAATGGAAGTGGGAACACTTAGCCATGGACTTTGTTACCGGACTTCCAGTGAGGGATACGATGCCATTTGGGTAGTCGTGGATCGGCTAACGAAATCAGTGCATTTCATTCTGATCAAGATAACTTACTCCTTAGAGAGGTTAGCTGAGTTATACGTGGCTAAGGTATAGTGTCGGATAGAGACAACCGATTTACCTCTAATTTTTGGAGAAGTGTTCAGGAAGCGATGGGGTCAGAATTACGCTATAGCACAGCGTTTCATCCCCAGACGGATGGGCAGTCCGAGAGGACCATTCAGACCCTAGAAGATATGCTTCGTGCATGCACAGTGGATTTCAAAGGCACATGGAGTATGAAGTTGCCATTGATCGAATTCTCGTATAATAATAGTTACCAAGCTTCCATCGACATGGCCCCATATGAAGCACTTTACGGAGGGAAGTGTAGATCCCCAGTTCATTGGTATGACACTCGGGAAAAGCAGCGTCACAAGATGGAATTCGTTCAAGAGGCCATTGAGACAGTGCAAAAGATCCGTAGAAGATTAGAGACGACTCAGAGCCGGCAGAAGAGTTATGCAGATAAACGACGGAGACCCTTGGAATTTTTTATAGGGGACTCTGTATTCCTAAAAGTCGCACCAATGAAGGGTGTGATGCGTTTTGGGAAGAAAGGTTTCGAGTCCACGTTACATAGGGCCTTTTGAGATTATTGAAAGAATAGGAAAGGTAGCTTACCGACTAGCTCTACCACCAGAGTTGGCCTCAGTGCACAGTGTGTTTCATGTAGCAATGCTCCGGAAGTATATCTCGGATCCATCGCACGTGTTACAGCATGAGCCTATTCAGGTTCACGAAGATTTGTCCTATGAGGAACAACCAGTCCAAATTCTAGCCAGAGAAGAAAGGAAACTCAGAAGTCGTAGTATCCTAATGGTTAAAGTGCAGTGGAAAAATCACAACGTTACAGAAGCCACTTGGGAAGTAGAAGAAGAGATCAGACAGTACCCCAGTTGTTACGATTTTCGGGACGAAAATTTCTTAAGGAGGGTGAATGTAATGACCGGGAAAATTTTAAGTCAAATTCGGACGATCCGGTATTTGACCGTAATTTTTCCCTAATGTAAAAAGTAGAAATATTGATGTAATCAGGAAAGTGATATGTAGAAACTTTATATACGGGTAAAATCACCGAAAAGTGTAAAGTTATAATACAAATATTTTTACAGAGAAAATTCAGTAAATATCGGTTGTGAATAGTGAAATATCGGTTAAAAGTTAGAAATTTTACGGTATATTTTAGTTATGAAAAATCGAAATATTTGGTAAATGACCAAATGACCAGTTAGAAAAAGAGTAGAAATATTAGAAGTAAGGAAAATGGTAAAAGTTCACAAAAATGAAATTTTCCCGAGTCGGTTAAAGCGGGAAACGAAAAAAAAAAAAGAGTACCGCGAGGGGGTACGCGTTTTGGGCAATTCTGGATCGTTTAAAATGAGAATTTCAGGAAAAGAAATTGACTATTGAGATACCCAAGAGAAGTGGGTTGAAAATGAGAAATTTGACCCAGGGTGCTCGGCAGTCCAGAAAAGCAGTATAGAACTTGTACCGGGTGTGAAATTATCGTTACCGGAAAGAGATTCGTTTTGAAAAACGGAAAGTTTGGTCTCGACAAGAAAAATGTGGGGAACACAAAACCACTTAAATTAAGTGTTAAACTTAATTAGAATTAGTAGAATTAAATTATGGGAATTAAAGTTATTTCTCTAATTTAATTTTAGAAAGCAATGTAAGATATTTTTAGAAATATTAATATAATATACATATTACACTTAAAATGGCCTACGGATGAGATTAGAAGCCAAAATTGCTTCTTTTTCTAAGTGTGGCCGAGAGATAGAGAAAAGAAAGAGAAAAGAGAGAAAATCAAGGGAAAATCAAGGAATCACCCGTTTTCGCTGAAATTTCTTCCGTTCAGTCCGGTAGAAACATAACCCGAGGCATTCTAGCGGAGAATCTCAACTTTTCAAGGTAGGATTTAGATTTTTCATGAGAAATGGCTTGCTTTTTCGTTTCTATGAATAGTAACTCATCTAGAAAAAAATTCGTAAAACTGAAAAACGAAACCGAGGTTTTGTCGGGGACTGTGATAGGAGTTTAATGTGCAAGTATTGAAAGGATTGAACAAATTTTTTTGGATTTGCACTAAAAATCCGAAAATCCCTAGAAATGGAGGAAATGTATTTTTGTTCAATTTATGTAGTAATTTGTGTTCAGGAATGTGAATCTGGACTACAGGTACCGAAATCGGAAGTAAAACGAGTTATTGAAAACTCGGGAAATGAGAAAAATTAAGGCGAAACTCAGCCGAAACTTCCTAATATCTAGTTAGTAAGCAATGAGTTAGTAATCCGATTCTAGAGAATGGATTTTAAAGCTCGGAAATGAATAGATTAAGATTCAGAAACCGAGATACACAAATATGGGCAAATTGCCTATTGAGCTAGAATTCAGCCTAGAGGGGTTAAGTTCAAAAATGAGTTGAAATTGGATTTAGGAATCCAAGTATGAGAAATTTTGATGCTTGGAATAGGTGGTTAATACCTATTTCCATGAAACAGGTTTTGGCACGAGAGCCGAAGCAACGAGAAAGAACTTCCAGCAAGCGGGAATCCTAGCGGATTAACTGTAAGTATAGACATATATGTTTGTCTGGACTCGAGTAAGCTGTAGTTAGACTTAGAACTATGAATTTACTTATGTTCCTAAGTCTATGTGATTACATGTGATTATACCTGTTTGGAGGGCTTAATGCTCTAGATTTCAGAAGGGCGACATATGGTTACCCTTATGCATAGTTAATACTGACGGGTCGTCGGCCTCCGCAAGGGAGGAAAATCTCACAGAGTAGAGATTCCGACTAGACCAGACAATAAGAAATGACTAGTAAAGTAAAAAGACTGACGGGTCGTCGGCCTCCGCAAGGGAGGGAAATCTCACAGAGTAGAGATTCCGACTAGACCAGCCAGTAAGAAATGACCAGTAAAGTAAAAGACTAACGGGTCGTCAGCCTCCGCAAGGGAGGAAAAATCTCAAAGAGTAGAGATTCCGACTAGACCAGACAGTAAGTAGGGGCCCAGGCCCATAAAAGTAAGAACAGAAAGATAGAAAGTAGTTTAAAGCATGTTTCACACGAGCATATTGGCATCATAACTCTTAATGTAATTTCTATTAGTTTATGATGTATGCATGTTTATACTTGCTGAGCGTTAGCTCATCAGTTTACTCGTGTGCAGGTAACAAAGGTAAGCAGCCAGCCATATAGTGGTTTGCTTGATGGACAGGCAGAGGCAAGGATGGCGGAAATGTCATGGGTACACGGGAGTGGTCTCTACTATGCTCGCTTAGAAAACAATTTTCCGCTGCAAAGTAATGTAATATAGAATAATAGTATGTATGTTCAGTTCTAAGAAGAAGATATTACAACCATTGTCTTAGTAAAGAACAATGGACTGTAATAAGTTAAGACAAGTTTTCGGGAACTAGTATGATATCCGAATCCTTAAAGTAATAGCAAGATATGTTATTAGTGTAACAACATAACATGTTAAGAACCCGAGGGTTAAAGTAAGGAAAAAAAAATTTACCCACACATGAACGTAAATTAAAGAGACAATAGTCTAACAACAAATAATGGATTAGACTATAGCTTAGCCCATTAGTAGTATTATAAGGAACGACGACCACGCCGCGAGGGCGCGGGACGCCACAATTATCTTCTCCCCCGGGATCAACACGCGTTCTCTTGGACCCGGGGGAGTGCTGACATCGGGAATGGGCACCACCAGTGTCCAGGCCTTGTCAGTCGATGCCTGGCCAGTGGTTGACTTCTCAGTACACCTCCTCTTATGATGCTTGCCCCCCGGCGCTGAAGGATCCTTGACCTTCTTGCCCTTCGGTGTAGGACCGGAAGAGTTGGCCTTCTCTTTTCCCTTTGCCGAGGGCTGTTGGTTTGGCGGGGGCTGCGGGACAGATGAGGGCTATTGGCTCGGCGCAGACCGTTGGCTCTCGGGTAGCTGAATCCTCAACGATGCCATCTTTAGCGACGAAAAGAAGATATGGTCAGCATTAGGAAAACTTGAATCATAATTCTAGAAGGTGCTGAGAGGAATAATTAGCTTCATTGCTTAGGTGAAAATACGCGCGAACCGTGTCGAGGTCCGAAGGATTAGGGAGGTCTAAAATTAGGTCAGTAGCACGAAGGTTCTCCTTGGTCAGGAGCATTTCAATGTGGCGAACCTCCGACGGATAGGAAAAAGCATCCTCGATCCTCGCCAAACTATTACCGGAGAACTTCGGCTGATCTTGATTAACTGCAGTACAGAGGACTCCTCATCAACATGTGAAAAGGGCAAAGTCAGATAAAAAGAAAGTCGAGGGGCTTACTCATATTTCCAAACACCACCTGCACCAGCCTTCGGCGGGGCCGGCGATCGTTAGGATGAAAGTTGAAAGGCCCACGGATCATGAAAAACATGGGCTTCCACCCATGTGACGACGAGGGAATACCCAGAATGAGCTTCCCAAACCTAGGCTGAGCCCTCCTGTGGCCACTGAGAAAGTACCACCCGTTGTACTTGGCAACATGGCACGGCTTATACATAAATTGAAACTCGTCCAATAGGAGTTCCATGTCAAACTTCTGGTTCCATAGAATCCAGGCTCCCGCAAAGCAGTACCAAAAGTTCAGCGCCAATTGGGCAGGAGAGATGCCATAACAATGACAGTAGTCTTTTACGAAGGGATGAATTGGGAGTGTCATCCCCGCAGTTACCGCTCTTGTATAGACCGGGAGATATCCGGTCGGCGGCATGCTAGTCCTAAAATGCTTGTCCGGGAGAAGGTACTCGAACCACCTCCCGTCGATGTATCCCTCCTTTACAGCCCGAATAATGTCTTTATTTCGGGCCCTCGATGCCACATCGTCGGCTGGAAAGGAAGGCCTATCTAGGTCGCCGCTCGTGGCAGCCAGGGGGGCATCCACCATCGCGGCAGCTACCCCACTTATACTGCTCCCCGTGAAAGGGATCCGATCGACCACCTCATCTATCAGCCGGTCGACGCTATCGAATTCACTTCTGAAGTCGTCGCCCGGCTCGTAACTTCCCTCGACGTCCTCAATATCCCTAAGTACAGAGCTGACGCCAGAAGATGAAGAAGTCCATGAGATCTCCACCACCGAAAGGGGGGTCAGAACGGATGACAAAAGAAGAATCCTCTCGACTAGGTGAAGTTTGGGCCATTGTTCTAATAATTAAAAAAGGACAAAAAGCTAAATTAATACCCTAACGTCGAGAGGAATAAACGACGACTACTCTAAACGACGACTGCTTGACATCGACCATTCATAAGGATAACGACGAGTGTTCATAGGAATCGTGGGTTCCCCAGACCTAGAAACCAAAGACACACAAAAAAAAATGCATAAAAACTAGGTCATCCAATACGACATAACACAACAAAGTAAGTCTTCTTAACTTTTATATTCTCATTTTATGCATATATGTTTACATATTTCCAGGTACACAACGGGGGGAGCCCCGTGAGTATGCAAAGTAAGAAAGGATCCAGAAACTTACCGATGAAGAAGTATTTCTGGGACGGTTTCGTAATACACCACGGAGAATAGGAAGGATGAAGTCAGAAGTTCAGCAAAAGGGGTTCCGGCAAAATACAAATGTCTCAACAAAAACGCAACAAAAGTTTGAAGTTTTGGAGAGGAAAAAACTGGCTCTCGGGTTTATGAAGAGTATTTAACGAGGACGACATCCTCGACCCCCAACTGTCGGATGAAAACTCCAAAATCCAATGGCAAGGGATCACTCTCCAAATCTGACGGTGATGGAAAAGGGCGGGAAATCGAAAGGACGTAAATCTGACGGTCTGTATTCGTCTTCTTGGAACACGGACAGACATTATTATGCCAGACCAATCGACATGACAGTTGCACACCCGAAGCACCCATGCCATCATTGCGGACAAAGGCACGGGACCGGTTTCCCACACCCGAAGCACGAAAGGACAACCGAACCTGGAGCTCGAGGCCGCTTAAAAAAGGAGCCCTCGACCTGGGGGTAGCTGTTGTGTGGGAAAATGTGATGGACACCTGGATCAACGGCACCACGACATGTGGCTATATTCGCTCTCCGCCAAGCACACAACCCTCGACGCTTCGTTTCTCTCAAAATCAGCGGCAGAGCCCAAAGATGAAGTCAAGATTAGGGCGACGACCCCATGTGGCGTCGACGGATAACATCGCCTGAATAAGGCGTCAAGATTCCTCGACCGCAGAAAAGATCGGTAGAAAGGACGAAAGAGGCTAAACAGCGCTGGCGACGAGGGGAACGTCCCTTTAAGACACGGCAGGTTACGTGCCAAAGTGAGAGACGTCTGACAGCATTAATGGCAAGTTTACAAACCGTCCCACAAGGGACAGAAAAGCATTATGGAGAGTCACAGAGCCGTAATAGAAGACTAATTGGCTGAGTGAACAGTGCTGATTAGTGGGCTACATCTGGGCCTTCCAAGGGAAAGCACTTGAGTGTATCCACCGATCAAAGAAACCCACTAGGTGAAGAAAGCCCAGTATAAAAGGATGAAGACCCCCACTGAAAGGGGGGTCAGAGAAAAAAGGAAAGAAAACCACAATTTGTATATTGTTATCCTCTCAAAAGAAATACAACACTCACGGTGGATGTAGCTCTAATCTTTTAGAGTGAACCACTATAAAATTCCTCTTGTTCGTTTACATACAGTTCATTTAACATACAAAATACTCAAATCTAACAAGTATCCACGCTTTCACTACACCCCTAGGCCGGTAATCCGAAGGGAAATCCCAAGGTAATCCGGCTGGTTTATTGTTGACGAAATCTAACTGTTAACATGAGTCATCTTAGAAAAACGGTCCACGACCACCATGACAAAATCTTTCCCACTCTGCATCGGCAATCCCAATACAAAATCTATAGAAATATCCTACCAAGGACTATTAGGAACAGGTAGGATTATATACAAACCTTGAGCCATCTCCTTGCTCTTAGCCATCTTGCACATCATACACTTTTCAATGACTCGACATCACGAATCATAGCTGGCCAAAAGAAGTACTCCTTAAGCATCTCCAACATTTTATTCTCTCCAAAGTGACCAGCCAAGCCACAAGAATGAGCCTCACGGACCAGCAACTCACGCAAGGATACTCCCAGAATGCACAATCTTTCGGCTTTAAACAAGTAACCATCTTGCTGGAAAAAACCTTGGACGGCTCCTTTTGGGCAATCTTCGTTAACTTGTGCAAAGTATGGGTCCTCTTTATATTAGCCTATAGTAATCTCAAAACCCATTAGTCTAGCATTAAGCATTGTGATTAGAGCATACCTTCTTGAAAGCGCATCAACCACCACATTGCTATTGCCTTTCTTGTATTTAATGACATAGGGAAAAGTCTCAAAAAATTCCACCCATTTGTCATGCCTCTTGCTCAGCTAGTTTTGGCATTTGAAATGCTTCCAAGATTCATGATCGGTATGAATCACAAACTCTTTGGGAAGTAGATAATGCTGCCATGTCCCCAATGCACGAATAAGAGCATAAAACTCTTTATCATAAGCCGAGTAATTTAAGTGTGCACCGCTCAACTTCTCACTAAAGTAAGCCACGGGACGCCCTTCTTACATAAGGACAGCTCCAATCCCTACACCTGATGCATCACACTCCACCTCAAAAGTTTTTGTGGAGTTGGGCAACGATAGTAATGGGGCCGAACTAAGCTTCTCCTTGATAAGCTCAAAGCTCTTTTGTGCTGCATTAGTCCACTTAAACTGTCTATTCTTCTTCATAATAGGAGCAACAATGGAACTAAAATTTCTAACAAAGCGACGGTAGAATGAAGCTAAACCATGAAAACTCCTAACCTCGCTTAGGATGGTAGGGGTCGGCCACTCTCTCATTGCCTTAATTCTCTTCATCAACTTTAACTCCTTGCTTGGACACAACGTATCCCAGGATGATGATCGTCTCGGCAAAAACTGCACTTCTTGAGGTTTTCATACAACTTTTCTTCCCTGAGAACCTCAGATACTGCCGAAGATGCTTCAAATGCTCCTCAAGGTCCTTGCTGTAAACAAGTATATCATCAAAATAAATAACAACAAAGTGACATATAAATTTTTGTAATACATGATTCATCAATCTCATAAAAGTACTAGGAGCATTAGTTAAGCCGAATGGCATAATAGTCCATTCATAGAGGCCAGATTTAGTCTTGAATTCGGCCTTCCATTCATCTCCCTCCTTCATGCGAATGTGGTGATATCCACTCTTGGGATCAACCATTGAAAAGATTTGAGCTCCATGCAATTCATCAAGCATATCCTCAAGTCTAGGAATGGGATAACGATATTTAACTGGGATCTTGTTGATGGCTCTACTATCAACACACATACGCATTGAACCATCTTTCTTTGGGACCAAAGAGTTGGGACAGCACAAAGACTCATGGACCTTCACGTAATCCTTTTCCTTCAGTTCTGAAATTTGCCACTGAAGTTCCTTAGCCTCTTCTGGGTTGCATCTATAGGCTGGTCAATTTGGTAGTGCTGCTTTCGGTATCAAATTAATTTGATGCTCAATTCCCTGATTGGAGGCAACTCGTTAGGGAGTTCTTCAGGAAACACATCACCGAATTCCTCCAAGAGCTCTCTCAATTCGTAGGCCAAGCCCTCTTTAAGTACTTGGACTTCTTTGGCTACTAATATGTAAATCTCTTGGCTGCTGGAAATTGCGTACTTCAAGTCCCCCTTAATGGCAAATAAGCTCTCCTTTTTCGCCTTAGAAATTGCCAATTGATCTTGTTTAACTTGCTGTGGGCTAAGAGGTGCTAGAATATGATTCACACCATTCTTGCAAAAAGAATAAGTGTTCTTGTAGTCAACATGGGTCACTTTTCTATCAAATTGCCAAGGTCTTCCAAGGAGTAGGTGACTTGCATCCATAGGCACAACATCACAAGCAACCTTGTCACGGTAACCACCAATGTTAAAGGGAACCTCCACTTGCTCATTCACCTTTAATTTTCCTTTATTGTTCAACCATTGAAGGCGGTATGTGTTGGGATATATGCCCATAAATCAAATAAGGTGTAAATATTTTGCTAATTATCAATGAAATGAGGAATTTTTTTAATATTGTTTTGCGTACATGTGATGTTTTATAAATATCAAAATCCTTAGATTATTTTTAGATGTAACTTTAAACTTTTTATATAATTGTTATATGTAGAGGATAATGTTTGAAATAAAATAATATAAACTTGTCTGTAATTATAAATTAAAGTTTGGATCTTTATTTTAAAATTACTAATGCGGTTCATTACATTATGAATGAAACAATCTTATCCTAGATTGTTAATAATGAGATTATTAGAATGAAAGCATTTTATGTAATATGATTACATAGGACCGAACGCGATTAATTATGAATCTCTAATAAATTCCGTTATTAAATAGAGTATTCAATATTAATCAATGATGGTCATATATGAATTAATCTTAATTCAGAGTAATTAATAAACTCCTATTTATGATATTATATTCTTTGACATATTGAGTAATGACACATGTGAATAGTATCAAAGTCTAGGTATATTGGGAGCATAGTAAAATAAATAGCCGGGAATATTAATTTACAACATGAAATCCATTCCTTCATAATGAAGTAGATGGACGGTTCCCATAAGTGTCGATTCGGAGCTTGAATAATAAGAGCGCTCAATTTTATGATTGGATCATAAAATATATAATTCATTAGAGGATCAATGGTACTTGTGGAGAAAGATATAATTAAAGAGGTTAACGGAAAATACCTAGCTTTAATTATAAACCGTTTATAAAGGATTAATTCGTATATAGTGACTATATCAATGGACTATACAAATTCTGTGAACATAATTATTTTATTATTTTAAGAGTGCAATTCTAAATTTATAGTGGAGTAATTTGGAATTAACAATTTTGATATACTAATTAATGTGTTAATTAATTGTCAAAATTATTGGAGATTAAAATTATAATGTCCATAGTTCCTCTCAATGACTCTATAAAATTAATGTGAACTGAATATATCATATTGAGTTATGATTATTAATTTAGAATTGAGAATTCTAAGTACACATATATTAATATATTTGATTAATTGATATTAAAATTAATTTAAAATTATTTTAAATATAAAAGGTGAGAATCTCCTCCCTCCTCTCGTTAATATATATATATATATTAATAAATATACTAAAGGAAACCCCTGCAGCACTATTCACCCACACTCACTTTACTATTCTTGCAATAGTGTTCTGACCATTTTGCCCTTCTTCTCTCTTCTTTTTTCGTTTGTGGGTTGTGGGCTTTTTCGTCTTTTTCATTTTGTTGAAAGCAGACCCATCCGGCACTGTTCATCCACGGTCATTTTACTGTTTTTACAGTGGTGTTTTGACGATTTTACCCTTTTTCTTTCTGCTCTTTTAGTTTCTTGGTTGTGGGCTTTTTGGTCTTTTACTTTTGTTCAGTGATGCGACAATTTTGTGGTTGCCATTTTGGTTTTTTGTTTAGTCCTACCGTGTGATTGTGAAACCCTAATAGCACCTCTTTTTTGGTTTTCTTTTCATCCGCCGTTTCTCTTTCTTCTTCTTCCTCTGTGTCTTTTTTTTTTCTTTTTTCTCCTTCTTTGCTTCCATCCGTTGCTTTGGCTCTTTGCTTTTTGTTGATTTTGCTTTGCATGCCGAAGATTTTCCCCAGTCTTCTTTGTCTATGGGTACTTTTGGTGGGTTTTTGGCAGGAAGTCATTTTTTGTTCTTTGGTTTTGAAATGTCTCGGTGCTTTTTTTTCCGTCTTCTTTTCCTTGATTTTGGTTCGGATACTGCAGATTTTAATTTTCTTCTCTATTGCTGGTGCATCGTTCCTTTTTTTGGGCTGTGCTTTTTTTTTTTCCTTTCCCTTGATTTTGGCTCCGATGCTGGAGATATTTCTTTTCCTCTCTATTGTCGGTGCATCGTTCCCTTTTGTGGGGTCTGAATTTTTTTTTCCTTTCCGTTGATTTTGCTTCGGATAGTGCAGATTTTGCTCTTCCTCTCTATTTTTTGTCTTTCGTTCCTTTTGGTGGGTTCTGGATTTTATTTATTTATTTTTTTCCTCTTGGTTTTATTTTTTTTCCCTCTCTCTTTCGGTTGATTTTGCTTGGGCTGCTGCAGATTTTCCTCTTTCTTTGTGTTGTTGATGTGTCGTTCTTTCCTTTTTTTCCCTTTTTTGTGTTTACCCTCATCTATTCATTTTTTATTTCTCTATGATTTGATTTTACTTGAGAAGCTGACCATTTTCCTACAGTGCATCCTTTTTGTGGCCTTTCCGCAGGTATTTAATTTTTCCTATTTGATTTTCTTTTCTTACCTTTTTTTTTTCCCATTTCCTCATTCTGTTGTTTTAATTCATATGATTTTCGATGACCTCCTCAACATTACATTCAATTTTTGTCCTTTCTTTGTTCACGTTTCTTACTTTCTGGTTTGTTTCATTAGTATTCTCAGTTTCGTTCTTTATACATTACTAATTTGATTACATATTTTTCCTCTAATTTTGCTCGGTTACTTTTATAAAATTTGTTTTGCATGTCTCTTATCTATTTTTGTCGCTTTTACTCATGCATTTTAGGATGGATATAGATAATGTAAGATTTTTTTTCTGTTCCATTTATTGTTTTGATGATCTGCATTTTTAGGCTGTCCTTTGATTTCCTAGATTGATGATTTATTGTAATTTGATTACAATTGCATTAAATGATTTACATATTTTTTCTTTCTCTATCTTCTGGTTTGCTGTACTGATAATATTATTTTTTTTAAACCATTTATTTTTGCAGGTACCTTATTCACTTTAATAGCTTTTCTCCTACTTGATTTGGCTTTCTGTATCGGTAATATCATATTTTTTTTTGTTTTTCATTTATTACAGTGATCATCTAAGCCTTTTAGGTTGTCCTTTCATTTACTAGGTTAATAACTCATTTTGATTTTCTTGCAGATCTCTTAAATGAATCAAAGATTTTTTTCGTGTGATATTATCTAAAACAATATTTTTTCCTATTTTTGTGTCCTTTTTCCAGTACTTTTCTTTATTATAACTTTTCTAGCTATTTCTCTAAAGCAATATAGATTAATACGTGTTATATTTTTATACATTGTCCACTATTGATAACAGCTTTTCTGCTTATTATTTATTAATGTTGTTTGTCGAATACATTTATCATGTATATTTTCCTCCGCCCATTCTCTTTCCCCTTTCACATTATCCATTATTACTACTGATTTTCCCTCATTACTTCTCACTTACTTCCCATTACTTCCCTTTTACAGTTTTCTGGCTTTGACTCTTTTTCTATCCTTAACTAGCCATATTTTGTTCCGGTTGCTCAATATCTTACGCTTAGCACAAATTTCATACTGCTACAGGTACTATCAACAACTTCTATTCCATTTTTTCTCACGTTATTAATGCTACGTTTTACATTATTAATACTTACTGTTATTTTCTTCATTCCTTTCATTATTATAGAATACAATTGAAATATTTATTTTTATTTTATCTTCCTACCATGTTTTTAATATATACCATTCTTTTCCTTCATTCTTTTTGCCAACGTATGGCCTGATTGTTTTATCATTATTGAATCGGATTAAACTATCTATTTGTGTTTTATTTACTTTTTGAGATTATATTTAAATATGTATTTAAGCTACACGTTTCTGTTTTACTATTCATTTTCAATTTCTTATATTTTTTCTCTTACCTTCTTTTGTTTCTCTCCGTTTTTTTTATTTTTCTTTCTCTTATAATGATGATAGGGAAACATAAATTTAATATGTTGCTGTCAATATATGTTGTTGAGCTCATTCTATTTTTTCTTATTTTTGTTAATTCAGTATCTTTTATTAGTGTTCTATACCTATTTTTGTTCATTTTTATACTCATCCTCTCTTTTTATGTTTAACTAATTCTATTTCTCCCTATTTGGTTGACATTTTACAGCTACCACACTTTTCATACTGGTCCAGGTACATTTAATAACTTCTACTCTCTTTTTTTTACCTTATTTACACTTGCTCTCATATTATTAATATTTACCTATACTTGATTAATTGTGTTTGTTTTTGTCTACTTAATGTTTTACAGCTAAAACACTTTTCAAAGTCATCTACTTACTATTACTAACTTCAGTTCTGTTTTCTCCTGTTATTAACCCTTGATTCAATCTTATTAGTATTTACGATTTAAATGGCATCCAAATATTTATTTCTACTTTATTTATTTTTTGGCATTATATTAACTATGTTTTTAAATTACATGTTTTAGTTCTTCTCTTTAGCTTGATTTAAGTTGTAATCCTAACAATTTTCCATTATTAAGTAGTTTTTTCTGTATTTTCTTTGTATTTGTACCTTCTCCTCTTCTTTTTTTTGTCACTAACAGCTCCATCCATTAGCCCCTCATATTGTCCTTATATGTTTGGACAATTTACTTCCCATAATCTTAGCTTTTTCTCATACTTTTTTCTAATCATTTCTGTCTTCTTTGTTATTCCTGCTTATATTGAATCAATGTATATTTTTTATTTTATTCTTTTTTGTACGTGTTCTGTAATTGAGAGAGAAATTTCATTTCTTTTATTTTTCCTTAGTAGACTTGGGAGTATTTGAACAATCTCATATCCTTAGTCTATGTCATTACTTTTCATCACATAGAACTTATGATATTTATAATGAATCAAATATATTACAGAGTATTATAGCTATATCCATTTCCCTACTGTACACAGTTATAAAATAATTATAACATTACAACTATATTTCTTCAAGACAGAATCATCAAAAAATTCAAGCGTTCAATAACAATAAATGTATAAAAATACAATCATATTAGCTCCTTATCAAGTTTCTTTTGGTCACTACTTTTTATTATTATTATTTTTTTTTTCGCTTATATATATATATATATATATATATATATATATATATAAAGAATAAGCGGTGGAGAGACAAGCATTAGCTACAATGTCCACGACAAAGGTCCCGTTATTCAGAAACCCAAAGAGAGAGAGACATGATTAATATTCTAACTATAATTTTTTTTTTCAAGTAGTAATATTCTTAACTATAATTAATTGGGCGTATGATATAATCATTATCACAATATAATTTTATTTCTTCATCACAAATAAATTAAAAAATTAACACATAAACAACAATTATTATATAAAAATACTATAATATTCATACTTTTTAAATAATTGTTTTTGCTTACAATTTTTCCCCCTTTTTTTTTTCTACTTTTTAAAAATCTTGTTTTGCCTACAATCTTTTTTTCCCTGTTTTTTTCCCTCCGCCTTTTGCACTTTGGTATGTTTTATTTCTTCTTCCTCTTCATCTCCCTTAACGTAAATAATCAATAACGTTTTATTTATATACTATCATTAATTATTACTAATGCCAATAATATTAACGACTATACTATATTCATATTATATTTCTTCATATATTTTTCCTACGCATTTATCTTATTTTTTAGTAATAGTTCCTATTTTACTTTTATTTTGATAAATTAATCATTTGTACATTTTTCTTCTTATAAAATTACACAGATATAAGATAAAAATACTTTACATATTAAATTCCAAAACATATGTAAACATATTTAGCTGTTAGCTTCCTTCCTAACATATTATAATATTCAATAAATAATGTAATTTATTTAATTTTTTTGGCTTTTCTATGTAATACCTAAATGCTTTTATATCATAAACACAGATGAATAAGAAAAAAATTCAAAAAAGATCATCCCGACAAAGTCAATCTATGTGACGCGCCATTTCTCTAATAAATCAAGAATCTGCAAACACAACAAATGATTTTGAAAATCAGAGAAATGAAGCTTTTGAAGCTACATCAACAACATGTTCAAGATCCAAATTTGACACAATGCTTGGACATTTTCAATTTGAAGAACAAATTGCCATATCATTACCTTCGGCATCCAGCACTTACAATGAAAATTGTAATTCTCTTATCTATATCAATCATTTCATTTAAATAATAATATAATTCTTTGTACAAATAATATCTAAATTTTATTAATCAACTTTATTATCATTTTTATTTCCTTTTCACAGGTACTATTAATACATACATTGATCTCGGAGATAGTTCTTATATTTGTCGTCATTGTGGTGCGTTATTTTGGTTCAATGAGCGAGCCAAAACCAGTAATGTAATTGAATATAATCTTTGCTGTAGAAATGGAAAAATAATATTGCCCTTAACTAAAAAAACACCTCTTACACTAGATAGATTACTTAATTATTATGGAGGTTCAATAAGTACACACTTTCGTAAAAACATCCGAATATATAATTCCATGTTTGCATTTACGTCATTTGGTGCTAATATAGAAACAAATACAACAAACTCAAGTGGCCCATACATTTTTAAAATAAGTGGGCAAATACATCATCTTATGGGATCTTTATTACCAATTAATAATAATCCGCCAAAATTTGCACAATTATATATATATGACACAGAAAATGAAATTGAAAATCGAAAAGCTTTATCATTTCAACATGATCATCAATCTAAAAATTGAATACAATTTATAACTGAAAATTTAACAAAAATGCTTGATGATACAAATAAATTAGTTAAACTTTTTCGAATGATAAGAGATCAATATCAAGAATATCATATCCCATCTATGAAATTAAGACTTATAGGTCAAAGAAATACAGATAGTAATCAATATGAATTACCTACTTCAAATGATATAGGTGGTTTAATAGTTGAAGATATTGGTGAATATGAACAAGGAAGAGACATTATAATTCAAGATAAAACAAACACTTTACAAAGGATTACAAAACTACATCCATGTTATATGACCCTTCAATATCCACTATTATTTCCCTATGGAGAGGACGGTTACCGAATAGATTTAAAATATAATATCAATAATACAAGAAATACCTCCACAAGAAAAAGAATTTCTATGCGAGAATTTTATTGCTATCAATTACAAGAACAACAAATACAAGGAAATACACTTTTTCGGGCTGGCAGACTATTCCAACAATATATAGTTGATGCATATGCCTCTGTAGAAGAAGATCGACTGGATTATATTAGGAAAAATCAAAAAAATTTAAGATCTGAAATTTATCAAGGAATTCAAGACGCAATCACCAAAGGAGATACAAATGCACAAGCGATAGGAAAAAGAATTATTCTTCCTTCTAGCCATACAGGAAGTCCAAGATATATGATTCAAAATTATCAAGATGCAATGACAATTTGCAGGCACTATGGAAATCCAGATTTATTTATAACATTCACATGTAATCCAAAATGGCCTGAAATTATCAGAGCTTTAGCAAAAATACCAGGACAAAAAGCAGAAGATAGACCAGACATTATTACAAGAATTTTTAAAATGAAATTAGATCATATTCTATATATTATTAAAAATGAAAAAATATTTGGAACAATTATAGCAGGTTAGTTCATTCTATTCACATTTATTTTATTCCATGAATACCTAATAAAAATAAATAAATTATAATTTCTAATACAATAGAAAGTATAACAAATTATTTTTTAATTTTGTAGATTTGCATGTCATAGAATTCCAGAAACGAGGTCTCCCACATTCTCATTTTCTCTTTTGGCTTCACAATGACGACAAAATGCGTGAACCATGGCAAATAAATAAATTCATTTCTGCAGAAATACCTGATCCTAATAACAATCCATTAGAATACAAAATCGTAACTGAATTTATGATGCACGGACCATGTGGCATTATTAAGCCAAATTCTCCATGCATGAAAAATTCAGAATGTTCAAAAAAGTTCCCAAAAAATTTAAAAACGAAACAACAATCAAAGAAACTGGATTCATTAATTATAGACGAAGAAATACATCATTCTATATTGAAAAAGAAGGTATTAAATTAGATAACAGATATGTAGTTCCATACAATAAAGATTTATGCCTAAAATTTCAAGCTCATATCAATGTAGAAATATGTTCGCAATCAATGCTCATAAAGTATTTATTTAAATATTTGACAAAAGGACCAGATAGAATTAGAGCAGTCATAGAAGACAATATATCTATAGAACATACTGGGGAAACCAGTTATAGAGAAATAGATGAAATAAAAAACTATATTAATTGTAGACATATCGCACCATATTAAGCAATGTGGCGATTATATGAATTTCCAATACATCATAGAAATCCTACTGTTCAAAGGCTATCAATACATTTACCAAAAATGCAAAATATAACATTTCATTCAAATCAACGATTACATAATATTATAAGACAACCAGGTATTGATAAAACAACTCTTACTGAATGGATGGAGACAAATAAACATGATATCAATGCCAGAGATTTAACTTACATAGAGTTTCCAACTAAATATGTTTGGAATACTAAATATAAATATTGGTCTCCAAGACAAATAGGACATGCAATTGGACGAACTTTCCACGTTCATCCAAATTCCGGCGAATTATATTACCTAAAATTATTATTAAATCATCAAAAAGGAAAAAATAAGTTATGAAGACCTTCGAACAGTCAACAATATAAAATATCCAACAAATCAAGCTGCATGTTATGCATTAGGCTTACTAGGAGACGACAAGGAATGGGATCAATCAATATTAGAAGCTTCATTTATATCAACAGCACCTCAACTGCGACAATTATTTGTTATAATTCTATTATTTTGTAATGTAAGTGATCCAATAAAATTCCTTGAAAAACATTGGAAACTTATGACAGATGAAATTTTGTACAAAATTAAGAACTTATTCAATAATCCAAATTTTCAAATTCCCAACAACGAATTATATAATTTTGTATTGTACGAATTAGAAAAATTATTAAATCTAAATTCATCAAGCTTAACACATTTTAATCTACCTCTTCCTACTGGATCATTAATAGACGATTTAAATAACAAACTCTTAAGAGAAGAACTTAATTATGACATAAATAAATTAAAAGAAGAAAATAATAAATTAATACAAAATTTAAATCAAGAACAACAATTTATTTACCAACAAATTTTAGGATCATTAAATCAACAAAAAGACAATCTTTTCTTTATCTATGGCCATGGCGGAACTGGAAAAACATATTTATGGAATGCAATTATTACAAAAATTAGATCAAATAATGAAATAATTCTTACTGTTGCATCTTCGGGATAGCATCATTATTATTACCTAAAGGAAGAACCGCACATTCAAGATTTAGAATACCACTATCAACAGACAAATTTTCAACCTGTCACATAAAAAAAGGAACACAATTAGCAAAATTAATCGAAAAAACATCGCTTATATTATGGGACGAAGCACCAATGACAAATAAATATTGTTTGAAGCACTAGACAAAACACTTCAAGATCTAAAAAATAATTTTGAACAACCATTTGGTGGAATGACAGTTGTATTAGGAGGTGATTTTCGACAAATACTACCAGTTATTCCTACAGGAACAAAGGAATACATAATAGATGCAACCATAAATAAATCTTACTTATGGCCATATTTTCGTGTCCTAACACTAACAGAAAATATGAGATTAAAACACTATAACATTACAGAGGAAGAAAAAACAGAAATTGCAATATTTTTAGACTGGATATTAAGCATTGGAAACGGAACTGCACAAGGAATAAAAGATCCAGAAAATGAAGATACTACATGGATAAAAATACCAGACAAATACATATTGCACTATCAATGAAATCCAATTGAAAAAAATGTCTACATTGATATATAATGATTTCAATAATTGCTTCAACAACATTCAATATTTAAAAGAACGAGCAATAATAACCCCAAAAAATAAAACAGCTGATGATATTAACAATTACATATTATCCTTAGTCCCTGGAGAATTAAAATCCTATTATAGTTATGATACAATTGTATCCTCATCCGAAAATATAGATGAACTTAACTTATTATATCCTGAAGAATTCTTACACAGTTTAAATTTTAATGGAATACCGCCACATCAATTAAACCTTAAAATAGGAATTCCAATAATGCTATTAAGAAATTTAAATCAATCTATTGGATTATGTAATGGCACAATACTTATTATCACATAATTAACGGATAAAATTATAGAAGGACAAATCATAAATTCAAATAATATAGATGAAAAAGTTTATCTTCCAAGAATAGAAATGACTGTACATGAATCAAAATGGCCATTTGTAGGATCTTATTGTGATTTATATATGAAAAATCATTTGAACAACAACAATATTGTAGGCGGAATTTCCACAAATTTATCATATCCATTTAATTCATAATTAAACGTAAACCACAACGAGAGATGCATGCATGATATATGTTTATGGACAAAGGATTAGAAAAATCTCACATACCTTTGTGACGATTGAATTAATTGACCGCAAGGATCTTGTCTCACTATCTCACGTTCCAAGATGGAGAATTGCCGTGAAACAAGATCGTTGTTTATTGTCACGATCACACCAAGAACCACTCGTTGATTCAAGGCTATGTCTCTACAATTTTTAGGATGAGAGAGTGGGCTCTTTTTCAAAAACCTAAGGAAACTTTTTCCTTCTATTTTGTCTCTACAAAATCCGGCCACCCTAAGGAAAGTGTGATCTCTTTTTCTTTTCTCCAAAAGACTCTCTTCCTAGGGTTTTCAATAATATCCTTATATAGGAGAAAATTCAAAAACTCAAACCCTAAATGGGATTTTCGAATTTCTCCTTAACCCTAGGATTGAAATCCGAAAATCCCTACATGGCTTAGGGATTTTCGAATTTCCTTCCCTATTTTGGAGACAAAATTGAAATCCCCTTAAGGCAAGGGATTTCGAATTTTCCCAAAATAAAATCTCACTTTTCTCTTTCCTTTAGTTTCCAAATTAAAACCATGTTTAAATTTCATTTTGAATTTTAAATTAATCTCCATTAATTTCAAAATTCAAAACTCATTCTTTTTATTTTTCAATTATCAAATAAATGAAAAAATAACACAATGAATTTAAACATAATTATCGGTTTGCTTTTTCCCATTTATTAGAGCTAGCCTTGAGACCGAATGGACCCACATGAACAAAGCTATGGAATTACAATATTGAATAACTCATCCCTATAAGTTATCGACATATTTAATTCCGACATCGCATAACTTCGACTAAAAGTTCGATGCCGAATAATCTCTCGATTCATGTGCGCTAATTTTTCTTTTGGTGTTGATACAATTTATCACACGGTCCACAGTGTAAATGCATTATTATCCTTCGTAAATATCAGTGATCAGAATGGTGTATATAATATTACCGTTTTACCATTCTAATCATTATTTCCTCAACTCCTTTATATGATTGTGAATAAGAAAGACAAACGTTCGTAAGATGTCTCGCACATGTTACGATGTCTTAATCAATGAATATCATCATTGAATACCAGGCCTGGTTTATTTATTCACACACCCGTCAATAAAGCATGAGGTGATATTATTTTTACGAATTCCATATCGTGAATCACATAACTCCAACTTAATATTGTCATGATCCCAATGACCGAGATGTCGTTCAATAAGCGTGAACTAATCTCATTGGCGAATCAAAGATCATGAGATACTAAGTTGAGCTACGATTCACTTGAGGATTAAGATAATTATACAAATATACTTAAGTTGTGATGATTAGGTTTAGAGTTGTGTAAACGGTTTTACTCTAACCTAATCAATCACATGGTCTATTCAACATGTTGCGAGCATGTCTAGATCAACCCAGAGTCCAACTCCCATGCCCCGAGACCAGCATCACATGGTTCGATCTAACGGTCATAATCGGATTCGATTGCCCAATCAACCCTAAGGCTGCGAATATCTATTTTAAACTGTATCCGAAGAGTTTGTCCGGCAGGTTCCCCGACTCTTCTTTTTCGTTGGTAACAGTTTATGGACTAAGCAATATCATAAACACTCTTGAGTATGTGTCAAAACATAACTTTATCTTATTTTATAAAATCAGCAAAATAATAATGTCTTACATTTGTCATTTCATAAATAACAAATTACATCCCACTTTATGGACACATTTCCAACACCATTTACATTAAAAAGACGACAATTTCCAATAAAAATATGGTATGCAATGACAATAAATAAAAGTCAAGGCCAATCATTAGCTAAAATTGGATTATACCTAGAAACTGAAATTTTTACTCACGGACAATTATACGTTGCTTTATCAAGAGCCACAAATCCTAAAGGATTACACATATTAATACATAATTTAATTAATAAATATCCTAATCATATAAAAAATATTGTCTACAAAGAAATTCTACACAATATTACATAAAAACCAAAAATATTGCCAAAAAACTATACCAATATGATACTAATAATTTTATTACATTTAAATGCATTATTGCTACTAAATTGATAACATATACTACATGACATTATTCATACAAATAATTACTCTCCCTTCACAAAGTATAGGCAAAATAATTAGACAAATTCATATATTAAAATCAACTAAAATTTATCAAGCTATTAGAACTAACATTTGCAAATTATACACAAATAACAAATTAATAATAAAATATCTAATAAATCTAGATTGCCTCTCGCTCAATAACCAGGTAATAACTTTTGCAAACATCATATTACTTTAATTTAAATTTAATATTGATATTGAATATTATAAAATAAATAACAATCTTATCCTTCCTTTTGTTCTATTAAGCAATCCAAGTATCCAGTTAAACATATGACTCAAATCTTACCTCTTAAAAGATTAGGAAGTTAATATATACAATATTACCATCTATTTAATTACTACTATAATGTATAAATTTACACATCTAATAATTTTCCTTTTAATCACAAAAAAAATTACTATATATAATATCTCCATATTATAAAAAATATTAATTTTTTTTATAATACAGAATTATATATATATCTAAATATAAATATAAATTATTTTAACATCATAAATATAACTACTTTTTTCCACATCATAAAACTACTATTACCCGCCAATTTCCCCGTCCACTCTATATCCAACACTAATCAATTATTTGTACAATAATATTACAATGTTTTGGGCTTCTTTTTTCATTTTTCCCCGTTCTTGCCTTTCTCCACAGAGGGCCTATTCGTAATTTTAATTTTTTTAACATCACCTTGATTTCCTCCATTCCTCCTTTCACTGTTTGTCCACAGAGGGCCTGGAACTTTCTACCCATTCCTCCTCTCCTTCTTCACTGTTTCTATCCCATTGTTTCACGTTTTTTTTTCCTATTGACTTCATATAATCATTTCCTTCTGTTCTCTACTGTGATTTCCTCCGTTCCAATCCTCAACCTTTTCCTGTGTTGTTCATATAAAAACTCCTTCCGTAGGCCTTGCACAAGGATTTACAAATTTTGTTTTTCTTCTTCTCTGCATTCTCCAAATACTTTTACTTTTCATTATATTACATTTTGACATTTCTTTTATTTACCATCGTACTTCTTTCTTTCTTTGCCAACAATTTTTTCCTCTGCTCTCTATTCATAATGAATAAATCATATATATTTCCCCTAATTTTTCTCCCTCATTTTCATTTACTTACCTTTACAATTGACATAAAACATTTCTTTACGATCCTTACTAACAAATTTATTTTCTGCAGATCCTCTCTCTACTTCCCTCCTTTTTCTACGGCGTGATTTCACACAACATCCAAAGAATGTAAGATTTTTTCCCTCTCCATTTATTATCTTGATCATCTACATTTCTTAGGCTGTCCTTTTCATTTTTTAGGCCAATGACTACTCTGATTTTGTTACGAAAATATCAGAAAAATCAAAATTTTTTTTCTTTCGGCATCATTTCTTCTGTTCGTATCTCCTGCAACACATTTTACCATCATTTCTTATTATCTACAAATTTCATCAGATTTGCTAAAATACTTTTTCACGATTTTTTCGTCCTTCCTTCTCAGCTTTTTCGTCCTTTTTTTTCCCCGATCCTTTCCTTCCTTCTGCATTTTTTTTATATTCTATATTGTTAGTACTAAAATTAATCTGTACCCATTTTATTCACTAATTCATAAATTTTTATTTTCCAATTTTTCTCCAAGCATATGCCTATTATATTATTATACATTTACAGAACATATTCGCTCCTACCAATTCCCCTGCCCATTCCATCTCATCCTCTTCCCCCATCCACTTTCCTTCATTACTCCATATTTACCACTGTCCTTTGATACTTCCATACGCCTCACTGTTTATCACCGTGATTTCTTTACCTACAACCACACTCTTTCACCCCACAATTTATCCCTTACTACTCTTTACTTTTATTTTACTGTCCTTAGCTACCTCTGTTTGTTCCTGGATTGTTCACCTCCTACAGCTAAGATAATTTTCATATTAATCCAGGTACTATTAATAACTCCCCCTTTCTTTATTCATATCTTATTAATACTTCATTTCATTTTATTAACATTTGCCGTTGCCTTTTTTCATCACTTTTATCAAGTAATAATCTTTACTCACATTTCATCCCATTCATATATTATTAATAACTCCCATTTTTTTTCCCTCTACTTTTTTCCGACTTCTCTCCTTCTCCTTATTTGTAAACAACTCACACATACCCAATTTATTACATTAACAATAATATTATATTAATTCCCCCACTTTTCCTATTTTTTCCTTATTTATAAACAATCCATTTCTTCGTTTTTTACATTTCCCTAATCTGCTTACATAATTTTTTTCCCATTTTATTACCCATTTTTTATATAATTTTTTGTATCTTCCTTTTTATCACTCCCCATTTTATTCCTATCATCTAAAAAATATTATTATCCAAAAAATTATCCCTGAACTTCATTAATCATATCCAATCACTACTATTATCAATTATCAACCCCTTTTTTTATTATAATTTGATTATAAATATAATTACCAACATTTTTACTACTTTTGTAATCATCAATCTTTATTTCATTTCTTTAATCTTTTCCCACTATCTATCCCTACATAAATACTAATCAACCTTTATTCCTACTATAACTTCATTACAAAATCTACTACGTACAACTTTTGATTTGTCTAAGCATGTTCTAACAAACACAACTTACACAAATACATATCCCAATTCACTTATTTATATTCTCATCCTACACAAACTTAATTTATGAATTTTTCTTACCTTATTATTTAATCTTATATCATACAACAAATTTCACACTTTTATGGTTATATTCATCTTCATATTATTTAATTTAACTATAATATATATAAATATATACTTGATTTCTCATACATTACCAATAATATATAATATAAAACAACAAACATAATCTCTTAATTTTTTCCTCTGTAAACTCTCCTAATCATTTACTCATCCATTATACCATTTATAACTCTTTTTTATAACCAACTATTCTAACACAAAATATTTAATATATTTATCTATGTATAAAGCACAAACCTCAATGTAACCAAATACAAATATAAATACCTCCCATTATACATAATTCATTTCTAACCTTATTACATGTATTATTCATATTTTATCCTTTTGATATCTATATAATTCCATTTGTTTTCACTAATCTCAGATTAAGATTATTATACCTACATTATTATTACATAAACATTTTTTTATTAATTTATTCACACTAAATTATAATCCTACATAATCTTATTGTTTTTTCCACTTCCTAAATACGCCATTGACCAATTATTATTTCTAAAATCTACTTTATCATAAACCCCCACTTTTATCTAAATAAAGAACAACTCAAACACTATACTATTACCAAACACCCGTAATAATCTTCAAAGCCTACTTTTCAGCCTTTCAACTAATATCAACAACTTGATACTTTAAATAGCAACCGGAACAAAATAATAAATAATATAAAAATCACTTCATCATGAATACACCTTTCTTTATCCAAGAAAAAGGTTTAAAAACACCCTTATCAAATTTTCTATTTTTCATAATAATAAAATAAGCATCAAATCGCATCAAATGCAATTTATATAAACCACTATTTTCAATCACCATAAAATATAATCATAATAATTTACAAAATAATTCCATCATTAAAATAATATTTAATTAAATAATATAAATATAAATATAGAACACACAACTTCAAAACCTTTGATTAATATTTTTCATCAACAATAAAACAAGAATCTCCCTAAACAAATCAAATAGTTCATTAACAATTAATAATAAATAATGACTCAACCATTTTTAAACCAAAACAAAAAAATAAACCATAATCCCTAAATATTGCGCCAAAAACAATATCCTTATATTTTTCAATTCTTTAAATAACCTTATACTATAATTAATAAATAAATAAAACAAAAATAACAAAAAAGAAAACCCTTGAAATTAAATTATACTACACATCATATTACTTTAGAAATATATCAACATTTTAATCAAATAGTTGATAAATTTCCAAACTATATTATCGCACAAATATATTAAATAATAATCTTTCTTTCTCAATAAATAGGAAAAATGACAACACCAATCCGCGCACTAAAACCGAACAAAGTTTATCAAACAATCAGGGCACGGATTTGCAGACTGTGGACAAACAACGACTTAGCAACAGGACGTTTAATAAACGTTGACTGTGTTTTAGTTGATGAACAGGTAATAACTATTCCAAACTCTATATTATAACATACTTAATACTATATAATATTATAAAATAAATCACATTCTCATATTTTTTATTCATAGCACGAAGCAATTCAAGGATCAATTCGAGCACGTGATTCTGACATCATTTCCCCAAAAATTGAACAAGGCAATATATATGACATCATCAACTTTTTTGTCACACAAAACAAGCCAACATACAAAGTTTTTCCACATTCTGCAATGTTACAATTTGCACGTGCAACAGTTTTTCTCCCAGTCATCGAAGACACACTTCCCATTCCATTCCACAGATTTTATTTTACTGAATTCGATCAGCTTCATCACAGAATCCAAACAACCGAACTTTTAACAGGTAATATAAACTACTCTCTACAAAAAAAAAAAAAAAAAAAATTTACTTATCTATATTCTTTTGATGACATATTAATATACCAACAGATGTCATTGGTGTCCTGACAAAAATACAATCAATAGAACAAACAAACATCAGCAGCAGATAGACATCACGACGTACCCTAATGATACAAAACATAAGGTAAATAAATTTTGCACCAATTTTTTTACATCACTTATTATATTTTATTCTAATATTTATTTTTCCATTTCCTTTTTCTAATAGAAATGAACAACTTCAAGTTACTTTATGGGGACACAAAGCAGACCAATTTGATGAAAATGTTATCAAATCAATGAAAGGACCAGTTGTTGCAGTTTTCGCAGCAATGTTGGTAAAACAATATTTAGGTACTTTCTCAACATCTTATAATAAAAACATAATACCCACACAAAAATACACCAAGAAATTAATCAATTCATGGCCCAAATCTTAGGAAATGCATATGTCTCAAGCACTGCAGCAACAATCTTTTATATTGACCCAGATATATCAGAGACAACAACATTAAAAACAAGGTAAGAAAAATAATTCACAATATCTAAAAACAAAAAATTTTGTATTAATTCTTTTCAAAATCATTCACATTTTTGTATCTACAGGTTTTCACACCAATATCAAGAAATTGAGTTTACAACAGCATCAACAACATCAAGTCAATCCATCGAAGAACAAAAAACACAAAATAGAACAACAATTGAAGAAGCAAAAACATTATATCAACAAAGAACTGAGGTTACAACAACAATACCACATTCTTATCTTTTGTTCTAATTATATCATTCAAGCTAACAATCTTTATCTATCTACACAGGAAACAAGATTTACAATAAGAGCTACAATAACCGGATTCTCAGCAGAACAAGCATGGTTTTACAATTCCTGCCCCAGATGTTATCGACAGCTAAAACAAGCTGGGATTGGTTGGTGGTGTGACAATCATGGCCACATAAAAACAACACCATCTCCATGGTACAAAAACTTCCAAATATACAATTACCAAAATCAATTTACTTTTATTACTCATAGTAATTAATCTATTACATAAATAAACTATAATTTTACATATTACAGGTACAGATTAACAACAGAAATTGAAGATGCAACTGGAAACATGAACATTACTATATTTGGCAGAATAGCACAGGCACTAATAAAAAAACCATGCTCTACACTAACAATCGATGAAGGCTTTACTGATCCGTTTACAATCCCGCCGATCATCTCTCAACTAAGAGGACAAACAAAGATTTTCCAACTATACTTTCAACAAAGAGGATCACAAACAAATGCAATCGTTGCCAAAATATTTGAAGACACAGAGCCTCTACCACTACCAACACCAACATCAACAAATATAGTGACAACAACAAGGTAAAATAGTTATATAAAATTCTACCTATTACAAATAAAAAAATAATGTCTAATATCTAAACTATATTTTACCATTTCAGCTCTCAAACAAAAACAATAACAACAACTCAAACACCAGTGGATCCACAAACTCCAGACCCAAAAAAATCAACCATTCGGTAAGTCATAAATTGATTTACAGTATTCATAAATCAAAAACAATATTTACAATTTTATATATATCTAAACAAACTCTTATCATTATAGTTCACGATCAAAAGAGCCAGAACAATCTACAAAGCGCCCAAGGAACAGGTAATATCACTTTCTCTAAATCAAAATATTACTAATTTCATCAATTATGAATACTAACTTTTCAAAACTATACATATCACAGGTAAACAAGAAAAGCAAAGCACGGCAACAACAAAAAGCTCAATCCCAATGTAAATAGATATCCCATCCATGTACAAATATCTATATATATATATGTATATGTATATATATAAACTATTCCTGTATTCTAAAAACTATCAACCTCTTATGTTATCTCCTGTAATATCACTACCCGTTGCAACACTCACTGTACCTTCTTTTTCTTTATATCTTTTTTGTTAGTCTTTCAACTTTTGTATCTGCACCTCCAAAAAAAATTTCTATATTTTGTTAGAATCTTCTATTTCCCCCTTTAAAAAATTTTCTTAACAATAATACTAATATTTTCAAAAAATTTTATTCTACAACTACAGCTTCAAAAAACCATCAGAAAAAGAAAAGTAAAAAATGTAATATAATATACAATCCTTTTTACTAGACCTTTAAACAAATATATACACATATATACATATATGTATAAATTATCTTGGTAAACCTTTAAACAAATATATATATATATATATATGTAAATATATATACATACAAATTAATACTGTAATATAAAGATTCATGATTTTTTCTATAATATAACAATCTTTCCCGCAGCAACGCGCGGAGTAAAAAACTAGTATATATATAAAAGAAAGGAAACGTGCAGGTGCATGTTTCCTAAAAAAAAAAAAAAGAAATGGTAGGAAACTTGCTGTTGCACGTTTCCTCACCATGAGGAAAAACGGAATGTGCGGCTGCACATTAACTAATAAGAAGAGAAAAGTTTTTTGCCGCACAAGAGGGAACAAAAGGCTTTTTCCAGAGAAAAGGAAAAATGAAAAACGGGAGAACAAAAGAAAAACTAACAAAAATTTTGTTGACGGTGTTTTTCTGACAACTCAAAATTATCTATCCAGAAACACTCGCAGTAACACTCACGGTTCGATTAAGGATTGAAAACTGAAAAGTAATGTAAATGAGACAATGATTTTATATTGGTTCAGCAATAACTCTTTACCTAATCCACTTGTGAAATGGTGTATAACCTTCACTCGGTTTTTGTTGGCTCTATTTATTGGCCTTTACATGTGATTATCCCTTCACTGTTCCCAAGGAGGAAGCCATCTTTTATCCCTTGATTTACGGGCGGGTAGGTGAGTTTTCATGATGACAATCTCAGGAAACACTACAAGAAAAAGGTGTTTTTGCGACGACAAAATGTCGTCACAGAAACCCCAATGTCGTCGCAAATAATAGTTTTTACGACGACATGTTGTCGCAGATATGTCGTCGAAAAAAATAGTCGCAAATACTTTATTTGCAACGACAAACTGTTGTCGCAAATACATTTGCGACAACATTTTTCTTTTGCAACGCCCGTCATCGCAAATATGCCGTTGGTTAATTTGTCGTGATATAACATTTTTTGCGACGACAATTTCAAAAAGTCGTCGCAAATAATTCAAATTTTTTTGCGACGACAAGTATAAAAATGTCGTCGCAAAAAACTGAAATAATTTTTTGTTTGAATTTTTTAAAAAATGGCAATTAATTAATTTTTAATAATTTTAATTAAACACTATTATGTTACATACTGAGTATAATTTATTAAGATACATTAAAAGTAAAATATAAATTAATATTAAAAACAATAAATCTAAATAAATTTATAAAATATATTATGAATACTACATGAAGTGCATATATAATGTTCAACAAAATATAAAAGTCTAAATAAAGTGAAAAATCATACAAAATTATTCCTCTAGGTTTGTAGCATCGCCAACAGCGTCATCATCAGGACTGTCATCATCTGAAGGAGGCAGAGGAGCGTCTAGGTTAACTGGTTCTAGATGAGAAATCGTAGGTAATTGGATGTTGGGCTGCAATCTAGACACCAACTCTAACATCTTTACCTGATTGTCATAAATCTTCATTTGTTCCTGATACGATTTCTTTAAATAACGATCCATACACGTAGCCTCAGGTTGAGCTGATGATGTTGCGTCCGAGAATGAACCATCGGATGAAGGAGAAGCCCCAGAGTAATGCTTTTGGGAGAGCATCGGACCCACTCCTTTCTTATGTCCTCTACGCGTGCCAAGAACTTGCTCCAAAACCCTATGCTCATCAAGGGGGGATCTAGTCGCGCTTGAAGTAGTCTGTGTTCTATGTCTCTCCTCCTCCAGAGTGTTCTACATAATAAGACATTATAAGTATTTTTACGTGATATAAAACCACTATTTAAATATAAAAAAATTTAACAAGAAAAGTAAAAATGCTTACGAAAGTCTATTCCGCATCAGTATTAACCCAAGAGTCCCCGCGACGATGCATGTCCGCCCAATTGTCTATAGCAGACATCAGCTCTTGGGTCTCTGTACTGGCCTGTGAAATAAATTACATTTATTTAATTTCTTAAATTCTAACTAAATTTTGGTAGCATAACGACTTATTTTTCATATAATCAAAAAATCAAAACCTGTAAAAAAAACAACTTTAAAAGATTTCGGCACACCATAACTGCAAGATGTGCACCCAGAACAAGAATCATAAACATATAAATACGATAAAGATAAAAAAATAAGTACTAACCTTCTTACTGCAATGCTGCGAGTATGATAATCGACCATATAGGCTTGGATACCTTAGGTTGCTGCGATTACTTCTATTTGTCTCTGATATTTTCTATTTATGATTAACTATAATAAGTAATAGTTACTTGAAATTATCTATAAAAAATCATGAAGTTCTAACAAATCTATAATTACTTGAAATTTGTCGCTGGAGAACCTATCGTAACAACGATCCCAATGAACTTGATTTCTCATATTACTCGGGAGACTTTCTCTACCGTAGCATTTGTAGTGGTGGTGCAAGGAACTTTTCTAGTCCTTGTAGCACTTTGCTACCTCCCTATCAACAACGGACCTCAGAATGTCGTTCTTGTAGTTATAGTCCATGTTAAACCAATCCTTGCAAAACAGCTTCACATCGTTTAAATGCATTGTTAACTATAGTATAAACTATACAAAATGTACCATAAAAAAATACCAGCATCCGGTCCTGAATTGTCCTCTTGTCCACGTCTCTAATGTCCTTCCAAGCATCGTGGAAGGGCTTGCATATGTCCCTGGTATGAATACCAACTGCACTAACAAATCAGGCACCATATTTACCAATCGCCTTCCAAGTACTTCACGCCTCATCAAATTCAACTATGATCTTCCCGTCTTGAAGGACCTTTTGGGCAATTTCATAACCTTTTACCCCACCTCGACCTCTACGTTGTCGAGGTTCAAGTGCTGTAAGCATATGAAAGCGTTTCAAATTAACATGTACTACTACATTTATTTACTATATGATAGAACGAGGAAAAAAGTCAGAATAACATACCAGACTCACAGTAGGCGGGGACTCTGTGAGGATCGGGAGAAGGCTGGGCTCCCCCTGAAGAGCCAGCGCAAGTCGCTAAAGTTCCAGCCATCAATATCTGTGAACAAATTCATATTAATAACAACATTTATAAATTCAAAGAAGATCATAATATTAAAATGAAATCTGAGAAAAATGACAAAGATTACTATACTGTAGTTCTACTCATCATCGCTGTTACATTGTTGATTGTCGCCATCATCATTTATGTCATCATCATCTTCAGATTCGATGACTTCCTCTTCAACGTACTCCTCTAAAGTTTCATCGTCTTCATCATTAATAAAATCATCAACTACGGGAGACTTATCTTTCATAATTGCATCAACATCGGAAGTGACAACATTAGACGATCCATCATCTCAATTCAATACAAATGAGTCAATCTCTGGTAGTTCCACTACTAACTCAATATTTGTAGATTCTGTATCCTAGACTATCATCACGTCGTCAATGTCAGTTTCTGAGATGTCCCAAATATGACGATGTCTAAAGTGTCCTACAACCTTCGAGTTTGGACCGTTAAATAAATTGTCTACGTAAAAAACTTGTTCTGCTTGCGATGCAAGTATGAAAGGTTCGTTCTCGTACCACGTCTCTTTAACAAAAACACTTATTCTATTTTTGTAATGTTGAATCCTTTTCTTTCCTGGACGAGTGTCAAGCCATAGACATTTAAAAAGCATAACAGAATTGTCATTCAAGTATGACAACTCATAAATGTCCTCCAAAACTCCATAAAACATTTGGTTATCAGGTCCGCGAATACAAACACCACTATTTTGAGTACTTCGATTCATATTCTGATTGCGTATCAGAAACTTTACACCGTTGACCTCACAACCAGGATAACTTTGACATGAGAAGCTTGAACCACTTGAAAGCAAAAGTATTTGATCATTCACTTCTGGCTCATTCTGCTTTCGAATATTGAAAATCTGCAAGGAGACATGAATATTCTTTAAAATGCCACTTTTTAATGACATAACAATGTTAATGCAAATTAATTATAAACGTACCTTATTCTTAAACCATTTTGGAAACTCTTTCGATTGAATTTCATCCAATGGTATGATTCGACCATCCGTATCAATCTCCTTCCTATGGTCACTGTTTAACCGAGAATGAAAGTAAATGACATAATTGTATGCGATGCGACATAATCAATGAACAATTAAGTGACAAAAGTGAAAGTAATACGTACTCAATGAACTATTGAATTTTTGAACAGTTCTATAGGACATACCACTCAGCTTTCTCTCGCAAATGAGTATCCAATGTGACGGGGGTCATCTTCCCAATTGGCCGACAACGAGTATCAAATATAGAAATCTTTTTAACAATACAATCTTCATCGTCTATCCAATTTCTGGCTAGCCGGTTAAATCGTGTTTCAACTCTAGTTAAATACAACGAACAAAAAGTCAGAGCTTCGTTGACAATGTAAGCCTCAACAATCGAACCCTCAGGACGTGCACGATTCTTGACACATTTCTTTAACGACCCAAGAAAACTTTCAAATGGATACATCCATCTTAAGTGAACCGGTCCTCCTTGAATGGCTTCTTCAGGCGAGTGTATAACTAAATGTACCATTATGTCAAAAAAGGCAGGAGAAAAAATTGATTCTAACTTGCATAAAATAAGCACAATATCTTGTTGAGCTTTCTCTAAATCACTTTTCTGCAATGTCCTTGAGCATATTAACTAAAAAAAATTACTTAATTCTATTATTGCATCAACGATCTCTTTCTTCATGAATGGTCGTATCCCCATTGGCAATACTCACTGCATTATGATGTGACAGTCATGCGATTTTAGCCCAGTAATTTTATTCTTCCCTTCGATCACATTTTTCTTTAAGTTTGAAGCAAATCCATCAGGAAACCTTACTGATTTTTAAAAATCACAAAAATTTTTACTGTCGTCGGGGGATAGTGTATAAGACACATGTAGTTTCATCCAACGATCACCATCTTTGTACAAATGCAACTCCTTGCGCACCCCCATATTTTGCAGATCGATTCTCGCCTTATCCGTATCTTTACTTTTTCCGTCAATGTCAAGAATTGTGCCCAATAAACTATCGCATACATTCTTCTCAATATGCATGACATCTAAGTTGTGATGTAATGACATTGACTTCCAATAAGGCAACTCCCAAGAGATACTCTTCTTTGTCCAATTAAGCTCGTTTGCATGTCTTTTCCGCTTCTTCCCACCATACTTGTCATGTTTACCAGGCAATCTGAAGGACACATTTTTTTAGTTGAGCTAAGATTTAGTGAACAGATTTTCGAGCCGGAGGAGGTCGTTTCTCAACCATACCATCAAACTTTTTATTTTTTCTCATCCCATGTTTAATAGGAAGCCATCGCCGATGGCCAGCAAAACAAGTCTTACTTGTTATCTTCTTTGAAGGAGTTGTATCATTGCAAGTTGGGCATGCTAAATAGCCCTGACCACTCCATCCAGATAAACTACTACGAGTAGGAAAATCATTAACAATCATAAGCAACATAGCTCGCATCTGAAATGATGTATTCGAAACTGCGTCACGTACAATTACTCCATTTTTCCACAAATCTTTTAGCTCATCCACAAGAGGCCTTAAAAAAACATCCATATCCTTTCCGGGTGCATTTGGGCCAGGAATCAACAATGTCAACATCTTATAAGGATCTTTGGTGCATAACGACGGATGTAAATTGTAGGCCGTTAAAACCACCGGCCACATATTGTATGAGAGGCTCATGTTACTGAAAGGATTGAAACCATCAGCAGCCAACTCCAAGCGAACATTTCTCGGCTCACGTGAAAACTCAGGATACTTTTCATCTATCTCCTTCCATTCAATACCATCGACTGGATGACGCATTAAATCCTCATCATTTGAACGCCCAGGCTGGTGCCACGTCATATCTTTAGCTGTGTGACAAGAACTGTACAGACGCTTTAATCGATCTGTTAACGGGAAATAATGTAGTACTTTCCACGGGACTTGTTTAGTACCCTTTGTCTTTTTTTTCTTCCAACGTGATGTTTTACATACAGGACACATTTGTAGATCAGCGTTCTCCTTCCAAAAACAAAGCACAATCGTACTTGCAGACATGAATTGTTTCGTAACCCAATCCAAGTTTACTCATGAGCTTCTTCGACTCATAATGAGAAGAAGGTAACTTCACATCCAGAAATGCATCTTTCAATAGACTTAAAACAACATCCATACACTCATTAGGCCACTTGTATAACACTTTTAAATGCATCAATTTCACTAAGAAATTTAAAGATGAATACTTAGTGCAGCCCGGATAGAATCCCCCTGGAGCTCAGAAAGTAGATCCTTAAATTCAACGTATTGTGCATCTTCTAGATCCACATGCGTCTCATCCAATATTCCACGGTCATCATTAATCCCGGCAACATCTTCTAAGACTGCAAACATCTCGTCTACTGGTTGATTAACTATTGGGTCTACACCTGAAATCGCCTCTACTTCACCATGGCGAGTCCATGTTCTATACAATGGATCAAAACCATATCGATGTATATGCGCCCTCACAGTTTCTACTGGATGCATTTCATGGTTTCTACATTTCAAACAAGGATAGCTGATATGGCCAATTGAAGTTGCATAATTTTTGGCGACCTCAATAAAAGCAGATAACTCATTCCAATATTCATCCGACAATCGTTTCCTCAAAAAAGTCCAACTTTTGTCAATCGACATTTCAACTATAAACGACAACAGACATAACAATTTGTTAATGTGTTCAATTAATTTTAATTTTATTCTTAATTAACACAATTAAGTTTTATTAATTAAATTGTGTTAGTGAACTTATTAAAATTCTCGTTTCCTAACCAAATTTTGGCAGCATAACGACTTATTTTTCACATAATCCAAAAATCAAAACCTGCAGAAAAACAACTTTAAAAGATTTCGGCACACCATAGCTGCAAGATGTGCCACCCAGAACAAGAATCATAAACATATACTAAATTTCAACATAATCCCGAATTCATACAACTACTACAATTTTAAGCTAAATAAATATAAAAAACTTACGAAGTTCAAACCCACTAAACGGGGGCTGAAAATAGAAGGATTACGTCAGAGGAACTGTGCAAACAAGGACGAGGGCGAAAAATGAAATGCCTACTCAAACGCCTACATCAAATTAAAACATCAAACATAATTTTTAAACACCAAAATTAATATTTTGTTAACATCTAGAGAAATATATAAACACAATAATAAGTATAATGATTCTAAGTAATGAATATAATCTAGTCATCTAATTCTAAATTCTATTCATCTAGTTCTAAGTATAATGCTTAGGAAATGATTTTAAGTTCTAAGTATAATCTATTATAATAACAAGTATAATGCTTAAGAAAAAAAAAGAACAATATTGCTAAGAAAAAAAAAACACCTGTGAACGGGCGGCGGGACCGGGGCGGCACGACCGGGGAGGTGGGACCGGGGCAGCGGGAGCAGGGCGCCCGGAGCACGACAGCGGGACTAGGACACTGGGAGGGTGCCGGCGGTAGTGCGGCGGCGGCACCAGGAAAGGGAAAGAAGAGAGAGAGAGAAGGGAAGAGAGAGAAACAACGGAAGAGTGACAAGGAAAGAGAGGGAAGGGGATGGCCGGCCAGCGGCAGGGGGCAGCGGTGGCGGTGGTGGAAGGAGAGGGGAAGAAGAGAGAGAGAGAGAGAAAGAAGGGAAGAGAGAGAGAAAGAAGCGAAGAGAGAAGGGAACAAAGAGAAGAAAGGCCGGCAGCGGGAGCGGCGGCGGCGGCGATGGCGATGGAAAGAGGAGGTGGAGAGAGATATTGCAGGAGAGAGAGATTTTGCAGGATAAAGAGAGAGAGAGAGAGAGTCAGGAGAAAATGAAGAAGAAAAAGGAGAGTGTATTAGGGCACAGTTATTTGCGACGACAAAGTCGTCGCAAATAAATTTAAAATGTTGTCGCAAATAAAAATTATTTGCGACGGCATTGTCGTCGCAATTACCACGAACATCGTCGCAAATAACTTTTTTTCTCGTCCATACTTTCTCGTCAACTAGATTATTTGTAACGACGCTGAAACAATGTTGTCGCAAATAATCTAAACTTATTTGCGACGACGAGTCGTCGCAAATATGGCCAATTGTCATCGGAAAAACGTGGATTACATTCGCGCCAAAAATCTGCGCCATCGAAATTTGAGCCCCAAAATTATTTGCGACGACAACGAATTTATTACCGACAACATGTGGACTTTTTTTAACGGGGGTTATTTGCGACGACATGTCGTCGCAAATAGTCTATTTTTTGTGACGACAAATATCGTCACAAAAAATGTCGTCGCAAATGGGCGTATTTGTTGTAGTGAAATGTGACAGATCCCTCTCCTCTGTCACCTAATTTCCTGACTTCTGCAGTAGTAGTTGGATCAGTACCTCCTTTGATGGGTCTTGCTGTAGTGAAAGACCGTTGATGGGTCTTGCAGGGCGTGCTGTCTCGACGTAGTGGCCTTCAGAAGTCGAGTCATTGCACTCGACATCTCTCGCCACGTATGATCTCTCGACGTAAAAGGCACCTTAGCTACAGCTGTTCCCTCGATGCCAGCGACCGACTCCTAACGGGGAGTCATCGGCGCCTTTCGTTCGAGAGAGTGGTTGATGTCTCGACCATGGTGTAACAAATTTCTTGAGTGCCATCACATACTTTTGAAAAAAGTGAGTGATAACTATAGGTGGCTTCCCTATTCATCCATCTCATGTGTTGAGAAACTCATTAGAACGCCCACACGTTTGAGTTCATGTTAATCCGGAGATACGTTGAGAAAGAACTATAGTGTTCTTGGAATTTAAGAGCTAAGACGGTGTTGGAGGAGTTCAAGATTTACGTTCTAATTGAGCGACGGTAAAATCCTCATTCTTTTCTTTAATATCTTTGTAGTTAAATTAACATGAAATAATGATCGCATTAAATTTTTATTTATGTGATTCGATCAATACCATGCTTCCGCACAATTTTTTTGAAAATCCGGTTTGAGAAACCAACAATTGGTATCAGAGCGGTCTTTATTTCATGCTAATTTAACGTTTAAATTATGTGATAATTCATGGATATTTAATGGGTAGGCACTTATGCATATGATGCATAATTATTGTGTGATGGTTATGTTTTATGCCAATGGATTGGTCATAAATTTTTCTTGTTCCATAGAATTAGTTTTTGCTATTTTATTTTGATTAGATCAATTGTAAAATAGGAATCAATATGTAATTTATTATTCTCCAAATGAAGAGGATCATCTTGGAAGAGTTTCAACTATTTATTTTGGAAAAGTTCCAAACTATTTAAAAAAAAGGGTTTTCCGGCGACCTCACGGTCGCGTGAGGTCGCCGGTGACAGTCGCCGGCAAAGGGCGGCTGCCATGGCCGAATGTCGACCATGGCAGGTGACTGCACCTTCAGGTGCAGCCACAGATGCAAGGCCTTTGCACCTTATGGTGCAAAGGCCCAGGCCCAATATGGCCTGCTCTGCCTCATTAATGAGGCAGAGACTAATGTGATCTGGGCTGGTTTTTCCAGCCGGCCCAGATCCCACAAAAAGGGCCCAAAAACTATTTTTTTTATGCACCAGAAAGCAGACATGAACATTGAAAATACTTGAATACATTTTTTATGTAATTTTATTTTTATACTTTGTGGTTGTAATTCTTAGGTCTATGGAACCCGGCTAAGTTTTTTCATTTTGCTTGCATGTTATTTATTTATCTATTATGTTTGATAATAATTGTATTGTCATGCATCTAACATGTCATCTAGGATAAAAAGTGCCTACCTAGTTTATATGTATGACATGCATCATGCGCATTAATTATATGTTTTAATTCTAAAATTATTTTAGTAAATTAAATTAATTAAGTGCGCCAAATTATTGAGTTTAATGAGATTAAATTCAAAGTTATTAAATTTAATAAGATTAAATTTAAAGTTGTTAAATTTAATAAGATTAAATTTAAAGTTGTTAAATTTAATGAGATTAAATTTTGAATAAATTAATTAGCAAATGGTTTTTACAAAAATGTAAATAAGTCAAATGTGAAATTTATAAATTTAAATGTTAAATTTTAAAATTCACAAATGACTTAATATAGTTTTAAAGTTGTTTAAAAACGTTTGGATCTTAGTGACTTAAATTGTTTAAATTCATTGAGAAGTATAAAGCAATAGTTGTTTTATAAAATAAATACACCATTTGTAAATAATGAGTAGAAGCGGGTAATATGACATATAATCCATAGGTCTCCACTGTTAGTACAACACCATGAGCAATTAATGAGGCCCTGAGACGCTTTGATTTCGTCCTCCCTACGAAGGGTATTCATTAATTATAATAACAAGGTTGACTTCCAAACAGATAGGATCTCTAAGATGTATTTTAGAATTGACCTACCCTACGACGATAACTTCTAAGTAAAGTCTAAAAGATCTGAAGTGGTGGGTTACACTCATAAAGAGATAATTAAATTGGTTAATTATTTTCTTGACCTAAATAAAAGAAAATTAATAAATATTAGAAGTATGAGATATTTTGGACAGTATTTATTGATTGAGATAGTCTCATTTTGATTAGCAATTATTTGACCTACCCTACGGCGACACTTAATTGTGGTGATTAAAATTCCTTAGGCAATTAAACATGTATTTGTGTATTTAACATGTACATTCATGCATCATATTTATATGCCTTAAATTTTGTAGTGATATTTATGCAAAATGTTGATTGAGTTAAATTCCTTATTTTCAACAAAAATGTCAAATCCTATTTTCGCACTTCTCGCTTCCCAAATTTTGAATGGTGAAAACTTTGTCAAATGGAAAAGCAACATGAATATCCTCTTAATCTGTGAAAACTACCATTTTGTCCTTAAGGAGGATTGTCCTCCAGTGCCTCCAACCAATGCCGCCAGGGCTTTGATTGAGCAATATGATCGCTGGATCAATGCCAACAACAAGGCCCGTTGTTAGTTGTTAGCAGCAATGAATGAAGTATTGAGAACTCAGCACAAAGGCCTTGTGACTGCTAGAGAGATCATGGACTCTCTTTAGAGGATGTTTGGACGTCCATCTGATTCAGCCCGACACGCCGCTGTCAAAGCCGTTATGAACGGCCGTATGAAGAATGGTTTTTCTGTACGTGAACATGTGCTTAAGATGATTAATCATCTTAATGAGGTTGAAATTAATGGGTCTCACATTGATGAGAAGACCTAGGTTGGCATGATACTGGTGACACTTTCTCCTGATTTTCTTCCATTCAGGACAAGTTATCTGATGAACCAAAAGAATGATAACTTGACTGAGTTCCTGAATGAGCTGCAACAATTTGAGTCCCTTATAAGTGATAAGGGAGGCAAGGCAAACGTTGCTGAAGCCAACGTAGTTGAGGGAAGGCCTTCTTCATCAAAGAATAAGAAGAAGAAGAATTAGGGGAACAATAAGGGCAAAGGGAAGAAGAAGATCCAGAAGAAAAAGCAGAACAAGGCTACTCCAAAGTCTAAGGGAAAGTGTTTCCACTGCAACCAGGACGGCCATTGGAAGAAGAACTGTAAAAAGTACCTCAATGAGCTGAAAGTGAAAAAGCAAGGTAAATCAGATTTACTGGTCATGGAAACATGTTTAGTTGAGAATGACTTCTCTACCTGGATAGTTGATTCAGGGGCATCTAATCATGTTTGTACTTCTTTACAGATGTTGGAAACATCCAAGGATCTTGAAGAGGGATCTTTCCAGATGAGAGTGAGCCATAGGGAAAGGATCTCAGCAGCGGCAGTAGGGACAGTGCGACTGTCTTTTGCAAATGATAAATATTTATTGTTAGACAATGTTTATTTCATTCCAAATTTCAAACCAAATTTGCTTTCGGTTTCTAGATTGCATGAACAATTTGTTTCAGTTTCTTTTGATATTGACTCTGTATCTTTATCTAAGAATTAAATTTATATTTCTTCTAGTTTTGTTGATGATGGCCTTTACTTTGTTAAACCCATATTCAATGAAATGCTACAAATCGAAATGTTCAAACTTGCTGAACCAACCCCTAAAAGAAGAAAGGTTTCTGAAGCTTTTAATATTCAGTTTTCTATCGTCTTGCTGTCAGTCTCATATTTTCTCTCTAGAACTTGTGAGAATGTTTTGCAAGCTAGGCTAGAGTTCTTTTGGTGAGGTTAGAGATTAATTAATGTCGAGTGACAAAATTCGGGCTTTTGATTCGGTATATTGTAAAGTTTAATATCTGAATGAATTAAATCTCATCTATTTTTCATTTACTTTTCAAAATATTGTGTGCCAATTTTTATATAAGTACAGTCACGCTTTTCTTATGTAATTCTGTCATGCATTGTTTTGTCATTCAAATTATTTACAAATTGTCTTTTACTGCAATATTGTCAAATTGATATATTGTCGATTTTAGATAACTTGTAATAATAATATTTTCGGAGTCAACATAGAGATTTAATTTATTCGATTCTTTTATTTGAAAATCAAAACTTGAATTGGTGAACAAAACATTAGGGATTATTGACACCTTACCGTTTTTATTATTTAATTTTCTTCATACGAATTCCCTCCTTTCTATTTTATTTGCAACAAAATCTCAAAAACTCTTCTTTTATATTTAGTTCACTTTTCTCTAACACTCTTATTTTGTTAGTCTTTCTTGTTATTTTGTTATCTCTCTGTGGATACGACCGCCCTTCTCTGCTACAATTGACCGCTTGTGAACATCACTTTTGGGCGTTAATCATGTAGTTGAAAGAAGAAACCGCACCTTACTTGACATGATGAGATCAAGGTTAAGTTATTCTTCTTTACCCACTTTATTCCGGGGATATGCATTGCAAACAATAGTATACATTCTAAACTTAGTTCTATCTAAGTCAATCCTCGTAACATCCCTAGAGTTGTGGAATGGTTGCAAACCTAATTTGAGACACATTCGCATATGGGGGTGCCCAGCACATGTGTTGAAGGAAAAGACTGGGAAATTGGAACCTCACTCGGAAGTCTGCATATTTGTGGGCTATCCAAAAGGAACAAGAGGAGGCATGTTTTACAGTCCTCAAGATAACAAAGTGTTTGTATTGACAAATGCTACGTTTCTTGAGCATAACTATATGACACATTTCAAGCCCAGAAGCAAGATAGTTCTAGAAGAGTTGCTGGTTGATCAGATTAACCCCATGCCGACAACAGTTGTTGGACGACAAAGAAGGGAGACCACTGACCATGATCAAACAGCACTGCCACCATGACGCAGTGGGAGGGAAATAAGATTGCCAACTCACTATCCTGAAAATGGAGAAGCAAATGTTGCAGTCACTGATGGTAGTGATCCATTGTCATACAGGATGGCAATGGATGATATTGATCAAGAAAAATGGCAAGAAGCCATGAAACTTGAAATGGAGTCTATGTACTCCAATTATGTCTGGGAGCTTGTAGATAGAATTGGAGTACATTAAGCCTATTGGTTGCAAATGGATCTATAAGAGAAAGAGAGGAGCTGATGGAAAAGTTGAAACGTTCAAAGCAAGATTGGTTGCAAAGGGTTTTACCCAAAAGGAAGGAGTAGACTATGATGATACTTTTTCCCAGTAGCCATGCTAAAATCCAAATGCATACTCTGTTGGGAATAGTGTCCTGAAAGCATGAGATGTAACAGAATATTTATTATTTATTTAATAAAATAGTTTATTCATCATTTTATGTGCATATATTTATGAATATTTTATGAATATCAAATAAAATTCCTTGATTATGTATGTAACCTTAAACATGGTATATATGTATTATATACAAGAGGATAATGTTTAAGGATAATAATCAAAAGCAACTGTTCATAATGAATTTAATTAAAGTTCAAAATCTTTAATTAAAACATTATAAATACATGTCATTCCCATTTAGAATGGAACGGTGTTATCCGCACTGTTAATATGGCGAGATATTGAATGAGTGTATTTCGCATAATGAGATTGTGTGGAACATGGACGCAGACACAATATGAATTTCTAAAATTTCCGTTAAGCATAGAAATTCTAATTGAGTCTACCGATGGTCATATATAGGATGATCTTAATCCTGAGTTCTTAACAAACTCCTATTTATGGATTTATGCCTTTTGATTTACTCGGTACGGATTTTGAAACCCTGAATCCTATTCCTTGTATTTTGGAGACATAATGAAATAGGTAGCTGAGAATGTTATTATACGAGATGGAATCCATTCCTTCTTGAGAGAGAAGCAGATAAATAATTCTCTTGAGTGTTGATTCGGTACTTGGATTAGTAAGAGCGCTCTGGTTCATGAATGTGTTATATGAATCACTATCCATTAGAGAATCAATGGTACTCAAGGATAAAGATGTAATTAGAGAGGTTAACGGATTCTACCTGACTCTAATTATGAATTATTTATGGAGGATTGATCTATATGCAATGACTATATCAAATGGACACTGCACAGTTTAGAAGTAATTAATGTCTATAATTTCGAGAGTGCAATTCTAAGTTTATAGTGGAGTAACTATTGGAATTAATAGAATTAATTAATTAATTATTAATTTTATTGGAGCTCAGAATTATAAGTCCATTAGTCCCCGCGTCGTCCTTGTAATTCTACCAGACAAAAAGGGCAAAATGGGAATTTTAGAATTACAGAATTCTAAAATTAAATACTCGAAGAATAATTAATTGAGAATTAATTATTATTTAAATAATGAGATTATTTAAATTTGAATTTGAACATATCTAGATTTATCCATTTAAACTTATTTGATAAGTTGTTCAATTTAGAATTCAAATTAATTTAAGTTTGACTTAAATTCGAATTTGAATCTGAATTAAAATTGGACTACTGGATAAAGGATAAAATCACTTCCTTCCCTATCTGATATAGGCGCCACACATAGGGATATACCCTATGAGGGTGGCCGGCCATCAAGAGGATAAGGAGAAGGGATTTTTTGTTCAAAATTCAAAATTGGAGATAAGGATTTGATTCTATTTTGAAGTTTGACTTCTACTCTTTAAATATGAGAAAGATAGAAAATTGTGGTAACAATTTTAACATATTTTTCAGCCCTAAGAAGAGGAGTGGCTGAATTTTCTCATAGAGGAAAAAAGAGTGAAAAATATTTTTCTCCAAAATTTCCACATCGTACATGCGTTAGTGTTTGTGGAAATTCGAGTGTTTCAGAAACCTGTTTTGTCTCACGTGTGCCCACACACACGTCTATGTGGAATCAAGGAATTGACGTGGAAGACTTTGGTGTTCTAAACACAAAGCTTGGATCTAGGACTGTTCGTGGTCAAATAAATTCAAGTTATCATCCGAGTCGGCTAGTAGGTATTTTTTGGTTGATCCTTGAATGATGTAAATTAATGTGATTAATTTATTCGTGCATAAATTAATATAATCTATAGAGTATCTCAAAAGTTTTATGAAAATTTTTGTTATACACGATCCGCCTTTCCGTTGCGTTTCCGCCGTCGAATTCGATTCGGCAACCAACAATTGGTATCAGAGCAGTCTATATACGATATTAATTTATGCTTCGATTATTTGATAATCATAATCAATATTAAATATGTGATATTTAAATATGTACGTATGTGATGAGTAGGCACTTGTATTTATGGATGTTTATTTTTATTCATGATGATGAATGTATGGATGATGGATTTGGTCGTTAATTATATGGTTCCATGGATCGGTTATATTCATTCGTTAATAAATTATTTGTAATTTAATTCGAGATTAGAATTGTTGTAATTCTAGGATTTGGGTAGAATTAGGGTTTTTGATTTTGAATCAAAAAGGAGGCCTTCAAGATCAAGTTTGAAGCCATCAAAGAAGCCCAGAAAACTGCCCAGAAAATTTCATAAAAAGTGGCCCAGACGCGGCCAGGACGCGGCCCAGGCCGCAACCCAGCGCGCCCCAGTGCGCGGCCAAGCCGCGACCCAGCGCGCGGCCAGGCCTTGGCCTAGGCTGTGGCCCAGCGCGGCTGGCGGCCCAGGTTCGGGATTTGATCCCGAACGGGCCCAAACGTTTCCAAAACCCTCGTAAAGCGTGCAGACGGGCCCAAAAAAGTTTCGGATCCCAAGGAAGGTGAAATCCAACCCGGAGATAAAAAATGAAGCCGAAGAATAAAGAATTCAAGAATCGAAGACCCGTTGATGTAACGGGAGAATATAATTATTGTAATTATTTATTTATTCGATTCGATTGAGTTGTAATTTAATTTTCCATGGGACCCGGTCAAATCCATCTCAATAGTTGATTGCGTATATTTATATTTTATGTTGATAATTATATATTATATGTCCATGCATATAACATGCCATATAGATATAATGTGCCTACTCATATGTTTTTATAACATGCCATGCATACACGCACATTCGTTATTGTTTATTTTATTTATTATAAAAGTGTTTTAGAAAAATAAAATAAAATAAGAACCATGCGCTGAAAATCGATTTATTATGATTAAATTGATTTAAGTTGCAAAATTGATTTGCAAAATAATGTTACATGTGAAATTGAATTTAAAAGTTAAATTTTGGAATTTCACATATCCGAAAAAATAAATTGTTTATTTTTCGATTTGAAAATCATGAGATGTTTTTCAAACAAAATACATATTTGCAAAATAATGAGTGAGAGAGGGTTGTATGACAATACGACCCACTGGTCTCCATCATTAGTTGAAAACCGTGAAATTCGAAAGGGGCTTCGCGGCGGCACCGATTCCGCACTCCCTATGGAAAGTGTTCTTTCGGATCAATAACAAGGTTGACTTCCTAGCGATTGGATTCAAGGATGTATTTCCGGTTTGACCTACCCTACGGCGGCACTCCGGAGTTAAGTCTGTAGAATCTGAAATGATGGGTTACACTCATAGAGATATAATCAAATTGTTGATTATATTTTTGACCAAAAAATTAACGGTAGTTGATAAATATGAAAATATGAGATATTTGATTATATTTATTAATTGAGAAGGTCTTGGTTCCATTTGCGATATTTTGACCTACCCTACGGCAGCACTATATTCGTGGTAAATTGAATTATCGTTGGCACCCAAAATTAAAACATGATTTATGTATTTTTCATGTGCATCACGCATCATATTTAATTGTGCCTAAATTAACATGCCTTGATATTCATGCACATAAATTGATTAGATGAATATTCTATTTATTTCTTGCAATATGTCAAATGCCATTATAACACTACTAGCGACTGAAAAATTAGACGGTGATAATTATGCTAAGTGGAAAAGTAACATGAACATACTATTGGTCTGCGAAAACTACAAATCCATCCTAGCGGAGGAATGTCCTCCTGAACCCGCGGCTACTGTATCCAAAACCGTAAGGGAGCCTTATGATCGTTGGATCAAGGCGAACAACAAAGCAAAGTGCTTTATGCTGGCCAGTATGAGCAATCTGCTTCGCAAGAAGCATGAGGAGATGGAGACTGCTTATGAGATAATGGAGTCTCTTGAAGCCATGTTCGGCGCTCCCTCTGAAAAGGCTCATTTGGATGCCATAAGGGCTTTCATGAATGACAAAATGAAGAAAGGTTCTTCAGTGAAGGCACATGTTTTGAACATGATTGATCACCTCCATGATGCAGAGCTCAATGGTGCCAGAATCGATGAAGCCACCCAAGTTGGCATCATCTTGGAAAGCTTGTCCCCTGACTTTCATGAGTTCGTGAACAACTTTGTTATGAACAAAAAGAAGTGCAATCTCACTGAACTCATGAATGACCCATAAAACTTCGAATCCACCAACAGAAGAAGGGGAGGAGAAGAAAATGTTGTAATTGCAGGAAGTTCTAGTAAAAACAAAAGAAAGAACCAGAACCAAGGAAAAGCGAAGAAGGGAAAGAACAAGAGACCCAAGAAAGCAAAGGGCCCCATCCAGAAACCCAAAGGAAAGTGTTTCCACTGCAATGGTGAAGGGCACTGGAAGAGAAACTGTCACAAGTATCTCAAGGCGCTAAAAAAGAAAAAGGAACAAGGTAAATCATATTTACTAGTTCTTGAAACATGTTTAGTAGAAGGTGATACCTCAGCCTGGATAATTGATTCAGGAGCAACTAATCATGTTTGTTTTTCTTTGCAGAGTCTTAGTTCTTACACCGAGCTAGCCAATGGGGACTACACGATGAAAGTAGGCAATGGTGCAAGAGTTTCGGCAAAAGCAGTGGGAGAAGTTAGACTTCGTTTTAGGGAAAATAAATTTTTAGTTTTGAACAATGTTTATTTTATTCCAGACATTCATAGAAATTTGATTTCTGTGGCTAAATTATTTGAACAATTATTTAAAGTTTATTTTGATAATGAATTTGTTAATATTTCTCGAAATGGTTTAAATATTTATTCTAGACGTCTGGATGATGGTTTATATTGTATAAAATCAATACCTAACTCACTGCTTAATACTGAAATGTTTAGAGTTGTCGAACCTAACAATAAAAAGCAAAAGATTTCTCACAAAAATAACACATATCTGTGGCACCTTAGACTTGGTCATATTAACCTAAATAGGATTGAAAGACTGGTAAAGGATGGTCCTTTGCGTGAGCTAAAAGGTGGCGAGCTTCCAGTCTGTGAATCTTGTTTGGAAGGTAAAATGACCAAGAGACCTTTTACAGCAAAAGGAGTAAGAGCTACAGAACCCCTACAGCTGATACATCCAGATGTATGTGGACCATTAAACGTCGAAGCTAGAGGAGGTTATGAATATTACGTCACTTTTATTGACGACTATTCAAGATATGGTTATGTTTACTTGATGCAACTGAAATCCGAAACTTTTGGAAAGTTTAGAGAATTCCAAGCAGAAGTTGAAAAACAATTAGGTAAACCAATCAAGACACTTCGATCAGATCGAAGGGGTGAATACCAAGACCAAGAGTTCTGGGATTTCTTGATTGAAGAAGGTGTGGTATCCCAATTGACTGCACCCGGTACACCACAGCAGAATGCTGTGGCCGAAAGGAGAAATCGGACTTTGCTCGACATGATAAGATCAATGTTGAGTTATTCTTCACTGCCTACTTCCTTTTGGGGTTATGCCCTAAACAAAAATATGTATATTCTGAATCTAGTTCCATCTAAATCTGTGCCTAAGACACCCCTAGAGTTGTGGAATGGTCAAAAACCTAGTTTGAGACACATTCGCATATGGGGGAGTCCAGCACACGTGCTGAGGCAAAAGATCGGGAAGTTGGAACCAAGGTCAGAAGTATGCATCTTCGTGGGATACCCACAAGGGATGAGAGGAGGACTGTTTTATAGCCAAGCAGATCAAAAGGTGTTTGTGTCGACAAATGCCACATTTCTGCAGCATGACTATATGATAGATTTTAAGCCCAGAAGTAAGATAGTATTAGAAGAGTTACTTTTTGATGAGATCAGATCACAATCGACAAGAGTTGTCGGACCACTCAGAGAAAAGACCACAGTTCCAATCAGACTCCTACGACACCTCGTCATAGTGGGAGGATAAGCAGGTTACCCGACCGTTATACCGGGGAAGCCCAAATCGTCACTACTGATGACGGTAAGGGCGATCCATTGACCTTTAAGGATGCGATTGATGATTCTGATAAGGAAGTATGGCAAGCAGCTATGAAACTTGAGATGGAGTCTATGCACTCTAACTCTTTCTGGCAACTTGTAGATCTACCCGAAGGGGTAAAACCCATTGGATGCAAGTGGATCTTCAAGAGAAAGAAAGGAGCGGGTGGAAAAGTAGAGACTTATAAGGCAAGGCTAGTGGCTAAGGGTTATACCCAAAAGCAGGGAGTTGACTATGAGGAAACTTTCTCGCCGGTAGCCATGCTTAAGTCCATCCGGATACTCCTAGCCATTGCAACATATTTTGACTATGAGATATGGCAGATGGATGTCAAGACAGCTTTTTTGAATGGCTATCTTGATAAAACCATCTATATGGATCAGCCAGAGGGTTAGTTAGAGGAAGGCCAATAGCAGAAAGTCTGCAAACTGCAAAGTTTCATTTATGGACTGAAGCAAGCTTCTAGATCATGGAACATCAGGTTTGATGAGGCTGGAAAGTCTTATGGATTTGATCAAAACATTGATGAACCATGCGTCTACAAGTACAAGAAAGAAGAGAAAGTGGTCTCCTTAATTTTTTACGTCGATGACATCCTACTCATTGGGAATGATGTGGGAATGATGACAGATGTAAAGGAGTGGTTAGCCAGCCAATTCCAAATGAAAGATTTAGGAGAGGCAAGCTATGTTCTTGGGATCAAGATTATTCGAGATCGCAAGAAAAAGCTTTTGGCGTTATCACAAGCATCTTATATAGACAAAGTGTTGTCTAGGTATTCGATGCAAAACTCCAAGAAAGGGAATTTGCCTTCTAGGCATGGTATTCATCTTTCTAAGGAGCAATGTCCAAAGACCCCACAACAGGAAGAAGATATGAGACGGTATCCCTACGCTTCGGCTGTGGGAAGCCTTATGTATGCCATGTTGTGTACAAGACCAGATATCTGCTATGCAGTGGGAGTAGTCAGTCGCTACCAGTGGAACCCAAGATTGGATCATTGGGTTGCAGCAAAGTGTATTCTCAAGTATCTTAGGAGAATGAGAAACTATATGTTGGTATATTCCGGAGAAGATCTATCTCTCACCGGATACACAGATTCTGATTTCCAATCGGATAGAGATAGTCGACGGTCAACATCTGGATCTGTGTTTACTCTTAATGGAGGAGCCGTGGTATGGAGAAGTATAAAGTAAAAATGTGTTGCTGACTCTACCATGGAAGCTGAATATGTTGCAGCTTGTGAAGCCGCAAAAGAAGCTACATGGCTCAGGAAGTTCTTAACTGATCTGGAAGTTGTTCCAGATATGGATACGCCAATTAAGCTCTACTGTGACAATGGTGGAGCGGTAGCTAATTCAAAGGAACCAAGAATCCATAAGAGTGCGAAACATATAGAAAGGAAATATCACCTGATTAGAGACATTGTGGATAGAGGCGATGTAGCGGTTCTGAAGATCACGTCAGAGGACAACCTTGCTGACCCGTTCACCAAGACATTGCCATTGTATGTTTTTGATCAGCACTTAGATGGATTTGGGATTAGAGACATGACACACTTGCTTTAGGACAAGTGGGAGATTGTTGGGAATAGTGTCCTGAAATCATGAGATGTAAAAGGATATTTATTATTTATTTAATAAAATAGTTTATTCATCATTTTACGTGCATATATTTATGAATATTTTATGAATATCAAATAAAATTCCTTGATTATTTATGTAACCTTAAACATGGTATATAAGTGTTATATACAAGAGGATAATGTTTAAGGATAATAATCAAAAGTAACTGTTCATAATGAATTTAATTGAAGTTCAGAATCTTTAATTAAAACATTATAAATACATGTCATTCCCATTTAGCATGGAACGGTGTTATCCACACTGTTAATATGGCGAGATATTGAATGAGTGTGTTTCGCATAATGAGATTATGTGGAACATGGACGTAGACACAATATGAATTTCTAATAATTTCAGTTAAGCATAGAAATTCTAATTGAGTCTACCGATTGTCATATATAGGATGATCTTAATCCTGAGTTCTTAACAAACTCCTATTTATGGATTTATGTCTTTTGATTTACTCGGTACGGATTCCAAAACCCTGAATCCTATTCCTTGTATTTTGGAGACATAATGAAATAGGTAGCTGGGAATGTCATTATACGAGATGGAATCCATTCCTTCTTGAGAGAGAAGTAGATAAATAATTCTCCTGAGTGTTGATTCGGTACTTGGATTAGTAAGAGCGCTCTGGTTCATGAATGTGTTTTATGAATCACTATCCATTAGAGAATCAATGGTACTCGAGGATAAAGATGTAATTAGAGAGGTTAACGGATTCTACCTGACTCTAATTATGAAGTATTTATGGAGGATTGATCTATATGCAATGACTATATCAAATGGACACTGCACAGTTTAGAAGTAATTAATGTCTATAATTTCGAGAGTGCAATTCCAAGTTTATAGTGGAGTAACTATTGGAATTAATAGAATTAATTAATTAATTATTAATTTTATTGGAGCTCAGAATTATAAGTCCATTAGTCCCCGCGTCGTCCTTGTAATTCTACCAGACAAAAAGGGCAAAATGGGAATTTTAGAATTACGGAATTCTAAAATTAAATACTCAAAGAATAATTAATTGAGAATTAATTATTATTTAAATAATGAGATTATTTAAATTTGAATTTGAACATATCTAGATTTATCCATTTAAACTTATTTGATAAGTTGCTCAATTTAGAATTCAAATTAATTTAAGTTTGACTTAAATTCGAATTTGAATCTGAATTAAAATTGGACTACTGGATAAAGGATAAAATCACTTCCTTCCCTATCTGATATAGGTGCCACACATAGGGATAAACCCTATGAGGGTGGCCGGCCATCAAGAGGATAAGGGGAAGGAATTTTTTGTTCAAAATTCAAAATTGGAGATAAGGATTTGATTCTATTTTGAAGTTTGACTTCTACTCTTTAAATATAAGAAAGATAGAAAATTGTGGTAACAATTTTAACATATTTTTCAGCCCTAAAAAGAGGAGTGGCCGAATTTTCTCATAGAGGAAAAAAGAGTGAAAAATATTTTTCTCCAAAAATTCCACATCGTACATGCGTTGGTGTTTGTGGAAATTCGAGTGTTTCAGAAACCTGTTTGTCTCACGTGTGCCCACACACACGTCTACGTGGAATCAAGGAATTGACATGGAAGACTTTGGTGTTCTAAACACAAAGCTTGGATCTAGGACTGTTCGTGGTCAAATAAATTCAAGTTATCATCCGAGTCGGCTAGTAGGCATTTTTTGGTTGATCCTTGAATGATGTAAATTAACGTGATTAATTTATTCGTGCATAAATTAATATAATCTATAGAGTATCTCAAAAGTTTTATGAAAAATTTTGTTATACAAGATCCGCCTTTCCTCTGCGTTTTTGCCGCCGAATTCGATTCGGCAACCAACGTACTCTTATCCATTACTGCTCATTATGACTATGAGATATGGCAAATGGATGTCAAGACGGCGTTTCTGAATGGCCATCTTGAAGAAACCATTCATATGGTCCAACCAGAGGGTTTCGTGGTAGAAGGCCAACTGCAGAAAGTCTACAAATTACAGAGGTCCATTTGTGAACAAAAGCAAGCATCTAGAACTTGGTGTAGGATCTTGTTGTGATTTATATATGAAAAATCATTTGAACAACAACAATATTGTTGGCAGAATTTCAAAAATTTTATCATATCCATTTAATTCTAAATCAAACGTAAACCACAATGAGAGATGCATGCATGATATATGTTTATAGACAAAGGATTAGAATAATACACATACCTTTGTGACGATTGAAATAAATTACCGCAAGGATCTTGCCTCACTATCTCATGTTCCAAGATGGAGAATTGCCGTGAAACAAGATCGTTGATTTATCGACACGATCACACCAAAAACCACTCGTTGATTCAAGGCTATGACTCTATAGTATTTGGGATGAGAGTGTGGGCTCTTTTTCCAAAAACCTAAGGAAACAATTTCCCTCTCTTATGCTTCTAAAATCCGGCCACCCCTAGGAGAAAAAGTGTGATATATTTTTCTTCTCTTCAAAAGACTCTCTTAGGGTTTTCAATAATATCCTTATATAGGAGGAAATTCAAAAACTCAAACCCTATATGGGATTTTCGAATTTCCCCTTAACCCTTGGATTGAAATCCGAAAATCCCCACATGGCTAGGGATTTCCGAATTTTCCTTCCCCTTTTGGAGCAAAATTCAAAATCCCCTTACGGCAAGGGATTTCCAAATTTTCCCAAAATAATATATCAACTTTCTCTCTCCTTTAGTTGCCAAATAAAATCATGTTTAAATTTTATTTTGAATTTTAAATTAATCTCTATTAATTCCGAAATTCAAAACTCATTCCTTTTATTTTTCAATTATCAAATAAATGAAAATAACATAATGAATTTAAACATAATTATATAACGAAACATCAGTTTCTGTTTTCCCATTTATCAGAGCTAGCCTTGAGACCGAATGGACCCACATGAACAAAGCTATGGAATTACAATACTCGACTAACTTATCCCGATAAGTTATCGACATATTTAATTCCGACATCGCACAACTCCACTAAAAGTTTGATGTCGAATAATCTCTCGATTCATGTGCGCTATTTTTTCTAATAGTGTTGATACAATTTATCACACGGTCCACAGTGTAAATGCATTATTATCCTTCGTAAATATCAGTGATCAGAATGGTATATAATATTACCGTTTTACCATTCCAATCATTATTTCCTCAACTCCTTTATATGACTGTGAATAAGAAAGACAAACGTTCGTAAGATGTCTCGCACATGTCACGATGTCTTAATCAATGAATATCATCATTGAATACCAGGCCTGGTTTATTTATAAACACACCCATCAATAAAGCATGAGGTGATATTATTTCTTACGAATTCCATATCTGTGAATCACATAACTCCAACTCAATAATGTCATGATCCCAATGATCGAGATGTCGTTCAATAACTGTGAACTAATCTCATTGGACTGTATGTTCAGTTCTAAGAAGAAGATATTACAACCATTGTCTTAGTAAAGAACAACGGACTGTAATAAATTATGACAAGTTTTCGGAAACTAGTTTGATATCCAAATCTTTAAAGTAATAGCAAGATATGTTATTAGTGTAACAACATAACATGTTAAGAACCCGATTGTTAAAGTAAAGAAAAAAAATTTACCCGCACATGAACGTAAATTAAAGAGACAATAGTCTAACAAGGAATAATGGATTAGACTATAGCTTAGCCAATTAGTAGAGTAGCATAAGGAACGGCGACCGCGCCGTGAGGGCGCGGGTCACCACAGTTGGTATCAGAGCGGCGTTCCTACTCCTGCCATGACAAGTCCCGCACCTATGCTTCTGCGCAGTCCAGGTAAATTAGTTTATGAACTAAAACTGAGAATTGCTTATTTCTTTTGGCAAGACAAAACAGGTACTAATGGATCGACCATATCCATCATCCCGATTAGCGCCCACACCACAAGAGAATACGTTGTGGGGACGGGTAAGAATGTTTCTAATGTCACGGTTCCGACAAACAGAAAGGTCGGTAGCTTAGGCTGCACACCGAGCAAGTAGACTCATTTTGACTACAGGTCGAGCCGCAGCTAGGTTCTACACCTGTGGGGAACATGGAACCACTTAAATTAAGTGTTAAACTTAATTAGAATTAGTAGAATTAAATTATGGGAATTAAAATTATTTCTCTAATTTAATTTAGAAAGTAATGTTAAGACATTTTTAAAAATATTATTAAAATATTCATATTAGCCTTATATTGGCCTACGGATTACATTAGAAGCCATATTTGCTTCTACTTCTAACTGTGGCCGAGAGATAGAGAAAAGAAAGAGAAAAGAGAGAAAATCAAGGGAAAATCAAGGAATCACTCGTTTTTGCCGAAATTTCTTCCGTTCAGTCTGGTAGAAACATAACCCGAGGCATTCTAGCGGAGAATCTCAACTTTTCAAGGTAAGATTTCGGATTTTTCATGAGAAACTGCTTGCTTTTTCATTTTTATGAATAGTAACTCATCTCAGAAAAAAATCCGTAAAACTGAAAAACGAAACCGAGGTTTTGTCAGGGACTACGATAGGAGTTTAATGTGCAAGTATTGAAAGGATTGAACAATATTTTTTTGGATTTGCACTAAAAATCCAAAAATCCCTAGAAATGGAGGAAATGTGTTTTTGTTCAATTTATGTTGGAATCTGTGTTCAGGAATGTTAATCTTGTCTCCAGGTACCGAAATCAGAAATAGAACGAGTTATTGAAAACTCGGGAAACTAGAAAAAACAAGGCGAAACTCTGCCGAAATTTCTAAAAAACGTAGTTAGTAAGCATTGAATTAAGAATTCGATTCTCGAGTATGAGTCACAGTTTTAAAGCTTGGAATTGAATAAATTAAGATTCAGAAACGGAGATACACGAATATGTGTAATTTGCCTCTTGAGCTAGAATTCGGCCTAGAGGGGTTAAGCTCAAAAATGAGTTGAAATTGGATTTAGGAATCCAAGTATGAGAAATTTTGATGCTTGGAATAGGTGGTTAATACCTATTTCCATGGAACAGGTTTTGGCACGAGAGCCGAAGCAACGAGAAAGAACTTCCAGCAAGCGGGAATCCTAGCGGATTAACTGTAAGTATAGACATATATGTTTGTCTGGACTCGAGTAAGCTATAGTTAGACTTAGAACTATGAATTTACTTATGTTCCTAAGTCTATGTGATTACATGTGATTATACGTGTTTGGAGGGCTTAGTGCTCTAGATTGAAAAAGGGCGACATATGGTTACCCTTATGCACGATTAATCTCGACGGGTCGTCGGCCTCCGCAAGGGAGGAAAATCTCACAGAGTAGAGATTCCGACTAGACCAGACAGTAAGAAATGACCAGTAAAGTAAAAAGAATGACGGGTCGTCGGCCTCCGCAAGGGAGGGAAATCTCACAGAGTAGATATTCCGACTAGACCAGCCAGTAAGAAATGACCAGTAAAGTAAAAGACTGACGGGTCGTCGGCCTCCGCAAGGGAGGAAAACCTCAAAGAGTAGAGATTCTGACTAGACCAGACAGTAAGCAGGGGCCCATGCCCACAGAAGTAAGAACAGAAAGATAGAAAGTAGTTTAAAGCATGTTTCACACGAGCATATTTGCATCATAACTCTTAATGTAATTTCTATTAGTTTATGATGCATGCATGTTTATACTTGCTGAGCGTTAGCTCATCAGTTTACTCGTGTGCAGGTAACAAAGGTAAGCAGCCAGTCATGTAATGGTTTGCTTGATGGACATGCGGAGGCAAGGGTGGCGGAAATGTCATGGGTGCACGGGAGTGGTCTCTACTACGCTCGCTTAGAAAACAATTTTCCGCTGCAAAGTAATGTAATATGGAATAATAGTATGTATGTTCAGTTCTAAGAAGAAGATATTGTTAGCGTTTATGCCCTTAGGAATAAATGTAACAATTTTCTTCGAGACATTTTGACTATTAATAAAGATTTGTTTATTTCATATATCTATGTATTGTCCTCTTTATGTTCATAATAGTTGAATGTATGATAAGCAAACAAAAAGTCTGAGACTGTCATTCTAAATCTTTAGATCATGCATGTAATGTGAAGAACATGCGGAAGACAAGAATCTAAAGATGATAGTCTAAATCTTATGATCCACAATCGAGGGAATAAAGTTGGATGCTTTATTCATGTTAAGATTGTTATGTTGTCTACTTCCTAACGGAGACGGCTTGTCTTGGTCGTCGGAGGTGGGACTCCATGGGTAGAGACATTGATATAGTTTCTAATAGTGAAATCTATATTGGGTCGGACCAAAGATGAATTGTTTTAATTAATAATTCTGTTTGAATAAAACAATTCACTTTTTGATGAATTATATGTTGTCATCTTAATCCCGAGATGGATGATGAACCCGTATACTTGACTTGTATCCTTTGATGTACTAAAGGGAGACATCCCGACATTATGTAAAGGTACGCTTGCGGTACATTGGGGGTATGACTCGTGTATCGTAGATTCGTTATTCATAGATAGTGGAATCCATAGCTCCTATAAAGAGTCAATGATATCCTCTTATGCATTATCGGTGGATTGGAAAATACGAGCGCTCGGCTATTAGACTACTGTGTTATCTAATGGTTTCTTGTTTGTAATAGTATGAATAGTATTTTTCAAATGGTTTGATAATGGAACATAAGATAAATGTAATCGGGAAGGTAAAAGCAGAACCGACCTCAAGTCGATTATGGATATCCTATGGGGATGATATACTAATATATTGAGTCATGGACTAGAGCTAATTAGAGCTTTGTAAATACGCTATATGAATCGAGAGTGCAGCTCTAGGCTTTTAGTGGAATAGCGCTAGAGTTTTATAATCATGAGACGGACTTGTTGGTTTACAAGTAGCGTTGTGATTATAGGAGCTTGATTTATATATGTCCATCGGGTCCCTTTGCTAGCTCACTTAATTTCCTATAACGATACGGTGTATTTCCTACATATTGGTAACTTGTGTTATTTCCGTAAAAGAGGTTCAAAGTTAATTCATGAGTGATTTATCGGGTGAATTAATTGATAAATTAATTCTAGATAAATTGGTTGAATTATTGTTTTAAGAGTTGTTTAATATGGGAAGACTATTATATGATTTGTTTTGATCGGGCAATTTCTCTATTGGGTTGCTTGAATCAAAACCGAGGCTCTATGCAAGTTTCCCATGTTGAAAAACTAGAAAAACAACTTTAAATCAAGATGCATAAAGGTTGACGGTGGGTAGACCGGTCTGTGGTCGACCGGTCCGGTCGACCCGGTCAGGTCGACGGTGGGTAGACCGGTTTGTGAAGGACCGGTCGATCGGTGAGTTATAACGCCTCTCTGTCTCCGATCGACCGGTTGTAACGCCGTAACGCGTCGGTCGATGTGGCAAAATCGACTGAAAGTGCGATTAAATCTTTGGGAAACCTAATTGTTACGGAAGTATGACTTCCTAAACAAAGATAAATAGCCTATTAAGTCTCATTACTCGGATAGATCACTTGAGAGACTTTTTGAGGCTATTGATAAAGAGATTCAAGAGGAAAAATTGTTTAATTATCAAGAACAATTTTTCTTTGGCTCTCTTTGTGATTGGAAGGAGATTAAGAATACCAAGAGGAGATTAAACGAAGTGTGCCCACCCAAGACATCGATCGTGGAAACGAGAATAGCAAAGAAGACCAGTTGGTTGAGGCTCTTCCGGTTCTTCGTTTGGAACGCTTTGATCCGGCTGCGGACTTCTTTGTTTCTGAAATCTCAAAAGGTATGATTTGGATCTTTAGTATTTATGTTATATAGCATCATGAACATGTTCTTGTTTGGCTTTGATGTTGATTAAAATTTTTAAATTCCGCTGCGCACTCGATGCCATTATTTTCCAACAGATATTACAACCATTGTCTTAGTAAAGAACAACGGACTGTAATAAGTTAAGACAAGTTTTTGGGAACTAGTATGATATCCGAATCCTTAAAGTAAAAGCAAGATGTGTTATTAGTGTAACAACATAACATGTTAAGAACCCGAGGGTTAAAGTAAAGAAAAAAATTTACCCGCATACGAACGTAAATTAAAGAGACAATAGTCTAACAACGAATAATGGATTAGACTATAGCTTAGCCCATTAGTAGTAGTATAAGGCACGCACGGCGACCGTGCAGAGGGGGCATGAGTTGCCACAGTTGGTATCAGAGTGGCGTTCCTACTCCTGCCATGACAAGTCCCGCACCTATGCTTCTGCGCAGTCCAGGTAAATTAGTTTATGAACTAAAACTGAGAATTGCTTATTTCATTTCGCAAGACAGAACAGGTACTAATGTATCGATCATATACATCATCCCGGTTAGCGCCCACACCGCAAGAGAATACGTTGTGGGGACGGGTAAGAATGTTTCTAACGACATGGTTCCGACAAACAGAAAGGTCGGTACCCACTCCTGCTAGATATAGCCATCCACCAGTGGATTGGGAGTTAAGGGCTCTAGAGCCCATGGCGGCTGTGTGACGACCCGCGCCCTCACGGCGCGGTTGCCGTTCCTTATACTACTCTACTAATGGGCTAAGCTATAGTCTAATCTATTATTCGTTGTTAGACTATTGTCTCTTTAATTTACGTTCATGTGCGGGTAAATTTTTTTTTCTTTACTTTAACAATCGGGTTCTTAACATGTTATGTTGTTACACTAATAACATATCTTGCTATTACTTTAAAGATTCAGATATCAAACTAGTTTCCAAACACTTGTCATAATTTATTACAGTCCGTTGTTCTTTACTAAGACAATGGTTGTAATATCTTCTTCTTAGAACTGAACATACATACTAGTATTCTATATTACATTACTTTGCAGCGGAATTTAATTTCTAAGCGAGCGTAGTGGAGACCACTCCCGTGCACCCATGACATTTCCGCCACCCTTGCCTCCGCATGTCCATCAAGCAAATCACTATACGACTGGCTGCTTACCTTTGTTACCTGCACACGAGTAAACTGATGAGCTAACGCTCAGCAAGTATAAACATGCATACATCCTAAACTAATAGAAATTACATTAAGAGTTATGATGTAAATATGCTCGTGTGCAACATGCTTTAAACTACTTTCTATCTTTCAGTTCTTACTTCTGTGGGCCTGGGCCCCTGCTTACTGTCTGGTCTAGTCAGAATCTCTAGTCTTTGAGATTGTCCTGCCTTGCGGAGGCCGATGACCCATCAGTCATTTACCTTACTGGCCATTTCTTACTGTCTGGTCTAGTCAGAATCTCTACTCTGTGAGATTTTCCTCCCTTGCGGAGGCCGACGACCCGTCAGTATTAACTGTGCATAAGGGTAACCATATGTTGCCCTTTTTCAATCTAGAGCACTAAGCCCTCCAAACACGTATAATCACATGTAATCACATAGACTTAGTAACATAAGTAAATTCATAGTTCTAAGTCTAACTACAGCTTACTCGAGTCCAGACAAACATATATGTCTATACTTACAGTTAATCTGCTAGGATTCCCACTTGCTGGAAGTTCTTTCTCGTTGCTTCGGCTCTCGTGCCAAAACCTGTTCCATGGAAATAGGTATTAACCACCTATTCCAAGCATCAAAATTTCTCATACTTGGATTCCTAAATCCAATTTCAACTCATTTTTGAACTTAACCCCTCTAGGCTGAATTCTAGCTCAAGAGGTAATTTACACATATTTATGTATCTCGGGTTTTGAATCTTAATCTATTCATTTCCGAGCTTTAAAACTATTATCCATTCTCTAGAATCGGATTACTAACTCATTGCTTACTAACTAGATTTTAGGAAATTTCAGCAGAGTTTCGCCTTAATTTTTGTAGTTTTCCGAGTTTTCAATAACTCGTTTTACTTCCGATTTCGGTACCTGTAGTCCAGATTCACATTCCTGAACACAAATTGCTACGTAACTTGAACAAAAATACATTTCCTCCATTTCTAGGGAATTTCAGATTTTTAGTGCAAATCCAAAAAAAATTGTTCAATCCTTTCAATACTTGTACATTAAACTCCTATCACAGTCCCCGACAAAACCTTGGTTTCGTTTTTCAGTTTTACGGATTTTTCCCGAGATGAGTTACTATTCATAGAAATGAAAAAGCAAGCAGTTTCTCATGAAAAATCCGAACTCTTACCTTGAAAAGTTGAGATTCTCCGTTAGAATGCCTCGGGTTATGTTTCTACCCGACTGAACGGAAGAAATTTCGGCGAAAACGGGTGATTCCTTGATTTTCCCTTGATTTTCTCTCTTTTCTCTTTCTTTTCTCTACCTCTCGGCCACACTTAGAAAAAGAAGCAATTTTTGCTTCTAATCTCATCCGTAGGCCATTTTAAGTGTAATATGTATATTATATTAATATTTCTAAAAATATCTCACATTACTTTCTAAAATTAAATTAGAGAAATAACTTTAATTCCCATAATTTAATTCTACTAATTCTAATTAAGTTTAACACTTAATTTAAGTGGTTCTGTGTTCCCCACATTTTTCTTGTCGAGGCCAAACTTTCCGTTTTTCAAAACGAGTCTCTTTCCGGTACCGATAATTTCACACCCGGTACAGGTTCTATAGTGCTTTTCTGGACTGCCGAGCACCCTGGGTCAAATTTCTCATATTCAACCCACTTCTCTTGGGTATCTCAATAGTCAATTTCTTTTTCTGAAATTCTCATTTTAAACGATCCAGAATTGCCCAAAACGCGTACCCTCGCGGTACTCGTTTTTTTTGCAATTTCCCGCTTTAACTGACTCGGGAAAATTCTGTTTCAGGAGCTTTTGCCATTTTCCTTACTTCTAATATTTCTACTCTTTTCTAACTGGTCATTTGGTCATTTACCAAATATTTCAGTTTTTCATAACTAAAATATACCTGTTAAAATTTCTAACTTTTAACCGATATTTCACTATTCACAACTGATATTTTCGAATTTTCTCTGTAAAAATATTCGTATTATAACTTTACATCAATATTTCTACTACTTTCTGTTCCGGGAAAAATTACGGTCAAATACCGGACTGTCCGAATTTGACTTAAAATTTTTCCAGTCATTACATTCACCCCTCCTTAAGAAATTTTCGTCCCGAAAATCAGAACAACTGGGGGTACTTCTGTCTGATCTCTTCTTCTACTTCCCAAGTGGCTTCTGCAACATTGTGATTTTTCCACTGCACTTTAACCATTGGGATACTATGACTTCTTGAGTTTCCTTTCTTCTCTGGCTAGAATTTGGACTGGTTGTTCCTCATAGGACAAATCTTCGTGAACCTGGATAGGCTCATGCTGTAACACGTGCGATGGATCCAAGATATACTTCAGGAGCATTGTTACATGAAACACACTGTGCACTGAGGCCAACTCTAGTGGTAGAGCTAGTCGGTAAGCTACCTTTCCTATTCTTTCAATGATCTCGAAAGGCCCTATGTAACGTGGGCTCAACTTACCTTTCTTCCCAAAACGCATCACACCCTTCATTGGTGCGACTATTAGGAATACGGAGTCCCCTACAGAAAATTCCAAGGGTCTCTGTCGTTTATCTGCATAACTCTTCTGTCGGCTCTGAGCTGTCTCTAATCTTCTACGGATCTTTTGAACTGTCTCAATGGCCTCTTGAACGAATTTCGTCTTGTGAAGCTGCTTTTCCCCCGAGTGTCATACCAATGAACTGGGGATCTACACTTCCTTCCGTAAAGTGCATCATACGGGGCCATGCCGATGGAAGCTTGGTAACTATTATTATACGAGAATTCGATCAATGGCAACTTCATACTCCACGCGCCCTTGAAATCCATTGCACATGCACGAAGCATATCTTCTTTAAGCAACCTGATGACTCATTAGCGACATGTTTCATGGGTTTCTCCCATTGAAGTGAGGACCACTAAGGTGGTTCTTAACCTATCCACATGTCACGATCAGGCTAAAGTCGGAGACCTTGGGAACGTTTCAACGCAAACGACCCTCCCACTTAGTTTTTTGAAAAAATGGATTTTGTTTTAAAAATTAAGTCCAATTAATAATTCAACAAAATTATAACCCTTATAAAGTTGTTGCATTTTATAACTCTTTATAAAATTTACCAATTGCATTTATTATTATAACAATTTATAATATTAAACTACAATGATGCATGAACATGCTTGCATGGCAATTTGATATTGGCATCTCTATATCCTATATGGCATGTTATAATGATGCGAGATTAAATAATAAATCATACATTTACAATTTAACCTCTCTATGGCTCATTTCTAATTACAACCCATTAAAACAAATGAAAATAATTACAATAATTTTCTTCATCTTGTCTTCCTAGCATCTTCTCAATTTTCTCTTCCCACGATCCCTGAAAAGTGAAAATGATTTTGTGGAAAAATTTAAATTTTGAAAAACCAGAATTTTTTTTTTTTATTTGGGCTGGGCCCGGGACAATCTCAGGCCCACCTTTTCCTCAGCAGGGCTAGGCCCTGCCTGGCGCAGTATGGGCTGCCAAGCCAGGCAGCCCTTGCGCGCTCAGCATGGGCCGCGGCACTTGCCTGGGCAGCGCCAGCGCCAGGGCCTATGGCCCCTGCCTGGACAGGGCCACCGCCAGGGCCTGCGGCCCTTGCCTGGGCAAGGCTGACGGCAGGGCCTGTGGCCCCTGCTTTGGCAAGGCCTGCAGGCCCGCTAGGGTCTCAGAAAACCCTAGCACACACTAGGGTTTTTGAAACCCTAGTGTGCCGCACAGCCAAAACCCAGGGAAGGGTATGGCGGCTGGGCTTGTGGCGGAGGCTGAGACTCACAAAAAAAATTTCCTATGCCCTTTAATGACTTACAATATTTTCTAGAGAAAAACATAAACCACCAAATTGGTGTAATCAAAAACCTAGAGCCAATCGATCGGGATCCGATCACATATATAATCAAAACAATTTTGAATTCATCATATATTCATGCAAGATGCCAATATCAACACATATCATACATTCAATCGTATAAACATAAATCATGCATGATCAAAAGCCCTAGGCTCTGATACCAATTGTAGGATCTTGTTGTGATTTATAGATGAAAAATCATTCGAACAACAACAATATTGTAGGCGGAATTTCAAAAATTTTATCATATCCATTCAGTTCTAAATTAAACGTAAACCACAACGAGAGATGCATGCATGATATATGTTTATAGACAAAGGATTAGAATAATACACATACCTTTGTGACGATTGAAATAAATGACCGCAAGGATCTTGCCTCACTATCTCACGTTCTGAGATGGAGAATTGCCGCGAAACAAGATCGTTGATTTATCGACACGATCACACCAAAAACCACTCGTTGATTCAAGGCAATGACTCTGTGGTATTTGGGATGAGAGTGTGGGCTCTTTTTCCAAAAACCTAAGGAAACAATTTCCCTCTCTTATGTCTCTAAAATCCGGCCAACCCTAGGAGAAAAATGTGTGATATATTTTTTCTTCTCAAGAAGTCTCTCACTTTAGGGTTTTCAATAAAATATCCTTATATAGGAGGAAATTCAAAAACTCAAACCCTAGATGGGATTTTCGAATTTCCCTTTAACCCTTGGATTGAAATCCGAAAATCCCTACATGGCTAGGGATTTCCAAATTTTCTTCCCATTTTGGAGCAAAATTCAAAATCTCCTTATGGCAAGGGATTTCCGAATTTTCCCAAAATAATATATCAACTTTCTCTCTCCTTTAGTTGCCAAATAAAATAATGTTTAAATTTTATTTTGAATTTTAAATTAATCTCTATTAATTCTGAAATTCAAAACTCATTCCTTTTATTTTTCAATTATCAAATAAATGAAAATAACATAATGAATTTAAACATAATTATATAACGAAACATCAGTTTCTGTTTTCCCATTTATCAGAGCTAGCCTTGAGACCGAATGGACCCACATGAACAAAGCTATGGAATTACAATACTCGACTAACTTTTCCCGATAAGTTATCGACATATTTAATTCCGACATCGTACAACTCCACTAAAAGTTTGATGCCGAATAATCTCTCGATTCATGTGCGCTATTTTTTCTAATGGTGTTGATACAATTTATCACACGGTCCACAGTGTAAATGCATTATTATCCTTCGTAAATATCAGTGATCAGAATGGAATATAATATTACCGTTTTACCATTCCAATCATTATTTCCTCAACTCCTTTATATGACTGTGAATAAGAAAGACAAACGTTCGTAAGATGTCTCGCACATGTCACGATGTCTTAATCAGTGAATATCATCATTGAATACCAGGCCTGGTTTATTTATTCACACACTCGTCAATAAAGCATGAGGTGATATTATTTCTTACGAATTCCATATCTGTGAATCACATAACTCCAACTCAATAATGTCATGATCCCAATGACCAAGATGTCGTTCAATAACTGTGAACTAATCTCATTGGCGAATCAAAGATCATGAGATACTAAGTTCAGCTATGCATCCACTTCAGGATTAAGATAATTATACAAATATACTTAAGTTGTGATGATTAGGTTTAGAGTTGTGTAAACGGTTTTTACTCTAACCTAATCAGTCACATGGTCTGTTCAACATGTTGCGAGCATGTCTAGATCAACCATAGTGTCCAACTCCCATGCCCCGAGACCAGCATCACATGGTTTGATCTAACTGTCATAATCGGATTTGATTGCCCAATCAATCCTAAGACTGCGAATATCTATTTTAAACTGTATCAGAAGAGTTTGTTCAGCAGGGTTCCCCTGACTCTTCTTTCGTTGGTAACAGTTTATGGACTAAGCAATATTACTAACACTCTTGAGTATGTGTCAAAACATAACTTTATCTTATTTTATAAAATCAGCAAAAATAATAATGTCTTACATTTGTCATTTCATAAATAACAAATTACATCCCACTTTATGAACACATTTCCAACAAACTCCCACTTGGACTTAAAGAAGGTGTGTACAATCTCGCATGCCCAAACCTTCCAGATGCCTATCGAAGACTTTACCAGATAAAGCCTTTGTGAACGGATCGACCAAGTTGTCATGTGTTGATATCTTTGTTACTTCAGCATCGCCTCTTTGTACAATCTCTCGGATGAGGTGGTATTTCCGCTCTATGTGCTTGGACCTTTTGTGGCTTCTAGGCTCCTTAGAGTTTGCTACAGCCCCACTGTTATCGCAATACAGTACCATGGGCCTATCAGCTTCCGGAACAACTTCCAGTGAAACAAGGAACTTCTTAAGCCATACGGCCTCTTTCGCAGCTTCACAAGCTGCCACATATTCAGCCTCCATGGTGGAGTCAGCTATGCAAGTCTGCTTAATACTCCTTGATAAGTGCACGAATTTGCACTTTTAATGTTCATAATTGTCAAATTATTTTATCAAATTTGTGATTTCAATTTCAAATATTCCTAAATTTAGAGGATTTAATTTTAATTGGATTTATTTTATTTTTCAGGTTTTTGAAGAAAATAATTGAATTTGGGCTAGTTTACCAAGCAAAACCCAAAAGTTGAGCCCAAGAAAAGCCCAATCCGGCCCAAAGCCCATCAGCCCATCAGCTAGCCGAGCCAAGCCGAGAAGCCGCGAGCCGAGCCGAGGAGCCGCGAACCAGCTGCACCGCCACGTGTCGACCGCTGCGCACGCAGGCCGCGGGACCCAGGTTTCCTCCAGTTAGATCTCGCCACGCGTCCGGTGGGGTCCGCCTGTTCCCCCGCGTACGCGCGCTTGGCGCGCACCGCCCTTCCTCCGCGCGAGTCCTCCTCACGCGCGCGTCACCCAGATATTTCTTCTTCTCCGCGTGGGTCCCGTTTACAGCAGCCCTCCAATGACGTTGCGCCACGTGTCCCACGTGCAGCTGCTTCCCCACGCCAGGAAGCGCACGTTGCGCGCACGATACCCCTCTCCGCGCGAGTCTCCTCCACGCGCGCGTCAGCCGGATCTCCTCTCTCTCCCGCGTGCCAGCGTCCATCCAACTAGAGCTCGCCACGTGTCCCACTCCGTCAGTCTTCTGCGTACGTCGTCCGCGTTCGGCTCGACCAATCGAACCCGCCACGTGTCCCGCCTGCGGCATGTCTTCCGCGCGTCAACACTCGCCACGTGGCCCGGTATGCGGCATGTCTTCTCCCGCGCGAATGGCGGTGACCGTGTCCCACTCTTGAGCGTGATGAATTTTCTTCACAATTAAGGATCCGGTTTTTCCACTCTTAACACACCAAAAACTCTATAAATAGGATGATTGTGAAGGTGATGGGAGTTAGACACATTTTTGAGAGCCTAAATTCTCACATATTTTTTTGTTCTTATTCTCATATTTTCTTTTTAGAATTTTATGGGAATTATGTACAAGTTAGGCTAGAGTATTTAGGTGAGGCTTGAGATGATCCTATATGTATAGTGAATTTATTTGGATTTTCGATTCTCCAATGGTTTGTAAGTTTTATACATTTGAGTAAATAATTTTCTTTTATCATATTTCTTCTTCTTATCAATATATTTTATTGTCAACTCTCATATAAATCTAGTCATGCTCTTTTTATGTGATTGTTGCGTTATATTATATATTGATCGTTATTATTTTATGAGTAGTCTTTTCTTTGCATTATTGCCAGCGGTATATTGTCGCTCTTAGATTTAATAATCTTTTTACTGCATTATTGCCAGCGGTATATTGTCGCTCTTGGATTTCTCATAAGATAATTTTTCCTAATTTTAAACGTTAGAATTTTATTTACTCGAATACATTTTTAATTCATATGTTCTTCAAATATTTATCTTCCGATTGATTGTTTGGGATGTGAAACTTTCAATTGAGTCAATTCATTAATCAAAATCCAAATAGGTGAACAAAGCATATGGAGGATTCTCAAAGCCTTACTACTTTTTATTATTGAATTTTCTTTATTTTAAATTGTTCAAAAAAATATCAAAAACACTCATTCATTTTTCTTTGTTTGATTGCCTACTTTCTTGACGCTTTTTATTTGCTAATCATTTCTTGTTCAATTTAACACTTCCTCGTGGGATCGACCGTTCAAATTGTACTACAATTGACCGCTTGTTTTTGTACACGTTTGGGCGTAATCAAATTTTGGCGCCGTTGCCGGAGAGGTGCATCAACAAGATTGTTCAGTAGATAATTAGCCAAAGAGGTAGGTACTATCTGTCTTTTATTTATTTATTTATTTTTGCTTGACACGTTTTACAAAAAAAAAAAAAAAAAAAAAAACTGTTGCTGGGAGCATTCCGAGAACAGCAACAGAAAAAAAAAAAAATTTTGCTTTCCCACGTTCTCACGTTTTTCATTCTTTAATATATATATTTAAAAAAATAAAAAATATTTGTTGCTGGGGGCATTCCGAGAACAGCAACAGAAAAAAAAAAAAAAAAAAAAGCTTTTGTCGTAGTCTTGTACTACTTTTGTCGTAGTCTTGCTTTTATTCATTTTTTTTTTCTCTCTCTTACTTTCGTTGCAGTATTCATTTTTTTTTTATATAGTTTCGTTAACTCTTAGGATTGTAATTAATTGACTAATTTAGATTTTTAATCTAGGATTTTCATAATTTGGTAGATTTAGGTTTTTGACTTTAGGAATAGTTTCTATTAATTAGATTACATTTCATAATTTACTCAATAAAACTTAATAATTAATTTTGAGAATAATTGTGTGGTATTGTGGAAAGTATAATCTGAGGGAGTTACGTCTAGGAAAGTTGGTACTTAAGCGGGCCTCGCCCCCACCAATCTTTCCCGGGAACGTTGTTCATCTAGGAGACTATTCATTGAGCCAAGAGCTATAGTCTTTCCTGGGAGCACTCTCAGAGGTTACAATTTACGTTACTATATAATTATTTTCTTTTTGAAAAAAAAAAAAAAAAAAGAGAACTGAAACGTTATGGGTGAATGAATCGTTATAGAGACGAATTAGGGAGATTCGCAAAAAAAAATCAGAAAACCCTAGTGAAGTTTCTTCCCACACGTCTAGTCCTCCCTCGACCCCAGGCTCGTTAGCAGTTGCAAATCCTTTTGCAATGGCTCAAAACGAGGAAGCCCAACAGAAGACGTTGAACGATTATCTCCACCCTACGCGTACGGCCACACCATCATGCATAATGTTTCCCCCAAATATGCCGAATTTGGATTTCAAGCCAGGCATGATCCAACTCCTGCCGACCTTTCACGGGTTTAGAGTGAGAATCCATACGTTCATATTAGGGAATTTGAAGAGGTAGTGGCCACTTTTCACAACCGAGCTGAAGTCGTGGACTCTGTGCGATTGAAATTCTTTCCTTTCTCTTTGAAGGACAAGGCTAAAAGTTGGTTGTATTCTCTACGACCGAGGTCTATTGGAAGCTGGGAAGAAATGACAACATCATTCTTCAACAAGTATTTCCCTCACCATAAGACCAATGGTCTGAAGCGACAGATCTCGACCTTTACCCAAAAGGACAATGAAACTCTGTATCAAGTTTGGGAACGGTTCAAGGATCTGTTAAATCAATGTCCTCACCATGGTTACGAGAGTTGGCGCCTCGTCAGTTATTTCTACGAAGGACTCACGATTCGCGAGCGCCAATTTGTGGAGATGATGTGCAATGGTGAATTTCTCCAAAAGGATCCCGAGGAGGCTTTTGAGTATCTCAACGAGTTAGCCGAAAAAGCCCACACTTGGACCGGACCTAGTGCTACTGACAGCACCAATAGGTCCCGACCGGTTGGAATCTATCAATTAAGGGAGGAGGACAACCTCAAAGCCCAAGTCGAATCTTTGACAAGGCAAATCGAGGCCCTCAAAGGCAAAGAAGGTAGAGGAATCCACACGGTCGCAAGGGCAGAAACACATGAGCCATGCTTTGTCTGTGGTATGGTGGAACATCTAGCTAAGGATTGCCCTGCTTATGGTGAAATGAGAGGAGTTTATGAGGAGCAATGCAATGCCTTAGGGGCATACAACAAACCCTTCTCTAACACATACAATCCTGGCTGGAGAAACCATCCAAACTTCAGTTGGAGAGATTCCAACCAAGCAGAACCATCAGGAGGACAATGGAGAACTGAGCAACAACCGCAACCACCTAAGGCGTATTCTGCACCTCAATACAATTCACATCAGCCAAGGAGTTCTCTTGAGAACACCTTGCAATCTTTCATGGAGGCACAGAGTAAGATAAATCAAAAGTTTAAGTCAATGTTCACGTAAATGGTGGAGGAAAGTAAAGAAGTGAAGAGCCAAATCACGAAGCTGACTGGAGCTTTGGCTGTTCAAGAACGCGGCAGATTCCGTTCACAAGCTCAGTCAAACCCAAAGGGTCAACATATGGCGCAAACCTCATGTCTTGATGATCAAAATGTTAAGGAGGTGAATGCCATCAGTACTTGTAGTAGTAAGATTATGGAAGAAACATCAACAAGTGCCACCACTTTGAGTAGTAAGGAAGTTGTCCCGACAAAGATGAGCCAACAAATATTCCGTAAAGGTGCCTTTTCCCCAAGCTCTGCGTCCAACCGGAAAAATCTTTGGAACACCAAAGTGAGATCCTAGAGCACTTGACTCAAGTGAAGATTAATCTTCCTTTGCTTCACGTCATCAAGCAAGTGCCTGCATATGCTAAGGTTATCAAGGATCTATGCACTATCAAAAGGAAGCACCATGTCAAGAAGACAGCATTCTTGATAGAACAAGTAAGCGCGGTGATCGACCACAAAACACCGCTTAAGTACAAAGATCCCGGTTGTCCCACAATTTCCTGTCTAATTGGGACACATGAGTTCAGCCAAGCTTTGCTTGATCTAGGAGCGAGTGTCAACCTCATGCCATACTCTGTCTACTCGCAACTTGGTCTTGGAGAAATTAAGCCCACATCTGTGGTTCTGCAGCTGGCTGATCGATCGATCAAGAAGCCTCGGGGGATAGTTGAGGATGTTTTGGTTCAAATTGATAAGTTCTATTACCCCGTTGACTTTCTAATCTTGGATACTCAATCCGTGGTGAGTATGGAGTCCAAGATTCCCATAATCCTCGGAAGACCTTTCCTTGCTACAGCCAATGCCCTCATCAACTGTAGGAATGGTCTGATGAAGATATCTTTTGGGAACATGACTTTGGAGGTGAATGTTTTTCACATTTCAAGGCAACCACGTGACGATGACGAGTGCCACCAAACATTTCTAATTGACACACTCGTCTCGGAGGAAGTTCAATTGAGTAGAAATTCTGATGATCTTGACGATTTCCTCCGAATTTCTGAATCTGAGAGTTCCGGTCCTTGTGAGTTGGCCAACAATGTCACCATTTTCAAAGACTCACAAGGCAGAGGAACCAAGTTTTGGCAACCACGCTTTGAAGAGCTACCTCGAGAAAAAGAAAAGCCAAAACCATCCACCGAAGAGACCCCAAACCTCAAGCTAGCTCAATCACCGAGAATCAAAACATGTCTTCACGAGCTGGTGATACCTTTCCTGTCATCATTTCGTCTAAACTTGATGCATTTCAAGAGCAGCGGTTAGTTGACATGCTGCGTGAACACAAATCGGCATTAGGTTGGACGATTGCTGACATTAAGGGTATTAAGCCCCTTAATTTGCTCTCATCACATCAATCTGGAAGACGGGGTTAATCCACGAAGGGATCCCCAAAGAAGACTAAACCCGACGATGAAAGAGGTCGTGAAGAATGAAGTCTTGAAGCTTCTGGATGCGGGCATCATCTATCCAAGAGTCGATAGCAACCGGGTCGATCCAACTCGGTAGTGCCTAAAAATCCGGGGTGACGGTGGTGGAGAATGAGAAAGGGCTCTTGTTTCCACTAGGCGTGACGGGTTGGCGAATGTGCATTGACTATCGAAAGTTGAACGCCGCCACCCGTAAAGATCACTTTCCGCTTCCATTCATTGACCAAATCCTAGAACGTGTGGCTGGTCATCCTTACTATTGCTTTCTTGATGGCTATTCAGGCTATTATCAGATCGAGATCGCATTGGAGGATCAGGATAAAACTACATTTACCTGTCCTTTTGGTACTTATGCCTTTCGGCGTATGCCATTTGGGTTGTGTAATGCACCAGCCACCTTCCAGAGGTGCATGATGAGCATTTTTAGCGACATGGTCGAGAAGTGTATGGAAGTGTTCATGGATGATTTGACCGTCTTCGGTGACTCCTTCGACTCGTGCCTTCTCAACTTAGAAGCTGTGCTTAAGAGATGTGAAGAGAAGAGTCTCGTGCTTAACTGGGAGAAGTGTCATTTCATGGTGCCATCTGGCATAGTCTTGGGGCATGTTGTTTCTGAAAGAGGGATTGAAGTTGATCAGTCCAAAATTGAGCTCATCTCAAAGTTGCCCACCCCCAAGACTGTCAAAGACATTCGGTCTTTTCTAGGGCATGCTGGTTTTTACAGGCGGTTCATACAAAACTTCTCAGCAATTTCTCGTCCGCTTTGTAATCTCCTAGCCAAAGACGCCGTGTTCGAATGGACACAAAAGTGTGAGGATTCTTTCCGAACGCTTGTGGCGAAGTTAACCTCCGCCCCCATCATTCAGTCACCAGATTGGAGCTTACCTTTTGAGATCATGTGTGACGCAAGCGATTATGCTGTGGGGGCCGTCCTTGGTCAACGAAGGGAAGGGAAGCCCTTTGTTGTGTATTACGCAAGCAGAACTCTAAATAGTGCTCAAATGAATTACTCAACCACTGAAAAAGAGTTGCTCGCTGTAGTCTTTGCACTTGACAAATTCCGTGCATATTTGATCGGTTCACCCATCACCGTCTCTACAGATCATGCCGCCCTCAAGTATCTCCTTTCCAAAAAGGACGCTAAGGCACGATTAATTAGGTGGATCCTTCTATTGTAGGAATTTGACCTGACCATCAAGGACAAGAAAGGTGTCGAGAATGTCGTTGCCGACCATCTGTCTCGACTCGAGTTCAATGATCCCGCCGATGGCCCTGCCATCCGCGATAACTTCCCTGATGAAAATCTTTTCGCCGTCACTAAGATGCCTTGGTACGCTCATATCGTAAACTACTTGGTGACGGGCGAACTTCCTTCTCATTGGAATGCACAAGATAAACGCAAGTTCTTGGTCGAAGTATGAAACTTCTATTGGGACGATCCATATCTTTTCAAGTACTGTCCTGACCAAATCATGAGACGATGCATTCCTGATGATGAAATCACTAGTGTCCTGAACTTCTGCCATAACGACGCATGTGGTGGTCATTTTTCTGTTAAAAAGACCGCCGCAAAAATCTTCCAGTGTGGTCTTTATTGGCCTACTTTGTTCAAAGACACTAATCCATTCTGTCGTTCCTGTGCCCGGTGCCAGAAGTTAGGTGCTTTGTCCCGTCGCCATATGATGCCTTTGAACCCGATTCTCATGATAAAAATATTCGATTGTTGGGGGATCGACTTTATGGGTCCATTTCCACCTTCTTCTGGGTACCTTTACATCCTACTCGCTGTGGATTACGTTTCTAAATGGGTTGAAGCCGTGCCGTGTCGAACCAATGATAATGCCACAGTTGTTAAGTTCTTGAAGGAGAATGTGTTATCTAGGTTTGGCACTCCACGTGCTATCATCGATGATCAAGGCACTCATACCGCAACCGTTCATTTGAAGCTCTTTGCGCCAAGTACGGTGTACTTCATAAGGTTGCTACGCCTATCATCCACAAGCGAATGGCCAAGGCGAGTTGGCAAATAGGGAGATCAAACAAATTCTGGAAAAGATGGTAAACCCCGACCGCAAGGATTGGTCCTTACGTCTTCTTGACGCGCTCTACGGGCATACCGCTTCGCTTATAAGTCTCCTCTTGGGATGTCTCCTTATAGGCTTGTCTTTGGGAAAGCCTGTCCTTTACCTGTCGAGCTCGAACATAAAGCTTATTGGGCCGTCAAGGCCCTTAACTTTGACCTCAACGCTGCAGGTATTCAAAGAAAACTCCAATTATCTGAGATTGAGGAGTTAAGGAACGACGCATACGACAATTCTAGGATCTACAAGGCAAAAATGAAAGCGGCTCATGACAAGCAGATCCTGAGAAAGAATTTTGAGCCAAATCAGCAGGTGCATCTTTATGACTCCCGTTTGCATCTCCACCCAGGAAAGTTAAGGTCACGGTGGACTGGTCCATTTGTGGTGAAACAAGTTTTTCCTAACGGTCTTTGTTGAGGTCGAGGACCCAAGCGATGGGAGAGTATTCGAGTCAATGGCCGAGATCAAGCATTACATTGAGCGTGTGAGCCAAGTCAAGAGATCATTCTCGAGGCTCCGATGTACCAAAGTTGACAAGTTTGCTTCAAACCCTATTGTACCATATTTTTATTTCTTTGTGTCGTCTAGTGTGCTTTGTGTGTGTTTTTTTTTTTTTTTTTTTATTTTTAGTTGATTTTCTGTGATTTTATATTTGTTTGTGCTTTGGAGAATCAGTTTAGGAACCTCGGCTCAGTTCCAATGTTCATCATCCAGGTGTTCTCTTTCCCTGTCTTCTTCGTATTGCATATAATTTTAGACATTGAGGACACTGTCTGATTTTGGTTGGGGGTGGTGAGCATATTCATGGGTGAGATTAATTTTTGTCTTGTTGTTATTTTGGGTCAAAAATTTTTGCAAGATTAACTGAGTATGATTTCAAAATTTTTGCTATCTTAATTACCAAGAAATGATTTCCAGAGTTATTTTTGAGCACATGCTAGACCTTGTGGTAAGATGGTTGTTGACACATTTAGTTGAGAAAAACTCCCAAGTTTAAGGTTTCCATTTTTGGTGAGTTGTGAGAGTTGAGAAAACAGCTTTTTGAACTTTCATTGACCTTTTGAGTTGGTTGAGTCATTAACGGAGCACATTTACTTGACTTGTGACATTTACTTAAGGGATGATTTCTAGTTAGGAATACTTCTTAGAAATTGAGCCAAGTGTTGTAGATAGTTATCATGTTTCTAAAAAAAAAAAAAAAAAAAAAAAAAAAAAAAAAAGCAAGAGCATCATTTATCATCAATGTTTATGTAGTTTGGTTGCACTAACATCTTGTGCTGCATAGCAGCCAATCAAAAGAACGCCTTACTACATCAGCTTCAGCAAATGTATGTTGTCTCTTGCCTCGAAAAAAAAAAAAAAAAAAAGAGAAAAAGAAATCTGTATATATTTGTCTGTATTTTCGGCTCTTTGTTTGTTTATGAGATCTTCCTCTTGGCCATAATGAAATCCCGAAAGTTTGTTTACAGTTTGAGTGATGAATTGTTACAGATATTTGATTTGCCTATCATTTGATCAATGTTTGTTTTATAGCTTGTCCTTAAAATGCCTTCTCTCACTTGAGTGTTAATTGTGACATTTCCAACTCCATGAGCGTAATCCCTTTGCATCGAAATATTTCCGTCCCCCGTGAGGTAAATGGAGTTGAGGCTTTACCTTGGTGAGTTTTTCGATGCTATTTGTGTTAAGGAATGTGGTAAGAAGGATGCGGTTTGGTGCACACACACACGACTCTGGAGTTATGACTGAAGTAGTTTTGATAGCATTTTTCTAATGACTTACTAATGTTTTGTTTGATTACTTAGGTGATTTTGCAGGTTTTGATTTGAATTTTCAGCTTGACATGATTTTTCTTTCGCTTGAATTGCTAGAGACTAGCAATAAGCTGGTTGGGGGTTGTGATAAGTGCACGAATTTGCACTTTTAATGTTCATAATTGTCAAATTATTTTATCAAATTTGTGATTTCAATTTCAAATATTCCTAAATTTAGAGGATTTAATTTTAATTGGATTTATTTTATTTTTCAGGTTTTTGAAGAAAATAATTGAATTTGGGCTAGTTTACCAAGCAAAACCCAAAAGTTGAGCCCAAGAAAAGCCCAATCCGGCCCAAAGCCCATCAGCCTATCAGCCAGCCGAGCCGAGCCGAGAAGCCGCGAGTCGAAGCCGAGGAGCGGGCGGGCAGCTGCACCGCCATTGCGTCGACCCGCTGCGCACGCAGGGCCGCGGGACCCAAGTTTCTCCATTTAGATCTCGCCACGCGTCCGTGGGTCCGCTCGGACAGACGTGCGAGGCACCGCCCTTCCTCCGCGCGAGTCCTCCTCACGCCGCCAGTGATATTTCTTCTTCTCCGTGGGTCCCGCTACAGCAGCCCCTCCAACGACGTTGCGCCACGTGTCCCACGTGCACGCCGCCTCTCCTCCGCACGTTGCGTCTGACGATACCCCTCTCTCTGCGCGAGTTCCGCGCGTGGCGGATCTCCTCTCTCTCCCGTGCGGCGTCCATCCAACGCAGCTCGCCACGTGTCCCCTCCGTCGGTCTTCTGCGGCCACGTCGTCCCGCGTTCCAGCTCCAGCCAATCAGAACCCGCCACGTGTCCCACTTCTGCAGCATGTCTTCCCGCGCGCGTCCAACACTCGCCACGTGGCCCAGCTGTGCAGCATGTCTTCTCCCGCGCGCGAATGGCCAGCTGACACGTGTCCCACTCTTCAGAACGTGATGAATTTTCTTCACAATTAAGGATCCGGTTTTTACACTCTTAACACACCAAAAACTCTATAAATAGGATGATTGTGAAGGTGATGGGAGTTAGACACATTTTTGAGAGCCTAAATTCTCACATATTTTTTTGTTCTTATTCTCATATTTTCTTTTTAGAATTTTATGGGAATTATGTACAAGTTAGGCTAGAGTATTTAGGTGAGGCTTGAGATGATCCTATATGTAGTGAATTTATTTGGATTTTCGATTCTCCAATGGTTTGTAAGTTTTATACATTTGAGTAAATAATTTTCTTTTATCATATTTCTTCTTCTTATCAATATATTTTATTGTCAACTCTCATATAAATCTAGTCATGCTCTTTTTATGTGATTGTTGTGTTCTATTATATATTGATCGTTATTATTTTATGAGTAGTCTTTATTTTTGCATTATTGCCAACGGTATATTGTCGCTCTTAGATTTAATAATCTTTTCTTTGCATTATTGCCAGCGGTATATTGTCGCTCTTGGATTTCTCATAAGATAATTTTTCCTAATTTTAAACGTTAGAATTTTATTTACTCGAATACATTTTTAATTCATATGTTCTTCAAATATTTATCTTCCGATTGATTGTTTGGGATGTGAAACTTTCAATTGAGTCAATTCATTAATCAAAATCCAAATAGGTGAACAAAGCATATGGAGGATTCTCAAAGCCTTACTACTTTTTATTATTGAATTTTCTTTATTTTAAATTGTTCAAAAAAATATCAAAAACACTCATTCATTTTTCTTTGTTTGATTGCCTACTTTCCTGACGCTTTTTATTTGCTAATCATTTCTTGTTCAATTTAACACTTCCTCGTGGGATCGACCGTTCAAATTGTACTATAATTGACCGCTTGTTTTTGTACACGTTTGGGCGTAATCACTCCTCCTTACCACCGAACCTCCATTCAGGACAAACACAGATCCTGAAGTGGATTTCCTGGAATCCTTATCCGATTGGAAATCAGAGTCGGTGTATCTCGTCATAGTCAGGTCAGTACCTGAATATACAAGTATATAGTTCCTCGTTCTCCTAAGATACTTGAGGATATGCTTGACAGCAACCCAGTGCTCGGGTCCAGGGTTTGATTGGAATCTACTCACCACGGCTACTGCGTAGCATATATCGGGTCTGGTGCAAAGCATCGCATACATGAGGCTTCCTACGGCTGAAGCGTTAGGAACTCGGCTCATGTCTTCCTCTTCTTGAGGAGTCTTGAGAGACTGCTCCTTTGAGAGGGATACTCCATGTCTGAAGGGTAGATACCCCTTTTTGGAGTTTTGCCATGGCGAATCGGTCCATTACCTTATCGATATAGGATGCTTGAGATAGTGCCAATTGTTTGTTCTTCCGATCTCGAAAGATCTGAATTCCCAGAACATAGGCAGCTTCTCCTAGATCCTTCATGTCAAACTGCTTTGCCAGCCATAGCTTAACCTCAGTCAGTCTTCCTACATCATTCCCAATGAGTAGTATGTCATCTACATATAAGACTAAGAAAACCACTTTACCTTCTTGTATCAGCTTATACATACAAGGCTCAACCATTGACTGAACAAAATTGTAAGTTTTAACAGTCTCATCAAATCTGATATTCCATGATCTGGATGTCTGCTTTAGTCCTTAAATGGACTTTTGCAATTCACAAACCTTTTCCTCTTGACCTTTTTCAATGAATCCATCTGGTTGTGCCATATAAATGCGCTCATCCAGATTGCCATTCAGAAAAGCTGTCTTCACATCCATCTGCCAGATTTCATAATCTAAAAAAAGAAAGAATGGATAGAAGAATGCGGATGGATTTAAGCATGGCTACCGGAGAGAAGGTATCCTCATAGTCAATGCCTTCTTTCTGGGTGTAGCCCTTGGCTACCAGCCTTGCTTTGAATGTCTCTACATTCCCATCTGGACCCCTCTTTTTCTTATAGATCCATTTACACCCTACGGGTTTTACCCCTTCAAGAGGATCTACCATAGTCCATACGCCATTTTTATACATCGATTGTATTTCGGCGTCCATGGCTTCATGCCATAGGTTTGCTTCAGAACTTTCCATAGCCTGCGAGTAGGAGACAAGTTCGTCGATGTCTAAATCTGCGACTGCAGTCAATGCATCTCCATAAGACATGTACCTATTAGGTTGTCTCACAACCCTCCCACTACGTCCAGGCTCTATTGGTGTCAGTTCTTGTTGTGGTTCATCTGTTGTTGGTTCAGGAATAGACCGCGGACATGTTGCCTAAACATTTTCACCAGTCAATTCCTCAAGTACAAGCCTGCTTCTAGGCTTCATATTCTTTATAAAATCCTCTTCCAGAAAACGAGCATTCGTGCTGACGAATGTTTTCTGATCAGTAGGACTATAGAGGATGTAGCCTTTTGTTCCTTTAGGATATCCTACAAACAGGCATAGTTCTGAATGATTGGTCAGCTTACTAGTCTTCTTTCTAAGCACATGTGCCGGACAACCCCATATTCTGGTGTGGCCAAGAGATGACTTCTTGCCACTCCATCTTTCATATGGAGTTCCAGGTACTGCTTTAGATGGAACTTGGTTTAGAATGTATGCTGCTGTTTCCAAAGCATATCCCCAAAAGGAATTTGGAAGAGATGAGTAACTCATCATTGATCTAACCATGTCTAACAGAGTTTGATTCCTTCTTTCTGACACGCCATTCTGCTGAGGAGTACATGGCGCTGTCAGTTGAGAAAATATACCTTCTTCCTTAAGAAAGTCTTCGAACTCTCCCAGCAAGTATTCACCACCACGATCAGATCGTAGTGTTTTGATCTGTTTATCTAATTGCTTTTCAACCAAGGCCTTGAACTCTTTGAACTTTTCAAAGGTTTCAGACTTTTGACGCATTAGATAAATATGACCAAAATGAGAATAATCATCAGTGAAGGTTATGAAATATTCATATCCTCCTCTTGCTTGGATATTTAATGGCCCACATACATCACTATGTATGAGTTCTAGGCATTCATCAGCTCTATTACCCTTTGCTGAAAAGGGTCTCTTGGTCATTTTTCCTTCTATGCAGGATTCACATATAGGTAGTGAGCCTACACTTAAAGTTTGTAAGGGATCGTCTCTTACCAACCTTTTAATCCTGTCAAGGCTAATATGTCCAAGACGTAGATGCCATTTATAGGTTTGATCAATTGGGTCTAACCTCAATCTCTTACTATCTCTTATCGAATCATCATTCAATTCAGTATCATAAATCATTGGAATAATTGGTTTGACGTAGAACAGATTGTTTATCATGACTGTAGAAGTAATCATGAAGCCATTCTTAAGAATTCGAATAGCATCATTATTAAAATCCAAAGAATATCCTTGCTCAATCAAACGAGCCACAGAAATAAGGTTTTTCCCAAAAACCGGGACATAATAAACATTGTTCAAAACAATAAAGCTGTTCTCAAAAACTAATTTAATACTTCCAACGGATGTTGCTGATACTGATGCTCCATTCCCCCAGCGGAAGTTGAACTCGTCCTTGCTAAGCCTTTTGTTTTCCCTGAACCCCTGCAGAGAACAACAAACATGATTAGTGGCTCCAGAGTCTACAATCCATGAAAAAGTAGAGTCAGCCACAAAACAGGCTTCGGTAACAAGTAATGTACCTTTAGCTTTAACCTCCTTGAGGTATGTAGGATAGTTGTGCTTCCAGTGGCCAGCTACTCTGCAATGGTGACATTTGTCATTACTCTTGTCCACCTTTGCAGTGTTCTTGCCTTTTGCAGCCGGCTTCTTCTTGTTGCTGCGGGCTTTCTTCTGTTTCTTGGCACCAGAGGTGGAAGGCTTCGCTTCAGCAAGGTTTGCCTCTCCGTTCCTCTTTTTGCCTTTAAGCAGTAGAGTTTCCGCTGTTTGAAGCTCCTTCATGAGTTCTGGGAGTGAATAACTCAACTTATTCATCAAGTAGTTGAGTTTGAAGTTGTCAAACATCTCCGGTAGAGTCTCTAGGATCATATCCACCTGAGTCTCTCCATCTATTTCAGCTCCCATGAGCTCCATCTCATTTAGGTGACTAATGATCAATAGCATATGGTCCCCAACAGGAGTGCCGGATTTCATCCGCGGTTCATGAAGTTACGACCGCAGCTTGCTTGGCTTGACCACGGCTTCCGAACATTTCGAGAGATGTTGTAGATCATATCTCGTACCGGCCAAAGATGTTCCGATGTTGTTGTTGCAACACATTGCTAATTGATGCTAAGATATAGCACCTAGCAATCTCATCGGAACGCATCCAAGCAGTGTATGCGTCTCGCTCCTCTTGAGTCGAATCATCATTCGGCTTAAGAGGACAGGGGGTGGTGAGCACATGCTTGTGCTTGTCTACGGTCAACACAATATCGAGGTTACGTTTCCAGTCAATGTAATTTTCACCCACTAATTTGTTTGTACTAAGAATTTGTGCGATCGGGGATAAAGACATAATTGCTGAAAAAATAAAATAAAGCGGCGTTGGCAATTTGCTTATATTTAAGAAAAGTATGATGCATGAATGCAAGTACTTAAACATAAATAAAATCCTTAAAAAATGTTTCATCTATGGTGTTACGATCATAAACGGCAACACGTCCCACCTAGGGGTGGCGTCCGTGAAGCCTCCTATCGCATCGAGACTCCTCTCGTTTGGTCCACTTCACAAGATGTCTCCACATCTAGTGCAACCAATCACCATCTCTTTTGGTCACCTTAGATCCATTGCCTAGCTCCTATGGGAGGTTACAATGATCTTCAGTCTAAGTGTTTAACCAACTAATCGACTCTAGAGGTTGTTATGAACTAACGATCCATCTAGGGATGGTCTCGCCTCACTACTTCCTTTTCGAGTCTTATCTTCTTTAACCAACCTGATGACTCCTTAGCGACATGTTTCATGGGTTTCTCCCATTGAAGTGAGGACCCCTAAGGTGGTTCTTAACCTATCCACATGTCACGATCAAGCTAAAGTCGGAGACCTTGGGAACGTTTCAACGCAAACGACCCTCCCACTTAGTTTTTTGAAAAAATGGATTTTGTTTTAAAAATTAAGTCCAATTAATAATTCAACAAAATTATAACCCTTATAAAGTTGTTGCATTTTATAACTCTTTATAAAATTTACCAATTGCATTTATTATTATAACAATTTATAATATTAAACTACAATGATGCATGAACATGCTTGCATGGCAATTTGATATTGGCATCTCTATATCCTATATGGCATGTTATAATGATGCGACATTAAATAATAAATCATACATTGACAATTTAACCTCTCTATGGCTCATTTCTAATTACAACCCATTAAAACAAATGAAAATAATTACAATAATTTTCTTCATCTTGTCTTCTTGGCATCTTCTCAATTTTCTCTTCTCACGATCCCTGAAAAGTGAAAATGATTTTGTGGAAAAATTTAAATTTTGAAAAACCAGAAATTTTTTTTTTATTTGGGCTGGGCCCGGGATAATCTCGGGCCCACCTTTTCCTCAGCAAGGCCAGGCCCACTAGGGGCCAGCGCCAGGGCCTGCGGCCCTTGCCTGGGCCGGCCTTTCAGGCCCGCTAGGGGGCTGCGGCCCTTGCCTGGGCAAGGCTGGCGGCAGGGCCAGCGGCCCCTGCCTGGGCAGGGCCTGCAGGCCCGCTAGGGTTTCAGAAAACCCTAGCGCACACTAGGGTTTCTGAAGCCCTAGTGTCTTGCATGCCCAAACCCAGGAAGGGTCCGGTACCGGGCTTGTGGCGGAGGTGGGACTCGTCTTGTTGGCATGCGACAAGAACGGCGCATGGCGGCGGGCAAGACACAAAAAAAAAATTTTCGAGAATTTTAAATTACAAAATTTCCTATGCCCTTTAATGGCTTACATTATTTTCTAGAGAAAAACATAAACCACCAACTTGGTGTAATCAAAAACCTAGAGCCAATCGATCGGGATCCGATCACATATATAATCAAAACAATTTTGAATTCATCATATATTCATGCAAGATGCCAATATCAACACATATCATACATTCAATCGTATAAACATAAATCATGTATGATCAAAAGCCCTAGGCTCGGATACCAATTGTAGGATCTTGTTGTGATTTATAGATGAAAAATCATTTGAACAACAACAATATTGTAGGCGGAATTTCAAAAATTTTATCATATCCATTTAATTCTAAATTAAACGTAAACCACAACGAGAGATGCATGCATGATATATGTTTATAGACAAAGGATTAGAATAATACACATACCTTTGTGACGATTGAAATAAATGACCACAAGGATCTTGCCTCACTATCTCACGTTCCGAGATGGAGAATTGCCGCGAAACAAGATCGTTGATTTATCGACACGATCACACCAAAAACCACTCATTGATTCAAGGCTATGACTCTATGGTATTTGGGATGAGAGTGTGGGCTCTTTTTCCAAAAACCTAAGGAAACAATTTCCCTCTCTTATGTCTCTAAAATCCGGCCACCCCTAGGAGAAAAATGTGTGATATATTTTTTCTTCTCAAGAAGTCTCTCACTTTAGGGTTTTCAATAAAATATCCTTATATAGGAGGAAATTCAAAAACTCAAACCCTAGATGGGATTTTCAAATTTCCCCTTAACCCTTGGATTGAAATCCGAAAATCCCTACATGGCTAGGGATTTCGGAATTTTCCTTCCCATTTTGGAGCAAAATTCGAAATCTCCTTACGGCAAGGGATTTCCGAATTTTCCCAAAATAATATATCAACTTTCTCTCTCCTTTAGTTGCCAAATAAAATCATGTTTAAATTTTATTTTGAATTTTAAATTAATCTCTATTAATTCCGAAATTCAAAACAATTATCAAATAAATGAAAATAACATAATGAATTTAAACATAATTATATAACGAAACATCAGTTTCTATTTTCCCATTTATCAGAGCTAGCCTTGAGACCGAATGGACGCACATGAACAAAGCTATGTAATTACAATACTCGACTAACTTATCCTGATAAGTTATCGACATATTTAATTCCGACATCGCACAACTCCACTAAAAGTTTGATGCCGAATAATCTCTCGATTCATGTGCGCTATTTTTTCTAATGGTGTTGATACAATTTATCACACGGTCCACAGTGTAAATGCATTATTATCCTTCGTAAATATCAGTGATTAGAATGGTATATAATATTACCGTTTTACCATTCCAATCATTATTTCCTCAACTCCTTTATATGACTGTGAATAAGAAAGACAAACGTTCGTAAGATGTCTCGCACATGTCACGATGTCTTAATCAATGAATATCATCATTGAATACCAGGCTTGGTTTATTTATAAACACACCCGTCAATAAAGCATGAGGTGATATTATTTCTTACGAATTCCATATCTGTGAATCACATAACTCCAACTCAATAATGTCATGATCCCAATGATCGAGATGTCGTTCAATAACTGTGAACTAATCTCATTGGCGAATCAAAGATCATGAGATACTAAGTTGAGCTATGCATCCACTTCAGGATTAAGATAATTATACAAATATACTTAAGTTGTGATGATTAGGTTTAGAGTTGTGTAAACGGTTTTTACTCTAACCTAATCAGTCACATGGTCTATTCAACATGTTGCGAGCATGTCTAGATCAAGCACAGAGTCCAACTCCCATGCCCCGAGACCAGCATCACATGGTTTGATCTAACAGTCATAATCGGATTCGATTGCCCAATCAATCCTAAGACTGCGAATATCTATTTTAAACTGTATCAGAAGAGTTTGTCCGGCACGGTTCCCCTGACTCGTCTTTCGTTGGTAACAGTTTATGAACTAAGCAATATTACTCTTGAGTATGTGTCAAAACATAACTTTATCTTATTTTATAAAATCAGCAAAAATAATAATGTCTTACATTTGTCATTTTATAAATAACAAATTACATCCCACTTTATGGACACATTTCCAACAACAAATTCTTCTTTGGTATGGGAGAATTCCGTCCTTTGAAAGGTTGAAATTTGACCTTGCATTATCTACTATCTCCTTCCTGTATCCATCCATAATTGGATCACCTTTCTGAGCTTCTCGTTTCTCGTCCTGTAGCACTGGCTGTAGCCTCAGAGAAGCTAACTTACCAGAGATTAATTCGAGGTCTAGGAGATTAATCTCTTGTTGAAGCTGCTTGGGCAACCATTCGGTCTCCATTGGAGTCCGTAGTGCTGGGTTTCTACTCAAAGCGTCTGCTACTCGATTAGCTTTACCTGGATGATAAAGGATTTCACAATCGTAATCCTTCACAAGTTCAAGCCATTGTCTTTGTCTCATATTAAGCTCCTTCTGCGTGAAGTACTTTAGGCTCTGATGGTCCGTATAAATTTGGCATTGAACCCCATATAGGTAATGCCGCCATAACTTGAGCGCAAAAACTACTGCGGCTAACTCAAGATCATGCCTTGGGTAATTACGCTCGTGATCCTTTAGTTACCGAGATGCGTAAGCAATGACCTTGCCATTTTGCATCAACACAGCTCCTAGTCCTGTCTTTGAGGCATCACTGTAGATGTCAAATTTTTCTCCCTCTTCTGGGATCGTGAGTACTGGAGCACTAATTAATCTTCTTTTGATCTCTCTGGAACTCTGTTTACATCCATCTGTCCATTCATACCTTCTATCTTTTCTAGTTAAGGCAATGAGAGGAGCTGCAAGACGAGCAAATCCCTCCACAAACCTTCTGTAATACCCTGCCAATCCTAGGAAACTTTGAATTTCCGTAACACTCTTTGGAACTGGCCACTTCTCAACCGCTTCAACCTTTGCTGGATCCATGGTGATTCCTTCCTTAGATACTACATGTCTGAGGAAGTGGACTTTATCTAACCAGAACTCGCACTTAGAAAACTTCGCATATAGCTGATGTTTCTTCAACGTGTGTAGTACGATCTGCAAATGTTCTGCGTGCTCCTGTGGATCTCGTGAGTATATAAGGATGTCATCGATAAAAACAATAACAAACTTATCTAAATACTCTCTGAAGACTCTGTTCATAAGGTCCATAAACGCCGCTGGGGCATTTGTAAGTCCAAATGGCATCACTAAGAATTCGTAGTGTCCATACCGAGTTCTGAATGCTGTTCTGGAACTGCCTGCGGAGGGGGTGCTCCTCCAACCTGCCTACCCTGTATCAACTGGGTAAGCAATTCACGTAACTGTCTGCTTTCCTCAGCCTGGGCTGCTATTTGCCCCCCCAGACCTGCTACTTCTTCAGCTAGGTCTGGTGCTGGAGGATTCTGTTCTGCTTGGGTTCTCTTTTGACGTGTACGAACCATGTTGCTGTGTCTATATTAATCAAAAGAGCAACATCGTTTGTCTAAGTGCAAGAAGAACTGCTTCTAAAGTTCCTTGACTTGCAATACTTTAAACTATCATTCATTCTCATATCAACTAGCAAAACATACATTCTATATGTTCTCCTATTATGCATGCCCCATATCATGCATATCACATCATATACAAATCATCACAAAATTAAAGGTTTTTAAGCCTTTCATTCAAATCTATTATGTATGTCCCATTCCATACATATCACATCATACATAAAACATCATTAGTCTAAGTTTCTCAATACTATTTACACAACCTTGCATCATATTTAAATAAATAAAACGCTAAGTCCTAACTTAATCCTCATCATCTAAGTGTTCCTCAAGATCCTCCTCCGGATCCTCCTCGGGGTCTTCCTCCGAATCCTCCTCGGGATCCGACTAAGGGTTACCACTAGCTTCCTCACCAACGGTCCCAGCGTAGGTCTATCTTCACCGAACGGCCATAGGCTCGTCCGCTGCCTCTATCTCGGGACTTGGTCGTTGTCGAGAAGTAGTGGCTTCCGCGTCATGTCTCCTAATACGGGTATTGGAAAATGAGAAGTCTCGCCTAACCGTCGTTGGCCGTGTCCTCTCCTCTAACAGCTGGCGCTCACAATGCTTCGCCTCGGCGATAAATTGTGTGAGGGTCTGATCCGATCGCGGAACTAACCAACGCTGGTACTCTTTCGTCAGACCTCTCCATAGGATCTGACACTGCTCCTCCTCACTTAGATTAAAAATTCGATTCGGAGCTAGTACCTCCGTTAAAACCCTCGCTATATAGGCTACAACGGCCTCATCCGATCTCATACTAGCCCTCTCGGCATGTATGATAAACTCTCGAGCTTGGGTGTAGGTCATGGCTACACTCACCTGACTTGGTGTCTCTCCACTCTGCTGTGGTGCCGACTCTGATGGCATGACTTGGGGAAGAAACTGATGCTTCAACATGTGGCAAAACTTTTCCCATTGCATCTCTGCTATTTCGTCCTCATCCAAAGCTTGCCAAAAGATTATGTAACACCCTGAAGAATTAATCGAGATTAATTAAGGTAATTGAGATTATTAATGTGCTTAAACTGGACTCTTTTAAATTTTTGTGACACCTGTCCATTTCCTTTGTTTTTCTTCTTTTTTTCCGTGCACACTCTCTCTTCCTCTTTCTCTTCATTTTCTCTCTCTCTCTCTCTCTCTCTCTCTCTCCCTTCATTTTCTCTCTTTCTCCACGCACGGCCGACCCACCTCCGGTGAGAGTCCGGCGTCCATTTTCGACACCTCCTGGCTCGTTGGAAAGATCACGTCGAGCCGAGTCCGGATTGGTGTCTTCCAGCTGCCAACTCCGCCGGACGACGTCACACTCGCCGGCCAAAGTTCCGAAAAAACACCCAAACTTCCGATCGTGATATCTCCGCCGTCCGGTGTCCGATCGAGGTGATTCCAATCCTAATAGACTCAGAGCGAAGAGACGAAGAAAACGGTACCAACAGCATGGCTTGATTTTGACCATAGCACCGCCGCCCGTGGTGGCCGGATTCCTCACCGGCGCCGCCCTCGGATCTCCTTCCTCCGGCCGCCATGAATGACACCGCCCAGCCCATTAGCTTCAGAGGGAGTCGGTGAGTCATTTTGGGCCACCAGCCGTGGTCACCGCCGCCGCCTTGCCGGAAAACGAGCCGCCGCCGCCGGGAGAAAAGTGGGAGGATGGTTCCGGCGATCTAGCCGTTGGATCCTCGTGATCATGGTGTCAAAATGCTCAGAATCTCACGGGTAATGAAAGCCCCCAATCAATTTTGAAGATCTATGGCTGAAAAACAAAGATTTTGGCCTTGAAATTCGGCCAGAATTGAGGATCCCGACCCGAGTGGTTAGAGGCCGAATTTGGTAAAATTGACATCGCCATTGGATTCAGAAGCATCGATTTTGTGGGGGTAGGACCCAAGTCCCCCGCGGGATTCTTTTCCGGGAAGCTCCACCGCCGCACCGCCGCCGCTGCCGCCGCTGCCGGTGGCCGGATTCCGGCGAAGCTTCGTTTCTCAGCCTCCTGACTTCCGATTGATGATTCAAGATCCGTTTTGAGTGCTAGCTGAGGATTCAGACTGAAGGGGCTTGAGGAAGCGGAAGCCAGACAAGGCAACGCTAGTCCCAGGTTTGATTGTGCAAGGTAGGATTTCTATCCCTTTTCCTTGTGAGCCTGTTTTCAAAGAAGATTTTGGCCTTGAAAATGTTTTAAAGAAAGGGATTGGTTTACGAAAGAAAAATGTTTTAAAAACCATGGCTTATTAGTTTATGGAAATCCTTGGCTTGTCCTGTCCATGGAATCCATAGCTTGTCTAGTCATGGAACCTCACGGCTTGTCCAGTCATGGGGCCCGCGGCTTGAGTAGTTCGTGGGGTCATATGAACGATTTCATAATGTTAAACGGATGATTTCTTAAGATAAGAGATCTTGTGAACTGCTAATAGAGTCTATTGCTGTAAGCCTAGATAGGATGCGGAGAGTGCATCCTCAAGGGCAGAACCCGAAACCGGTCCGGTAGGCGAGGCGCTTGGTGAGGTGAGTAATTTGTACTAATTACTCGCTGAAGCCTGTAATATGGATTATTTTACTTATATTTCCTTTGAGAAAAAGGATGTGAGGTTCCGGCTGTTCTGTCGGGCTGAATGTCTTATTTATTCTATTTACGCACTTATTTATTTATTCATTTATTTAAATTATTTCAAATTATATCCTACTGGGCCTTTCGCTCACGTTTTATGTTTTAAATGTTAAACCCCTCCCAGGAGATTCGAGGAGCGGTGCATCGTAGTTGAGTTGTGCTACGATTCAAGCAAGTGAGGATTGCGTTCATCATCTGTTATAAAATGTAAGGAATTGAGAAAAGTTATGTGAGTTTATTTAATATTTGGATTTACTAGACTGTGGTTGATGTCTGTTGTAATGATTATTTACATGAACATGTATGTACGATACTGTATGTCCTGTGGGGTGGAGCCATGTGTGTCAGAGGTTCCAGGATTATGTAATTTATTTATATTTTATTGCAGCTAAGTGTGGGACCCGGTTGGAGATCTGCTTTATTAATCCCTAATTGAGCTCCACGTCACCCACCCCGGTTGGGGGGCGTGACAGATTAGGGCATTGCCCTCTAACAGACTCGCTGCGAGTACAATCCACTTCTCTCAAGCTATGTCACAGGCTCGCATCACATACTCGACACGGTGCAACCAATCCCTAATTCTAGTGGGATGTGAAAGCCCATCAAAGGAAGGTGGATTACGGTGTAGAACCTAGCTGCGGCTTGACCTGTAGTCAAAATGACTCTACTTGCTCGGTGTGCAGCCTCAGCCACCCCGGACTCTAGTGCTCTTAACTCCCGATCCACTGGTGGATGGCTACATCTAGCAGGAGTGGGTACCGACCTTTCTGTTTGTCAGAACCGTGACATGAGAAACATTCTTACTCGTCCCCACAACGTATTCTCTTGTGGTGTGGGCGCTAATTGGGATGATGGATATGGTCGATCCATTAGTACCTGTTCTTTCTTGCCAAAAGAAATAAGCAATTCTCAGTTTTAGTTCATAAACTAATTTACCTGGACTGCGTAGAAGCATAGGTGCGGGACTTGTCATGGCAGGAGTAGGAATGCCGCTTTGATACCAACTGTGGCGACCTGCGCCCTCGCGGCGCGGTCGCCGTTCCTTATACTACTCGACTAATGGGCTAAGCTATAGTCTAATCCATTATTCGTTGTTAGACTATTGTCTCTTTAATTTACGTTCATGTACGGGTAAATTTTTTTTTCTTTACTTTAACCATCGGGTTCTTAACATGTTATGTTGTTACATTAATAACATATCTTGCTATTACTTTAAAGATTCGCATATCAAACTAGTTTCTGAAAACTTGTCATAATTACAGTCCGTTGTTCTTTACTAAGACAATGGTTGTAATATCTTCTTCTTAGAACTGAACATACATACTAGTGTTCTATATTACATTACTTTGCAGCGGAATTTAATTTCTAAGCGAGCGTAGTGGAGACCACTCCCGTGCACCCATGACATTTCCGCCACCCTTGCCTCCGCATGTCCATCAGGCGAACCACTATATGACTGGCTGCTTACCTTTGTTACTTGCACACGAGTAAACTGATGAGCTAACGCTCAGCAATTATAAACATGCATACATCATAAACTAATAGAAATTACATTAAGAGTTATGGTGCAAATATGCTCGTGTGAAACATGCTTTAAACTACTTTCTATCTTTCTATTCTTACTTCTGTGGGCCTGGGCCCCTGCTTACTGTCAGGTCTAGTCGGAACCTCTACTCTTTGAGATTTTTCCTCCCTTGCTGAGGCCGACGACCCGTTAGTATTAACTGTGCATAAGGGTAATCTTATGTTGCCCTTTTTCAATCTAGAGCACTAAGCCCTCCAAACACGTATAATCACATGTAATCACATAGACTTAGGAACATAAGTAAATTCATAGTTCTAAGTCTAACTATAGCTTACTCGAGTCCAGATAAACATATATGTCTATACTTACCGTTAATCCGCCAGGATTCCCGCTTGCTGGAAGTTCTTTCTCGTTGCTTCGGCTCTCGTGCCAAAACCTGTTTCTTGGAAATAGGTATTAACCACCTATTCCAAGCATCAAAATTTCTCATACTTGGATTCCTAAATCCAATTTCAACTCATTTTCAAACTTAACCCCTCTAGGCCGAATTCTAGCTCAAGAGGCAAATTACACCTATTCGTGTATCTCGGTTTACGAATCTTAATCTATTCAATTCCGAGCTTTAAAAGCTGTTACTCATTCTCGAGAATAGAATTTTTAATTCGATGCTTACTAACTAGGTTTTTAGAAATTTCGCAGAATTTCGCCTTGTTTTTCTAGTTTCGAGTTTTCAATAACTCGTTCTACTTCGATTTCGGGACACTGTAGTCGATTCACATTCACGAACACAATTTTCAACACAAAATGAACAACAACACTTTTCTTCATTTCTAGGGTATTTTTTTTTTTTTTTTTTGTGTTAATCCAAAAAATTTGTTCAATCGTTTCAATACTTGCACGTTAAACTCCTATCATAGTCCCCGACAAAACCTCGGTTTTTTTTTTCGATTTCTGATTTTTTTTCCGAAATGAGTTACAATTCATAAAAACGAAAAAAAAGCATGCAGTTTTTCATGAAAAATCTGAAATCTTACCTTGAAAAGTTGAGATTCTCCGCTAGAATACCTCGGGTTATGTTTCTACCGGACTGAACGGAAGAAATTTCAGCGAAAACAGGTGATTCCTTGATTTTCCCTTGATTTTCTCTCTTTTCTCTTTCTTTTCTCTATCTCTCGGCCACAGTTAGAAGTAGAAGCAAATATGGCTTCTAATGTAATCCGTAGGCCAATATAAGGCTAATATGAATATTTTAATAATATTTTTAAAAATATCTTAACATTACTTTCTAAATTAAATTAGAGAAATAACTTTAATTCCCATATTTTAATTCTACTAATTCTAATTAAGTTTAACACTTAATTTAAGTGGTTCCATGTTCCCCACATTTTTCTTGTCGAGACCAAACTTTTCATTTTTCAAAACGAGTCTCTTTCCGGTACCGATAATTTCACACCCGGTACAGGTTCTATACTGCTTTTCTGGACTGCCGATCACCTTGGGTCAAATTTTTCATATTCAACCCATTTCTCTCGGGTATCTCAATAGTCAATTTCTTTTTCTGAAATTTTCATTTTAAACGATCCAGAATTGCCCAAAACGCGTACCCTCGCGGTACTCGTTTTTTTTTTTTTTTCCAGTTTCCCGCTTTAACTGACTCAAGAAAATTCTGTTTTAGGAACTTTTTCCATTTTCCTTACTTCTAATATTTCTACTCTTTTTCTAACTGGTCATTTGGTCATTTACCAAGTATTTCAGTTTTTCATAACTAAAATATATGTGTTAAAATTTCTAACTTTTAACCGATATTTCACTATTCACAACTGATATTTACGAATATTCTCTGTAAAAATATTCTTATTATAACTTTACACTTTTTGGGTGATTTTACCCCGTATATAAAGTTTCTACATAACACTTTCCTGATTACATCAATATTTCTACTACTTTCTGTTCCGGGAATAATTACGGTCAAATACCGGACTGAATGAATTTGACTTAATATTTTCCCGGTCATTACATCCGGAAAAGCTCCGGATCCCAAGGAAGGTGAAATCCAACCCGGAGACAAAGAATGAAGCCGAAGAATAAAGAATTCAAGAATCGAAGACCCGTTGATGTAACGGATGAATATAATTATTGTAATTATTTATTTATTCGATTCGATTGAGTTGTAATTTATTTTTCCATGGGACCCGGTCAAATCCATCTCAATAGTTGATTGCATATATTTATATTTTATGTTGATAATTATATATTATATATGTCCATACATATAACATGCCATATAGATATAATGCGTCTACTCATATGTTTTCATAACATGCCATGCATACACGCGCATTCATTATTGTTTATTTTATTTATTATAAAAGTGTTTTAGAAAAATAAAATAAAATAAAAACCATGCGCTGAAAATCAATTTAATATGATTAAATTGATTTAAGTTGCAAAATTGATTTGCAAAATAATGTTATATGTGAAATTGAATTTAAGAGTTAAATTTTGCAAATTTCACATATCCGAAAAATAAATTGTTTATTTTTCGATTTGAAAATCATGAGATGTTTTTCAAACAAAATACATGTTTGCAAAATAATGAGTGGGAGAGGGTTGTATGACAATACGACCCACTAGTCTCCGCCGTTAGCGCAATACCGTGAGATCCAGAAAGGGGCTTTGTGGCGACATTGAATCGCCCTCCTAAAGGAGAGTGTCCTTGCCGGATCAATAACAAGGTTGGCTTCCTAGAGATAAGATTTCAGGATGTATTTCCGAATTGACTACCCAAAGGTAGCAATCCAGAGTTAAGTCTATGGGATCTAAAACGGTGGGTTACACTCATAAAATATAATCAAATTTGTTGGTTATATTTTGACTGAAAATAATGGTAGTTAATAAATAGGAAAATATGAGATATTTTGGCTATATTTATTAACTGAGAAGAGTCTCGGTCTTATTGGCATATAACTTGACTACCCAAAGGTACACTTTATATGTGGAAAATTATATTACCGTTGGCACCTAAAATTAAAACATGATTTATGTATTTTTCATGTGCATCATGCATCATATTTAATTGTGCCTAAATTAACATGCCTTAATGTTCATGCACATAAATTGATTAGATGAATATTCTATTTATTTCCAACAATATGTTGAATCCCATTATCACACTACTAGCGACTGAAAAATTAGACGGTGATAATTATGCTAAGTGGAAAAGTAACATGAACATACTATTGGTCTGCGAAGACTACAAATTCGTCCTAGCGGAGGAATGTCCTCCTGAACCCGCAGCTAATGCATCCAAAACTGCAAGGGAGCCTTTTGATCGCTGGATCAAGGCCAACAATAAAGCAAAGTGCTTTATGCTGGCCAGTATGAGCGATGTGCTTCGCAAGAAGCATGAGGAGATGGAGACTGCTTATGAGATAATGGAGTCTCTAGAAGCCATGTTCGGCGCTCCCTCTGAAAAGGCTCGTTTGGATGCCGTAAGGGCTTTCATGAACGACAAAATGAAGAAAGGTTCTTCAGTCAAGGCACATGTTTTGAACATGATTGATCACCTCCATGATGCGGAGCTCAATGGTGCCAGAATCGATGAAGCCACCCAAGTTGGAATCATCTTGGAAAGCCTGTCCCCTGACTTTCATGAGTTCGTAAACAGCTTTGTTATGAACAACAAAAAGTGCAATCTCATTGAACTCATGAATGACGTGCACAATTTCGAATCCACCAACAAAAGAAGGGGAGGAGAAGCAAATGTTGTAGTTGCAGGAAGTTCTAGTAAAAACAAAATAAAGAACCAGAACCAGGGAAAAGCAAAGAAGGGAAAGAACAAGACACATAAGAAAGCAAAGGGCCCCATCCAGAAACCCAAAGGAAAGTGTTTCGACTGTAATGGCGAAGGGCACTAGAAGAGAAACTATAACAAGTATCTCGATGTAATGACCGGGAAAATTTTAAGTCAAATTCGGACAGTCCGGTATTTGATCGTAATTTTTTCCAGAATAGAAAGTAGTAGAAATAATGATGTAATCGGGAAAGTGTTATGTAGAAACTTTATCTACGGGGAAAAATCACCCGAAAAGTGTAAAGTTATAATACGAATATTTTTACTGAGAAAATTCGTAAATATCAGTTGTGAATAGTGAAATATCGGTTAAAAGTTAGAAATTTTAACAGGTATATTTTAGTTATGAAAAACTAAAATATTTGGTAAATGACCAAATGACCAGTTAGAAAAAGAGTAGAAATATTAGAAGTAAGGAAAATGGCAAAAGTTCCTGAAACAGAATTTTCCCGAGTCAGTTAAAGCGGGAAAGTGGAAAAAAAAAACGAGTACCGCGAGGGTACGCGTTTTGGGCAATTTTGGATCGTTTAAAATGAGAATTTTAGAAAAAGAAATTGACTATTGAGATACCCAAGAGAAGTGAGTTGAATATGAGAAATTTGACCCAGGGTGCTCGGCAGTCCAGAAAAGCAGTATAGAACCTGTATTGGGTGTGAAATTATCGGTACCGGAAAGAGACTCGTTTTGAAAAATGGAAAGTTTGGTCTTGACAAGAAAAATGTGGGGAACACGGAACCACTTAAATTAAGTGTCAAACTTAATTAGAATTAGTAAAATTAAATTATAGGAAATAAAGTGATTTCTTTAATTTAATTTTAGAAAGTAATATTAGATATTATTAAAAATAATATTATAATATTCATTATTACATTAAAAGTGGCCTACGGAAGCACATTAGAACACAAAGTGTTCTATTTTCTAAAGAGTGGCCGACCAAGAAGAAAGAGAGAGAGAAAAGAGAGAAAGTCACGGGAAAATCAAGGAATCACCCGTTTTCGCCGAAATTTCTTCCGTTCAGTCCGGTGGAAATATAACCCGAGGCGTTCTAGCGGAGAATCTCAACTTTTCAAGGTAAGATTTCGGATTATTCATGAGAAACTACTTGCTTTTTTGTTTTTATGAATAGTAACTCATCTCGGAAAAAATCCGTAAAACTGAAAAACAAAACTGAGGTTTTGTCGGGGACTACGATAGGAGTCTAATATGTAAGTATTGAAACGATTGAACAAATTTTTTTGGATTTGCACTAAAAATCCGAAAATCCCTAGAAATGGAGGAAATGTGTTTTTGTTCAATTTATGTTGGAATCTGTGTTCAGGAATGTTAATCTTGACTCCAGGTACCGAAATCAGAAATAGAACGAGTTATTGAAAACTCGGGAAACGAGAAAAATTAAGGCGAAACTCTGCCGAAATTTCCTAAAATCTAGTTAGTAAGCAATGAGTTAGTAATCCGATTCTAGAGAATGGATAACAGTTTTAAAGCTCGGAAATGAATAGATTAAGATTCAGAAACCGAGATACACAAATATGTGTAAATTACCTCTTGAGCTAGAATTCGGCCTTAAGGGAAAAAAGTTCAGAAACGAGTTTGAAATTAGATTTAAGAATCTAAGTATGAAGAACTTCGATTTGGAATAGGAAGTTAATACCTATGTCCATGAAACATGTTTTGGCACGAGAGCCGAAGCAACAAGAAAGAACTTCCAACGAGCGGGAATCCCAGCGGATTACCGATAAGTATAGACATATATGTTTGTCTGGACTCGAGTAAGCTATAGTTAGACTTAGAACTATGAATTTACTTATGTTCCTAAGTCTATGTGATTAAATGTGATTGTACGTGTTTGGAGGGCTTAGTGCTCTAGATTGAAAAAGGGCGACATATGGTTACCCTTATGCACAGTTAATACTGACAGGTCGCCGGCCTCCGCAAGGGAGGAAACTCTCACAGAGTAGAGATTCCAACTAGACCAGACAGTAAGAAATGACTAGTAAAGTAAAAAGACTGACGGGTCGTCAGCCTCCGTAAGGGAGGGAAATCTCACAGAGTAGAGATTCTGACTAGACCAGCCAGTAAGAAATGACCAGTAAAGTAAAAGACTGACGGGTCGTCGGCCCCCGCAAGGGAGGAAAAATCTCAAAGAGTAGAGATTCTAACTAGACCAGACAGTAAGCAGGGGCCTAGGCCCACAGAAGTAAGAACTTAAAGATAGAAAGTAGTTTAAAACATGTTTCACACGAGCATATTTGCATCATAACTCTTAATGTAATTTCTATTAGTTTATGATGTATGCATGTTTATACTTGTTGAGCGTTAGCTCATCAGTTTACTCGTGTGTAGGTAACAAAGGTAAGCAGCCAGTCATATAGTGGTTTGCTTGATGGACATGCGGAGGCAAGGGTGGCAGAAATGTCATGGGTGCACGGGAGTGGTCTCCACTACACTCGCTTAGAAAACAATTTTCCACTGTAGATTAATGTAATATAGAATAATAGTATGTATGTTCAGTTCTAAGAAGAAGATATTACAACCATTGTCTTAGTAAAGAACAACGGACTGTAATAAGTTAAGACAAGTTTTCAGGAACTAGTATGATATCCGAATCCTTAAAGTAATAGCAAGATGTGTTATTAGTGTAACAACATAACATGTTAAGAACATGAGGGTTAAAGTAAAGAAAAAAAAAACAATTTACCTGCATATGAACGTAAATTAAAGAGACAATAGTCTAACAACGAATAATGAATTAGACTATAACTTAGCCCATTAGTAGTAGTATAAGGAACGGCGACCGCGCCGCGAGGGCGCCGGGACGCCACACTCGAGGAGCTGAAAAAGAAAAAGGAACAAGGTAAATCAGATTTACTAGTTCTTGAAACATGTTTAGTAGAGGGTGATACCTCAGCCTGGATAATTGATTCAGGAGCAACTAATCATGTTTGTGTCTCTTTGAAGAGTCTTAGTTCTTACACCGAGCTAGCCGATGAGGACTACACGATGAAAGTAGGCAATGGCGCAAGAGTTTCGGCAAAAGCAGTGGGAGAAGTTAGACTTCGATTTAGGGAAAATAAATTTTTAGTTTTGAACAATGTTTATTTTATTCCAGACATTCGTAGAAATTTGATTTCTGTGGTCAAATTATTTGAACAATTATTTAAAGTTTATTTTGATAATGAATTCATTCATATTTCTCGAAATGGTTTAAATATTTGTTCTTGACGTCTGGATGATGGTTTATATTGTATAAAACCAATACCTAACTCACTGCTTAACACTGAAATGTTCAGAGTTGCCGAACCTAAGAATAAAAAGCAAAAGATTTCTCACGATAACAATACATATATGTGGCATCTTAGGCTTGGTCATATTAACCTAAAAAGGATTGAACGACTGGTAAAGGATGGTCCTTTACGTGAACTAAAAGTTGGTGAGCTTCCAGTCTATGAATCCTGTTTGGAAGGTAAAATGACCAAGAGGCCTTTCACGACGAAAGGAGAAAGAGCTACAGAACCCCTTCAGTTGATACATTCAGATGTATGTGGACCGTTAAACGTCCAAGCTAGAGGAGGTTATGAATGTTACGTCACTTTTATTGACGGCTATTCGAGATATGGTTATGTTTACTTGATGCAGCGGAAATCAGAAACTTTTGGAAAGTTTAGAGAATTCTGAGCAGAAGTTGAAAAACAATTAGGTAAACCAATCAAGACACTTCGATCAGATCGAGGGGGTGAATACCTAGACCAAGAGTTCCGGGATTTCTTGATTGAAGAAGGTGTGGTATCCCAATTGACTGCACCTGGTACACCACAACAGAATGGTGTAGCCGAAAGGAGAAATCGGACTTTGCTTGACATGATGAGATCAATGTTTTGTGAAGGACTTCTCGAGCATCGCTGCACCGATGACTCGGTTGACGAGGAAGGAAGTCAGATTTGAATGGAACGCCGAATGTGAAAATTCTTTTTAGGAATTGAAGGTCAGACTGACAAGTGCACCAGTCTTGACTATTCCTGACAGTGAAGAACCATATGAGGTGTATACTGACGCCTCAGGGAGTAGGCTAGGTTATGTGTTGATGCAGGGTGGATGCATTGTAGCTTAAGCATCCCGACAACTAAAGCCACATGAACAGAATTACCCCACTCATTATTTAGAGCTGGCAGCAGTGATATTTGCTCTGAAGATATGGAGATGTTATCTTTATGGAGCAAAGTTTCAGGTCTTTTCTGACCATAAAAGTCTGAAGTACTTGTTTACTCAGAAAGACTTGAATCTCAGGCAAAGGAGATGGGTGGAGTACATGGAAGATTATGACTTCACTCTCCAGTATCATCCTGGAAAAGCTAATGTGGTGGCTGATGCCCTTAGCAGGAAGCCGACGGGGACCCTGACATCATTAGCTTTGGAAGATTGGAAAAGGATTGAAGTGGTGAGTGAGTACGATCTTCAGTTCTATGAAGATTATAACCAGTCTATGGTGTATAATCTGGTTTCTACACTGGATATTGTGCAACAGGTTAAGCAGAATCAATGACAGGGTCCACACCTCCAAGGAATTTGGATTCGGATCCAGAATGGAGAACAATTCGAGAACTGGAGAATCCGGGAGGATGGAGCCCTGTATTTCCGCAACCGCCTTGCTGTTCCTAAGATGGGTGAGGTAAAGAAGAAGATTCTGCAAGAGGCACACAAATCGAGGTAGGCTATTCATCCGGGGAGTACAAAGATGTACCAGGACCTGAAAAGACAGTACTGGTGAAGAGGCATGAAAAGAGACGTCCGTGAGTATGTCTCGGATTGTGTGACTTGCCTCCGGATTAAAGCTGAGCACCAGAAGCCAGCGGGAGAGTTGCAACCTCTTCCTGTCCCTGGATGGAAATGGGAGTACATCACCATGGATTTTCTGATGGGGCTACCGAGAACCGAGCTGAAGCACGATTCCATCTGGGTGGTGGTTGACAAGTTCACGAAGTCCGCGCACTTCATACCATTTCGTACAACGTATTCTCAGAAGATTCTGTCAGAATTGTACTTGGAGCACATTGTGAGGTTACATGGAGTGCCACTGTCTATCACGTCTGATCGTGACACCCGCTTCAATGCACGATATTGGAGGAGTTTCCAGGAAGCCATGGGAACATATTTGAATTTTAACACCGCATTTCATCCTCAGACGGATGGGCAATCTGAAAGAGTTATTCAGATTCTGGAGGATATGCTTCATGCTTGTATTCTGGAATTTGGTGGAAACTGGAAGAAATACCTGCATCTAGCTGAGTTTGCTTACAACAACAGCTATCAGGCCATCATTGGAATGGCACCGTTTGAAGCTCTATATGGTCGTCCTTGTAGGTCACCTGTGTGTTGGTTGGAACCAGAGGATCGACTGAGCATTGGACCAGAAGTCATTCAGGAGAATAATGAGAAGATAGCTGTGATTCGAGAACGTCTGTTGACAGCTCAAAGTCGTCAGAAAAGTTATGCTGACAGAAGGTGTAGGCCTTTGGAATTCCAAGAAGGTGACTTTGTTTTACTAAAGGTTTTCCCACGTAAGGGAGTTGTTTGGTTCGGTGTGAAAGGAAAACTCGCACCAAGGTATGTGGGACCAATCCTGATCGTGCAACGAGTCGGAGTGGTAGCGTACCGGTTGGCTTTACCGCCTGAGTTATCTCACGTGCATGATGTGTTTCATGTCTCCATGCTTCGGAAATGTCAACCTGAGCCAGAAGCAGTAGTGCAGTGGTTTGACGTTCCGATACAATATGGCACGTCATACGAGGAGGCACCAGTTCAGATTCTTGACCGAAAAATAAAGAATCTGCGTCACCGTGAGATTCCATTAGTGAAAGTATTATGGCAGCACCATGGAGTTGAGGAAGCAACATGGGAGCTTGAAACAACGATGCAGGAGCGGTATCCGCATCTGTTTACACTCTGAGGTAGGCTTTAATTTCGGGGATGAAATTGCCTAAGGGGGGGTGGAGCTGTAACACCTTGAAGAATTAATTGAAATTAATTAAGGTAATTGAGATTATTAGTGTGCCTAATCTGATTTAATTAATTGAGTTTAAGTAATTCCAAGGTATTTAAATTATTTACAGTAATTTATTTTAATCCAGAAGTGTGTATGGGCGCATTTCTGGACTGTTATATTTTACACATGTCATTTTCTTTTATTTCTATTTTTCTTTTTCCTTTCTTTTCTTTCTTTCCTCTCTTTTCCTTTCCCTGTGCATCTCTCTCTCTCTCTCTATTTCTCTCTCTCTCTCTCTCTCTCTCTCTCTCTCTCTCCATTCTCGTGCTCTCTCTCTCTCTCGTTTCTGTCCCAAATCGAACGGGTTTTGAGCCAAAGAAAGGTTTCAAAGCATTTTCAATTTCAAGTGAAGGATTCGAGTTAAGCTTACTAGAAGAACCTCTCTTGAATCTCAAGTTTTTGAATTTAAAAACTTATTTTGGTTCAAACCGCATTTTGATGATTTTTGAGTAAAACTAGAGTAGAAATTGGAGATCTTGGGTTCTTTACACTTGTTTTAGGACCTAAAACCTGGATCTAGTGGTTTCCCTTTGAAATATTTGGATTTAGGACTAGATTTGCAGGTTTTTGGACTGATTTCCGTGAGTTTTCACAAACTGGTGTTCTCCACTGGTCGACCGCATCAAACTGGTGGACTGATTTCCGGAGGTGGGTTCTTTGGAACCCAAGTCAGAAGTGTGTATGTTTGTAGGATACCCCGATGGGACAAAGGGAGGTTTCTTTTATAGTCTTGATGATCAAAAGGTGTTTGTATCGACAAATGCCACATTTCTTGAGCATGACAATATGATATATTTTAAGCCCAGAAGTAAGATAGTATTAGAAGAGTTACTTTTCGAACGACAACCGACAAGAGTTTTTGGACCACTCAAAGAAAAGACCACAGTTCCTGATCAGACTCCTACGGCACCTCGTCGTAGTGGGAGGATAAGCAGGTTACCCGACCGTTATACCGGGGAAGCCCAAATCGTCACTGCTGATGACGGTAAGGAAGATCTATTGAGCTTTAGGGATGCGATGGATGATTCTGATAAGGAAGAATGGCAAGCAGCTATGAAACTCGAGATGGAGTCTATGCACTCTAACTCAGTCTGGCAACTTATAGATATACCCGAAGGGGTAAAACCCATTGGATGCAAGTGGATCTTCAAGAGAAAGAGAGGAGCGGATGGAAAAGTAGAGACTTATAAAGCAAGGCTAGTGGCTAAGGGTTATACCTGAAAGGAGGGAGTTGACTATGAGGAAACTTTCTCACCGGTAGCTATGTTTAAGTCCATCCGGATACTCCTGGCCATTGGAGCATATTTTAACTATGAGATATGGCAGATGGATGTCAAGAAAACTTTTTTGAATGGCTATTTCAGCCAGAGGGTTACATAGAGGAAGGCCAACAGCAGAAAGTCTGCAAACTACAGGCTTCTAGATCATAGAACATCAGGTTTGATGAGGCTGTAAAGTCTTATGGATTTGATCAAAACATTGATGAACCATGCGTCTACAAGTACAAGAAAGAAGAGAAAGTGGTTTTCTTAATCCTTTACGTCGATGACATCCTACTCGTTGGGAATGATGACAAATGTAAAGGAGTGGTTAGCCAACCAATTCCAAATGAAAGATTTAGGAGAGGCAAGCTATGTTCTTGGGATCAAGATTATTCGAGATCGCAAGAAAAAGATTTTGGCGTTATTACAAGCATCTTATATAGACAAAGTGTTATCTAGGTAATCGATGCAAAACTCCAAGAAAGGGAATTTGCCTTCTAGGCATGGTATTCATATTTCTAAGGAGCAATGTCCAAAGACCCCACAATAGGAAGAAGATATGAGACGGTATCCCTACGCTTCTGCTATGCAGTGGGAGTAGTCAGTCGCTATCAGTCTAACCCAAGATTGGATCATTGGGTTGCAGTAAAGTGTATTCTCAAGTATCTTAGGGGAACGAGAAACTATATGTTGGTATATTCTGGAGAAGATTTGTCTCTCACCGGATACACAGATTCCGACTTCCAATCAAATAGAGATAGTCGACAGTCGACATTGTTGGGAATAGTGTCCTGAAAGCATGAGATGTAAAAGGATATTTATTATTTATTTAATAAAATAGTTTATTCATCATTTTATGTGCATATATTTATGAATATTTTATGAATATCAAATAAAATTCATTGATTATTTATGTAACCTTAAACATAGTATATAAGTGTTATATACAAGAGGATAATGTTTAAGGATAATAATCAAAGTAATCGTTTTCATAATGAATTTAATTAAAGTTTGGAATCTTTAATTAAAACATTATTAATACATGTCATTCCCATTTAGAATGGAACGGTGTTATCCGCTTTGTTAATATGGCGAGATATTGAATGAGTGTATTTCGCATAATGAGATTATGTGGAACATGGACGCAGAACACAATATGAATTTCTAATAATTTCCGTTAAGCATAGAAATTCTAATTGAGTCTACCGATGGTCATATATAGAATGATCTTAATCCTGAGTTCTTAACAAACTCCTATTTATGGATTTATGTCTTTTGATTTACTCGGTACGGATTCCAAAACCCTGAATCCTATTCCTTGTATTTTGGAGACATAATGAAATAGGTAGCTGGGAATGTTATTATACGAGATGGAATCCATTCCTTATTGAGAGAGAAGCAGATAAATAATTCTCTTGAGTGTCGATTCGGTACTTGGATTAGTAAGAGCGCTCTGGTTCATGAATTTGTTTTATGAATCACTATCCATTAGAGAATCAATGGTACTCAAGGATAAAGATGTAATTAGAGAGGTTAACGGATTCTACCTGACTCTAATTATGAATTATTTATGGAGGATCGATCTATATGCAATGACTATATCAAATGGACACTTCACAGTTTAGAAGTAATTAATGTCTATAATTCCGAGAGTGCAATTCCAAGTTTATAGTGGAGTAACTATTGGAATTAATAGAATTAATTAATTAATTAAAGTGTTTAATTAATTATTAATTTTATTGGAGCTCATAATTATAGGTCCATTAGTCCCCGCGTCGTCCTTGTAATTCTACCAGACACAAAGGGCAAAATGGGAATTTTAGAATTACGAATTCTAAAATTAAATACTCAAGAATAATTAATTGAGAATTAATTATTATTTAAATAATGAGATTATTTAAATTTGAATTTGAACATATCTAGATTTATCCATTTAAACTTATTTGATAAGTTGTTCAATTTAGAATTCAAATTAATTTAAGTTTGACTTAAATTCGAATTTGAATATGAATTAAAATTGGACTACTAGATAATGGATAAAATATCTTCCTTCATTATCTTATTTAGGTGCCACACACCTAAGGGATAAGGGGAAGGGATTTTTTGTTCCAAATTCAAAATTGGAGATAAGGATTTGATCCTATTTTGAAGTTTGACTTCTTCTCTTTAAATATGAGATAAATGAAAAATTGTGAGACAATTTTTGAAACAACTTTCAGCCCTAGTTTCCCTAGTGTGGCCGAAATTTCTCATAGCTAAGAAGAGAGAAAATATTTTTCTCCAAAAAAATTCCACATCGTGCATGCGTTGGTGTTTGTGGAAATTCGAGTGTTTAAGAAACCGTTTTGTCTCACGTGTGCCCACACACACGTCTACGTGGAATCAAGGAATTGACGTGGAAGACTTTGGTGTTCTAAACACAAAAGCTTGGACCTAGGACTGTTCGTGGTCAAAGAAAATCAAGATATCATCCGAGTCGGCTACAAGGTATTTTTTCGGTTGATCCTTGAATCTTATAAATTAATGAGATTAATTTATTGGTGCATAAATTAATATAATCTATAGAGTATCTCAAAAGTTTTGTGAAAATTTTTGTTATACACGATCCGCCTTTCCGCTGTGTTTCCGCCGCCGAATTCGATTCGGCAACCAACAATTGGTATCAGGGCCATCTCCCACTTGTCCTAAAGCAGGTGTATCATGTCTCTAATCCCAAATCCGTCTAAGTGCCGATCAAAAACATTCAATGGCAATGTCTTGGTGAACGGGTCAGCAAGGTTGTCCTCTGACGCGATCTTCAGAACCGCTACATCGCCTCTATCCACAATGTCTCTGATCAGGTGATATTTCCTTTCTATATGTTTCGCACTCTTATGGCTTCTGGGTTCTTTTGAATTAGCCACCGCTCCACTTTGTTGTCACAAATGAGAGCTTAATTGGCCTATCCATATCCGGAACAACTTCCGGATCGATTAAGAACTTTCTGAGCCATGTAGCTTCTTTTGCGGCTTCACAAGCTGCAACATATTCAGCTTCCATGGTAGAGTCAGCAACACACTTTTGCTTTATACTTCTCCATACCACGGCTCCTCCATTAAGAGTGAACACAGATCCAGATGTCGACCGTCGACTATCTCTATCTGATTGGAAATCAGAATCTGTGTATCCGGTGAGAGACAGATCTTCTCCGGAATATACTAACATATAGTTTCTCGTTCTCCTAAGATACTTGAGAATACACTTCACTGCAACCCAATGATCTAATCCTGGGTTGGACTGGTAGCGACTGACTACTCCCATTGCATAGCAGATATCTGGTCTTGTACACAACATGGCATACATAAGGCTTCCCACGGCCGAAGCGTAGGGATACCTTCTCATATCTTCTTCCTGCTGCGGGGTCTTTGGACATTGCTCCTTAGAAAGATGAATACCATGCCTAGAAGGCAAATTCCCTTTCTTGGAGTTTTGCATCGAATACCTAGACAACACTTTGTCTATATAAGATGCTTGTGATAACACCAAAAGCTTTTTCTTGCGATCTTGAATAATCTTGATCCCAAGAACATAGCTTGCCTCTCCTAGATCTTTCATTTTGGAATGGATGGCTAACCACTCCTTTACATCCATCATCATTCCCACATCATTCCCTATGAGTAGGATGTCATCGACGTAAAGAATTAAGAAGACCACTTTCTTTTCTTTCTTGTACTTGTAGACGCATGGTTCATCAATGTTTTGATCAAATCCATAAGACTTTCTGACCTCATCAAACCTGATGTTCCATGATCTAGAAGTTCGCTTGGGTCCATAAATGGACCTTTGCGGTTTGAGACTTTCTGCTGTTGGCCTTCCACTATGTAACCCTCCGGGCTGATCCATATAGATGGTTTCATCAAGATAGCCATTCAGAAAAGCTGTCTTGACGTCCATCTGCCATATCTCATAGTCAAAATATGCTGCAATGGCCAGGAGTATCCGGATGGACTTAAGCATGGCTACCGGCGAGAAAGTTTCCTCATAGTCAACTCCCTCCTTTTGGGTATAACCCTTTGCCACTAGCCTTGCTTTAAAAGTCTCTACTTTTCCATCCGCTCCTCTCTTTCTCTTGAAGATCCACTTGCATCCAATGGGTTTTACCCCTTGGGTAGATCTACAAGTTGACCGAGTTAGAGTACATAGACTCCATCTCGAGTTTCATAGCAACTTGCCATTCTTCCTTATCGAATCATCCATCGCATCCTTAAAGGTCGATGGATCCTCCTTAAATCATCGCCAGTGACGATTTGGGCTTCCGGTATAACGGTCGGGTAACGTGCTTACCCTCCCACTACGACGAGGTGCATTTGGAGTCCGATTAGAAACTGTGGTCTTTTCTCCGAGTGGTCCAACAACTCTTGTCGATTGTGGTCCGATCTCATCGGAAAGTAACTCTTGTAATACTATCTTACTACGGGCTTAAAATCTATCATATAGTCATGCTCGAGAAAAGTGGCATTTGTCGATACAAACACCTTTTGATCTTGAGGACTATAAAAGAAACCTCCCTTTGTCCCATCGGGATATCCTACAAACATACATACTTCTGACTTGGGTTCCAACTTCCCAGTCTTTCCCTTCAGCACATGTGCTGGACACCCCCATATGCGCACGTGTCTCAAACTAGGTTTTCGACCGCACCACAACTCTAAGGGTGTCGTAGGTGCAGACTTAGATGGTACTCTATTCAGAATGTAAGCAGCTGTTTTTAGGGCATAACCCCAGAATGAGGTAGGCAATGATGAATAACTTAACATTGATCTCATCATGTCAAGCATAGTCCGATTTCTCCTTTCGGCCACACCATTCTACTGTGGTGTACCGGGTGCAGTCAATTTGGATACCACACCTTCTTCAATCAAGAAATCCCGGAACTCTTGGTCCAGGTATTCACCCCCTCGATCTGATCGAAGTGTCTTGATTGGTTTACCTAATTGTTTTTCAACTTCTGCTCGGAATTCTCTAAACTTTCCAAAAGTTTCGGATTTCCGTTGCATCAGGTAAACATAACCATATCTCGAATAGTCGTCAATAAAAGTGACATAATATTCGTAACCTCCTCTAGCTTGGACGTTTAACGGTCCACATACATCCGAATGTATCAACTGAAGGGGTTCCGTAGCTCTTTCTCCTTTTGCTGTAAAAGGTCTCTTGGTCATTTTACCTTCCAAACAAGATTCACAGACTGGAAGCTCGCCAACTTTTAGCTCACGCAAAGGACCATCCTTTACCAGTCTTTCAATCCTATTTAGGTTAATATGACCAAGCCTAAGATGCCACAGATATGTATTGTTATCGTGAGAAATCTTTTGCTTTTTATTCTACGTTCGGCAACTCTCTGAACATTTCAGTGTTAAGCAGTGAGTTAGGTATTGGTTTTATACAATATAAACCATCATCCAGACGTCCAGAACAAATATTTAAACCATTTCGAGAAATATGAACAAATTCATTATCAAAATAAACTTTAAATAATTGTTCAAATAATTTGGCCACAGAAATCAAATTTCTGCGAATGTCTGGAATAAAATAAACATTGTTCAAAACTAAAAATTTATTTTCCCTAAAACGAAGTCTAACTTCTCCCACTGCTTTTGCCGAAACTCTTGCGCCATTGCCTACTTTCATTGTGTAGTCCCCATCGGCTAGCTCAGTGTAAGAACTAAGACTCTGCAAAGAGAAACAAACATGATTAGTTGCTCCCGAATCAATTATCCAGGCTGAGGTATCACCCTCTACTAAACATGTTTCAAGAACTAGTAAATCTGATTTACCTTGTTCTTTTTTCTCATTCGCTTTTCCCTGGTTCTGGTTTTTCCTTTTGTTTTTACCAGAACTTCCTGCAACTACAACATTTGCTTCTCCTCCCCTTCTTTTGTTGGTGGATTCGAAGTTTTGCAGGTCATTCATGAGTTCAGTGAGATTGCACTTCTTTTTGTTCATAACAAAATTGTTCACGAACTCATGAAAGTCAGGGGACAGGCTTTCCAGGATGATGCCAACTTGGGTGGCTTCATCGATTTTGGCACCATTGAGCTCCGCATCGTGGAGGTGATCAATCATGTTCAGAACATGTGCCTTGACTGAAGAACCTTTCTTCATCTTGTCGTTCATGAAAGCCCTTACGGCATCCAAACGAGCCTTTTTCGGAAGGAGCGCGAACATGGCTTCTAGAGACTCCATTATCTCATAAGCGGTCTCCATCTCCTCATGCTTCTTTGCGGCTTAATATCGCTCATCTTGGCCAGCATAAAGCACTTTGCTTTATTGTTGGCCTTGATCCAGCGATCAAAAAGGCTCCCCTTGCGGTTTTGGATGCAGTTGCAGCGGGTTCAGGAGGACATTCCTCCACTAGGACAAACTTATAGTCTTCGCAGACCAATAGTATGTTCATGTTACTTTTCCACTTAGCATAATTATCACCATCTAATTTTTTCAGTCGCTAGTAGTGTGATAATGGGATTCGACATATTCTTTGGAAATAAATAGAATATTCATCTAATCAATTTATGTGCATGAATATCAAGGCATGTATTTAGGCACAATTAAATATGATGCATGATGCACATGAAAAATACATAAATCATGTTTTAATTTTAGGTGCCAACGATAATCCAATTTTCCACATATAAAGTGTACCTTTGGGTAGTCAAGTTATATGCCAATTAGACCGAGACTCTTCTCGGTTAATAAATATAGTCAAAATATCTCATATTTTCATATTTATTAATCATCAAGTTTTTCAAGGTCAAAATATAACCAACAGATTTGATTATATTTTATGAGTGTAACCCACCGTTTCGGATCCCATAGACTTAACTCCGGATTGCTACCTTTGGGTAGTCAATTCGGAAATACATCCTGAAATCTTATCTCTAGGAAGCCAACCTTGTTATTGATCCAGCAAGGACACTCTCCTTTGGGAGGGCGATTCAATGTCGCCGCAAAGCCCCTTTCCGGATCTCACGGTGTTGCGCTTAACAGCGGAGACTAGTGGGTCGTGATTGCCATACAACCCTCTCCCACTCATTATTTTGCAAATATGTATTTTATTTGAAAAACATCTCATGATTTTCAAATCGAAAAATAAACAATTTATTTTTTCGGATATGTGAAATCAAAAATTTAACTTTTAAATTCAATTTCACATGTAACATTATTTTGCAAATCAATTTTGCAACTTAAATCAATTTAATCATATTAAATCGATTTTTAGAAGATAGTTCTTATTTTATTTTATTTTTCTAAAACACTTTTATAATAAATAAAATAAATAATAACAATTGCGCGTGTATGCATGGCATGTTATAAAAACATATGAGTAGGCACATTATATTTACATGGCATGTTATATGCATGGACATATATAATATATAATTATCAACATAAAATATAAACATATGCAATCAACTATTGAGATGGATTTGACCGGGTCCCATGGAAAAATAAATTACAACTCAATCGAATCGAATAAATAAATAATTACAATAATTATATTCTTCCGTTACATCAACGGGACTTCGATTCTTGAATTCTTTATTCTTCGGCTTCATTCTTTGTCTCCGGGTTGGATTTCACCTTCCTTGGGATCCGGAACTTTTTCGGGCTCGTCGGCACGCTTTACGAGGGTTTTGGAAACCTTCGGGCCCATTCGGGATCAAATCCCGAATTTGGGCCGCCAGGCGCGCTGGGCCGCGGCCTGGCCACGCGCTGGGGCGCGGCCTGGCCGCGCGCTGGGGCGCGGCCTGGACGCGCCTGGGCCGCGTCCTGGCCGCGCCTGGGCCGCGTCCGGGACGCGCCTGGGCCGCGTCCTGGCCGCGCCTGGGCCGCGTCCGGGACGCGTCTCGGCCGCGATTTCCAGAATTTTTCTGGGCAGTTTCTGGGCTTCTTTGAAGGCTTCAAATATGATCTTCAAGGCCTCCTTCTTGATTCAAAATCTTAAACCCTAATTCTACCCAAATCCTAGAATTACAATAATTCTAATCCCGAATTAAATTACAATTAATTTTATTAACGAATGAATATAACCGATCCATGGAACCATATAATTAACGACCAAATCCATCATCCATACATTCATCATCATGAATAAAAATAAACATCCATAAATGCAAGTGCCTACTCATCACATACATACATATTCAATTATCAAATAATCGAAGCATAAATTAATATCGTCTATAGACCGCTCGATACCAATTGTTGGTTGCCGAATCGAATTCGGCGGCAGAAACGCAGCGGAAAGGCGGATCGTGTATAACAAAAATTTTCACAAAACTTTTGAGATACTCTATAGATTATATTAATTTATGCACCAATAAATTAATCTCATTAATTTATAAGATTCAAGGATCAACCGAAAAAATACCTTATAGCCGACTCGGATGATATCTTGATTTTCTTTGACCACGAACAGTCCTAGGTCCAAGCTTTTGTGTTTAGAACACCAAAGTCTTCCACGTCAATTCCTTGATACCACGTAGACGTGTGTGTGGGCACACGTGAGACAAAACGGTTTCTTAAACACTCGAATTTCCACAAACACCAACGCATGCACGATGTGGAATTTTTTTGGAGAAAAATATTTTCTCTCTTCTTAGCTATGAGAAATTTCGGCCACACTAGGGAAACTAGGGCTGAAAGTTGTTTCAAAAATTGTCTCACAATTTTTCATTTATCTCATATTTAAAGAGAAGAAGTCAAACTTCAAAATAGGATCAAATCCTTATCTCCAATTTTGAATTTGGAACAAAAAAATCCTTCCCTTATCCCTTGGGTGTGTGGCACCTAAATAAGATAATGAAGGAAGATATTTTATCCATTATCCAGTAGTCAATTTTAATTCATATTCAAATTGAATTTAAGTCAAACTTAAATTAATTTGAATTCTAAATTGAACAACTTATCAAATAAGTTTAAATGGATAAATCTAGATATGTTCAAATTCAAATTTAAATAATCTCATTATTTAAATAATAATTAATTCTCAATTAATTATTCTTGAGTATTTAATTTTAGAATTCCGTAATTCTAAAATTCCCATTTTACCCTTTATTATGCGGTAGAATTACAAGGACGGCGGCGGGGACTAATGGACCTATAATTACGAGCTCAATAAAATTAATAATTAATTAAACACTTTAATTAATTAATTAATTCTATTAATTCAATAGTTACTCCACTATAAACTTGGAATTGCACTCTCGGAATTATAGACATTAATTACTTCTAAGCGTGAAGTGTCCATTTGATATAGTCATTGCATATAGATCGATCCTCCATAAATAATTCATAATTAGAGTCGGGTAGAATCCGTTAACCTCTCTAATTACATCTTTATCCTTGAGTACCATTGATTCTCTAATGGATAGTGATTCATAAAACAAATTCATGAACCGGGCGCTCTTACTAATCCAAGTACCGAATCAACACTCAAGAGAATTATTTATCTGCTTCTCTCTCAAGAAGGAATGGATTCCATCTCGTATAATAACATTCCCGACTACCTATTTCATTATGTCTCCAAAATACAAGGAATAGGATTCGGGGTTTTGGAATCCGTGCCGAGTAAATCAAAAGACATAAATCCATAAATAGGAGTTTGTTAAGAACTCGGGATTAAGATCATTCTATATATGACCATCGGTAGACTCAATTAAATTTCTATGTACTTGAAATTATTAGAAATTCATATTGTATCTGCGTCCATATTCCACATAATCTCATTATCACGAAATACACTCATTCAATATCTCGCCATATTAACGGTCACGGATAACACCGTTCCATTCTAAATGGGAATGACATGTATTAATAATGTTTTAATTAAAGATTCCAAACTTTAATTAAATTCATTATGAAACGATTACTTTTGATTATTATCCTTAAACATTATCCTCTTGTATATAACACTTATATACTATGTTTAAGGTTACATAAATAATCAAGGAATTTTATTTGATATTCATAAAATATTCATAAATATATGCACATAAAATGATGAATAAACTATTTTATTAAATAAATAATAAATATCCTTTTACATCTCATGCTTTCAGGACACTATTCCCAACAGACATCTGGATCTATGTTCAATCTTAATGGAGGAGCCGTGGTATTGAGAAGTGTAAAGTAAAAGTGTGTTGCTGACTCTACCATGGAAGCTGAATATGTTGCAGCTTGTGAAGCCACAAAAGAAGCTACATGGCTCAGGAAGTTCTTAACTGATCTAAAGGTTGTTCCAGATATGGATAAGCCAATTAAGCTTTACTGTGACAACAGTGGAGCGGTGGCTAATTCAAAGGAACCTAGAAGCCATAAGAGTACGAAACATATAGAAAGGAAATATCACCTGATCAGAGACATTGTGGATAGAGGTGATGTAGCGGTTCTGAAGATCGCGTCAGAGGACAACCTTGCTGACCCGATCACCAAGACATTGCCATTGAATGTATTTCATCGGCACCTAGATGGATTTGGGATTAGAGACATGACACACCTGCTTTACGACAAGTAGGAGATTGTTGGGAATAGTGTCCTAGAAGCATGACATGTAAAAGGATATTTATTATTTATTTAATAAAAGAGTTTATTCATCATTTTATGTACATATATTTATGAATATTTTATGAATATCAAATAAAATTCCTTGATTATTTATGTAACCTTAAACATGGTATATAAGTGTTGTATACGAGAGGATAATGTTTAAGGATAATAATCAAAAGTAATTGTTCATAATGAATTTAATTAATGTTCGAAATCTTTAATTAAAACATTATTAATACATGTCATTCTCATTTAGAATGGAATGGTGTTATCCGCACTGTTAATATGGCGAGATATTGAATGAGTGTATTTCGCATAATGAGATTATGTGGAACATGGACGCAGACACAATATGAATTTCTAATAATTTCCGTTAAGCATAGAAATTCTAATTGAGTCTACCGATGGTCATATATAGGATGATCTTAATCCTGAGTTCTTAACAAACTCCTATTTATGGATTTATGTCTTTTAATTTACTCGGTACGGATTCCGAGACCTTGAATCCTATTCCATGTATTTTGGAGACATAATGAAATTGGTAGCTAGGAATGTTATTATATGAGATGGAATCCATTCCTTCTTGAGAAAGACGCAGATAAATAATTCTCTTGAGTGTTGATTCGGTACTTGGATTAGTAAGAGCGCTCTGGTTCATGAATGTGTTTTATGAATCAATATCCATTAGAGAATCAATGGTACTCAAGGATAAAGATGTAATTAGAGAGGTTAAGGGATTCTACCTGACTCTAATTATGAAGTGTTTAATTAATTATTAATTTTATTGGAGCTTGGGATTATAGGTCCATTAGTCCCCGCGTCGTCCTTGTAATTCTACCAGACACAAAGGGCAAAATGGGAATTTTAGAATTACGGAATTCTAAAATTAAATACTCGAAGAATAATTAATTGAGAATTAATTATTATTTAAATAATGAGATTATTTAAATTTGAATTTGAACATATCTAGATTTATCCATTTAAACTTATTTGATAAGTTGTTCAATTTAGAATTCAAATTAATTTAAGTTTGACTTAAGTTCGAATTTGAATCTGAATTAAAATTGAACTACTGGATAAAGGATAAAATCTCTTCTTTCCCTATCTGATATAGGCGCCACACAAAGGGATAAAGCCCTAGAGGGTGGTTGGCCACTAAAGGATAAGGGAAAGGAATTTTTTGTTCCAAATTCAAAATTGGAGATAAGGATTTGATTCTATTTTGAAGTTTGACTTCTGCTCTTTAAATATGAGAATGATAGAAAATTGTAGACACAATTTTTGAAAACATTATTCAGCCCTAAAATCAGTTGGTGGCCGAAATTCTCATATTGGAAAATAGAGAGCAAAATTTTTCTCCAAAAATTCCACATCGTGCATGCGTTGGTGTTTGTGGAAATTCGGGTGTTTAAGAAACCTGTTTTGTCTCACGTGCGCCCACACACACGTCTACGTAGAATCAAGGAATCGATGTGGAAGACTTTGGTATTCTAAACACAAAGCTTGGAGCAAGAACTGTTCGTGGTCAAAGAATTCAAGTTACCATCCGAGTCGGCTTCTAGGTATTTTTCGGTTGATCCTTGAATTATATAAATTAATGTGATTAATTTATTCATGCATAAATTAATATAATCTATAGAGTATCTCAAAATTTTTATGAAAATATTTGTTATACACAATCCTCTGTTCCCCACGCTTCCGCCGCCGAATTCGATTCGACAACCAACAATTAGATGAAAAACTGCTTGCGACTGAAAAACTGGATGATGATAACTACGCTAAGTGGAAAAGTAACATGAACATACTAGTAGCCGCTTCCGCCGAATTTTTGTTTTAAATGCGTTAACTACGGGTTCTTGAGGACATTCCTCTACTAGGATGAATTTATAGTTGTCGCAGACTACTAGTATGTTCATGTTACTTTTCCACTTAGCGTAGTTATCATCATCCAGTTTTTCAGTCGCAAGTAGTATGATTATAGGATTCGACATATTGCTAGAAATAAATAGAATATTTATCTAATCAATTTATGTGCATGAATATCAAGGCATGTGAATTTTAGGTGCCAACGATAATCTAATTTTCCACAAATAAAGTGTGCCTTTGGGTAGTCAAATTATATGCAAATTAAACCGAGACTCTTCTCAGTTAATAAATATAGTTAAAATATCTCATATTTTCGTATTTATTAACTACCGTTATTTTGGTCAAAATATAATCAACAATTTTGATTATTTTTTTTATGAGTGTAACCCATCATTTCAGATCCCATAGACTTAACTCCGAATTGCTACTTTTGAGTAGTAAATTCAGAAATGCATCCTGAAATCCTATCTCTAGGAAGCCAACCTTGTTACTGATTCGGCAAGAACATTCTCCTTCGGTAGGGCGTATCAATGTCGTAGCAAAGCCCCTCTCCGGATCTCACAGTGTTGCACTAACAGTGGAGCCCCCCTCCCACTTATTATTTTGCTAATATGTATTATATTTGAAAATCATCTCATGTTTTTTAAATCCCGATAAATAAATAATTTATTTTTCAGATATGTGAAATTCTAAAATTTAACTCTTAAATTCAATTTCACATATAACATTATTTTGCAACTTAAATCAATTTAATCATATTAAATCGATTTTAGCGCATGGTTCTTATTTTATTTTATTGTTTCAAAACTCTTTAAAATAAATAAATAAATAATAATAAATATGCATGTATGAATGGCATGTTATAAAACATATGAGTAGGCACACGATATCTATATGGCATGTTATATGCATGGACATATATTATACAATCATCCAAATAAATATAATTATAAAATATGCAATCGGCTATTGAGATGGATTTGACCAGGTCCCATGGAAACTATAAATTACAACCAAATTGAATAAATAAATAATTACAAAAATTATTTTCTTCTGTTACATCAACGAGTCTTCGATTATTGAATTCTTCATTCTTTAGCTTCGTTCTTCGTCTTCAAGTCGGATTCCACTTCCTTCAGGGTTCAAAACTCTTCTGGGCCCTTCGGCATGCAAAATGAGGGTTTCAAAAACTATCGGTCTCGATCGGAGTCCACCGGCCATGCTGGTGCGCACTGCAGAGGGCCGCACGCTCTGCCCTGGGCGTGCGCGGGGCAGTGTGCTGGGGCAGTCTAGGCAGTTTTCTGGCTAGGTGTCCGAAGCAGCATAGGGTGATTTTTCGGGCTTCCTTAGACTCAAAATCAAAACCCTAATCTACCTAAACCCTATAATTACAATAATTCTAATCCCGAATAAAATTATAAATAATTTAATTTGAACGAATTTAATGCGATCCATGGAACCATATAATTAACGACCAAATCCATCATCCATACATTCATACACATAAATTAAATATAAACATCCATAAATGCAAGTGCCTACCAATCACATACATACATAATTAAATATCACATATTTATTATATTAATATTGATTATCACATAATTGGAGCATAAATTAGTATCGTCTATAAACGCTCTGATACCAATCATTGGTTTCCGAATTGAATTCGGATGCGGAAGCGTGAGGGTAGCAGATCGTGTATAACAAAAATTTTTATAAAACCTTTGAGATACTTTATAGATTATATTAATTTATGCACAAATAAATTAATCACATTAATTTGTTTATTAAGAACTCAATTAGGAATTATACTTGGCGGTCGATTAGAATGATAACTTATGTTCTTTGACCAGGAAAATCCTTGCTCCAAAGCCTTCTATTTAGAAAACTAATGTCTTCCAGGTCAATTCTTAGAATCCATGAAGACGTGTGTGTGGGCACAACTGAGACAAAATGGGTTAGAATAAACACTCAAATTTTCACAAACACCAACGCGTGCACGATGTGAAATTTTTGGAGAAAATTTTTTTCTTCCCACACTAAGAGAATTTTGGCCACACTAAAAATAATAGGGTAAACATTCTGTCACACAATTTTCTATCATTCTCTTATTTATAGTGTAGAATAGAAACTTCTAGAAGGAATCCAATCTCTATCTCCAAGATAAAGCTTGTTAATTATCTCCTATTTGAATTTAGAATAAAAACTCCTCTTGTATTTTATCTATTATGGCCGGCCACCTATAGAGGATTTAATCCTTGTGTGGCACCAAATACAGATAGGGAAGGAAGAGAAAATCATCATTTATCCTATAGTCTAATTTTGACACAAATTCAAATTCCAATTTAAGTCAAACTTAAATTAATCTGAATTCTATATGGAACAACTTATCAAATAAGTTTAAATAGATAAGTCTAGATGTGTTCAAATTTAAACTTAAATAGTCTCATTATTTAAATAACAATTAGTTCTCCATTAATTATTTCGAATGTTTAATTTTAGAATTCTGTAATTCTAAAATTCTCATTTTGCCCTTTGTGTCTGGTAGAACTACTAGGACAATGTGGGGACTTACCTATAATCTAGAGCTCTAATAAAATTAATAATTAATTAAACACATTAATTAATTAATTAATTCTATCAATTCCAATAGTTACTCCACTATAAACTTGGAATTGCACTCTCAAAATTATAGACATAAATTACTTCTATACTGTGAAGTGTCTATTTTATGTAGTCATTGCATATAGATCAATCCTCCATAAATAATTCATAATTAGAGTTAGGTAAAATCTGTTAACCTCTCTAATTATATCTTCATCCTTGACTAACATTGATTCTCTAATGGATAGTGATTCATAAAACACATTCATGAGCCAGAGCGCTCTAACTAATCCAAGTACTGAATTAACTCAAGAGAATTATTTATATGCTTCTTTCTCAAGAAGAAATGGATTTCATCTTGTATAATAACATTCTCGGCTACCTACTTCATCATGTCTCCAAAATACAAAGAATATGATTCAGGGTCTCAAAATTCATACCGAGTAAATCAAAAGACTCAAATCTATAAATAGGAGTTTGTTAATAACTCAGGATTAAGATCATTCTATATATGACCGTCAATAGACTCAATTAGAATTTCTATACTTAACGGAAATTATTAAAAATTCATATTGTGTATGTGTCTCTGTTCCACATAATCTCATTATGCGTAATACACTCATTCAATATTATATTAATTCTTAGAGCTGAGCTCAAGAACTAGATATGAAGGGTAAGGATTCTCTAATATTTGCTAGATTAGCTGAAATATGTTTATTTCCTACATGAACTACTAAATTATTATGTGACATGCACACCGTTGATGAAATTCCCCCCCCCCCCCTCAAAACGCTGGTTTCAAAATATGTTTAAACATGTTAATTACAGCAGTGTTAGCTGACGCATTATCAAAAGTAATAGTTAAAACTTTATCTTTTATCCCAATAAAACGCAAAAATTTATATTACTGTACTAAAAATAGCTGATGCATTATAAGGATATGGAGATAAACGAAAACATATTATTCTTTTTTGTAAAACCCATTCATCATTAACTTAATACGCCGTGACGCATAAATATCTAGTTTTATTGCACCCCTCCCATAGATCAGAAGTGCAAGATACAGGAGCATTAAAAGTCCTAAAATTATCAACAAAAGATTGTCTCATTGTATAAAACACTTTCATGCAATCAGAACGAGTTGTGTTTCTTCTTACCCATTTAAATTGTGGGCAGAAGGCATAAATTCTTCGAACGAAGCATCATATGCAAAAGAAAGAGGTAATTCGACACCAGCTAGAAATTTAGCTAGTACCTCATGAGCACGTTGTACATCGTATGTGAAATTTTACAACCCTTGTGATGCGAGTGATAGTGTTTGTTAGCGGGAGTCCACACTCCTACCTTGGTGCAACGGTAGACATACTTTCTAATGTCTATCCAGATAACCAATTCCCCCACACTTTTTATTATAAAAATGTTTTCTACAATACCTACATACCGCACGAATTTCCATTTCACCTATTTTTAGATTTGGTCAGGGCTCCTCTGTGAAACGCATCCATGCAGGAGAAGTTCACAATCTTTTTACCATGGTGTGTTCTCTAACTTCCTCATTGTGCACTGAAGCATTATCAACTGGAGCATTTTCTAGTTCAGTGGGAGTGGGGTTGGGAGGTTTTATTTTATCCTCGAAAAATGATTCATCACCAAACTCAGGAAGAGCAGTGAAATTAGAGAAGTTTGATGACACCATTTTCTGAAAATTGATTGAACTTAACTTTGTAAATGAAAGAGCAAGAAAATGAGTGATCGCAAGAAAAAAGCCTAGAATCAAAATCAAAGAGACAAGTGAGAGATAGAATGAGAGTGAGATAGGAAGTTGAGAGTGAAATTTTTGTGTGAGATTTAGGGTGGAATTAAGGGGTATTTATGGGGAATTTTTGGGGCTTTTTCAAATTGTGACCTTTGGGCCCTTCGCGGGCCCAATAGTCACAATCAGAATGGGTTGGGCCTTTTCGCGGGCCTGGGCCGGGCCGAACAAGGGCCAAATCCGAGCTTAGGTTGAATTGAGGTTGGGCCGGGCCACGGGCCTTCATGGGCTTGGGCAACAAGTTGAGAAGTTGAGGCTCAATCCTAGCCCATCGAACGTACCGGGCCGCACGGCCCGTAACAGTACCGTACCGGGCCATACTAATCTGACACTGTTATGGGCTAGGCCAGGACACCCATGGACGGCCCGGCCCATTTGACACCACTAGACAATATAAGTGCAAAATAACGTGTCTATGATAAAATATTATGTGATTAAACAAACAAAAACCTAATAGTAATAGATTTGGCAGTTTTTTATTAACCCTACCCAAAAAGAAATCAATGAAATTTCCCAAAAGAAGGATTGAAAAAGACACCGCCCGACCAATATGGCCGTAGGCTAAGAAGAAAGAGAGCACATCTTTTTAGGAAAAGTAAGGCACTCGAATTGGATTCCCATTTGGGTCAAGATTATTAGGACCTTGTGTTTGATTTGATATCATACTCATCTAATAAGTGGGAAAGTACAGCAAAAACATATTTACTTTGTTATAGTTTGTGAAAGAAAATTACATTATTAGACAAGCTTAGGACCACTTCTTTTTCTTTTCCGTTAACTTTTAGATTGGGATTGTGTTCATAGCTGGCAACACAAGAAGTCGAAAAGACCAGTGATGTCCATGGATTTGGGCTATGCTAAGACTGAACCTAGGGACAATTTGGACCTTCTCAGATTAATAAATAAAGAAGGTTGAGACATTGGTCAAATAATTTCGGTGCAGACACTGATAAAACAAAGAATTATTCGACATTTTTACTAGCAAAGGCACCAATCATGCATGATGAGTTACATATAAATAATAAAGCAAGGATTGAGATTAGGTAGAGATTAGTAAAGTGATTGAAGAAAAGGGACCCTTTTCATTTTTTTCTTTTATATATTATCCTATGCACCCTTTCATATTACTGTTTTTGTTTTGCTTGAACAAACAGACGCAAAAAGCAAAAGCAAAATGGTGATGGATGCGAGATTGGGTAATTAATAGGATAATTACAAAAATCTTCTCTTTTTTATTATTATTATTTTTTTTTACAAACAGCTTATTGTTTCTAAAAATTACAATTTAATAACATGGTTTAATATTCTTTGTAAATTCTTCCTCTATCAATGAGAATTGAAATAATGGCACAATAGAAATATCACTATTCCAATTCAAATCACATGCCTAATTTCAGTGTCTCAAATTATGTCTAAGCAATCAATTTACGTCGTTTAAAAAATTTGAAATATCTTTTAACAACCTTTTCTATGTTTTAATATTTAGATGTATTAAATAATATGTCATAATACGATTGGTTAGATACTAATTGAGATACTAAAAATTAAACATGTGATTTGGATCCTCCAAATTTAAGAGATTTCCGAACAGATATTAATATCGTGGAAAATATAAGGAAAACTTTAGAAAATTATGCATATTTGCTCTCAAACAGTATTTCCTAGTGATTTTTTTGGATGTGATAAACATTTTAATAAATGAATCAATTAAATATAAACAAATTATTTTGCTTGACAATTTTTATACATATAGATAGAAGTCTCTAAATAGTTAATATTGGCTTCATGATATGTAGTTTCAATAGTACTTAATATAATTGTGAATGGGAATGTGCCACATATAAATTTGTTGATCTCTACATATTGTGTATCCATGAATGAAAAATTATAAATTATCTCAATCGTTCAGTTGAGATCATTATAGTAGATAAGGATAATTGAAGATTTCATGACAATCCACATCAGCAAAAAAAGAAACTGCCCTTCGAGATTTTTTGTATGGTCTTGTGGTGCATTTGAATCATCATTACCTTAATGACAGATAAAGATTTATAAGTTTTAACATATCTATAAACTAAGAGAATAAGCATTACCATAATGATAATGTAAGTATGATAATGATACGAGTTAAATGAATTTACGTGTAACTATTTTACTTTTATAACAATGACATGTTAAATATTGATATTTCATTATGAAAATAAACATATCATTACCACATATCATTATATGGTTATGCCGTGTTTGATATGAAGAAAAAAAAAATACTATAAAAATGAATGTGTTGTACAAAAGAAATTTACTGTTTCATTCTGACAAATAAATAATTATGAGCGCGAATGAACTAAAGGGTTGAATTATGATATTTTACGAATTCATTAGAAACAAATCAAAGTTATCCGAAATAATTAATTGAAACTCTTTTCATTATATTTACATCTTCATTATGATCATGAAAACAGAATTGTAAAATGTTAGAAACACGAGGCACAAGTGATCAAGTCTTGAAAAAGTTCATTACCAGATATATTGAAATATTTAGAATAATGAAGCTATAGAAAATGAGCGAGTAAAATGACAACTTGTTGATAACAACATGTCCAACAAAAAATTACCTCTTCATCAGAATAACGACCAAAGAACTATAATAACGTCAATATATATATATATATATATATATATATATTATAGTAATTTGAAAAACATCGTTATTAATAAGAAGGCGTCATCAACAAAAATAGGGTTTTTTTGACACTTTGAATGGGAATCTAATATTGCATAAAACATAATCAAAACTAATGTTTTAGAGATGCAACAATTATGTTTATCTTCAATTGTTTAATAATGAATTTATCCCATTGATAAATCACCTTTCATATGATTGTACACGTGTTCACAATCATTAGAGAAAATTGTTAAACTTACTCTTACAGTGTATAAATTTAAAATTTTACCTCTTACTCTTAATTAATATCTTTTTAATTAATATAATTATCTCACTAAAAAACATATTAATCAAAGTAAAGGATAAAAATCTAAATCTATACACTCTAAGAAATATTTGTTTCTTTTTCCCCGAGCATTATTCTCAATGTCATTTACATTTATCGCTAGTAGGGATAAAATGGAAGAAAAATGAGGCAACACGTGATGCAATTCTCAACTTGGACTCAATCGAAAAAAAAAAAAAAGGTTCAAACAGATGAAATGATGAAATGAGAAAGCTAATGCAAAATAACTTTTAAACGGGAATCACCCAGGAAAATGCATAGCACTAACACTTCATGGAAAACAAAGAGCCAAAGTCAAAAATAAAGCTACGAAAGTCAACATGTAAATCAGAAACATATTACACAATATTAATTGGAGTGAAAAAAAAAAGTCAACATGTAATATATTATCAGAAAAAAATCAGTCATTAAACAAACAATAACCATATAAAAAAATGCCCACAATAAATAATAAGAACATATTCGACATTACATTTTCCTTATTGTTAAGTAGACATTTTTATAATATTATATATAAGCAGACATTTTTAGATTCAAAACTTGCACATTTTATGTAATTATTTCTTGATCGTAGCTTAATGCTTATTTGACTATTGAAATTCCTGAGACTACCATAATTAAAACCCATTACTTAAATTTAAGGTGCAAAAAAGGACAATTTCAACTATGAAGTTGATTTTACTCTATTATCTAAAAAAAAAAAAAAAAAAGAAGAACAACAACAACAACTATGTTCACCAAGCTGCTGCTTTGAGATTTTTCAAATCTTAAATCAGACAATCATGTCAAAAGTCAAACGTTAAATCTAGAACCTAGGAATGGGGGTGACACACCTGAAAACACGGGATAAAACGTGGCATTTCAATAAAATAAAAAATACAGTGGAGATATAGATACTTAACGCCTTCTAATTTACACTAGGTGTTTCTCAAACACGTTTCTGCTGCCAGCATATTCAGGCAAAACTCAGAAGACATTCAATCTAGATCTTCAAAATAAATACAAAAATAAAATCTTGTTTAATCTAGCCAAATTAATAAATATAAACACTAGTTTTATTCTTATAAAATGTTGAGGAATGAACAGGTAGGTTATGCTAATGTTGAACAATAATGAAAAGTACACAATATATTATTGAAAAATGAGTAGGAAGTGAATTTCAATGTCAAGCGTTTGGAAGACAACAAAGGTTTCATTCATATATGACTTGATTGTGCGTGTAAGATAATCTGCTTTACAATGGTATGCATTCAAGTAAAATTATAACCGTTTGGACGAAAATGATTACGAAGGTCGAAACAAGCTCAAACATCCAAATGTACAGCAGAGTCGAGCCTAACACGATTTAGCCGAACAGTTCCAAGAATGTACTCCGGCAATTCTTCCTCTTCCTTTGCCTGCAAGCAGCAAAAATTAACATCTTGCTTCAGTTTGCAGGCATCACTGTTAGAGACTCAAACTTAAAAGTATTTGAGTAAGCGATCAACCACACAAGAGCTTGAAGATACTCCTAACGTGTTAAAAAGTTCTAGCATCTACCAACTACTATCGACCTAAGCTATAATTCGAGTTTATTATTAACTACAACTAACAACAACTAAAGACTAGAACTTAAACAATATCACCACTTCTGGTAATGAATTCACATGTTAACTTTAGGACGCACAAAAGACTCAAGAACCGGTTGAAAAACCAACAATGACATCACCACAAGTGAAAATTACCCTCTTTTCTTTTTCTTTGTTTTTTTGTTTTTTTTTTGTTTTTTTTTTTGTTTTTTTTTTTGTTTTTCCAGAAAACCTGAATTCCAATGTCAAAATCAATCTAGATCAACTACTAGGCTTGTGACATATCCCAGAACAAGGCCAATAACACTCCTTGCCACTGATGATGATCCAATGTCAACATCAATCTGCATTACAGATAACAAGGCCAATAACAATCCAGACATTTAATGCTTAATTTGCCACTTTCATAGTAGATCACCAAAAATGCATGTGAATGTTGTTTTGATAATAGGCAAAGCTAATGCTGCATAGTCCTAGTATTGAATAAAATGGTCCTTACATAAAAGTCCAGCAAGATTTAGGGCCCGTTTGTTTTATGCGTTTAAACCCATGGTTTTGATTCCGCTACAATGTTTTTCTCTCACAAAAAATTTAAATTTCAAATACAAGAATCAAGAATCACTTATTTGAACGCATGAATCAAACGGGCTCTTAGGATTTTAACCAACAACCAAAGGTCAGAAAACTATAAGAAATGACTGTAATCTAAGTACAAACATGCTGAGACATCACACGCCACCCAAGGCAAACATCAGTATCACACTTGCGACCAAGATGACAAAGAAAGTTCATTATTAAGAGTTGAGAATTTTGTGTGCTTGAAGCAACCTATTTGTATGGAAGAAAATAAAATATGATGGGCATCCTAGACCTCCATTACGTTTCACCTATGCCAGGAAAAGGCCTAAAGGTGGTCGAACTGATGTGGCAGTTAGAGGTGATGTGGAGGCTGGTGAGGTGGAGTCTGTTAGAGGGAAAAGGGGTGCTGATATGGAAGTAGTGCAGGGAGTTGGGGGGCTGGCTGCTGTGGGAAGTGCGTAACGACTCGGATCCCGATAGGAGCCTTGGAAGAAGAGAGGGCGAGAGGAAAACGGTTAGTTAGAGAATAGAGAATAAAACCAGAGGGAGGGGATCATAGAGGCAGGAATCAACTTCTCTGTAATTGTCATAAACGAGCTCTAGGCTCGAGGGAGTGCAAGGGGTCACTCGAACACCCCCATATCTTTCTATAATTCCTTGGATAATTGAAGTCTTAATCAATTCAATCCAATTGCTTTCTTTCCAATTTCTCACTTTTTGTTTGAATTCTCAAATTCTGAACCTAAGTCTTAACAAAGTGGTATCAGAGCAAGTCTTGGGATGGTACCGGCTAAGAGATTGGACGAGAAAGCGGAAGGAGTTCACGAAGAGATCCAACGCGATCTAGAGGCGTTCAAGGGAGAACTTCAGGAGACGTTTTGCGAGGATTTACAGAAGATTCCCAAGCTGGAGAGGAATACGGAACTGATGATTTGAAAATACGACAGTGTGAAGGTTCTACACCGGGACCCTCGGCGTCGGTCACGGAGCTCCCTTCGGTCCCAATAGCGGCATCGGGAGGAGTGAATGGGAAGGGCGGCGGGCCATTCAACGACGTTAACCGTGGCGAATGGCGGACACGACGTGTGGAGATGCCGACATTCGATGGTGAGGATCCTGATGGGTGGATCTTCCGAGCAGAAATATACTTTGCTCTCAACTGTAGTTCTAAGCCGGAGAAGCTGAAGGTGGCAGTGGGCAACCTCGAAGGAGAGGCACTTGCCTGGTTTCAGTGGGAAGACGGCCGACACGTGATCCGAGACTGGGCGGAGCTAAAGCGGATGATTCTGGAGCGATTTGGGCCGCTGCGATGGCAAGTACTCGATTGGCCATTGCTGCCCCAACAAGGAATTCCAAGTCCTAGTGGTCAGTGGAGAAGAAACCGACAGTAAGAAAACCAATGAGCAAGGAGCAGAGACGTGAGAGGATGCCCTGGCGGACGAACTAGTGGAATTGTCCCTGAATTCCGTGGTTGGGTTGACCACACCTCGGACGATGAAGCTCAAGGGGCTGATTAAAGGGGTGGAAGTGGTGATCCTCATCAACAGCGAGGCCAGCCACAATTTCATTTCCATGGAATTGCTTAAGAAGTTGGGATTGGGGCTAGATACCACTGGCGGCTATGGGGTGGTGATTGGCACCGGCCTTACGGTCAAAGGAGAGGGAGTGTGCCGCGGAGTGGCTTTAACTGTCCAAGATGTTGAAATTGTGGAGGATTTCCTTCCATTGGAGCCGGGCAATGCAAACGTGATTCTTGGCATGCAGTGGCTGGAGACGCTTGGGGCCGTGACAATCAACTGGTGAGCTCTTTCGATGAAGTTCAAAATTGGCATGACCCCAATTGGCATGACCCCAATATTCTTTCCTTATTTTCCTCTATGTAAACCCTATGTAAATCTCTATATATACTAAGCTATGTAACTAGTCAAATACACGGAAATAAAATATATTTTTCCAATCCTAGTTTACGTCACTTATGGTGTTCGTATTGCAAGAAGCATCGACACACAAAGGAAAACTGCTGGAAACTGAATGGGAGACCTTCGAATATGAACATGAATTCTACGACAAACGAGCAAGGACAAGCACATGTGGCTCACAGTTATTCAAGCAATGAAGAGGGATGACAGAACTCTAGTTCAGGATTCGATAAAGAAGAGATTGATAAGTTAAAGAGGCTGCTAGGATCTCTTGAGAAATCCTCCTTCGCAGGTACATGCTCATTGGTGTTTTCAGGTATTTCTTCTTCCTCTTGTGTTGCTAATGTCTCAGAAAAAGTTTCTTCAAGGATGTGGGTGATGGATTCCGGAGCCAGTGACCACATGACCTATTCCTCCAAGAGTTTTATTTCCTATACACCTTGTTATAGTAATAGGAAAATAGCTATAGCTGATGGGTCCATTACTCTTTATTCTTTGGCCGGGGGACATTTATATAAATGACTCTCTCACACTTAAAAATGTTCTCCATGTCCCAAAACTTTTGCAAACCTCATCTCCATTCAAAAGCTTACCAAAGGCGTCACTTGCGATTGTAACGTTTTTCCCTCATATTGTGTATTTCGGGAGGAGCAGGCACGAGGAGGATGATTGGACGTGCTTGTGAGAGGGACGGTCTTTACTACCTAGAAGCCCAAAGTGGAAGAACTAATGTTGAGAATTCCTTATCTACATCATTCCTTTCTGAGTTAGTTTTGTCAAATAAAGATAAAGTTTGGCTTTATCATCGTCGTCTAGGTCATCCGTCTTTTAGTGTCCTAAAGTTGATGTTTCCTATGTTATTCAAAGAGTCTACGATTGAAATGTTTCATTGTAATGATTGTGAACTTGCCAAGCATAAACGTGCTTCCTTTCCAATAAGTAATACAAGAACACTTGTTCATTTTTCTCTCATTCATAGTGATATCTGGGGACCTTCTACAGTTCCTAATGTTTCTGGTGCTAAGTGGTTTGTTTCGTTTATTGACGATTGTACCCGTGTAGCATGGATTTATCTCCTGAAACACAAATCGGATGTCGGTAGTGTTTTTCCCAATTTTTACAACATGATTAAAGCTCAGTTCGATGTGAGAATTAAGCGATTTCGTTCTGACAATGCCCGAGATTATTTCAATCAAATTCTCTCCCCATTTTTTCAAAAAGAAGGGATTATTCATGAGTCTTCTTGTGTTAGTACCCCTCAACAAAATGGAGTTGCCGAACGTAAAAATGGTCATCTTTTAGATATTACAAGAGCATTATTGTTTCATAAAAATGTCCCGAAGCACTATTGGGGAGAATCAGTTTTGACCGCTGCCCATCTTATTAATAGACTTCCAACTCGAGTCCTTGAGTTCCAAAGTCCAGTTGCACTTCTCACTAAATTTTTTCCAAACTTCAACGCTTCCAATAATCTAGTTCCTAGAATTTTTGGCAGTGTTGCATTTGTTCATGTCCACTCCCAAAACCGAGGGAAACTTGATCCTCGCGCTATTCAGTGCATTTTCATAGGATATTCTTCTACACAAAGAGGGTACAACTGCTTCCATCCACCTACTAGAAAATTTTATGTCTCAGCGGATGTTACCTTTGTCGAGAATGAGTCCTTTTTCCAGCAGTCCTATCTTCAGGGGGAGACCTTAAGTGAAGATAGAGCAAAGGACATCTCTCTCATTGATTTGTCTGGCGATTTTCCTCCTGAGCCTTTAGTAGAGTCTGTTTCACCACTTGAGTCACCCACATCTGAGTCCACACCATCAATTGAGTCATCCATATTTGGCGGAATGATGAAAGATAAGGGGAAACAAGACAATATTCAGCCACTGCAGGTTTATTCCAGGAAGAAAAGACCAGTCTCTCAATCGGTCCGAAATCCCTACAATCTCCTATTCGTACTATTGTTCTGACTCCCGAAATCCCTTCTAGACATACCAAAATTACCAGACCATCAGCTGAACCCATTGAACCTGTAAAAGAACATGGAGATCCAAGTGATGTCGACCTACCGATTGCTCTTAGGAAAGGAACGTAACACCGCACACAACACCCACTACACTGTTCATGACCTATCAAAACATATCCCAAAGCCATAGAGCCTTTCTTAGCAACCTTCATACAATACCCATTCGAGAAATCTATCTCGAGGCATTAGGGAACAAGAAGTGCGAGGATGCTATGAAGGTGGAGATGGAGGCCCTAGAAAAGAACAAGACATGGGAGTTGGTTGGATTGCGAAAGGGAAAAATTAGTTGGATGCGAGATGGATTTTCTTTGTGAAGTACAAGTCCGATGGCTCAGAGAAAGATACAAGGCAAGGTTGGTTGCCAAAGGGTACACTCAAACCTATGGTATTGATTATGCAGAGACGTTTGCCCCAGTTGCGAAGATGAACACAGTACGAGTCCTTCTGTCATTGGCTGCTAATTTCGGGTGGAATCTACAACAGTTTGATGTCAAGAATGCATTTCTCCACGGTGACCTAGAAGAGGAAATTTATATGGAGGTTCCTCCCGGATTTGAATCTAAAGAGGGGGTGGTGTGTAAATTAAAAAAGGCTCTCTACGGACTCAAACAATCACCGAGAGCTTGGTTCGGAAGATTTACCGAGGTAATGACTACCTTGGGGTATAAACAGAGTCAAGGTGATCGTACTCTATTTGTGAGACACTCTAACTCAGGGGGAGTGACAGCTTTGTTGGTGTATGTAGATGATATTATAGTAACGGGAAATGATGTGGGAGAAATGAACAACTTAAGGCAGCGTCTTCTCAAAGAATTCGATATCAAGGAGCTTGGAAAATTAAAATACTTCCTAGGCATTGAAGTGGCACATTCAAAGCAAGGAATCTTTATCTCTCAGCAAAAGTACGTGCTTGACTTACTAAAGGAAACAGGAAAGTTGGGCTGTAAGCCAGTCGACACACCCATTGAATTCAATCATGGACTATGTGATGCTCTAGAGGATCCCGTGGTGGATATAGGCTCCTATTAGAGACTTGTTGGAAGGTTGATCTATTTGGCACATACTAGACCAGATATTGCATTCGCAGTCAGTATTGTCAGCCAATTCATGCACAATCCTAAGATTACTGAAAGAACCTCTCTCGAATTTCAAGTTTTTCGGATTCAAAACTTATTTTTGATTCAAAACAGATTTTGATGGATTTTGAGTAAAACTAAGGTAGAAATTGAAGATTTTGGGTTCTTTGGACTTGTTTTAGTACCTAGAACCCGGATCTAGCGGTTGTCCCTTGAGATTTTGTGAATTGGGACTGGATTTGCAGGTTTTTGAACTGATTTCCGCGAGTTTTCGCGAACTGGTGTTCTCCACCGGTCGACCGCATCGGTCGACCGGATCTTGCTATGGCCACCGGCCGACCGGTCTGGTCGACCGGATGCACACCACCGGCTGACCGGTGGTGATGCACTTCTCTATCACCGGTCAACCGGTGTACACGGGGTTTGACCCCGTTTGACCTGAATTTGCTGTTTTGACCCCTGTTTCTGGGGAAGACCCAAATTAGTTTCATTTGGGGACTTGGGATAAAAGGATTAACATCTTTAATCCTTGTTTGAGATTGAAAACCTTGGAATTGATTATTCAAATTTGAAATGGATTAGGGCACACTAATAGGAAATCTTGGTATATGATTGAGATTGGATTACTTTAGAACTGAGAATTGATCCTAAAGTGGCATTTTGTATCAGTGATAGCTGAGGATTCAGACTGAAGGGGCTTGAGGAAGCGGAAGCCGGAATAGGACAACGCTAGTCCCAGGTTTGATAATTCAAGGTAGGATTTATCCCTTTTCCTTGTGAGCCTGTTTTCAAAAAGGATTTTGTCTTCGAAAATGTTTTAAAAAAAGGGATTGGTTTGCGAAAGAAAAATATTTTAAAAACCATGACTTGTCAGTTTATGGAAATCCTTGGCTTGTCCTGTCCATGGAATCCATAGCTTGTCTAGTCATGGAACCTCATGGCTTGCCTTGATCATGGGGCCCGTTGGCTTGAGTAGTTCGTGGGGTCATATGAACGATTTCATAATGTTAAATGGATGATTTTTTAAGATAAGAGATCTTGTGGCGGCAATAGAGTCTATTGTCAGAAGCCCAGATAGGATGCGGAGAGTGCATCCACGGGGCGTAACCCTAAAAACCGGTCCGGGTAGGCGAGGCACTTGGTGAGGTGAGTAATTTGTACTAATTACTTGCTAAAGCCTGTAATATGGTTATTTTCGGTTATATTTCCTTTGAGAAAAAGGTTGTGAGGTCGGTACATTTCATGTGGCTTATTCAAGCAATGAATGTCTTATTTTATTTATTTATTTGTTTACGCGCTTATTTATTTACCCGTTTATTTTAAGTATTCCAAATTATATCCTACTGGGCATTTCGCTCACGTTTCAATGTTTTAAATGTTAAACCCCTCCCAGGAGACTCGATGAGCGGTGCATCGTAGCTGAGTCATGCTACGGATCGATCAAGTGAGGATTGTGTTCATCCTCTGATATAAAGTGTAAGGAATTGAGGAATTCTATAAATTTATTAATATTTGAATTTACTAGATTGTGGTTGATGTCTGTTGTAATGATTATTTACATGAGCATGTATGTACGATACTATATGTCCTGTGGGGTGGAGCCCTGTGTGTTAGAGGCTCCTGGATTATGTAATTTAATTGTATTTTAATGCAGTTAGTGTGGGGCCCGGTTGGGGAATCTGCTTTATTAATCCCTAATCGAGTTCCACGTCACCCACCCCGTTTGGGGGGGTGTGACAGACGTAGAGGCTTATGTCACGATCTGCCGGCATAACAAATACGATACCTTGGCCCCCGGTGGATTGTTATAGCCCCTGCCCCTGTCGGAAAAAGTATGGGAAGATCTCTCGATGGATTTCATTGAAGGGATGCCCAAGTTGGGGGGTTACAATGCCATTCTCGTCATTGTTGACCGCCTTAGTAAGTGTTGACGGTAATTTCTCGCCAACAAAAAACCGGCCGAGTTACCTCTTGGTTTCCCTTTAGATTACCGGCCTATGTGTAGTAAACAAATGGGTATTTGTAGAGTTAGTGTATTGTGTTAATCAGAGATGTGCACAAATAAAGAATACAAGAAATTTTATAGTGGTTCACTCTGTGAAACTAGAGCTACATCCATTGTGGTTTTGTATTTCTTTTGAGGAGATTACAATTTACAACAATTGCTATCTCTCCCTCTCTTTTTTCTCTTCTGGAATCTCTGAACCCCTTCCCTATTGGGGGTCTTCCTTCTTTTATACTAGGCTTCCTTCGCTTGGTGGGTTTCCTTCGTATGCAGAAGCACTCAAGTGCTCTCCCTTTTTAAGCCCAGACGTAGCTCACTAATCAGCACTGTTCACTCAGCCAATTAGTCTTCTATTACGGCTTTGTGCTTTCCTGTAATACTCTTGTCCCCTGTGGGGCGGTTTGAGAGCTCGCAATTAATGCCTGCAGACGTTCCCCACTTTTGCACGCAAATTGCCACGTCCTCCAAAGAACGTTCCCCTCGTCGCCAATGACATTTAGCCCAATCGTCCCTCTTGATGGTCGATTCTGCGGTCGAGGGATCTTTGTGTCTCAGGCTCGACAGCACGATCTGTCGACGCCAGAAGGAATTGTAGCCCTAATTTAGACTTCATGCTTAGGCTCTCTATAGCGGAACGAGAGGGAGCCGTAGGCGTCGAGGGTTGTTGCTTGGCGGAGAGCAGTGTAGGCCACGTGTCGCGTTATCGTTTGTCCATGTGTCCATCACATTTTCCCACACAACAGTAAGTATGCCCACTTCATTCCGCTTAAGCACCCATTCACCGTGACGGTGGTGGCGGACGAGTTTCTTCGAGGAGTTGTTTACTACATGGTATTCCTCGCACTATTGTGTCCGATCGTGACAGGATTTTTCTGAGCAAGTTTTGGACGGAATTGTTTAAACACCAAGGTTCCACCTTGGCTCGGAGTACAGCCTATCACCCTCAAACGGATGGACAAACCGAAGTGGTGAATCGGTGCCTTGAGACCTACCTCTGGTGTTTCTCATCGATACGTCCCGTCAATGGTCAAAGTGGCTGCCTTGGGCTGAGTATTGGTACAATACTTCCTTCCACACCGCCACACAAATGACCCATTTCTGCGCACTCTATCGCCGTGACCCTCCCCCATTAGTGCATTATGGTATAGGACTCTCCCTGTGGCCACTATCGACCAGCAACTAGCAGATCGTGATGCCACTCTGGACCTTCTGAAGCAGCAACTGTTGCGGGCTCAACAGAAGATGAAGGCTCAAGCAGATGGCTCTCACCGAGATGTTTCCTTTGAAGTGGGGGACTTGGTGTACCTCAAGCTTCGTCCCTACCTGCAGAAATCACTGGCGCAACATTGCAATAAGAAGCTTGCGCTTCGCTTCTACAACACGTTTGAAGTGCTTGCCAAAGTAGGCCAGGTCGCCTATCGCTTGAAACTCCTAGAGTCTACTGCCCTACATCCCGTTTTTTACGTCTCGCAACTACGTCGCGCCGTGGGCTCTGCCATTCCGGATGCTACTTTGCCACCTCAGCTTACCCCAGATATGGAGCTCCACCTTAAACCGGCTGCGCTGAGGGGAATCCACCAAGCTTCACGTGGTTCTACTTCAGAATTAGAGGTCCTCATACATTGCGATACACTGCCAAACCATGAGGGCAGTTGCAAAAACTTCGACCGCATACAAGCAACATTTCCAGACTTCCACCTTGCGACCAAGGTGCATCTTTGGGCCGGGGGTATTGATGGGCATCCTAGACCTCCATTACGTTTCACCTATGCCAAGAAGAGGCCTAAAGGTGGTCAAACTGATGTGGAAGTTACAAGTCATGTGGAGGCTGGTGAGGTGGAGTCTATTAGAGGGAAAAGGGGTGCTGATATGGAAGTAGTGCAAGGAGCTAGGGGGCGGGCTGCTGTGGGAGGTTCCCACATAACGACTCGGATCCCGAGAGGAGCCTCGGAAGAAGAGAGGAGGGGGAGGGAAAGGGTTAGTTAGAGAATAGAGAATAAAACCAGAGGGAGGGGATCATAGAGGCAGGAATCAACTTCTCTGTAATTGTCAGCTTTAGGCTCTAGGGAGTCCAAGAGGTCACTCGAGCACCCCCATATGAAGTCTTAATCAATTCAATCCAATTGTTTCCTTTCCAATTTCTCACTTGCTGTGTGAATTCTCAAATTCTGAACCTAAGTCTTAACAAATCCCTGAATAAAAAATGAATAAGTTCTGTCTTACAAGTTAATATAATTATTACATGTAAAGACAGAGAAAAATAAATGATTTCTTTTTGAGTTTGTCTAAAGCAACTACTGAACTTGTCAAAATAGGAATGTCCTAAGAGTATTTCAGCAAAAAAAAAAAAAAAAACGGCTAGAAAAAATACAACCACAAAAAAAAAGAATATCCTAAAATGACTAGACAGTCATGCATAGATGAATATGATTTGAGCCAGCATTGGAAGAAGATTTAAGAGAGAGTAGGGGAATCATCTTAAAACCAATCTGTTAGGATCCTGATTGAGTCCCACATTGCTAAAGTATGGGCTTAGCATGTGGGTTTATAACCACTTGGGCACCCTCTCCCTACAAGCTAGCTTTTGAGAATAAGTTCTAACCAAGGGTTATAACACAATCATGTCCGTCCAGTCTAAGTGACCTTTTTTCTGCAGACAACTAAGTCTAGTTCACATGATTCATATTGGAAATCACATGCCTGTAGAAAAAATTACAGCCAAAACAAGTTAGTCTAGTTTACATGATTCCTATTGGAAATGACATACCTCTAGAAAATTATCTCGTCTGAAGTATTTGCAAGTGACGGCTTTTCCCAGCAAGCAAGCTTTCGTTCCAACAGCACGCTTCACCATCCAATATCCCTTCACCATTCACTTAAACAGTATAAACTACATGCGGCTGAGAGAGAAACGTATCTATGCCACAAGGACTCAACAGAACCTCTGAATCTTATACACATAATAGGCTACTACCTCTACAATACTTGGAATGAGTTTGAATCTGGCATCTCGGAACATGTCACTGCCATCCACGAATTTAGCTAACAAGGAATTCTTGTTGGGAGGCCTTTCAGCAGCATAGTAAAGTACCAAACTGTAGTTAGGTTTTGCTGGGACCTGAAATAAGAACCAGACCATATTTACCATGTCCATCATGCTTTGCTAAAAGGAATCATATCACCAAAGAAATCTTCAAAAACAAAGTGGCTACAGGTTGAATATTATGCAGTGCCATTCATAAGCAAAAGATTCGGTGAAACCAGAAAATAAAAAGTCAGTAATATGTTCACTCCCACATTTTGCAGACAAGAAAGAAATCTTGTAATTCAACATAGGTACAGGCTAAATATTTCTCGATGACATTCATAGGCAACATAGGTATAGGCTAAATATTTCTGATTGCTACTCATAGGCCAATATAGACAGAAAATCTAGCTACTTGAACGCTTATTCAATCGGCTACCTTAAAACCTACTTATCCGGAGCAGATATTATCAGGCTGATCATATGACTTCAAATTTTGTTAGCAAGATTTTTTTTTTTATTTTCCCTTCCCTGCTCTATTCATCTTCTTCTGAAGACTTTGGCCCAATGATGAGGAGAATAGTGTACCAGTGCAACCATGAAAACTGTGAAAGTCACTGTCGTATCCCTTTTATTTTTATATGAGAAACAATAATTTTACTACAATGAATGACAAGAATGAATGGCGTATGTAAAAACATACGATCAAGGCATTTGCACACACACCTGGAGATTGATGACAAGAATGAATGGAAGCTTCTTCCCAGCTTCTGACTGGAATTGAAAAGGATATTGTTAAAAAGTTTAATTGAAAATCAACCCACATAATATGAAAAGGATACTGTCTAAAGAGAAACTAACATCAGTTTCAAGAAATCAAATTAAGAAAAAAACATTCCCGATCCATTAAATTAAGCTGTAGTCCAAACTTCATAGAATAAATTGAGATAAGACTATCTACTCTTGTCCATGTCAAAGCTAGGATGGAAAATATGTGGAGTATCAAAATTTAAGTTTTACCATATGTATTACCTGAAAATAAGTTAAAACTATAAATGAAATAAGCAAATCTACCTGAACAAGACACTTGGGATGCAGTGCAATCTGATCTATACTTCTATCAACTGTGAACCAATCAACAGCTAAGAGCTTAAGTAGGGGATCTCCTCCCATTACCTGAAAAATGTTCATATATATATATATATACATCCACGGAACTAATGCATATGAATCACCAATGTGGCACCATGAACTCTTATACATAGTATGAACAGTTAATCGATATTAAAGAGGATAGGAAAAGGTGAAACAACAACTTCCCAATAAATCAAACTAGTCAGCCTAATAATAAGAAGATGACTGGAGAAGTCCACCTTGGAGTTGTCTTTTAGGTAATTCTTTCCTCTGATCATAAATCCCAATCCACTTGGAGAAGTCCAACAGTTTGTATCAGTGTCATCCTTTTCTTTGCTCAAAGAGCCATTCAATTGGCTTGGTTCAATTGTGGTAGGGAGCACATTTGGATCCAATTCCTTATTTACATCTGGAGCTGAAAAGAAAGAAGGAGAAGTAAGGTTAATATTTAGAACTTGTTTTTTCATTTCTAAACTTTAATTTACTTTTTCTTTCGAGCATTGTGTAACACAGAGTTGAAAGACTATAAATGATATATGTTAATTTTTTTAACATATACAGATACCAATTATACTTCTAAGTGTAGGATGTAGCAATTCACAATCCAATGATGAAGATCCCTGATTTTCACAGCCACATTTTTTTTTTTTTAATAAGAAATATTGAACTTCGTAATATCAAAGAAGAGTACAAATAAACAGACGGCAAGGATCCTAAAACAAAAACACTACAAAAACCAGAACCACAAAAAAGGCATAGACCGAAAAAATCATTTGTCTCAAAATAACCTATACAGCAATTGACTTCTATATTTTATGCAATATGTGGGAAAATAGGAGAAGAAAAATATTTCTTATTTTCTGAATAATCTTACAACCGGCTCTCTTAGGGTTTTATACACAAAAATAGAATCTCCTAGATTACACCTTATCCCATTATTCATGGGATATCAGGAAACTAACTGATTACCCTAATCCTAGGAATACAAAATATAAAATTCAAACTTTCCTAATATATCCTATTTACAAAATCAATAAGATTGCGTTTTCCACACTCCCCCTCAAGCTGGTGAATAGGTGTTCACCATTCCCAGCTTGGACACAAGATTCTAAAACACTGGACTACTAAGTCCTTTCGTGAGTACATCAGCAAGTTGACCCTGTGTAGATACATAGAGTGTACAAATCAGGCCACTGTCTAGCTTCTCTTTGATGAAGTGTCTGTCGATTTCAATGTGCTTTGTTCTATTGTGTTGTACTGGGTTGTGAGCTATGCTGATTACAGTTTTGTTGTCCCAATAGTCTCATTGGGCCATCCCGTCTTTTAAAATAATATTCAACCATAGCAATTCACACACCTAGAGCCATCGCTCGGAATTCAGCCTCTGCACTAGAATGAGCTACAACATTTTGTTTCTTGCTTCTCCACGTCACAAGGTTTCCACCAATAAAAGTGCAATAACCGGAAGTTGAACGTCTGTCGACCAGTGAGTCTATACGCTTCAAGCACTACTCCATTCCTTTTAAACAAAATACCTCTACCTGGTGTCCCTTTGAGATAATGCAATACTCGCTATGCTGCATGTAGATGTGCCTCCGTCGGATTATCCATGAATTGACTAATCACACTTACCGCATATGCTATATCTAGCCTAGTATGAGATAGGTAGATAAGTCTCCCCACCAAGCGTTGATACATCTCTCTATCCACTGCGACATCCTCTTCCACTTCTCCGAGCTTCAAATTTGGATTTATTGGAGTGCTCGCTGGCTTGCACACGGTCTTCCCGGTTTCTTTGAGAAGATCTGTAACATATTGCTGTGAGATGAAAATACCTTGCTTGGAATGAGCCATCTTGATTCCCAGAAAATATTTCAACCTCCCTAGCATCTTAATCTCAAACTCTTAAGCTAAACATCAACTGAGACGCTGCCTTTCCTCATCATCATAAATGTGGGATCTCAGTCTTACAAAGGAAGTATGTGTTGGATCTTCTAAAAGAAACAGGAATGATGGATTGCAAACCTGCAGAAACTCCGGTGGAGCCAAGTTGCAAGAAAGGAATGAGAGATAGGGATCCTGTAGACAAAGGTAGACCTGACATAGCTTTCGCTATTAGTCGAGTTAGCCAATACATGCGTCCACCCACCAAAGGGCATTTGGAAGCGGTGTTTTGCATCCTGAGATATCTAAAAGGAACACTTGGACGAGGCTTGTTCTTCAAAAAGGGAGATGAAAGAGGTGTAGAAGTATACACGGATGTTGATTGGGCAGGAGCTATTGATGATAGGAGATTTACTTCAGGGTATTGTACTCTTGTTTGGGGCAAACTTGTAACGTGGAGAAGCAAGAAGCAATCCGTTGTCGCAAGGAGTAGTGCCAAAGTAGAACTAAGATCTGTGGCTCATGGAATTTGTGAGGTTTTATGGCTAAGAATGTTGTTAGATGAACTTAAGGTTGGAGTTACACTTCCATTGCAAGGAGCAGTGCCGAAGCAGAACTAAGATATGTGGCCCATGGAATTTGAGGTTTTATGGGTGAGAATGCTGTTAGATGAACTTAAGGTTAGAGTTACACTTCCATTGCCTGTTTATTGTGATAACAAGGCAGCCATAAATATCTCGCATAATCCTGTACATCATGACAGGACTAAACATGTGGAAGTGGATCGACAATTTAACAAGGAAAAGATTGAAGGAACAGTCCTTATGTCATATGTCCCTACAACTGAGCAAGCTGCCGATATTTTGACCAATAGATTGTCTAGACCCTTATTTGAAAAATTAGTAGACAAATTGGGTGTGTACAACTTATACAACCCAACTTGAGGGGGAGTGTGGACGAATCTAGAGTGATTATGACCTATTTATGGTAATTTCTTAGGTCAAAGGAATATGCTAGGTTTATGCCTATTGTATTAGGAAAGGGTTATTCTTCTTTATTCTTTCCTTTTTTTACTCTATTTTTAGAGCCTTTTTATGGCCAGCTGTATTTCATTTTAAACAATAAGGGAATAAGAAATAAAGCAGTGTTTTCCGTTCATTGTTTTCTACCCATGTGTTCACAAGAGGAAATGGCTAAAAACTTAGGAGGTGAAGAGAAAGACTACAAGGATATTTGGGAGATCATTGATGAAAAGTGAGATTTTCAGTTACATCAACATTTACACGACGCGGCATACTACTTGAATCCAAGGATTCGATACTCCGATAATCCTTCCAACCATCCTGAGATCAAGCTTGGTTTGTACCATTGCATGAATAGGATGTTTAAGGACCCAAATGATCTAGAGAAGGCCGACCTCCAACTAGATGAATTTCGACAGAAGAAAGGGTTTTTTGGCCTTCATCAAGCTCAAGCATCATACATGAAACGCAATCCTAGTAAGTAGAAACTATCTTATTAATTTTGGCTAATAAAACAGTTAAGATTGTTTGGCTAATTATTTTCATCTCAATTTTAAATTCAGATGATTGGTGGTCCCAATTTGGAGATGGTATCCCAGAGTTGGCTAGCTTTGCAGTTAGAGTTTTGAGTCTCACTTGTTCATCTTCGGGATGTGAACACAATTGGAGTACCCACAACTATAGAAAAGGGTATCGACCCTTATGCAAAGTTAGGAAGTTTTATTTTACCTTCTTTATTTAGAAAAGATTAGGTTTAGATTTAGTTTCTGTTTTCCAAATTAGTTATTGTGATTTATTCACTTTCCTGTTGTGTTGGGATTCCTAATTAAAAGGAATTTTAGTTTCTTATTTTGGTGGACTGGTATGCCAGCCACACGGTTAGCTATAGATTAGGTTGTAAATCTCTTTTCAATTCAAGAAGAATATTCAGCGATTTCTTCATGGTATCAGAGCCAAGCTTTGAGCCCTAATCTTCCTTCTTCTTCTTCTTTTGGGCCGTTCTTTATCTAGCCGTTTCTTCACCATGACCAAGTACGGCATGGCTTCACAATCCTCCTCCTCAGAAGTTACCTCTAGATCCAAGGCTCATCCTTCAGTTCCCTCTGTTCCCAATACTTCCCACCTTGTCACAAATCATAAACTCCATGGCCATAATTTTCTTCAATGGTCACAATCTGTCTTCATATACATCTGCGGTCGAGGGAAGGACGGACATCTCACAGGCGAAACTGCTGCTCCTGAATCAACAGATCCTAAATACCGGTCCTGAAAAATTGATGATCATCTAGTGATGTCATGGCTAATTAATTCCATGAGCACGGAGGTTGGAGAAAATTTTCTGCTTCACCGAACAGCCAAGGAGATATGGGAGACTGCTCGTGAAACGTATTCCAGCACAGAGAACATATCAGAGTTATTTGATATTGAGACTAGGTTATATGACCTAAAACAAGGGTGTTACTCAATATTTCAATGCTCTCACACGCTGTTGGCTGCAATTGGACCTATATGAGATCCACTCCTAGAAGTGTGCTAATGACTCTACATTGTATAGGCCGATTGTTGAGCAGAAACGAACGATCAGATTCCTCCTTGGTCTTAATAAACACCTAGATCAGGTCAGGGGGAGAGTCATGGGAAGTACACCTTTCCCTACTATCCGAGAAGCTTTTGCAGAAGTCCGAAGGGAGGAGAGCAGGAAGAAATTGATGATGACAAATACTAACATCACACCTGCAGCTGAAGGTTCAGTCTTACACACCCACAGTTCATCTCAGAACAATAGGGCTGGCAAAGGACGTCCATGGTGCGACCACTGTAAGAAGCTTGGTCATGTAAAGGCGACATGTTGGAAATTAAATGGCAAATCTGTAGATTGGAAACCATCTAATGGTCGATATGAAAGGGAGAACCGTGTGAATGCTGCTATCACTACAAAAATTAGTGCAGAGGGCAGTCCATTCACCAAGGAACAAATTGAGGCACTACAGAAAATGATTAGCCAAGTTGCTAATCCCGGATAGGCATCACACTCCACTGCCGAGCAACACACCAGCCTTCTTGCACATCAAGGTATCCCATCCAATGCTTTTATTGTCCAAAATAACCAATCAAAACCGTAGATAGTTGACTCAAGAGCCTCAAACCACATGACTGGAGACTTCAACATTCTCAATAATTTTCAGCCTTGCACTAGTCACTCTGGAGTCAGAATTGCTGATGGATCATTCTCATCAGTGACAAGAACCGGATCAGTTCATTTGACAATGGATCTTCTCCTTTCCTCTGTCCTTTATGTCCCTAAATTGAACTGCAATTTACTTTCCGTCAGCCAACTTACCCGTGATGTAAACTGTGTTACTAAATTCTATTCCAATTTTTGTGATTTTCAGGCAATGGATTCGAGGAGGGTGATTGGCAATGCTGAGATGCATGGTGGTCTATATCTGCTCAAGGAAAATAATCTCCAAAATAGACAAGTTCACCCGTCAAGTTGTGTTTCAAAGTCTAGTCCAAAGTCTGTTAAGTTTGCTTCCAATTTTGTGTCTATTTCCAATTCTACTTCTGTTTTAGTTGAAAGTCAAGTCATGTTATGGCATTATCGCCTTGGTCATCCAAACTTTGCTTATGTTGAGAAATTGTTTCCTCATTTGTTTATCAATAAAAAATCCAATTTTTATCAGTGTGAAATTTGTCAACTTGCAAAACATACTAGAGATGTATATTCCAGTTTGCAATACAAATCCTCACATCCATTTTCTGTGATTCATAGTGACATTTTGGGGCCCTCACGTGTGAAAAATATCAATGGGGCTCGGTGGTTTGTAACATTTATAGATGACCATACAAGAACAACTTGGACCTTTCTTATGAAAGGAAAATCTAAAACAACCACCATCTTTCATTCTTTTCATTCAATGATCTACATCATGTTCAACAAGAAGCTAAAAGATCAACATTTCAGAAAAAAGGCACTTTAGCCATATGAGGATCCTTTAATCATAGATGAGTTACCATTTGATGATGAATGGGTAGCTGAAAATGAAAATGAAGGCGAAATTCAAATAGAGGAAGCAATTGACAATCTTGACATTGATCTTTTTGAGGATGTAGAAGGTATTAGTACTAGTGCTAGAGCTCGAAAAGGCTCTAAAAAGGACGGGTTAGTGGCTTGATATGCCTTATGAATTATTAGTTGTCTTCTCTATTATTTACTCTAATTATCATATCAGAGTTAGTAACTTATGTTTAATTTTGATTATTAGGTGATAGAGGCAAGGAGATCGTGCAAGAGGATGAAGAAGAAGAGTGGATAGACTGTGATTCAGCCACTGACAGTCAAGAATTCGTGGCGAATGAGAGATTTAAATTGGTTGATGCCTCTTTTAGTAGTGAGGATGATTGATGAGTTAGGAGATCAGGCTTTCAGAAGTACATTATGAACCTTATGAGTTATGATATTTGTTAGCAGATAAGATCTTTTTTAGAGAGTTTGAATAAGTCAAATAGTCTTTTATTTAGTTTATTACTTCCGATTATAAGGACTAGGAGTTATCAGTTAGTATTTAAATTCAAATAGGAGTAGATTAGCTAGTAGCAATCTTTCTACCGTAAATCTAGGAGAAGATAATAGACTCGGTATTCAAACCATAGTCTATTTAAGTGTACTTTCATTCAATTAATAAAACAAGGCAGTTTATTTAACCTGCGTTCATGGTATCAGAGCCTTGAACTCTGAATATTTCAATGGCAAAAACAGCCATGATGGGATCTTCACGTGGAGATGATTCCAAATCAGAAAACTCCGACAAAACTCACGCCGATCAGTCCGTCACGGCGTTTCAAGGTGGAGACAATAACTGGCTCCAGATTACGGCTCACAAGCTCAATGGAAAAAATTATCTTCAATGGTCTCAGTCAATAAAGATTGTGATCTATGGCAGGGAAAAATTCAAATACATCATTGGTGAAGCGAAAGCTCCAGCACTGACCGATTCTACATACAAAAAGTGGTTTGCAGAGAACTCGATTGTACACGCATAGCTTATCAACTCCATGGAGCCCATGATCAACTGCCGATATCTCTTTCTTCCTACTGCTAAAGATGTTTGAGATACTGCAAAAAGAACATATTCCGACCTCGGCAATGCCTCACAAGTCTTCAAAATTTGCACAAAACTGGGAACCAAATCAGTTGCCCAATATTTCACTGATCTGCAGGACAATTGGCAGGAACTAGACCTTTTCCTTGAAGAAGATTCGGTGTGCCCAACGTGCAATGTGAAGCAAAGACATAACCTTGAAAAAGGACGGGTATTCAATTTTCTTGCTAGATTAAATCGGGATCTTGATGAAGCCAGGGGCCGTGTTTTAAGCAGAGTACCATTCCCAACAACCGAAGAAGGCTTTGTCGAAGTTCGTAGAGAAGAAAATCGCCAAAAAGTGATGTTGTCAGAAGAAGAAACATCTGGTGTGGCATCAACAGAAGGCTTGGCTCTAGCAATCAGAAATACTGCACAACCAGTAAGGAACAACAGTGAGTCTAGAAACCCACGAAGAGGAGAACGAATGTGGTGTGACCATTGTAATCGACAAGGACATACTCGTGACACATGCTAAAAAATTCATGGTAAACCCGCAAATTGGGTTCCCCGAAGACAGAATGAAGGACGAGCACTTTAAAGTCAAGCAAGCCAAGACAAAGGAGCAACAACAGGAAACCAAAAATCGCTTCCGTTTAGCAAAGAACAGATTGAGCAACTCTATCGCCTCCTCAACCAGTAACCTGCCTCATCCTCGTCAACTCCAAATCTCGGAGCCTATTCTATAGCCCAGATTGGTAACTTTCACTCATCTTTAAAGTCTACCCTTCACTCTAAGGAACCATAGATCATTGATTCTGGTGCCTCCGACCACATGACAGGCGTTTCTGATTTTTTTTCTGTTATACCCCTAGTCATAGTCCTGCTAAAGTGAACTCTGTAGATGGATCATTATCTTTTGTTGCTGGAATAGGTTCAATCAAAGTATCCAAAGACTTAACACTTGAGTCGGTCCTTCATGTTCCTACCTTAAGATGCAATTTATTATCCATAAGTAAACTCACTCGCGATAATAACTGTGTTGCCATTTTTCACCCTTCTACATGTTATTTTCAGGACCTATCATCGGGGAGGACGATTGGTAGTGCTAGAGTTCATAAGGGGCTTTACTACCTTGAGGACATAGAGAATGAGAGTCAACAAGCAGTTGCATCAGGAGTTTCATTAGTTTATGTTTCTATTAATAGGGAAATAATGTTGTGGCATCATAGACTTGGCCACCCTAATTTTTTATATTTAAAACATTTGTTACCACCCTTATTCAAGAATAAAAGTACGGTTTCTTTTCATTGTGACATTTGCCAATATGCAAAACATACTCGGGTACCATTTTCTCCTAAACCTTATTTGCCCTCTAGCCCATTTGCTTTAATTCATAGTGATATCTGGGGACCATCAAGAATTACCACAACACATGGAAAAAGATGGTTTGTGACATTTATTGATGATCACACTCGAACAACCTAGGTATAACTTCTTCGAGAAAAATCAAAAACTTGCCAAGTGTTCTAAAATTTCAATAACATGATCCAAACCCAATTTTAGAAAAAAGTTTGTCTTGAGAACAGACAATGAGAGAAGAGAATACTTTCAGTCTATCTTGGGAGAGTACTTGCTACAACAAGGGACCATTCATCAAAGTTCATGTGTTGGTACCCCGCAGCAAAACGGAGTCTCGGAAAGGAAAAACAAGCACTTATTGGAAGTAGCTTGTGCACTCATATTTACAATGAATGTTCCCAAATACTTATGGGGAGATGCCATTTTAACTATTGCGTTTCTCATAAATCGCCTACCTAGCTACACTTTAAAATTCCATTCCCCATTATCCCAACTCACAAAGACCTATCCACACCTTAAAACCATAAATAACCTTCCACTCAAAACGTTTGGCTGAGCTACCTTTGTCCATATTCATCCCCAACACCGAACCAAACTTGACCCTCGAGCAATAAAAACTATCTTTCTCGGATATTCTCCTACCCAAAAAGGGTATCGGTGTTACTACCCTAAGCAAAAGAAGATGCTTATCTCCCGTGATGTCACATTCTTTGAAGACATGCCTTATTATACCACCACTTCGCTTCAAAGGGAGAATCATGATCAAGAAGCTCATGTGTGGGATTGGGACACCATTGCCCTACCTATATCCAAAACTCCACCTATGTCTATGACCTCATTGCCCGAGACTGAAACAGCAATTACACCTACCACATCCGAGCTCACCTCTTCCAACATCATACCACCACCTGAAAATATGCCACAGCAAACACAAGTATCAGTTTGTGAAACAGGAACAGGAAGAGACCTCAGTGTGAAAAATCAACAAGCGCTACGTGTTTACTCTCGGAAAAAACATTCTTAAGGAAACAAGCCCCTCATGAACACCATGCACTGTCCAGAATCCGAACCAGTGCTAGGAACTACTTCCTCAACTCCAGGTAATTTCGAAGACACTTCTGAAACTCTAGATATACCAATTGCCCATAGGAAAGGTGTTAAATCGTGTACACAACATCCCATATACAATTTTGTGTCGTATGATAATCTGTCTCCATTCTTCCATGCCTTCACCACAAAGCTGTCTAGTGTCAATATTCTCAGGTCAATAGGAGAAGCTCTAGCTGTTCCTGTAGAATAATGAAAGAATTTCTATTATGAATGAATGAATGATTACAAGCTATTCTACCATTTATTTATAGACACTTTCTGTTACACAAAATCAAGAAAGTATCCAAACAGATCATCCCCTTTAGGATCCGGTATCTCCCTTGATTTCCTATACTAGGAAAACTCCTGAAAATCCTCCTATGTTATCTCATCCGAGATTTCCTACACTCCCCCTCAAGCTGGTGAATATAGGTCCACCATTCCCAGCTTGCTAATGTTCTCATGGAACATATTATTACATAATCTTTTTGTCATCACATCTGCTAGCTGATGCCCCGTAGGAACATATGGCGTACAAATTAGACCACTATATAATTTTTCTTTAATGAAATGTCTGTCTATCTCGATGTGCTTTGTCCGGTCATGCTATACAGGGTTGTGAGCAATGCTTATAGCTGACTTGTTATCACAATATAGTCTCATAGGTCTGCTCCATTGGATCTTCAGGTCTTCTAGAATAATCTTAACCCACATTAATTCACATACTCCTGCTGCCATAGCTCTAAACTCAGCTTCAGCACTTAACCTTGCTACCACGCTTTGTTTCTTGCTTCTCCAGGAAATTAAGTTCCCTCCAAGGAACGTGCAATAGCCCGTAGTTGATCGCCTATCAACTGGTGATCCTGCAAAGTTAGCATCTGTGTATACTGCCAGGTCAATATTCAACGCTTTCTTGAATAGGACTCCTTTCCCAGGATGCGCTTTTAAGTAATGAAGGACTCGATAGACTGCATGTAGATGAACTTCTCTAGGATCATGCATAAACTGACTAATGACACTAACCGAATAGGCTATATCTGGCCGAGTATGAGCAAGGTAAATGAGTTTGCCAACAAGCCTCTGATACACTTCTCTATCCACTGCTTTATCTCCAAGAGCTTCTCCCAATCGGTGGTTCTGTTCAATAGGAGTTCCAACTGGTTTGCTAGCCATCAATCCGGTCTCCTTGAGTAAATCCGTGACATACTTTTGTTGGGAGATAAACATTCCTTGCCTAGACCTAGCTACATCAATTCCCAGAAAGTACTTTGGTCTCCCTAGATCTTTTATTTTGAATTCCTTGGCTAGAACCTCCTTCAAGGCTCTCCTCTCTACCTCATCATTCCCTGTCACTATAATGTCATCCACATATACTATTGATATCGTGACTCCCCATGAGGCCGAATGCTTGATGAAGAGTGTATGATCACCTTGACTTTGTTTGTAATTATTGGCTATCATCACCTTGGCAAACCGTCCAAACCATGCCCGAGGTGATTGTTTTAACCCATATAATGCCCTTTTTAGCCGGGAAACTTTGTGATCATCAACTCCTCTAAACCCTGGTGGGATACCCATATAAATCTCCTCTTCTAGTTCCCCATGGAGGAAGGCATTCTTCACATCATACTACTGTAATTCCCAATCAAAGTTGACAGCCAAGGACAACAAGATTCTTACGGTGTTCATCTTTGCTACTGGTGCAAATGTTTCTTGGTAGTCCACCCCATACGTTTGAGTATATCCCTTTGCAACCAGCCTTGCCTTATAGCGTTCTAGAGATCCATCTGCCCTAAACTTCACTGCAAACACTCACTTACAGCCTACTGGCTTTTTACCCTTAGGTAAATCAACCAACTCCCAAGTTTCATTCTTTTGTAGTGCATCCATTTCAGCCTCCATAGCAAGTCTCCATTCTTTCTTTGATAATGCCTCAGATAATGAGTTAGGAATAAGAATTGTATTTAGGGTTGAAAGGAAACTTTGGTGGCTTGGAGAGAATTTCTGAAAGGTCACAAAAATTAGATAGGGGATATAGAGGCCTTTTTGTGCATTCTCAGGTTTGTTTTCTCACAGCTATAGGCAAATTAAGATCAAGGTCACTGTTGGGAGAAGTCTACCGGTGCTATATTTAAACTTGGTTCACAGATTGTTACCTCATTTCCAGGAGTCAGTTCAGTGGCTTGTTTCAACCTTGAAGTCATAATAGGATCTCTTTTCCTTGTATATACCTGATCAAACCAGAAGTGATGAAAGATTTTTCCATCTGAATGGTTTTCTTGTGACTGTTTAGGCTGTGATTTTGGTGACTCGGAGGATGTTTCCAGTAGTGGTGACTCGGGTGTTTCCAGTAGTGGTGACTCGGGTGGGACAAATTCCAGTGGTGGCAGACTTGACTCCTTATCTTCAAGTATAGATAACTCCCCCTGAAGATAAGGAGTAGAGAAATATGGCTTATACTTAACAAACGTGACATCGGCTGATATATAGAGTTTCTTAGTGGGAGGATGGTAGCATTTATAACCTTTTTGAGTAGATGAGTACCCCACAAAGATACACTTAATAGCTCTAGGATCGAGTTTCCCTCTGTTATTGCCATGAATATGAACAAATGAAGTGCACCCGAATACACAAGGAGTAAGGTTGAAGGACTTTCAAGTATCAGGATAAAATTGAGACAAAGTCTCTAGTAGACTCTTAAACCCCAAGGCTCTGGAAGGAATTCGTTTTATAACATAGGCTGATGTGAGTACAGCCTCCCCCCACAAGGACTTGGGTACATTTTGCTGGAATAATAGGGCTCTAGTCCATTTTGTTGTGGAGTGGTAATGCAAGATGATTCATGTATAATTCCCTCTTTTTGAAAATATGGAGTTAAGGTTTGGTTGAAGTAATCCCGGGCATTATCGGAGCGAATATTTTTTATTTTTGTGCCAAACTGGTTTTGTATCATTGCATGAAAGGTGGGAAAAATATGGCTCACATTAGATTTGTTTTTGAGTAAATATATCCAGGAGACCCTTGTACAATCATCAATGAAACTCACAAACCACCTATACCCGGAGACACTTGGAATGGTGAATGGTCTCCAAATGTCACTATGTACAAAAAAGAAGGGAAATGAAGATTTATTATTACTGATGGGAAACGGTACACGAGTGTGTTTCGCAAATCGCAAATATCACAATGAAAGGATTGAACATCCAAACCCGTAAACAAGGCAGGAAACATTATTTTTAATGCGGAAAAAGACACATGACCTAGACGCCTATGATGTAACCAAATAATATCTTTATTGGAAGAAGAAAATAATGAGAGCACGACTGGTTTTTTCACTTCCGGTTGATTTGATACATTCAAGTAGTAGAGTCCATTATGCTCCTTAGCAAATCCAATCCTCTTCCCCGACCCCAGGTCCTGAAATTCACAAGAGCAAGCATTGAATATAACATAACCAGTTAGATCTCGAGTAAGTTTTTGTATGGAAACCAAATTTGTTGAAAGTTGGGGAACATGGAGAACATTTTGAAGTACTAATTCTAGGGTAATTTGAATCTCCTATTCCTGCCACTGTGGTTGCAGAACCATCAGCAACTATAATTTTCCGGTTGCTTGGACAGGGTGTATAGGTCTTAAATAGGGTAGAGGTATGAGTCATATGGTCAGTGGCACCAGAATCAAGGATCCAAGCATTCCTAAACTCATTACCTAAAGTATTTAATCCAAGAGAGATTAGAGTCTCACCTGAAAGTGTTAATGAACACATACCCTGGGTTGATACATGCGGGCTGGATTTCTGTCCCTGATCTTTTACTTTTCCTAATAAACCCTTGAGTTTTTCAATTTCTTCCATACTAAATCCTCCAAAGTTGCGGGTTGAATCTTGGGTGTGACATATGAGCCTGCCTGTAGTTTGATGCTGATTGTCCTCCTCTCTGTCCCCATTCTCGGCTGCTTGTGGAGGGTTTCCCATGCAATTTCCAACATCGCTCCTTGGTATGTCATGGTTTCTTGCAGTACGTGCACCACATCTCATCACGATCCTTGTGAGCACTTGGTCGGTTAGGCTTGTCTATAGCAGTACCATCAAGCATTAGCCCTTGTGGCTTGGAGCTTAGAAGGGCAGAATTTTCTGTTGAAGGTGGATCGAGCATGATGCCTCTACAACTCTCCTACGCGCGAACCAGGGAGATTGTTTCAGTCAAGGATGATACTTCAGGCTTGCCCAAAATTTGATTACATATAAGATCAAACTCAGAATTTAAGCCAGCCAAAAAATCATATACCCGGTCTCATTCTATGAATTTTTTGATGGCTATCGCACACTTGCTGCAGTTCAGATCAATTGTCCTATACTAGTCTAGTTCTTGCCACTAATTTTGCAGTGCATTGGCGTACTCTGTCACAGTTTTCGACCCTTGTTTTGCACCTGTTGTCTGTCTTGATATCATATATGAGAGCTGCATCATTGACCTTTGAATAGGTTTGGTAGAGAGCATCCCAGATTGACTTTGCTGATGGCAGGAACATGCAAGTGTCACTAATTTCCGGGTTCATGGAATTCCATAGCCATGACATAATCATTGAATCTTCTTCCTCCCATGCGTCTGCACCTGTGGCTCCTCTTTCCGGTCCCTGCTCCAGTAAATGGCCTAGCTTTCCTTTTCCTTTCAAAATGGTTCGAACCAATTGAGACCACTTCAAGTAATTTTTCCCATTTAATCTGTAGGCTGCCTGGATATTCTGAAGTTCTATTGTGCTCTGTGCTCCCTGTTCATTCTTAACTATCGAAGGTGATTGAGCCGAAGAGGTGGTATCCATCATGATTGGATATGATTGGACAAAAAAAAAAAAAAAATGAAAAATAGGGAGGGCATGCTGATGAACTACCAGCAATTAAGGCTGGGAGAGAAAGGAATGAACCAGCGATTAAGGCTGGGAGAAACATAAATAAACCAGTCGAAAACCAGCGATTAAGGCTGCCCTAATTTTTTCCCAGAAACCCTAGCCTTACGGCTCTGATACCATGTAGAATAATGAAAGAATTTCTATTATGAATGAATGAATAATTACAAGCTATTCTACCCTTTATTTATACACTTTCTGTTACACAATCAATAAAGTATCCAAACAAATCAGCCCCTTTAGGATCCAGTATCTCCCCTAATTTCCTATACTAGGAAAACTCCTAAAAATCCTCCTATGATATCTCATCCGAGATTTCCTACAGTTCCTGAATGGAAAAATGCAGTACTTGAATAAATGCAAGTGGTCGAGAAAAATAACACATGGAGTGTGGCTGAACTACCACAAGGCAAGAGTGTGGTTAGATGCAAATGGGTATTCACCGTCAAATTCAAGCCGGATGGATCAATTGAAAGGTACAAATCACGGCTTGTTGCAAAAGGTTTCACACAAACCTATGGAATCAATAACACAGAGACATTTGCCCCATTGGCAAAGTTTAACACAATAAGAGTCATCTTATCACTAGCGGCAAATCTAGATTGGCCTCTGTTTCAACTCGACGTAAAGAATGCTTTCTTATATGAGCCTACCACCCGGGTTTGAAGAAGGCAAGAGAAACAAGATGGTATGCAAGCTGAGAAAATCGCTATATGGACTAAAACAGTCTCCGCGCGCATGGTTCAACAGATTTTCAAAGGTGATTAAAGGCCACGGATACTCACAAGTACAAACTGATCACACATTTGTTAAGCACTCATCAGATGGAAAAATCACGGTTCTAATAGTATACATAGATGATATAATACTTACAACGGACAACGTTCAAGAAATGGAGAAAATTAAAAAATTGATGGCTATGGAGTTTGAAGTTAAAGATCTCGAGACACTGAGATATTTCTTGGGAATGGAAGTCACAAAAAGCAAAAGTGGGATCTCCATATCAGAAAGGAAGTATACACTAGACCTATTGCAAGAAACAGTTATGCTGGGGTGCAAGCCGATAGAGACGCCAATTGAACAAGGAGGCAAGGCAAAAGCAATTGATGGAGAGATGACTGATAGGGAAAGATATCAACGATTAGTGGGAAAATTAATATACCTCTCGCATACACGACCAGACATCACTTTTGCAGTTAGCGTGGTAAGCCAACAAATGCATTCACTGTGCCAAGGACACTTTGAAGCTATTTATCGAATATTAAGATACCTCAAAAAGACTCCGGGAAGAGGATTATTTTTTGGAAAAGAAGAAAACAAAAGGGTGGAAATCTTCACTGATGCAGATTGGGCCGGATCTATCGAAGATAGGAAATCAACATCCAGATATTGCACACGCCTCTGGGGGAATTTGGTGACTTGGCGTAGTAAAAAATAGTCTGTAGTAGCAAGAAGCAGTGCTGAAGCTGAATATAGAGCCATGGCTCATGGTATCTGCAAAGCAATTTGGTTGAAACGGTTGCTAGAAGAGTTGAAGATCAGTTGTGAGTTCCCTATGCAGCTCTACTGTGATAACAAGGCTACTATCAGCATAGCACACAATCCAGTCCATCATGATAGAACTAAACATGTGGAGGTGGATAGACACTTTATTACTGAAAAGCTAGAGAAGGGAATTATCAGCATTGAGTCATTCCTACATGACAACAAGTTGTGGATATGCTCACCAAATGACTTCCTGGCCCAACGTTCGAGTACTTTGTAGGCAAGCTTAGGCTCATTGATATCTACAGCCAAGCTTCAGGGGGAGTGTTAGCAGATAAGCTCTTTTTTAGAGAGTTTGAATAAGTCAAATAGTCTTTTATTTAGTTTATTATTTCCAATTATAGGGATTAGGAGTTATCAGTTAGTATTTAAATTCAAATAGGAGTAGATTAGTTAGTAGCAATCTTTCTGCCGTAAATCTAGGAGAAGATAATAGACTCGGTATTCAAACCATAGTCTATTTAAGTGTACTTTCATTCAATTAATAAAACAAGGCAGTTTATTTAACTTGTGTTCAATATTAGGATTTGATAATGTAAAAAGATACGATTTATTCTGTTACTATTAGTTTACCAATCTATCCCAAAAGCTTAAGCTATTAGGAAGTAGGTCAACAATAGTTTTATACTTTAATACTCCCCCTCACGTGTGGGCTGGATAATGAGTAATCGTGTGGGTAAATTAATTAGACAGCGCAACACGTGAATATTTAAGCCCGAAATATATTAAAGACCCACCACATGATGACAATTTAAATGAGGATAAAGAGTGCAATTACGGGGGCTTGAACTCAGGACCTCCCGCTCTGATACCATGTTAGTTTACCAACCCATTCCAAAAGCTTAAGCTATTAGGATGTAGGTCAACAGTAATTTTATACTTTAACAGTTACGTTTTTAAGTTTAAGCCGGTTCTTATCTATTAGGAATACTTATCATTTAGGAGTACTTATCAATTCCTATATTTGTGGGATATTAGTTAAAGGGATAAAGATAAGAATCTAGGGTTGGTCTATTTATATTGTTGCTGTACGTTTATGAAATGAGAGAAAAACTATTTTCCCTCATTCCTGCATTCATGGTATCAAAGCCTAGGCTCTTCCGTGGGAATTTTTAATGGCTAAAACAACCATGACAAGGGCATATAACGCTACGTCGTCAGGAACCACTGATGGTAGTACATCAACAAACTCTGCCATAACCATACATGGATTAGAGAATCCATCTCTTCAATTGACCGTTCACAAATTGAACGGTAAAACTTATTTGGAATGGGCACAGTCGATTAAACTGATGATTGACGACAAGGGTAAACTCGGCCATCTAACGGGAGAAACGAAGAAACCAAGAGATGATGATCCAGCGTTGAAGACATGGAGATCTGAGAATTCTTTGGTGATTGCGTGGCTCGTTAATTCCATAGAATCAGCCATTGGAAAAGTTTTTTATTTTTACCAACAGCAAAAGCGGTTTGGGATGCTGTTCGGGAGACCTACTCAGGTGTGGAGAATTCATCTCATAATTTTGAATTAAAAACAAAATTGTGGCTGTCTAAGCAGGGCGATCGAGATGTGATAGAATATTACAATGAGAAGACAGCTTTGTGGCAGGAACTAGACTTGTGCTATGATGAGGGATGGGACTGTGCCATGGATAGTGTGAGGTATTTGAAGAGAATGGAGAATGATAGAGTGTATATGTTTTTAGCAAGATTAAACAAGAACCTAGATGAAGTCAGAGGTCGTATTCTTGGCAAAAGACCCCTGCCATCTCTCCATGAAGTGTTTTCTGAAGTTCGAAGAGAAGATATGCGGAGGAAGACGATGATGGGAGAAGGCAACAAACAATCAGACACAAAAGCTTCTGCTCTAGAGGCAAGAAACAGTCAGTCCACACAACCGGGTGGACAAAATAGAAGCCAAAACAGAAGGGGAGAAAAAAATATGGTGTGATCATTGCCATAAACCTCGACATACGAGAGACACATGTTGGGAACTACATGGAAAGCCACCAAACTTGAAACCAAAATCATTTGGGCAGCCCAACCGTGACTCAAGAGCGTTTCAGGCAGATACTGAGGAGAAAAACACGCTTGGGGGAACCTCAGAGACTCCTTTGTTCAGTAAGGAACAATTAGAACAACTATACAAACTTTTACAATCCACACAATTCTCAAACAATGTGTCATCCTCCTGTTCTTTAGCCCAAAAGGGTAATTATCGTCAAGCTCTTACCTTGAGTGTGTCCCCTATTTCGGATTGTCCATAGATCATTGACTCAAGGGCAACTAATCACATGACTAAATGTTCTAAACTTTTTTTTACCTATAGTCCGTGTGCAGGGAATCAAAAAATTAAAATAGCCAATAGTTCTTTTTCAGCCATCACTAGGAAAGGATCAATAACTATTTCGAAATCCCTTGTTCTCCATAATGTTCTTCATGTTCCTAATCTCTCGTGTAATTTGTTATCCATTAGTAAATTAACTCGTGACCTAAATTGTTATGCTAAATTCCTCCTAACTCCACTGTGAATTACAAAATGGACTCGAGGAGGATGATTGGCAGTGCTAAGGAGAATGGTGGACTCTATTACTTTGCGGATGGAAGTGACTCATGTGGACAAGCTCTGTTTTCTAGCCTTGAATCATTATCTATCTCGAGGAATGATGAAATAATGTTATGGCACTATAGGTTAGGCCATCCCAGCTTTCAATATTTGAAATACTTATTTCCTAATTTATTCAGAAATTAAACAGCATTATCTTTTTAATGTGATATTTGTCAAATTGCTAAGCATCACCGTGCATCTTTTCCTGCCCAGCCATATAAGTCATCTAAACCCTTTGCACTTATTCATAGTGAAATTTGGGGACAGTATAGAATCCCAACAATTTCTGGAAAAAAATGGTTTCTAACTCTAATTGATGATCATACTCGTGTTTCTTGGGTTTATCTGCTTAAAGAAAAATCAGAAACTGAACAAGTTTTCAAAAATTTTTACAACATGGTGGAAACACAATTTCAAGAAAAAATTCAAGTGTTTAGGAGTGACAATGGAAGAGAGTATTTCAATAAAATTTTGGGGGCATTTTTTCCGAAAAAGGGATTATTCATCACAGCTCTTGTATAGATACTTCACAACAAAATGGGGTGGCAGAACGAGAAAATAAGCATCTCCTAGAAGTTGCTAGGTCCTTAATGTTTACAACTAAGGTTCCTAAATACCTATGGGGTGAAGCTATTCTCACTGTCACCTATTTAATTAATAGAATGCCTTCAAGAGTTTCAAATTTTAAAGCACCTCTGGGAAAGTTTAAGGAAATCTTCCCTACATCACGAATCGTTTCTGATTTACCTCTTAAAATATTTGGATGTGTCACCTTTGTGCATGTACATAATCATAATCGTATTAAATTGGATCCTCGTGTATTGAAGTGTGTTTTTCTTGGTTATGCACCAACACAAAAAGGTTACCGCTGTTTTGATCCTAAAACTAAGGGCCCGTTCACTTCGCTGATTCGAGTTTTTAATTCGAGTTGAGATTTGATTTTATGTGAGAGCTTTTTACTGTAGCAAAAAAGTTAGATGTGATTGTTTGTGAGAGCTTTTTACTGTAGCAAAACTCGAATTCTAAACTCGAATAAGCGAAATGAACGGATTGTAAAAAACTTTTTGTCACCATGGATGTAACATTTTTTGAATCTCAGAGTTTCTTTAATGTTCCTCTTTAGGGGGAGAATACCTATGAAGACTCACTGTTTGAAATTGAAAATGACAGTAATATTATTGAAAATGACAGCATCACTGTTACAATTAAACAGCCTGCCCCAGTGCCTAGCAATGAAGTTGTTACTACTACAATAGATGATGACAAAAGGGATAAATTATTTGGGCTTGTCTACTCGAGAAACAGAAAGATTCAAAGTAAAGATGACATCGGATCCTTACAAGGTCAAGATTCCAATCCGAGTCCAGATCCTAATGTCATGGAGCCTTCAAATCCGGGTAACACTTTTGAACTATCCTCTTCTCCTAAAACTGTTGTAGCTAAAAACATCCCCAATGCTCTTAGAAAAGGTGTTAGGCAATGTACTCAACATCCTATTTCAAACCATGCGTCTTACAAAAATTTGTCACCTTCCTACTCTTTGTTTATCTCACAATTGTCAAGTGTGGATGTACCTAAGAATGTACAGGAAGCTCTAAGTGTTCCGGAATGGAAGAAGGCTGTTTTTGAGGAGATGGAGGCCCTAGAGAAGAATGGCACATGGGAGAAAGTGAGTTTACCTGAAGGAAAGACACCAGTAGGTTGCAAATGGGTCTTTACTAGTGAAGTTTAACTTCGATGGAACTGTGGAGCGTTTACAACGCAAGATTGGTGGCTAAGGGGTTTACACAAACCTATAGGATTGACTATCAAGAGACATTTTCTCCCATTGCAAAGCTAAACACAGTTCAGGTCCCACTCTGTATAGCTGCAAATTTAGATTGGCCTCTATACCAATTAGATGTTAAGAATGCATTTCCTAACGGGGAGTTAGAGGAAGAAGTGTTTATGGATGCTCCACCGGGATTTGAAGAAAGCTTTGGAAGGAAAGTCTGCAAACTCCGAAGGTCTCTATATGGCTTAAAACAATCTCCAAGGGCGTGGTTTGAAAGATTCACCAGATCTGTTAAGCAACAAGGCTATACTCAGGGACAAACAGATCACACTATGTTCGTGAAGCACACTAGTGGTGGTAAATTAGCAGTTTTGATTGTCTATGTCGATGATATAATTATTACTGGTAGCGATGAGACAGAAATCACCAGTTTAAAGAAATATCTTGCAACAGAGTTTGAAATGAAGGATTTGGGACCCTTACGGTATTTTCTGGGAATGGAAGTTGCTAGATCGAAGAAGGGGATCTGTGTATCTCAAAGGAAGTATATTGTGGACATACTTGAAGAAACTGGGATGAGTGGATGTAGACCAAGTGACACACCTATGGATCCAAACCAAAAGTTAGGAGAAAAAACAAAGGGAGTGCCAACTGAGAAGGGGCGGTAACAACATCTTGTGGGAAAGCTGATTTATCTTTCTCATACAAGATCTGATATTGCGTTTGCAGTTAGTGTAGTAAGTCAGTTTATGCATTCACCATATAAAGAACATCTTGAAGCCATGTATCGGATCCTAAGGTATCTAAAAGGGTCACCTGGAAGAGGCCTTTTGTTCAAAAAAAAATGACCAAAGGAGTGTGGAAGCGTTCACAGATGCGAACTGGGCAAGATCTATCACAGACAAAAGATCAACATCAAGCTACTGTACGTTTCTTTGGGGCAATCTTGTTACTTGGAGAAGTAAGAAGCATAATATAGTAGCCCAAAACAGTGCAGAAGCAGTGTTTAGAGCTATGGCTAATGGAATATGTGAACTATTATGGCTAAAAAGAGTGCTCGAAGAACTGAAACTGAATTTAGAAGCTCCTATGAAACTGTTATGTGATAACAAGTCAGCAATAAGCATAGCCAACAACCCGGTTCAAAATGATCGTACGAAGCATATCAAGATTGATAGGCATTTTATCAAAGAAAAGTTGGAAAGTGGAGTTATCTACATGCCTTTTGTTATCACTGAGCAACAGTTAGCTGATGTCCTAACCAAGAGTCTATTTAGGTCAAAGTTTGATTTGTTAACAAGCAAGTTGGGCATGATTGATATCTATGCTCCAACTTGAGGGGGAGTGTAGAAAGATAGGATTTTTTCTAGTTATGTTTTTAAGTTTAAACCGGTTCTTATCTATTAGGAATACTTATCATTTAGTAGTACTTATCAATTCCTATATTTGTGGGATATTAGTTAAAGGGATAAAGATAAGAGTCTAGGGTTGGTCTATTTATATTGTTGCTGTACATTTATGAAATGATAAGAAAAACTATTTTCCCTCATTCCTGCGTTCAGATAATTATTTAGTCTTTTCTAAGCTTCTAGTAGTGAAATAGACTTCTCTTTATGTGGATGTTGGTTAAATTTCTTGTTTTTTATGATTATTAAGTATGGATTTAGTTTTAGTTACTATTTTTTTTCTAAATCTTTTTATAGGCATTTTTTGAGGCTGACGCCTCGCCTCGTAAAGGCAAAACGCCTCGAGGCCCGATTCCGACTTTTAAAACCTTGCCTATATCTCCCACTCTATTTAAAAGAAATGAAACCACCAAGATTGAACCTTGGATTACACACTCATATACCCAACCACTTAAGCTAGCCCTGAGTGGCAAAATTTTGATAATGAAAATGAAATGTAGAATTTCAAAATCAAAATCAAAATTATTAAGCATTGATATACCTGAAGTTCGCCTCAAAGCAAAGCTCGCTATAGCCCATGAAACATTCCTCAGCTTCACCTTAGTTTCCTGATAAATTTTAGGGTCAAGAAATAAATTCTGGAACTTTTCAGCATGATAATGCCTAAGTGAGCTATATTAAATAACAGATTGAAGAATAGGATTGTGACTTTTAAGAGATAGAAGAAGGAAAACCTTCTGGTCAAATTCTTCATCATCATCACTCTCTTCATCTGATGATGAAGAGTCTCCTCCAATTGCATCATAAAACTCATCTTGCGCTTCCTCTTCATTTTCTCCATTTGGAAGGGAAACATGAGAAATTTTTGACTTGACAACTGTAGTAGCTACTTCAAATTTGAGCGCAGGATTGGCACTAATATATTCCTTAAGACCTGAAATTTTTAAACAGAGGACAAAATGCTTCTTCTGCGTAAATATTATGGAAAGCTAAACATCAAATCTAACAAGTTTAATCCCAAACTTAATTTTTACATTAAAAAAAACAAAACAAAAAAAGACGAAAACTAAACCAAGTATTGTACCGTACACCCAAGTACTTTTTTTAATAGAAAGTAAATTTTTTATATCCAAAAATCCCCAAACCCATTTTGTGAGCCCAAGTTTAAAACTGGAGTCTTTTGCCAAACCCTACAATATTTGGAAGGCAGGAAACTATTACTTTTGTCATGTAGATGCCCATGAGGTGGTTCGAACCCCAAATGTTCTGGGACCAAAACAAAGGCCTGACCATTCCCAGTAAACATCCTATGGGTCCAGACACCCAAGTAAAAAGTTTCTGTAGTAGGTTATAAGTGTCATGGTGTTGCATAGTTCTACTGTTATTTGATTATACTTCTCAGGATAATTGTGCTTAGTGGGACAAAGATTTACACAGCTTTTTGTTAGAGATTTTCCTTTTCTCCTAAATAATCTAGGTTCAAAGGATATTCTTTACTGCCTTCTGTCCGATCTCCTAATTAATCTAGAGGGGGTTTCAAAGTGTTGATTCAACTTCAGATTTGCTGGTCCATTTTATTTAGTTCTATTATGTAGAAAATTGACAAAACAAATGATTCAGTTGAAAGAAAGAATTATTTTCTGACCTGACACTTGGCACAATAATGCATAAGGAACACTCTTTTCGAACTTTGAAGAGTGACTTCTCTTCCATGTCCACCAGCCTGATGAATTTATCTCCAACATTTGTGTCACAAGACATTTAGGCATATTTGAACCCATTGACGTATTCAAGTCTCTAATCTCCCAAGTTGATGCTACAACCAAATCATAATAACAATATCACTATAAAGGATCAAAAGGCAGGCATTTTATCATACCAGTAGGAAAAAGAAAAAGAAATGAAATTATTTTGTTTCTGGAAATAATGTAACGTGAACTTTTTCCATCAAGTGAATGATCTTACGATTAATTTTTGTACGATGGTACCCAGATCTTGGTGGCTTCTTCTTATGTACAGCTGGAACTTGCAAGATAGCTGCATGAATGGTACAGTGGCATATATTAGCCAAATTCAAAGGCAAACAGCATGTTTTCTTGCGATGAAAAATGGCAAAAAGATAATTCCACTGGGGCAAACTAAAGTCAAGAAGTACCATTTGTTCATGCATTGTGTGAGCTTAGTTTTGTATTCCACTGACATTTAATAAGATGTGTAATTACATATTTACATGTTATTTTTAGAAAAGGGTATCGACCCTTATGTAAAGTTCGGAAGCTTATTTACTTTCTTTATTTAGAAAAGATTAGGTTTAGATTTAGTTTCTGTTTTTATTTCTTTTCCGAATTAGTTATTGTCATTTATTCACTTTCCTATTTTGTTAGGATTCCTAATTAAAAGGAATTTCAGTTTCCTAGTTTAGTGGTCTCGTATGCTAGCCACTCGGTTTCTATATATTAGGTTGTAAATCTCTTTTCTAATCAAGAAATATAATTTCCAAAATTTCTTCATGGTATCAGAGCTTGGCTCTGAGCCCTAATCGTCTTTCTTCTTCTTCTTTCTGGCTGTTCTTTATCTAGCCGTCTCTTCACCATGACCAAGTACGGCATGGCTTCACAGTCCTCCACCTCAGAGGTCACCTCCAGATCCGAGTCTCAGCCTTCAGTCTCCTCTATCCCCGATACTTCCCATCTTGTCACCAATCACAAACTCCATGGCCATAATTTTCTTCAATGGTCACAATCTGTCTTCATGTACATCTGCGGTCGAGGGAAGGACGGACATCTCACAGGGGAAACTGCTGCCCCTAAATCGACAGATCCGAAATACCGGCCCTGGAAAACAGATGATCATCTAGTAATGTCATGGCTAATTAATTCCATGACCACAGAGGTTGGAGAAAATTTTCTGCTTCACCGAACAGCCAAGGAGATATGGGAGGCTACTCGGGAAACCTATTCTAGCACAGAGAACACGTCAGAGTTATTTGAGATTGAGACTAGGTTATATGACCTAAAACAAGGAGATTTGAGTGTTACTCAATATTTCAATGCCCTCACACGCTGCTGGCTGCAATTGGACCTGTATGAAATCCATTCCTGGAAGTGTGCTAATGACTCTACATTGTATAGGCAGATTGTTAAGCAGAAACGAACAATGAGATTCCTCCTTGGACTCAATAAAGACCTAGATCACGTCAGGGGAAGAGTCATGGGAAGTAAACCTTTCCCTACTATCCGAGAAGCCTTTGCAGAAGTCCGGAGAGAGGAGAGCAGGAAGAAATTGATGATGACAGATACCAACATCACACCTACAGCCGAAGGCTCAGCCTTATACACCCACAGTTCATCTCAGAACAATAGAGCTGGCAAAGGACGTCCATGGTGCGACCACTGCAAGAAGCTTGGTCATATAAAGACGACAAGCTGGAAAATACATGGCAAGCCTACAGATTGGAAGCCATCTAATGGTCGATATGAAAGGGAGAATCGTGCAAATGCTGCAGTCACTACGGAAACCAGTGTAGAGAACAATCCATTCACCAAGGAGCAAATTGAGGCACTGCAGAAAATAATTAGCCAAGTTACAAATCCCAGACAGGCATCACACTCCACTGCCGAGCAACACACTAGCCTTCTTGCACATCAAGGTATTCCATCCAATGCTTTTATTGTCCAAAATAATCAATCAAAACCGTGGATAGTTGACTCAGGAGCCTCAGACCACATGATTGGAGACTTCAACATTCTCAATAATTTTCAGCCTTGCACTAGTCACTCTAGAGTCAGAATTGCCGATGGATCATTCTCAATAGTGGCAAGGAGAGGATCAGTTCATTTGACAAAGGATCTTCTACTTTCCTCTGTCCTTTATGTTCCTAAATTGAATTGCAATTTACTTTCCGTCAGCCAACTTACTCGTGACCTAAACTGTGTTACTAAGTTCTATTCCAATCTTTGTGATTTTCAGGCAATGGATTCGAGAAAGGTGATTGGCAGTGCTGAAATGCATGGTGGTCTATATCTGTTCAAGGAAAATAATCTCCAAAATAGACAGGTTCACTCGTCAAGTTGTGTTCCAAAGTCTGTCACTTTTGCCTCCAATTCTATGTCTATTTCCAATTTTAATTCTATGTCAGTTGAAAGTCAAGTCATGTTATGGCATTATCGCCTTGGTCATCCAAACTTTGCTTATGTTGAGAAATTGTTTCCTTATTTGTTTATCAATAAAAAGGCCAATAGTTATCAATGTGAAATTTGTCAACTTGCAAAACATACTAGACATGTGTATTCAAGTTTGCAATACAAACCCTCACATCCATTCTCTGTGATACATAGTGACATTTGGGGACCCTCACGTGTGAAAAATATCAATGGGGCTCGGTGGTTTGTAACATTCATAGATGACCATACAAGAACAACTTGGACCTTTCTAATGAAAGAAAAATCTGAAATAGCCACCATCTTTCATTCTTTTCATTTAATGATCTCCACTCAATTTCAAAGCAAAATTCAGGTCCTTAAAACCGAAAATGCTAAAGACTACTTTAATTCCATTCTTGGTTATTATCAGTCCAAACATGGTATCATTCATATAAGCTCTTGTGTTGACACTCCATGTGGACAAATCTAGACAAATCAGGAACTATCTATGGTAACTTCTTAGGTCAAGGGAATATGCTAGGTTTATACCATTTGTATTAGGAAAGGATTATTCCCTTTTATTTCTTTCCTTTTTTATGCTATGTTTCAGTGCCTTTATATGGCTGGCTGTTCCTCATTCTGTGTATCGAAAAGAATATGAAATAAAGCAGTGTTCTCTGTTCTTAGTTTTCTTCCCGTGTGTGTTCACATGGTATCAGAGCCACCGGTTGAAGAAAACAATGTATAGAACAGCCTTGACTGGAGCAAGCGGAGGTGATGTTTCTGAGGTTGCCACGAGCAGCCCTAAAACAGCCTCCACAATTGCTCCCACTGCTGTCCCCGAGAGTCTCAGTCATACCTCCCTGCAGATCACAACTCAGAAACTCAATGGGAAGAATTTTCTCAAGTGGTCACATTCAGTCCTAATGGTGATTCGTGGAAAGGGAAGGCTCGGCTATTTAGATGGCTCAATTCCAACACCAGATCCGAAGGATTATTCTTATGCAAATTGGGAGGCACAAAATTCAATAGTGATGGCTTGGTTAATCCATTCTATGGAGGATAACATTGCTGATACTTACATTCTCTTTCCCACGGCCAAAAAGATTTGGGATGCAGTCACAATGGCCTATTCGGATTTGGAGAACACATCACAGATTTTTGAGTTGAGGAACAAGATCCGAACCCTAAAACAGGGGGAGAGTGATGTAACGGGATATTATCATGAAGCCACAAGATTGTGGCAAGAATTGGATCTGTTTTCTTCCCCGACTTGGAAGGACCCTGATGACTCGGTCTTGTATAGGAAATTGGTGGAACGAGATCGTGTGTATGACTTCTTGGCCGGACTGAATAAGGATTTGGATGAAGTCCGTGGTCGCCTACTTGGAATGAGACCACTTCCTCAAATCGAGGAGATTTTTGCTGAAGTCCGGAGAGAAGAATCAAGGAGGAGAGTTATGTTAGGAACCACCACATTGAACGCGGAAAATTCTGCCTTAGTGGTCCGCGGACAGGAGAGTCAAGGTCAAGGAGAAGGGAAACCTAACAGGAAATGGTGTGATCATTGCAAAAAGCCCTATCACACTAGGGAAAATTGTTGGAAGATACATGGAAAACCAGCAAATTGGACCTCCAATCGAGCTCGTGGGCGTGAAGGAAAAGGATTTCAGGCCTCAATGGAGAAACAAGAGGACACTGAACCAGCCATGGGAGCTGCGGCATTTACCAAGGAGCAGATGGAACAATTGAAACAAATGATAGCACAATCCTCTTCGATGTCTCTTATGTCTCAGAAAGGTAAAACCTTAACTGTTTTTTGTGGGCTGGCCGAGAAAGGAGAACCTTGGATTATTGATTCTGGAGCAACGGATCATATGACTGGGTGTGGAAAATTATTCACATCATATGTTCCTAATCCGGGGAATCACAAGGTGCAGATCGCAGATGGTACTTCTTCAGTTGTGGCCGGTATTGCGGATGTAAAAATTGGAGATAATGTTGTTCTAAAAGAAAGTCCTTCATGTGCCTAATTTTAGTTTCAATCTTTTGTCAATAAGCAAATTAACAAAAGATATGGATTGTGAAGTAATTTTTTCTCCATCTACTTGTATTTTTCAGGACCGATCATCGGGGAAGAGGATTGGCAGTGCTAAAGAACGGAATGACCTATACTACTTTGAGGATGATTCAAGTGTTCATGGGCAAGCTCAAGTAGTTGCAAGCACCTCTCTTTCAAGAATTCAAAAAATTATGTTATTGCACTATAGGTTAGGACATCCCAGTTTCCCTTATATGAAATTCTTGTTTCCATCCTTATTTAAGAATAATGATAAATTTCAATGTGAGATTTGCCAATTAGCTAAACATACCCGTGTCTTCTTTCCTCCATTACCATATCGTGCATCTAAACCATTTGTTCTTATTCATAGTGATATTTGGGGACCTTCCCGCATCTCAAGTACTACGAATAAAAATTGGTTCATTACCTTCACTGATGATCATACACGTGTTTGTTGGGTTTATCTTTTAAAAGAAAAATCTGAGGTCAATGATATTTTCAGACAATTTCATACCATGGTTAAAACACAATTTGATGAAAATATCAAATTCCTAAGAACATATAATGGGACTGAATTTTTTAACAACACCCTAGGGGAATTTGTCACTTCTAGTGGGATAATCCATCAAAGTTCTTGTGTTAGCACACCTCAACAAAATGGGGTCTCTGAGCGGAAAAATCGTCACATCTTAGAAGTAGCTCGTTCCTTGTTGTTTACAGCCAACTTACCAAAAACCTTTTGGGGAGATGCAGTTTTGACCTCTACCTATGTGATTAATAGAGTACCTTCTCGTGTCCTAAAATTTCAAACTCCATTAGATTGTCTATACAAGTCATACCCTCAGTCTCGGGTTCCCTCTTCGTTAGATCTAAAAGTGTTTGGTTGTGTTTCCTTTGTTCACAACCTTGATCCACATCGGGGCAAATTCGATCCTAGAGCTCATAAGTGCATTTTTTTGGGATATTCGGCAACTCAAAAAGGGTATAGATGTTATTCAATGGAGAAAAGAAAATATTTTGTGTCTAGGGATGTGACATTCTTTGAAAACCAATTCTTTTTTACCAAAAATTCCCTTCAGGGGGAGAGAGTGTGGGAAGACGATTTTTGGAAAAAATCAAAACCAACTTCCATCTCAACCTCAGATGATGCAAATGGTGTGTGGGAATTCTTTTGGGATTTTGCTCCTTCTTCCGAAAACCAGAGCCTTATCCCTTCCAATCCTTCCAATCCGCCTGAAAATGTTCAAGAATCAAGAAATCAAGAGGAAAATCCAGAAACTGATCCCGAAACTGATCGAGCCAATATTCCTGAAATCAACTCACAAGATAGACCCGAAATTGTTTTTGAAAAGTGTTCCCAAGATAGCCCTGAAACTGATCCCGAATCTGCTTCACCAATCCTTACCCAATCTATTCCTTCAAATCAGTCTCCTCATGAACCAAAAAATCCGGTATCTATAGTGCAGGAACATAATAAACATAAAGAGAGTGGCTTGCAATTTTTTGATCGAACTTATGTACGCAAGAAGAACCAAAAAAGTGTAGAAAACCAGGAAGTTCCTCACCGCCAAGAATCGGAACCAATGGCAGGTCTTGAAGTGGAGATTGATGACTTAGGGATTCCAGTTGCATTGAGAAAAGGAGTGAGATCCTGTACAAAACATCCAATGGCCCACTATGTTGGTTATAATCATCTGAGAAACTCTATGAAGACTTTTGTAGCAAACTTGGCAAATGTGGAGATTCCGAAAGATATCCAAGAAGCTATGAAGAAGCGTGAATGGAGGCAAGCTGTTTTAGAAGAAATGAGAGCTCTCGAAAAGAACCATACTTGGGATGTGGTGAGAAGACCAAGAGAGAAGGCTCCGGTTGGATGTAAGTGGGTCTTTACAGTCAAATATAAGGCTGATGGGTCTATTGAAAGATATAAAGCTCGGTTGGTGGCTAAGGGCTACGCTCAGACATATGGGATAGATTATCAAGAAACCTTTGCTCCAGTTGCCAAGATCAACACAGTTCGAGTTCTGTTATCCATCGCTGCTAATTTAGATTGGCCGCTGCAACAACTTGACGTAAAAAATGCTTTCCTCAATGGGGACTTGAAGGAAGAAGTCTATATGGAGATGCCACCAGGATTTGAGGACAAGGGTGATCGAGTCTGCAAACTAAGAAAATCCCTGTATGGACTAAAACAATCACCACGAGCTTGGTTTGATCGGTTCACTAAGGTGGTTAGGGAACAGGGATATAAGCAAGCCGGAGGAGATCACACTTTGTTCTATCGGCACAGGGATGGTAAGACTACTATTCTCATTGTTTATGTTGATGATATTATATTGACTGGAGATGATCTTGAAGAAAGGGAGAGACTAAAGAGGAAACTGGCGAAAGAATTTGAAATCAAAGATTTGGGAAGTCTCAGGTACTTCCTTGGAATGGAGATTGCTAGAAACAAATGTGAGATATCTGTCTCACAAAGGAAGTATGTCCTGGATCTTCTAAAAGAAACAGGAATGATGGGTTGCAAACCTGCAGAAACTCCTGTGGAGCCGAATTGCAAGAAGGGAACAGGAGATAGTGATCCTGTAGACAAGGGAAGATTTCAAATGATGGTTGGGAGACTAATTTATCTTTTCGTGATACAAGACCGACATAGCTTTTTCTTTGTTAGTAGAGTTAGCCAATATATGCATGCCCCCACCAAGTACATTTGGAAGCAAGATTTGCATCCTAAGATACTTGAAAGGAACACCGGACGAGGTTTGTTCTTTAAAAGGGAGATGATAGAGGAATCGAGGTATACACAGATGCCGACAACAAGGCAGGAGCCCGATGATAGAAGATCTACTTCAGGGTATTGTACCCTAGTTTGGGGAAATCTTGTTACATGGAGAAGTAAAAAGCAATCAGTTGTCTCAAGGAGCAGTGCAGAAGCTGAACTGAGATCTGTGGCTCATGGAATTTGTGAGGTTCTATGGCTAAGAATATTGTTGGATGAACTCAAGATTAGAGTTACACTTCCATTGCGTGTTTATTGTGATAACAAGGCAGCCATAAATATTTCACATAACCCTGTACATCATGACAGGACTAAACACGTGGAAGTAGATCGACATTTTATCAAGGAGAAGATTGAAGAAGGAACAATTGTTATGTCATATGTTCCTACAACCGAGCAAGCTGCTGAAATTTTGACCAAGGGATTGTCTAGACCATTGTTTGAAAAACTGGTAGACAAGTTGGGCATGTACAACTTATACAGCCCAACTTGAGGGGGAGTGTGGACAAATCTAGACAAATCAGGAACTATCTATGGTAACTTCTTAGGTCAAGGGAATATGCTAGGTTTATACCATTTGTATTAGGAAAGGATTATTCCCTTTTATTTCTTTCCTTTTTTATGCTATGTTTCAGTGCCTTTATATGGCTGGCTGTTCCTCATTCTGTGTATCAAAAAGAATATGAAATAAAGCAGTGTTCTCTGTTCTTAGTTTTCTTCCCGTGTGTGTTCACACTCCACAACAAAACAGAGTGGCTGAAAGAAAAAACAGACATTTGCTTGAGGTAGCCCGTGCCACTATGTTCACCAATAATGTACCTAAGCATTTCTGGGGGAAGCCATACTCACAGCCACATATCTCACAAATAGGATGCCCAGCCGTGTCCTAAAATTTCAGACCCCTCGTCATGTCCTTATAAATACATATCCACATATCCGCTCCTTTTCTTCTGACCTACCACTCAAAGTCTTTGGTTGCTCCTCCTTTGTTCACATCCATCAAAATCACCGCATCAAACTTGATCCCAAGTCTCTCAAGTGCATCTTCCTTGGTTACTCCTCTAACCAAAAAGGTTATAAGTGTTATTCTCCAATCACTAGAAAAGTATATAACTCCATGGATGTCACCTTCTTTGAAAACCAATCTTACTTTCCCAAATCCGACATTTAGGGGGAGAATTCAAAGGAATATCAGATTTGGGACCTCCTTCAAGACACTCAAGCAACCAGTTTTTCTCCTCCACCAAAATCTGCCACTGTCCCAGCCATTGTCCCTGTCATTGAAACAGAAACAGTCACAGAAACAGTCCCGGTCCCGGTTCCTACACCAAAAACAGAACCAATGGTCTCAAATCCACCACAACTTGACACTAATCCTGAACTTCGTGTTTATAGAGAGAGAAGACCAGCTGAGCACATAAAGGAAACTATGCAAAATCAGCACTCTCAATCACCGGAACCAAGTCCTACTATACCCGATGATCATAATGGTATGGATCCCTCATCTTATGACACTTGTGTTCCCATAATTGATGATTCAAATCTTCCAATTGCTCATAGAAAAGGTGTTCGTAGGTGTACTTGACATTCAATTGAGAAGTATGTAGCCTATGGGAAATTACAACCTTCTTACAGGGCTTTTGTCACAAACCTGGATAGTGTGAAGGTACCTGACTCTATTCAAGAGGCTCTAAAGAATCCAGCATGGAAAAAGGCAGTAGAGGAAGAGATTCGGGCTCTGGAAAGTAATAACACATGGATTCTTACATCACTACCTCCTGGTAAGAATCCTGTTGGATGTAAGTGGATATTCACTGTCAAGTACAAAGCTGATGGAGTGTCGAGAGATTCAAGACTAGACTTGTAGCAAAGGGTTTCACACAGTCATATGGGATAGACTACCAAGAGACTTTTGCACCTCAGGCGTCCGAGTTCTACTCTCTCTTGCAGTGAATCAAGATTGGCCATTATACCAACTTGATGTTAAAAATGCATTCCTAAACAGGGATCTTGAAGAGGAAGTCTACATGACCATACCTCCAGGGTTGGAAAACAGGTCAAACAACAGGCAAGTTTACAAATTGAAGAAATTGTATGGCTTGAAACAATCTCCTCGTGCATGGTTTGACAGGTTTGCTAGGACTGTGATAGCTAATGGATATCAACAGTGTCAAGCTGATCATACACTGTTTGTTAAAAGCCAACCAGGAGGGAAGATGGCTATTGTTGAGATTTCCGAATCAATTAGGGAAGATTTTTAGGAATTATCCCTAATATCTTGTATTTATCTTAGGAGGAAAATCTGGGATTCCACCGGATCTGTATTTTATTATTTCCTAGTTTAGTGGGTTTGTTTCCTTAGTTAGTTTCAACCTAAGAATAGTCAAAGCTTTATTAGTTGTATATATATGTGTACCAGCTGCTTAAAGAAATAAGAATTGATATTCATTCTTTCTAAAAACCTACATGGTATCAGAGCCCTAGGCTCTTGTCTCTGGAAATTTTTTTTTTTTTCCTCTCTCAGCCCTGCCGCCTCTCACAGTCAGCAGGCCTCCTTTTATTCCCTCAGCCCTGCCGCCTCTCACAGTCGCTCACGGCAGGCCTATTATCTGCAGTTATTCTGCTTCCCTATTCTCACAATTAGGGATAAATCCAGTCCTTCAATTTTTTCCTCTTTCTTCTCTCTCTAGACTTCACATCGCCGGTTTTTTGTTGTTCCCTGAATGACTAAATACGGCATGGCAACTGAGAAGTCTACAACCTCAGCAGATAGTTCCACCACCGAAGTTACATCCGCAGCCAATTCCCATGGAGGATCCGAAAACACCTCAACTCTCATTACCGGAGACAAACTCAATGGCCATAATTACCTACAATGGTCACAATCAGTGATGATGTTCATTTGCAGTAAAGGCAAAGATGAATATCTCACTGGTGAGATTACAATTCCAGGAAACGGAGACCCCAAATACAGAGCATGAAAAACAGAAAACCACATGATCATGTCATGGTTGATCAATTCTATGAATAACGAAATTGGAGAAAATTTTCTCTTATACCGGACTACAAAGGAGATATGGGATGCAGTGAGGGAGACCTACTCTAGCTCGGAAAATATCTCAGAATTATTTGAGAGTGAAGCCGCCCTTCATGATCTACGTCAAGGAGACCTCACGGTAACACAATACTACAATACTCTCACACATCATTGGCTGCACCTTGATATGTTTGAAGTCCATCCATGGAAGTGCTGTGAAGATACAAAGCTATACCGGGAGATAGTTGAACAGAAAAGGACCTTCAAATTTCTTCTTGGCCTCAACAAAAATCTGGACGAAGTCAGAGGAAGAATAATGGGTACAAAGCCGTTCCCAAGTATAAGGGAGGCTTTCTCAGAGGTTCGTCGGGAGGAAAGTAGGAAGAAGCTGATAATGGGCTCTCAAAATTCCGCTCCAACTCTGGAAGGATCCGCCTTGGCTGCCAGAGGACCACAAAACAATTTTTCCGACAACAGGCAAAGAAAAGGAAGACCTTGGTGTGATCATTGCCACAAAACAGGACACACTAGGGAGACTTGCTAGAAGATCCACGGGAAACCACTTAATTGGAAGCCTTCTAGACCAAACAATGATCGGGAAGGTAGAATCAATGTTGCTGCCACTTCTGGTGACAAAGAAATCTGCACCACTTCAGGTTCACAGGCTGAAAACAGCCCCTTCACAAAGGAACAACTTGAGGTACTCCAGAAGCTACTTAGCCAGAATGTCATGCCTCAAACAAGCAATAAAAACCCGGGTTCTAGTATGCTAGCACATAAAGGTAATCTTTCAAATGCCTTTGCGGTTAATAAATGTCATACAATTCCTTGGATTGTTGACTCAGGAGCCTCAGATCATATGACGGGAGACGCCACTATATTTCATTTAGTATAGTCCAAACCTTGAAAACCATACAGTCGCATAGCGAGATGGTTCCTCATCAAGGGTTAAGGGAACAGGAGTAGTGAAACTCACTAAGGATATCACCCTCCATTCGGTTCTTCATGTTCCTAAGTTGGACTGCAATTTAATTTCAGTGAGTAAATTAACTCGTGATCTCAATTGTGTGACTAAATTTTTCCCAAATCTTTGTGAATTTCAGGAATTGAATTCGGGGAAGACGATTAGCAGTGCTGAGGAGTGTTGTGGGCTCTATCTTCTCAAAGATAATATTTCTTCAAGAAGGCAATCTCGAATAAAAATGGTGGATTATTCAAAGAGGGTCTGTTTAAATACTAGTGTCAATAAGGATAGTGAGATTATGTTATGACACTATCGTCTTGGTCATCCCAATTTCATATATCTCAGAAATTTGTATCCATCATTGTTTATCAATAAAAGTCCAAAGTCTTTCAATTGTGAAGTTTGCCAACTTTCTAAACACACTCGTAGTAGCTATTCTAACTCCTCATACAAACCTTCTCGCCCCTTTGCCTTAATTCATAGTGATGTATGGGGCCCCTCAAGAGTAAAAAATATCACCGGAACTAGGTGATTTGTATCTTTTATTGATGATCATACTCGCTTAACATGGGTATTCCTTATGAAAGAAAAGTCTGAAGTTGGACAAATTTTCCAGAATTTTAATTCTATGGTACAAACACAATTTCAAACCAAGATTCAAATTCTTAAAAATGACAGAGCCAAAGAATACTCTGAATTGATTCTTGGCACCTATCTCATGAGTCAATGGATTGTCCACTTAAATTCTTGTGTTGATAGCCCTCAGCAAAATGGGGTTGCCGAGACGAAGAATAGGCACCTATTAGAGGTGGCTCAATCCCTCATGTTCACCACTCACGTTCCAAAATATTTCTAGGGAGAAGCCATACTCAGAGCCACATACCTTATTAATCGGATGCCCTCCAAAATTCTTCAGTTCCAAACTCTATGCAATGTTGTTCTCCAAAATTCTCCACACACTAAATTCATCTCCTCATTAGCTCCAAAGATATTTGGATGCTCTGCCTTTGTTCATATACACTCTCAACATCGTGGGAAATTAGATCCTAAATCCATAAAATGTGTCTTTCTCGGGTACTCCTCACATCAAAAAGGATATAAGTGCTACTCTCCCACAACCAAAAGGTTCTACAACTCAATGGATGTGACATTCTTTGAACAACAATCATTCTTTTCCAAACCTGTAATTCAGAGGGAGAACATAAGAGAATTCCAACTTTGGGATCTTGAATTTCAGCCCCTTCCATCTCTTCCATCTCTGCCCATTCCCAATCCTCAAACAGATTCTGCCAGTCAAACCGAGAGTCCAGCAAGTCTACCCTATACCCAAGACAGTCCCATTCCAACCCAGTCCAGTCCACCTCTTTAACTTCAACAAAACAATGAAAAGAATAAAGAGGTCATTGTTTATTCCAGGAGAAAGAAGTCTGGAAAGGAGATTGAGCACACAATGCCTCTTACACTAAACCATGAAGCTGATCCGGATTCAATGCCTATACAAGTTCACTCAGGTAAGGATAATTTAGACATTACAATACCTACTATGTAGAATTTAGATGTTCCAATTGCCTTGAGGAAAGGTGTCAGGACGTGCACAAATCATCCTATTAGCAAATTTGTCTCATATGCAAAACTATCACCATCATACAAGGCCTTTGTGTCTACTCTTGATAGTATGCAGGTTCCCAACACTATTCAGGAGGCCCTCCAGCACACAGAATGGAGGAAAGAAGTTAATGATGAAATCCAAGCATTGGAGAAAAATAAAACATGGGTGTTGACAGATTTTCCATCAAATAAGAAGACCGTCGGATGTAAGTGGATTTTTACTATCAAACACAAGGCTGATGGTAGTATTGAGAGACCAAAAGCCCGACTAGTTGCTAAAGGGTTCACTTAGTCTTATGGAATAGATTATCAAGAAACCTTTGCTCCGGTGGCCAAACTAAGGGCTCGTTTAGTTCGCTGATTCGAGTTTTTAATTCGAGTTGAGATTTGATTTTATGTGAGCTTTTTACTGTAGCAAAAAACTTAGATGTGATTGTTTGTGAGAGCTTTTTACTGTAACAAAACTCGAATTCTAAACTCGGATAAGTGAAATGAACAGGACCTAAATACTATCAGAGTTCTTCTTTCACTTGCAGCAAACAAGGACTGGCCTCTACATCAACTGGATGTAAAAAATGCATTTTTGAATGGTGATCTTGAAGAAGATGTGTACATGGAAATACCTCCAGGACTAGAAGCAACCGTGGGAAGCAGGAAAGTGTGCAAACTCAAGAAGTCCTTGTATGGACTAAAACAATCCCCTCGTGCTTGGTTTGACAGGTTTGCAAAGTCAGTTGTGAGAAATGGATTCACTCAATCTCAGGCAGATCATACACTGTTCGTGAAATTCTCCTCAGAAAACAAAGTGGCAGTCTTAATTGTATATGTCGATGACATTATTTTGACAGGTGATTATGAGGAAGAATTAGTGAAAGTAAAAGTGTTTTTGGCCAAAGAGTTTGAAATCAAAGACCTTGGCAATCTCAGGTTTTTTCTCGGAATGAAGGTAGCTCGTTCCAAGCAAGGAATCTTTGTCTCTCAAAGGAAGTATGTCCTAGATCTGCTAAAGGAAACAGGAATGCTAGGGTGTAAGCCAGTCGACACACCGATGGATCCAACTAAGAAGATAACAGCTATGACAGAGTCTGCACCAGTTGATAGGGGGAGATACCAAAGACTCGTAGGACGGCTCATCTACCTCTCTCACACAAGACCGGACATCGGCTTCCCAGTGAGTGTAGTAAGTCAGTTCATGCACAATCCGACAGAAGAACACATGGAAGTTGTGTGTAGGATCTTAAGGTACTTAAAAATGACACCAGGAAAGGGTATACTATATAGGAAGACCGGAAACCATGATATTGAGATCTACTCAGATGCAAATTGGACAGGAGATGTAAAGGACAGAAGATCGACAACTGGTTACTGTGCCTATGTTTATGGAAATCTAGTCACATGGAGGAGCAAGAAACAACCAGTAGTCTCAAGGAGCAACGCAGAAGCTGAGTTTAGAGCATTGGCCCTTGGCATTTGTGAAGGAATGTGGATAAGGAGACTACTCAAGGAATTGGGGATAACAAGTGAGAAACCGATCAAGGTTTTCTGTGACAATCAAGCAACTATATGCATCACCAAGAATCCGGTACACCATGACAAGACTAAGAACATTGAGATTGATCGTCATTTTATCTCGGAGAAGATTAACAACTCAATAATACAGTTGATCTATACCCCTACACAATCTCAAGTGGCAGATATACTCACAAAAGCCCTTCCAAGGACAAGCTTCGAAGGATTGAGTAACAAGCTGTATTTGTTCAACATTTACAACTCAGCTTGAGGGGGAGTGTTGAGATTTCCGAATCAATTAGGGAAGATTTCTAGCAATTATCCCTAATATCTTGTATTTATCTTAGGATGAAAATCCAGGATTCCACCGGATCTGTATTTTATTCTTTCCTAGTTTAGTGGGTTTGTTTCCTTAGTTAGTTTCAACCTAAGAATAGTCAAAGCTTTATTAGTTGTATATATATGTGTACCGGCTGCTTAAAGAAATAAGAATTTATATTCATTCTTCCTAAAAACCTACAGCTATTCTCACAGTTTATGTTGATGATATCATCTTGACAGGAGATGATTCAGAGGAAATTCTCAAGTTGAAGAGGCTGCTGGCAACAGAATTTGAGATCAAGGACCTCGGGACTCTGAGGTACTTTCTAGGTATGGAGGTGGCTCGGTCTAAGGAAGGGATCGTCATATCCCAAAGGAAGTATATTTTGGACCTGTTAAGTGAAACAGGCTTACTTGGATGCAAACCTGCTAACACGCCTATGGATCCAACTAAAAGATTGAGCAGAAGTGAAGAAAACAGTCCTGTTGACAAGGGGAGGTACCAAAGGCTGGTTGGGAAACTCATCTACCTATCCCATACTAGACCGGATATTGCATATTCAGTCAGTGTAGTAAGTCAACATATGAATAATCCAACTGAGGATCACTTAGATGCAGTAAACAGGATTTTGAGGTATTTAAAGATGACTTCGGGACATGGTTTATCGTTCGTAAAATGTGAAACCGTGAGGTAGTAATCTATACCGATGCTAGCAAGGTGAGAGCTAATCGACAGGAGATCAACCATCGCTATTGCTCCTATGTATGGGGTAATCTTGTCACTTGGAGAAGCAAAAAGCAAGTCGTTGTCTCTCAAGTAGTGTAGTCGGAATATCGTGCTCTAGCACTAGGAATATGTGAAGGAATGTGGCTACAAAGATTATTAAGAGAACTTAAAGTTGAAGTACAAGATTCAGTCAAGATGTTCAGTGACAGTCAAGCTGCTATTAGCATAGCCAAAAATCCTGTACACCACGATATAACAAAACACATTGAAATTGATCAACACTTCATCTCAGTGAAGGTCAACAATGGGATTGTTCAGCTCAGCTATGTTCCAACAAAGCAGCAGATTGCTGATGTTCTCACCAAGGCACTTCCAAGGGTTAGTTTCGATGAGTTGAACTCCAAGCTTGGTTTGTATAACATATACAACCCAGCTTGAGGGGGAGTGTAGAAAAGGGTATCGACCCTTATGTAAAGTTAGGAAGCTTATTTACTTTATTTAGAAAAGATTAGGTTTAGATTTAGTTTCTGTTTTTATTTCTTTTCCGAATTAGTTATTGTGATTTATTCACTTTCCTATTTTGTTGGGATTCCTAATTAAAAGGAATTTCAGTTTCCTAGTTTAGTGGTCTGGTATGCCAGCCACTCGGTTTCTATATATTAGGTTGTAAATCTCTTTTCTAATCAAGAAATATAATTTCCGCAATTTCTTCATTATTGAACCAAAACCAAGAAAAAAACGCACTTGATAACTTCAAGCTATCATTTGAATTGAGGTGATTTGAGTTTCAAACTTGTTTTTGATTTGAAAGGCCAAAACTTCTCAACTTTTCAAAAACCTATAGGACAATAACTGCTCTCTACAATTAATCGCTTTCATTGTCATCCTAATAGAATGCCATACTTTAGTACCGGAAAGCATAAAAGGTGTCATATTAAGCCTTAGATTTCAAAGTGCATTAAAGGTTTCTGGTACTGTTTTCCTCAAATTAATCCATGCCTCTACTTCATAACCCTTACATATTGCAGGTTTCAGGGCAGAAAAGAAAGTATTGCTCATTGATTATTTTATGTACGAGGGTTACAATATTTATAGGAAAACCATCCCACGGAATAGGGAAAGTAAATCCCTTGATTGAGGGAAATCCTTATCTCAAGGAATCTCTTTAAAAATTGAAAGAATAAACTACTTTCCTAATTTATCTCTAAGCCCTTATAAACCGGATTGGTACATATCCGGTCCATGACTTTAGTCTACTTACCTGATTTCTACACTCCCCCTCAAGTTGGTGCATAAATATCTATCATGCCCAACTTGCTAATGAGAAACTCAAAGTTTGGTCTGAATAATCCTTTAGTAAGAACATCGGCCACTTGTTGTGAGGTTGGAACAAATGGCATACTTTTCCTTTATAAAGTGCCGGTCAATCTCAACATGTTTTGTTCTGTCATGTTGGACTAAATTGTGGGCAATGTTGATTGCTGCCTTGTTCTCACAATACAACTTCATAGGCATGATCACAGGTCTTCTCAATTCCTTCAAAATCCGTTTAAACCATATCATCTCACAGATCCCTTGTGCCATTGATCTATATTCTGCTTCTGCACTACTTTGGGCCACTACGTTTTCTTTCTTGCTCCTCCACGTTACTAAGTTTCCCCACACAAACGTACAGTAGCCAGATGTGGATCTTCTATCTGAAGTAGACCCTACCCAGTCTGCATCTGTATAAGCTTCAAAACCTCGTTGTTCATTCTTCTCAAAAAACATTCATTTTCCCGGTGAATTCTTCAAGTACCTTAGGATGCGGTAGGCTGCTTCTAGATGTTCTTCATGAGGAGAGTGCATGAACTGGCTTACTAGGCTGACAGTGAATGCTATGTCTAGTCGTGTATGTGACAGGTAGATTAGCTTCCCAACTAGTTTCTGGTACTGGACCGTATCCACTGGTCTTCCCTCTTTGTTTCCAAACTTCTGATTCAGATCAATTGGCGTTTCTACAGGACGACATCCACTCATCCCAGTCTCTTTAAGTAGATCAATCATGTACTTCCTTTGTGAAACTGCAATCCCCTTTCTTGATCGGGCTACTTCCATACCAAGGAAATACTTTAGTGAGCCTAGATCTTTAATCTCGAATTCAGAAGCCAAACTCTGCTTTAGGCAATTCATCTCAGCAATATCATCCCCAATAAGAATGATGTCATCAACATATACTATAAGGACGGCTACCTTCCCATTAGAGTGCCTTGTGAACATAGTATGGTCTGCTTGCCCCTAGTCATATCCCTATCTCTTCACAAACTGAGTAAATCTCTCAAACCACGCTCTTAGAGATTGTTTTAAACCATATGAGGACTTTTTTAGCTCGCATACCAAGTTTCCATATTTTTCCTCAAATCCTGGAGGTGGATCCATGTAGACTTCTTCATCCAGATCGCCATTACGATAAGCATTCTTCACATCTAGTTGTTGTAGTGGCCAGTCTAAGTTACTTGCAAGTGTTAGGAGTACCCCTGATAGTATTGAGCTTTGCCACTGGAGCAAAGGTTTCAAGATAGTCAATCCCATATGTCTGAGTAAACCCTTTGGCTACTAAACGTCCCTTGTATTTCTCCAAAGATCCATCTGAGCTGTATTTCATTGTGAACACCCATTTGCAACAAACAGTCTTCTTTTCTTTCGGCAGTTTTGTCACTTCCCAAGTTCCATTCTTTTCAAGGGCCTTCATTTCTTCGAGAACAGCCTCCTTCCATTCAAGAACCTTTAGAGCATCCTGCACATTCTTTGGAGTCTCCACACTAGACAACTATGAGGTAAACGCAGAAAAAACAGGTGACAAGTTTTTTTAGGACACACAGAGCTAGACATGGGATACTTTACACAACTTCTGACCCCTTTGCGTTTGGCAATAGGGTGATCACACTCAGGTATATTAGGCTCGGATTCGGGATTAGACAAGTTTGTGTGGATAGGTATTGTGTGAGGATTTTACCTAGAGCAAAATTGGGGATGTCCTGTGATCAAGGATCCGGACTGATCTGTGGTTCAGGCTCTTCGCAATGTCGGTTAGTTTCAATCTCTACTCCTTGCTTCTGGTTCTTCCTCCTGTAAGCCAGCAGTTTTTTTGTTCCTGTTTTTTCCCTATTTGCATCTTTATTAATGTTATGAGATGACTCTATGGACTCAAAGTTCAAGTTTTCATTACTTAAGTCACTCAACTCCATATTTATTAGGAAATTTGGGCTCTTTGTTATGGATTGAACAGTTTCAGTTGCAGTTTCTATTTCAAAGTTAAAATCTTCATTTATTTTCTCCCCCTAAAGATGAGTGCCAAAAAATGGTTGAGACTCAAAGAAGGTAACATCCATTGTGACAAACATTTTGTAAGATTTTACATCATAGCACTTGTACCCCTTTTGGTTCGGAGCATATACTACAAATATATACATCCTGGCACGAGGATCTAACTTTCCCCTATTTTGACTGTGAATATTAATGAATGCACTACACCCAAACACTCTCAGGAGTAAATCTGTTGTCAACTTAGAGGTAGGAAATGTATTCTTGAAGACATTTAGAGGTGTTTGGTAATTTAGAACTTTGGTAGGCATACGATTTATTAGGTATGTTGCAGTTAGGAGTGCCTCTCACCAAAGATACTTAGGAACACCATTAGTAAATAATAATGCTCTAGTGACTTCTATGAGGTGTTTATTTTTTCTTTCTGCTATCCCATTTTATTGGGGTGCATATGAACATGAACTTTGATGTATTATGCCTATTTTTGAAAAATATCCCCCTAGGATTTCCTTAAAGTATTCTCTACCATTATCATTCCTAAACACCTTTATTTTTTCTTGACATTGTGTTTCAATCATTGTATAGAATACCTGAAAATTCTCTTTTACTTCAAACGTCCCTTAATAAATATACCCAAGTAAGTCGTGTGTGATCATCTATAAAGCTAACAAACCTTTTTTTTCCAAACATTGTTGAGGCCCTAGATGGTCCCTAAACATCACTAATTAGCAGAAACGGTTTTGAAACTTGATGGGTGCGTTTTGAATTGATTTCAAAATGATTTTGTTTTCTGTATGAAAATGGAAATGAAAATGTTTTCATTTTCATTTTGGAATTATTTCTGAAAATGCATTTGGTAGTTTTATTCAGAGATTGATTTCAGTTTTAAAAAAAACTGAAACTGCGTTTGGTGGTTAAATTTTTAAAAACATTTAATAATATTTAAAATAATTATATATTAAATAAATAATATTATTAAATATATTAAAATAATAATATATTAAATAAATAATATTATTAAATATATTAAATAAATAATATTATTAAATTTATTGGGCCTATTTTGTTTCTATATTATAGGGCTGCTTTTGTTTCAGATTATATACATAAAACCGCAGAAAGAAGAGTGGGGGGGGGGTGTGGAGGGCGGCATAGTCGAGTCGGCGTGGCGGGTAGTCCACGTGGGCGTGAGTGGTAGTCGGAGAAGAGTTTGGTGGGGGTAGGGAGGACGCCGACTTGCTTGGCGAGCAAGATGTGCTTCGCCGTCGCCCGTCGGCTCCGGAGACGACGAGAATCGCGCCATCCATCTGAGCGGCGCCGGTGGTCATGTTCTTGACGTAGTCAGCGTGGCCGGGGCAGTCCACGTTGGCGTAGTGGCAGTTCGCAGTGGTACTCGATCCCCCGGTGTTGATGGTGGGGGGGATAGGTGAGCAATCGGAGAAGAGTTGGGGGGGACGCCAACTTGCTTGGAGAGCAAGATGTGCTCCTTCGTCGCCATCGGCCCCGGAGATGATGAGAATCACGCCATACATCTAAGCGGCGCCGGTGGTGAATGGCTGAAGCAAAAAAAAAAAAAAAAAAAAAACTCAGACGGGGGAGGTTGAAGAGAAAACGGGAGAGAAAAGGAAAAGAAAATGAAAATGGAGAAAACGCCTTTTTTTCGTTTTCTGATTTGCACAAAACGACAAAAACGATTTTGTTTTTGTTTTTAAAAAAAACTTGCACCAAACACGTTTTTAACACCCGTTTTCAATTTTTTGCTTCAAAAAACGTGAAAAATGAAAATGGAAACAGAAACAAACAAGCCCAATATGGTCTAGGAGGAAAGAAAGAACGATGGTGCTTAGCTAGTTAACAAATCTCACATTTAAACGAAGATGGACTTTTATTTCTAAATAAATCAGGTAGCAAATATTTTATGTAATAAAAACTTGGATGTCCTAATCTATAATGCCAAAGCATAACATCATCAGAAACGGAAATAGAGTTTGAACAGGAATTTTGAACTTGGTGTCCTGAGTCGGTTCCATCTTCAAGAAAATAGAGACCTCCACTTTCTCTAGCACTGTCAATCGTCCTCCCCGAGACCATCTCCTGAAACTCACACCAAGAGGAGTCAAAAATAACACGACAATTAAGGGAATTTGTTATCTGACTAATAGACACAAGGTTACAAGAGAGTTTAGGAACATAAGTACATCATGCAAGGTTATAGAATTGGAAATTTTAACAGTCCCTGTTCCAACAATTGCGGAGAGGGAACCATCAGCTATTCAAATCTTTTTATTCCCTGCACATGGGGTATAAGTTGAAAAAAATTAGGAACAACTTGTCATATGATCAGTGGCTCCAGAATCTATGATCCAGGAGCTATTTTGTTTAGGATTGACACTAAGGAAGGCTGAGACAAGATTACCTGTTTGGACAAAGGAACAGGAAGGGGTTGATTGGTTTACTTGGAATTGTGAAGACTAAAAAAACTTGTGCAGTTGCTCCAATTGCTCCTTCGTGAAAGGCAACCCTTCAGGAGTACTTTATTGTCCCTGATCTTCACTGGTTGCTTGAGCCGAGAAGCCCTTGTTATCAGCATTCTTCTTCCAGTTTTGCAGTTTTCCATGAATCTTCCAGCAGTTTTCACATGTATGCCAGTGCTTCTTGCAATGATCACACCAAGGCTTTTTTTTCTTGTCATTTTCCTATTCATTCCTCATTTAACACAAGGGCAGAATTGTCAGTCACAGCAGTCACAAGTTTGTCATCTTCTTCAGTTTTCAACATGACCTTCCTCCTAGTCTCCTCTCTCCTAATTTCTATTAAAAGCCTCCCGAGGAGTTGGTAGAGGGTTTTTCCCAAGGATCCTAGACCTAATCTCATCAAAGACTCAATTCAAACCAACCAAAAACAAGTACACTCGATCACTCTCTTCTTTTTTCATGAATCTCGTGCTATCGGTTGTGCAGTCCCACTCATCATTGTAACATTGATCTAACTCTTGCCATAGGGAAACCATCTCATTATAATAAACTGTAACCTCACGCTCACTCTATTTGGATTTCCACAACTTGGTTTTCAATTCAGAGATTTGTGAGGAATTTTCAAGGTCAGAATAAGTCTCTAAATGCATCCCACATCTTTTGCAGTAGAAAGAAAAAGGTAGGGTTTACCTATGGTTGGTTCCATAGAGTTGATTAGCCAGGCAATGACTAAAGAGTTTTCTGATCTCCATGCTTTTAGTTTCAGATCTCCATCTCCAGGTTTCTTCACTTCTCCATTCAGATGACCGAGTTTCCCTCTTCCATCTATGGCCAGCTTCACTGATTGTGCCCATTCTAGGTAGTTTTTCCCGTTCAATTTGTGAAGAGTCAATTGGAATGAAAAATGAGAGGAGTCTCCCCCTTGAGCCATGGTGGTTCGATCTGGTTCACCACGATTAGGGCCTTTTGCCCTAGAGGATGCAGAGGATCTTTCTTCTTCTGTAATGGCCGTTTCAGCCATCCCAAAAACTTAAGCTGTTAGGAGGTGGGCCAATAATAGTTTAATACTTTAACACTCCCCCTCACGTGTGGGCTGGACAATGGGCAATCGTGTGGGTAAATTAATTGAAAAGCCCAACACGTGAATATTTAAGCCCGAGATATATTAAAGACCCAACACATAATGACAATTTAAATGGGGATAAAGAGTGCAATTACGGGGGTTTGAACTCAAGACCTCCCGCTCTGATACCATGTAGGTTTCAGGGCAGAAAATAAAGTATTGCTCATTGATTATTTTATGTACGAGGGTTACAATATTTATAGGAAAACCATCCCACGGAATAGGGAAAGTAAATCCCTTGATTGAGGGAAATCCTTATCTCAAGGAATCTCTTTAAAAATTGAAAGAATAAACTACTTTCCTAATTTATCTCTAAGCCCTTATAAACCGGATTGGTACATATCCGGTCCATGACTTTAGTCTACTTACCTGATTTCTACACATATCATGCTCCTTTTTCCAATATTGTAAAAAACATATGATATGCACTCTTTTATTATTATTATTATTATTATTATTATTATTAGTATTATTATTATTATTATTATATACAATCTTTCACTTTCGCAATAACATAGCAAAGGCAAGATTGTATTTGTAGTATGGTTGAGAGGAAACTATGGTAAAGATGTTTCACCAATAAATCACGGCATTCAAGACTTTTCTCATCTCTCTTTAGTTGTCTTCCTCTCTCACCCTCCCCATATCAATATCTCCATTCGATACTCTTCAAAGAAAATATAATACTCAAGTTTAGAAGCTTCTCAATGCTTAGAGGTGGGTCAGTTAGAATCTTTCAATGCTTAGCAGATGATGAGAGACTTCTTGTGGGGAGGGTTGGAGGAGGCAAGTTCGGATCACCTTGTAGCTTGGGAAAATGGTTTGTAAGACTAAAGAGAACGGCAGCTTGGGGGTTGGGAACTTGGTTTCTCGAAACAAAGCTTTACTTTCTGAATGGCTTTGGAGGTTTTCGAGGGAAGGAGGCTCGCTTTGGCATTGGTTAGTAGCACATACGGCCCGGATTATGGCAATTGGTTGTCTGTAGAGGGTGGTAGGGTTTCATTTAGGTGTCCTTGGAAAGCAATTCGAGCCTTTTGGGCAGATGAGTGGGTGTGGGAATTTTGTTTCTCTAATAGTTTCCCAAGTCTTTACAGAATTTCTTCCCTTAAAAATGCATCAATTCCTTCATTTTACTCTTTTGATCATGATAATATTGTTTCTTGGAGCTTTTGTGAGAGAGAATTGGGTGAGGTTTTGGAGCTTTTGTGTATCTTGGAAGGGGTTAGGCCGAATTTGTTAGATAGATGGGTTTGGGATCTTGAGGATCATGGACTGTTTTCCTCTAAGTCTTACTTGAACTTCTTTATTGATGATCACTCCCTTTCAAATTTCAAATTCTATCATTTTATTTGGAAAGCCTCAGTTCCAATTAAAGTTCAGGTGTTTGGCTTCTTGTTTCTAGTAAACTTTAACACTCATGATTTGTTACAAAGAAGAAAGTCTTATTTATTTGTGTCTCCTGGTTGGTGTGTTCTTTGTAGAAAAAATGGTGAAACTATTGATCATCTATTCCTCCATTGTCCCTTTTCCCTGTGCATTTGGTACCGAGTTTTGTCTGAGTTTGAAGTTTCTTGGGTGATCACAAAAGCGGTTACGGAAATCTTCAATGGTGATTTTTTGGATAGTAGAAGGAGAAGGCTTTGGAATGTTGCTACTCTTTCTGTTACTTGGGCTCTTTCGTTAGAGAGAAACAACAGAAACTTTTATATAAATATATATATATATATATAAGAAACGAGTAACTTGTATTAAAAAATAAAGGAAAGCAAGTACAAAGGGGAGAAGTGGTCAAGTACAAAGGGGAGAAGTGGTCCACCAAGAAAACACAAAAGCTACGAACCACAGGAAATAACCCTAAAGACCTACTAAACTGGAATCCAAAACGAGGCTTAATGATATATACTATCCCACCCCCATAGAGGGAGATGTTAATGTAGTTTGAGACGGAATCAAGTTTTGTGTGGCTTTATGGCTGCTCAAGTTAAAGGCCTCATTGCTTTTTCCATTTTGGATTTGCTTAGAGGATGGGATTTTGTTCTTCATTAGATTTGTGATTTTTTTTTCAGCTTTTTGGTGCCGGCTTTGTTTTGTTTAGGTGGACGCCTTTTCCCTGTTGTACCCTTTATTTGTATCTGCTTCAATAAAATTTTGTCTCTTATAAAAAAAAAAAAAAAAAAAAAAGTTGGCATCAATAAAGTAGCAAGGTATGCCCATTTCACAACTAAGAAGACATTCAAGAGAACTAATTATCAGTTATATTCTCTTACTATATGTTCCATCTTGCCCACGAAACCATTGCCTAGAGAAAACAAAATCTCTTTTGGAATGCCACCTGTAGATCAAATCACAGTACAGATCAATTTCATCTTCTCACAACAAAAAAAATTGAACACAGACCAAACGTTATTGCTCAAAGAAATTTCCATTAAATAATGCAGTTTTTTTTTTCTCTTTTTCAGTTTAGCTAATGCATCATGAATACCAATAGACATTAAAAACCAATGAGGGGTGTTGCCCCAGAAATACAATGAGAAACAAAGCATTCGGCCCCATTTAAATGACTTGCTTATGCTTTTAGGCAGTAAAAGACAATAATAATCTTTTCAACTAATGGGAGAAACTATTCCTCTAAAAACATCTATAACATAATGGAATCAAAAATGGAGCTTAATACTGTGATGACATGTGAGTTTCCCACTGTTGACGAATCTGTCAAGATTCGTTAACTCAAAATTAGGAAAATTGTTGAAATATTCGGTGATTGAAGGCACCAGCTGTTAAGGATTAAATTAGCATGTAAATATGGAAAGATTAGAATTAGTCAACTATTAGAAATCAGGAAAGAAATCAGTTTAGGCTAACCTAGTTAGTTTCCTTTTCCGCTTCTTATTGTAACCCTATTTAACCATGTAATCTGTAAAGGTTGAATATACAATACAATTCTTCTTATTACCCTCCACAAAATCCATGGAAATATCATCCCATACCCGATTCGGAAGAGGCAACGGCTGCAATAACCCCCCCGGAGACAAAGTGGAGACCTTGTTTTGCTGGCAAACGGGACAAGCCGCCACAAAAGAGATCACGTCTTGTTTCATGCCATACCAAAAGAACTCCGAAGATAACCGTTTATATGTTTTCAGGACTCCGGAATGACCGCCAACCTTACTACATGAAACTCTTCCAAAAGGGCCGAAATGAGAGAAGGCTGTCGGGGCACAGCTACACGGCCCTTGTAGAGCAACATGCCATTGCATAATGAAAATCCCTTCACAGTAGCAGAATTAGGACACAGGGCAGCCCTAATCGACGACATCTCGGGTCCTGCTGAATTTGTTAGCAAATTCCAGCCCCATTATAGAGCGCAGAAGTGGTAAGATGCAACAATTCTAACCCCGTGGGCTGCCTGGACAAAGGATCAGCCACCCGGTTCTCATAACCGGGTTTGTACTGGATCTCAAAATCATAGCCCAATAATTTGCACAACCACTTTTGGTAATCCTCGCTGACTAATCGCTACTCCAATAAAAACTTAAGGCTTTTCTAGTCCGTACGAACAATGAAATGGCACCCAAGTAAATAATGGTGCCATTTTTGTATGGCAAGGACCACTGCCATCAACTCGCGCTCATACACCGATTTTGTACGAGCCCTAGACAACAACACCTGACTGAAATAGGCTATTGGCCGCTGTTGTTGCATCAAAACAGCGCCAATTCCAAACCCCGAAGCATCTGATTCAACCACGAAGGGTTGGGAAAAATCCAGTAGGGAGAGAACCGGGACCGTAGTCATGGCGTGTTTCAATTCCTGAAAAGCGGTTTCCGCTACCGTTGACCAATGAAAACTGTCTTTCCTCAATTGCTGTGTCAACGGCCAAGCAAGATGGCCATACCAAGCCACAAAGCGCCGGTAGTAACTGGTCAAACCAAGAAAACCTCGCAACTCCTTCAAAGGAGGAGTCGGCCATTCCAACATCGAGTGAATTTTGCTAGCATCCGCCGAAACCCCCTCCCCCGACACAATATGGCCCAAATATTCCAACTGACTACTAGCGAAAATGCATTTTTTCTGATTTACATATAAATGGTTGGTCTCTAATGTAGAAAAAACCTTGTCCAAATGAGTGACATGTTCCTCAAAAGTCTTACTATAGACCAAAATGTCATCAAAAAAGACTAAGACAAACTTCCGCAAGAAAGGCTTCAATACCTCATTCATCAAAGATTGGAAAGTGGCCGGGGCATTGGTCAAACCAAAAGGCATCACCAAAAATTCGTAGTGACCCTAGTGAGTCCGGAAAGCTGTTTTCGGAACGTCCTCCTTGCACATCCGAATTTGGTGGTAACCGGATTTTAAATCCAATTTAGTAAAGATGGTGGCACCACATAATTCATCCAAAAGCTCCTCTATTACCGGAATAGGAAACTTGTCTGGGACTGTAGCTTTGTTGAGGGCACGATAATCCTCATTCTTCTGGAAATGAGGATATTTGTAAGGCCTGACACTAATGGGAACGGTTCCCTCCTGAAGAATGATATGATGATCCCTCATCCGTTGAGGAGGAAGTCCGTCCGGCATATGTAAGACTGCCGAATGACGCTGCAGGACTTCCCTAATCTGCTCTTGCAATTGCTGGCCTGATTCCTGGACTACATCCACAGCCGGTTCTTGGTTCACATCTAAAGCACACAATTCCAAATAGATGCCATGGCCCTCATGCCTTATAGTCCTAACCATAGCCTTAAGAGAAACCATAGTGGTAGAAAGGCTCATGTCTCCCTTCAAAACAACCGCTTCTCCCCTAACCTTGAATTTCATTACTTGGGACTTCCAATTCACATGCATTCCCCCCAAAGTTTCCACCCATTGCATGCCTAAAATTACATCCACTCCCCCCAATTCCAGAGGCAAAAAATTTTCCACAATAGTCAAGTGTGGTAAACTCAACGCTACCTCCCAACAAATTCCTTTTCCCCTAACCGATTCCCCCGTTACCACTTGGACTCCAAAACCGGCAGTGGGAGAAATAGGAATCGACAATCTCTCCACAAGACTTAAGGAAATAAAATTGTGAGTTGCACCGGCATCAATTAGAATGATTACCTCTTGTCGAGCAATCAAGCCACGAAGCTTCATGGTCTTAGGTGTCGAAAGTCCCACCACGGAGTTCAATGATAACTCAATGAGTTCCGGTTGCCCCTCCTCCCAATCAGTACTCGGCAGAACCAGCCCTTCCTCTTCACAATCCTCAGCGTCCTCATCACTCACCAACATTATCCGCAACTCCTTGCAACGATGACCAAAGGTAAACTTCTCATCGCACCGAAAACACAACCCCTTATCCCTCTTTTCTTGTAACTCCGAATCCGACAACTTACGAAACTGAAAAATCTCGCTTTTGAGTCGTCGTGTGCTCCAAGGAAGCAGGAGCTCTCAATGGTCGCTCCACCGTTGGTATTGACCAACCCGGAGTTGGTGAAAATTCCCCCCTCGAGAAGTTATGTGAAAGTGACTTCGAAAACCTTGTTTCCGATCCCTCACGACGAAGCAACTCATTTTTTTCTTCGATCCTTTAATTTCTCCTAACCCCTCTGGTTTCAAGAGCCGTAATTCCGCCCGAATCTGATCCTTTAAGCCATTAACAAAAATCCCCCCCAAAACGTCTTCCAGCACATCCCGAAGTGGAGCTACCGAAACCTCAAATTTCCTTCGGTATTCGGCCACTGTACCCACTTGTCTAATGGCTAAAAATCTCTCAGAAAGATTCCCCTCCTGTGAAGAATGAAAACGCAGTAGTAATGACAGCTTGAATTCTGCCCAACTATGGAAATGTCTACGGCCATTCTGCCATTGAAACCAAGACAGTGCATCACCCTCCAAAGCTATCCCAAAAGTTACCAATTTTTCCCTTTTCGAGCAACGGTTGATGGAGAAAACTGTTCCATCCGGAACACCTAGCCATCAGGGTCATCCCCGCTGAAAATTGGGCATTCCACCTGCCGCCTTCGAGGCATCGCCCATTCCTCATTAACCGGTAATTCCTCCAACACTCCTCTGCCCTCCCATTCATCCCTAAACCGTACTCCCACCTGAGGATTTCTCCCTCTTTCCATCCCTCGGTGGATAGGGCCACCAAATCCCCTCCACCTTTCATCGAATTCCAGAGCCTCCCCTTCACAGGAAGCACCCCGCCCCTCTCCCCTCTTACCATTCCAGTTTTTCTCATGAATACCCATCGGAAACTCCCTAGCCAACCCACGCTCCCTCTCTCTCTCTTCTCGACCCCGATTATGCCTAAACCCTAGATCTGCTGTACGATCTTCACCCTTCTCGCGCAACCCAGCGTCTCTCACCGGAAAAATCACAATCTGCAGAACCCTAGGATCCTCCTGCCCTTTTTCCCGTCTCGCGCGACACCCAAAAGTTCCTGCCCGATGAGATTCTGCAACTCCAGATCGAAACAACTCGCGATCTCCAGTGCGATTCGCCTCACAGTCCTCTACGATCGCGATCATCGGAGCAACTGTCTTCTCCGGCGCCGTTGTCAAAGCTCTGAAGAATTTCATCTGCTCCTCCATCAATCGGCGAACCTCAGTGAGATTCTGAGTAAATTCCACGCGATTTTGGGAAATTTCTGCCCTAACCTCGCCGATTCCCTTCTCCATCTCATTGATTCCCTTTTCCACCTAAGACCTAACTTCCTTAATCTCCTTCTCCACTAATTCGAATCTTTCTTCTATTTTTCTTGCGGCCATTTCTGCCCAGAATTGACGCTCTGATACCAAATTGATAAGAACAGAATGTAGTATTCAACTAGAAAGAATTGAAAGAACGAAAGTAATCTTTATTTACTAACAGAATGAATACAAGAGCAGTCCTTCGAGACACTGCCAGATCTCCCTTGCTCAGCACAAGCCAAGACTTCCTCTACAAGACTCCAGTAATTTCCTGGTTCTATTCTATCCCCCCTGATTATCTATTTATACACAACTCTCATCATTCCTCCTAACCACTAACACTAACACAGCCCTTTAGCCTATTCACCCCTCTTGCCTTTCCGAACATACACTTGTTTAAGCAAGGGCTTATTAGGCATATCAGAGACCTTGAGGAAGAAATCTATATGCAAGTTCCACCTGGCTTTGGCATGAATCTAAAAGCCAATGAGGTGTGTAAACTTAAAAAGGCATTATATGGGCTTAAACAATCCCCTCGAGCATGAACTATAGACAAAGTCACGGGGCTCATACATTATTCATCAAACACTCAACTTCAGGGGGAGTTACTGTTTTGATAGTGTATGTGGATGACATTATTGTTACAGGGAATGATCCAAAAGAGAAAGAAACATTGCAAAAGTACTTGGCCAAAGAATTCGAGATTAAAGATCTCGGGAAACTAAAGTACTGCCTTGGAATAGAAGTTGCTCGGTCCAAGGAAGGAAATTTTGTCTTGCAACAGAAGTATGTCCTGGAGTTATTGAAAGAAACAGGAAAAATGGGATGCAGACCATTTGATACTCCTATTGAGCCAAATCACAGACTAGGGGAATCCATGGGAGGAGAGTTAGTTGACAAGGGCATGTACCAGCGACTTGTTGGGAAGTTGATTTATCAAGCACACACGACCAAACATCTCATACGCAGTGGGTGTAGTAAGTCAGTTCATACAGAATCCTAAAGAGAGTCACCTTCTTGCAGTATACAGAATCTTGCAGTATTTGAAAAGATGTCCTGGAAAAGGTATTCTGCTCAAGAAAGGCACAAGGATGGAACTTGAAGTATACACAGATGCAGATTATGCCAATTCAGTCACTGATAGAAGGTCAGCATCTGGGTATTGTACTTTTCTTGGTGGAAACTTAGTGACCTGGAGGAGCAAAAAACAACCGGTGGTTGCCAGATCCAGTGCAGAGGCAGAGTTTCGGTCTATGGCACAGGAAATTTGCGAGCTGTTATGGCTAAAGATTATACTAAATGATTTGAAGATAAAGTGGCAGACGCCGATGAAGCTTTTACTGTGACAATAAGTCTGCAATCAATATTGCTCACAATCTTGTCCAACATGACAGGATTAAACATATGGAGGTCGACAGGCATTTCATAAAAGAAAAACTTAAAAGTGGGTTGATTTGTACCCCTTATGTCTCTACTTGTGGTCAGCTAGCAGATGTTCTAACTAAGGGGCTGGTGAGCTCAACGTTTCAAAGAATCATATGCAAGCTAGGAATGGAAAATATCTATTCCTAGCTTGAGGGGGAGTGTTGGAAATCCGGGATTTCATATCATAGAACGAGAATATTTGTATCAATAATAGGCAGATACCAATTTTCCTAATATAGGAAAGTAGGCTGTAATTTTTCTGTTAGTTTCCTTATGTGTTAGTTTCCTGATTATAGAATAGTCAACCTCCTAAAATGTATTGATACCCAAAATGTATATATATATGTACTCGTGCCTTTGTACAAGTGAATAATTAGAATTATTCTCTGATTTACCACACCGGGTATTTGTGTTCTTGGCTGGTTTGAATAAAGAAACGTATTTTAGGGAAAAGACCCTTGCCAACGATAAGATAAGTGTTTGCAGAGGTACATAGAGAACAAGCACGACGGCAAGTGATGTTGAAAAACATTGATGAACCAAAAATAGATGGCGAGGGATCTGCTCTTGTGATTCAAGGCAAAGATTCAGAAGGAGACAGGCGTGGAGGTAAGCAGAGGCCCTGGTGTGACCATTGTAGGAAGGCGTGGCATACTCAGAAAAATTGCTGGAAACTACACGGGAAACCAGCAAACTTGAAGAAAAGACCCGGCAGTGACACCAGATCAGGGGGAGATGTCCGCGCATTCCAAGCAAGCCGCACGGATCGAGAGCAGGAATCTCCATCAACATCCCTTTTACAAAGGAACAGATAGAGCACCTACAAAAAATGTTTCAGTCCCAATCTTTAGAAAATTCTAACTCTTCTTATTCTCTAACACAGTCAAGTAATTTTTTCACTGCAGCCATTGCTTGCTTGTACCAAATCTAATGGCTCCTGGATATTAAATTCAGGTGCTACCGATCATATGACCGGCAATTCGCAATTCTTTTCTTCATATACACCTTGTGCAGGGAATCAAAGAGTTAAAATTGCAGATGGCTCCTCTGCCACGGTTGCTGGAAAAGGAATAGTTACCATTTCCCCTTCTCTAATTCTAAAAAAATGTTATGCATGTTCCCCATTTGTCCTATAACCTCTTGTCCATCAGTAAATTGACTCTTGATCATAATTGTCAAGTTAATTTTTGGTCTTCTCGTTGTGAATTTCAGGATTTAACCTTGGGGAAGATGATTAGGGGTGCTAAACTGAATAGTGGTCTCTACTTCTTTAATAATGGATCAACTTTTGGAAGACAAGATCAGCAGGCCTGTTTCAATTCTATTACTGTTTCTAGTGACAGTAAGATCATGTTATGGCATTATCGATTAGGACCTCCAAATTTTCAATATTTAAAGCATTTGTTATCCAAGTTATTCATGAATAAAAATCCTTCTGTTTTTCGATGTGAATCTTGTGAATTAGGAAAACATCATAGTGTTGTTTTTCCATCTCAACCATATAAAAAATAAAAACCATTTACCATGATTCATAGTGATATTTGGGGTCCTTCTAGAGTGCCAACTTTTTCTTAAAAACGCTGGTTTGTTACTTTCATTGATGATCATACTAGAGTCACTTGGGTCTTCTTATTAAAAGAAAAATCCGATGCTGAAACAGTGTTTACAAATTTTTATAATATGGTTCAAACACAATTTCAGACTCAGATTAAAATTTTCCAAAGTGATAACGTAAGAGAATTTTTTAACAATGTGTTAGGGAATTTTTTTGCTGGAAAAAGGATTGTACACCAAAGTTATTGTAATAATACACCTCAACAGAATGGGGTGACTGAAAGAAAAAGCAGACATCTTCTTGAAGTTGTTAGAGCTATAAGTTTTAAAACAAAACGCCGATCAGTATTGCTCATAATCCAGTTCTACATGACAGAACGAAACATGTTGAGATTGCTAGACACTTTACAAAAGAAAAGCTTGAAGGAATAATTTGTACTCCATTTGTACCCACCACACAGCAAGTTGCAAATGTTTTGACTAAGGGCCTGTTGAGACAGCCATTCGAGTTTCAAGTGAGCACATTAGGCATGATTGACATCTTTACACCAACTTGCGGGAGAATGTCGGTAAATCAGGAATGTTAGGTTAGGATTTTTTTTTTTGAATAAATTAGTAAAGAATCCTAGGGTTAGCCGTGTATGGTCATTTTTCCTATTTAAATGTTTTTGCTCTTCTGGAATTAATAAGATGAATCAAAGAGTAATTCTCTCTTCCCTTCCTTTGTGTTTTCCTATACAAACATATAGTTTCTACCAAAGTTTCTAAGGTTTTAAAAAGTGCCTACACTCCCCCCCATTCTTCTTCTTCGCACCTCACCTCTCCTATTCGTCTATTGCTCTACTGCTCAGCTGCATCCACCGGAAGTCCAACTGCGGCCTGCGGGATAGAAGAAAAGAGATCAAGCTGACCCTTCAAGTGAGGTATCTCTCCTCCTTCTTCGCCCCAATTCACCTATTCTTCACGTTTCTCTTGATGCACCATGAACTTGAGTCCATGACAAAAGGACTTTTTTTGTTTAAGTTAGGACTTAGGATGAGACAACAATGAACCGTGAACCATTATTTGGGTTTAATGTGTGGTTTTTTTTTCTTTTTTTTTGTTTAACAACAGTGAACCGTGAAGAATATTTTTTTTTTTCGGTTTAAAGTGTGGTTTGTTTTTTTTTTTAAGCTAGGATGAAACCTCCACAAAATGACAGCCGTAGTTGTAGTGGGAGAAGGGACCCGACTTGAAAATATAGAAAAGAAATTACAAACGAAAATGACAAAAGGACTTAAGTTTACCTCTAATGTATGTTTTGCAATCAAATTATTAAAGGAGATGTTAAGAGAATGAAAGACCACCTTGGTTTCACTCATAAGAATGTAAAGCCTTGTCTTAAGGTTCCTGATGATGTGAAGAAAGAAAGAAATGACTATATGAACAAGTGGGCTGCTAAAACACAGTCAGCGCATAAAAGTTTTGAAGAAATGGTGGATGTTGGCTCTTATTTTGGTGATGGATTAGTCGACTCTGTCAACTGCCGCAAGTGGTTAGTTATAGAGGAGTTAGAGGTCCCATGGACAGGTTTTTGAACAATATAGATGATAAGGAAGCAAATGAAAGACTTTCCCCTAGAACGACATCAAGTGAGAAAGAGGCCTGTTCTCAAGTATGTCTCAATTTTGGTAGGTTCTTTTATGAAAATGTACTTGCTTTCAATATTGTTAGGAACCCCTCCTATTTTAATGTGCAGACCAATTGGCAACTATGGTAGAGGTCTTGTACCCCCAAGTATGCATGAGCTTAGAACATAGATTTTGAAGGAAGAAGTACTTACTACTGAAAATTTTGTGGAGAAGGTTAAAATGACATGGAAACAAACAAGAGTTTCTATTTTATCTGATGACTGGTCGGATACTAGAAATCGAGATTTGATCAATTTTTTAATCAACCATTCTCATAGAACTATTTTTTTGAGATATGTTGATGCCTCTGATAAAAAGAAAGATGCAAATCTATTGTTTGACATGCTTGATGAGATTGTTGAAGAAGTTGGGAAAGATCTTGTTGTTCAAGTCATGACTGACAACGCAAGTGCTTATAAGGCTGCTGGAGCAAAACTAATGGAGAAAAGAAAACACTTATTTTGGACTCCTTGTGATGATCATTGCATTGATTTGATCCTTGAGAAACTAGGAGAATTGCCACAACATAAAAGGGTTTTGGTGAAAGCGAAAAAAATTAGCAATTATGTGTATAATCACCCTTGGGTGTTGTCATTGATGAGAAAGTACACCAAAAGGGATCATGTTCGACCTGCTGCAACAAGAGTTGCCACAGCCTATCTGACTTCGGAGTGCATCTATAGATTAATGCAACCTCTACAATCTATGTTTGTATCGGAGGAATGGAACAATAGTTCATATCCAAGGAAACTGGATGGGAAAGAAGTGAAAAAGATAGTCATGAAGGATAATCAGTTTTGGACTGCTGTTGGGTATGTTCTTAAGTCTACACAATCCATAGTGAAGGTGTTGAGATTAGTCGACTCTGAAAAGACGCCCGTCATGGGATTTATTTATGGGGCTATGGACAAGGCAAAAGAGGTGTCGACGAATCTAGACTAATTAGGATTTATTTATGGTAATTTCTTAGGTCAAAAGAATATGCTAGGTTTATGCCTATTGTATTAGGAAAGGAATTTTTTTCTTTATTCTATCCTTTTCTACTCTGTTTTTAGAGCCTTTTTATGGCTGGCTGTATTTCATTCTAAACAATAAGGGATAAGAAATAAAGCAGTGTTTTCTGTTCACTGTTTTCTACCCGTGTGTGTTCACATGGTATCAGAGCCACCGGTTGAAGAAAACAATGCATAGAACGGCTTTGACTAAAGCAAGCGGAGGTGACGTTTCTGAGGTTGCCACGAGCAGCCCTAAAACAACCCCCACAATTGCCACATACCTCAGATTACCCAGTAGAGTGCTACAAAACAGGTCTCCCATTGATGCACTGTCAGAATCATTTCCTCATATCAAACACTAACAACTTCCCTTACGAGTTTCGACTGTATTGCCTATGTTCACATCCACCAAAAAGACCGAAACAGTAAACTTCATCCAAGAGCCTTAAAGTTAATTTTCCTAGGATATTCCCCAACACAAAAAGGGTACAAGTGTTATCATCCAAGTACTAGGAAATTCTACATATCAAAAGATGTCACTTTCACTGAAAATCAAGAATTCGATGGACAACTCAAATTTAGATTTCCTCACTTTTGATCTCAATCCAACACCTGTTAATATAACAGATCCAGGAAGTCCAGAAAGTACCTCAAACCAAGAAACAGAGGTAAACTCATCAAACAATTCAAACCCTCTTCCCAGTCCAGCCCGATTTCTTAGCAGTCCAAACCGTGATCATCCAAGCTCAAGTCCTACCCAAAAAGATCCAAACACAAGTCCAGTCCATTCTCGTCAAATAAATAACCATCCAATGCCTCCATTGCAAGTGTCCTCGAGAAGAAAGCCTAAACCTGAACCGGTGATGGCTCAATCATCAGAACCTGTGCAAGATCAAGCTTCAAAAGCAAGCAACAAATCTAATCCATTACCACCAAAATTTCATGATCTTTATCAGCCTATTGCACACAGAAAAGGCACACGGAAATGCACACAACACCCTATAGCAAATTTCATCTCATTTGCCAATCTTTCTCCAGCACATAGAGCCTTTCTCACCGAGTTAAATGCTATCAAGATTCCAAAACTGCTCAAGAAGCACTTAGAAATGGGGAGTGGAAAAAAGCTATGATTGAGGAAATGAGAGCATTGGAAAAAAATAAAACTTGGGAAATTGTTGAGTTGCCTAAGGGAAAAAATTAATTGGGTGTAAGTCGGTGTTAACAGTGAAATATAATGCAGATGGGACACTTGAGAGATACAAAGCCATGCTTGTTGCCAAAGGCTATACTCAGAAGTGGGGTAGACTATGTAGAAACCTTTGCACCGGTGGCAAAACTAAACACCGTTAGGATACTATTATCCTTGGCAGCCAATCTTAATTGGACTTTACAACAATTTGATGTAAAAAATGCCTTTTTACATGGTGATCTAGAGGAGGAAGCATATATGGAACCACCCCCTAGTTTCAATTAAGGAAGGCCCTTTATGGGCTGAAACAGTCCCCAAGGGCATGGTTTGGAAGATTCACCAAAGCCATAGAAAGAATGAAGTTCAAGCAAAGTATAGGAAATCATACACTCTTCATCAAACGATCATTGGAGGACAAGATTACTACCTTAATTGTCTATGTGGATGGCATCATTGTGACAGGAGATGATGTTGAGGAAATCAAGAAGCGGCAAGACCATCTACCCAGGGAGTTTGAGATAAAAGACCTCGGAACGCTCAAGTACCTCTTAGGAATTGAGGTTGCACATTCAAAAAGTGGGATTTTTATCTCCCAACAAAAATATATCCTAGATTTACTCAAGAAAACAGGTATGATGGGATGCAGGCCCTCAAAAATTCCTATTGATTATCATCACAAGTTAGGAGAAGCTGCAGTAGTCCAGAAGTCGACAAGGGAAGATATCAGAGTCTAATCAGGAAGTTCGTTTATCTGGCTCATACAAGGCCAGACATAGCCTATGCAGTAAGTGTTCTAAGCCAGTTTATGCATGCCCCTCGAGAGACACCTACAAGCTGCATACAAAGTCCTTCAATATCTCAAGGGAATCCTATTCAAAAGAAATGGAAGGCTCAACTTGAGGCATACACGGCTGCAGATTGGGCTGGGCCCCTTATGGACCGAAGATCCACCTCAAGATACTGCACCTTTCTTGGAGGAAATATCATAACTTGGAGGAGTAAGAAGCAGTTAGTGGTCTCTGGATCAAACGCCGAAGCGGAGTTTCAAGCAATGGCTCAAGGCATATGTGAACTCTTATGGATAAGAATTATTCTAGGAGACTTAGGGAGGAAATGGGAAGGTGCTATGAAGCTATATTGTGACAAAAAATCAGCTATAAATATTGCACAAAATGTTGTACTACATGATCGAACAAAGCACGTGGAAATCGATCGTCATTTCATCAAAGAGAAACTCGAGAATGGACTTATTTGCACTCCTTACGTTCCTACCAGTAGACAACTGGCAGATATTCTAACGAAGGGACTTCCTAATGGAGCATTTCAAAGTATTACCAGAAAAATGAGAATGGAAAACATCCACTCAACAACTTGAGGAGTGTTGACGAATCTGTCAAGATTCGTTGACTCGAAATCAGGAAAATCACTCCATGATTTCCCTCGGATTCTCAGGGAAATCATTCCCTAATTTGTCTAGTCAATGATCGGATCCTTAGAGAAAGTTTCCTAGTATTTCAAGTCAATGCAAGCTGTATAGGTGGCTATCATACCAGAATTAATTACCTGATTCTTTTGTAATTACGAGTTTCCTAGTTTAGGCTATATACAAATTAGACAATACCCCTGTACTCTATAATTAGTTGTAACTTTTCCTCAATGAAATAATATACAGTGAGAACATTTGTTTGTTCACCCACCTTCCTATTTTAATCTATTAATTTCTGTACCGAGCAGAAAAATGCAAATAAAAAAGTGCACAGAAAAAATATGAATGGCAACTATAAGGGCATGGTGCAAAATTAATTCTTCAACCATCTAAGATAATGGATGTTGTGGGAAAATACGTGTAATTAATTGGTTAGCTAATTTAGGAAATTGTATTCTATTGTCTCCTAGGATTAGCCAATTATTGTTTATGTTGATGATATTGTTCTTACTGGAAATGACGAAGAAGATATTATAAGACTGAAGAAAGGGTTGTCCTCTGAATTTGAAATGAACGATCTCGGAAATTTGAGATATTTTTTGGGGATGGAAATTGCCAGAAACAAGTCTAGAATATCCGTATCTCAAAGAAAATATGTACTCGACTTATTGAACGAAACGGGAATGCTAGAATGTAAGCCGGTGGATACCCTAATGGATCCTAACAAGAAATTAGGAACAGAACCTTCTAGTAGTCCGGTGGACAGGGGGAGGTTTCAGAGGTTAGTTGGGAGATTAATTTACCTTTCTCATACTCGGCCAGACATCGGATTTGCTGTGAGTTGCATAAGTTAGTTTATGCATGATCCTACCAAGGAACACATGGAAGCTGTCATTAGGGTTCTAAGGTATTTAAAGGGCACTCCAGGAAGAGGATTATTCTTCAAGAAGAGTGGATCAAGAGGCATTGAGGCCTACACATATGCAGATTGGGCTGGTTCCGTGAGTGATAGACGGTCTACATCAGGCTATTGCACTTTAGTGTGGGGAAATTTAGTGACTTGGAGAAGCAAGAAGCAAACCGTCGTGGCTCGGAGTAGCGCTGAAGCTGAACTACGATCACTTGCACATGGAGTATGCGAGCTCTTGTGGTTAAGGAAGTTGCTGGGAGAATTAAAGATGGAAGTACTAGTTCCTTTGAAGCTCTACTATGACAATAAGGCCGCAATCAACATCTCTCATAATCCAGTTCATCATGACAAAACTAAACACGTTGAGGTGGATTGGCATTTCATTAAGGAAAAGATTGAAGATGGAACAATATGTGTTACATATGTCCCAACATCGGAGCAAACAGTAGATCTTCTAACCAAGGGTCTTGGAAGATCACTGTTTAAAAAGTTAGTGGACAAGCTCGGGATGTACAACCTGTACTGCTAAGCTTGAGGGGGAGTGTTAGCGGATATAGTTAGAATATCCAGGTATATTAGGTTGAAAAGTTGTTGTATTTGTTAGCCTTTTTTATCTCCTATTTTTTAGGAAGTTAGGTGGTTAGTTAGACTAGTTCTCCTAGGCTATATAAAGTGAATCTTCTCTGTAAATTAATAAAGTTTTCTGATTAATAAACGGAAGTGAAGAGATTGTTTTTCTCCTCCATTTAGCTTTTATACGTGTAATTAATTGGTTAGCTAATTTAGGAAATTGTATTCTATTGTATCCTAGGATTAGGCCCATACAGCTAAGGTTCCTTTTTCTGTTAGGAGTTCCCATAAATCATGGGATTTGACTTGGTAGTTTCTTAATTTAGTACTTGGTAGTTTCCTAATTTAGTGCTAGGGTTGTTATGTATAAAGATAACCTTTGATGTAATAATGAGTAGTGTATAAAACGATTCTTTCGTTCAATCTTTGATAGATGTCAACAAGTATACAAATTTGGTCGGCACATATATGTTTAACATTACCGAGTAAGATATTTCGGATCATATGTCCCGTAGACAACATCATAGTGTCCATCATAAGAATCTACCAGCTCCAAGTCACCGGTCAGCATATCCCATCTGTGAAACGAAAATCATCAGATGAAAGTCGTCTCACCATGTATCCTCTAAAAAGATGGTTACTTACTCATATCTTTGTCGCCGCTCAATGTTCAAAACCACTTCAAAAGCAGTGTCAGCGCTTGCATCAACAGCGGCAGTAGCCTTCACAAGAATGCTTTTACCACTCTACAAAAAGTGAAATGCCATTATGAAAGAACTTGAAACCTTTTAAATTCCATGAAATAGTCATTCTTTATCATCAATAGTATGTTAGAATTTCCATTGAAACAATACAGTAAGTGAGAATCAATATAGGCTAAAAGAAGAGGTTACCTGCGAGTCAGCAACATCTTCAAAGATTCTAACACCTGAAACCAGAAAAACAGAAAGTATTGAGCAACTAAAACTAATTGTCTTCCTTCCCTTCACGTATCACAAGAACATAAGCAATATGCAAATTAAAAAGCACCGTGAACTAACCTATCTTTTTAAATAGACCACAACCATATACTTTTTTTCTTATCTCTTTTCTTCTTTTGTTAAACACTACCGTATGATATTCACTTCCTTATTAAGAGCCTCCAAGAAATTCTGAAATTTTAGAGAAACAAATATCCCAAAACTTCAAGGCTGAATAAAATTGATCCAATGGATAGTGATGGATCTAAGCTTAGGAAGGAAGTAGCACTGAAAGAAAATAAGTTATGCCCAAGCTTCATTCCAGAAGGGATAAAAAAAATAATAATAATATTAATAATAAGGAAAAATCATCAAAGGGGAAAGACATTTTAAAGACCTTTCTCCTATTTCTGCAAAAAGAAAAATGTAGCTTTCAGTAAAATTCAAGGTATTACAAACAAAAACTTGATACACCTTGCTCTTAGCACCAACCCCTCCCCCACCATTCTTGACAATTCTATAAAAGAATTTCAACCACAAAGTTAAGGTTACAAGACAACCATTTCTACAACACCTTTGGAAGCTCTCAATTTTAACAAGCAAAATGTAGCTTTCAGTAAAATTCAAGGTATTACAAACAAAGACTTCATAGACCTTGCTCTTAGCACCAACCCGTCCCCCACCATTCTTGACAATTCTATAAAAGAATTTCAGCCACAAAATTAAGGTTACAAGACAACCTTTTCCACAACACCTTTGGAAGCTCGCAATTTTAACAAGCTGCAGTATGCTCAGCAACAGACTGCAGGATGGTTTAAAATTGTAGAATTTCAGAGGAGGAAATTGCCCTCTCTTCTCTCTTATTCATCTTATAGAATCGGTACAATATATATATATATATATATATATATATATATTGAAAACAGGTTTGAATGAACTCTGAATTAATTCTCTAATGGACGTTTTACATGTATAAATAGGCTTTGGAAGCCTCCGGCTAAAGCTAACCCTAACTAACTCCTGATTTTGTGGCTAGATACTCTGGATACAGCAGAGTTTATTTAAACTTAAAATACCTAACTTCCTAACCTAATAATCCGGAATCTATTCAACATAAAAGTAATAAATAAAATAGAATAAATAATAGTGCCCTAAGTTGTTGGCGTCAACACTCCCCCTCAAGCTTGGCTGTAGATATTGATGAGTCCAAGCTTGTTTGTCATGAGCTCGAAAGTGTGCCTTGATAGCCCTTTTGTGAGAATATCTGCTACTTGTTGACCCGTGGGAACATACACTATGTTGATCACTCCTGTTTCTAGCTTCTCCTTAATAAAATGTCTGTCCACCTCCACATGTTTAGTCTGTCATGGTGAACGGGTTGTGTGCTATGCTTATGGTGGCTTTGTTGTCACAATACAACTGTCTTTGGAAACTCAACTTCGATTTTTAGCTCCTCTAACAACCTTTTTATCCAGATGGTTTCACATATTCCGTGTGCCATGGCTCTATACTCGGCCTCTGACTTTGCTCCTTGCAACAGTTGATTCTTCTTTCTGCGCCCGGTCACTAAGTTCCCCCCCCAGGGTACGGTAACCAGATGTCGACTTCTGTCTTCCCGAGCCCGCCCGGTCAACATCGGTGAACACTTCCGAGTTTTCTCTGTTTGTGTTTTAGAAAACTTGATCCTTTCGGTGTTCTTTTTAGATACCTGAGTATTCTATACACAGCATCCAAGTTTCCTCTACAAGGTGAGTGCATGTATTGGCTGACTAAACTCACTGCAAATGCGATATCCGGCCTAGTGTGTGAGAGATAGATTAGCTTACCAACCAATCGTTGGTATCTTCCTTTGTCCACTGGATCTCCTTCACCCATTTTTGCCTTATTTCCCGCGTCTACTGGTGTCTCTGCTGGTTTGCAGCCCAGCATTCCTGTCTCCTTTAACAAATCCAGTACATACTTTCTCTGTGACACGGAAATCCCTGTTTGATTCCTAGCAATCTCCATTCCCAAAAAATATCTGAGTGGTCCAAGATCTTTGACCTCAAATTCTTTTGCCATCATTCTCTTCAGCTCTTCAATTTCTCTAGAATTATCCCCTGTAAGAATTATGTCATCTACATAAACAATCAAAACCGTGGTCTTTCCATCCAGTGTGTGTTTGACAAACAAAGTATGATCCGTTTGTCCTTGTGTATATCCATGGCCCTTGATTACCTTCGAGAAACGATCAAACCACGCGCGAGGTGATTGTTTTAGGCCATACAGTGACTTCCTCAACCTACACACTGCTCGGCTTCTTTGGTGGTTATCAAACCCTGGTGGTAAATCCATGTATACCTCTTCTTCCAACTCACCATTCAAGAAAGCGTTCTTTACATCGAGTTGATATAGTGGCCATTCTAAATTTGCTGCGAGGGACAACAATACTCGGATTGAGTTGAGTTTAGCGACTGGAGCGAAGGTTTCTGTGTAGTCTATTCCATAGGTCTGTGTAAATCCTTTAGCTACTAGGCGCGCTTTGTACCTTTCTACTTCACCATCTGGTTTGTATTTCACGGTGAACACCCACTTGCATCCCACGGTATTTTTTCCATGAGGAAGCTCAACTAAGTCCCAAGTACCATTCTTCTCAAGTGCTTGCATTTCTTCCATAACTGCCTTCTTCCATACTGGATCATCAAGAGCATCTTCTATGGACCTGGGAATATCAACACTAGACATTTTGGTGGTAAAGGCACGGAATGAAGGGGACAGATTGTTATATGACACAAACTTGGCAATGGGATGTAATGTACATGACCTAACACCTTTTCGTGAGCAATTGGAACATCTAGATTATCAAGACCGAATATGTATTTGGAGTTTTTTCCGAGTTACGGAGGACTCGGAGATGAAGGAGTCTCTATCACCGGTTCGGTTTCTTGGTAGTGGATAGAATTCATGCTTTCCTTATTTCCTTGGTTCTTTTTTCCCGAGAGTAGACTAAGAGTTCTTTGTGAGTGTGTGCGTCCGAGTCTCCCCCATTCCTAAGACCGTTTTTTACATTGTAGTGACAATGGATTTTTCGGATGGGGTGGGGGCAGTTTCTTCAATTGGTAAGGCAATTGTTTCCCAAAAACGAGCTTCCATTTCACCATTCTCCCCCTGAAGCGAAGAGGGTGAGAAGTATGGAATGTTTTCAAAGAAAGTAACATCCCTGGACACATAGAATTTTCTGGTTATGGGAGAGTAGCATCGGTATCCTTTCTGGGTTGGAGAGTAGCCAAGAAACACGGTTTTTACTGCTCGGGGATCTAGCTTACTGCGGTTCACAGAGTGTTCATGAACAAAGGCTGTACATCCAAAGGTTTTGAGGGGTAGATTGTTAAGAGTATGAAGGTGTGGATAGGCCTTGGTAAGGGCTGAAATTGGAGATTGAAACTTTAAGATACGGCTTGGGACGCGGTTTATGAGGAAGGTGGCAGTAAGAATAGCATCCCCCCAAAGATACTTCGGTACATTCATGGTGAACATGAGGGCACGAGTCACTTCTAGAAGGTGCCGGTTCTTTCTTTCTGAGACACCATTTTGTTGTGGTGTCTCAATACAAGAGCTTTGGTGAATGATGCCATTTGTGGTAAGGTATTCCCCCAGGATGTTTTGAAAATATTCTTTCCCATTATCAGTTCTTAATACCCGGATTTTGGTTTGAAATTGATTTTGGATCATGTTGTGGTAATTTTTGAACACTTGACAAGTTTCAGATTTTTCTTTCATCAAGTACACCCAGCAAACCCGTGTATGGTCATCTATAAATGTGACAAACCATCTTTTTCCAGACATTGTGGTTACTCTAGAAGGTCCCCATACATCGCTGTGAATCAAGCCAAATGGAATTGAAGGCATATATGGTTTAGGAGAATATGGAACACGAGTGTGTTTTGCAAGCTGGCAAACATCGCATTGAAATGAAGATAAATCTTTATTTTTGAATAACAAGGGAAACAAATGCTTTAGATATGGAAAGCTAGGGTGGCCAAGTCTATGATGCCACAACATTATTAACTTGTCACTAGGAATAGAACTAGACTCGAAACTAGACACATGTACTTGTCCTTTCTCGGAATTCTCTTCTTCAAGGAAATAAAGTCCATCAAGAAGTCTAGCACTGCCAATCGTCTTCCCCGATGATATCTCCTGAAATTGACACAAGGATGGAGAAAAATGAGCAATACAATTGTTATCTCTAGTAAGCTTGCTTATAGACAAAAGGTTGCATTTTAAGTCTGGAACATGTAAAACAGAGTTGAGGGTCAAATGTCTTGACACCCTAACTGTTCCTATTCCTGCTATTGTTGACAAAGATCCATCAGCAATTTTTATTTTGGAATTACCAGGACAAGGGGTATACGTGCAAAAGAAATGGGAGACACCTGTCATATGATCTGAGGCCCCTGAATCGATGATCCAAGGTTCCTTACTCTTTATGGAAACACTAAGGGCTGAAATGAAGTTACCGAATTGGGCTAGTGAACAGGATCCGACACTTGGGTTGGACTGAGATGTTTGAAGCGATGATTGGTTGAGGAGACGATAGAGATGCTCAATTTGTTCCTTGCTGAACTGGATATTATTGCCTGCAGCCTTAACCTCCGTTGAAGCACTAGCTGTTCCATCCTCACCGGTTCCAGCATGAAATCCTCTTCCCTCATTTGATCTTCTTGGAGTCCAGTTGGCTGGTTTACCATGAATTTTCCAGCAATTGTCTCTTGTGTGCCCCGAGCGATTGCAATGATCACACCACATTCTTTCTCTTCGTGGGTTTCTGGTGTCGCCATTTGTCCTATGTTGCTGTGAAGGACTCCTTGCAGCAAGTGCAGAATTTTCGGTGTTTTGCTGATTCAGCAAACACGGCTGATTTGATTGGTTGTCAGTCATCATAATCTTTCGTCTGCTTTCTTCTCTTCGAACATCAGAAAAGGCTTCTTCCGCGGTAGGAAAGGGGTCTCTGCTTAGAACTCGGCCTCTTACTTCATCAAGTTCTTTGTTGAGGCCTGCGAGGAAATCAAATACACGCCCCCGGTCTATGAGACGCCGCTGCTTCACGCTGCAATCTGGACACCCTAGATCTGCCATGAGAAACAAATCTAGTTCTTGCCAGATGTTTTGCAATTCCGTGAAATATTGCGTGACAGTTTGAGTTCCTTGTTTCATATCTTTCATCTTCAGGCGGAGTTCAAATACTTGAGATGCATTACCTAAGTCAGAATAGGTTTTCTGTACAACATCCCAGACTGCTTTGGCGGTCGGGAGAAACAGGTAGGTACGACTTATCTTAGGCTCCATAGAGTTAATCAGCCATGCTAGGACAATGGAATTCTCTGCCAGCCATGTTTGATAGGCTGGTTCGGTCGGTGCCGGAGGCTTTTTCTCTCCAGTGATGTATCCTAACTTCCCTCTGCCACATATCACGATTTTTACGGATTGGGACCATTGAAGGTAATTCTTGCCATTGAGTTTGTGTGCAGTGATCTGGAGAGACGTATGATCTCCTTGAAACGTTGGGCTGGAAGTTTGTTCCGCCTGTGTCTGGCTAGGGGAATCGGTGGTGGTTGATGTGGAGTCATCTGCGCTTCCTCGTGCGGGTCTCGTCATGGCTGTTTCTTACCATGAACGAGTCTCAGAGTTTTGGCTCTGATACCATGAAAACAGGTTTGAATGAACTCTGAATTAATTCTCTAATGGACGTTTTACATGTATAAATAGGCTTTGGAAGCCTCCGGCTAAAGCTAACCCTAACTAACTCCTGATTTTGTGGCTAGATACTCTGGATACAGCAGAGTTTATTTAAACTTAAAATACCTAACTTCCTAACCTAATAATCCGGAATCTATTCAACATAAAAGTAATAAATAAAATAGAATAAATAATAGTGCCCTAAGTTGTTGGCGTCAACATATATATATATATATATGCTACAATTATAAATTCTAAGTGAATCGGGAAAATATCCCACTAAACTAGGAGATAAGAGATAAAGGAAAACTGAATTTAAAGATAGGAAATCAAATCTTAATCCTAATATCAATCCGAACTATATTGAGGATAATTCCTAATTTGAATTTTGAATTTCAACACTCCCCCTCAAGCTGATTTGTATATGTTGAACAAACACAGCTTGTGACTCAGTTTCTCAAAACTTGTTCTTGGTAGGGCCTTAGTGAGGATGTCTGCCACTTGAGATTGAGTAGGGATGTAAGCCGGCTGCACAATGGACTTTTCTATTTTCTCTGTAATGAAATGTCGATCAATCTCGATATGCTTCGTTCTGTCATGATGTACTGGATTCTTTGCAATCCGTATAGCTGCTTGGTTATCACAAAGTAATCTAATAGGCTCCTCATTTAGTACCCCCATCTCACCAAGTAGTCTACGTATCCACATACCTTCACAAATACCCAGTGCTAGTACTCTAAATTCGGCTTATGCACTGCTCCTTGATACGACAAGCTGTTTCTTGCTCCTCCAAGTTACTAGGTTTCCCCAAACATAGCAACAGTAGCCGGTGGTTGATCTTCTATCACTGACATCTCCTGCCCAATCTGCATCTGTGAAGACTTGAATATCTCTATTCTCTGATTTCTTATATAATATCCCTTGTCCTGGAGTCATCTTGAGGTATCTTAGAATTCTGTACACTGCTTCCATGTGCTCCTCCATAGTATTATGCATGAATTGGCTTACCACACTTACTGAAAAAGCAATATCAGGTCTCGTGTGTGACAGATAGATGAGTCGTCTAATAGAATCTATGCAAAAACGAATGATTTCAAGAATGAAAGAAGAATTCTTTACTGAATCACAAGAACAATTACACCACCGAAGGATTACACTACCGGAAGGATTCTCCTTCCCCTGCTCAGCCAAAATGCCGAGACTCCCCTTCTACTCCAGTTATTTCCTACGTTAATCCTTTACCCTCTCTGTTATTTATACTACTCTCTACTATACACTACTAAAAGTACAATTCTGCCCTCACATGCTAATACAATCAGCCACTACAGCAGTGCTACGCTAACTCTCCAGTCCACGTCAACGCTTATTATTTCTCCTAACATATACCTGCCTCACTAACGGCTTACCGCCCCTATCAACTACTCCGTCCCCCAAAAAAGTCACATTGTCCTCAAGGTGAAATTCAGGAAACTGGTGTTGAATAACATCAAATAATTCCCACGAAGCCTCAAAGTCCGGACGCCACTGTAGCAAAACTTCCAACTGCCCGGATACCGGCGAAAATCGCGTAGCCAAAAGCTTCTCTGGTTCAACACGCAGCTCCATATCCGCTGTCAAGCTGCGAGGGACGTCCTGCGCTGGTAAAGACAGGCCAACGGCCTTCTTAAGTTGCGACACATGGAAAACAGGGTGAATTTTCGCATCCGCAGGAAGTTGCAACCGATAAGCCACGGATCCTACACGTGTGAGAACCTTGTAGGGTCCATAAAACCTCGGAGAAAGTTTCTCGTTGCGAAACTTAGCTAAGGAGCGATGGCGATACGGCCTCAGCTTCAGAAATACCAAATCCCCTACCTCGAAAGATACGTCCCTTCTCTTTTGATCCGCCTGCACCTTCATTGAATGCTAGGCCTGCAACAAATGTGCATGAAGTTCATCCAAAATGTCATCCCGGGATTGCATTTGTTGTTCCAATAATGAGTTAGCTGTAGACCCTAACTCAAAACGAACTATCTTGGGAGGATCTCGACCATATAACGCCCGGAAGGGAGTCATTCCCGCGGAGACATGAAAGCTCGTGTTATACCAATATTCAGCCCAAGCAAGGTGTGAAAACCAGTGAGTAGGTTTTCCGGACACAAAGCAACGTAGATAAGCTTCCAAACACCTATTCACCACTTCCGTTTGACCATCCGATTGAGGATGGTACGCTGTACTGTGATGTAACGCGGTACCCTACAAACGAAAGAGCTCCTTCCAAAAATGACTGAGAAAAATCTTGTCTCGATCGGACACAATGGTTTGAGGGAACCCATGGAGCCTGACTACTTCCTTAACAAACAACGCAGCCACCGACTTCGCCGAAAACGGATGACATAGGGCCAAAAAATGGGCATACTTGCTAAGCCGATCCACAACCACCAAAATGGAATCATGGCCCGCCGATTTTGGAAGCCCTTCCACAAAATCCATAGAAATATCATTCCACACTAAGTTTGGAAGCGGTAGTGGCTACAACAACCCTCCCGGAGATAGAGTGGAGGATTTATTTTGCTGGCAAACCGGACAAGCAGCCACCAATGCTACCACATCTCCCTTCATGCCATACCAGAAAAACTCCGAAGACAGCCTTTTAAAAGTTTTAAGCACACCCGAGTGGCCCCCAATCTTGCTACCATGGAATTCGGCCAATAGGGTTGGTATGAGAGGAGAATGCCTTGGTAAGACCACCCGGCCCTTATACAACAACATGCCGTTACACAGCAAAAACCCTTTCACCGTGGGGGAATTAGCCATCAAAGCATCACGAATGGCAGCCAGCCGAGGGTCCTTCTGAACTTGGAGACGAATTTCAGCCCCATCATAAACGGCCGAGGTGGTGAGATGAGCCAACTCCAGCCCGGGTTGTAGCCTCAAAAGTGCATCCGCCACTCGATTTTCGGATCCCGGCTTGTATTGGATCTCAAAATCATATCCTAACAATTTGCATAACCACTTTTGATGCTCCTCGCTGACTAACCTTTGCTCCAACAGAAACTTTAGGCTCCTTTGATCCGTTCGGACAATGAAATGGCGCCCCAATAAGTAATGACGCCATTTTTGAATGGCAAGGACCACGGCCATGAGCTCACGCTCGTAAACGGACTTAGTTCGAGAACGAGGCGACAACACTTTACTGAAGTAAGCAATGGGCCGTTGATGCTGCATCAAAACTGCGCCAATACCAAAACCGGACGCGTCCGATTCCACTACAAAGGGCTGGTCAAAATCGGGCAATGCCAGGACCGGAACTGTGGTCATGGCTCTCTTCAATTTTTGGAAAGCGTCATCCGCCTCGCTATTCCAATGAAAATTGTCTTTCTTTAACTGCTGTGTAAGTGGCCAAGCAAGGTGTCCATAACCCGACACAAATCGCCTGTAATAGCCCGTTAACCCCAAAAAACCCCGCAACTCCTTGAGCGAACGAGGTGTAGGCCAATCTACCATTGCTTGAATCTTACTTAAATCCGCTGCCACCGCATTGCCCGAGACAATATGCCCCAAATACTCCAACTTGCCACTAGCAAAAATACACTTTTTTTGGTTCACATATAAGTGATTGTCCTCCAAAGCCGACAAGACAACATCCAATTGATTTATATGGTCTTCAAGGGTTCCACTATAGATCAATATGTCATCAAAGAATACCAAAACGAACTTCCTCAAAAAAGGTTTCAATACCTCATTCATAAGGGATTGGAAAGTGGCTGGAGCATTGGTTAGCCCAAAAGGCATAATCAAAAACTCATAATGTCCTTCATGCGTCCGAAACGCTGTTTTTGGAATATCCTCTTTGCACATCCGAATTTGGTGATAACCGGATTTTAAATCCAGTTTGGTAAATATAGTAGCGCCACTCAACTCATCCAACAACTCCTCAATCACCGGAATGGGGAATTTATCGGGAACTGTAGCCTTGTTGAGCGCCCGATAATCCACACAAAATCTCCAACTCCCATCTTTTTTTTTAACTAAAAGAACGGGACTGGAAAATGGACTGTTACTCGGCTGAATAATCCCCGCCGACAGCATCTCTCTTACCAACTTCTCAATCTCATTTTTCTGAAAATGAGGATATTTATAAGGCCTAACACTGATAGGGCCGGTCCCCTCCTGAAGGATGATGTGATGATCCCGCATACGTTGAGGAGGCAGGCCCTCCGGCATGTGCAAAACCTTCAAATGTCGCTGTAAAACCCTGCCAACTGCCCCCTGGAAATTCTGTTCCAGCACACTATCTTCCCCCTTATCCGGCTCTTTATTTGCATCTAAGGCACTTAGTTCTAAGTAGATACCATGGCCCTCATGTTTGATGGTTCTGTACATAGCCTTAAGCGAGATCAATGCGGTAGAAAGACTTAAATCACCCTTCAATGTAACCGTCTCCCCTTTCACCTTGAATTTCATAAGTTGTGATTTCCAATTTACATGCACTCCACCTAGTGTTTCCAGCCATTGCATACCTAATATAACATCCACCCCTCCCAATTCCAGCGGTAAGAAGTTCTCTATTATGGTCAAGTGTGCCAAAGTCAATGCCACCTCTCTACAAATTCCCTTCCCTTTTACCGACTCACCCGTTCCCAATTGTACTCCAAAACCCGCAGTAGGCGTAATAGGAATATTAACCTTTTCCACAAAACTCAATGAAATGAAATTATGAGTTGCACCGGAATCAATAAGTACTATTACCTCTTGCCTAGCAATCCTTCCTCGGAGCTTCATTGTCTTTGGTGTCGAAATCCCGACCACTGAGTTTAAGGATAACTCAATAAGCTCCGGCTGCCCCTCCTCCCAATCCGCTTCTAATACATTGGTGTCATCCTCTTCCCCATCGATGACGTCCTCATCACTAACCAACATAATCCGAAGCTCCTTCTTCTTGCAACGATGGCCATAAACAAACTTCTCATCACACCTAAAGCAAAGTCCTTTGTCCCGCTTTTCCTGCAATTCCGAATCGGAAAGCTTACGGAAAGGAAAATCCCTTCTTGGTGGTGTCGATTTCTCCAACATTGGAGGAACCCGCAGCGGCCTCTCCACCGCCGGTAATGTCCGGACCGCGGTTGTAGCCGACTCAGTCCTCGGAAAATTCTGAAACTGTGCTCGTGAAAACCTTCCTTCACTCCCTTCTTTTCGCAACAAATCATTCCTTTCCTCAATTCTCTGGGCAATCTCCATGATTTCCCCTAATCCCACCGGTTTCAAGAGCCTCACCTCCGCTCGAATTGCCGCCTTGAGTCCATTCACGAAGATTCCCTCTAATACCTCCTCCAGCACATCTCTTAGTGGGGCTACTGAAATCTCAAACTGTCTGCGATAATCAGCCACCGTTCCCCCTTGTTTAATCGCCAAAAATCGCTCACAAAGATTACCCTCCTGCGAAGAACGGAATCTTTGCAGAAGAGCTATCTTAAAATCCGGCCAATTATGAAATGGCCTACGGCCAACCTGCCATTGGAACCACGATAGAGCATCCCCCTCCAACGAGATTCCCGCTGTGATGAGTTTCTCCCTATCCGAACAACGATTAATGGAAAAAAATTGTTCCATTCGGAACAGCCACCCGTCCGCATCCTCTCCCGCAAAAATTGGACACTCTACCTGCCTCCTACGAATTCCCGCCCAGTCCTCATTAATTGGCAGTTCCTCTAACACTCCCCTGCCATCCCAAGTTTCTCTGCCTCTCTCTCCGTAACGTACTCTTTCTGCCCCTCGATGAACAGGAAATCCTGTTCCAAAACGCCTGTCGTCAGGATCCGGAGGATCACCCTCCATGTACGGGCCACGACCCTCACCCCTAGGCACGTTCGAATTTCTTCCCTGAAATCCCCACGGAACCCCTCTCGTTCCTCCTCGTCCTTCATCTCGTGCCTCACGACCTGGATTGCGTGGAATCCTTGCCTCCATCACTCGATCAAAATTTTGGTCTCGCCAACCCAAATCTCCCGCCGGACACATCACCGGCTGAGTAACCCTAGGATTGAGGGATCTTTCCTCACCCAGACGTATTTCTCCCCTTTCCCCAGCCCGATTTACCTGGCGATTCTCCTCGGCACGGAATCCCGCACGATCACCCTCGCGAATCGCATCCGGATCCTCAGCGGTACGATTGGGTCCGCGATCGCCCGCGCGATTCAACTCGCGAACTTCTCCGGCGCCGTCTGATCCCTGTTCGACTTCGGCTGTCGTCGCGACCGTCTTCTCCGGCACCGACGCGGCAGATGAAAGAAGTTTCATCTGTTCCTCCATTAACTGACGGATCTCTAACATATCCGTCCTATTTTGGGACAATTCTACCCTAATTTCCCCAAGACCTTTCTCCATTTCGCCCATCCCCTTCTCCATGGAAACCCTAACTTCCTTGATCTCTTTCTCCACCAATTCGAACCTCTCCTCTGTTTTCCTAGCCGCCATTCTTGCCAGGATCGATGCTCTAATACCAAAATAATAGAATCTATGCAAAAACGAATGATTTCAAGAATGAAAGAAGAATTCTTTACTGAATCACAAGAACAATTACACCACCGAAGGATTACACTACCGGAAGGATTCTCCTTCCCCTGCTCAGCCAAAATGCCGAGACTCCCCTTCTACTCCAGTTATTTCCTACGTTAATCCTTTACCCTCTCTGTTATTTATACTACTCTCTACTATACACTACTAAAAGTACAATTCTGCCCTCACATGCTAATACAATCAGCCACTACAGCAGTGCTACGCTAACTCTCCAGTCCACGTCAACGCTTATTATTTCTCCTAACATATACCTCTGCCTCACTAACGGCTTACCGCCCCTATCATCGTCCTACAAGTCTCTGATATCTCCCCCTGTCAACAGGTGTAGTGTCGTTCCCAGTCCCTAGCTTCTTTGCCGAGTCCATTGGTGTGGTTGTAGGTTTACAGCCAAGCATTCCTGTCTCCTTCAGTAGGTCTAGGACATATTTGCGTTGAGAGATAAATATTCCTTGTTTGGATCAGGCCACTTCCATTCCAAGGAAGTATTTAAGGTTACCAAGGTCTTTGATTCAAACTCCTTAGCTAGAAACTCTTTTAATCTTACCAGTTCCTCCTCATGGTCTCCTGTTAGGATGATATCATCCACATATACAATAAGAACTGCTATCTTTTTCCCGGTAGAGAACTTTACAAACAGTGTGTGATCTGCTTGACACTGAGTGTATCCATATCTAACTACTGACTTTGCAAACCTGTCAAATCAAGCTCGAGGTGACTGCTTGAGTCCATATAGTGACTTCTTGAGCTTGCATACTTTGTTGTTTCTAACGGTAGTTTCCAGTCCTGGAGGTATCTGCATGTAAACTTCTTCTTCCAAGTCACCATTCAAAAATGCATTCTTAACATCTAGTTGGTGCATCAGCCAATCTAGATTCGCAGCAAGTGAGAGAAGGACTATGATGGTGTTCAACTTGGCCACTGGCGCAAACGTCTCTTGATAGTCTATCCCATTGGATTGAGTAAGTCCTTTTGCAACTAGTCGGGCTTTTAGTCTTTCAATGCTTCCATCCACATTATGTTTGACCGTGAATATCCACTTGCATCCGACTGGTTTCTTTTCACACGGAAGATCAGTTATTATCCATGTCCCATTCTTCTCCAACGCACTAAGTTCTTCACGGACTGCTTTTCTCCATTCTGAATCCTTAAGAGCCTCATAAATAGAATTAGGAATCTGCACACTATCAAGAGTTGACACAAAAGCTTGAAAAGCTGGTGTTAATCCTTCATATGAGATGAAGTGGCAGATAGGGTGATGTGTACACGATCTAACACCCTTTCTCATAGCAATTGGGACATCTAAATCTTCCACACTCGGGGCTGAGGTCGCAGGATCAGAGGATTCCTTACCCGAGTGAATTTGAGGAGGCATAGGATCCAGATCAGCTTCATGGTCGAGTGTGAGGGGTGCTGCGTGTTCTGTCTCCCTTTCGGATTTTTTCCTTCTGGAGTAAACCAGTAATTTTTCATTGGCGCTTTGGACAGGACTAGAAGGTGAACTCTCGGGTGGAGAAGGACTCTCGGGAAGTGGAGGAAAATAAGAAGGTAGTTGACTCTCGGGTGGACAAGGAAGATTCCCAAGTATTTGACTATTCCCGGATTGTACATCAAGATCCCAAAGCTGGTATTCACTCATTTTCTCCCCCTGAATTGCAGATTTGGGAAAGTAGGATTGATGTTCAAAGAATGTGACATCCATGGAGGTATAGAATCGTTTTGTTATGGGAGAGTAACACTTATAGCCCTTTTGATGTGAGGAGTACCCTAGGAAAATACATTTGATGGATTTGGGATCAAGTTTGCTACGATGTTCTGAGTATATGTGAACAAATGCAGAGCAGCCAAACACCCTAGGGTCTAGAGAGGAGATAAATTTAGTGTGAGGGAAATTTTGGAGGAGGACACTATAAGGGCTGCGGAACTTTAAAATTCTGGATGGCATTCTATTGATGAGATATGTGGCTGTGAGAACTGCCTCTCCCCAAAAATGTTTAGGGACATTAGTGGAGAACATGAGAGATCGTGCTACTTCTAATAGATGCCTATTTTTTCTTTCGGCAACTCCATTTTGTTGGGGTGTGTCAACACACGAACTTATGTGAACAATCCCTTGACTCATAAGGTAGGTGTCTAAGAGTGATTTGAAGTACTCTTTGGCATTGTCGGTTTTTAGGACTTGAATTTTTGTCTAGAATTGTGTTTGAATCATAGCATGGAAGTTTTTGAAAATTTGCTCAACTTCAGATTTTTCTTTCATGAGGAACACCCAAGTTAATCTAATGTGATCGTCAACAAAGGACACAAACCATCGTGTTCCTGTTACCGTTTTGATCCTTGAAGGGCCCCACACATCACTATGAATAAAGGTAAAGGGACGAGATGGTTTATAGTAGGAACTTGGATACTTATTGCGAGTGTGTTTAGAAAACTGACAAACTTCACAATTAAAGAACTTTGCACTTTTATTAATGAATAATGATGGAAATATTTTCTGAAAATACAAGAAGTTTGGATGACCAAGGCGATAGTGTAATAACATAATTTCACTATCTTTATTGACATAAGAATTTAAACATGACGGACTCTTGGATGATCTATGACTCATGTTCGGAATGTGCCTTTTTAAAGGATTCTCATCTTTAAGGAGATAGAGCCCGGAACACGCCTCAGCACTGCCAATCTTCTTCCCCGAATCCAGTTCCTGAAATTCACAATAGGTAGGAAAGAATTTAGTTACACAATTGAGGTCACGAGTGAGCTTACTGATGGAGAGTAAATTGTAATTTAAGTTAGGAACATGAACGACTGAGTGTAGGGTTACATCCTTGGTGACTCTGATTGAGCCTACTCCCTTAACCCTAGATGACGAACCATCTGCTATTCGAACTGTATGGTCTCCGTGACAGGGGCTGTACTTGTGGAAAGCAGTAGCATCTCCCGTCATATGATCCGAGGCCCCTGAGTCTACAATCCAAGGACTTGTATAATTTTTATCAACAGCAAAGGCCTCTGAGAAATTACCTTTATGTGCCAGCATGCTTGATCCTGTGGCTGCCGTGATGTTTGCCTGGCTGAAGAGTTTTTGAAGAGCTTCAAGTTGCTCCTTGGTGAAAGGATTGCTCTCGGTTTGAGTGGGACTGGAATGACTTTCTTTGTTTTCTGAAGTGGCTGCAGTGTTTCCTCGGCTTTCCTTGTCATAGTTTGATCGTGAAGGCTTCCAATCCGCAGGTTTGCCATGGAGTTTCCAACAATTTTCCCTTTGATGTCTTGGTTTGCGACAATGATCACACCAAGGTCTTCCTCTTCTCTGTCTGTTGTCATTCGGGTTGCTGGGTTGTGATCCTTGGATTGTTAGAGCTGCTCCTTCAAGGCTGGAAGCACTATCCTGGGTTCCCATCATTAGTTTCTTCCTACTCTCTTCTCTCCGAACTTCTGAGAAGGCTTCCCTTATGTTTGGAAGGGGTTTTATTCCCATCACTCTCCCCCTGACTTCATCCAAATTTTTGTTGAGTCCAAGAAGAAACTTAAAGGTTCTATTCTGTTCCACAATCTTCCTGTACAGATTTGTGTCTTCTGTGCACTTCTAAGGATGAACTTCAAACATGTCAAGGTGCTGCCAATGACGATTCAGGGTATTGAAGTATTGTGTGACCGTGAGATCTCCTTGGCGCAGATCATGTAATGCGGCTTCAACTTCAAACAATTCAGAAGTGTTCTCTGAACTCGAATAGGTTTCCCTAACTGCATCCCATATCTCTTTTGCAGTCCCATAAAGGAGAAAATTTTCTCCGATGTCATTATTCATGGAATTAATTAACCATGACATAACCATGTGGTTTTCAGTCTTCCATGTCCTGAATTTTGGATCCTTCTTATCAGGAATTGAGACTTCGCCAGTGAGATACTCATCCTTGCCCTTGCCGCATATGAACATCATCACTGATTGAGACCACCGGAGGTAATTGTGGCCATTGAGTTTGTGACCTTTGATAAGGATAGATAAGCCTTCCGTTCCACCATGCTGATTGCTGACTGATGACATATCCGGATTGGAGTTAACTTCCGAGGTTGAACTAGATCTCTCGGTTGCCATACCGTATTTGGTCATGGGTAGGGTTTGAACGGTAGGGGATTGAAGAGGTCTGTGATTCTGGTTTTTGGGCGGCACTGTGAGTATTTTCAGGCGGTGCTAAGGAGGGAGAGATGAATTGATACTAGGGCTTCTAAAGGCTCTGATACCATGTAGAATTTCAGAGGAGGAAATTGCCCTCTTTTCTCTCTTATTCATCTTATAGAATCGGTACAATATATATATATATATATATATATGCTACAATTATAAATTCTAAGTTAAAGAGAATCGGGAAAATATCCCACTAAACTAGGAGATAAGAGATAAAGGAAAACTGAATTTAAAGATAGGAAATCAAATCCTAATCCTAATATCAATCCGAAGTATATTGAGGATAATTCTTAATTTGAATTTTGAATTTCAACAAAAATCAACCAAAATAGTCTTAAGTACTTGTTAAGAGAGAGAGCATGAAGCTCTGTGCAGGTCTCATCTATGAAATACATTTTATAAGCATAAAGCAAGAATACCATTAACTGTTCGAACACATTTCCATTTTTGTGCCTCAATCACGTCACCACCGTCCCTTTCAAAGTACCCATCTGCCCTAACATCAGCAGCTAAGCTCGAGGACTGTCGCAAAAGCGTCTCTGGACCTTGACCGATTCGTATAAGCTTTCTCAATTCATGTGCATACCTCCTAACTCTAGGTCGATGTCCTTCCAGATTGATCCTTCAATGGTATAAAAGTTTGATACATGTTAAGACATTAACCTTTTTAAAATATTTTTCTCCCTGTGACTGCAGATTCTTTTATATAAGAAACAAAAACTTCGTTAAAAATGAAAACAGTACATCAAACGGAGAACACTAATGGAATTAGTGCAGAAAGATAAGAACTAAGAAAATCAGCAGCCCATAACATCTTACCAATTTCACACAACCAGACTAAGCAGATGAAAACAAAAATTTTACATTAGAAGAAATGAAAATATGATAAAATAAAATGCATTACATCATGCACACAATGTAGTATAGAGGAGAAGGATAGGTATAATTTAATCGAGAAACAATAATAAAACCTTGATGCCCTCAAAAAGAAATTAATAATAATAAAAACCTTGACTAGAAATTAGCGTCAAATCTAAACTTTTTCCCTGAACAAGAATGTTACAATATATTTCTATTCAATTGAACCAGCAGACTCTGCAACCCATCTATCCAATAAAATTCAGCAATTTTTTCTTTTACATAAGAAACGCTTTGTAAACCAACTAGTTTAATTATATTTTTCTCTCAATCCTAACTAACATAATTCAGGGATCTTCTACTAAACTACAATGCTTTTTATATAGTAAAACAAGTTCAACTTGTATGAACTATAAAGTACTAAAGCAAGTGCATCATTAACAGAAAACGATAAGCATACTCATCCTCCATGTTCAGTTTGTTTCTTGGACTCCCTCCTCTAGACAGCTCATACTCGGCCTGCCAAAAGCAGAGTCGAAGGACATTAGGAAAAAAAAAAAAACAAAAACAAAAAAAACAAAAACAAAAACAAAACCAAAAAAAAAAAACAAAAAACAAAAAATAAAACAAAAACAAAAACAAATCAAAACAAAACAAAAGGCCAAAAAAGAGAGAGAGAGAGAGAGAGTCCTACAACACTTGTGCAATTTAAGAATCATATTGCAAAATAAATAATCTCTTGAGAAGGTTTCAAAATCAGATTGATGTTAAGTATCTTATGTCGCAATTTCTTCCCGAAAAGATTTTATTTGTACCTCTTGCTTGGCATGATCAAATGCTTCCATCCACTTCCGAGCTTCTCCAGCAGTAGCACAAGCAATCTTTACAAAAGAAATCAAAATGTGAAACAACACATCCAAACTTCACATTAAATATGCTCAAACTTAAAGCATGTCAAGGGATTACCCATTTCAATAATTTGAGGCATTTAAAGCATGAACGAAATCATACATACAATGTCAATAACTATTTTCTTTATTCTCTTTCAAAAAGTAGCTATAAAACCATTGAGAAAAAATGCCAAAAATAATAACACGTAGACGTTCTGCCAATGCTATAAAGTGGAGAACAAGAACTACAGTATACCTCGCCTTTTTTTGACTCATCCAAGCGATTGTAAAAGCGCAGGACATACACATCCTACAAAAGAAGTTGACACTAACTTAGATTCAATTATATCCAAAACAATATAGATTTTATTTCAGTTGGAATTAAATCTAAAATGCGTATAAAAAGATAATAATCTGGAAAACTTAAAAGAAGAAGGAACAATCTTACACATTGATCAAAAAATTATTTATGATTTCACAAGGGTCAAGGACCTTACCCCATGGTTGACCCTTCGACGCCCCAGCTCCTCCACCATAAGCGTGGGCCCAACAACACCCTTCCTGATAGGTTTCTAGACAAAAATAAAAGAATCATCAAACATTAATTACTAGACAATATTAGATATTTAAACAATCATTTGCGAAAGCTGAATTTCAAAGTGTGCATAAATTTTACTTCATCTATCCAGGAGAGGGAGCTAGAACATCAAAGACACCCGATTTGTTAAGTAGGAAACACATGAAAATAAGCCCAAACTGGATATTCATGTCTGTTAAGTAGGAAACACAAGAAAATAAGCCCAAACTGGATTTCATATTCATGTTGAATCTATAGCAAGATTAACTTTAGGTAGTGTCTTGAAGAAATCAAATACATATAATCACTAATCGTTGATTACCACTGTAGGCGCTTTCTAGCAAACAAAAAAAAAAAAAAAAAAAAAACCCCTAAGAAATCACTAATCACATACGAACATGTCATAACGAAGGAACACTGACCAAACACATTGATTGAAGAAAAAACTATTTTAATTTTTTTTTTCTTTTGCTTTCATATCTGCCCTTTAATTTCAGCTATGTAACCAATTTTCTTTCCCTTCCCTGCTTTACACCATTAATGTCCACAACCTCACGAACTCAATTTTCATGAAATTCCAACAAAAACCAATCCTTTATTCCGTTTATTGATACGTATTAGACTGAACTACATCATAAGGGGGAAAGAATCTAAAGAAGAGGGAAAGGCAAAAAAGAAAAAAAGCACCAAAAACTATAAAACAACAAAAGACAGAAGAGTAAGCTCACAACGCCGGGGTTTTCATGGGGGTCCCGCTTGTACATCTCAACGTACTTGCCTCGGATGAATAGGAATCGGAGATGACAATACTCGTGGCCAATCGAATTCACGCCCAAATGGTAAACCCAACCGAAATACTCGAACACTCCGACGACGCCGCTATGCTCCAATCCGCTCTCCTTCTCCGATCCCACGCTCAACGACTTCGTCTCCATCGTCGTATTGCGGCGGCGATCAACTTCCGTCGAACTATTCACGACCGATTTCTCTCTCTCTCTCTCTCTAGAAGAAGGTATTTGATCTTTCTGACAAGAAATGGGGAGGAGAGAAAGATAGAGAGAAAAAGAGAGAGAAACAGCCGTTGAAGGGGAGGACTCGGAGCTGACAAGACAAAGACAGCACCGTTGAAGCTTCTTCCTCGCTATTTTCCTTTTTTTTTTTTATTTCTCTAATTATCCGTGAGCGATTATGGCCATTCATTTATTTATTTATCGACAACTACATTTAATTTTTGTATTATAATAAAAAATTTTATATTAAATTATATTTTAATTTAAATTAATAAACTAAACGAATTATATAATTTCATATTTAAACGGTACGTGTGGCAGTAGGACCAGACATGGTCTTCAAATTTATTGGGGTGAATTTAGTCGGTCAACGTTCAAAGGACTAGCGACGTCCACATATTATTATATATACTAAAAGAAATTATCCGGACACTGTTTATTCACACTCAGTTTACTATTTTTAAAATAGTGTTATGACGTTTTTACTCTTTTTATTTTCGCTTCTTCCGTTTGTGCCTGGAGAGCCTATTGGTCTTTTCGACTCTCTTAATGTGATTGTACCTTACGTGATTTTATTCTTGCTTTTTTCTTTGTTTCTATTGAGCCCTAAAACTTTTTCTGTTTCCCTTTTGTGCTTTTCTGTTGTTTCTTTCTCACTCTCTGTTTTTTTTTTTTTTTTCCCTTCATATCCTCATTTCGTTTTTTCTTTAGCTTGATTTTGGTTGGAATCCTGGGGGTTTTGCTCTGTGTGCTTCATGTGTGGGTCCTTTTGATGGGTTTTGGAGGAGACTTTAGTTAAGCCCTAAAACTTTTTCTGCTTCCCTTTTGTGCTTCTCCGTCGTTTCTTTCTCACTCTCTGGCTTTTTTTTTTTTTTTTTTTTTGCCTTCATATCCTTATTTCGTCCTTTTCTTTAGCTTGATTTTGGTTAGAATCTTGGGGGTTTTGCTTTGTGTTCTTCATGTGTGGGTCCTTTTGATGGGTTTTGGAGGAGACTTTAGAAATATACTATTTTTGCTCCTTTTTATGTATATTTTCTATTTTTACTTTTTGATTACTATTGTTCGTTTCATTCTTTATATATTATTAATGAATTATATATTTTTGCTATAATTTTTGTGGCTTATCTGCTTCTCTCTTTGTTTTTTCTTTTCTTTTTTTTTTTTTTTTTTTTTTTTCATATCTCATTTTCATCCTTTTTTTAGCTCAATTTTTGTTGGAATCTTGGGGGTTTTCCTCTGTGTTTTTCATGTGTAGGTCCTTTTGATAGGCTTTGGAGGAGACTTGAGAAATTAGAAATTTTCTTTTCTTTTTCCCTTGCATTCTGCTAATGTTTTTATTTGTCATTATATACTATTTTCGCTCCCTTTTTATATATATTTTCTATTTTTTGCTTTTCTTGATCACATACCATAAATTATCACCCGTGCAACGCACGGGTATTTCACTAGTTAATAAATATACTAAAGGAAACCCGTCCGGCACTGTTCATCCACACTCAGTTTACTGTTTTTGCAATAGTGTTGTGACTCTTTTGCCCTTTTTCTTTTTGCTTCTTCCGTTTGTGGGTGGTGGGCCTGTTGGTCTTTTTCATTTTCTTAAAGTGATTGGACGACTCTGTCCCTGTGATCTTGGTTTTCTCTTTAATTCTGCCGTGGGTGTTTCTGTCTATTCATCCGTGTTAAGCCCTAACACTTTTTCTTCGAAATTTTTTGTGCCTTTTCATGGACTCCAGTTGGTTTTCTTCTCTTCTTCCAGACACTTCTTTGGACGCGTGTCCGCCTTTCCGATTTCTCCTCTGCAAAATATGTTTCTCAGCTTTCTACTTTTCTTGCATTTTGTTCCTATTCATTTTTCAAACTTTTTGTCTTCATTTTTATTCTTTTGCTCTCTTCTTCGATCTTCTGGTATTTTATCTTCTGTTTTCGGTTTTCTGTTTCTTTCCTTTATTTTTCTTCTGTTACTGCTTTCTGGAAACTATTTGTTTTTTTTTGTTCGGTGTGTTGTCGTTGTTCTTCTACTTTATTTACTGTTAGTTTCTGGTTTTCCACTTTAATTTGGGTTTCTACTTTTCTTCGGTTTTCTTCCTCTTCATTTTTTGAAATTTTTTTCCTCATTTTTCTTCTTCTGCTGTGTTTTGGAACGGATCTTATGTTTTTCTTATGGGTTTTCTCCTTCTTTCTTCTTCAAACCTGCTATTTTTTTCTGTTGTGTTTTGGACCACATCTATCTTAATTCTTTTTTTTTTTTTCTGGGTTTCCATCTTTTGGTCTTCTATTTATTATGCCGATGTTGTTCTTTTGCAATTTTTTGCCTTCTGGGTTGATTTCCTCTTCTTTTTTTTTTTCATTTGTATACTTCCTGCACTTTTGAGTTGGTCTTCTGGATTTTTTTTCTTTCATTTCGATACTTCCTGTGCTTATGTTTGCATTTGTGGTTTTTAGTTTTTCTTTGAATCTCATGTTTTGTTTATCTCTATTTTTGAAAGTTTTTTCACCCTTCTCTTTTTCTGTTGTGCTTTGCAGTAGATCTAACTTAATGTAAGACATTTTTTGTTTTCTCATTATTTCATTTATTTTTTTGTTTCATTTTCATGCTTTATTTTGGTAAAAAAAAAATTCCCGTATTTTTTTATTCTTCTTTCGGCCTTACTTTTTTTACTTTGGTTTTTATGATTGCTTTGATTTTATTTGAGATTTCCTTTTGTGACTAACATTTTTTTTTATAGGGACTTTTGTAATTAATTGCACATTTACTATTGCACATCTCTCTGTTACTTATTTTGTTTTTGCTTTGCAGGTTTGTATGATTACGAGGTATGAAAAAAATTAAATATCTCTATTTTAATTCCTTTCTTTGATTGTCTAATGTTTTAGACTCCTTTTTATTGAGGTAAACATGGAATTATTTTTTCTCTATTCCGATATTTGTTCAAGATGTTCATCGGTTTGTTTTGGACGTGGTTTTTATTGTGCTATCGTGTTTACATTTTCTTTGGACACGTATTATTCTTCTCTTGTAATTCTTTGTAATATATATGTTATTTTTTACTGTCTTTTGATTATTGGTTCTATTTCTGTTTAGTTTTCATGTTCCGTGACATCTGTTCTTTGTGATTTGTGATTTGTGATTTGTGATTTTGTGTAGTTTTCATTTGTGATTTTGGCTTTGTTCGTCTGACTCAATATTTTTATTTGGGTTGCTTTTTTCTCCTTGGCTGCTTCGTTTCGTCGCTGCTGAGTCATCAAAATCTAAATGTTTTATCAAAATTTTTTCTATATTCTTCATCTTTTGGTTTCATGGATTTTTTTCGTGTGCAGGGATTGCGTATTTATTGTTCGTCCTTCTCTCCGGCTGATTTCATGCCACGTATGGATAAATCTCGATTTTTTTTCTGTTTCATTTATTGTATTGATGAGGTGGGCTCTTATAGTGGTGATTTATCTTGCTAGCTTGATAATTTGTACTGATTTTGCTGCAGAGGTATTAAATGCAACTCTAGAACAAAAAATTTTCTTTCCACTTCTTTTTTTCCCCTTTTCTATTTTTTTCCATTTTCCCTTCTCTCAGGCGATTATTTTTGAAACCCTGTTATTTTTTTCTTCTTTTTTTTGTTATCGTAAGTACCTTATTGTGTTTTTCTTCTAAGGAGGAAATTTTGATATTTTAGTATTTTTAAATTGATTATCTGTTATTACGTGTTACATTGTTAGAGGTTGTTTACTCTTGATTTTTGCTTTTCTATTTCTTATTTATGAATGTTGTTGCTCTACATTAATTTATGATGTCTATTTATGTATCTCTCTCTTGCATTTAACGTTTTCTTTTTTACTTTCACCTGTGATCATTTAGTGCTCTCCTTCATGTTTGTATCTTTCACTATTTGTGTTCATATTTGGTTAGGTCATATCTCATGTTTAGGGCGGTGTTTTCAACGCTCCAGGTACTATTAATAATTTTTCCCAATAGCTCTGTAATTTCTTTTGCTGCTATTGAATACATTGGTTGTTTAAATTGGCTTTTATTGTCAATAAATATTGGTAATCTGTTTCTATGTGTTTTGTTTTGTCTATGTTTCATCAGTTAGTAGTGCACAAGTGTTGACTTCCATTTTCTTTGTTTTTTAGTAACATGTTTCTCCCAATAGATTCTTAATACTTTTTGCTGATATTGAACATACTGTTTTTCCTATGCCATTATTAATATTTACTGTTTTTCTTTCAATTTCCTTTTACTGTTCATAACTATTACTGATCTATTTAGATTTTTCTTTTGTTCTGTACTTCATTAGTCAGTAGTCCTCAGTTGTTAGGTTGCTATTTATTTATCTCTTAGTAATGTACTTAGATACATATTTTTATTTCATATGTTTTACTGTTTTAGTTTTACTTTTTTTTTAATGGCAATGATGAGTAAGATTGATTTTGACGCCTTTAGTTTTATATGATTTGTCTTCTAGAGATTGCCTTGAATTATGTGATCCTTATTTGGAATTTCATTTTTTCTATCCTTCTTAATTAAGAACTTTTGGTTGTTTTGTTCATGTTGTTTTTACTTATTCTCATACTTTGCTCTCTTTTTTTTTCCATCGTTTGAGGGCAGCAGCTTTATGGTCTTTTCGCGTTTGAGGATGTAGTTATATTGTTTTGCCCTTGGTTTCTAATGCCTCTCTTTGGTTTCTAGTTGAACTTTTTGGTCATTTCATTGAGGTGCTGCTCTACTTCCTATCTCTTTCTCGATCTTTGTCTTCTCCGCCTCCATCCCTCCATTTCTGAACAATGAGTTTTGGATGTGTTTAAATTCTAGGTTGTGCTTGCTATCTACCAACTAATCATGTATTGTAAAAATTACCAACTTTTTGTATGATCTATGACTAACTAATCCTGTAATGTAAAAATTATCTACTTTTTATATATCCATGTAAAAATTATTGACTTTTTATATAATTCATCACTATTACCCGCTGCAACGCGCGGGCAAAAAACTAGTTATAAATATACTAAAGGGGAGTGGGGGTTTACTGCTCACGCAGGCACAATTTACTGTTTCTTCTACAATGAAATGACGATTTTGCCCTTATGTCCCTATTGTTATGTTTTTCTGTGTGGGGTTTTTTTTTTTCTTTTCCGTGCCTAAAGCGTTTCTGTTTTGGTATGTAATTTAATTTGATTTTACGGTTTTGCCCCTGGTTTTTGTTCTTCTTTTGCACTTTTTTCTTGAGGGTTTTTTGGTAATTACTCTTTAGAGGGTTGCTTTCCTCGGTTTGCTTGCAATTCCGGATGCCCTAAATTGTTTTCTTTTTTTCATTTTCTCTTCTCGCCGCCTCCTTCATTCGGTTTCTCTCTCATTGGAGAAACCCTAAATTATTTTGCTTCTTTTCTTTGTCCTTTCTCTCCGCCTCCTTCACCTGTTCCATTTTTGTTCCCTTTATTTTTCTTTGGCGAGTGTTTTGGGCTTTTTAACTCATGGATTGATGTTTGCCTCTTTCATTTGTCCTTTTTCTTGGCCTCCTTCATCTGCGTTGTGCCTCTGCTTCCTTCACTATTGTACGGCCATCTGCTCTTTGCCTCTGTCTCTCTCATTGTTCTTCGGCCACTATTGTAAGTTTTTTCCCTCATGACTTCAAATTCCTTCCCTTTGTTATATAATTTCGCCTGATGTTGTTGAGTTTTGTGATTTTTTTTTCTTTGATTTGTTGGACCATTTTTAGTTTTGGATCTGATTTGATCACCTGATGTTGTTGAGTTTTATCGTTTTTTTTTTCCTTCTTTGATTTGTTGGAGCATTTTTAGTTTTAGATTTGATTTGATTTCTTTCCGTTTTTTTTGTGCATGATTATGATCGTCTGATGTTGTTGAGTTTTGTCGGTTTTTTTTTTCTTTGATTTGTTGGAGCATTTTTAGTTTTAGATTTGATTTGACTTCTTTCCTTTTTTTTGTGCATGGTTATTTTGTGGATTTGGTTTAATTTCCTTCTGTTATTTTTTGCATGATTATTCTGTGCTTTGCAATTTCTAACTAAATGGTCTATTTAGGTTTTGAAAAATGCATCTCTAATGTCTTCTTTTTCCGGATTGGTCATTTTCTTCAGAGAGTAATTTTTATTTCTCTGTTTTTGTGTTGTCTTTGGCTGATTTGTTTGATGTGCTTGGTTTCTTTGCCTTTTTCACCCCCTTTGTATATCCCTTATTTCCTTTCCCTCCTCATTCTCTCAGATATGGTTATGATTTTTCGGCCAATGTCGTGTATCTTTTATTTGTTGTATTGATTTTCTCTCTTTTTCTTATCTGATTTAGGGTGAAATCATATGATTTTATGGTTTCCGTTTCCTGATTTTTTTATTGTGTTTATTTACTGTTTTAATTTGATTTTTTCCTGTCGTTTTAGTGAATAATGTTTTGATTTATTTATGTCTTGGTGCAGGTGTTTTCAATATTGGTTTGCTGAGATTGCATCTTCAATCTTCCGTTTCCTATTGTATTCCATGTCATTTTCTATGTTTTTTTCCATTGTTTGTCTCCGGGCCTAAATTGTTTAAATTTTTCACTGTTTGGCAAAAGTATGTGCAATTTCTAATTGGATAGCATATATATGTTTATGAGGGATTTTTTTTTCTTCTTCTTCTTTTCTTCTTCATCATCTTCTTCTTCTTCTTCTGTTTACACAGAGTTCTATATGTCGATGCTTCTATATTGTCTTTGCCTGATCTTCATGATAGAGATTGTTAAGTAAATGGTTACGTGTTGTCTTTGTCTAATTTTCATTTTTAGTAAACTGATTTTATCTTCTAACGTGTCCTATTGTTATAGGTACCACGTTTGATCTCCGTTCTCTATCTAATGATATGTTGTATCCTCGGGTGATCTCTAATATCTCTGGTATTTATTTCTCCTGCCACGTGGATGAGTTATATTAATCTTGCTGCATAGCTATTAAGTCAATCAGTGATCTTTTTCTTATTTGTTTTGCCACGTTCATGAGTTATATTAAACTGATTTTATCTTCTAATGTGTCCTGTTGTTATAGGTTCCACGTTTGATTTCCGTTCTCTATCTAATGATCTGTTGTATCCTCGGGTGATCTCTAATATCTCTAGTATTTATTTCTCCTGCCACGTTGATGAGTTATATTAATCTTGCTGCACAGCTATTAAGTCAATCGGTGATCTTTTTCTTATTTGTTTTGCCACGTTCATGAGTTATATTAATGTTTTCGGACAGCTATTAATCAATTATTGATTTTTTTCTTATTTGTTCTGCCACGTTGATGAGTTATATAAATATTAGCGTACAAGTATTAAATGAATTACTGATTTTTTTCTCTTTCTTTCTCTTCTTCTTATTCTTCTTCTTTTTTTTTTTTTTTTTTTTTTTTTTTTTCTTCTCCTTTTTCTGTTTCTTATTTGTCCTGTCACGTGCATAAGTTATATTAATTTTCCTGCACAAGTATTAAATGAATTGATGATTTTTTTTTATCTCTCTTCCCTTTTTTTTCCTTATTCTCCGTAATATATTAATTTTATTATTTTGTTAGAAAATTTTAGCTTCAACCGACTTTACTCTCTTACGTGTCCTGTTGTTATAGATTATCTATTGATCTATCATTCTCTATTTAAACATGTTATTGGATATGAATGTAATATGTATATTCCTATTTCTTTCTCTTACATTTGCCCTCTTTACTCTCCTATTTCATCTAACATCATTTACTGCTGTATTACACTGTCCATTACTTACCACTTTATCTCATTTACTGCCTTATCTCTGTATTAACTCTTTCATCTCCCTATCTTTGACAACTGTTGCTTCCGTCTGGTTGGCTGCATTTGGTTGGCTAATATTTTAGAGTTAAAACAATCTTCATCCTGTTTGAGGTAATATTAATAATTTGTATTTATAGTTTTTTAATTTTTGTTATTGACATTGAATGTATTAATTTGCTATGGCAATATTAATGTTCATTGTTTGCCTTTTTCTGTCTGCTTTTATTTTTCTCTATGTTTGGTCAATGTATAATAGTCATACATTCTTTTTTTTTTTGTTTTGCTTCTTAGTCATCTCTCTGTGTGTATATATATACACATTATTTAGTCATTTATCTCATTTACTCTTTCATTTCTATTTCTTTCACTCCTTTATTTCTGTATCTTTCATTTCTTTTGTTTCTATTGGTTGATTAATATTTTAGATTTAAAATTTTCAATGTAAAAAAGAGAAGTCAATATAAGAACATCATATACAAAGCAAATAAAACAAAAAATAGAACATAATCAAACGTGAACAACAAAAATCAATAGTACTTTAGGAAAATTAGAATATCAATATAAAATGTTTAAAAGTTATGTGTAGAAATTGATAATATTCATCTTTCTCTAATTTTCGTGTTTTCTGGTTTCTAATGAAATAAGGTATTACCTAACCCCTGTCTAGCTTCATTCCTTTCATAACTTCCAATTCATTGTACAAAGTTCTCCCATTCTGCAACAATTCAATATACTTTAGACATACAGAAACTTGCTGGAACATAAAAATCAGAATAGACCATTCTATTTTTTAGTTGTAGAGAATAAAAAAAAACATGCTTGAATCATTCTATTTTCTCTGTTATCTTTCTTTTAATTAATGTAATAGTCTTGGGGAAGATTATATGTTATATAGTTAATTCATTTTCTGTTACATTCAAGCTATAACTTCTATGCTCTACTTTTCTTGTTTTCATTGCTCGATGGAATTAATTTAAAAACAAAAAAAAACCAATGAGAACAATCAGGTCAAGGACATTGCTCTTTTCTGCCTTTTATTTTTCTTTCCTTGTTCTTGCCGTTTGATGTAATAATAAAATAAAATAAAATAAAACGAACAACAACAACAACAACAACCAGAGAGATTGTTCTTTGTTAGTGTTCTTCTATTTTTTTTCCCTGTTTTGTTTCTTTTAATTAATGTAGTAGTCTTGGAAAAGGTTATATGTTATATACTTAATTGACTTTCTGTTCTACTTAAACCATAATTTTTGTATTTTGCTTTCCCTATTCCTTTTCTTTGGTTGAATAAAAAAAAAAAAAAAAAAAAAAAAAAAAACAGGATGACAAAAATCAGGTTAGAAACACTACTCTCTTAATATAAATCTATTTTTTTTGCCTTATTTTTTTTTTTTTAATAGATGTAGTAATCAGGGAAAAGATAATACGTTATATACTTAATTCATTTTTTGTGTTGTATTGAAGTCATAATTTCTGTAATAGAAACAATTTCTTATTTCTTTGTGCAAATATCCTTAGTAAACAACCAGACCCTATTTATTACACATTGCTAGGAATGTGTAATATTTAAATCGTGATTGTTAGACAAAGATACTATTATATCTATATCTATTGATTTTTTAAATATGTTTTCTCCTTTTTTACTTATTTACTCATTTATTTACTTGATTATTTGTATTTTTCAGGCTTTACTGTTGCTGATTACCTTGTTCTGGTGATTCTCTATTGCTCATTATTGCTCAGGTTCCGTTTGTTCAGATTCTGGACTTAACGCAGCATATATAGGGCTTGAGGTATATCTAACAATTTCTTTCTACATTTCTTTGACCATTCTTACTTACAGTATAAGTCTTAGCACCTTATGATTAATATTAAAATGAGTTCTTTTTAGTCCTACTAATAAATACTGCTAATAGAAGAAGACTCTGCTATCTATGTAGAAAAGGAAATATAATTAACTTCCATCAATGCTTAGCACACGGAAATTTACAACAGCAGGACATATATTAGAAAATCATATATATTTTTTTCTTTTTTTAATATAAAATGACAGAAATTCGTTAGTATGTGAACAGTAGCTAAAAAAATAATTTTTTTTTAATTAATTATCTACAACCTGATAATACAGCACACGTAGTAGAAAAATACTCAACACTTCTTCTGTTCAACTAAACGAATAAAAAAAAAATTAATTGAATGATTACAAGAAAAGAAAGGAGATCCATAAATACTGCTTTTTTTCTTTTGTTTTCTTTTTTTTTTTTTTTTTCCTTTCTTTCCCCCCCCTTTTTCATTTTGTAAAAAAGAATTGAAGAACGTTTTATTTATATAATGTATAATTCTCCAAAAATGTTACCTTTAATTCTCCAGAAAACTGTCGACGTTACCTTTGAAGAATTGAAGCTTGGCTAACTAGCTGTTGAAGATGAATCAGTTATTATCTATAAAAATATCAAAACTTTTGTCATTCTGTACAAAGGCGCCATTCCAAAGTGTTGAAGAATAGAATTGAAGAAGTTTATTTGAGAGAAAAACAAACGAAAAAAAAAAAAAAAAAAAGAGAAGAGAGAAAGAGAGTAAATGCTTTATGTATTTTTACCTGAGAATTAAGACCCAAGAAATGGGTCTTAATAGCTATTTGTATTATTTTTTTCTTCTTCTTCTGTAAACAAAGCAAACAATAGACAACATTTTCTTTTGTTCTCAGAAGTTATTAGCAAGCTTTTTTTACTTGCTAATAACTACTAAATTTAATATAATATAAATATGTATATGTGCAGGCATATAACAAGCACGTTGGACTTAACATTTAATTCATATATAATAACATACTTCTAATATAAATATATATATATATACATATAAGTAATTAATTAGGTATAATAAATTAATTAAATTACAGATTTTAACAATTTTTACTATTGATAAATACATTATTTGTGCAAACAAAAGCAAGACAATCAAAATTATTAATATTATAAATATACTAAAGGAGAGTTGGGGTTTCTTTGTTCACGTAGACTCGGTTCTTTGTTTCTTCTCTGATGAAATGAGCGTTTTTTTGCTCTCGATTTCTTTGTTCCCTTCTTTGTCCGGCCCAGGGGCGGTTCGGTCTTTTACCGTGTGTGTCGATGGGTTCCTTTTTCGATTTTACCCTTCTACTTTTTTTTTTTTCCGGCCGTCCTTTTGCTTTCTCTTTTTCTCCTTCTAATGCCCGTGGCCTTTTGTGTCTTTTTATTGGTTTGGGCCTTTTTGTCTTTCCGTTGTCCCCTTTCATTGGCCTTACTTTTTACTTTTTTTCAGAAACTTCTGGGTTTTTCTAGCTTGAAGAACTAGAAGCTTCATCGTTGAAGCTTTGGGTTTTTCTCTCTTTTTTTTTTCTTCTCTTCCTGCCTCTCGAGCGATTTTCTTTCATCCGTCGTCCCCGATCCTTACCTCTACACCACCACTACCGTTGCTGTCAGCCCTTCTTTGATCACGATCGGATGTGGTTCAATGACAAGGTTTTAATTTTCTTTCATTTTTTTCCATTTCATTTCTGTGATTTCATTCTTCGTGTTTTTGCTTTCCTTGGAAGAATTTTTTTTTTCTTTCTCTGAATTCTTTGTTTAGCTAATCCTCATTTCTTCCTTTGCATTTCTGCTCTCCGCCGCTATTGGCCCCCCTTTTTCTTGTTTCTTCTCTTCCCGTCATCCATCTCTGTGGCTTTTTTTTGTCAGAATCTTGCTTATGATCCTTTGTGGTTTCGGTGTGTTAGTTGTGTTGGTGGGATTTTGGTGGAAATTTGGGAGTTGTATCTCTCTTCCCTTCTGGATTCTTCTATTGCTTTTATTTGCTGTTGATGGAAATTTGGGATTTTTATCTCTTCTTCCCTTCTGGATTCTTCTAAGTTTTCTGTTTGTGTTGGTTGTTTTGTTTGTTTCTGGATCTTACTTTATTGATCCTTAGTTGTCTTTGTGGTTTAGGCAGTTTCCGGCTCTATTTCTTGATTATTTTTTTTTTCTTTGGCCGCTTTATCTACTACACAGTTGTTTTTAAGATTCTCTTTTTTTTCCCCCGGATATTTTTCTCTACTGGTTTCTTTGTTGTAGTATTTTCTTTGTTAATGCTTGCTGCTAGGTTCAAATTTTTGGCAGGTTCCCTATCCTCTCCTTTGATGAATTTATTTCTCAGGTACTCTATTTTTGCCGGTGAACCTTTTGTTGGTGATTCAATGGCGTATGGGTAATTTTTGGTTTTTTAGTTCATTTATTGCATTAGTTGTCCTTTGCTTTTTTGGGCTGATGATTTATTATGCTTTTGTTACGGACTTATTAAATGAATCGGTGATTTTTTTCCTGTCTATTTTCTGAAATATGGGCCATTCTTATCTTGCATAATCTAGCGTCCTTGGCGGTTTAAGGAAAACAAATATTTTCCTATTTTTCCCCTTTTTCTCATTTTTCTTGCTCCTGATTTTCTTATTTCTGAGGATGTTATTTTTAAATTGTTTCTAGGGCTTAGTAATTAAGAAATCTCGGGTCTTTTAATTTTTCAGAACTGAATATGCATTATTATGTCTCATATTACTAGAGGTTACTTACTATTCATGCCGACTTTTTCACTTATTATTTACCAATGTTATTGCTTCTACAAATCTTTGATAGATGTTGCTGCCTTCTTTTCCTTTACCTGTTATTTTTCCCGTTCCGTTCTATTCTTCACCATCTACTGTTTCACTCTGTTGCTCTTCATTTACTGCTTTGCTTCTCTATTTCTGTGCCTTTGTTTGCTCCTATTTGCTGTTGTCTTGCCCGTGATCCTTAACTGCTTCATCTTATTGTTTAGTATTTAATACTTTCTTTACTTATCCTTCTACCTTTGGTCCATATCTTACATCTACAGCAGTGTTTGAAACGTTCCAAGTATTATTGATAGCTTTTACTTACCTTTTCCTAATGTTATTAATGTTTGTTGTTTTTTTTTTCTTTAGCATTTTTGTTGATTTATGATTTTAGTATTTTATTATTTTTTAATGGCATTAACAAGTTCACTTGCACTTTATTCGCTTCTTAGTAACATGCTTAGATATATATAATGATTTCAAATGTTTTAGTTTTAGTCTCCATTTTTTTTCGTCTTCCTTTTTTTTTTCTCAGTACCCATTTCCTATTCCTTCCCCTCTTCCACCTCTTCCACTTCTTTACCCTTTTTTTTTTTTTCTCTCTTATTTCTTGGCCCCTCATGACAGCGATGAGCAAGAGTAATCTTGCTATGTTGAGTTTGATATAATTTATCCAAAAATTGTTGTTGATGTACCATTTTCATTTTGTGTTACTTTTTTTCTTTTATTATGTCTTATTCAGAATCTTTAATTGTTCCTCTTTTTTTTTTTCATTTTTTCTTATTCTGCTCTTTTTATTTTATTGGGATCATTTTTTAATTCTAGACTTATTTTTGTGTGTGTATTAGTTTCCTTTTTACGGTATTAAATGTTGTTTTCTTTTCCCTCTGTTTTCTTTTATTATGATATTTTCTCATGATCTTTTGTTATCACAAATCCCTAATATTTTTACTTTCACTATTTGAATTGAGATTTATTTATTCATATAATATGTTATTGTGTCTCCTTTTGATATTTTTTTCCCTCTTAACTTTGAGTTATGTAATTTGAATTATCTTTTTCCAAAATAGGTATCTCTCATTGTGCATGATGCACTTCTCAATATCTTTATGTGTTCTCTTTTTTGTTTGCTTTTTACGCCTTTCTCCCTTTTGTATCCTTTCCTTTTCTACTTATTTCTCTATTTTTCCTTTTTTTATTTTCTTTCCTCCGTTTCTTTTTTCCCTTTGCTACCCTATTCGATTTCTTTTTTTCTTTCCTCTCTTTCGTTTTTATCTATATCTTTTACCTGATTTTTGTTTTCTCTCTCTATCCATTATAACTAAGAGGATACCTATCTTTTTCATATCTAATAGTTAAAACAGTGTTTGGGAGTGGTTCCGATACTATTAATATTTTCTACTTATTTTCCTTCAATGCCATTAGTATTTGTTCTTTGTTTGATTTATTAATTTTGTTCATTTATAGCCTCACTATTTTATCATTACTTAACAACATTGATATCTTTACTTGCAACTTATTTGTTTCTTAGCAACATGCTAGATACATGTCTTTTATTTGGATGTTTTCTAATTAATTCTCTCTTTCTATTACTTTAGTTTACTTATTCATCACATCTTAATAAAAAAATTCTATTCTTTGATCCATGAGAGCTGTGTGAAAATACTATGATATTCATGTTTTATTAATTTATCTTCAATATTTCATTTTTTTCCCCTTTTCTTTCCTCAATTTTGTTTTTGTCTCCTATTCCTTTTCGTTGCCTATTTGTTTATTTATCCATTTGCTTACTTATTCATGTACATTCTTTCAGGTTTCCTGTCATCCACTGCTTTGCATTTTTATTGCCCTATCCTTTTCTAAGCATTGGTGCTTGCTTGGTACATCTTTCCCATTTGGAGTGCTATTTGCAGCGCCTGAGTTATTACTAAGAAGTTTTATCTATACATTTTAATTAATGTTGTTGATAATTGATGCAGTAATTTACTATAGCAGTGTTAATATATGTTATTGTCCTTTGTTATTCACATCAACTTGAACTTATATTACACTATTGATATATATCACCCATCTAGAAAGGCGAATCGCCCACCTAAAAAAGAAGAAGACTCTTCCTTTTCACTTTTAGTGAATATTGGTAACCTCTCTTACTTTGTTTTTTGTTTCATAAATAAATGACTATGTTGTGTTTACTTTGTTTTCTGGTTCATAAATAAATGACTATACTATTTTGGGCCTTTTTTTTTATTAATTCCTGACCCATACATAGACATAGATATGTATACTGGCAATGATGATCATACTGAATTTTTACATATTAAAGTATATTTGATTTGTCCAAAAACTGTTGTTGCTATATCTTTCCTATTTCATTTCTTACTCAGACTATTTTCTCTTCCTTTGCTTTGCCCTAAAATTCCAACTTACATCTTTTTTCTTTTCTCTGTCCTCTCTAATGCTCTTGCCTTCTCCACGTGTCTGCTCTCTTAAAAAAAATGCAATTACTTATATTATTACATATTATGATATATTATGACATATTATTAAAAGAAGCTTTTAGATCACTGTTTACACATACTTATTTTATTGCTAATCGTCCAGTAGAGTTATCAGTTTGCCCTTCTCATTCCTCTGCTCTGTGTGTAGGTAGTCGGTATTTTGGTCTTTTTAGGCGCCTGATTATCATCAAACACTTTTGGTCTTTGTTTCTGCTGTCAAACTCTTCGTCGTTTTAGAAATGTGAGGATTACTATTCACTCACAATTATTCTATTACTAATCATACAATGGGGTGATGGTCTTGCCCTTTTTATTTCCACTCTATGTTTCTACATGGTGCCTACTTTCATCTTTTTAGCTTCTGAAATGTGTTGGAATGCTTTTGCCCCTGAATTTTTAGTCAATCCTTTGCCTGTGTCGTGGGACCTTTTGTTGTTCTAGGAATATGGAACATCAACATTGCTTTCTTCTTCAATTTCCATTTTCTTTAGCATTTTCAGTTTTTGTTTTTTCTCCTTTCTTTTGTTTTGGTCCGCTCTGTCTATTATACTTAGTCTTTATTCAAAAAAAATATATATATATATATATATATATAAGGAAATAAAATTAGATCACTACTTCTTAGTCTCCCGTTTAAGCTACCTGGTGATTTTTGGACAAATTGACAATCTACTTTTCCAAGTTCTTTTTTTTTTTTAGAACATATCGTCACAACTTATATGATGGATATGATGTCCTACAAATGTTTGTGCCTTTGTGCAGTTGCCCATAGTTAACTGCCACAAATTGATCATAAATGTCTAAGTTTTCTTATCCATCATATATTGTTGAAAATGTTATGTATCTGAGCCCCCATTGCTATGTCAAATGATCAAGATGCTTATATTTAACCTTCTCCCTTTTATTTCTGTGATTCTAAGTTCATTTTATCACTTTTTTTTTTTTTTTTTTTTTTTCATGTTCTCCCATACTCTTCATTATTTGCTACCTTATTTTCTCATTATACCATCCAAACAGTTTTTTCCTCTCCCATATAAATCAATTTATTAATTACATGTTGACAAAAATATCCTATATCTAAGCCATTGTTATTATACAAAAATAGTACTATAATTATACCTTATTGAATTTGATGTTTTCTTTTAATTCTTTCTCTCACATCATTTACTTAATTCATATTTTGATACATGTCCTACTTCTGTTTTTTATCTTACTCAAAGTTTGTGCAGTGAAATCTTATCACATAAAACTTTTACTTTGTTCATCTTTGAAGGAAGAAGCTTAGAAAAAGTAGATGTATATGCCAATTCGTTCATTTATGTTGTATTTGTTGATAAATTTAATTTATCTGCTGTTGCTATGTTATTATTTAATGTTATGTGTAATTTTGTATAGCAGTGTAAATTTTACATTCCTATGTTTATAGACATTTTAATATTATTAAACTTATCCTAGACATATAAAGATGCAAATATAAATCTTATTCAATCTATGTAAAACATATAAGGATACAAATTTGAATTTCTTTCTTTATCAGTTATTTCATTATGTGTCTACTTAATATATTGCCACCATCTTATTAGTAACTTTTATAAACATTACAATTATTCAATTGTACATATTATACACTTTGCTAAATTATTTCATTTAGAATAAATTACATTTGCAATTAATCAATAATAACAAAATTATTTATTTCATCATTTGTAACCAATTCTAACATATTGTAGTTAAGCTTAACGTTTCCAAAGTCAGGGACCTAACGTAGTTAATCAACACACTGACTTTTTGCCTCTCAACTTCGTATTGTGATATTCAGGGACCTAACGTTTCCAAGCTTTCTTCTTCTCTGATATTGTTTTCCTTCTATTCTTCTTTTTCCTCAGATTTCTTCTCAAATTTCTTACTTTTTCTAGATCTAAAAATTGATCTAATTTTCCTGCTCTATTCTTTATTTTATTTTATTTTACCTGTCTCACTTTATCTATATGTTTTCTTTTCTCTCATTTTTCTGTTTTCACCATTTCATCACGGTTTTCATTCTTTGGTAGTTTGTATATATCTTTTAATAATTTAGTTGGCAATCAAAAACATTGTTCAGTTGTATTTTACTTATCTGTGATATATGTTAGGCCTGTTCGTTTCGTTGATTCGAATTTAGAATTTGAGTTAAGATGTGATTGTATGTGAGAACCTTTTACTGTAGCAAAAAAGTTAGATGTGATTGTTTGTAAGAGCTTTTTACTGTAACAAAACTCGAATTCTAAACTCGAATCGGTAAAATAAGCGAGGCCATGTCAACATATGGGCTTCTTCTTCCGCATTTCTTTTTATGTTTCATATTTATTAGTCTTATCAATCTTTAAAATTACATAAAAAGAGTTATATATATATATATTGTAAATAACTTTATATAATAATATATTATATATATATATTGTGTATATATATATGTATTTGTATTTATTGTAAATAACTTCATATAACAATGTTGTATATATATATATTCATGTATAAATATACATAAATAATTTATTTCTATTATATACAAATTATTAATTTTTTCTAACATACAAAATTATCTTCTACTAAATGCGCGCGTCCATGGCTAGTAATAATCTAAAGTACCATTAATAAAATTTTGAAAGATTGACAGTAATCACAATCTCACATTAATAACATAATCAGGCCCCAACACAAATTTTGTCAAAATCTTTGTATCCATTTCAATTAATTAATATCAATTCTATTTGCTACTTTCTTAAATTATACAATTTGAATTTTTTCACTTAAATTAAAAAAATCTAAACTAATGAACTAACCAAAGTTTATGGAATACAAATGCACTTTTACTCAAAGTTTACTCATTTAATGTTATCAAATCTTAAAAAAAAAAAAAAAAAAAAAAAAAACGCCCTACTTTCTTAAATTATACAATTTGAATTTTTTTCATTTAAATTAAAAAATCTAAACTAATGAACTAACCAAACTTTATGGAATACAAATGCACTTTTACTCAAAGTTTACACATTTAATTTTACCAAATCTTAAAAAAAAAAAAAAAAAAACGCCCAAATAATTATAACAACCCATAATTGCAAGACACATTAAACTACTAATTTAAAATGAGAATTACAAATTATGTATGTATAAAGTTTAGTATACAAATGTACTTTTACTCAAACTTTATTCATTTAATTTTATCAAATCTTAAAAAAAAAAAAGACGCCCAAATAATTATAACAACCCATAATTGCAAGACACATTAAACCACTAATTTAAAATGAAAATTACAAGTTATGTATATATAAAAAGAAAAAAATTGAGAAAGCTGAGTTAAGAAATCAAGAAATAATGTTTAATCCAGAATGAAAGCTTAACAAAGAAAAAATATACATTTTTAATATATTAATACTTAATTTACACAAATTCATTAATTATGACATATTTATTAACTTTGAAGAAATTGAAGTGAAAAAGAAAACGTATTAGAAATGAAAAAAACAAAAATATATTACTAATAAATTTGTTGCTTTTTTTTGTATAATTTTTTCCCCTCCCCTTATATAACAATGAGGACTACAATTTTTAAATCTTACGTACTATAAAATTTATTAAAAAATACTCATGAATTTAAATACTAAAACTTTCTATATTTATTTATAATTACTTTTCTTTTTACAACTTAATTATTTTTTTATTATTATCTTACTACTTAATCTTTTTTTTTTTTTTCCAAACTATATGCTACTTGCATTACAACTAGATTTAATTTCTTTCTTCACCTATAACTTAAGAAATTAAAAACTATCAACTACTCATATAGATTTATTTATTTATTTACTATTTATTAATAAATCTATCTTATTCAGTATTAAAATTTGATTAATTTATTTTCCACTAAATAACACCCAATGTTGTAAGTTTATTATTCTCTATCTTTGTAAATATGTTTACATCATCTATTTTACTTGGAAGGATACAAATATAGATATGTGTTTATTACCTTATATGCCATTTGTTTATCAATTCAATCAATAAATTACTTATACTTTATTAATTAATTTTGCATATAATTAGCATTAATCCTATCATAAACTTAGCATTATCAATATTATTATTTTAATACTATTGATACTACTACATTATTTTCCCCTCAATAAATTCATAACTAAAATAATAAGATATCACAAATATTATTACAAATTCTATTTTATTAATTTATTTTTGTCCATAATTATTATTGTCATAGAATTAAAATTGTTAATAGTATTGTTTTAATACTATTGATATTACTATATCATTTTTCTCCCCATAAATCATAATTAAAATAACAAAATATGATAAATGCTATAATAAAAAAATTATTTGCTTAATTTCCTATAAGTAATCTTACAATAAAAATATGAATTACATATAAATTATTTACATAAACATATTTTATTCTCTTTTCTAATCAAACTAACTTTCTATCGTAGAAACAAATGGACAAGAGAAAAACTCAACAAAAAACAACACAATCAAACAAACGTATGTGCTGTATCATTTCGCAGATGAATCAAAATTATTCCAACATAAGCAAACAAGACTCAAATGAAATAAATCAAACGGCTGCACCTTTGCGGGCAAGAGCTTCTTAACTCAATCTTCGGACAACACAACTTACACAGTCTTAAGACGAGATTTTTGAATCATTCATGCCATCAACATCTGAAAATCACGATAGAGAATGTAATTCTCTCATTCATTCTAACTATTCTTTTTTAAAAATTAGAAAAAAAAATTCATACAATGACAATACTAATTTTTTACATATTGTTGTTATTTTCTTTAAACTTTTTTTTATAGGCACTGCTAATCTCTACATCGATCTCAGAGACTGTTCCTATATCTGTCAACATTGTAGCGCTCTCTTTTGGCTTAACGAACAAATTAGCAGTAGTACTATTCCTAAATACAATCTTTGCTGCAAAGATGGAAAAATAACCTTGCCCTTAATTAAAAAAACACCTCAAACACTTGATACACTACTTAATTATCATGGAGGCATTAATTAGCACACATTTCCGAAGGAACATTCGAACATATAACTCTATGTTTGCATTTACATCATTTGGTGCTAATATAGACACAAGTACACAAAATTCAAATGGCCCAAATATTTTTTAAATAAGTGGGCAAGTACATCATCTTATAGGATCTCTACTACCAATTAATAATAATCCTCCAAAATTTGCACAACTCTATATATATGACACACAAAATGAAGTCCAAAACCGGATAGCATCATTCTCATTTGATAATGAATCCATTACAATTTATAGTTGAAAATCTTATCAGAATGCTTGATAAAACAAATAAATTAGTTAAAAATTTTCGAATGATAAAGGATAGATATCAACAAGATGAGATACCATCTATGAAACTAAGACTTATAAGCCAAAGAAATACAAATAGTAACCAATATGACTTACCCACATCAAACGATATAGCTGCATTAATAGTTGGAGACATTGGTGAATATGAACAAGGAAGAGACATTATTATCCAAGATAGAACAGATAGTTTGCAAAGAATTACAAAACTGCACCTATGTTATATGTCCCTTCAATATCCTTTATTATTTCCATATGGAGAAGATGGTTATTCAATAAACTTAAAATATAATATAAATAACTTAAGTAATAAATATATAAGAAAAAGAATCTCTATGCGAGAATTCTATTGCTATTAATTACAAGAATGTAGAATTCAAGTCAATACACTTTTTCGAGGAGGCAGATTATTTCAACAATATGTAGTTGATGCATATGCTTCTGTAGAAGAAGATCGATTAGATTATATTCGAAAAAATCAAAAAAATTTGCGATCTGAAATTTATTAAGGAATTCAAGACGCTATTACAAGAGGAGATACAAATGCACAAGCAATATGAAAAAGAATTATCCTTCCTTCAAGCCATACTAGAAGCCGTAGATATATGATTCAAAATTATCAAGATGCAATGGCAATTTGCAGACGCTATGGAAACCCTGATTTATTTATAACATTTACATGTAATCCAAAATGGCATGAAATTACTAGAGCCTTAGCAAAAATACCTGGACAAAAACCTGAAGATAGACTAGATATTATCACTAGAATTTTTAAAATGAAATTAGATAGTCTTTTATCCATTATTAAAAATAAAAAAATATTTAGAGTAATTATAGCAGGTTAGTCTGGAACCTGGTCTGTCTATTTGTACGCATTGGCTCACTCCTAAGCTCCCTAGACACTGCAAAGAAGACATAATGAAAACTGCCTGGTAATGAACCTGGTCTGTCTATTTGTATGCAGATTTATATGTTGTTGAATTTCAAAAACGAGGACTACCACATTCTCATTTCCTCTTCTGGCTCCACCATGATGACAAACTACGTGAACCATCACAAATAGACAAATTTATTTATGCAGAAATACCTAATCCTTATAATAATTTACTAGAATACACCATTATAACCGAATTTATGATGCATGGACCATGTGGCATAGCTAAGACAAATTCTCCATGTATGAAAAATTCAGAATGTTCAAAAAAATTTCCTAAAAAATTTAATAATGAAACAACACTTGACAAAAATGGATTTGTTAATTATAAACGAAGAAGCACATCCTTCTATGTTGAAAAACAAGGTATTAAATTAGATAATAGATATGTAGTTCCATACAATAAAAGTTTATGCCTAAAATTTTATGCTCATATTAACGTAGAAGTTTGTTCACAATCTATGCTTATAAAATATTTATTTAAATATTTGACAAAAGGACCAGATAGAATAAGAGCATTAATAGAAGATAAATACATACAGAAATAACTGGAGAAACCAATTATCAAGAAATAGATGAAATAAAAAACTATATTAATTGCATATGTATAACACCATATGAAGCAATCTGGAGACTATTTGAATTTTCAATACATCATAGAAATCCAGTTGTCCAAAGATTATCAATACATTTACCAAAAATGCAAAACATAACATTCGATTCAAATCAACGTCTAAATAACATAATAAGACAACCAGGTATTGATAAAACAACTCTTACTGAATGGATGGAAACAAACAAATATGATATTAATGCAAGAGAATTAACTTACATAGAATTTCCAATTAAATATGTTTAGAATAATAAATATAAATATTGGTCTCCAAGACAAATGGGACATACAATTGGACGATCTTTTCATGTCCATCCAAGCTCTGGAGAATTATATTATCTTAAATTATTATTAAATCATCAAAAGGGCGCAACAAGTTACGAAGCTTTTCGAACAGTTAATGACATAATATATCCAACAAATCAAACAGCGTGCTATGCACTAGGCCTATTAGGAGATGATCGAGAATGGGATGAATCTATACAAGAAGCTTCATTTTGGTCAACAGCAATTCAACTATGACAATTATTTATCATAATTTTATTATTTTGCAATGTAAATAACCCAATAAAATTGCTTGAAAAACATTGAAAACTTATGACAGATGATATATTATACAAAATTAAAACTTTATTTAACAACCCTAATTTTTAAGTACACAGGCGAGAATTATACAATTTTGTACTATATGAACTAGAAAAAATATTAAATTCAAATTCATCAACCTTAACACATTTTAACTTACCTCTTCCAACTAGATCATTAATGGATGATTTAAATAATAAGTTCTTAAGAGAAGAACTTAATTATGATATACACAAATTAAAAGAAGAAAACATTAAATTAGTAAATAATTTAAATAATGAACAACAATTTATTTATCAACAAATTTTACAATCACTCCATGAAAAAAGAATAATCACTTTTTTATATATGGTCATGGCAGAATCGGAAAAACATATTTATGGAATGCAATAATCACAAAAATTAGATCAAATAATGAAATAATTTTAGCTGTCGCATCTTCCGGAATAGCATCATTACTATTGTCTAAAGGAAGAACAGCTCACTCTAGATTTCAAATACCATTGTCAATAGATAAATTTTCTACATGCCATATTAAAAAAGGAACTCAATTAGCAAAATTAATTGATAAAACATCACTTATACTATGGGATGAAGCACCTATGACTAATAAATATTGCTTTGAAGCATTAGATAAAACACTTCAAGATTTAAGAAATAACTTTGAACAACCATTTGGTGGCATGACAATTGTCTTAGGAGGTGACTTCCGACAAATTTTACCAGTTATTCCTACAGGAACAAAGGAAGATATAATCAATGCAACTATAAATAACTCTTACTTGTGGCCATATTTCAAAATTATAAAATTGACAGAAAACATGAGATTAAAACAATACAATCATATAGAAGAAGAAAAAAATGAAATTGTAACATTTTCGAAATGGATATTAAATGTTGGAGATGGTATTGCTGAAGGAATAAAAGATTTAGAAAATGAAGATGCTACATGGGTAAAAATACGAAAAAATACATACTACATCAAATAACAATACTACCACTTATATCTACGGCATGAAGCAATTCAAGGATCAATTTGGGCACGAGATTCAAATACTATCTACCAAAAAATTCAATTAGGCAATATATATGATATCAGCAACTTCTTCTTCACAGAGAAGAAACCAACATACAAAGTTGTCCCACACATTGCAATGCTACAATTTGCTCGCGCAACAGTGTTTGCTCCAGTCACAGAAGAGGCACCACCTATTCCATATCATAGATTTTACTTCATTGAATTCGATCAGCTCCAGCACAGAATTCAATCAACTGAAATCCTAAGTGGTAAGATAAAATTACTCTCTCTAAACAAAATTACATCATCAATGTTTTAATTAACATATCCTAATTGACGAAGGATTTACAGATCCATTCACAATCCCACCAGTCATCAACCAATTACGAGGTGAAACAAAGATCTTCCAAATATATTTTCAAAGAAAAGGACCTCAAATTGCCACAATTGTCTCAAAAATATTTGAAGAAACTGAGTTGATAACAGCACCACCACAAATATCAGCACCTGCAATATCAACAAGGTAAAACATATTTAGTCATGTTTATTAATTATATATAAACAAACATATTTCTTACTTTAAATACATATTCAAACAACATTTCACAGGCATAGCCCCCGCTCAACTACAACAACATCAATAGATCCGCATACACCAGACCCAAAAAAATCAACTACCAGGTAATACATATTTAACATTTTACATTATTTATAAATTAAAAACAATACTTATAATTTTAAATACATAATTTATTAACTTTATATTATTCCAGCTCCAAAGGCAAAGAAATAGAACAACCAAAAAAACGCCCACGGACCAGGTAATATAACTATTTCTAAATCTTACTATTTTAAATTTTTTCAACTACTAATAACATCTTTTAAAATTTATATTTTGCAGCTGAAAAAAAAAAACAACGGAGCCACAACAAAAAAAAAAAAAAAAAAAGAAGAAAGAGTTGTATATATATTGTAAATAACTTTATATAACAATATGTTATATATATATATATGTATATTGTGTATACATATGTATATGTAAATAACTTTATATAACAATGTCTTATGTATATACTCATATATAAATATATATAAATATCTATTTCTATTGTATACAAATTACTACATTCTTCTCACATACAAAATTATCATCTACTACAATGCGCGCAAACGCGCGCGTCCATGACTAGTTATGACATATATAATTATTAAGATAAATTTAATTTATTAATTTAAGTTTTTAATTTAAATTAAAATCTATATATATGTGAGAATTTTTTATTATATTAAAAAAATTAAATATAATTATTTTTAAAAATTTTTTATTATAACAAAATTTAAATTAGTAAAATAAGAGAAATGCAGCATGCGCTGGCAAACATAATCAGCATGATCTGGTGTAAGTGGGTCCCAACATATGCTATTTGATCTTGATTATGTAGGGCGCAGAGGTTTGAGCAGTTATATCTACACATAAAATTTTCCCCACATAATAAAAGGTCAATGAGGGAAATAGACTAGATTAAGGGTGAATTTGGTATTACTTTTAGAAGAGAAAAAGTACTTATTTAGAAATTTAAAATCTAAAATCTTGTTTGGTAAAACATATTTTTAAAAAAATCTCCCTCAATCTGATTCTGATTTCAGTTTTACCTTTAGGCTGATTCTGATTTCAGCTTATGCGGGAATCTATTTTGAGTGTCTAATGAAATTTTTTATTTCCAATTTTACCCCCACTAAAATTCTGAAATTTACAACCCATTTTCATTTCAGTCTCCTCCACTCTCTCTTGCACTCGTATCTCTCCTCATCTCCTCCTCTGCGAAAATTTTTTCTATGTTCCTCTCCTTTCATCGCCGTTCGAAGCAAGGTTCCCCGGCTCCGTTCACTGGCCTCTCTCTTCATTCGCCGGTTGATCTCTCCGTTGGTGGTTCGGAGCTCGTTTGGTTTCTCCTCCGCCTGATTGATCTCCCCATTGCCGGTCTCCCTTCTCCTCCTCCAACTGCCTGTCTCTCATCATCAGATCAAGAGGTAAGCCTCTCTAACCGCGTGATTTTTAGTTTGAACATTTGGATTTTTGGGTCTGATTTTTAGTTTGAATATTTTGGGTTTTAGGTTTCTGATTTTTGCAGAAAAAAGGTTGAGCATTGTTGAGGGTTCGGTTTGCCGGTATCCCATCTCCTCCTCCGACTGCCTATCATCAGATCAAGAGGTAAACCTCTCTTTCTTTATGGGTTTTAGGTTTCTGATTATGAGGTTTTTTGTTTTTTGTTGTTTTCGTCATCTTCTTTTGGCTTGTTTTACTAATTGTTTGTGGGTTTTAAGTGTTTTTTTATATCTTTAAAGCATCTTTCCAATGCTTTCGTGTTGATGCTTTCCATTGATTGGACCGAAGCTTGTTGGCATCTATCTGGTTGTTTGTTTTACTTATATAGTTGTAATTTTTTGATGACTAGTTGCAGTTATTTCGAACATAATGTTACAGGCCAACATCTTTAATGTCTACCATGTCTATTTTGGTCATTTTACATACCCACAACAATTCAACATCAAAATTTACCAAACGCTATTGTATTGATTTTAGAACCAACATAGCTACTATAATTATAATTTATCAAACACTCAGCTGCTTCTTGTAGCAGCTGCTTCTTTCTTAAACACAACTAAAAGTAATTTTTCTAAAATCCACAGCAATACCAAACCCACCCTAAGAGCATCATCAAGGGATTCTCTAAATTTTAACTTAAAAGTTATTTTAATTAATAATTTTTGATGAGTGACTCTAATTATACCTTTTATTTTAATTAAATATGATTTATTTTACTATTTATTAATTTTTAAATTTAAATAACAATTTTAATTCCAACAGCAATATTTTCAACGATTATATTTCTGACGGTCATATTATAAATATACTAAAGGGAAGTGGCGGTTTACTATTCACGCAGGCACAATGCACTGTTCCTTCTATAGTGAAATGACCGTTTTGCCCTTATTTCCCCATTGTGTCTGTTCTTCTGTGTGGGGGTTATTCTGTCTTTTTGTGCCCCAAGCGTTCATTTGTTTTGGAATTCAACTTGATTTTACGGTTTTGCCCATTTTTTTGTTCTTCTTTTCCACTCCTGTCTTGAGGGCTTTCGGTCATTTCCCTTTAGAGGCATTACCTTTCCTCGGTTTCCTTGTCATTGTAGGTGCCCTAAATTGTTTTGCTTCTTTCATTTGCCCTTTCTCTCCACCTCCTTCACTCGGTTTCCTTCTCATTGCAGGAGCCCTAGATTGTTTTGCTTCTTTCATTTGCCCTTTCTCTCCGCCTCCTTCACCTGCTCTGTCTTTGTCCCCTTCACTGTTCTTCGGTGAGTGTTATGGGCTTTTTAACTCATGGATTCATGTTTGCCTCTTTCATTTGCCCTTTTTCTTCGCCTCCTTCATCTGCTCTATGCCTTTGCTTCCTTGATTGTTCTTCAGCCATCTGCTCTTTGCCTCTGCCTCCTTCATTGTTCTTCGATGAGTATTGTAAGCTTTTTCTCTCATGGGTTCATATTCCTTCCCTTTCTCATGTAATTTGAGGTGATGTTGTTGAGTTTTGTGGCCTCTTTTCTTTGATTTGTTTAGGCATTTTTAGTTTTAGGTTTGATTTGATTTCCCTCCATTTTTTTGTGCATGGTTATTTTGTGGGTTTGGTTTGATTTCCCTCTGTTATTTTTGTGCATGGTTATTTTGTGCTTTGTGTAGTTAAATTTTTCAATATTTATTAAGATTGGATTCAATTTCTGACTAGATGGTGTATTTAGGTTTTGAAAAATTGATCTCTAATGTTTTATGCTTCTTCTGGATTGGTCATTTTGTTCAGAGAGTAATTTTTATCTCCCTGTTTTTGTGTTGTCTTTGGTTGGTTTCTTTGATGTCCTCAGTCTCTTTGCCTTCCTCATCCTCTTTGTGCTTCCCTTATCTCCTTTCCCTCTTTATTTTCTCGGATATGCTTATGATCTTTCGGCCAATGTCATGTATCTTTTCTTTGGTGTATTGATTTTCTTTCCTTTTCTTATCTGATATAGGAGGAAATTGTGTGATTTTATGGTTTTCTTTTCCTGACTTTTTTGATTATGTTTATTCACTGTTTTAGTTTGGTTTTTTCTTGTCGTTTTAGTGAATGATGTTTTGATTTATTTATGTTTTGGTGCAGGTGTCTTCAATGTTGGTTTGCTTTGTCATTTTCACTCTAATTTTTCTGTGTTTCTAAGAGATTGCATCTTCAACCTTCCTTTTCACATTGTTTTCCATGTCATTTTCTATGGTTTTCTCCGTTGTTTGCTTCTGCGCCTAATCTGTTTAAATTTTTCAGTATTTGGCAAAAGTGTGTGCAATTTCTGATTGGATAGCACATATATGTTTATGGATGATTTTTTTTTTTTTTTTCCTAATTTCCTATTTTTTAACTTGATTCGTCCTTCTGTGCACACATGGTTCTTTATGTCGGTGCTTCCGTGTTGTCTCTGCCTGATCTTGATGATAGAGATCGTTACGTGGATGGTTCCGTGTTGTCTCTGCCTGATTTTCATGTTTTAGTAAACTGACTTTGCCCTCTTACGTGTCCTGTTGTTACAGGTTGTGCATTTGATCTCCGTTCTCTAGCTGATGATCTGTAATATCTTCGGATGATCTCTAATATCTCCGGTACTCATTTGTCATGCCACGTCCATAAGTTATATTGATCTTGCTGCACAGGTATTAAATGAATTCTTGAAATGGATATCAAATTTAGGGAAAAAATTGTTTTGCCTGTCTCTTTTTTTTGGACCTTTTTTTTTTTCCTTTTTTCTTTTCCTTGCGCTGGGATGATTCTTATATTTACATTTTCTTTTTTTTCCTTGCTTTTCCTTATTCTCCGTAATATATTAATTTTATTATTCTGTTAGGAAATTTTAGTTCTTTACGTTTCATCAACTGACTTTGCCCTCTTACGTGTCCTGTTGTTACAGGTTGTGCATTGTTCTGTCGTTCTCTATTTAAGAATGTTGCTGGATATGAATGTAATATGCATATTCCTATTTCTTTTTCTTTCATTTGGCCTCTTTACTCCCCTATCTCACGTAGCATCATTTGCTGCTCTATTACACTGTCCATTACTTACCACTTCATCTCATTTACTCATTTATCTCTGTATTGACTCTTTCATCTCCCTATCTTTCACACCTGTTGCTTCCGTCTGGTTGGCTGCATTTGGTTGGCTGATATTTTAGACTTAAAATAGTCTTCATACCGTTTGAGGTAATATTAATAACCTGTATCCACAGTTTTTTAATTTTTGCTGTTGACATTGGATGTATTAATTTGCTATAGCAGTGTTAACGTCCGTTGTTTGCCTTTTATTATCTGCTTTTATTTTTCTCTATGTTTCGTCAATGTACAATAGTCTTACGTTCACCTATTTGTTTGTTTCTTAGTCATCTCTCTGTGTGTCTAAATATAGATGTGTTTATTTCCTCATATGTGATTTATTTTTCAATTCGATCAACAAATTACTTCTACTCTATTAATTAATTTTGCCCATAATTAGAATTAATCCTGTCATAAAATTAGCATTGTCAATATTATTATTTTAATATTGTTGATATTACTATATTATTTTCCCCTCAATAAATCATAGTTAAAATCATAAGATATCATAAATGTTGTTACAAACTCTATTCTATTAATTTGTCTTGCCCATAATTAGAATTAATATTGTCATAAAATTAGCATTGTCAATATTATTATTTTAATATTGTTGATATTACTATATTATTTTTCCCTCAATAAATCATAATTAAAATAATAAGATATCATAAATGTTGTTATAAAAAAATTATATGCTTAATTTCCTATAACTAATCTTACCATAAAAATATTAATTATATATAAATTATTTACATAAACATATTTTATTCTCTTTTCTAACCAAACTAACTTTGTATCCTAGAAACAAATGGACAAGAGGAAAACTCAAGAAAAAGCACCACAATCAAACAAACGTATGCACTGTATCATCTCTCAGATGAATCAAAATTGTTCCAACATAAGCGAACAACACTCAAATGAAAAAAATCAGATGGTTGCACCTTTGCGGGCAAGAGCCTCTCAATCCAATCTTCAGACAACACAACTTACACAGTCTCAAGACAAGATTCTTGAATCATTCATGCCATCAACATCTGAAAATTACGATAGAGAATGTAATTCTCTCATCCATTCTAACTATTCTTTTTTAAAAATTAGAAAAAAATTCATACAATGACAATATTAATTTTTTATATATTGTCGTTATTTTCTTTTAACTTTTCTTATAGGCATTGCTAATGTCTATATCGATCTCGGAGACTGTTCTTATATCTGTCAACATTGCGACGCTCTCTTTTGGCTTAACGAACAAATTAGCAGCAGTACTATTCCTAAGTACAATCTTTGCTGCAAAGATGGAAAAATAACCTTGCCCTTAATTCAAAAAACACCTCAAACACTTGATACACTATTTGATACCATGGAGGATTAATTAGCACACATTTCCGAAGAAACATTCGAACATATAACTCTATGTTCGCATTTACATCATTTGGAGCTAATATAGACACAAGTACACAAAATCCAAATGGCCCAAATATTTTTAAAATAAGTAGGCAAGTACATCATCATATGGGGTCTCTACTACCAATTAATAATAATCCTCCAAAATTTGCACAACTCTATATAGATGACACAGAAAATGAAGTCCGAAATCGGATAGCATCATTCTCATTTGATAGTGAATCCAAAAACATAATACAATTTATAGTTGAAAATCTTATCAGAATGCTTGATAAAACATATAAATTAGTTAAAAATTTTCGAATGATATAGGATAGATATCAACAAGATGAGATAACATCTATGAAACTAAGACTTATAAGCCAAAGAAATACAAACAGTAACCAATATGACTTACCCACATCAGCTGATATAGCTGGTTTAATATTCAGAGACATTGACAAATATGAACAAGGAAGAGACATTATTATCCAGTATAGAACAGATACTTTACAAAGAATTACAAAACTACACCCATGTTATATGTCCCTTCAATATCCTTTAGTATTTCTATATGGAGAAGATGGTTACACAACAAATTTAAAATATAATATAAATAACTTAAGTAATAGATATATAAGAAAAAGAATCTCTATGCGAGAATTCTATTGCTATCAATTACAAGAACGTAGAATTCAAGGCAATACACTTTTTTGAGGAGGCAGATTATTTCAACAATATGTAGTTGATGCATATGCTTCTGTAGAAGAAGATCGATTAGATTATATTCAGAAAAATCAAAAAAATTTACGATCCGAGATTTATCAAAGAATTCAAGACGCTATTACAAGAGGAGATACAAATGCACAAGCAATAGGAAAAAGAATTATCCTTCCTTCAAGCCATATTGGAAGCCCTAGATATATGATCCAAAACTATCAAGATGCAATGGTAATTTGCAGACGCTATGGAAACCCTGATTTATTCATAACATTTACATGTAATCCAAAATGGCCTGAAATTACTAGAGCCCTAGCAAAAATACCTGGACAAAAACCTGAAGATAGACCAAATATTATCGCTAGAATTTTTAAAATGAAATTAGATAATCTTTTATCCATCATTAAAAATGAAAAAATATTTGGAATAATTATAGCAGGTTAGTTTTCTTCTCCTAAAGTTTTTTTACTTTCTCAATAAGAAAAAAAATAACACTCCTTTTTTCTAACATTACAAAAAAAAAAATTATGATAAAATATTTTTCGATATTGCAGATTTATATGTTGTTGAGTTTCAAAAACGAGGACTACCACATTCTCATTTCCTCTTCTGGCTCCACCATGATGACAAACTACGTGAGCCATCACAAATAGACAAATTTATTTCTGCAGAAATACCTAATCCTCATAGTAATCCACGAGAATATAACATTGTAGCCGAATTTATGATGCACGGACCATGTGGCATAGCTAGGCCAAATTCTCCATGTATGAAAAATTCAGAATGTTCAAAAAAATTTCCTAAAAAATTTAACAATGAAATAACAATTGACGAAAATGGATTTATTAATTATAAACGAAGAAACACATCCTTTTATGTTGAAAAACAAAGTATTAAATTAGATAATATTGTTGGTTGCCGAATCGAATTCGGTGGCGGAAGCGTGGGGAATAGCGGATCGTGTATAACAAAAATTTTCACAAAACTTTTGAGATACTCTATAGATTATATTAATTTATGCACGAATAAATTAATCACATTAATTTATATCATTCAAGGATCAACTGAAAAAATACCTGGTAGTCGACTCGGATGATAACTTGAATTTCTTTGACCACGAACAGTGCTAGCTCCAAGCTTTGTGTTTAGAACACCAAAGTCTTCCACATCAATTCCTTGATTCCACGTAGACGTGTGTGTGGGCACATGTGAGACAAAACAGGTTTCTTAAAAACTTGAATTTCTACAAACACCAACGCATGGACGATGTGGAATTTTTTGGAGAAAAATATTTTTCACTCTTTTCCCTTTGAGAAAATTCGGCCACCTCTAGAATTAGGGCTGAAAATATCTTTCAAAATTGTATCTACAATTTTCTATCTTTCTCATATTTAAAGAGTAGAAGTCAAACTTCAAAATAGAATCAAATCCTTATCTCCAATTTTGAATTTGGAACAAAAAATCCCTTCCCCTTATCCTTAAGGTGGCCGGTCACACTCTAGGGTTTTATCCCTGTGTGTGGCGCCAATCTTAGATAGGGAAGGAAGAGATTTTATCTTTTATCCAGTAGTCCAATTTTAATTCAGATTCAAATTCGAATTTACGTCAAACTTAAATTAATTTGAATTATAGATTGAACAACTTATCAAATAAGTTTAAATGGATAAATCTAGATATGTTCAAATTCAAATTTAAATAATCTCATTATTTAAATAATAATTAATTCTCAATTAATTATTCTTGAGTATTTAATTTTAGAATTCCGTAATTCTAAAATTCCCATTTTGCCCTTTTGTATGCGGTAGAATTACAAGGACGACGCGGGGACAAATGGACCTATAATTCTGAGCTCCAATAAAATTAACAATTAATTAAACACTTTAATTAATTAATTAATTCTATTAATTCCAATAGTTACTCCACTATAAACTTGGAATTGCACTCTCAAAATTATAGACATTAATTACTTCTAAACTGCGAAGTGTCCATTTGATATAGTCACTACATATAGATCAATCCTCCATAAATAATTCATAATTAGAGTCAGGTAGAATCCGTTAACCTCTCTAATTACATCTTTATCCTTGGGTACCATTGATTCTCTAATGGATAGTGATTCATAAAACACATTCATGAACCAGAGTGCTCTTACTAATCCAAGTACCGAATCAACACTCAAGAGAATTATTTATCTACTTCTCTCTCAAGAAGGAATGGATTCCATCTCGTATAATAACATTCCCAGCTACCTATTTCATTATGTCTCCAAAATACAAGGAATAGGATTCAGGGTTTGGGAATCCATACCGAGTAAATCAAAAGACATAAATCCATAAATAGGAGTTTGTTAAGAACTCAGGATTAAGATCATCATATATATGACCATCGGTAGACTCAATTAGAATTTCTATGCTTAACGAAAATTATTAGAAATTCATATTGTGTCTGCGTCCATGTTCCACATAATCTCATTATGCGAAATACACTCATTCAATATCTCGCCATATTAACAGTGCGGATAACACCATTCCATTCTAAATGGGAATGACATGTATTTATAATGTTTTAATTAAAGATTCTGAACTTTAATTAAATTCATTATGAACAATTACTTTTGATTATTATCCTTAAACATTATCCTCTTGTATATAACACTTATATATCATGTTTAAGGTTACATAAATAATCAAGGAATTTTATTTGATATTCATAAAATATTCATAAATATATGCACATAAAATGATGAATAAACTATTTTATTAAATAAGTAATAAATATCCTTTTACATCTCATGCTTTCAGGACACTATTCCCAACAATCTCCTACTTGTCCTAAAGCAGGTGTGTCATGTCTCTAATGCCAAATCCATCTAAGTGCCGATCAAAAACATTCAATGGCAATGTCTTGGTGAACGGGTCAGCAAGGTTGTCCTCTGACGCGATCTTCAGAACCGCTACATCGCCTCTATCCACAATGTCTCTGATCAGGTGATATTTCCTTTCTATGCTTATAAATATCCTTTTATAGTTTTACAAAATATTCTTATGGAGACATAATGAAATAAAATAATTATATTTATTTTTTGCGTTAATATCATATTTGTTTCTTTCCATCCATTCGGTGAGACTTGTTTTATCAATACCTGGTTGTCTTATTATGTTATTTAGACATTGATTTGAATGGAATGTTACATTTTGCATTCTTGGTAAATGTATTGATAATCTTTGAACAGCTGGATTTATATGATGTATTGAAAATTCAAACAGTCTCCACATTGCTTCATATGGTGTTATGTATCTACAATTAATATAGTTTTTTATTTCATCTATTTCTTGATAACTGATTTTCCAGTTATTTCTGTATGTATATTATCTTCTATTACTGCTTTTATTCTATCTGGTCCTTTTGTTAAATATTTAAATAAATATTTTATAAGCATAATTGTGAACAAACTTCTACGTTAATATGAGCATGAAATTTTAAGTATAAATTTTTATTGTAGGGAACTACGTATCTATTTGTTGGGATGTAAAAGGATATTTATGAATATTTTGTAAAAGGATATTTATTATTTATAAATAAAATAATGAAATAGGTAGCTGGGAATGTTATTATACGAGATGGAATCCATTCCTTCTTGAGAGAGAAGCAGATAAATAATTCTCTTGAGTGTTGATTCGGTACTTGGATTAGTAAGAGCGCTCTGGTTCATGAATGTGTTTTATGAATCACTATCTATTAGAGAATCAATGGTACTCAAGGATAAAGATGTAATTAGAGAGGTTAACGGATTCTACCTGACTCTAATTATGAATTATTTGTGGAGGATCGATCTATATGCAATGACTATATCACATGGACACTTCACAGTTTAGAAGTAATTAATGTCTATAATTCCGAGAGTGCAATTCCAAGTTTATAGTGGAGTAACTATTGGAATTAATAGAATTAATTAATTAATTAAAGTGTTTTATTAATTATTAATTTTATTGGAGCTCAGAATTATAAGTCCATTAGTCCCCACGTCGTCCTTGTAATTCTACCAGACACAAAGGGCAAAATGGGAATTTTAAAATTACGGAATTCTAAAATTAAATACTCGAAGAATAATTAATTGAGAATTAATTATTATTTAAATAATGAGATTCTTTAAATTTGAATTTGAACATATTTAGATTTATCCATTTAAACTTATTTGATAAGTTGTTCAATTTAGAATTCAAATTAATTTAAGTTTTACTTAAATTCGAATTTGAATCTGAATTAAAATTGGACTACTGGATAAAGGATAAAATATCTTCTCCTTCCCTATCCTGTTTAGGCGCCACACACAGGGATAAAACCCTAGTGTGAGGCCGGCCACCTAAGAGATAAGGGGAAGGATTTTTTGTTCCAAATTCAAAATTGGAGATAAGGATTTGATCCTATTTTGAAGTTTGACTTCTTCTCTTTAAATATGAGATAAATGAAAAATTGTGGGACAATTTTTGAAAAAACTTTTTCAACCCTAGCTTTCTAGTGTGGCTAAATTTTCTCATAGCAAAAAGAGAGTGAAATATTTTTCTCCAAAAAAAAATTCCACATCGTGCATGCGTTGGTGTTTGTGGAAATTCGAGTGTTTTAGAAACCGTTTTGTCTCACGTGTGCCCACACACACGTCTACGTGGAATCAAGGAATTGACGTGGAAGACTTTGGTGTTCTAAACACAAGAGCTTGGATAGTGGTGTCAAACGTGCCGTGCCGGGCCGGCACGGCACGCTTGACCCCAGGCCCGTGACGGGCCTGGGCCGTGCCAGGCACGGCCCTGTACAGTGCAGGGCACTGTACAGGGCCGTGCCTGGGCCGGGCCTGAGAAGAAAAACTCAGGCCCAGCCCTGGCCCTGGTCCATGAGGGCCAAGGCCGTGCCTGGGCCCGGGCCCTTCAAGGGCCGTGCCTGGGCCCAGGCCCTTGAAGGGCCGGCCCTGGCCCTTGAAGGGCCGGAGCTCAAGGACCTGGGCCCCTTCAAGGGCCGTGCCTGGGCCCAGGCCCTTGAAGGGCCAGCCCTGGCCCTTGAAGGGCCAGCCCTGGCCCTTGAAGGGCCGGCCCTGGCCCTTGAAGGGCCGGCGCTCAAGGGCCTGGGCCCTGGCCCTGGCCCTTGGCCGGTTGGCCCTTGTATTTTTTTGAAAAAAAAAAGTTTTTCAAAAAAATATATATCATATGCCCCAAAAGATGTGTTTTTATTGAATTGACGTAATAGGAGTACACATAAATGACTGCCTCGTTAAAAACCTTGCTAAGTAAAACCCGTGGGGAGATCGGGACAAAACCTCAGCGAAGGAAAAAAGAGTGCAGTAGCTAGGAATAGTAAATTACAAATCTAAGTGCTTCCAAAAGATTCTATTATTTCTAAGTTAGAAAAATATTCTTGCATCGAATCATCTGTGTATTGTTGTTTTCGTCTTCTGGCATCTTCCCAGTCTTTAACGCACATTAGTCCCTCCAAGATGTCTGGATGCATTCTGCTTCTCTTCTCGTCAAGAATTCGGTTGCTTGCGCTAAAAGCTTGCTCGATGCTCTTTTGTTGATCTTTGGAGTTGTCGAATGTCACGAGCTATTGTGGACAAGTGTTGGAAAACGATCCGTCTTGCTCTTCCACCATTGTAAGATGTCTAGTTTGTCGTCATCGATTACAAAATTTGCTTCAAAATATTTGACTAGTTCCGTGAGACGCTTGTGTTGAGGGCGATCCTGCCGTTTTCTCTTTCTTCTTCAAGAAACTCCACGACGATCCTTTAGGCCCCCAGACCGGTAGTTGATGACGAAGTTCCTTGTTCTTTTTGACCTGTGCTATATTTTACTTCATACAAACTAAAAACTTTTTCTAACATTTTCTTAGCGTCAGTAATACTTAGTTGCATATCTATATTTAAATTCTCTGCGGTAGCAGTCATTAATGATTCAGTTCCATCTACTCCGCACCTAGGATCTAAAATTGTTGCCAATGCATATAACATAGGACAACCTGACCAATAATTTTTAAATTTATTTTCCATTAAGTTAACTATATTTTCAAAAAGTTCTGTATCCCTATAATAAGAAAATGTTTCTGAAATATTAAATAGTTGATGTAAAGCTAAATGTGCGATTGGATAATAAACACAGAAAGTAATCAGTAGCATTGTAAAAAACTTCTAAAAAATTTAAAAAATACTCAACAATTTGGCAATCAGAATCGAAAATTAAAATTTGATCGTTCTTCTTTGTTTACATATGTCGTGATAAGTCTGTGAATATGGAAGTGCCGCCTTCAACATTAAATATGTTGAATTCCACCTATGTCTCACGTCGGTTGGAAACTTTCTTGGCACATCGATTGTTCTGCAATATTGTTTGAATTCTTGGAGCCGAGCTCGAACTAGTTATGAAGGATAATGCTTCTCTAATATTTGTAGATTAATTGAGATATGTTCAATTTTGCTTGAACTACTAAATTAATTATGTGACATGCACACCGTTGATGAAAAATTTCCCCTCAAATGCGGTTTCAAACTACGTTTAAATAGATTAAATTAATTTGTATTAGGCGACGCATTATCAAAAGTAATTGTTAAAACTTTATCCTCTATCCCACAAAACCCAAAAATTTCCATTATTGTATTAAAAATAGTTGTTGCGTTATGAGGATATGGACATAAACGAAAACCAATTATTCTTTTTGTAAAACCCAATCGTCATCAACATAGTCTTGCGGTGACACATAAATATCCGGTTTTATTACACCCCTCCCACGGATCGGAAGTGCAAGACACGGTAGCATTAAAAGTCCTAAAATTATCAACAAGAGATTGTCTCATTGCATAAAAACTTTCATGCAATCGAGCGGGTTGTGTTTCTACTTACACGTTTAAATTGTGGGCAAAAGGCTATCAATGAATGAATTCTTGAAGGAGGCATCATCGCAAAAGAAAGAGGCAATTCGACACTAGCTAGAAATTTAGCTAGTGCCTCACGAGCACGTTGTGCATCGTATGTAAAATTTTGTAACCCATGTGATGTGAGTGATAGTGTTTGTTGGCGGAGTCTACACTCCCACCTTGGTGCAATGGTAGACATGCTTTCCAATGTCTATCCGGATGACCAATACCCCCCACCCTTTTATTAGAAAAATGTTTTTTACAATATTTACATACCGCATGCAATTTCCATCTCACCTGTTTTTGGATTTGGTCGGGGCTCCTCGGTGAAATCTTTGCCATGCCGGAGAAGTTCACGGTCTTTTTTTTCTCTCTGCGATCTCCGGCTTCCTCGTTGTGTCTTGAAGCATTATCCACGGGAGCATTTTCGGTTCGTGGGGGTGGGGTTGGAAGGCATCATTTCTTCTTCTTCCTCAAAAATGCTTCATCACCAAGTTCGGGAATAATAAATTGAAATAAGGAAAGTTTGGTGAGGCCATTTTTCGAAAATTGATAGAATTTGATTGAACTTTGTAAATGAAAGAGTTAGAAAATGAATGAGAGTGAATTGAGAAGATGAAAGAGAGAAGATGAGAGATAGAATGAGAGTGAGATGAGAAGATGAGAGTGAATTGTTGTGTGAGATTTATGGTGGAATTAAGGGGTATTTATAGGAAATTTTAGGGTTATTTTTTTGTATTTTTCCGTTGGGCCCTTCGCGGGCCCAACGTGCAGCACGTGACGGGCCTCCCGTTTGGCCCGTCACGGGCCTCCTGTTTGGCCCATCACGGGCCCAACGGGAGGCCCGTGACGGGCCAAATGGGAGGCCCATCACGGGCCGAACTTCAAAGCCCGCGAAAGGCCCACTGGACCAAATCAAACGGGCTTTTTCGTGGGTCGTTTCGCGGGCTTGGGCCGTGCCGAATAAGGGCCGAATCCGGGCTTGGCCCGGGCCGAATAAGGGCCGTGCCGCGGGCCTCCGCGTGCTTGGGCCGCGGGCTGAGAAGTTGAGGCCCAGCCCTAGTCCATTACACGTGCCGTGTCGGCACGGCCCGTAACAGTAACGAACCGTGCTGTGCCGAATCATGCACTATTGCGGGCTGGGCCGGGCCGTCCATGGACGGCCCGGTCCATTTGACACCTCTAAGCTTGGATCTAGGATTGTTCGTGGTCAAAGAAAATCAAGATATCATCCGAGTCGGCTACAAGGTATTTTTTTTCGGTTGATCCTTGAATCTTATAAATTAATGAGATTAATTTATTGGTGCATAAATTAATATAATCTATAGAGTATCTCAAAAGTTTTATGAAAATTTTTGTTATACACGATCCGCTATTCCGCTGCGTTTCTGCCGCCGAATTCGATTCGGCAACCAACAATTGGTATCAGAGCGGTCTATAGACGATATTAATTTATGCTTCGATTATTTTATAAACATAATCGATATTAAATATGTGATATTTAAATATGTATGTATGTGATGAGTAGGCACTTGCATTTATGGATGTTTATTTTTATTCATGATGATGAATGTATGGATGATGGATTTGGTCGTTAATTATATGGTTCCGTGGATCGGTTATATTCATTCGTTAATAAATTATTTGTAATTTAATTCGGGATTAGAATTATTGTAATTCTAGGATTTGGGTAGAGTTAGGGTTTTTGATTTTGAATCAAGAAGAAGGCCTTGAAGATCATGTTTGAAGCCTTCAAAGAAGCCCAGAAAAAGTGCCCGGAAAGTTCGGACGCGCCCAGCGCGCGTCAGACGCTGCCAGGCCATGTCCAGTAGCGCTGGCGGCCCAAGTTCGGGATTTGATCCCGAACGGGCCCGAAGGTTTTCGAAACTCTCGTAAAGCGTGCCGACGAGCCCGAAAAAGTTTCGAATCCCAAGGAAGGTGAAATCCAACCCGGAGACAAAGAATGAAACCGAAGAATAAAGAATTCAAGAATCGAAGACCCGTTGATGTAACGGAAGAATATAATTATTGTAATTATTTATTTATTCGATTCCATTGAGTTGTAATTTATTTTTCCATGGGACCCGGTCAAATCCATCTCAATAGTTGATTGCATATATTTATATTTTATGTTGATAATTATATATTATATATGTCCATGCATATAACATGCCATGTAGATATAATGTGCCTACTCATATGTTTTTTATAACATGCCATGCATACACGCCAAGATTCGTTATTGTTTATTTTATTTATTATAAAAGTGTTTTAGAAAAATAAAATAAAATAAGAACCATCTCTTTGAAAATCGATTTAATATGATTAAATTGATTTAAGTTGCAAAATTGATTTGCAAAATAATGTTACATGTGAAATTGAATTTAAAAGTTAAATTTTTGAATTTCACATATCCGAAAAATAAATTATTTATTTTTCGATTTGAAAATCATGAGATGCTTTTTCAAACAAAATACATGTTTGCAAAATAATGAGTGGGAGAGGGTTGTCTGAAAATACGACCCACTAGTCTCCGCCGTTAGCACAACACCGTGAGATCCGGAAAGGGGCTTTGCGGCGACATTGAATCGCCCTCCTAAAGGAGAGTGTCCTTGCCGGATCAATAACAAGGTTGGCTTCCTAGAGATAAGATTTCAGGATGTATTTCCGAATTGACTACCCAAAGGTAGCAATCCGGAGTTAAGTCTATGGGATCTGAAACGGTGGGTGACACTCATAAAATATAATCAAATTTGTTGGTTATATTTTGACTAAAAATAACGGTAGTTAATAAATATGAAAATATGAGATATTTTGACTATGTTTATTAACTGAGAAGAGTTTCGGTCTAATTGGCATATAATTTGACTACCCAAAGGTACACTTTATATGTGGAAAATTAGATTATCGTTGGCACCTAAAATTAAAACATGATTTATGTATTTTTCATGTGCATCATGCATCATATTTAATTGTGCCAAAATTTACATGCCTTGATATTCATGCACATAAATTGATTAGATGAATATTCTATTTATTCCCAGTAATATGTCGAATCCCATTATCACACTACTAGCGACTGAAAAATTAGACGGTGATAATTATGCTAAGTGGAAGAGTAACATGAACATAATATTGGTCTGCGAAGACTATAAGTTTGTCCTAGCGGAGGAATGTCCTCCTGAACCCACGGCTAATGCATCCAAAACTGCAAGGGAGCCTTTTGATCGCTGGATCAAGGCCAACAATAAAGCAAAGTGCTTTATGCTGGCCAGCATGAGCGATGTGTTTCGCAAGAAGCATGAGGAGATGAAGACTGCTTATGAGATAATGGAGTCTCTAGAAGCCATGTTCGGCGCTCCTTCTGAAAAGGCTCGTTTGGATGCTGTAAGGGCTTTCATGAACGACAAAATGAAGAAAGGTTCTTCAGTCAAGGCACATGTTTTGAACATGATTGATCACCTCCACGATGCGGAGCTCAATGGTGCCAGAATCGATGAAGCCACCCAAGTTGGCATCATCTTGGAAAGCCTATCCTCTGACTTTCATGAGTTCATAAACAACTTTGTTATGAACAAGAAAAAGTGCAATCTCACTGAACTCATGAATGACCTGCAAAACTTCGAATCCACCAACAAAAGAAGGGGAGGAGAAGCAAATGTTGTAGTTGCAGGAAGTTCTGGTAAAAACAAAAGGAAAAACCAGAACCAGGGAAGAGGAAAGAAGGGAAAGAACAAGAGACCCAAGAAAGCAAAGGGCCCCATCCAAAACCCAAAGGAAAGTGTTTCCACCGCAATGGCGAAGGGCTTTGGAAGAGAAATCTGTCACAAGTATCTCGAGGAGTGAAAAAGAAAAAGGAACAAGGTAAATCGATTTACTAGTCCTTGAAACATGTTTAGTAAAGGGTGATACCTCAGCCTGGATAATTGATTCAGGAGCGACTAATCATGTTTGTTTCTCTTTGCAGAGTCTTAGTTCTTACACCGAGCTAGCCGATGGGGACTACACGATGAAAGTAGGCAATGGCGCAAGAGTTTCGGCAAAAGCAGTGGGAGAAGTTAGACTTCGTTTTAGGGAAAATAAATTTTTAGTTTTGAACAATGTTTATTTTATTCCAGACATTTGCAGAAATTTGATTTATGTGGCCAAATTATTTGAACAATTATTTAAAGTTTATTTTGATAATGAATTTTTTCATATTTCTCGAAATGGTTTAAATATTTGTTCTGGACGTCTGGATGATGGTTTATATTGTATAAAACCAATACCTAACTCACGCTTAACACTGAAATGTTCAGAGTTGCCGAACCTAAGAATAAAAAGCAAAAGATTTCTCACGATAACAATACATATCTGTGGCATCTTAGGCTTGGTCATATTAACCTAAATAGGATTGAAAGGCGGTAAAGGATGGTCCTTTGCGTGAGCTAAAAGTTGGCGAGCTTCGATCTGTGAATCTTGTTTGGAAGGTAAAATGACCAAGAGACCTTTTTGAAACAAAAGGAGAAAGAGCTACGGAACCCCTTGGGTTGATACATTCAGATGTATGTGGACCGTTAAACGTCCAAGCTAGAGGAGGTTACGAATATTACGTCACTTTTATTGACGACTATTCGAGATATGGTTATGTTTACTCGATGCAACGGAAATCAAACTTTTGGAAAGTTTAGAGAATTCCGAGCGAAGTTGAAAAACAAATAGGTAAACCAATCAAGACACTTCGATCGGATCGAGGGGTGAATACCGGACCAAGAGTTCCGAGATTTCTTGATTGAAGAAGGTGTGGTATCCCAATTGATCGCACCGGTACACCATGCCAGTAATGGTGTGGCCGAAAAGGAGAAATCGAGACTTTGCTTGACATGATGAGATCAATGTAGAGTTATTCTTCACCGCCTACCTCATTCGGGGTTATGCCCTAAAAAGCATTTGATACATTCTCGAATAGAGTACCATCTAAGTCTGTACCTACAACACCCTTAGAGTTGTCGTGCGGTCGAAAACCTAGTTTGAGACACGTGCAAGATATGGGGGTGTCCAAAGACACGTCTTTGAAGGGAAAAGGCGGGAAGTTGGAACCCAAGTCAAGTATGTATGTTTGTAGGATATCCCGATGGGACAAAGGGAGGTTTCTTTTATAGTCACGAAGATCAAAAGGTGTTTGTATCGACAAATGCCACATTTACGGAGCATGACTATATGATAGATTTCAAGCCCGAAGTAAGATAGTATTAGAAGAGTTACTTTCCGATGAGATCGGACCACATTCGACAAGAGTTGTCGAACCACTCGAAGAAAAGACCACAGTTCTGATCGGACTCCTATGGCACCTCGTCGTAGTGGGAGGGTAAAGGGTTACCCGACCATTATACGGGAAGCCCAAATCGTCACTGGCGATGGCGGTAAGGAGGATCCATCGACCTTTAGGGATGCGATGGATGATTACGATAAGGAAGAATGGCAAGTAGCTATGAAACTCGAGATGGAGTCTATGCACTCTAACTCAGTCTGGCAACTTGTAGATCTACCCGAAAGGGTAAAACCCATTGGATGCAAGTGGATCTTCAAGAGAAAGAGAGGAGCGGATGGAAAAGTAGAGAATTTTAAAGCAAGGCTAGTGGCTAAGGGTTATACCCAAAAGGAGGGAGTTGACTATGAGGAAACTTTCTCGCCAGTAGCCATGCTTAAGTCCATCCAGATACTCCTGGCCATTGCAACATATTTTGACTATGAGATATGGTAGATGGACGTCAAGACAGCTTTTCTGAATGGCTATCTTGATGAAACCATCTATATAGATCAGCCAGAGGGATACATAGTGGAAGGCCAACAGCAAAAAGTCTGCAAACTGCAAAGGTCCATTTATGGACCGAAGCAGGCTTTTAGATCATGGAACATCAGGTTTGATGAGGCTGTATAGTCTTATGGATTTGATCAAAACATTGATGAACCATGCGTCTACAAGTACAAGAAAGAAGAGAAAGTGGTCTTCTTAATTCTTTACGTCGATGACATCCTACTCATAGGGAATGATATGGGAATGATGACAGATGTAAAGGAGTGGTTAGCCAGCCAATTCCAAATGAAAGATTTAGGAGAGGCAAGCTATGTTCTTGGGATCAAGATTATTCGAGATCGCAAGAAAAAGCTTTTGGCGTTATCACAAGCATCTTATATAGACAAAGTGTTGTCTAGGTATTCGATGCAAAACTCCAAGAAAGGGAATTTGCCTTCTAGGCATGGTATTCATCTTTCTAAGGAGCAATGTCCAAAGACCCTTGCAGCAGGGGAAGAAGATATGAGAAGGTATCCCTACGCTCGGCCGCGGGAAGCCTTATGTATGCCATGTTGTGTACAAGACCGAGATATACGCTATGCGGTGGGAGTAGTCGATCGCTACCGGTCCAACCCAGTGATTAGATCATTGGGTTGCGGTGAAGTGTATTCTCAAGTATCTTAGGAGAACGAGAAACTATATGTTAGTATATTCCGGGAGAAGATCATCTCTCACCGGACACACAGATTCGATTTCCAATCGGATAGAGATAGTCAAGTCGACATCCGGATCTGTGTTCACTCTTAATGGAGGAGCCGTGGTATGGAGAAGTATAAAGCAAAAGTGTGTTGTTGACTCTACCATATTCGACTTGTGACGCTGAATATGTTGCAGCTACCAGATTTGCAAAAGAAGCTACATGGCTCAAGAAGTTCTTAAGCGATCCGGAAGTTGTTCGGATATGGATAAGCCAATTAAGCTCTCTTTGTGACAACAGTGGAGCGGTGGCTAATTCAAAAGAACCTAGAAGCCATAAGAGTGCGAAACATATAGAAAGGAAATATCACCGATCGAGACATTGTGGATAGGCGATGTAGCGGTTCAAGATCGCGTCGGAGGACAACCTTGTCGACCCGTTCACCAAGACATTGCCATTGAATGTTTTTGATCGGCACTTAGATGGATTTGGGATTAGAGACATGACACACCTGCTTTAGGACAAGTGGGAGATTGTTGGGAATAGTGTCCTGAAAGCATGAGATGTAAAAGGATATTTATTATTTATTTAATAAAATAGTTTATTCATCATTTTATGTGCATATATTTATGAATATTTTATGAATATCAAATAAAATTCCTTGATTATTTATGTAACCTTAAAACATGGTATATAAGTGTTATATACGAGAGGATAATGTTTAAGGATGATAATCAAAAGTAATTGTTCATAATGAATTTAATTAAAGTTCGGAATCTTTAATTAAAACATTATAAATACATGTCATTCCCATTTAGAATGGAACGGTGTTATCCGCACTTTTAATATGGCGAGATATTGAATGAGTGTATTTCGCATAATGAGATTATGTGGAACATGGACGCAGACACAATATGAATTTCTAATAATTTCCGTTAAGCATAGAAATTCTAATTGAGTCTATCGATGGTCATATATAGAATGATCTTAATCCTGAGTTCTTCACAAACTCCTATTTATGGATTTGTGTTTTTTGATTTACTCGGTACGGATTCTGAGACCCTGAATCCTATTCCTTGTATTTTGGAGACATAATGAAATAGGTAGCTGGGAATGTTATTATACGAGATGGAATCCATTCCTTCTTGAGAGAGAAGCAGATAAATAATTCTCTTGAGTGTTGATTCGGTACTTGGATTAGTAAGAGCACTCTGGTTCATGAATGTGTTTTATGAATCACTATCCATTAGAGAATCAATGGTACTCAAGGATAAAGATGTAATTAGAGAGGTTAACGGATTCTACCTTACTCTAATTATGAATTATTTATGGAGGATCGATCTATATGCAATGACTATATCAAATGGACACTTCACAGTTTAGAAGTAATTAATGTCTATAATTCCGAGAGTGCAATTCCAAGTTTATAGTGGAGTAACTATTGGAATTAATAGAATTAATTAATTAATTAAAGTGTTTTATTAATTATTAATTTTATTGGAGCTCAGAATTATAGGTCCATTAGTCCCCACGTCGTCCTTGTAATTCTACCAGACACAAAGGGCAAAATGGGAATTTTAGAATTACGAAATTCTAAAATTAAATACTCGAAGAATAATTAATTGAGAATTAATTATTATTTAAATAATGAGATTATTTAAATTTGAATTTGAACATATTTAGATTTATCCATTTAAACTTATTTGATAAGTTGTTCAATTTAGAATTCAAATTAATTTAAGTTTGACTTAAATTCGAATTTGAATCTGAATTAAAATTGGACTACTGGATAAAGGATAAAATATCTTCTCCTTCCCTATCCTGTTTAGGCGCCACACACAGGGATAAAACCCTAGTGTGAGGACGGCCACCTAAGAGATAAGGGGAAGGATTTTTTGTTCCAAATTCAAAATTGGAGATAAGGATTTGATCCTATTTTGAAGTTTGACTTCTTCTCTTTAAATATGAGATAAATGAAAAATTGTGGGACAATTTTTGAAAACACTTTTTCAGCCCTAGCTTTCTAGTGTGGCCGAATTTTCTCATAGCAAAAAGAGAGTGAAATATTTTTCTCCAAAAAAAAATTCCACATCGTGCATGCGTTCGTGTTTGTGGAAATTCGAGTGTTTTAGAAACCGTTTTGTCTCACGTGTGCCCACACACACATTTACGTGGAATCAAGGAATTGACGTGGAAGACTTTGGTGTTCTAAACACAAGAGCTTGGATCTAGGATTGTTCGTGGTCAAAGAAAATCAAGATATCATCCGAGTCGGCTACAAGGTATTTTTTTTCGGTTGATCCTTGAATCTTATAAATTAATGAGATTAATTTATTGGTGCATAAATTAATATAATCTATAGAGTATCTCAAAAGTTTTATGAAAATTTTTGTTATACACGATCCGCTATTCCGCTGCGTTTTCGCCGCCGAATTCGATTCGGCAACCAACACATAGAATTTCCAATTAAATACGTTTGGAATAAGGTAAATGGGACATACAATTGGACGAACTTTTCATGTCCATCCAAGCTCTGGAAAATTATACTATCTTAAATTATTATTAAATCATCAAAAAGGCACAACAAGTTATGAAGCTCTTCGAACAGTTAATGACATAATATATCCAACAAATCAAAGAGCATGCTATGCACTAGGCCTATTAAGAGATGATCGAGAATGGGATGAATCTATACTAGAAGCTTCATTTTGGTCAACAACAACTCAACTACGACAATTATTCATCATAATTTTATTATTTTGCAATATAAATAACCCAATAAAATTGCTTGAAAAACATTGAAAACTTATGACATATGATATGTTACACAAAATTAAAACTTTATTTAATAACTCAAAATTTCAAGTACCTGAAGCAGAATTATACAATTTTGTACTATATGAACTAGAAAAAATATTAAATTCAAATTCATCAACCTTAACACATTTTAACTTACCTCTTCCAACTAGATCATTAATGGATGATTTAAATAATAAGTTTTTAAGAGAAGAACTTAATTATGATATATATAAATTAAAAGAAGAAAATATCAGATTAGTAAATAGTTTAAATAATGAACAACAATTTATTTATCAACAAATTTTAAAATCACTCCATGAAGAAAAGAATAATCTCTTTTTTATCTATGGTCATGGCGGAACCGGAAAAACATATTTATGGAATGCAATAATCACAAAAATTAGATCAAATAATGAAATAATTTTAGCTGTTGCATCTTCCGGAATAGCATCACTACTACTGCCTAAGGGAAGAACAACTCATTCTAGATTTCGAATACCATTGTCAATAGATAAATTTTCTACCTCTCATATTAAAAAAGGAACTCAATTGGCAAAATTAATTGATAAAACAACACTTATATTATGGGATGAAACACCTATGACTAATAAATATTGTTTTGAACATTAGATAAAATACTTCAAGATTTAAGAAATAACTTTGAGCAACCATTTGGTGACATGACAATTGTCTTAGGAGGTGACTTCCGACAAATTTTACCAGTTATTCCTACAGGAACAAAGGAAGATATAATAAATGCAACTATAAATAACTCTTATTTATGGCCATATTTCAAAATTTTAAAATTGACAGAAAACATGAGATTAAAACAATACGATCATACATAACAAGAAAAAAATGAAATTGTAACATTTTCGAAATGGATATTAAACGTTGGAGATGGTACTACTGAAGGAATAAAAGATTTAGAAAATGAAGACGCTACATGGGTAAAAATACCAAAAAAAATACATACTACATTATGATTTAAATCCAATTGAAAAAATTTCAACTTTAATATATAATAATTTAAATATTTACTTGAGCACTATTGAATACTTAAAAGAACGAGCAATAATAACACCAAAAAATAAAACATCCGATGAAATTAATAATTACATATTATCCTTAATTCCTGGACAAGAAAAATGTTATTATAGTTCCGACACTATTGCATCCTCATCCAAAAATATAGATGAACTTAATCTTTTATATCCTCAAGAATTTTTGCACACTCTTAACTTTAATGGAATACCACCACATGAATTAAAGCTTAAATTAGGAACACCTATAATGTTATTACGAAATCTAAATCAATCGAGTGGATTATGCAATGGAACAAGACTTATAATTACACAATTAACAAATAAAATTATAGAAGGACAAATCATAAACTCAAGCAACGTTCATGAAAAAGTCTATATCCCAAGAATAGAAATGATTGTACATGAATCAAAATGACCATTTACACTAAAAGGACGACAATTTCCTATTAAAATTTGCTATGCAATAACAATAAATAAAAGCCAAGGACAATATTTGAATAAAATAGGATTATATCTAGATAGTGAAATTTTTACCCATGGACAACTATATGTTGCTTTATCAAGAGCTACAACTCCAAAAGGATTGCATATACTAATTCATGATTCAATTAATAAATATACAAATTATATAAAAAATATTGTTTATAAAGAAATTCTACATAATATCAAATAAAGAAATAAAACACCATATAAAAAATACAAATATTATAATAAATTAAATATTAGATTCATAATATTTTTTTATAATCAAAGTTCTTTATTATTAATCTATCAAAAACATGTCAACTAAAGCTTCCTATTTTTATACACTAAAACAATTACCTTCTTTTGCCGGCAATTAGCCAAAATGACAACATTAATTCGAGCCCTAAAACCAAATGAAGTTTATGAAACTATCAGGGCTAGAATATGCAGACTATGGATGAATAATGATCTGAGCACTGGACGTTTGATTAGTCTTGACTGTGTTTTAGTCGACGAAGAGGTAGTATTTTTTACCAAATACAATATTTTATTATTTTTCATTTAATACCAAATATTATAAATCAAATAACAATACTACCTCTTATATCTACAACATGAAGCAATTCAAGGATCAATTCAGGCACGAGATTCAAATACTATTTACCAAAAAATTCAATTAGGCAATATATATGATATTAGCAACTTCTTCGTCACAGAGAACAAATCAACATACAAAATTGTCCCACACATTGCAATGCTACAGTTTGCCCGCGCAACAGTGTTCGTTCCAGTCACAGAAGAGGCACCACCTATTCCATTTCATAGATTTTACTTCATCGAATTCGATCAGCTTCAGCACAGAATTCAGTCAATTGAAATCCTAAGTGGTAAGATAAAATTACTTTCTCCAAAAAAAAAAAAATTTACATCATCAATGTTTAATGTCTTTAACATTTACTATTTATTTTCCAACATATGTCATCGGTGTTCTTACAAGAGTGCAGACAATTGAACAAACAAATATCAGCAGTAGACAAACATCTTGACGGACTATAATGATACAAAATATAAGGTAAATTAACTTTTCACAGTCATTACCACAATCATATAAAAAATTTATATTTAATAAAAGTATAAAACTTTTACATCATTTAAAACTCTTCATTCTAACTTTTTTATTTTACCATTTTTTTCTCACAGAAATGAACAGCTTCAAATCACATTATGGGGAGATAAAGCAGCTCAATTTGACGAAAATGTCATTAAATCAATGAAAGGACCAGTGGTTGTAGTTTTTGCAGCAATGTTGGTGAAACAATATCTATGTATTTTTTTAACAACTTATAAAAATAATAACATATAAAATAAACTATTTACATCTAATAAATCAAAATATTAACCAATTTATTGTTTATGTTTAAGGCAATGCATATGTATCAAGTACTGCTGCAACAATCTTCTATCTTGATCCAGACATACCAGAAACACAAACATTAAAAACAAGGTAAGAAACAAATCCCTAAACTTTAAAAACAACAAATTTTATGCAATTTTTTTCATAATAATAGTTAATTATATATATATAGATTCTCTCAGCAACCTCAAGAAATTGAGTTCTCAATAGCATCAACAATACTAACACAATCTATTGAAGAGCAAAAAACACTGAATAGGAGAACAATTGATGAACTAAAGACATTGAATCAAGAAAATAACCAAGTTAGTATCATAATATTCTATCTATTTCTTTTCCTTTAATTACATTATTTAATCTAAAAATCTTTCCACATGTATATAGGGAACTAAAGTCACAGTAAAGGCTACTATAACTACATTCTCAGCAAATCAAGGTTGGTATTATAATTCCTGCCCTAGATGCTATCGACAGCTCAAACAGGCGGGAACCAATTGGTGATGTGATAGCCATGGATACATAAAGACAACACCATCTCCATAGTAATTAAAACTATAAATATACTATAATTAAAATTTATTTACTTTGATTAGCAAAAATAAATACTTTATAACCTAAATTATCTATTATCTTATAAATTGCGGGTATAGACTAAGCGCATCTATTGAAGATCATACTGGAAACATGGATATCACCATATTTGGCAGAGCAGCACAGGCTTTGATAAAAAAACCCTGCTCAACATTAACAATTGACGAAGGATTTACAGACGCATTCACAGTCCCACCAGTCATCAACCAACTAAGAGGTGAAACAAAGATCTTCCAAATATATTTTCAAAGAAAAGGACCTCAAATTGCTACAATTGTCTCAAAAATATTTGAAGAAACTGAGTTGATAACAGCACCACCACAAATATCAGCACCTGCAATATCAACTACAAGGTAAAACATATTTACTCATCTTTATTAATTATATATAAACAAACATATTTCTTACTTTAAATACATATTTAATGAACATTTTACAGGCATAGCCCCCACTCAAGCACAACAACATCAATAGATCCACATACACCAGTCCCAAAAAAATTAACCACCAGGTAATACATATTTACTATTTTACATTATTTATAAATAAAAAGCAATACTTATAATTTTAAATACATAATTTATTAACTTTTTATTATTCCAGTTCTAAAGGCAAAGAAATAAAATAGCCAAAAAAACGTCCACAAACCAGGTAATATAACTACTTCTAAATCTTACTATTTCTAATTTTTTTCAATTACTAATACTAATATCTTTTAAAATTTATATTTTACCGTTGAAAAAAAAAACAACGGAACCACAACAGCAAAAAAAAAGAAAGAGTTATATATATATATATTGTAAATAATTTTATATAACAATATGTTATATATATATATATATATACATTTTGCATATATATGTTTATATTGTAAATAACTTCATATAAAAATGTCTTTTGTATATACTCATGTATAAATTATACTTAAATAATCTATTTCTATTGTATACAAATTACTAACTTTTTCTAACATACAAAATTATCATCTACTGCAATGCGCGCAAACGCGCGCGTCCATGACTAGTTTCTACCTTTATAAATAAGATTACTCATCTCTCATGTTCACCCATCTAAACTCTATTTATCAACAATCTATATCATCAATAGTTATGGTGCTTAATCGGGTAGCCAATATGCTTTTCGAAGATTTATTAGCAATAACAATCATTGAAAAAGAAGAAATGGCGAACGAGGGTCGAACTTCATGTTATCGTGGTTCTACTCCAGGCCACGCCAGTATTCAACATAATAGAGTTCAGGGTAGCCAGAGACGTTATAGTAAATAGGCAATTTAAAAGAGTTATAAAATTTAATTGGCCAAAGTTTTAAAATAGTTAGTATATAGGCCATTTAATGGTAAATTAAAGTTTACACTAAATTTAAATACCAAAACTACCCCTAATTAAATAAAACATATTCAACCCTTATTTACTGCTCTCTCCTCTCCCTCTCTCTTCTTCCCTCTCTGATTTATGAAAACCGTTTGGATTACAGTCGTCGCAACCCTTGTCTTCGAAGCCAAGTGAGTCGACGTAGTGACGGCGACGTCGACGGAGATCGACATTAGATCTCAAACTGAACAGATCTCCTCCACTCTTGCTGCGACAAAGAACTTTGCGCAGACCGCCGGAGAATGTCGCTTCGATCTGTTCGCCGCAACGGAGTACTCTGCTAGGGCCATCACATGGTTTTGCCACGATTTCACTTCCTTCTCCATCCTCTCCTCGGACTTCTTCGGCAGCAGTAGTTTTCTCCTATAATTATGAATACCAAATCCTTGCACAGAGAGATAGAGATGACAATGAGCAATTCCAAATACATTAGACTGTTGATAGATTGGATTTACTACTGTGTTTGTGTGCTTATTTTGAATCTTTGTTCCGATGAAAAGAGAGAGGAGATCCTCCGAGAGAGGAAAGAGAAAGGGAAGGTCGGAAGAGAGAGAAGAAAGAGAGAAAATAAAAGGAAAATAGTAGAAAATAGGCCAATATGAAAAACTTAAGAAAGTATATAAACTAATTTTTAGTTATAGAAATTAATAAGTCATAACTTGTCAAGTTATGGTTCATAACTAGATAAGTTATGGATAAACTTGTCAAGTTATGGTTCATAACCGGATAAGTTATGGACAATTTTGAATAATAACTTGTCAAGTTATGGTTCATAACCAGACAAGTTATGAACGAAAATAATAATTTGGCCTATTTATTAACTTATGTAAACTATTAGTCTATTAATTTTAATTCATCTCAAATTTTGACATATTTTCCTCTTTCTTCCAAAATAAAAAGATGGTAAAATTAGAACATAAAAACTTTAAAAATGAAACTGGCCCATTAATTTCAATGTATGATAAATAGGTTATTTATTTTCAAAGGTTTTAAATGTTGTTCTATTTATTACAATTTCCTTATAATTAATAATGAGTTTTTTTTTGTAATTCGTTCTACCGGTAGTCTCAGTTTTTGATTATTAGATTTTATTAAAATCACATCTGATTAAAAAAATATACAGAACAGATAAATTTTAATATAGATCTGATGGTTGAAATGTAGAGACCACCAGCAGTTCATTTTTACAAAGACTCTAGAGAGTCCCTAATTAATACTCTCCTAATAAGGATTTTAAAAATCTACCCCTTTATAGATAGTATCTTTATAATGCATAATTTAATCCTCTTATACCCTCACTATGGCCGACAATATGGATCACGATACAACACAATTAAAAAATGACACGAATTTCACGAGTTAAGGTTGAGAAAAAAGATGACCGGATCAAAATTAGGTCGACCTGAAATTGAAATAAAAAACACTGGTCAATTTCAGGTTGGACTTGCCTCCTAATTTGAACATGGCACGAAACTTATAAAAAATTAAAAAATATATATATTTTTCATCACATATTTTAAATTTTATTATGAACTTGTGATATCATGATAGTTATACTTAAAATCTTATACTATTATTTGCTTAATTTTGATGGCTGTTATTGTATTTTAATGTGTTATGAATTTTAAGTTATTTTTAATATGTACAAAACTAAAGAAAAGTATATAATTTTCATGTCAATTTTGGATTCACGTGTCATTTTCGTGTCGTGTCGTATCAACCTATAAAGTGGTCGTGTCGTGTTCGTGTTGCGATTTTTAAAAATTTTGTCACGAGCCATGTTCGAGTTGACTGTTGTCACCCTAACCTTCACTTTAATTTAATTTTAATTTTTTATAAATAAATTAATTAATAAATGTAATTAACTTTTTTATGTTTTGGATTCCTATTTCTTTACAAATTTTTGACCCTAAATTAATTTTTTTATTTAATTAATTTTTTTAATCTCTTGGAAGCCAATTTGATTATACGTTTTCGTTCTTCTCCACCCGAGTCAAATTTATGTGAATCTCATTTCAAATGGACTACAACTAACATTCAAATACTAACAATCAGATAAAAAAGAATGTAATTAAGAAACTACGCATATTTTAGTATCCAACTAAAGACAAAAAAAACATAAATGAAAATGATTTTTTAGTTTAGTTTAAAAAAGAAATCGTTTTTTATTTTTTATTTTTATTTTCTCCTCTCTCGAGCAGAGAAATAGACATTAATGAGTTTTTTATACTAAAACAATCTCTTGATAAAACTACCAAACACATTTTTAAAAATGATTTCTGTCTGAAATTGAAAACGTTTTTATTTTCATTTTCATACAAAAAATAAAATAATTTTAGAATGAGTTCCAAATGCACCTAATATTTCTTTTAATTTTTGGGTCACTTGGAACCTCCATAAAGATTTTAAAATAATAAGAAAGGTTTCTAAAAACAAAGTGATGGAGAGAAGTTTATGACTCGTACAAGTAAATTTAGGGTTAAATAAAGATGTGAGTGTCTATGTATTTAATGTGGAGTATACATGAGAGTGTATAATATTATGAGTTTTGATGTAATTGTATTGTAGAGTAAAATTGCAATAAAGATAGATTATGATTTGACAGGGGTATTCATGAATTTTATAGGTGTAAATATAATTACTTTATATAATAATGCTAAAACTTTGACGACAAAAAAAAGTTGTTTACATAAATGCCTATTATGAGCACCTAGAATCAAAAGTAAAAATGCTTGTGTTTTTTTTATTTACCTATCTACTATAATGTATATAAAGACATTTACATCCTCAAAAAATAAAAAAATAAAAAAATCCTAAAATATAAAAATAGGAAAGAAAATGAAACAAAATCTGAAAATAAAAATTCTAAATTTTAAATATAAAAGTCAAATTATTACATTTAATTTAATCTAATCTAATTATTTTAAGAAATGAAAAGTTTCATTAGAAAAAGATGAAAAATATACCAAATCCATAGGCTCCCTAAAAGGGAGAATGCCCCTCCATATTTTTCTACTCTTTTAGCTCTTTTCGAGTTTTTATTTTTTTTCTTCTTTTTCCTCCCTTATTTATTACATTTGTTAACCTTTGATTTTTCAGCTTCAATTGCGAAATATTTCGCAAAAATTTTATTCTTAAGTTTTATTCTTTTTTTCCCTGGCATTTGCTTTAGATCTCTCTCTTTTTTTTTTCTTTTTTTTTTTTTTTGCATTTTTGTCTTTATTTCTTTTATGCATTCTTTTTTCTTCCTCTTTCTTCCCTAACAATTTGTATAACTATTATTTTTAATGAGTTACGCGCGCAAAGCATGGGTTTTTTACTAGTATATTTTTAAAAATCCCAACCTAAAAAGTTTGCAATCCCAATAGTTCCTCCAAGTTGAGTCATTCCACTCTAAAATCAAACAATATCTTCATTAAGTTCATAACCGTATCGTTATGATATTGGGAATGATATTCTTAAAGTATGAAATGTAATAAGATATTTATTATTTATTTAATAAAAGAGTTTATTCATTGTTTTATGTGTATATATTATTAAATATTTTATGAGTATTATTGAAAATTCTATGATTACTTATGTAACTTTAACTATTGTATATAAGAGTTTATACGGGATGATAATATTTAAGGATAATAATCGAAACGTGTCGTTATGAATTAATTAAAGTTTCAAAATCTTTAATTAAAATATTATTAATACATGTCATTACAATTGAGAATGAAATGATGTTGATGCCCAAAAAATCACACGGTACGGATTTGGCCCAAATCCTGCAACACGACTCACAGTATGGTACGTGGATCTAAGCCACGCTTCGGAAACTTCTACGTGGGCCGTGATTTGACAGTTTAAAGAATGTGACTGGGCCCATTTTATTCGGACTCAGATCGGCCATGTCGGTCGAGCTATCCAACTCCCACCGATCGATCGGTCCGGTTGACCAGTTCCCTCTTCACTGGCTGACCGGTGAAGAACAACCTCTCTGTCACCGGTCAACCAGTGCACACGTGGTTCGAACCTGTTTTGTATTAAAACCCTATTTTGACCTCTGTTTTGGGAACCTAAAGTAGATGGATTAGCATCTTCAATTCATGTTTTGAGATCAAAATCCTTTGAATAATGATTTGAAATAAAAACCTAGACAAACCTTGGACATGGTTGCGAAAGAAAAACCTTTTAACACAATAGTTTGATTTTAGCTATTGGAATTATAATGAACCATTTCAGAATTTTAATGAATGATTTCTTAAGATAAAATATTTTACGAACTGGTAAGCCTGCTGATGGCCTAGATAGGATATGGAGATCATATCCTTGGGGGCGAAACTCGAAACCTAGACGGGGCCACTACAGTGGTGATAAGGCTTGTGTTTGTGGTTGTGTAAGTAATTTATTCTAGTATAAATTACTTACAGATGCATGTAATATGAAATTTTTAAGTTTATATTTCCTTCAAAGAAAAAGGATGTTAGGTTCTGGTTGTTGTATCAGAACTAAATATCTTTATTTACTTATTCATTTATTTACTTGTCTTTAAATTTTATTTCAAAATACATCCTACTAGGCCTTTTGCTCACGTTTTTTTCTATTTCTATAAATATTAAACCCTTCCTAGACGACGCTAAAAGCAGTACTAAATAACTGAAGCAGTTGCTACCATCCGATCAAGTGAGGATTGTGCCATCATCCTTGCAGAACAATGTAAGGATTGTAAATTCCTAAAATATAAACTTTAAATCTCTAGACTGTGGTTAATTTCTGTAAATGATATTTACATGTTCATATATGTACAATATTATATATCATGTGGGTGGAACTCTGCACGATGCCGGAGGCTTAGTTTAAACTTGTTTTCTAAAAAGTGTGAAAATCCCCATTACTTTCTTGTAAAAAAATTTCAACAAAATATGAGATTTGTTTAAAAACTTCCTTAATATTTTACTTTTGGCTTTGATTATTATATTTTTAAATGTTTAATTATTTTCTTAATTATGTTTAACCTCTAAATAAACCTTCACATCACTAATCTATGTTTTGGGGTGTGACGCAACCAGTGAGAGAAATAACAAAGCCATGAAGATTAAATCCCTGCAAAAAAAAAAAAAAAGTGAAAATTCCTTAATTAAATGATAAAATTTAATTTGTATATACAATAAGAGAACCGACGAAAAAGCAAAGAAAAGCAACATAATTTAAAAAATAATGATCTGAGAGAAAGGGAGGCAAAAAAAAAAAAAAGAAAATTTCTTAATTAAGTGATAAATTTTCTTAATCCGTTTTAGATAATAGAAAAAAAAAAAAAAAGAAGTCATCAATTCATTTAATTCTTCTGCAACAAAAAGCTGTATAAATCATCATGGCGGCAAAAAAAAAATCAGCGACGAAGAGACCACAGCTCAGCAAGTCAATAAATGAAAAGCAGAAAATCAAAATTTACCGATACTTGGCATGCAACCAGCCAGACAGAAAATCAAAATTTACCCATATACCGCATGCAACCAGCGAACGAAGAGAAGAATCTATCAAATCAATAGAGATAAAGCATGTAAAAAAATTATAAGAAAGCCAAATGCAATACTCAACACGAAATTGCATAAAATTTATGGAAAGAAGCAATAAAACAAAGCAGCGAAGAAGAAGAGGGAAAAAGAAACTAAAAGCACCAACAAAATGCCCAAAGCAAAATGGTAAGCCAAGCTATCACAGCAGCAATGAAAAAGGAATGAAGGACCCATCGACAAAAAAAAGGAAAAAAAAAAAAAATCACAATCGAACCAGTGGAAGGGATGAAGAGGAAAAAGAAATAAATTTCCAAAATTTCTGCCCAATTCATACAAAAAGAGCCAAAAGATTCATAACATAAAAGGAGAAATTCAAAATTTTTGTTACGCCATGGTCGATACCTCGACCACTGCTCCTCTTGACCGACATCGAGGGACTCCCACGGAGGATCGACTGTTGGCAATGAGGTAAAACGTGGCGGAAGTGCCCTATGCGTCGAGAGAAGCCACAGGAGGAAGGGAGCCGGGTAAGGTCTCTACGCGCACATGAAACGACGTCGAGGGATCAGTGTCGGCTACCAAAGGTCATGTCAACCAGAGGAGGGAAGTACTGATCCGACGGTTACTTTTGGAGTCAGGAAATCAGGTGTCAGCCTGGGGAGATCCGCCGATTTCCAGGGATAAGCTATCATGAGTTCTCACCTACCCTCACGGAGACCGAGGACGGGAGATGGCTTCTCTCTTGGGAACCGGGAATGTGTAACCGTAGGAGAGCCTCTATAAATAGAACGAAAAGAACCCAAAAAAGAGGTTAGACACCATTTGTATGGCAGAAAGAACATTTGTACTCAACTCAAAAATATAGTGCATGCACAAGTGGATTAGGCACAACATTATTGCCGAAACATTATAAACTTGCTGTTTCTTCTGTATTATTTCATGCTCATTTCTTAATCCGGTGATCAACGTAACTCTGAGTGGTTCTGGGAGGATATCACGAGTTGTCGGAAAAACACCGTCAACAATTGGCGCTAGAAGGAGGGCCCTAAGCCCAGAAATTTAATCCAGCTTGGAAGTCAGCTTTGAACCGGAAATCCTCACTATGCCTCCTAGAAACCGCCTACCGGCGACCAACTTGTCAACCCAAGCAGCTCAGGAGACCACCGCTGCCGGAACGTCCGCAAACCAGCTCCCAACGGCCGCAGCGACCCCCCCAGACCGTATCGACCAGCTCCAGAGACAGGTCGAAACGCTGGCCGCAGCCGTAGAAAGAATGGCCATGGCCCTTGCCGGACTAGACCAAGGGCGGAACAAAATGCCGCCGCTCGAAGACGCGCCGACGATCCCGGTGAACGCCGTCGATGGGAACCAAGGGATTGGTGACCAACGCGGTGACACCGAGGAAATCGGTGATAGTCGAGCAGGTGACCCTCGACCCGCCAAGTCGAACAGGTCTGTGGGGAGTAGGCAGTGCGCGGCACGAAGGAGAGCGCGGGAGAAGGCTGCAACGCTTCCTGTGGATAACATAGGTGCGCCCCCTCGACCGCCACAAGAGGCCCATAGAAGGAACCCCATCCCAGTGGATTCCACGTCGGTGCACGGCGGAGAGCTACGGGCCAGGCTCGACGCCCGTCGCGGGAAGGCTGTGCAGCTGGCAAGAAAGGACGAGCTTGCAGCGGAAAATAAGGCCTTGGCCGAGAAGATGGTCAGGTTGGAAAAGCAAATGGGGAGCCGACTGAACAACTTTGAGCAGGTCGTGGGGAAGGTGGCCGAGGCAGTAAATGTCGATGCAAAGATGTACACGTCCCACGACCATCCGTTCATAGAGAATATCATCCGAGTCCCACTCCCAGACAAGTACAAGTCGCCCCCCATTCCGCTATATGATGGAAGGAGCGACCCGGACGACCACCTCGAGGTGTACACAGGGCACATGGTCCTGCATGGATACCCCGAGGAGGTGATGTGCCGGGCGTTCAGAAATCACCTTTCCGATTCTGCGAGGAGATGGTTCAGGTCACTCAAACCGAACTCCATCACCAGCTGGGATGACCTAAAGAACGCCTTCCTGACTCAGTTCATAGGTGTCAAGAAGTACATCCCACCGAAGCAGAACCTGTCCAGAGTATACCAGGGGCCTAATGAGTCCCTGAAGGACTGGTTAGCTCGTTTCGAAGAGCAGGTCGCAACCACCGAGGGAATTTCTGATGAAGTGGCTCTGATGGGGGCGCTGTCCAGTATGAAAAAGGACATCCCCTACAGCACAGACCTCGACCGAAGGCCGCCTCATACTTATCAAGAGTTCTTGACGAGGGCCCAGGGGTTCATCAACGCCGAGGAGGCCAAGAGGGCCCTCAAGAGCAAGGCGGTGACCCCTGTCAAGGAGGAGGCCAACCAGGCCAACAATCAGAACAACGGTAAGAGGCGCCGGGGTCCTCCCCAGGTGCAAGCTGAGGCCAAGCACAACCCGGCTCCGAACAATAGAGGCGGCAATGCCTCGACGAGCCAGGGGGAAACAAAGCGGCCCAAGTCGCAGCGGTATGACGCCTATACCCCTCTGACAATGGGGATCGAGGACGTCTACCACGAGATTAGCCACCTCCAGGTATTACGTCGACCTCCACCCATGAGGCGAAACTTGGCGTGGAGAGAAACTGAACAGGTACTGCCGCCCACGGCGGCGAGGCGGGTCACACCATCGCCAGCGTTACGACCAGGACGAGGGTCAAAAGGCTCATTCCGGACGGAGGTCGGCGAACATCGAGCTGACAAAACAATAATAGGGTAAATGACGACCGACGGACGAAAGGCGGACAATCAAGACAACCCCCGAAACCGTCAAGGCCATAAGGATGATATTCAGGGGACCATACCTCGGCGGCACCTCTCGGCGTGCACAGAAGGAATACGCCCGAGAGGCCAAGGAGAAGTTCAACCAGAGGCTCATGCACATCTCAGAGCGTGAATCCAAGGTCGCTCGATACGAGGACCCCGAGATCACTTTCTCCGAGGTCGACGCCAGAGGTGTACACTTCCCCCAGAGTGACGCCTTGGTGGTCGAGGCCATGATCGGCAACCACACGGTATGCCGCATCCTGATCGATAATGGCAGCTCCGTGGACATCTTGTACGCGGATTGCCTCGATAAGATGGGGATTCCCCGCTCAAGGCTCCAGAACAGTGCCCAACCACTGTACGGATTCACTGGAGACAGCGTCATCCCGGAAGGAGCCATTGAGCTACCTATGGCCATTGGGGACCGACCGCACACCTCGACCGTAATGTCAAAATTCCTGGTGGTGAAGGGAGGCGAGCAATACAACGCGGTCATAGGACGCCCGACCCTAAGGGCCTTACGGGCGGTGATGTCTATTTACCACCAGACGATGAAGTTCCCTACGCCGAGCGGGATCGGCAAAGCCAATGGGAACCAGTACGAGTCGAGGCTCACTTACTCGGAAACGATTCGCCACTACGCCGAGCCGACGCAGGTACGCAGAGAGTTGCTATTTGATAAGTTGATTTTTTCATCAATTTATCCCCATCATTTATTGTAGTTTTTGAGCATATTTCAGTTAATTTGTCACTAGTTTTACGTTTGCGTTAATCTATTTTGTAGGATTTGCAAAGTGGAGAAAATCAAGTGAAAAGATAAAAAGTCCGTGAAAATCTCCAATTTATGCTTGTGCAGCGCACGAGAAGCAAGCTACAGCCTGCGTCCTCCAGAGAGAACAATCCAGGAGCAAGTGAACTACAGGTGGCTGCAAGACGTCTTATTTGCTGCAGCGCGCGCCGACCCAAACCGCCGTGGGCGCGAGATCAATGCGCGCTTAAGCGCGCGCATCCGCCACGAGACGCGGCGCAAGCGCAGTCAATGCGCGCTTAGGCGCGCATTCCAAATCCGTTGAGGCGCGCTTAAGCGCACGTCGGTGCGCTTAGGCGCGCACCTGGAAGCCCTACCTCCTAACATGACGCGCGCTGCAGCGCACACCCATGGGCTGCAGCGCGCCTTTCTCGAATTTGGAGAGTTGTGCATCATATAAAAGGAAAAAGGAAACAGAAATTGGAGGACGGAGAGAAAGAGGATTGAAAGCAGACACGGAAGAACCCTAGAACCAAAGAAAAAGCAGCTGGAATCAAAGGACTTTTCTGGAGATTTTCAAGGGGATTTAAGGAGTTTGAAGGCTTCAGAGGAGATTATCCATCAGGAGTTTTTCATTACTTTCTCCCTTTTGTATTTCTTGAATTATCATTTAATTTTCTGCTTTAACTATGGATTTTTGGTATTTTGTAATTGTGTATTTGATTTTGAGCATGGATAGCTAAACTCCTCATGCTAGGGGGGTTTTGATCTAATTTAATGAAAGCTTAATTTTAAGAATCTGTTTGCTTATTGAATGTGTTATACTCAAATCTTTTGTATCTCTTGTGCTTAATTTCTAATTTAATTGCCCATTAGATTAGAGACCTTAGATGTATGAAATTAGGCTCGGGAGAGTTAATTACATACGTTGAGAATTAAGAGACGCAACCTAAGGAGATATTGAGTCGGGAGGCTAGTATAACCTTAGGAGATCGAATATGGGCAAAACTTAATGAAGGCATAATTGGTTAAATTAATAGGGATATTAGTTTAATTAATTTAGCATATTATTTCACTTAGCTTTTCGGGAGAGGGAGTGAGATTATTTTTGTACCCATGATTTAAGATTGGAAGTAACACATCACTAAGTGACAGATTTAGATAAATATAGCATAATTAGGTGAAGTCAAATTCCCCCTAGCTCATTTTATCACAGTAGATCCCTTCAATCCAATTCATTTTGGCATCCGTTGATTGCATATTTTAATTAGTTACGTTGTTAAATTTGGTTCTAATTCCCTTATTCTATATTGTCTAGATAAAATTGATTTAGATTAATAGCAATACTTAGCTCTTTCCTAGTTAACAATCCCAGAGGACGATACTCGATCTTCGGATCATTATTACTTCGCGATTCGTACACTTGCGAGCACATACGCTATTCTAAGCAAAGTTTACAATAAAAAAATTTATCGCGTATCAAGTTTTTGGCGCCGTTGCCGGGGATTGGCAACTTAGGATTTAAGTTAATATTGCTGTGAAATAGATCTATTTTAATTTAGACCTTTTTTTCTGTATTTTATTGATTTAATTTTTGTTAATTAAATTTCTTTCATCTATCCTGTTGGTTGCGGTTTATGCGCCGAGTCCGTAGCTTGGAGATTGTCCCTTTAGACCCTGAAATTGAGAGAACTATTTCAAGATTAAGAAGGAACATTTGAATGTAAACCGAGCAATGGCAAGAGGGTAATAACAACAACCAACCAAGAGCTTTGAGAGACTACTTCAGGCCTGTGGTTAATGAGAATTATTCGGGCATCAAAGGCGGCGGGCGATTAATGCGAATAATTTTGAACTCAAACTGCGTTAATAAATATGGTTCATTGAGAACCAATATGGGGGTTGCCTTGTGAAGACCCCAATGTGCATCTAGCAATGTTCCTAGAGATTTGTGACACCATCAAGATGAATGGTGTGAACCAGGACATTATCGACGCGCCTGTTCCCTTTTTTTTCACTTAGGGACAAGGCGAGAGGTTGGCTCAATCGGTTCAAGCGGGTAGTATAGACACGTGGGAAGATTTGGCGCAGAAGTTTCTTACCAAGTTCTTCCCTCCATCAAAGACCGCTCATTTGAGGAGCGAGATTGCCTGATTTAGACAATTTGGACTTTGAGCCTCTCTATGAGGCCTGGGAGCGCTTTAAGGAGTTGATCAGAAAATGCCCGCAGCATGGATACCAGGATTGGTTCCAAATCCAGATCTTCTATAATGGTTTGAATGGACAAACCAGGACGATTGTTGATGCGGCAGCAGGTGGGACGATGTTGTCCAAAACCTACGATGAGGCCGAATTATTACTGGAGGAGATGGCCTCCAACAATGCCCAATGGCCGAGTGAGCGGTCAAGTGTGAAGAGAGCTGCAGGTATGCATGAGGTTGACCCGTTGGTAGCCCTTTCAGCACAAGTATCAGCTCTAACCAACAAGATATCTGAGCTGACCACGAGGGAAGCATCATCTAGTAAGGCAAAGTGTTTGTGGTCACAGTGTGTACCCCTATGGGGATGAAAGCAATGATACTGAACAGGTGCAATATGTGAACAACAGAAATTTCAACTACCGAAGCAATAACATGTCGAGCAACCTGCCAACTCACTACCACCCAGGGCTTCGGAACCATGAAAACTTTTCTTATGGCAACAACAAGAACGTATTGCAACCTCCTCCAGGGTTCAACCAACCGCTATCTCAGAGCAAGCCGTCGATAGAAGACTTATTGAGCACGTTCATTGTAGAAACTCGAGGGCGGTTTAACAAGGACGAGTCTAGACTTGATAGTATTGAGACGCATTGCACCAACATGAATGCCTCTATGAAGTCTATGGAGATGCAGATCTCCCAGCTCGCAAATTCTATAAAGGGGCAATCATCAGGGAACTTCCCAAGTGATACCGAAAAGAACCCAAAGGATCAATGTAAAGCCATCACTTTGAGAAGTGGAAGGGAAGTGGAAAGCCCCAATCCTCAAAATGAGAATGTTGAGGAAGAGAACACCACACCGGTGGAAGAGCTTGTGAAGAAGACTAGTGATGAGGAGAAAAAGGAGGAAGCACCCAAGGTGAATCCAGGGTCAATTTCTTTTCCGGACAACCCTCCTATCATTCAACCAAAGCTCCCATTCCCCCAAAGACTCCAAAAGAAGAAGATGGATGATCAATTTTCAAAGTTTTTGGACATCTTCAAAAAGATCCACATTAATATACCTTTTGCGGATGCCCTTGAGCAAATGCCAAACTACATAAAATTCATGAAGGATATAATGTCAAGGAAGAGGAAATTGGAGGACTATGAGACAGTCAAACTCACAGAGGAGTGTAGTGCAATCCTCCAACGGAAGCTACCGCAAAAGCTCAAAGACCCCGGTAGTTTCACCATTCCATGTACAATTGGTGGGTCAACTTTTGAGAGAGCTCTTTGCGACCTAGGGGCAAGCATAAACCTCATGCCTTTGTCGGTATTTCGGAAACTTGGGCTTGGAGAGGTCACCCCGACTACCATCTCACTACAAATGGCGAGATAGGTCCCTTACCTATCCAAGGGGAATCATTGAGGATGTTTTGGTAAAAGTTGACAAGTTCATCTTCCCGGTTGATTTTGTTGTGTTAGATATGGAGGAGGATCGGGAAATTCCCATCATTCTTGGGAGACCCTTTCTAGCTACCGGAAGGGCCTTAATTGATGTGCATAGCGGGGAATTTGACTTTGAGGGTCAATGAGGAAGAAGTCAACTTCAACATCTTTGACTCATTGAAGTTCGAAAGTGAAGGCTCATCATGCAACCGGGTGGAAGTAGTGGAATTGTGCACTAAGGAGTTCACTCGGGAGCTCTTAAGTGATGACTCATTAGAACATAGTCTCACCAACTCCTTGGCCATGGAAAACTGGAATGATGAGTACTACCCTAAAAGTGAAGAGGTGCTAGATTGTGTTCTAGCCCTAGGAGCATTGCCTGGTGAAGCGACGAGTGAAACTCACACGGACATCTATGAGGAACCTAAGGGGCACCTAATCCTACTAGTCCACCAAGGAGGATTAGCCTTGAAACAACTACCCGATCACCTCCGTTACGCCTTTTTAGGTGAAGAGTCCACTAATCCGGTAATCATTTCAGCATTTTTGAGCAAAGAAGAAGAAGAGAAGTTGCTCCTCGTTCTGAAAAGGCATAAGGCTGCTATTGCTTGGTCAATTTCGGACATAAAGGGCATTAGCCCCACCGTTTGCATGCATAAGATTCTTATGGAGGAGGCTTACAAGCCATCGGTTGAGCACCAGAGAAGATTAAATCCAGCGATGAAAGAAGTGGTAAGAACTGAAGTGCTAAAATTGTTGAATGCAGGAATCATTTATGCCATTTCAGATAGCTCTTGGGTCAGCCCGGTCCAAGTTGTGCCAAAAAAGGGTGGTATAACGGTGGTGAGAAACGACAAAAATGAATTGCTTCCTACAAGAACGGTCACAGGGTGGAGAGTTTGCATCGACTACAGGAAACTTAATAAAGCCACCAGAAAGGACCACTTTCCGCTTCCGTTCATCGACCAAATGTTGGACCGACTAGCAGGTTTTGAGTATTACTGTTTTCTTGATGGCTATTCGGGCTATAATCAAATTGCTATAGCCCCAGAGGATCAAGAAAAGACTACATTTACCTGCCCTTATGGTACATTTGCATTCCGCCGGATGCCCTTTGGCTTATGCAATGCCCCTGCTACATTTCAAAGGTGTATGATGGCCATTTTCTCCGACATGGTGGAAGAGATAATGGAGGTGTTCATGGATGATTTTTCAGTTTTTGGGTCGTCATTTGATCATTGCCTCCACAATTTATCCCTTGTCCTACAAATATTTGTGAAGAGAAGAATCTTGTACTCAATTGGGAGAAATGCCATTTCATGGTGAAAGAAGGGATTGTCTTAGGCCATCGAGTATCATTGAAGGGCATCGAGGTGGACCGAGCGAAAATTGACACTATTGAGAGGCTTCCACCACCGATAAACGTCAAAGGCATTCGAAGTTTTTTGGGTCATGCAGGATTCTACCGGAGATTTATTAAGGACTTCTCCAAGGTTGTCAAGCCTTTGTGCAACCTTCTTGAGAAAGGTGCTACTTTTGATTTCGATGACTCTTGTTTGAAAGCCTTTGATATGATAAAGGAAAGGTTAATTTCGGCTCCAATCATTGTGGCTCCCAATTGGAATGAGCCATTTGAGGTGATGTGTGATGCGAGTGATTTTGCTGTTGGTGCCGTGCTAGGCCAAAGAAGAGACAAGACTTTCAGGGCGATCTATTATGCAAGCAGGACCCTTAATGAGGCTCAGCAGAATTACACCACTACAGAAAAGGAGATGCTTGCTGTGGTTTTTGCCTGCGATAAGTTTCGTTCCTACATCATAGGTTCCAAGGTCATCGTTCACACAGATCACGCGGCCATCAGACATTTGTTTGCTAAGAAGGAGGCAAAGCCGAGATTGATTCGATGGATACTTTTGCTGCAAGAGTTTGATGTGGAAATTCGAGATAAAAAGGGGAGTGAGAATGTTGTGGCCGATCATTTATCTAGACTTGAGCTCAATGAGATAGTGGATGAGGCTTGCATCCAAGAAGAGTTCCCTGATGAGCATATACTCAGTATACAGGCGAATCTCCCTTGGTATGCAGATTTGGTGAACTATCTGGCATGTGGAGTTTTACCTCCTGACTTGACTCCCCACATGAAAAAGAAACTCCTCAAGGACGTGAAGTGGTATATTTGGGATGAACCATTTCTTTTTCAAAAGGTGCAGATCAAGTGATTAGAAGATGTATTGCGAGAAGAAGAAATCCCGAATATCCTTCACCATTGCCATGCTTCCGCTTATGGTGGACATTTTGGACCCACAAGGACCATTGCTAAGGTCCTTCAATCTGGTTTTCTCTTGGCCCACTCTTTTCCGTGACAGCTATACCTTTGTCAAGACATGTGACCGATGTCAAAGAACGGGGAATATATCCAAGCGGCATGAACTACCTCTTACAAACATTTTGGAGGTTGAGCTCTTGATGTATGGGGCATCGACTTCATGGGCCCGTTCCACCATCTTGTGGACAGGAATATATTTTGCTTTCATGATGGATTATGTCTCCAAGTGGGTTGAGGCCGTTGCTACCTCGACAAATGATGCAAAGGTGGTGGCCAAGTTCCTCCACAAGAATATTTTTTGTGATTCGGTACTCCAAGGGCCTTAATTAGTGATGAGGGCACCCATTTTTTCTGCAACAAGGCATTGGAGATGTTGCTATCTAAATTTGGAGTGAGGCACAAGGTAGCACCGGCATACCATCCCCAAACAAATGGACAAGCAGAGGCTTCAAACCGGGAGATCAAGCAAATATTGAGAAGACCGTCAACTTGAACAGAAAGATTGGTCAACAAAAGTGGATGACGATTATGGGCCTATCGGACGGCATTCAAAACACCGATCGGCATGTCTCCGTATAGGCTTGTTTTTGGGAAACCCTGCCATTTACCCGTGGAATTGGAACACCGGGCATTTTGGGCCATCAAAAAGCTCAATTTTGATTTGAAGGAAGCGGGCGAGCGACGATTACTCCAATTGAATGAATTGGAAGAGTTCCGGCATGATGCATATGAAAGCTCTCGTCTTTACAAGGAGAGGACCAAGAAGAGGCACGACCAACAGATCTTGAGGCGAGATTTCGCTCCAGGTCAACAAGTGCTCCTTTTCAACTCTCGCTTAAAGCTCTTTCCCGGGAAGTTGAAGTCCAGGTGGTCAGGACCGTTTAATGTCAAGAAAGTGTCTCCATTTGGGGCTGTTGAACTCGAAGGAAATGATGGTCGCACCTTTCGAGTTAATGGGCAACGATTAAAACACTACTTCGGAGAAGAAATTCGGAACATTGCCAACATTCAACTTGAAGAATCAAAGCGGTGAAGTTGTGTTCATGTCCAGCTAGGGACGTTAAATCAAGCGCTTCTTGGGAGGCAACCCAAGTTTCTATCCCTTCACTTGTTTTTTTTTTTTTATTATTTTAGTTTAATTTTATTTGACTTGTTTAACATTGAGTTATTTTGTAAATGTTTTGGTGTTATTAGTTTTTTTTCTCTAGTACAATTTGATAGCAAGTGTTATTAAAAAAAAAATATATGTGTGGTTGATTGCAGGTCATTGGAGGTTAGAAAATTTCGAGAGGCAAATTTCCAGGTGAAAGTGTTGAATCAGACCTGTGTTAAGATGAAAACCCGAGGAAGAAAAGGGCGCAGGCTGCAGCGTGAAAAACAGCGCGCCTAAGCGCGCATCATAAAAAAAAAAAAAAAAGAGAGAAGAATGAGAATGAAAAGATGCGGTGGCATTCATTCATCTTGCAGCGCGCATCTCATTTCAAGGCGGCTGCGGCGTGAAAATATCGCAAAAAGCGCATAAAAAAAAAAAAAAAAAAAAAAAAAAAAAAAAACGCAGGCTGCGGCGAAAAAAAAGCATGTAGGGCATGTTCATCTTATTTTTCACGCATCTCGCATTTTCAAGGCCGCTGCGGCGTGAAAGTGGCGGCAAGCGCGTGATAGAAATTTTTTGTGGAGGGCCTTGAAGAGCGTATTGCAGCGCGTGTCGTGACAGCCAATTTAGGAATTTTTCAGTGGAAACCCTAGCCCCCATTTCCGCCTCTTCCGAAAAATTTCAACAAACCAGACCATTTTCTCAGCCAAAAACACTCTGAAATTCTCTGAAATTCTCCCAAAATTTCACTCTTCATCTTCAATCACCTAATACTCTCACTTTGGCAGCGAATCTAGTGGAGATCTTGATGCTTTTCGTCTGAATTTCTCTCACTTCTTCACGGCATCAAGTAAGTGTTTCTTCTCCGTTTTTCCTCAAATTTGGATTTGTCTGGGCCTCGAATTCTCTAGGGAGTTCGAGCACTTGTGAACTTACAATTTTGAGCATGGAAAACACTAGATTTTAGGGGAAACTCTGCCGAATTTATTTTTGGAGATTGGACGTTCATAAAAAAAAAAAAAAAAAAAAAAAAAAAAAACAGAGAGGGAAGAATCGGATTTTCGAGTGAAACTTGAGGGGCATTTGTTTATTGGACTTTGGGCTGCCGGTTAAAAAAAAAAAAAAAAAAATGGAAGGTAATCGCCAATCGGATGAAGTTTGGGGCGAGCTCTAGCAACCGCCCACCCGCCCCGCCACTTTAGAATCCCCTAACCCCAGAAGGTGCCTCCTCCCGACTATGATGTTGTTCGTTTTGTGTCAAAGGACGCCGCATGAACAATATGAACAACACAATGAGGCCCGAGCCTGCATTCGAGAAAGGGGTTTCGACATAAGAAATGGCGAATTACCGCCGGGCATCATGAATGTTATAGGGACAGGGGCTGGGAAAAATTTTGTTACGAGCTGCAGTTGGGGTCCACTACTCTCGTTCGCGAATTTTTCTCGAAGCGAAAAAAGTGTACCGGGGAACAAGACCAAGGTGAGGGGCGTGTGATCAAATTTGATGCCGAGACGATTAACAATCACTTTGGCATTCCCACCGTCAATTCGATCGACAACAAGACTTGCGGACCGAGATCCGCAGGAAATCTTGGAAGCCCTTTGCGACGGGCCTGAGAGGTGGACAATAAAGCAAAACACTGAATCCGCCTTTGAGGCTCGATATTTGGCGAACTACACCAAGGTGTGGTTCCATTTTGTATGCTCAAGGCTTATTCCTTCGACCCACATATCGGAGGTTACAAAAGATAGGGCTTTGATCTTCTTGGCAATCGAGAGGGAGAGCCCTTGAATGTGGGGGCTATCATCAACAGCGGTATTCACAATGCCCCAGAAAAAAACAGCGTTAGCCTCCCATTCCGTCGTTCTTGACAGAGCTTTTCTGACGCTGGAGTGCCCTTGCCGGATGCTCACCTTTGAGAAGCCCATTCGGGCTTTTGATCTCAACAAACATCATGCGGATAGCTCGGCCGGGCATGCTCAGAGCACGAGGGAGGTGCAGGACCATCGCAGCCTCCACAGCCAAAGAGGAAGCGGACAGCCCCTGCGTCTCGCGAGGTCTTACCTAGCCGGGTTGATCGGCATGAAGAGCAGATTGTCGATCTCCAGAGTCAGTCCGCCTTGACCAGGAAGCTGATTATTGAGTTGGCGGAACACCACACCGCTTGCCTGGCATCATTGGAGCAAGCACTGGCCCAGACTCGCATTGATGCGGGTCTCGGCGTCGGCAGCTACCCCCATGTCCCTCCTTTCCCTGCGCACATCCGGAGTACTTATTGGCCGGACTTCCGGCAAAGAACCGCAGTCCAAGTAATCGCAGCAGCAGGCCGCTTCCAGCCACCACCGCCACTCCACACGACATGGATGCGACCACCCTTAGGGAGGCGAGAGTCATATCTCGCCTCCCGGTATTCTTCAATTGCATTTTCATTTGTCCATTTTATTTCATTAACATTGAGGACAATGTAATATGTAAGTGTGGGGGGAATTATTGTATTATATCAACACTTGTTATTTAGTTTGTGTTGTTAGTTTTTTTTTTTGTTTTTGTGTTTTTTAGTAAGTTGTTTTTCTACTCCCGGTGATCAACGAACCGGATGATATTATCTCTTGATTTTCCCGAGTTTTTTTTGTGCAATGTGTCGTTTGTGAATTCTGTGTGCTTGACAATTGGTGAGCATGAAACACTCTAGTTCTCGTAAGAAAAGACCTTATCACTAACCATTTAGGGACCTAGAGAAAATTATTCAATTAATCAAGTTCACGGTACATTAAGGATTCTAGAACTCAACTTAGGGAAACTCGAGGCGAAATCCTAGGCTAGCTAGTCAGTGGAGAAATGATTTAGGCATTCTTTTGGATCGATTGAGCCTTTCTATGCCTACCTTTTGGATTATAACCCTTGAATGTCCCCTTTGAGCCTTAGCCTGATTTTTTGCTTTATCCACATTTATACAACACTCACCTATTACAATAAATATCATTTTTCCTTCCCCTTTGACTCTAGGCATATTTAGTGAGTTTTGGTCTACATTGAGCTGAAGGAACACGGAGCTTCCTCATGTGCTACAAACCCGAGGGGTGATTTTACTTAGGGGAAAGCTGTATAAAAGTATTCATTTTTTTTGTTTGCTTAAGAAAAAATAAAAAAAAAAAGAAAAAAAAAACGAAAAAAAAAAGAATTTTATTTTGTTTCTATTAAGCTCTCCATTTTGGTGCTTGTACAAAAGTGGTTATTGTGAGAATAATTCAAGTGTGGGGGTGTTGGGAACTCCAATTGTGAGCTTGAGGTCGAAAAGCTATATGCCTAGGGTTTTTGAGCCGAAAAGTCCATCTCTCAACCACCTTTAGCCCTAGCCGAACATTACAAGCTTGCAAAGTCCTTTTGATCTCCAAGACTCGTTTAGCCTACATTAGTGGAGAGCGGAACTGAGTTGGGCCTATGGAATCCTAAGCTGTGAGTTACTTAATCATGTAGTTGAATAAGTGAATCCGGGTTCCGAATGGTTAAGTGTGAGGCGGGAGGCTTAAATGTTTTTGTGTTCATCAAACATGTTGAAATTCTAGAACATCACAAGGGATTGCCTTGCATAAAAACTCAGAGATTTTAGGGGATGTTGAGGACCAAAGAATGATCATCGGGATATGTAGAACACTCACTTTCTATTTGTGTTTTGTTATTTTATTTGGTGTTAGGTTTAGATTTATTAGCATAGCCTTTTGTATTTTTTTAGTTAATCTTGTTTTTCTATTTACATTGTTTTGCTCGGGACTAGCAAAAGCTTAAGTGTGGGGGTATTTGATAAGTTGATTTTTTCATCAATTTATCCCCATCATTTATTGTAGTTTTTGAGCATATTTCAGTTAATTTGTCACTAGTTTTCGTTTTGCGTTAATCTATTTTGTAGGATTTGCAAAAGTGGAAAATCAAGTGAAAAAGATAAAAGTCCGTGAAAAATCTCAATTTGTCTTGGCGGCTGCAGCGAGAAGCAAGCTACAGCCCGCGTCCTCCAGAGAACAATCCGTGGAGCAAGTGAACGACAGTTGCAAATAAGACCAACGCAGCGCCAGTAAATACAACACAGCCGCTTTGGCGAGATCAGGCTTAAGCGCCGCAGATCCAAGCCATCGAGACGCCATTGCCAAGAGTCAATGCGCGCTAGGCGCGCATTCCAACTGCTGAGGCAGCGCTTGCCAAGACGCCGGCAGCGCTTTTAGGCGCACCGGAAGCCCTACCTCCCACATGACGCCACAATGACACCCATGGGTCAGTACGCTTTTCGAATTTGGGAGAGTTGTGCATCATATAAAAGGAAAAGGAAACAAATTGAGTGGACGAGAGAAAGAGGATTGAAAGCGGACACGGAAGAACCCTAGAACCAAAGAAAAAGCATTTGGAATCAAAGGACTTTTTCTGGAGATTTTCAAGGGATTTAAGGAGTTTGAAGGCTTTGAGAGGAGATTATCCATCGGGAGTTTTTCATTACTTTCTCCCTTTTGTATTTCTTGAATTATCATTTAATTTTCTGCTTTAACTATGGATTTTTGGTATTTTGTAATTGTGTATTTGATTTTGAGCATGGATAGCTAAACTCCTCATGCTAGGGGGTTTTGATCTAATTTAATGAAAGCTTAATTTTAAGAATCTGTTTGCTTATTGAATGTGTTATACTCAAATCTTTTGTATCTCTTGTGCTTAATTTCTAATTTAATTGCCCATTAGATTAGAGACCTTAGATGTATGAAATTAGGCTCGGGAGAGTTAATTACATACGTTGAGAATTAAGAGACGCAACCTAAGGAGATATTGAGTCGGGAGGCTAGTATAACCTTAGGAGATCGAATATGGGCAAAACTTAATGAAGGCATAATTGGTTAAATTAATAGGGATATTAGTTTAATTAATTTAGCATATTATTTCACTTAGCTTTTCGGGAGAGGGAGTGAGATTATTTTTGTACCCATGATTTAAGATTGGAAGTAACACATCACTAAGTGATGATTTAGATAAATATAGCATAATTAGGTGAAGTCAAATTCCCCCCCTAGCTCATTTTATCACAGAGATCCCTTCAATCCAATTCATTTTGGCATCCGTTGATTGCATATTTTAATTAGTTCGTTGTTAAATTTGGTTCTAATTCCCTTATTCTATATTGTCTAGATAAAATTGATTTAGATTAATAGCAATACTTAGCTCTTTCCTAGTTAACAATCCCCAGAGGACGATACTCGATCTTCGGATCATTATTACTTCAGCGATTCGTACACTTGCGAGCACACATACGCTATTCTAAGCAAAGTTTACAATAAAAAATTTATCGCGTATCAAGTTTTTTGGCGTTGTTCCGGGATTGGCAACTTAGGATTTAAGTTAATATTCTTTGTGAAATAGATCGATTTTAATTTAGACCTTTTTCTGTATTTTATTGATTTAATTTTTGTTAATTAAATTTCTTTCATCTATCTGTTGGTTTTGCAGTTTATGCGCCGAGTCCGTAGCTTGGAGATTGTCCCTTTAGACCCCGAAATTGAGAGAACTATTTCAAGATTAAGAAGGAACATTTGAGTAAAAACCGAGCAATGGCAAGAGGGTAATAACAACAACCAACCAAGAGCTTTGAGAGACTACTTCAGCCTGTGGTTAATGAGAATTATTCGGGCATCAAGGCGGTGGGGCGATTAATGCGAATAATTTTGAACTGAAGCCTGCGTTAATAAATATGGTTCAGCAGAACCAATATGGGGGGTTGCCTTGTGAAGACCCCAATGTGCATCTAGCAATGTTCCTAGAGATTTGTGACACCATCAAGATGAATGGTGTGAACCAGGACATTATCAGAATGCGCCTGTTCCCTTTTTCACTTAGGGACAAGGCGAGAGGTTGGCTCCAATCAGTTCAAGCAGGTAGTATAGACACGTGGGAAGATTTGGCGCAGAAGTTTCTTACCAAGTTCTTCCCTCCATCAAAGACCGCTCATTTGAGGAGCGAGATTGCACAGTTTAGACAGCTGGACTTTGAGCCTCTCTATGAGGCCTGGGAGCGCTTTAAGGAGTTGATCGAGAAAATGCCATGAAGATGGATACGTGATTGGTTCCAAATCCAGATCTTCTATAATGGTTTGAATGGACAAACCAGACGATTGTTGATGCGGCAGCAGGTGGGGACGATGTTGTCCAAAACCTACGATGAGGCGAATTATTCTGGAGGAGATGGCCTCCAACAATGCCCAATGGCCGAGTGAGCGGTCAAGTGTGAAGAGAGCTGCGGTATGCATGAGGTTGACCCGTTGGTAGCCCTTTCAAAGACAAGTATCGGCTCTAACCAACAAGATATCCGAGCTGACCACGAGGGAAGCATCATCTAGTAAGGCAAATTTGTGGTCATGTGTACGCCCCTATGGGGATGAAAGCAATGATAATGAACAGGTGCAATATGTGAACAACAGAAATTTCAACCATCAAGCAATAACATGTCGAGCAACCTGCCAACTCACTACCACCCAGGGCTTGGAACCATGAAAACTTTTCTTATGGCAACAACAAGAACGTATTGCAACCTCCTCCGGGGTTCAACCAACCGCTATCTCGAGCAAGCCGTCGATAGAAGACTTATTGAGCACGTTCATTGTAGAAACTCGAGGGCGGTTTAACAAGGACGAGTCTAGACTTGATAGTATTGAGACGCATTGCACCAACATGAATGCCTCTATGAAGTCTATGGAGATGCAGATCTCCCAGCTCGCAAATTCTATAAAGGGGCAATCATCGGGAACTTCCCAAGTGATACCGAAAAAGAACCCAAAGGATCAATGTAAAGCCATCACTTTGAGAAGTGGAAGGAAGTGGAAAGCCCCAATCCTCAAAATGAGAATGTTGAGGAAGAGAACACCACACCGGTGGAAGAGCTTGTGAAGAAGACTAGTGATGAGGAGAAAAAGGAGGAAGCACCCAAGGTGAATCCAGGGTCAATTTCTTTTCCGGACAACCCTCCTATCATTCAACCAAAGCTCCCATTCCCCCAAAGACTCCAAAAGAAGAAGATGGATGATCAATTTTCAAAGTTTTTGGACATCTTCAAAAGATCCACATTAATATACCTTTTGCGGATGCCCTTGAGCAAATGCCAAACTACATAAAATTCATGAAGGATATAATGTCAAGGAAGAGGAAATTGGAGGACTATGAGCAGTCAAACTCACAGAGGAGTGTAGTGCAATCCTCCAACGGAAGCTACAAAAAAGCTCAAAGACCCCGGTAGTTTCACCATTCCATGTACAATTGGTGGGTCAACTTTTGAGAGAGCTCTTTGCGACCTAGGGGCAAGCATAAACCTCATGCCTTTGTCGGTATTTCGAAACTTGGGCTTGGAGAGGTCACCCCGACTACCATCTCACTACAAATGGCGAGATAGGTCCCTTACCTATCCAAGGGAATCATTGAGGATGTTTTGGTAAAAGTTGACAAGTTCATCTTCCGGTTGATTTTGTTGTGTTAGATATGGAGGAGGATCGGGAAATTCCCATCATTCTTGGGAGACCCTTTCTAGCTACCGGAAGGGCCTTAATTGATGTGCATAGCGGGAATTTGACTTTGAGGGTCAATGAGGAAGAAGTCAACTTCAACATCTTTGACTCATTGAAGTTTCCGAGTGAAGGCTCATCATGCAACCGGGTGGAAGTAGTGGAATTGTGCACTAAGGAGTTCACTCAGGAGCTCTTAAGTGATGACTCATTAGAACATAGTCTCACCAACTCCTTGGCCATGGAAAACTGGAATGATGAGTACTACCCTAAAAGTGAAGAGGTGCTAGATTGTGTTCTAGCCCTAGGAGCATTGCCTGGTGAAGCGACGAGTGAAACTCACACGGACATCTATGAGGAACCTAAGGGGGCACCTAAGCGACGAGTGAAGCCCCGACGTCATGTGTCACCAGCTGAGCATCGATGACAAGTTCCCACCGAAGAGACAAAAACGCCGGCCGATGAACGCCGAGAGGTCCGAGGCCCTGCGGAAGGAAGTGGACAAGCTCACACGCAACAACTTTATTCGAGAAGTCCTATACCCCGAGTGGATGTCCAACCCAGTCCTGGTGATGAAGCCAAATGGGGAGTGGCAGACGTGCATCGACTTCAGCGATCTAAACAAGGCATGTCCCAAGGACAGCTTTCCGTTGCCCAGAATTGACCAACTCGTCGACGCCACGGCAGGGCATGAACTCCTGAGTTCATGGATGCCTATTCTGGGTACAACCAAATACCCATGCTCGACCGCGACGAAGAGCATACGTCGTTCATCACGCATGCAGGGCTCTCATCACATGTGGTGATGCCCTTTGGCCTCAAGAATGCTGGAACGACATACCAACGCCTCGTCAACAAAATGTTCGCGGGGTTAATTGGGAGGTCAATGGAGGTCTACGTCGATGACATGCTGGTGAAGAGCAAGAGAACTGAAGACCACGAGGAAGACCTGAGGAGAATGTTCGGTGTGCTCAGGACGTACAGGATGAAGCTGAACCCGCGGAAGTGTGCCTTCGGCGTCACTTCAGGGAAGTTCTTGGGCTTCATGGTGAGCAGCCGAGGGATCGAGGCCAATCCGCAAAATATTCAGGCCCTCCTCGACATGGCATCGCCAAGGAAGCCCAGGGAGGTCCGTGGTTGACGGGTGTGTGGCTACCGAGTAGGTTTATCTCCAAATCCACCGACAAGTGCGCCCCATTCTTCAATACTCGAGGGGAAGCAAGCCGTTTCTATGGACGGAAGAAGAGGCGAACGGGCGTTCCATCGCCTGAAGGAACACCTTGGTAGGCTTCCAATCTTTGCCCAAACCGGTGACCGGGAAGTGCCGAGCCTTTACCCGGCGGCCTCTAAATACGCCGTTAGTTTCGTGTTAACCGCCAAGAGCGTAGGCACCACCGGTGTATTACGCGAAGAAGCCGCCTCCGACGCAGAGACGAGGTCCCCAGATGGAAAAGTCACCGCTTAGTCGCGGACGGCAAGGAAGTTACAAGACTACTTCCAGCCCACAAAGATCCGTGTCTTGACCAATCACCCCCTGTGCAGGTGCTGGCTGGCCCGACGCCCGACGGCTCAAGTGGTCAATAGAGCTCAACATGTTCGACATCGACTACAAACCGCGACCGCGATCAAGGGTCAAGCCTTGGCCGAATTTCACAGGGTAGAATTCACAAAGCTACCGACCGACGCCGGTGAAGCGTCCAACCCCACGATGGAAGTTTCTGGCTGCCGATGGTAGTCGAACGATAACTAGCAGCAGGATCGGTGGTCAGACACTCCGAAGGACACAAGGTCACCGCGACAATCGTGTTCGGAATTCCCCGCATCCAACAACGGCAAGGTAGTACGAGGCGCCTGCTGGACTCGGGTTACGGATCACTGAAAGGCGGAAAGCCTCGACATCTTCAGTGATTCCCAACTCATTATGAATCAAGTAAAGGGCCGCACTGCACCAGGATGAGAAGATGGCTATGATATCGAGGAAAGTTAAGGAGAAAGGAAAAATTACCGCATTCAAGATACAAAGAAAGTTCCTAGAATGTAAAATAGCAATGCCGACGCTATTGTTGGGGACGACGTCGAGAGACGCCATCTTTTGAACATAGTACCTCTAGAGGTGTTAAAGGTCCCGTCCACGTAGAAGCGACCTGAGGTCACACCGGTGGAACCCAATCCGGGCTGGATGGATCCAATCATCGCACTGGTCGACGGCGAGCTGCAGAGGAAAAACAAAGAAGCCGTAAAGATTAAGTACCAAGCAAAGAAGATACACGATGTCGACAACCTCCTTTATCAGGGTTTTCGACGCCTTTGCTCGGATGTACCTTGGCAGAGGCGGCGAAGAGGGTCCTCTGGAGGTACATGATGGTCCGTGGGAACCACGCGGAGGCGGTCCTTAGCCTATAAAATATTACGGCAAGGATATGCAGGCGCAACCTGGGGAAGGATGCGCAGAATATGCGAAAAGATGTGAAAAGCCGGTCCGAGGTATGCCCCCACCCCTCGCACTTCAGAGGACCTCACATCCATAATATCCCCCTGGCCTTTCGCCATGGGGATCGACCTCATTGGCCCATTGCACAAAACCCCGTGGGTACAAGTTTGCAATCGCCACCGCCGACTACTTCAATGGCGGGTCGAGCGGAACCACCAACGGCCATCTCAGAGGCGAAGTGCATGAATTTCATACGGAATAACATCGTGTGTCGATTCGGAGTCCCGCACTCTCTTGTGTCCGATAACGGGAAGCAGTTCAATAACAACAACACTAATCAGTTTTGCGAGCTTCTCGGGATCCACAAGAATTTCTCGTCGGTCGTCTACCCCCAGTCTAACGGGCAGGTCGAGGCTGTCAACAAGATCATCAAGGTCACTCTCAAAAGACGCCTCGACACATACAAAGGCAAATGGGCTGACGAGTTGCCGAAAGTACTATGGGCCTACCGAACAACCAGCAGATCTACCACGGGGGAAACCCCTTTCTTCATGGCCTACGGGTTCGAAGCAGTCCTGCCAGTAGAGGTGTCAATTCTGACCGACCGGGTGACCCGGTACGAGGAGGATAGGAACGCCGAGCTCATGACCTTAGAGCTCGACCTCTTGGAAGAACGACACGGACGCACAGCTAAGGCTCGCTGCGTACTAGGCAAGGGCAGCCAGGTACTACAACAAGAGGGTCAGGCCGAAGCGCTTCGGGGTTGGGGACCTAGTTCTACGAATTGTAACCCCAAACACAAAGCCTAAGAACTCCGGAGTCTTGGGCCCCACTTGGGAGGGACCCTACCGAATACAAGAGGTTGTGGCCAACGGTTCATACCGGCTGGCAGAGCTCGACGGACAAAACATCAAGCACACCTGGAACGCAGACTAGCTAAAGGTTTACTACTAGTGATTGCGAGGGACGTCGACGCGGTAGATCCGAGCCCTCCACTTGTATTATTTTTCATTTACTTGTTGACAGGCTGAAGAGCCATTTTTGTAACCCATACCGAAATCAATGTATGTCGATACGTCGACTAATTCTCTACACCGAGTTTGATAATCTACCAAAAATTGTTGATACGTCGACGCAACGAAAACACGAGGGCAATACGAGCCCCCACGAGTTCGCAGAAACGGTAGGGCCCTGGCTCGACCGTACTCTAACTACGTACTACTTAATCTACTATCGACATCGACCATACGCCAGAGTCGACTTCAGGAACTCAACCCTAGCGAGGGGGTACTAAGGCAGTCGAGCATGCGCTTCGCGCACACCGCACACTTGTAAAAAATATATATATATTTCCCAACAAAAACCAGAAAGGTACGCAAGCAGTAAACATCATAGCATGAATATTGCGGGAAAGCATAAAAATATATAAAAAAAAATCATCATCAGTCTCGACCTTATGGCTGTTACAACATATAGAATAAATATTGTCTGGGCCTTGCGGCCCAAAAAAAAAAGAAAAGAAAAGAAGAGCAACTCAAAACAAAGAACAAAAACAGCAGATCTACGGCATTGTTAGCTCAAGGCTCGTCGTCGCCCCCCGCGGCCTGGTCGTCGTCTGCGTTTGCCCCCTTAGCGTCCTCGACCCCTGGCACTTGCTCGATCACCACGACCTTGGCCCCTGGCACCGGCTCGATCACCTCGACCTCTTCGCTGTCCCACTCATCCAAGAACGACAAGTTGATGTCTGGACGCTTCTTGCGGAAGCGGTCGAAGATTTGATCCCCAGCAGACTGCATCAGGGTGAGCTGGAGCTCTTCAAACTCCGTCGAGGATTTGTATCTCTCGACCCTGTCCGCGATCAGCCCCTCGAATTCCTCAGACGCCTTGAAGGCCTCCACTCGGGCGTCCGCTATGCGGCCAAAGTCCCCGGAGGCCAAGAAGTCCGCAAGTGACCTTGGCCACATCCCTCTGCCCGGTTGATACTCCGGCGAGAGGTAGGCCTGGACCCCTTTAGACTCCCTTTGCTGAAGCCGCCTCGGGCTGCGGTCTTCGTTTCCCTCGACCATCCTCGCGGGGTCTTGACTTCGCCTTCTCGACCTCCAAGTCGATTAGAGGCTCATGCCGGATAAGCGAAGGGCCGTTATCTCGCTCGGCGGCCACGGATGCCCTCTCCCTTTGAAGTGGATCTCGGATCCACATGGTTACAGAGGGCGAGCTCAAGGCCTGAATTCAAAAAAGAAACCTTGCGATGGGAGGGAAATCCATACAGAGATGATCAAACAAAGTGATGGCATTGGGTGAGCCTTACGAGATCTGGCGCTTCCTGGTCAAGTCTTGCCGATCCATGATGCTCTCCTCGGCGTAAGCCTCCGGTGCTCCTCCTTGAAGAAGGAATATATGGCCCAGAGAGGAAGGTCAAGCGCCGGGCAAAGCGCAGACTATGGTAAAGTCGACGCCGCCCACGCCAGAACAGGTGCTCGGATCGCCAACCTCGATCCCGACAGAAGGAGAACTTGACACCGCCATGGCGGCTGCGACGGCGGCGGCTCTGCTCTTCTCCCGACTCCGACCGTGGCCGGAGGAACCCTCGGCTGCGGGTGGGGCCTGTTGCTCGCCCACCTTCTGCCTCTTGGAGGAGGGCTCAATCCTGAGAATCCCCCGGGTTACAGCCGACGCCGGGCGGCCGAGCTCGACCCACTCTTTCTTCGACGAAGTGCTCGTCGAAGCTGGCGTCTTGTCTTTTCGCTTGGTGGGGAGGCTAAACTTCATCCCGGAAGGCACGGCTGTTCAGAAAACCAGGTTAACCGAGGTGCACGTCGACCATGCCCACCAATAAAAAGGAAAGAAGGAAAAATGCGACTCACCGCTAAGGAGATCGGCTGGAGGGATGATGGACACTCGCGGGGGAGGAAGCTTGACCAGGAGACCGTATAGGTGTTGGTTAGCCTTGGTGTTGAGAACCGAGGCGTGCCTGCGGTCGGGCAAGAGTGACAGGATCTTCTCGACGCGAGCAAGCGCCGACGCCGAAAGCGTTGGACGGTCGACGACTTCACCTGCAAGCGCAAAACAGTCAGATAGATAGATCGACGACCATGCCGAGATTTAAAAAGAAAAAGAGGGGAGGGAAAACACACAGTATTTGTTGAATACTGTTTGCGTGCCCACCGGACGCCCCGCATCGAGGGGGTGCGAGTTGAAGTCCCCCCCCAACGAAGAAAAATTACGGTTTCCACCCATGAGCACTGGAAGTCTTCCCAATGACCACGGGTGGGACTGGAGGTTTGGACTGTGCGTGGGAGGAGAGGTAGAAAAATCCCTTCTGCCTCGGAGAAGCCCGAAGGGAGTAGCAATATAAAAATTCCTTGACGCTGAGGTCGAGGCTCAAAAATTTCCTCCAGAGTATGATCATGGAGTTGATTGTCACCCAGCAATTAGGTGACAACTGGTTGGAATTTTGAAGGCCGCAGGGCCTTTCACGAAAAGGATGGAAGGGCAAGGGAGCCCAAGGTCAATGCCGAGTATACACGGTCATATGACCGCGAGGAGGGTTGTGAGCCCCATCGTGAGGAGTCGGGAGGATGAGGTCGGTGGTTCAAGGCTCATCTCAAGGCCGATAAACGCTTTTCCTAGCGGCATGGGGGGCGGATTTGAGGGGTCGAGGTCGGGATCAGCCCCGAAGAGTATCCGCTGGGCGTGCAGCCGTATCCCGGACGCCTGGGGTCGATCGCCGTGGGCAACACCCCGCCGCCGAGAAGGACGAGTGTGTCGCTTGAGATAACGACGCCGAGGCGGCCGGGCACTCCTCGACATGGAGGAGGGGAGTCCCCACCCCCCAATGACATGCTCGAGGTGGTCGAGATCCTCGGGTCCTCTGACCCTAGCCTCATTAGCCTCGACTTAATCGCTTCGGCGGCATTTCCTTGGGGAAAAGGAAGAAGACAAGAGGAAATCAACTCCTAATGGTCGAGAGGCTCACTGGAGACAGTCGTGAGGGGACGGACAACGCCGCAAGCCACGGAGGTCCGTAACCAAGTCCGGTGACTTCAACGGCGCCCGAAGGTCGATCAGGCCACCGCACCGTCGGGCATGAAGCCGGGCAGCAAGGGAAGGGGTCGCGCCTTTCCCCAAAGACATTTGGCACAAACGCCGTAAACACGACGATCGGACTTAAGGGAGAAAAGGAGGAAATGGAAAACGAAGAAGGTGGACTTACCGGAGTTGATGGACGCTTGAGTCCGAGAGTGGTGAACGACGTTAGCACGGAGGAAGCTCGGGAGAAAATCCGGCAGAGTAACGGCTTGGTTGAGCGATCAATGAGCAAAGAATGCCCAGACGGGGTATTTATACCCGTAAGCGAAGGAGGCAGAGAGCCCTCGAGGAAGTCAAAGGCCTCTCAATCTCGACCGTTAAATTTGAATCGGCCCCATCCAACGGTGAATCCGAGAAGACGTGATCTAACGGCTGGGGAGAGAGCCGCGGGAAGAGACATCATCCAACGGCGAGGATTCATTTTGCCGTCCACGTGGCGATTCCCGAAGCGGGGACGTGACGGTTGGTACAGTCAACGAGACCGTTCCACTGCCCGAGGAAGCAACCGCAATGATCACAGTACTCGCGAATAGCTGTCAACCACCAAACAGGCCCCTCTCCACGCGGCATCCTCGACGCTGTTTAGGCTGGAAGGTCACACCGTGACACTCCAGCCTAGGGGATAATTGTTACGCCATGGTCGATACCTCGACCACTTCTCCTCTTGACCGACGTCGAGGGACTCCCGCGGAGGATCGACTGTTGGCAATGAGGTAAAGTGTGGCGGAAGTGCCCTATGCGTCGAGAGAAGCCATAGGAGGAAGGGCACCGGGTAAGGTCTCTACGCGCACATGAAACGACATCGAGGGATCAGTGTCGGCTACCAAAGGTCATGTCAACCAGAGGAGGGAAGTACTGATCCGACGGTTACTTTTGGAGTCAGGAAATCAGGTGTCAGCCTGGGGAGATCCGCTGAATTTCCAGGGATAAGCTATCATGAGTTCTCACCTACCCTCACGGAGACCGAGGACGGGAGATGGCTTCTCTCTTGGGAACCGGGAATGTGTAACCGTAGGAGAGCCTCTATAAATAGAACGAAAAGAACCAAAAAAAGAGGTTAGACACCATTTGTATGGCAGAAAGAACATTTGTACTCAACTCAAAAATATAGTGCATGCACAAGTGGATTAGGCACAACATTATTGCCGAACCACTATAAACTTGCTGTTTCTTCTGTATTATTTCATGCTCATTTCTTAATCCGGTGATCAACGTAACTCTGAGTGGTTCTGGGAGGATATCACGAGTTGTCGGAAAAACACCGTCAACAATTTCCAACAAAAGAAAGCAAAAGAAGCGGCTCAGAATAAGCCCCAAAGAAGATCGAAAACATAAAGAGAGAAATCTAAGATTTCTAACAAAACAGAGCAAAAGAAGCGACTTAGAAGCAAGAGAGGGCAAAAAAACCACAACAAAATAAAGGAAGCGTAGAACACAAAGCGATGAAAGAGAAGGAGATGCTAAGGCTTGACATGTTGAACCCCAGCTAGAAACAAATGGAAGAAGAAGACGTAAAAGACCCTACGCAGAAACGGAAGAGGCGCAAAAAAGGGCAAAAATGTCCTAACACTGTACAAACTACGGTAAAGACAAAAACGCCCCCACACAAAAGCGAAGAAACAAAAGAGAGGGCAAGGAAAAAATGGAAAAAAATGTGCACTGTATAATGAATAGTGATCCGTGAGTGTGTGGAAATTGGAACCGGTTTCCTTTAGTATATTTAGAGCCAATTTAGTTCACTGGTTCGAGTTTTTAATTCGAGTTGAGTTATGATTTTATGTGAGAGTTTTTTATTGTAATAAAAAAGTTAGATGTGATTGTTTGTGAGAGTTTTTTACTGTAGTAAAATTCGAATTATAAATTGGAATCAACAAAATGAACGGAGCCTTATAATGTGAAAAGTTATTTATTATTTGTTATTTTTATAAAAAGGAATGGTCCCCATTAAAAAAGGGCTTTTCACACTAAACTTCGTTGTGTTTTGTCTTATTTACATTGACATCCTCTTAATTGTAGTATTTTACATTAACACCCATTATTTGCAACTCTATTTAAATTTTTAAACTAAAATGGTTGAATACCTAAATAAAACTTAGCTAGTAAACTGGTTGTGTATGATAATAGCCTCTTATCTTCTACATAATTAGAGCGGAAGTGGAATCCGTTTCCGCTTTAGTTATGTGTGAAGCATCTCGCACACAATCCAAGTGTGCAAAGCGTTTCGCTTTGGTTTTTTTAAAAGTGTGTATATTTATAAGTAAGTTGTGTATATTTATATAGTACTTATATAATTGTGTAATCGTGTATATTTACATATAAATTATGTATGTTAAGTTATAAGAAACGATAATGTATATTAATCCTCAAAACATGTTTTTTTATAGCAATTAGTGAACACATAAAATGAAAATATGTATATTGACTGATTTGTTGTATTTCATGTTAAATATACACGACTTTACATGTAAATATACATAATTTATGTATAAATATACACAATTTATACACGATTATACAAGTGTCTGACTAGAGACAATTCCTATATATATATATATAGCATGTTTGCTTTGCATTAAAAGAAAAAGAGAAGTAAGGAGTAATTCTCTTTCTCATTTAATAATGTATTTATTTATAAAATTAATAATGGAGATTTAGTGGACCCCATACAATATAGGGAATGAGGAAAGAGATACCAATCCGTGCACTTCCTTTAGTATTGATTCCTTGTCAAAGTGAATGAATACTAAATTTATTTATCTACCCTTAATAAATTACTATACAATCAATAATTATTTAATTGTATAAAATGACATTTTAGTTAATACATTCATAACAATACTATTTTTAATTTTAGTAAACATAAGAAAAGGAATTAGGTTGCTTCTCATTACACTATCTAATAGTTAAGTAAACACATGAAAGAGAATTTATGACCCTTAATTCTATTATTTTACTTTCCTTTCTAACCTCCTTACCTTTCTCATTTCATTCTTTTACGGTTTGGTAACACGCCCATAATTTATTTACTTGGGTACTCATACTCAAATTATGAAAATCATTATGCTGTTCATATTTAATATGTCAAAATATTATGGACAAAGAAACATTTGAATTCTCAGTTAGATGCTTTAAAGAAATATCATAAGGATTGAATTTATGATCACGCCATCAATAAATTATATTCTACTTTCTAATTAGAAAAAACTTAAACTTATAGAAGTGTATAATACATCATTAATAAGACCTTTGTAACCGAAGTATTATAAACATTGCATCATGACTTAATTTTGATTTTAAAAACAACTATACCATCTTAGTGGCAAAATTATTTGCGTAGTGATATCCATGACCATGACTCCCTGGCCCTACGCGGGCTAATCAATCCATTAGAACATACGAGGTTGAGATTTTATCCAGTCTACCTACAGCATGAACAACCTAATGAGTGAAAACTCAGCGAGTACAAATATCCTCACAAAACCTTTATACACAATGACTCATATAAAAATTCATGACCATTTATACTTCATTATGATGATTCCATTTATGATAATTGGGCCTTTGCACGTATCCTGTGCACCTGAGACCGAGGAAAGTCGGGGAGCGACCCAAACATTTAGTCCAACTACTCATAGACTTGATTCTATTAGTAACCCTCATCAAGAGTTGGAGGAATTTTAATTTCTCATCCCTCAAGAATGGAAGGTGGTACGACACTTAATTTACCTTTATTATCTTAACTTCTTATTTAAGTGAACATCCAATTATGATCATGTCACATAAATATTATAAGCATACTTAATTGAAAAGGCAACGTTCTTTAAAACATCATAATCATTATTCAAAATATACACATGTTCATCATAATTACTCATCAATCATAGAGTACATATGCACATAAGGCAAACAATACAACAAGCACATATTTGAAAACCATTCTTGCTGTAGGTGAGGTTGGTATTCACCTGATCAAGACCAATCACAGTTAGAACAACTTCCGGTTGCTTCTCTTGTTTTTTGGAACACTCCTTAATGACAACACTTACAAGTTAGAAGGGGTTCTGATTAACGCCCAAAAGTGATGTTCACAAGCGGTCAATTGTAGCACAGAAGGGCGGTCGTACCCACAGAGAGATAACAAAATAACAAGAACGATTAACAGAATAAGAGCATTAGAGAAAAGTGAATTAAAGAAAAAGAATAGTTTTTGAGTTTTTTGTTGCAAATATAATAAAAAGGAGAAAATCTGTATGAAGAAAATTCAATAATAAAAATGGTAAGGTGTCGAGAATCCTTAATGTTTCGTTCACCAATTCCAGTTTTGATTCACAAAATAAAAGAACTGAATAGATTAAATCTCTATGTTGACTCCGGAAATATTATCATTACAAGTTATCTAAAATCGACAATATATCAATCTGACAATATTGCAAAAAAAAGACAATTTGTAAAATAATTTGAATAACAAAACATTGCATGATGTAATTACATAACAAAAGCGTGGATGAACTTATATAAAAATTGGCACACAATATTTTGAGAAGTAATAGAAAAATAGATGAGATTTAATTTATTCAGATGTTGAACTTTACAGCACAAGGAATCAAAACTCTGAATTGGATCGCTCAACAGAAGTTCATCTCTAACCTCACCAAAAGAACTCTAACCTATCTTGCAAAACATTCTCACAAGTTCTAGAGAGAAAATATGAGACTGACAACAAGACGACAGAAAACTGAATAATCAAAAGCCCTTAAAACCTTAGGCCAACCCCTCTATTTATAGTGTTCAGAGGTTGTCTGTCAAATAAGGAAATAAACAATAAAAATAGAAAATTACAAAAGAAAGGGAAACAAAATAAAATTACACATAAATTAGGAGAAATCATATATTTAATTTGGGGAAGAAATCTGGTAATTTGCTCTGATTTTTAGGAAGGAATTCGGATTGATCACCAACTCGGACACGTGTCGCAACGTGACTGGAACTGAGGAGTAAAGCTGCCACGTGTCGCGCGCGGAATGGAGGAAGTCTGCTGGCAGTGGTCAGGCAACGAGGGAAGCTTGGCCGACACTAGGGTCCCACCGAGACAGGTGGCGTGCGTAGAATGGGCGGTTGGCTGGCACGCTGACACGCAGGACCCATGGGGGGTAAAAACTGAGACGCGCTTAATCTTTGGGAAGCACGCCCGCCGCGAGTTGGGCGCTGGGTGACGCCGCGAGGCGTGAGACGGGCGAAAAAATGCTCGGAAGCACCGAGTGGTGGGGTCCACGAGCCGATGTTGGCGGCTAAGCTACCGGCTCTCTCTCTCTCTCGACGCACAGGCGCGGCCTTGGCCGCTCACACGCTCGGGGCGAGGGTTTGGCTCCGGGTGGTTGAAAACATGACTTTCATGGCTTATTTTTGTGTAGCTTTTTACACTGCTTTTTATCTGTAAATAATTAAGCAAAAACTAGACAAATTCTAATTAAAAATATTATGAATGAAAATAATGGTATTGCTTAATTAAAGCTTAAATATTTTAATATTATATAAATCAAAAACAGTATTTAGGGTGCATTTTCATGCACTAATCACAACCCCCAATCAGCTTATTGCTAGTCTCTAGCAATCCAAGCGTAACAGAAATCATGTCACGAAGAAAATCAAAGTCTCAACCTGCTTAGTCACCTGAGTATTTCAAACGAACTGTTAGCAAGAAGTCAAAAGATACTATCAAGATTATTTCAGTCATAACTCCATAGTCGTGTGTGTGTGCTCCAAACCGTAACCTTCTTACCACTGACCATAACACATGCAGCTTTGAAAAATTCACCAAGTAGAAGCCTCAACTCCATTGATCTCACAGGTGTCAGAAATATTTGAGTGCAAAGGTTTTCTCTCATGGAGTTGGAAATGAAACAATCAACGCTCAGTGTGAGGAAGGTCAAATTTAGGACAAACAGTCAAACGAACATTGACCAAAAGATAGGTTAATCAACTCTTAGAACATTCCACCATTCTTACCACAAACCAGCTTTTGGGATTTCATTCGGGTCAAACAGAAATTTACAGAAACGAACAAAGAGCCAAACAAAATGCATAGGAAAATAAATTACTTCTTTTTTTTTTTTTTGTTTTTTTTTTTTTTATTTTTATTTTTTTTATTTTTTGTTTTTTTTGGCAAGAGACAACCTGCAATAATGAGGTGAATGTAGAAAGGTGTTTTTTTTTACAAACAGCTATATAGCATCAAATGTGATTACGACCAAACTACATCATCTGTAAAATGTTGCTCTTTTTTTTTTTTTTTTTTGAAAAATAACAAATGAGGCGCTATTACATAAGATCATTCCTATCTAACCCAAAATCCATCCCTCAAGCATATGCACCAAGCATACCACTAACCATGTAATGATGTTCTAATAATGATTTTACCAACTCAAAAGATCAATGAAGGTTCAAAAGTCGTTTTCTCAACTCTCTTAACTCACCAAAAATCAAGCACTTAAACTCGGGAATTTTCTTAGCTGACATGCATTAACATCCATCTTACCACAAGGTTTAGCACGTGCAAAAAGAAACTCTGGAGGTTATTTCTTAGTAACCAAGACAGCGAAAATTGACTCAAACCAAACATTTTGAAATCATACTCAGATAACTTCGCAAGAATCAACCCAAATATCAACATGACAAAAATCACTCTTACGCATGAATATGCTCACCACCCCCAACCAGAATCAGACAATGTCCTCAGTGTCAAAGTATGGAAGTATAAAAGAAAGAAGACACCTGGATGAAGAGCATTCCACAGATGAGCACAGCCTGAGCTTCCTGATATGATTCTCCAAAAACACGCATAAAAAAAATATGTAAAAAGAAACAAAGAAAACAGAAAATGAAAATATGGTACAGAAGATGTGAGCAAACTACTCAGGGCTGGTAAACGGGGTCGTCGAGAATGATCTCTTCCACCTGGTTCACCCGCTCAAAGTAATTCTTCTTCAGGATCTGCTTGTCATGAGCCGCTTTCATTTTTACCTTGATCCTAGAATTGCGCTCTTTCATCATGTCGATCAATCGTTGTTCTTGCAATGGTTCAAGTTTAGATGAGATGATGACTGAGAATGTGCCTTCATCTCCCAAGAACGCATGTTTTAAGCCCTCAGGTGGTTGGGCTAGCTTGACTTTTGGGGCCTCCTTGGTGGATGAATTCGGTTTTTCTCCTTCTGTTGGGAGCTCCTGAAAACATGGTGACCCAAACTTGGTTCCTCTATCCTGTGATTCTTTGAAAATAGCAGAACTGTTAGCCACCTCACAAGGATTGGAACTCTCAGATTCAGAATTTTGGAGGAGGTTTTCAAGATCTTCAGAGTTGCTTTACGGCTGAACCTCCTCCTCGATAAGTGGTTATTTCTTAGTAACCAAGACATCAAAAATCGACTCAAACCAAACATTTTGAAATCATACTCAGATAACTTCGCAAGAATCAACCCAAATATCAACATGACAAAAATCACTCTTACGCATGAATATGCTCACCACCCCCAACCAGAATCAGACAATGTCCTCAGTGTCAAAGTATGGAAGTATAAAAGAAAGAAGACACCTGGATGAAGAGCATTCCACAGATGAGCACAGCCTGAGCTTCCTGATATGATTCTCCAAAAACACGCATAAAAAAAATATGTAAAAAGAAACAAAGAAAACAGAAAATGAAAATATGGTACAGAAGATGTGAGCAAACTACTCAGGGCTGGTAAACGGGGTCGTCGAGAATGATCTCTTCCACCTGGTTCACCCGCTCAAAGTAATTCTTCTTCAGGATCTGCTTGTCATGAGCCGCTTTCATTTTTACCTTGATCCTAGAATTGCGCTCTTTCATCATGTCGATCAATCGTTGTTCTTGCAATGGTTCAAGTTTAGATGAGATGATGACTGAGAATGTGCCTTCATCTCCCAAGAACGCATGTTTTAAGCCCTCAGGTGGTTGGGCTAGCTTGACTTTTGGGGCCTCCTTGGTGGATGAATTCGGTTTTTTCTCTTACGTTGGGAGCTCCACGAAAACATGGTGACCCAAACTTGGTTCCTCTATCCTGTGATTCTTTGAAAATAGCAGAACTGTTAGCCACCTCACAAGGATTGGAACTCTCAGATTCAGAATTTTGGAGGAGGTTTTCAAGATCTTCAGAGTTGCTTTACGGCTGAACCTCCTCCTCGACAAGTGTGTCGATCATAAATGTTTGGTGACACTCGTCGTCATCACGTGGTTACTTTTGAATATGAAAAATATTCACCTCAAGGGTCATATTCCCGAAAGATATCTTCATGAGACCGTTCCTACAATTGATAAGTGCGTTTGCTGTGGCAAGGAAAGGTCTTCCTAGAATGATGGGAATGGATGACTCCATATTCACCACGGTTTGTGTATCCAAGACAAGAAAGTCCACGGGGTAATAAAATTTGTCGATTTGTAACAGAACGTCTTCTACTATTCCCCGTGGTCTCTTAATGGATCTATCGGCCAGTTGCAGAACCACAGATGTGGGCTTAATCTCTCTAAGACCCAATTGCGAGTAGACTGAATAAGGCATGAGGTTCACGCTCGATCCTAGGTCTAGTAACGCTTGGCCGAATTCGTGTGTCCCAATTGTGCAGGAAATTGTGGGACAACCAGGATCTTTGTATTTCAGCGGTGTCTTCTGCTCAATCACTGCACTCACTTGTTCCGTCAAGAATGCAGTCTTCTTGACGTGGTGCTTTCTTTTTATGGTGCACAGATCCTTGATAACCTTGGCATAGGCCGGCACTTGCTTGATCACACGTAGTAAGGGAAGATTGATCTTCAATTGTGTCAAGTGCTCCAGGATCTCACTTTGATTTTCCGGCACTTTCCCAACAGGTCGGAGAGCCTGGGGGAAAGGCACTTTTACCGAAATTTTAGTTGGCTCTTCTTTCTCATGAGCCGATTCTTCATTACTCGAAGTGGTTGTATTTGTCGATGGCGTGTCTAAATTATTAGCACTTCGAGTAGAGATGGTGTTAACTTCCTTGATATTTTGACCTTTAGAGTTGGAAGTTTGAGCCATGTGTTGTCCCCTCAAATTGGACTGGGCTTGTGACGGAAATCTACCGCGCTCTTGAACGGTTAAAGCTTCTGTCAGCTTTGTGATCTAACTTTTTATTTCCTTGTTCTCTTCCACCAGCTGCGTGAGCATTGAATCAACCCTTTGATTCGTCTTATTTTGCGCATCCATAAAAGCTTTTAAGGTATCCTCTAGAGAATTCCCTTTCGGCTGCATGTTATTCTGAGGCGCAAAATATGTCCTTGGTGGTTGAGATTGTTGCTCTGATCTCCATTGCCCTCCAGATGATTGTGCATTTTGATTTGAATCTCGCCAACTGAATTTGGGTGGTTTTTCCAACCAGGATTGTAAGATTCTGAGAAAGGTCCATAAGGCTTCTTGTATGTGTCCAATGCATTACACTGCTCCTCATATACCCCTTTCATTTCACTTAAAGTATGGCAATCCTGAGTTAGATGGCCTATTCCACCACAAACTAAACAGGGCTCATGTGCCTCTGTCCTTGCCACCATGTATGGTCCTTTGCTATCTTTACTTTTGAGGGCCTCAATTTTCTTCGTCAGAGCTTCAACTTGGGCCTTAAGACTGTCCTCTTCCCTTAATTGATAAACTCCAACTGGTCGGGACCTACTAGTGCTCTCAGTAGCACTCGGTCCAGTCCAAGTATGAGCTTTCTCAGCTAACTCATTCAGGTACTCGATAGCTTTGTCAGGATCCTTTTGGAGAAAATCCCCATTGCACATCATCTCGACAAATTGGCGCTCTCGGATTGTGAGTCCATCGTAGAAATAGCTTACGAGGCGCCAACTTTCATATCCATGGTGGGGACACAGATTTAACAGATCTTTAAAACGCTCCCAGGCTTGATAGAGAGTTTCATTTTCCTTCTGAGCGAAATTCGAGATCTGTCGTTTTAAATTGTTGGTCTTATGGTGTGGGAAATACTTGTTGAAGAATGTCGTCGTCATTTCTTCCCACGTACCAATAGACCTGGGCCTAAAAGAATACAGCCAGCTTTTGGCCTTGTCCTTCAGAGAAAAAGGGAAAAACTTTAATCTGACGGTGTTTGCGACCTCAGCACGACTGTGAAAGGTGGCCACCACCTCTTCAAACTCCCGGATGTGTACATATGAGTTCTCATTCTCTAACCCGTGAAACGTTGGGAGAAGTGCAATCATGCCCGGCTTGAAATCCGTAGGCGGTGCATTTGGCGGGAACATGATGCACGATGGGGTGGCCGTGCGCGTTGGGTGCAGGTAATCTTGCAACGTCCTGTGTTGAACTTCCTCGTGTTATGCCATTGCGAATAGATTTTGAAATGCGAATTCCAACGACGAGTGTGAAGACGGAGACGTAGAAGACGAGTCGGATAGAATTTCACTAGGGGTTTCTAAATTTGGACGTTGAACAAATCTCCCTAGTTCGTCTCTATACCGATGCATTCACCCTAAGCAGCTTTTTTTTAATTTTTTTTTTTGTATTTTTTTAATCAAAAAGAAAATAATTATATAGTAACGTAAATTGTAACCACCGAGAGTGCTCCCAGGAAAGACTATAGCTCTTGGCTCAATGAATAGTCTCCTAGACAGAGCAACGTTCCCAGGAAAGATTGGTGGGGTGAGGCCCGCTTAAGTACCAACTTCCCTAGACAGAACTCCCTCAGATTATACTTTCCACGTAACCACACAATTATTTTCAAAATCAATTATTAAATTTTATTGAGTAAATTATGAAATATAATCTAATTAATGGAAACTATTCTTAAAGTCAAAAGCCTAAATCTACCAAATTATGAAAATCCTAGATTAGGAATCTAAATTAGTCAATTAATTACCATCTTAATTAATGAAACTATAAAAGGAAAAATTAAATTAGGCAACAATTAAAATATACAAATGAGGAAACAAAATAAAATTCTAATTTACCAAAAATAAAAGACTACAAAATCAAATCACAATTAATTCTAAAACTAAAAAGGGAAACTAAAATTAACAATGAGATTTTTTTTAATAACACGTTAATAAAAAAAATGAAAAGAAAAAAAAAGTAACAATAAACAGAACGTAAACAAAAGAACGTGAACAAAAGTTTTTTTTTTTTTTTTTTTTATATATATATATATATATATATATATATATATATATACCTAACAATCAAATCACGCAAACAAAAGGAAGATTTATTTATTTATTTATTATTATTATTTTTTTTTTTTGTAATAAGAAACGAGAAGATGAATATCAAGTCAAATCAGAAACACTTGCAGCAATATATAATACTGTGAATACACACGGAAACTTGCAGCAATCACTTTTTTTTTTTTTTTAGTAAGGCTGAAACCAAATCACGCAAATCAAGAAAGACAAATTGAGTAAAAAAAAAAAAAAATTGCACCTACCTCTTTGGCTCAAAAATCTACTGATTAATCTTGCTAACAGTATCTCCCTTGCAACGGCGCCAAAATTTGATTGACGCCCAAAAGTGATGTTCACAAGCGGTCAATTGTAGTACAGAAGGGCGGTCGTATCCACAGAGAGATAATAAAATAACAAGAACGATTAACAGAATAAGAGCATTAGAGAAAAGTGAATTAAAGAAAAAGAATAGTTTTTAAGATTTTTGTTGCAAATATAATAAAAAGGAGAAAATCTGTATGAAGAAAATTCAATAATAAAAATGGTAAGGTGTCGAGAATCCTTAATGTTTCGTTCACCAATTCCAGTTTTGATTCACAAAATAAAAGAACTGAATAGATTAAATCTCTATGTTGACTCCGGAAATATTATCAGTACAAGTTATCTAAAATCGACAATATATCAATCTGACAATATTGCAGTAAAAGACAATTTGTAAAATAATTTGAATAACAAAACATTGCATGACAGAATTACATAACAAAAGCGTGACTGAACTTATATAAAAATTGGCACACAATATTTTGAGAAGTAATAGAAAAATAGATGAGATTTAATTTATTCAGATGTTGAACTTTACAGCACAAGAAATTAAAACTCTGAATTGGATCGCTCAACAAAAGTTCATCTCTAACCTCACCAAAAGAACTCTAGCCTATATTGCAAAACATTCTCACAAGTTCTAGAGAGAAAATATGAGACTGACAGCAAGACGACAGAAAACTGAATAATCAAAAGCCCTTAAAACCTTAGGCCAACCCCTCTATTTATAGTGTTCAGAGGTTGTCTGTCAAATAAGGAAATAAACAATAAAAATAAAAAATTACAAAAGAAAGGGAAACAAAATAAAATTACACATAAATTAGGAGAAATCATATATTTAATTTGGGGAAGAAATCTGGTAATTTGCTCTGATTTTTAGGAAGGAATTCGGATTGATCACCAACTCGGACACGTGTCGCAACGTGATTGGAACTGAGGAGTAAAGCCGCCACGTGTCGCGCGCGGAATGGAGGAAGTCTGCTGGCAGTGGTCAGGCGACGAGGGAAGCTTGGCCGACACTAGGGTCCCACCGAGACAGGTGGCGTGCGTAGAATGGGCGGTTGGCTGGCACGCTGACACGCGGGACCCATGGGGGGTAAAAACTGAGACGCGCTTAACTGCTGCGTGGGAAGCACGCGCGCCCTGAGAGTTGGGCATGCTGGTGACGCGCGAGGCGTGAGACGGCGGAAAGAAATGCGTGCGGATTCCTGCGCTGAGTGGTGGGGTCCACGAGCTGATGTTGGCTCGGCTAAGCTACTCTGCTCTCTCTCTCTCTCTGATCGGCTTGTGCGGCTCGGCTTCGGCTCACGCGGCTCTGGGCGTAGTGGCTTGGCTCCGGTTGGTTGAAAACATGGCTTTCATGGCTTATTTTTGTGTAGCTTTTTACACTACTTTTTATCTATAAATAATTAAGCAAAAACTAGACAAATTCCAATTAAAAATATTATGAATGAAAATAATGGAATTGCTTAATTAAAGCTTAAATATTTTAATATTATATAAATCAAAAACAGTATTTAGGGTGCATTTTCATGCACTAATCAGGTTCCTTGGTTGACTTATCATTGAAAACTCTAAGTCTTATTTGTATCTTATGAAAATAGTTACTAAGTAAAGTTTAATCTGATAATCTTAATTAGTGTTAATCATCGTCTTCTCGCTAATTAATAATTAATTATGATTATTTAATTAACATAAATAATTATTAGTTAATAATTAATCTCTAATTAATTATTAACTAAGATGTAAATTAATCTTTAAATAATTACGGGATTTTTAGTTAATTAATTAATTAAGTATTAAGGTGATTAGGAGTTTATTATTCATTTGATTATGACTAATTAATTAATTAACGTAAATTAATCTTTAGTTAATTGTCTGGCTTAAATATTGATTAGCAGAAGATTAGTTTTCTTAACTAGATGGCTTAACGGTGTGGATCTTTAAACCTATGGGTTCATGAAGAAAACTTTGGGCCAATGCTTATTGGGCTTAAGTGTTAGTTTATCAGACGATTTCAAGTGCAGAAGCATGTTAACTCAGATTAGGGGTGTTAAGCGGTTAAAAATCGTCAATTTTAGTCAATTCGGTGACTGAACTGACCATGTCAGTTTTCTAAAACCGGGAACTGAAACCGAACTGCAGAAAGTACTATTCGATTCGGTTAACTGAACTTTGATTTTTAGTTTTGGTAATCAGGACGGTGACCATCAGGTTACCAGCATCTTTAGTTGCATTTTTTTATCAGAAAATGCGAAAAAAATGTAGAACATTCATTCTATGCAAATCTGTAATCACAATAAATGAACAGAAAGCATAACATCCAAATTAATAATACCACAAACACAAAATATCCAAATTCAATGTCCAAAATCCAAAGTACAAACTAGAAAATAGAAAGTTACAACAAACAATACTAATGTTCAAAGTCTACATATAAAGTCCACAACACAAGTGTAAAAAATATCTAAATTCGCATAAGAAATTAAGAAGTCCAAAGCATAATTAAAAAGTTCAACTTTAAATAGTGAAGTTCATTTCCAATTTCTCATAAACGATCTATTCCTCTTCATCCTCATCAGAATCCAAATCCATTATATCGTCATATGTATCGCTACAACAAAAAATTAGAATTAAGTAAATAAATTTGAATAGATAATAGAAAAAAAGAAGAAATAGATATAATTCTAATTATCTTACTTGGGTCTTTTAGAAGATTATGCATCATTTACTTGAGTATTCCGTCCTTTGAACATGTTGGAGTAGAAACAACCTCACCATCATCTACAAGAAAATTATAAATTAATTTACATATTACATGAAATGAATACAAAAGATATAATTACAAGTATGTGCAGTATGTACAATCATGATTAGTATTACCTGAGACAACATGATAGCAATCTGTAAAAGATTCAACCTCATCCATATATTGCCTAAGAAACATGGGTTCATATTCTTCATCCTTTGCGTTCATCCAATTTTTCAAGCAAATAAGTGCTTCCACCATCCTAGAAGCCAATGAACTCCTAAAAGGATCAAGAATACGACGACCGATAGAAAAAGTAGATCCAGATGCAACCGTTGAAACCGGAACTACAAGCACATCTCTGACAATTTAAGACAAGACCTTATACCTAGGAGCATTGACTTTCCACCAACCTAGGATGTCAAAACTGTCATCCACTAGCTCTTCGTATTGCTCAGATAAATACTTATGCACATCATTCTTTTGCACATTTACACTATCCCCACTCATCTTTTGCTTTCTAAACATAACATCTATCTCATCCTCAATAACCGGCATTGAGGTGGATTCACTATAAGTTGTAATTGTTGAATGACTTGAATTAGAACCATAATAAGTTTCTAATGAGTGAGCTGACATTGTATTTCTAAATCGAGGTTTAGCTGACTGTGATAATTGTGGTTGGCCAATGGTAGAGTTAGTGGGGGGACAACGAGGAGCTAAAGTGGAGGAGGAGTCCGATCGTGATATTCCTTATACAATCTACGCGCAATGTGTCCTCAACCCCGCTTAACAACGTGTCAGATGTCAAATCATCATAGATACACTTGAAGGTAGGAGCAAGATAATCCAACTTATATCTTGGATCAAGAACCAAGCCAAGAAACTTCATGTGATTCATTTTCTCGACATTTCCCCAATATCAAACTTCTTATTCATCATCGTTGCCATTTCATTCAAGAGAGGATTATCACACTCCTCTAACTTAATCAACTCTCGTTTAACAGCATAAATATCTTTGAAATAGAATTTTAAAGTGACATAATATGAACCACTAAACTTCTTCGTCAAAGTGTAAAACTTTCCTAAGAACCTTAGAAAAAACTTTGCATTGTTCCAATTCGTCTCATTTGGTGGACCCTCCATCTTTTTGTCGCTTATGATTTCCTCAAAGTAAGCACAATAGTTTTGATCCGAAAGCAACCTCTCAAAAACTAGGACAAACTTGAAAGAAGTCTCCAACCTTAAGTATGTAGAGTTCCACCTCGTCTTCACATCAAAACCAGGCTTACTTGTCGGGCTTTCTTCCTTTTCTTAGTACCTTTCACTTCTTCCTCATTTATCTCGTGTTTTAGTAGTTTCGGTTTCTTTTTAACTAGAGTGAGACTCTACCTCTTTTTACTTTTCCGATGAAGACATCTATATGAAATTATGAATTAAAAAGCCAACCCACATAAAGCACAAGCTAAAGCTAATAAGTCAAACCACATAAACATGTTTGGACAAAATTTTGTAGAGAGTAGCTTGATATGTTTACTTTAACTCCACAAAATTTCAGATTCAAACTATAAATTGAGAAAACAGACCCGTAATGTACACTGACTGCTATTAAAATTTCATATTCATTTAGACATTTTCACAAACATCTTGCATGCAGAAAAATAAAACACATACAAACAACATAATTAATAGCCCCTAAAAAAATCAATATCTAGCTCAATGTAATAAGGGTTGCTCATTTTGAGATGAACTAATTCATGCCAACTCGACTGTTTGTCATTTCGTAGCAAAAATGACACCAATATGTTTCATCAAAAACTACAGTTATATTTACGTGAAGTCACAAATTATCTTTTGGCTCTTTGAAAAAAACAACACCACAAAAAGTTAGTAATTGCGTTGATCTTTCTCTCTATGTTTAGCAATAACATTCTTGACCTATCACAAATATTGAATCGTGAAACTACCTACACAGGTCATGGTTATACCAACAAGTTCTAATCTGCCTCAAATAACATTTATACACAATAATAACGTAGAAGCAACAACTAAAAATAAAAGAAAGAAAAGAAAAAGAGAAATAGAGGCAAAGCAAACATAACCCATTAGGCATTAACGGCGGTGGCTGGTGGTGGTACCTGGAGTCTTGGAGACGTGGCGCGACAAGAAGGGGGCAGTCCGGCAGAGAGTAACTCGGATGGAGATGGTAGAGGGCGAATGTGTGAGGAGAGACAGAGGCACGAAGCGGCGGGCATCGGTGGCTAGGGATTTTTTCCCCAAATCTGAGCGAGAGACTATGAGTCATAAGAGACAGAGAGATATTGTGAGAGTGAGTGAGAGACTGACTCAAATCAGTTTTACGGTTTTTTGTCCAGTCCTAACTCAGATCGAGTTCAAACAAAAATTTTCATAAATCATTAAAAATGATATTAATTTAGAATAAAAATTATACCTAGTAACTGATTAGCATGATAACTTGATTTCTTTAACCACATACAATCCAATGCTCTGGTTATCAAATTACCAAGAATCTTCCTAGTCAATTTTTTTATTCTTCTAAGAACATGTGTGTGGGCACACCTAAAATCAGAAAAAAGTCATTACTCTTTTACAAGTCTTCCATGAATGTTAACACTTTAAGACGTGGAACAGGGAATTGAAAAACTTTTTCTTCCTTTTTTCTCTATGAAATCGGCCACTATAGAAAATAGGAGAGCAAAAAATGTGTCTTCAAACTTTCTGTAACTTCTTATTTATAGAGTTCTAGGAGAACTTTTTTCTTTAGCTTAAAGATAAAGATTACTTTTAAATCCTATTTTAAAATTAATTAATTCCTAGTTGACTTTTAGAACAATTTTTCTCTCTCCTAGCATTTCTAGAATTCGATCACCACAAGGATTTCTCCATGTGATAAGCATCACTTTATCTAGTAGGACGAGAAAAAAAATTTCTTATCCTGTTATACAATTTTGACTCAAATTCAAATTTCAATTAAAGTCAAACTGCAATTTAATTTGAATTCCAATTGAAACACAGAGAGATCCATCTAGATAACTTGAAGAATAAGTAATTGAAACATAGAGGGATCCATCTATGCCTTGAGCGTGTACCTCATGTGGTCCCCACCACATGTGTGTTCTAAAATTCAATATTAAATAATCATATTATTTAATATCTAATTAAAGAATAAATTATTTTCGAGTGATTTAATTTAGATTCCTTAATTCTAAATTCATGTTTTACCCTTAGTGTTTTGTAGAATTATAAGGACAATGCGGGGACTCATGGACCTATAATATGAAGCTCCAATAAATTAATAACTAATCAGACTCTTTAATTAATAAATTAATTCTATTAATTCTAAAGTTACTCCACTATAAACTTGGAATTGCACTCTTGATATTATAAACATTTATTTACATCTGTGAAATGTTTATTTGATATAGCTACATCAGATAGATCAATTCTCCATAAATAATTCATAATTATAGCTAGACAAAATCCGTTGACCTCTCTAATTACATCTTTCTCCTTGAGTCCCATAATTCTCTAATGAATTGTATATTAATAAAACAAATTCATGAATATGAGCACGTTACATATTCAAGTACTGAATTAACCCTCAAGAAAATTATTTATCTGCTTCTTTCTGAAGAAGGATTGGATTCCATCTCATAATGTTAACATTCTCAGCTACCTATGTCATCATGTCTCCAAGCTACAAGGAATAAGATTTAGCTATCTCAAAATCCATACCGACTAAGTCAAAAGATACGCATCCATAAATAAGAGTTTGCTGATAACTCAGAATTAAGATCATTCTATATATGGCCATTAGTAGATTCAATTAAAATATCTATACTTAACAGAAATTATCAAAAACTCATATTGTGTCTTGCCCCAGTCCTACATAATCTTATTATATAAAATACACTCATTCAATATCTCTCCATATCAATGATGTAGATGAGCTCATTCCACCCTTAATGAGAATGTCATGTATTAATAATGTTTTAGTTAAAGATTATGAACTTTAATTAAATTCATTATGGACTTATTTCAATTATTATCCTTAAATATTATATTTTAACATATAACACTTATATACTATACTTAAGATCACATAAATAATCACGAAATTCTTTTCGATAGTATTCACAAATATATAACAATACATTCACATAAATAATGATATTTTTATTTTATTAAATAAATAATAAAATCTAAAATTACATCTCATACTTTAAGGATATTATTCATAACATTGAGAGGCCCATAGAGTATGTGGGTTTGCTAAATTTCAAATTGGGCTTTGCTTTTAGTTCGCAACCAAGTGGGTAACCATATGTAATCAAGACGTCTTAGGTCGAAATTACACATAATTATGCCCAAACTTTTGAGCACTTATCTTAAACTAAAATTAGTCCATACTCTAGTCAAAGAAATAAAAATACAGGCCTAAACTCAAAATGACCATTCAACCCTTATTTAATGTCACGGAGACAATTCCATCCTTTTACTTGATTTCCATTTCTCCTTTTTTTTAGGGTTCTTCCCTACATATCAATTTTTCTCATCATATCTAACTCCTTTTATAGAGCCTAAAGTGTTCTTGAAGTCAAAATAATGGTTGGTCATCATTTTACTTATGCTAAGTTCACATTTCTTCACTTTACTTATCGATTTGACCGCTAAACTTAAAACTAGTATTCTGCATTCATATTAAGTCTAAATGGTCTCAAATTTTGATATTATGCTCCTAATATATCATATTTCTATCCACTAAAACTGTTTTACAAAATAAATTCTCAATCAGAATTAAAACAAAAAAGTTATGACGTTTTTAAGAATAGAAAAAATATTGTTTATTAACTTGAGTTTGAGTTTAGGAACTTGAGTTGAAGGGGAAACTTGAACTCAGATTTTAACCCCAAACTCAAGTTAAAACTTAAGTTCAAACTCAAATTTTACAAAAGAACATGAGCTTGAATAAAGTTGTAACTTGAGTTCAAACTTTTTTTGAGTTTGGGTGCAAATGAACAAGCCTTCCAATCATTCAATCCAATCCAAATCTTATAAAACAATAAACCTAATAAATCTTACAAGTCTAGGCTTTTAATAATGATCTCCCTTCCCAAAATTCTAATAATCTTACTGTGAAAATTAGTCAAATTCTACTTTTACTCCCTATTTAACCTCAAACTTAAATATGTCATAACGTATTCGTTTCAATTCCAATTGAGATAATTTTTTTTAATGTTTTCATAATGAAGAGAGGAACAAAACCCCATCCACATTGCATATTTTTTAATGTCATTTATAATGTGCTTTTATAAGATTTCTTACAAAACTCTAATGATAATTTTTAACACTTCATCTAAGCACATTTCACATTTTATTCCAATTCAAGTCATAACTTGAGTTATGTATGTGAGATAACACTATAGCAAAAAAGCTGAGTTCGATTTTTTGTAAGAGAAAACATTATAACAATAAAACTTGAGTTATGACTTAAATTGTGAAATGAATGATGCCTACAATTTATTTACGTATCCAAATACGAATTTGAATTACAATTCAGGCCCCATTCACTTCATCGATTCGAGTTTTGCTATAGTAAAAAATTCTCAGAAACGGTCGCATCTAACTTTTTTGCTACAGTAAAAAGCTCTGACATAAAATTACATCTCAACTCAAATTACAAACTCAAATCAATGAACTAAACGGACCCTCAAATTATCACCATTCAAATCAAATAATATAATCTAAATGGTGAACTAATAATTTAAAGTCTTTCCCATATAAATCTTTTACCTTCTTAAAAAGAGGAATGTGTTTTTTAGTGAAACATTTTGCTTGATTCTCCCAGTGGTGCAAGTTCAGGCGGCGGGCAAGCCTGGTGCCCGAAAATTTTCAAGTACGGCAGGCAGGAGCCATTCGCCACCTGTCTGAGGTATTTTGTTAGGCACGGGCTCGGGCAGCCCGAAAAAATTCATTCTCCGGCTGCCTGCCGCCGTGGAGAAGTCGTCCCTACCGTCCGCCGGATTTTTTTTTTGAATTTTCCGGTGTAACCCGAATGTGCCCAAATTTTTTTGACCTTTAGCCCGAATTTTGCCCGTTGCCCGAATTTTTTTGACCCTTAGCCCGAATTTTGAACCTAATGGATCTTTTTGCCCGAACCAGACCGCCGCCCAATTTTTGCCCGAAAATTCAAACCCCAACGGCTATATTTTTGACCGTTGCCTGACGTGCCCAAATCCTGCCAGACCCGACCCAAGTGCCCGAAAATTTTACTAGCTGTTGGACCCGAATTTTTGGGGGAAATTTTTTTTTTTAAGCCAAAAATTTTCCTATAAATACCCCCTCCCCCCAACCATTTTCCTCGCCCAAAAACTCTCATTCTTTCTCAATTTCTCTTAATATCTCTTAACATCTCTTAATCTCTCTCAAATCTCTCTTAATCTCGCTTAAATCTCTCTCAATCTCTCTTAATCTCTCTTAAAGTGCTCTCAATCTCTCTTATTTTTCATAATGGCTTCTTTTGGTTATGGCAGTGATATTCCCATTGATGCCCAATTCAACATCGAAGAAGGGCAATTTTCTAATGTTTTCAAACGCAGGAATCGCAAACTACGAAAAGAGTTGCTGAGGAAACTGCAAATCCGACCCCTGGTGGACGTACTAGAGGTCGGGGATGTAATGGTGGTGGCACTGGTGGGCGTGGAGGAGAGGCAAGCAGAAGTGTTAGTACAAGTGTTGCAAGTTCTAAGAAGAAATGTAAGCGTACCTCAGCAGTTTGGGAGCACTTCAACACATTCGAGGAGGTTGATAATAACGGTAATGTTAAATACATAGCTCAATGTAAATATTGTGGTGATAAATTACAAGGTAATACTATTCACGGCACTACACACTTAAGAAGACACTCTGAAAAGTGTCTTCAAAAGCAAGGAGGCGAAGCTGATCTCTACCAAACACAATTATCTTTTGACTGCCAAACCGGCGGTCTAAGCACGTGAAAATACGATATGCAAGTTGATCGTATGGAAATGGCACGATTAATAGCCACATTAGATCAATCACTTAGTTTTACTGAACAAAGAAATTGGCAGCGTTATATTAAAATTGTACATAATCTTAATGCACAATTTTTTTTTTCTAGAACTACTCTTAGGAAAGATGCATTAAAATTAAATAAACAAGAAAAGGAAGCATTAATCAAGCTTCTACACTCTACTAGTGGTTGCATTGCGTTAACGGCGGATATTTGGTCCGCCGTTGCCAACAAGGATTATTTAGCTGTAACCAGACATTATTATAAAGGTTTTGATTTGGATAAGAGAATCTTAGGTTTCAAATGTGTTATAGGATCACATATTACTAATTTAATATATAACACAATTTTATTTGTCATTGATGAATATAGTTTAAGATATAGAATAACGGCCATAACATTAGATAATGCAACTGCAAATACTAAAGCAATAGAACTTTTTAAAAATGATTTAAATTTATTCGATAATAATGATATATTTAACCAACGTTGTGCATGTCATATAATTAATTTAATAGTAAAATCCAGTTTAAAATCAATGTCAGGTCATATTAAAAGAATTAAAGATAACATTGCTTAGATTTAAGGTAGTAATCAAAGAATACAAGATTCGTTTAGATCTCTACATGCTTGTAATCAAAATCCTAGAGCATTAGCCTTAGATATGTCCATAAGATGGAACTCTACTTATATAATGCTTGAACAATGCATCCCCTATAAAGATGCTATTACAAATTATGTTAGTTTAAAATTAGAACCAGGATTTATAGATGAAACTGATTGGCTAGTTGCCGAACTCTTGAATAACTTTTTAGGTAGATTTCACAAAATTACCTTAAAGCTTAATGAAACTTATTACCCAACGTCACCATTAGCGTTAGAAGAACTTTTAAGAATGTCTATTTTATTTATTGAATTTAGGACACACGAGGTTTTAGGAGTTCCTATCGCCTCTAGGGAAAAGAAGTTTAAAAAATATTGGTCTAAATTACTCATGTTGTATAGTTTCGGTGTTATTTTTGACCCTAGATTAAAATTAGAAGGTTTAGAAAGTGGATTAGATAACTTAGGTGAATTTTTAGCTATCGACACTACTAACCAATTTCCTATTATAAAGGAAAAAACTATTTTCTCTCTATATCTCTTACGAAAGTAGGTTTAGAAACATACATCGTGCTGAACAACCGCAACAACGAGATGACAATCCGCATTCATTGTTGAATGTTTTTGGGTTGTCTAAGAAGAAGAAGAAGACAATGATGACGACTCAAGAGAATCTGGAAGTGGATATTCATCAAGAGGTGGTGGAAACTGCGGTAGATTCAATGAGTTAATGGCGTACCTGAGTGATGGCTTAGTTGTAAACATTAGTGAAATGTTTGATTTGGTTCAGTGGTGGAGAGTACGAGCATTAACTTGGCAGATCCTAACACGACTGACAATGGATATTTTTTCCATCCCGTTCTCCACTGTTGCAGTCGAATAAGCATTTAGTACAACTGGTCGAATACTTGAAGAACGGAGAAACACATTGCAACAGGATATTGTTGAAGCTTTGGTGTGCATCAAGGATTGGGATCGTTCCGACCAACGCTTACACGATACAATCTCACCGGCAAGCCAAGAATGGATCGACTTTCCTTAATTATATACCCTCTCAACATAAGAAGAATACAATACGTTCTAGTAACTTCTAACTTTATTCAAAAAACTTCTTTGAAATAGATTAACTTTTAATTTTCAAGACGATCCTTCTGCTTCAAATTAAATTTTATTATTGTAATTTGTAAATATTTATTTACTTTGTAATTTCTAATTTGTATAGTGTCATTGTAATCTTATATAGACTTTGTAAGTTCGTCAAATTTGTAATTCGTCCCACAATGATTACACTCTTTTTTTCTTACAAAGTTTTTAACGAGGCAATCATAAATTACAAATTTAAAAATCAACAAAAAAATAATTTTTTTTATATAGTTCGTGGGTTCATTTTAAATTTTAAATTGTAATATATATAATATATTTATACACACATTATACAATATAAAAAATAATATAAAAAATGTTTAAAAATTTGGGCAAGCAGTCAGGCAATGGGCAACCTGACCGGGCACGGGCATCCAACTCTTGTCCGATGCCTGTCCAAAGTAAAAATTGGGTCGGGTCGGGCAATTTAAATTTTTGGGCAATTTGGGCTCGATAATCGGATAAAAATTCAGCCTTTTCAGCACTAGTTTCTCCCTGCACAATGAGCCACGTAATTTTTTTTTCTTGGTTTTTGCAAAGAAGGGAAAAAATTCGGGTGGGGCGCATCCACTGTATTCACCACGCTATAATAGGACGATCAAAGTGGTGGGGTCCGGATGGACTGAAAGAAAGCCGCTGATTAACTTTGTCCAAGTGTCACAACTTAAAATAGGTTAAAAAGTGAGCTCAAGTTTGGGACATCCGATCCTGAGTATCCCATTTGTGGCAGACAAGGTGGCCATATGTCGCTCCCCTATTAACTGGATAAAAACGTCGTGGGGCCCACTGACGCTAACCCTGCTCCTTCCTTTCTAGACACGCACTTTTCGATGCGTGAATACACGCGCTGGTCTCAGCCGTTTACGCTGAGATAATGGTCCAAAAAATTCCTTTTTTATTTTTTTATTTTTTAGATATAATTTTTTATTAGATTTATTTGTTTATTTTGAACTGATTTTTTAGTTTAATTTTGTCTGCTTTAACGTGCACTAAATTTCTGGTGCTATTCAAATAAAAATACTATAAATAATTCAAATAAAAAATAACAATAAGTAAAAATACATTAAAATAAAATAAAATCACAATACAATATAAATACAAAATAAGTCAAAACAAAACAAAATAAAACCAATTTAGGGTTTGTTTAGTTCGTTGATTTGAATTTTTAATTCGAGTTAAGATGTGACTTTATGTGAGAGCTTTTTAGCGTAACAAAAAAGTTAAATGTGACTATTTTTGAGAACTTTTTACTATAACAAAACTTAAATTTTAAACTCAAATCGATAAAATGAACGGGAGTTTAAAACATAAAAAAAGGGTTAATTTCAATAATAACACTTATGAGTAAATGATTATTTATTTTAGCACCACTTCTTTATATTTTTACAACTAGCATTGTCATGTTAGCATTGTGAGGTAAAATGACTTCTATGCCACTTAGGTCAAAATTATCATTTAAAAGCACCTCAAAGAAATCTTAACTCTCTCCCGCCCATTCTCTCTCTCTCTACACCCCATTTCGGCTCTCTCTCAAGTTTGACCTCTCTCTCTACTTGGTCTCTCTCTTCCTTACGCCCTCATTTCCTCATCGCCAATACTCCGGTTGTGCACCAGCTCAAGGTTGGTAATTTTTTTTGTTTTTCTTTTATTTTTTCTTTTTAAATTTATTTTTCGAGAGACTTAGTACATAGAACTCGAAAAAAATGACTGGGTTAAACTTAATGTGATAGGAATTGATACTATCCTTCGTCAATTTGAGATTTTGGATGGTTTATAATTGATATGTAAACTGATTGTAACGACCACCACGTCAAAGACACAGTTGACCTTTGGAGTTAGAGTATTATGACTCATAGTGTTATATGTCCGGTCATAATATTATGACTAGTCAGTCATAACAGTATGAGTCATTGTCTATAAGTCAAATTATAATAGTATGAGTCAAAATGGCCGGTCATAGTATTATGAACTGTTATAAGGTAGCCATAGTGATATGACTGTCCAGTCATAATATTATGACCATCCAGAGCAGCACACTATGACTGCCTTATGACTGACGACGACTAGGAATAATTGCATGTTGATTAAAAGTTGTTGTTTTTGAAATTATTTAGAAATGGCTGCTGGATTGAATATCTTCATCAAGTACAATGGATATTAGGACCGTGCATGTGGGAAGAGGAATGGAAAGGAGGGGAGTAGTTGGTGTGGATTTTCTTGGATTAATTGCTTCAATGACAGACTATAATCGCCGAAATTAAGCCAAATAGCATTCAAGTTAATCCCAAAATTTATTTAGAATCAATTGCTGAAAATTTCCCTTTATATGCATGTTGACCAATGAAAATTTTTCTTCCTTTTAAGCAGCCACCTCTCTTTTATTCCTCCAAATTAGTGCTGTGTGCTATCAACTTGTATTATTAAAAAAAATGCACGTTTCCTTAAAACATTAGTCTTTTTATTAGTTTTGCTTCCCTTCTCATTTTCTTTGCCGCAACATTTCTAATTGTGACTAACCACTAATTTTGTCAATTTGCCTTTTTCCCAATTCTTTCTCCATCCTTTCTTTCACGTCTCTCTCATCAACTCTTTCACAAAAGAAAAAAAGAAAAAAAGAAAAAAAAATCACAAGAGCACCTCCATAATCAGCCATCAAGCTCATCTCTTAATCTTTCTTTTGAATTCTCCTAGCAATTAAGATAAAAGAGATTGTTAAGGTATGATTCCTCTTATTATTTGTCCTTTTGGTTTCGAATTCTTTAAGGATACGGATTTGATTGTCAATGATGGCTTTTATTTGAGATAGAGGAGAGACGTATTTATGAGATGATGATGATTGAGGCTATACCATCAATATGAGTTCTATGATTCAAGGCTATTTTTTTTTTTTAATTTGATATTATGATTTTGAGTGTAGGTTTCTATTAGACTCTATGTTAGTCATAGTTATTATTTGATTGTTTTGTTTTGTATCTTCCTAGAAAGCATGCTATAGGGGTTGGTGATTTTGGTAATTGAGTTAATAATGGAATTATTGGTTGTTGTCGAAACATGCTAAGATTTATTATTTATGTGATTGGGTCATGTGATTCATTTGATCGGCATTTTGTAGGTATAAGATGTATATATATTGTAACACTCCGAAGAATTAAATGGATAAATTGAGGTAATTAAGATTTATTAGTGTGCCTAATATGATTTAATTAATTATTAATTAATAAATGTTTTTGACATGTCAATTTAAATAGTTCCAAGGTATTTAAATATTCTCAATATTTATTTCATCCCAGAAGTGTGTATGGGCACATTTTTTGACTGTCATTTTAATAATTGTGACACTTGTCCTTTTTCTTTCCTTTCGTTTTCTTTTCCTTTTTCTTTTTCTTCTTTTCTTTTTCCTTCCCGTGCAAACTCTCTCTCTCTTCACTCTCGTTCTCACTCTCTCTCGTTCCCTCACTCTCCCTCTCTTCCATTTTTGCTTCAAAATCAACCCGGATTTCGAACTAAAGAGAAATTTCAAGAACTTTTCAACATCAAGAGAAGGATTCAAGGTAAGATTTCTGAAAAACCTCTCTTGAATCTTAAGTTTTTGAATTTAAAAACTTATTTTTGGTTCGAAATGTATTTTGATGGGTTTTGAGTACAACCATGGTAGAAATTAGAGATCTTGGGTTCTTTGGACTTGATTTAGTACCTAGAACCTGGATCTAGTGGTTTTCCCTTGAGACATTTTGATTTGGAACTGAAATCGCAGATTTTTGGGCTGATTACGCGGGGTTTTCTTCACCCTAGTGTTCTTCATAGGTCGACCGGACTGGTCGATCAGACTGCATTGGTCTACCGATCGAGCTATGTGTTCGACCGAATTGCATACCACTGGTCGACTAGTGGTGTTGCATTGCTCTATCACCGGTCGACCGGTGTACACGGAGTTTGACCCTGTTTTGCTTGAAAAATCTTGTTTTGACCCTCATTTTTGAGGAGAACCCAAATTAGCTTTATTTGGGGATCTAGAGTAAATGGATTAACATCTTTAATCCATGTTTTGGAATTAAAACCCTTGGAATCATGATTTGAAATATGAAATTGAATTATGGCACACTACTAGGAAATCAAAGGATAAAATTGAGACTGAATTGCTTTAGGAATGAGAATTGAATCCTAAAGTGTTGTCTTGTATCAGTGTTAGCTGAGGATTCGGATTGAGGAGCTTGAGGAAGCGAAAGCCGGAATAGTGCACCGCTAGCCACATGTTTGATATTTGAGAGGTAGGATTTCTTACCCTTTTCTTCGTGAGCCTGTTTTCAAAAATGATTTTTGGCCTTGCAAATGTTTTGAAGAAATGGCATGTTTGTGAAAGAAAAACATTTTAAACCCCTATGGCTTGTTGTAGATTCTGGGGAGTATAATGAGCTGTTTCACAAAGTTTAATGAATGATTTCTTAAGACAAGAGATCTTGCGAATCGGTAAACCGACTGATGACCTAGATATGATGTGGAGAGTGCATCCTTAGGGGCAGGACCCGAAACCTGGCCCAGGGGTGATGGCTTGTGCATTTGGTTGTGTAAGTAATTTATCATAGTATAAATTACTTACTGATGCCTGTAATATGGTGATTTTCACTTATATTTCCTTTGAGAAAAAAGATGTGAGGTTCTGGTTGTTGTGTTACAACTGAATGTCTATATTTTTTCATTTACTTATTTATTTATTTACTTGTATACTTGATAACTCCATGAAATGGAGTTATTTAGCCTCTTTTGTGGATTAAAAAGTATACTTGTTCTTGAGAATTTATTTAGTTTTTAATATTTTTACCTTATTTTTATTTCATTTTATTTTATTTGGAATTAATTTTATTTTTAGTTTGTTTTAGGTATTTTTATTTTTATTTTTATTTTTATTTTTTTTTTTCCTTTCAAAATAATTATTTTCCTCATTATGTAATTTAATTTTGTGTAACAGTGGGACTTAAGTGAAAAGTTTAAAATGTAATGGGGTCAAAAGTACAAAAAAAAGGAGCCTGGCGCACATCAGCCCACACAAATGGCGATTTTCATGGAATTCTTTATCTTTTTCGCTCGATTTTCTCCACTTTGTAAATTCTAAAAAATAAATTAACATAAACGTAAAACTAGTGACAAATTAACTAACATTTGCTCAAAAACTATAATATATGACGGGGATAAATTGATAAAAAATTAACTTATCAAATACCCCCACACTTAAGCTTTTGCTAGTCCCGAGCAAAACAATATAAACAAAAGAACGAAAAGAACTAAAACTCGAAAGGCAATGCTAACACCTCTAAACCTAACACAAAACGAACAAGATAAAGCAAACAAAACTAAACAAAAATGAAAATACTTAAAAATAAAGTGTGAATTTTGTGGGTGACTTCTCAAGAAATTTTTCCTCAAAAATTGAATCAAGAACATAGCTTAGAGAAAAAGATAATTTCTAACAAAGTGTTGATTTATTTATTTACTTGTATACTTATTTACAAAGTTATTTCAAAATATATCCTACTGGGTATTTCGCTCACGTTTTATTGTTTTATAAATGTTAACCCCTCCCATGCAACTCTAGGAGCAGTGCGGAGTAACTGAGTTGCTACCACCCGGTTAAGAGAGGATTGTGTTCATCCTCCTGTTATGTATGAATGTAAGAATTTGTAAATTCTATAAACCCTTATATTTGGATTTCTAGACTGTGGTTGATGTCTGTAATGTTTATTTACACGTTCATGTATGTACGATACTGTAACACCCCATCCTAATATGGCTCTAAATTATCTAATTAGTCATATTAAGTAGTGTTACTTCTTAACATTCCTTTAAATTAACCTAACATGTTATACGTATTAAGTATAAAAGTATGGGCAAATTTGAACCTTTAAGACTTCCTAGCAAGCAAAGTTAATCAAAATATATGTAATATACTCTAACAGGCTGGCCAAATATATACAATATAATACATCTATCAAAAATAGGCACAACCTTATACTATGTATACCCCCACGAGCTCACACAAAATCACAATTCCTAAGTATAGCGAGGGCCTCCAAAATACAGGTCAGTTTGTCCATATATACCTGTCTCAGTCCTCAGGATTGCACCAGTCAATCATGTAGTCCATAACTAATGCTGAGATGTACCCTCATCTGCATCACCATAAATAAGTGAGCTAAAGCCCAGTAAGTAGAATAATGCATGATAAAGCAACAATGAGAATATGCATGAGCTCATGACTTGTTAACATCATACAGTTTAACTTTTCATCCATTCTTTTATCTTATGCGCGTAATCACTTAGACGGGGTGGTATCCTTGATAGCTCATCGAACCTTGTGGCCACAACATACATAATATTGAATGCCGTCCTGTGGGGCAAAACACATTTTTCACATTTAAAACCAATTCTTCCTCGTGATCATTGAGGAAGCTTCCCACACTGCGAGTCTCTATTGAGACAAAGGTCCTTCGACCTAGTGATCACAAATTGTATTATAAAATACCGTCACATGGGCCTAATCATAATAAGCACAAATCCTTCTCCGTGATCATCGGAGAAGCTTCTCACGTCGTAAGAGGTCCGGCAGTCTCCTTGGAGACACAAAACCCGTCAAAAACTACAAAATCATCTTTTAACTCTCTCTTCACTTTTAATATTCATTCTTTTCATTTTATGTTCAATGGTACACCTCTTTACATCATGTCATGCATGCATGGTTATGCTAACATCAATAACACATGTCTCATATACTCACATATCACAACTTTGAATCACATAGTATATGCATGACTTTTGGTGATACAGGTGATATTCTACTTACCTTAAACTTTAACATTGAACAAATCTTTTAGGTACTGCTCTCAGGGGATCCGACACTTCGTATCATTGAAATATTGATCATCATTTTTTAATTACTAATAATAATATTCCAAATTTTAATTTTGAGTAATAATAATTATTTGATCAAATATAAGATTGAAATATACTTTACTATCTCAAAAATGGCTAAAAAGTGCTAAAAATGGCTCATTTGGCCTTCTTGGCCGAGTAGCCAGGCACCCAGGTTGCAGCCCATGCCTGGGCATGCTAGGCACGCAGCAGGGTCACCTGCACGTAGTATGGGTTGTAGACAGGCCTGCCTACATGCCTGCACGCAAGCCAGGGCGTGCTTGGCATATCCAGTGGTCATGGTATGGGCTACGGGGTGGGTTTAGCCCTAAATTTGGATCCTTCTTGATTCCAAAAATTTTCTAAAAATTTTGACAGAATTTCCCCTTATTTCTAACACTCCCCAAAGCCAAAAGCCACCTATTTTGAATGTAATATCTCAAGATAAAATAAAATATGCACATAATCACATTATCATTCCATTCACTAAACCATGCTCGGTAAAAAGGTCATAACACCCAAATTTCATAGTATTTTAATGAGATATTTTAGAATGTATTTGATAACACCTACGATAGTATTCCCTCAAAATTTCAGCTCAAAGGGAGCTCTCTAGCCTAGGGAAATAAACATAAATCCGAGCCACTTGTAGAACCAACCTGTTTCAGGGCTGCCACCAAAACAAACTTGAAACCACCACCTCCCAATTGAGTTTGATTAAATGCTTTTATGTGGTTTTGCCTGACATATCAAAGATTATGTGGTGTAAATATCTCAGTAAAATTCAAGCGAAATCCACTGAACCAACACCAAACATCTTCCAAACCAAAACAGGCCCTTACCTTGACTAGGTTAGGTTTTTCTTGAAATTTGGCATCCAAACTTGACAAACCACCAAGGAAATTCTTATTTTCTTAAGTTAACAGCTTGAGAAGGGGGTTTCTATCAAAGAGAGGTCGGGGAAGATGAATAAGTGTAGTGTAGATTGATCTAGTAGCTTATATCCCTTAAGCAATCAAAGAAGCAGCTTAGTCATCATAAAGGAATATCACCTTCGCTGATCACGTGTCCCTTATTTCTGCTTGATAACTTCTTAATAGGGTGTTACACACTCACACCAAATTCCATTTACATAGTAGGCCATAACCATTCAATTGACATACTAATTTAGGTGTACTTGCTCATATCAAAACTCGGTATGACTAAAATGATCAATTTTTGTTCATGTCCGTTCATCATTGAAACTTAACCAATATTTGTAAAATCCTTCCTATCACATTCAAGCATGAGATAATAAATTTTCCTAAGTCACTCACAAGCCAACAAAAGCCTCAATCAAGACTCAAAAACCCGAGCACCAAATTTCGAGCAAATTAGAGTTTTCTAGTGTGTTCTAGTTCAATAGTTCATGTGAAATTCTATATCAACCTCTTGAAATTGGTTTCATACTCTTATGTTCTTGTTGTAAGGAATTTCATACCACATGTGGGTCCAACTAATGAAAAAAATCTATACTTAACCTTTTTCAAAACTTCGTCGCCAATTAAACTCTTTGTAATTCATAAAAACCACTATTATAAATCTCTTTTCTACTATTCCACCTACTAGATCCACCTTCGAGCAATCCTATCATTTCATCAAAACATTATGCTCAATAACTACTTAATATACACTAATAACATAACAATGCATCTCAATAGCATGTCAAACTTATAAATCATGTATATTATGCCATGAATGTATGCAATGCATTGGCCAACTCGTATGTGAGAATTTTTGGGCATCACAGATACTGTAAGATCCTATAGATAGATCCTGTGGGTGTAGCCCTAAAAAGTGTTAGAGGCTTGAGTTTTAGTCCCTTTCTTGTGATTTATTTGCTATTAATGGGAGGCTTGTTTGGAGATTTTCCTTAATATCTCACTTTAACTCCTAATCGAGCATCCATATCACTGACCCCGGCCTCGGGTGTGACATATATGCATGTATTTATTTTTTTTAAGTATTAGAAACATGTTATAGGGCTGAATAATAAATGGATTGCTGTTTATACATGTTGAGGATGATGGTTTTGTATTTTATAGAATTTTTAGTGAATTTTCGTCCTAGTTTGAGTGTTGGAATTTCTCCACGTTTCATGTCTGATTTCAAAAAAAATATTTCAGAGACCAAAGGAATTTCGTTTTTATTAAATTAGATACTGTTGGAAAGCTCTAGATGTCTACTTTAATTCAAAATTCGTTTCAGATCATTTGGAGTTCTATGTGAATTGTTATGAGTTTTTAAAGGAGCAAAGGTCAGGCTGCAAGGTTTTGTTAAGTTTTTTAATTTTGTGTAATCAGTGGGTTTTTTTATGTCTTGATATTAATGAAGGGTGAGAATAGTATATTAAACGCTGTTTTTAACATGATCAATGTATTTGATGAGTTGTTAAGGCTTTTTAGTAATCTTATTTATGATTTATGGCATGAACGGTTCTAGAGGCGAGCACCTGAGGACCTCATTCGTCGCGTCGCCGTTGTGAAATTTAAAAAAGGTTAAGTAAAGCGCTCAAGTAAGTACACTCTCACCTGCAACGTGAATCAAATAATTGAGAAGTACATGATTTCGATGTTTATGATGATGTTATGATGCTTTTAATATTTCTCTTTTGATGATGTTTTGAAGAAAAATGTATATATGTATTTTATGTTTTAAATGGCGTTGTATACCCTTGATGGTGACCGATCAGCAGTCTTATTACCACGGTTGGTATAAGATTTGCTACCCCATGCTTTCCATGGCTAGCGTGCTATGATGGTACAACGTCGGGCCCAATATATGATGGATTTAAAAGTTTAAAATATGTTCAAAAATAATTATTCTCATGATGACGTTTATTGTTTATGAATAAAAATGTTTATTTACATTTGTGAGAATTAAGTGTCTTACTAAGCCCTTGCTTATATAAGTTATTTCATGTTGCAGACAATCGAAAGGGTAAGATGTAGCCATGGAGAATATTGGAGTGGATGTGAGCTATGTGTAATAGGAAAACGAGAGAAACGATCATGGGATGAAAGTGTTTAAAGTGTAGTGATATGTTCTCCCTGTTGGGAATAGTGTCTTAGAAGCATGAGATGTAAAAGGATATTTATTATTTATTTAATAAAAGAGTTTATTCATCATTTTATGTGCATATATTCATGAATATTTTATGAATATCAAATAAAATTCCTTGATTATTTATGTAACCTTAAACATCGTATATAAGTGTTGTATACGAGAGGATAATGTTTAAGGATAATAATCAAAAGTAAATTGTTCATAATGAATTTAATTAAAGTTCAGAATCTTTAATTAAAACATTATTCATACATGTCATTCCCCTTTAGGATGAAACGGTGTTATCCGCACTGTTAATATGACGAGATATTGAATGAGTGTATTTCGCATAATAAGATTATGTGGAACATGGACGCAGACACAATATGAATTTCTAATAATTTCCGTTAAGCATAGAAATTCTAATTGAGTCTACTGATAGTCATATATAGGATGATCTTAATCCTGAGTTCTTAATAAACTCCTATTTATGGATTTATGTCTTTTGATTTATTCGGTACGGATTCCAAGACCCTGAATCCTATTCCTTGTATTTTGGAGACATAATGAAATAGGTAGCTGGGAATGTTATTATACGAGATGGAATCCATTCCTTCTTGAGAAAGAAGCAGATAAATAATTCTCTTGAGTGTTGATTCGGTACTTGGATTAGTAAAGAGCTCGGTTCATGAATGTGTTTTATGAATCACTATCTATTAGAGAATCAATGGTACTCAAGGATAAAGATGTAATTAGAGAGGTTAATGGATTCTATCTGACTCTAATTATGAATTATTTATGGAGGATTGATCTATATGTAATGACTATATCAAATGGACACTTCGCAGTTTAGAAGTAATTAATGTCTATAATTTCGAGAGTTCAATTCCAAGTTTATAGTGGAGTAACTATTGAAATTAATAGAATTAATTAATTAATTAAAGTGTTTAATTAATTATTAATTTTATTGGAGCTCGGAATTATAGGTCCATTAGTCCCCGCATCGTCCTTGTAATTCTACCAGACACAAAGGGTAAAATGGGAATTTTAGAATTACGGAATTCTAAAATTAAATACTCAAAAAATAATTAATTAAGAATTAATTATTATTTAAATAATGAGATTATTTAAATTTGAATTTGAACACATCTAAATTTATCCATTTAAACTTATTTGATAAGTTGTTCAATTTAGAATTCAAATTAATTTAAGTATGACTTAAATTCGAATTTGAATTTGAATTAAAATTGGAGTACTGGATAAAGGTTAAAATCTCTTCATTCCCTATCTGATATAGGCGCCACACACAGGGATAAACCCTAATGGTGGCCGGCCACTTAAAGGATAAGGGGAAGGGATTTTTTGTTCCAAATTCAAAATTGGAGATAAGGATTTGATTCTGTTTTGAAGTTTGACTTCTACTCTTTAAATAAGAGAAAGATAGAAAATTGTAAACACAATTTTTGAAGTATTTTTTCAGCCTTAAGAGTTGGTGGCCGAATTTCTCATAGAGGAAAAAAAAGAGTAAAATTTTTCTCCAAAAATTCCACATCGTGCATGCGTTGGTGTTTGTGAAACTTCGTGTGTTTAAGAAACCGCTTTTTGTCTCACGTGTGCCCACACACATGTCTACGTAGAATCAAGGAATCGACATGGAAGACTTTGGTATTCTAAACACAAAGCTTGGAGCAAGGACTGTTCGTAGTCAAAGAAATTCAAGTTATCATCCGAGTCGACTTCCAGGTATTTTTTCGGTTGATTCTTGAATTATATAAATTAATGCGATTAATTTATTCATGTATAAATTAATATAATCTATAGAGTATCTCAAAATTTTTATGAAAATTTTTGTTATATACGATCCGCTATCTCCCACGCTTCCGCCGCCGAATTCGATTCAGCAACCAACACTCCCTTGTTAAGATAATCTTCAGGGGTCATTACATAGTTTTTCAGCAAGTTGCTATTGTGGCTGATAGGCATAAGAGTATTGAATATGCAGTCAGGAAGGTGTACCCAGAAGCTCATTTTAGGATATGCGTTCAACACTTGGCTAGAAACTGAAAGTGAAGTTCAAAAGTTTTAACGACACTATGAAAACGTATTTTAATGGTGCTTCGAGGACATATCTTAGAAGCCAATGTTTCCATCAGATGGGATTCATCAAAAAGGGTAACCCTGCCATACATCGTTACCTTATGGATGCAAATCCTGTAAAATGGTCTCGCGCATTTTTCAATGGACGGCGGTACGCAATAATGACAACCAACATTGCTGAGTCATTCAATAATGTGGATCAGAAAATGCTACATCCTACCTTAATCCTCATCATCTTAGTGTTCCTCAGGATCCTCCTCCGGATCCTCCTTGGGATCCTCCTCAGGGTCTTTCTCTGGAACCGACTGAGGGATATCACTAGCTTCCTCGCCAATGGTCCTAATGTAGGTCTGTCTTTGCCGAACGGCTATAGGCTCGTCTACTGCCTCTATCTTAGGTATCGGTCGTTGTCGAGAGGTAGTGGCTTTTGCGTCATGTCTCCTGATACGGGTATTAGAAAATGGGAAGTCTCGCCTAACCGCCATTGGCCCTGTCCTTTCCTCTAGCATCTGGTGCTTATACTGCTTTACCTCGGCAATAAACTGTGCGAGGGTCTGATCCGATTGCGGAGCTAGCCGACGCTGGTACTCTTCCATCAGACCTCTCCATAGGATCTAACACTGCTCCTTCTCACTTAGATTAAAAATCCAATTCAGAGTTAGTACCTCTATCAAGACTCTCGCTATATAGGCTACAACGGCCTCTTCCGATCTCATACTAGCTATCTCGGCTTGCATGACAAACTCTCAAGCTTGGGTGTCGGTTACGGCTACATTAACCTAGTTTTGTGTCTCTCCACTCAGCTGTGGTGCCGACTCTGATGGCATGACCTGGGGAAGAAACTGATGTCTCAACATGTGGCAAAACTCTTCCCATTGCATCTATGATATCTCATCCTCATCTAAAGCTTGCCAAAAGATTAGGGCATTGCCCTCCAATAAACTAGCTGCGAGCAAAATCCACTCCTCTCGAGCTATATCAAAGGCTTGCATCACGTACTCGACATGGTGCAGGCAATCCCTAATTCTAGTGGGATGTGAAAGCCCATCATAGAAAGGTGGATTACAAGTGTAGAACTTAGCTGCGGGTCAACCTGTAGTCAAAATGACTCTCCTTGCTCGATGTGCAGCCTCAGCCACCATGGGCTCTAGAGCCCTTAACTCCTGATCCACTGGTGAATGGCTATATCTAGCAAGAGTGGGTACCGGCTCTCTGTTTGTCAGAACCGTGAAGTTAGAAACGTTCTTACCCGTCCCCACAATGTATTCTTTCGTGATGTGGGTGCTAACCGGGATGATAGATGTGATCGATCCATTAGTACCTGTTCTGTCTTGCCAAAAGAAATAAGCAATTTTAGTTTTAGTTCATAACTAATTTACCTGGACTGTGCAAAAGCATAGGTGCGGGACTTGTCATGGCAGGAATAGGAATGCCTTACCTTTGTTACCTGCACACGAGTAAACTGATGAGCTAACGCTTAGCAAGTATAATCTTGCATACATCATAAACAAGTAAAAATTACATTAAGAGTTATGATGCAAATATGCTCGTGTGAAACATGCTTTTAATTGTTTTCTGTCTTTCTGTTCTTACTTCTGTGGGCCTGGACCCCTGCTTACTTTTCCTGTTACTGTGTTCCTGAGCCCCTGTTTACTGTCTGGTTTAGCCGGAATCTCTACTCTTTGAGATTTCTTCCCTTGAGAGGCCGACGACCTGTCAATCGTTTTTACATTTCCGAACTTTGGGTTTTTCATTTCAAAGTGTGAAAAACTTGAATGATATACAATGTTTCTCCACGTGCACATGCTAACATAAAATGCATAATCCTTCTTGCATACTTTAACAGTGCATAAGGGTAACCATATGTCGCCCTTCTGCAATCCAGAGCATTAAGCCCTCCAAACACGTATAATCACATAGACTTGGGAACACAAGCAAATTTATAATTCTAAGTCTATCAACGGTTCACTCGAGTTGAGACAAACATATATGTCTATACTTATAGATAATCTGCTAGGATTCTCGCTTGCTGGAAGTTCTTTCTCGTTGCTTCGGCTCTCGTGCCAAAACCTGTTTCATGAAAACAGGTATAAATTTCCTATTCCAAATCACAATTCCTCATATTTAGATTCCTAAATCAATTTCCACTCATTTCTGAACCTTTTTCCCCTCTAGGCAAAATTCTAGCTCAAGAGGCAAATTACACCTATTCGTATATCTCGGTTTCTGAATCGTAATCTATTCATTTCTAAGCTTTAAAACCGTTATTCATTCTCTAGAATTGAATTACTAACTCATTGCTTACTAACTAGATTTTAGGAAATTTCAGCAGAGTTTCACCCTATTTTGCTTATTTCCTGAGTTTTTCAATAACTTGTTCTACTTTCAATTTCGGTACCTGGAGTCAAGATTCACATTCCTAAAGATAGATTCCAACATAAATTGAACAAAAACACATTTTCTCCATTTCTAGGGTTTTTGGATTTTTTAGTGTTAATCCAAAAAATTTTGTTCAATCATTTCAATACTTACACGTTGGACTCCTACCACAGTCCCCGACAAAATCTCGGTTTCGTTTTTCAGTTTTACAGCTTTTTTCGAGATGAGTTACTATTCATCAAAACGAAAAAGCATACAGTTTCTCATGAAAAATATGAAATCTTACCTTTAAAAGTTGAGATTCTCCGCTAGAACTGTCACGCCCCCCAAATGGGGTGGGTGACGTGGAGCTCGATTAGGGATTAATAAAGCAGATCCCCAACCGGGTCCCACACTAAGCTGCATTAAAATATAAATAAATTACATAATCCAGGAGCCTCTGACACACAGGGCTCCACCCCATAGGACATACAGTATCGTACATACATGCTCATGTAAATAATCATTACAACAGACATCAACCACAGTCTAGTAAATCCAAATATTAAATAAGTTTACATAACTTTTCTCAATTCCTTACATTTTATAATAGAGGATGAACACGATCCTCACTTGGTCAATCCGTAGCACGACTCAGCTACGATGCACCGCTCTTCGAATCTCCTGGGAGGGGTTTAAACATTTGAAACATGAGCGAAAGGCCCAGTAGGATATAATTTAAAATACTTAAAATAAATGAGTGTGTAATGAATAAATAATAAAATAAAATAAGACATTCAGTCCCGAAAGAGCAGCCGGAACCTCACATCCTTTTTCTCAAAGGAAATATAACAGAAAATAATCCATATTACAGGCTTCAGCGAGTAATTAGTACAAATTACTCACCTCACCAAGTGCCTCGCCTACCCGGACCGGTTTTGGGTTCTGCCCCGGAGGATGCACTCTCCGCATCCTATCTAGGCTTACAGCAATAGACTCTATTACCAGTTCACAAGATCTCTTATCTTAAGAAATCATCCATTTAACATTATGAAATCGTTCATATGACCCCATGAACTACTCAAGCCATGGGCCCCATGACTGGGCAAGCCATGAGGTTCCATGACTAAACAAGCTATGGATTCCAAGGATAGGACAAGCCAAGGAATTCCATAAACTAACAAGCCATGGTTTTTAAAACATTTTTTTTTCTTTCGCAAACCAATCCCTTTCTTTAAAACATTTTCAAGGCCAAAATCCTTTTGAAAACAGGCTCACAAAGAAGAGGGATAGAAATCCTACCTTGCACAATCAAACCTGGGACTAGCATTGCCTTTTCTGGCTTTCGCTTCCTCGAGCCCCCTTCAATCTGAATCCTCAGCGATCACTGATACAACATAACACTTTAGGATTAATTCTCAATCCTAAAGTAATCCAATCTCAATCATATACCAAGATTTTCCAATTAGTGTGCCCTAATCAATTTTCATGTTTCAAATTCCATTACAAGGGTTTTAAATATCAAATCAGGGATTAAAGATGCTAATCCTTTCATCCCAAGTCCCCAAAAGAAGCTAATTTGGGTTCTCCTCGAAAATAGGGGTCAAAACAACAATTTCAGGCCAAACAGGGTCAAACCCCGTGTACACCGGTCGACCGGTGACAGAGAAGTGCATCACCACCGGTCGGCCGGTGGTGTGCATCCGGTCGACCGGACTGGTCGGCCGATGGCCATGGCAAGATTCGGTCGACCGGTGGAGAACTCCAGTTCGTGAAAACTCGTAGAAATCAGTTCAAAAACCTGCAAATCCAGTCCCAAATCACAAAATCTCAAGGGACAACCACTAGATCCGGGTTCTAGGTACTAAAACAAGTCCAAAGAACCCAAGATCTCCAATTTCTACCCTAGTTTTACTCAAAATCCATCAAAATCCGTTTTGAACCAAAAGTAAGTTTTGAATCCAAAAAACTTGAAATCCAAGAGAGGTTCTTTCAGTAATCTTACCTTGAATCCTTCTCTTGATGTTGGAAACTCTTTGAAATCACTCTTGGTTCGAATCCGGTCTTGATTTGAGACAAAATGAAAGAGAGAGAAAGAGAGGGGGAGTACGGGAGTGAGAGTGAGAGAGAGAGAGAAAGAAGCGCACGGGAGAGAAAAGAAGAGGAAAGAAAAAGGAAAAGAAAAAGAAAAATAAAAAGGAAATGACATGTGCAATATAAAAGTCCAGAAATGCGCCCATACACACTTCTGGATTAAAATAAATTACTGTGAATAATTTAAATACCTTGGAATTACTTAAACTCAATTAATTAAATCAGATTACGCACACTAATAATCTCAATTACCTTAATTAATCTCAATTAATTCTTCAGGGTGTTACAAGAACGCTTCGGGTTATGTTTCTACCGGATTGAACAGAAGGAATTTTGGTGAAAACGGGTGATTCCTTGATTTTCTCTCTTTTCCCTATACTGCTTTTCTGGACTGCCGAGTACCCTGGGTCAAACTTCTCATGTTCAACCCAACTCTCTAGGGTATCTTATTAGTCAATTTCTTTTTCTAAAATTTTCATTTTAATTGTTTCGGAATTGCCCAAAACGTGTACCCTCGCGGTACTAGTTTTTGAGTAGTTTCCCGCTTTAACTGACTCAGGAACATCCTATTTCAGGAACTTCTACTGTTTTCCTTACTTTTAATATTTCTACTCTTTTTCTAACTAGTCTTTTGGTCACTTACCAAATATTTTAGTTTTTAATAACTAAAATATACCCGCTAAAATTTCTAACTTTTAGCCGATATTTCACTATTCATAACTGATATTTACAAATTTTCTCTGTAAAATATTCATATTATAACTTTACACTTTTTAGGAAATTTTACCCCATACATAAAGTTTCTACATAACTTTTCCTTGATCAAGCTGAAATTCTACTACTTTCTATTGTGGAGAAAATTTCGGTCAAATACCGGACTGTCCGGATTAGACCTAAAACTTTCCTGGTTGTTACATTCACCCTTCCTTAAGAAATTATCATCCCAAAAATTAGAACAAATGGGAGTGCTTCTGTCTGATTTCTTCTTCTACTTCCTAAGTGGCTTCTGTAATATGGTGGTTTTTCCACTGAACTTTAACCATTGGGATACTACGATTTCTGAGTTTCCTTTCCTCTCTAGCTAAAATCTGAACTGGTTGTTCCTCATAGGAAAAATCTTTGTGAACCTATATAGGCTCATACTATAACACGTGCGATGGATCCGAGATGTACTTCCGGAGCATTGCTACATGAAACACACTGTGCACTGAAGCCAAATCTGGCGGCAGAGCTAGTCGGTAAGCTACCTTTCCTATTCTTTCAATGATCTCAAAAGGTCCTATGTACTGTGGGCTCAGCTTACCTTTCTTCCCAAAATGCATCACACTTTTCATTGGTTCGACTTTCAGGAATATGGAGTCCCCTACAGAAAATTCCAAGGGTCTTTGGCGTTTTTCTGTATAACTCTTCTGCTGGCTCTGAGCTGTCTCTAGTCTTCTGTGAATCTTTTGCATTGTGTCAATGGCCTCTTGAACGAATTATGTCTTGTGAAGCTACTTTTCTCGAGTATCATACCAATGAATTGGGGATCTACATTGTTGGGATCTATATGTTCCTTAAGGATAGAAAATCGATTCTAGTGATTTTCTGTAGATTGACATTTTGATATTAATAAAAGAGGTTATTCATGTTTAATAAGTGGTGTCCTATTTACTTTGATTTCTTGAATGTATGATTAATTGAGCAAACATAAATACTCCTAGGCTGTTGGTAACATATCGGATTACCGTTGTATACAGGGTATACATAAAAGACATGATAGTTCAATAACAGTCTAAATAAAAGGTCCGCAATCGATGGAATAAGATTTGGGGATCTTATTCACGTTAAGATTGTAAAGGTTGTCTACTTCCTTGGAGGGATGGTTTGTCTTGACCATCGGATCGGTTTTGAGTAGGAACCTTGATGTATATCAGTATTGAGGTATGACATTGGACTAGACCTAAAGTGTTAATTGATTCGGTTTAATAATTCTGTTTATAAGAATCTATGACACTTTGATTATCATCCTTCATTAATCTTAATCCTAAAATGGATACTTGAGTTCATATCCATGACTCATGCACTTTGATCCACTATAGGTGAGACACTGATAATAGATAGTCAATATACTTGTGTGTTGGGTGTATGACATATGGATGGAGAAATCAAGATTCATAGATACGGAATCCATAGCCATCTTATAGAGGGTAAATGTTATCTACTTGAAGGCATTATTCGGGGATTGAAAGACAGAATAACAAGGCCTTGGAAGTCGGTTTACTTTGTGTCCTCCGGTGGTTTATCGATTGTACGGTTTTACAACCGGTGGTTCTTTCAATGGAGAATAATGGAACTTTAAGTTAAAATGATTGAAAAGGTAAAACGGAATAAGTCCTTAATTCAATCATGGATAACATATGGGGATTAAGCGAGTGATTAATGATCATGGAAGAAGCACTACATAAGAGAGCTTTCGTAATATGGTATGTAAACGGGAGTTCATCTTTAGACTTTTAGTGGTATAGTCCTGAAGTTGATAATTGTTGAATATTTAATCGGGGATTAATTTTTCACAATTATAGGAGCCTCTTTACATATTTCCATCGAGTCCCTCTACTAGCTCATATAGTTCCATGAAGCGTCTCGGGATTCGTTCTTAATGAGATCGGTAAGCTAAATGGAAATTAAGTGGTGTCTGATAAAGACATGGTACTCTCTTGCATGTGATTAATGCCCAAAAGTGATGTTCACAAGCGGTCAATTGTAGCACAGAATGGCGGTCGTATCCATGTTGGTTGCCGATCGAATTCGGCGGCGGAAACGCAGCGGAAAGGCGGATCGTGTATAACAAAAATTTTCATAAAACTTTTGAGATACACTATAGATTATATTAATTTATGCACCAATAAATTAATCTCATTAATTTATAAGATTCAAGGATCAACCGAAAAAATACCTTGTAGCCGACTCAGATGATATCTTGATTTTCTTTGACCACGAACAGTCCTTGCTCCAAGCTTTGTGTTTAGAACACCAAAGTCTTCCACGTCAATTTCTTGATTCCACGTAGACGTGTGTGTGGGCACACGTAAGAAAAAACAGTTTCTTAAACACTCGAATTTTCACAAACAACAACGCATGCACGATGTGGAATTTTTGGAGAAAAAATATTTTTCACTCTTTTTCCCTATATGAGAATTTCGGCCACACCTTCTTTAGGGCTGAAAATATGTCAAAAATTGTTGTTACAATTTTCTATCTATCTCATATTTAAAGAGTAGAAGTCAAACTTCAAAATAGGATCAAATCCTTATCTCCAATTTTGAATTTTGGAACAAAAAATCCCTTCCTCTTATCCTCTTAATGGCCGGCCACCCTAGGGATTTATCCCTTTGTGTGTGGCACCTAAATAAGATAGGGAAGGAAGATATTTTATCCATTATCCAGTAGTCCAATTTTAATTGATTCAAATTAATTTAAGTCAAACTTAAATTAATTTGAATTCTAAATTAAACAACTTATCAAATAAGTTTCAATGGATAAATCTAGATATGTTCAAATTCAAATTTAAATAATCTCATTATTTAAATAATAATTAATTCTCAATTAATTATTCTTGAGTATTTAATTTTAGAATTCCGTAATTCTAAAATTCCCATTTTGCCCTTTGTGTCCGGTAGAATTACAAGGACGACGTGGGGACTAATGGGCCTATAATTACGAGCTCCAATAAAATTAATAATTAATTAAACACTTTAATTAATTAATTAATTCTATTAATTCCAATAGTTACTCCACTATAAACTTGGAATTGCACTCTCGGAATTATAGACATTAATTACTTCTAAACTGTGAAGTGTCCATTTGATATAGTCATTGCATATAGATCGATCCTCCATAAATAATTCATAATTAGAGTCAGGTAGAATCCGTTAACCTCTCTAATTACATCTTTATCCTTGAGTACCATTGATTCTCTAATGGATAGTGATTCATAAAACACATTTATGAACCAAAGCGCTCTTACTAATCCAAGTACCGAATCAACACTCAAGAGAATTATTTATTTGCTTCTCTCTCAAGAAGGAATGGATTCCATCTCGTATAATAACATTCCCAGCTACCTATTTCATTATGTCTCCAAAATACAAGGAATAGGATTCAGGGTCTCGGAATCCGTACCGAGTAAATCAAAAGACATAAATTCATAAATAGGAGTTTGTTAAGAACTCAGGATTAAGATCATTCTATATATGACCATCGGTAGACTCAATTAGAATTTCTATGCTTAACGGAAATTATTAGAAATTCATATTGTGTCCGCGTCCATGTTCCACATAATCTCATTATGCGAAATACACTCATTCAATATCTCACCATATTAACAGTGCTTACCGTTCCATTCTAAATGGGAATGACATGTATTTATAATGTTTTAATTAAAGATTCCGAACTTTAATTAAATTCATTATGAATAGTTACTTTTGATTATTATCCTTAAACATTATCCTCTTGTATATAACACTTATATACAATGTTTAAGGTTACATAAATAATCAAGGAATTTTATTTGATATTCATAAAATATTCATAAATATATGCACATAAAATGATGAATAAACTATTTTATTAAATAAATAATAAATATCCTTTTACATCTCATGCTTTCAGGACACTATTCCCAACAATCTCCCACTTGTCCTAAAGCAGGTGTGTCATGTCTCTAATCCCAAATCCATGTAAGTGCCGATCAAAAACATTCAATGGCAATGTCTTGGTGAACGGGTCAGCAAGGTTGTCCTCGACGCGATCTTGTAACCGCTACATCGCCTCTATCCACAATGTCTACGATCGGGTGATATTTCCTTTCTATATGTTTCGCACTCTTATGGCTTCTAGGTTCTTTTGAATTAGCCATCGCTCCTTTGTTGTCACAATAGAGCTTAATTGGCTTATCCATATACGGAACAACTTCGGATCGGTTAAGAACTTCCCGAGCCATGTAGCTTCTTTTTTGCGACTTCACAAGTCTGCAACATATTCGACTTCCATGGTAGAGTCGACCAACACACTTTTGCTTTATACTTCTCCATACCATGGCTCCTCCATTAAGAGTGAACACAGATCCGGATGTCGACCGTCGACTATCTCTATCGATTGGAAATCGAGAATCTGCTCTATCGGTGAGAGACGGATCTTCTCCGAATATACTAACATATAGTTTCTCGTTCTCCTAAGATACTTGAGAATACACTTCTTTTGCAACCCAATGATCCAATCCTGGGTTGGACCGGTAGAGTGACCGACTACTCCCACTGCATAGCAAATATCTGGTCTTGTACACAACATGGCATACATAAGGCTTCCCACAGCCGAAACGTAGGGATACCTTCTCATATCTTCTTCCTGCTGCGGGGTCTTTGGACATCGCTCCTTAGAAAGATGAATACCATGCCTAGAAGGCAAATTTCCTTTCTTGGAGTTTTGCATCGAATACCTAGACAACACTTTGTCTATATGAGATGCTTGTGATAACACCAAAAGCTTTTTCTTGCGATCTCGAATAATCTTGATCCCAAGAACATAGCTTGCCTCCCCTAAATCTTTCATTTGGAATTGGCTGGCTAACCACTCCTTTACATCTGTCATCATTCCCACATCATTCCCTATGAGTAGGATGTCATCGACGTAAAGAATTAAGAAGACCACTTTCTCTTCTTTCTTGTACTTGTAGACGCATGGTTCATCAATGTTTTGATCAAATCCATAAGACTTTACAGCCTCATCAAACTTGATGTTCCATGATCTAGAAGCCTGCTTCAGTCCATAAATGCACCTTTGCAGTTTGCAGACTTTTTAAGCCATACAGCCTCTTTCGCAGCTTCACAAGCTGCCACATATTCGGCCTCCATGGTGGAGTCAGCTATGCAAGTCTGCTTGATGCTCCTCCATACCACCGAACCTCCATTCAGGACAAACACATCGATCCTCAAGTGGATTTCCTGGAATCCTTATCCGATTGGAAATTGAATCGGTATATCCCGTCATATTCAGGTCGATGCACTGAATATACAAGCATATAGTTCCTCGTTCTCCTAAGATACTTGAGGATATGCTTTACAAAGAACCAAAGTGCTCGGGTCCGTGGTTTGACCGAATCTACTCACCACGCCATCACTGCGTAGCATATATCGTGTCCGGTGCAAAGCATCGCATACATGAGGCTTCCCACGGTCAAGCGTAAGGAACTCGGCTCATGTCTTCCTCTTCTTGAGGAGTCTTGGGAGACTGCTCCTTAGAGAGGGATACTCCATGTCGGAAGGGTAGATAACCCTTTTGGAGTTTTGCATAGCGAATCGGTCCATTACCTTATCGATGTAGGATGCTTGAGGCGGTGCCAATTGTTTGTTCTTCCGATCTCGAAAGATCGAATTCCCAAAACATAGGCGGCTTCTCCTAGATCCTTCATGTCAAAGCGCTTTGCGAGCCGAGCTTAACCTCGATTAGTCTTCCTACATCATTCCCAATGAGTAGTATGTCATCTACATATAAGACTAAGAAAACCACTTTGCCTTCTTGTATCAAACTTATACACACAAGGCTCATCCATTGGTGAACAAAACCATAAGTTTTAACGGTCTCATCGAATCGATATTCCATGATCTCGGATGCTCGCTTCAGTCCATAAATAGACTTACGCATTTGCAAACCTTTTCTTCTAGACCCTTTTCAATGAATCCATCTGGTTGTGCCATGTAAATGCGCTCATCCAGATTGCCATTCGTAAAAGTCATCTTTACATCCATCCGCCGATTTCATAATCTAAAGCAAAAGAAGAATGGATAGAAGAATTCGGATGGATTTAAGCATGGCTACCGGAGAGAAGGTATCCTCATAGTCGATGCCTTCTTTCTGGGTGTAGCCCTTGGCTACCAGCCTTGCTTTGAATGTCTCTACATTCCCATCCGGACCCCTCTTCTTCTTGTAGATCCATTTACACCCTACGGGTTTTACCCCTTCAGGAGGATCTACTAGAGTCCATACGCCATTTTTATACATCGATTGTATTTCGGCGTCCATGGCTTCATGCCATAGGTTTGCTTCAGAACTTTCCATGGCCTGTAAGTAGGAGACAGGTTCGTCGATGTCTAAATCGAGGCGCATATAATGCGTCTCCATAAGACATGTACCTATCGGGTTGTCTCACAACCCTCCCACTACGTCGAGGCTCCCTTTGGTGTTAGTTCTTGTTGTGGTTCATCTGTTGTCGGTTCGGGAATAGATTGCGGATATGTTGCATGAACATTTTCACGATCAATTCCTCAAGTACAAGCTTGCTTCTTGGCTTCATATTCTTTATAAAATCCTCTTCCAGAAAAACGAGCATTCGTCTTTGATCGAATGTTTTCGATCGATGGACTATAAAAGATATAGCCTTTTGTTCCTTTGGGATATCCTACAAATAGGCACGATTACGAACGACTAGTCAACTTACCGGTCTTCTTTCTAAGCACATGTGCCGGACAACCCCATATTCGGTGTGGCCAAGAGATGACTTCTTGCCACTCCATCTTTCATATGGAGTTCAGTGCGCCTTAGATGGAACTTGGTTCAGAATGTATCTTCTTTGTTTCCAAGGCATATCCCCAAAAGGAATCTGGAAGAGATGAGTAACTCATCATTGATCTAACCATGTCTAATAGAGTTCGATTCCTTCTCTCGGACACGCCATTCTCACGAGGAGTACTGGCGCGGTCGGTTGAGAAAATATACCTTCTTCCTTAAGAAAGTCTTCGAACTCTCCCAGCAAGTATTCACCACCACGATCAGATCGTAGTGTTTTGATCTGTTTATCTAATTGCTTTTCAACCAAGGCCTTGAATTCTTTGAACTTTTCAAAGGTTTCAGACTTTTGACGCATTAGATAAATATGACCAAAACGAGAATAGTCATCAGTGAAGGTTATGAAATATTCATATCCTCCTCTTGCTTGGATATTGAATGGCCCACATACATCACTATGTACGAGTTCTAGGCATTCATCGCCTCTATTACCCTTTCTTTGAAAAGGGTCTCTTGGTCATTTTTCCTTCTATGCGTGATTCACATGTAGGTAGTGAGCCTACACTTAAGGTTTGCAAGGGACCGTCTCTTACCAACCTTTTAATCTGTCAAGGCCAATATGTCCAAGACGTAGATGCCATTTGTAGGTTTGATCAATTGAGTCTAACCTCAATCTCTTACTTTCTCTCATTGAATCATCATTCAATTCAAGATCGCAAATCGTTGGAATATTTGGTTTAATGTAGAATGATTGTTTATCATGACCGTAGAAGTAATCATGAAGCCATTCTTTAGAATCAATAACATCATTATTAAAATCCAAAGAATATCCTTGCTCAATCAAACGAGCCACGAAATAAGGTTTTTCCCAAAAACCGGGACATAATAAACATTGTTCAAAACAATAAAACTGTTCTCAAAAATTAATTTAATTCTTCCATTTGTTGTCGACATCGATGCTCCATTCCCCAGCGGGAAGTTGAACTCGTCCTTGCTAAGCCTTTTGTTTTCCCCGAACCCCTGCAGAGAACAACAAACATGATTAGTGGCTCCGAGTCTACAATCCAAGAAAAAATAGAGTCACCACAAAGCAGCTTGGTAACAAGCAATGTACCTTTAGCTTTGACCTCCTTGAGGTATGTAGGACGATTGCGTTTCCGGTGGGGCTGACATTCCGCAATGGTGACATTTGTCAAGACTCTTGTCTACCTTTGCGGCGTTCTTGCCTGACCCGGCTTCTTCTTGTTCTTGCGGGCTTTCTTACATTTCTTGACACCAGAGGTGGAAGGCTTTGTTTCAACAAGGTTAGCCTCTCCGTTCCTCTTTTGCCTTTAAGCGAAGAGTTTCCGATTTGAAGCTCCTTCATGAGTTCCGGGAGTGAATAACTCAACTTATGTTGGAAATGTGTCCATAAAGTGGGATGTAATTTGTTATTTATGAAATGACAAATGTAAGACATTATTATTTTTTTGATTTTATAAAATAAGATAAAGTTATGTTTTGACACATACTCAAGAGTGTTTATGATATTGTTTAGTCCATAAACTGTTACTAACGAAAGAAGAGTCGGGGAACCTGCCGGACAAACTCTTCGGATACTGAGTTTAAAATAGATATTCGCAGTCTTAGGATTGATTGGGCAATCGAATCCGATTATGATGTTAGATCGAACCATGTGATGCCGGGTCTCGGGGCATGGGAGTTGGACTCTGTGGTTGATCTAGACATGCTCGCAACATGTTGAATAGACCATGTGACCGATTAGGTTAGAGTAAAAACCGTTTACACAACTCTAAACCTAATCATCACAACTTAAGTATATTTGTATAATTATCTTAACCCTCAAGTGAATGCGTAGCTCAACTTAGTATCTCATGATCTTTGATTCGCCAATGAGATTAGTTCACGTTATTGAACGACATCTCGGTCATTGGGATCATGACAATATTAAGTTGGAGTTATGTGATTCATGATATGGAATTCGTAAAATAATATCACCTCATGCTTTATTGACGGGTGTGTGAATAAATAAACCAGGCACGGTATTCAATGATGATATTCATTGATTAAGACATCGTAACATGTGCGAGACATCTTACGAACGTTTGTCTTTCTTATTCACGGTCATATAAAGGAGTTGAGGAAATAATGATTAGAATGGTAAAACGGTAATATTATATACACCATTCGATCACCGATATTTCTGAAGGATAATAATGCATTTACACGTGGACCGTGTGATAAATTGTATCAACACCAAAAGAAAAATTAGCGCACATGAATCGAGAGATTATTCGCATCGAACTTTTTAGTGGAGTTAGATGCGATGTCGGAATTAAATATGTCGATAACTTATAGGGATGAGTTAGTCGAATATTGTAATTCCATAGCTTTGTTCATGTGGGTCCATTAGGTCTCAAGGCTAGCTCTAATAAATGGGAAAAACAGAACCGATAATTATGTTTAAATTCATTGTGTTATTTTTCATTTATTTGATAATTGAAAAAAAATAAAAAGAATGAGTTTTGAATTTTGAAATTAATGGAGATTAATTTAAAATTCAAAATGAAATTTAAACATGATTTTATTTGGCAACTAAAGGAAAGAGAAAAGTGAGATTTTATTTTGGGAAAATTCGGAAATCCCTTGCCTTAAGGGGATTTGAATTTTGCTCAAAAATAGGGAAGGAAATTCGGAAATCCCTAAGCCATGTAGGGATTTTCGGATTTCAACCCTAGGGTTAAGGAGAAATTGAAAATCCCATCTAGGGTTTGAGTTTTTGAATTTTCTCCTATATAAGGATATTATTGAAAACCCTAGGGAGAGAGTCTTTTGGAGAAAAGAAAAGAGATCACACTTTTCCTTAGGGTGGCGGATTTTGTAGAGACAAAATAGAAGGAAAAAGTTTCCTTAGGTTTTTGAAAAAGAGCCCCTCTCTCATCCTAAAAATTGTAGAGACATAGCCTTGAATCAACGAGTGGTTCTTGGTGTGATCGTGACAATAAACAACGATCTTGTTTCACGGCAATTCTCCATCTTGGAACGTGAGATAGTGAGACAAGATCCTTGCGGTCAATTAATTCAATCGTCACAAAGGTATGTGAGATTTTTCTAATCCTTTGTCCATAAACATATATCATGCATGAATCTCTCGTTGTGGTTTACGTTTAATTATGAATTAAATGGATATGATAAAATTTTTGAAATTCCGCCTACAATATTGTTGTTGTTCAAATGATTTTTCATATATAAATCACAATAAGATCCTACAATTGGTATCGAGCCTAGGGCTATTGATCATGCATGATTTATGTTTATGCGATTGAATGTATGATATGTGTTGATATTGGCATCTTGCATGAATATATGATGAATTCAAAATTGTTTTGATTGAATATGTGATTGGATCCCGATCGATTGGCTCTAGGTTTTAATTACACCATGTTGGTGGTTTACGTTTTTCTCTAGAAAATAATGTAAGCCATTAAAGGGCATAGGAAATTTTGTAATTTAAATTTCCGGAAAATATTTTTGGTCATTTTCCAACGCCTCCCACTCTCCGACCTATAAAAAACAGACTAGGGTTTGGAACCCTAGTATGCTCGATTCACATGGGTGCAGTCATGCCGCAGCCTACAATTTAAGGTTTGCACAGTGTGCCGGCCAAGGGTGCCCGAAGCGGCCTTGCCCTGCAGGCTTTTAATGCCTGCAAGCCCAAGCAATTGGTGTGGGCCCAAACCCAAAAAAAAAAAAAAAAAAAAAAAAAAATTTTTTGGCCCACCAAGGACAAAAAGGTGGGCCCAGATTGTCCCGGCCCAACCCAAAAAAAAAAAAAAAAATATTTTTTATTTTCACTTTCGAGGATCAAGAGAAGAGAAAATTGAGAAGATGCCAAGAAGACAAGATGAAGAAAATTATTGTAATTATTTTCATTGTTTTTTATGGGTTGTAATTAGAAATGAGCCATAGAGAGGTTAAATTGTAAATGTATGATTTATTGTTTAATCTCGCATCATTATAACATGCCATATAGGATATAGAGATGCCAATATCAAATTGCCATGCAAGCATGTTCATGCATCATTGTAGTTTAATATTATAAATTGTTATAATAATAAATGCAATGGGTAAATTTTATAAAGAGTTATAAAATACAACAAATTTATAAGGGTTATAATTTTGTTGAATTATTAATTGGACTTAATTTCAAAACAAAATCCATTTTTGAAAAAGCTAAGTGGGAGGGTCGCTTTTATTTTGAAACGTTCCCAAGGTCTCCGACTTTAGCCTGATCGTGACACGTGGATAGGTTAAGAACCACCTTAGTGGTCCTCACTTCAATGGGAGAAACCCATGAAACATGTCGCTAAGGAGTCATCAGGTTGCTTATAGAAGATAAGACTCGAAAAAGGAAGTAGTGAGGCGAGACCATCCCTAGATGGATCGTTAGTTCATAACAACCTCTAGAGTCGATTAGTCGGTTAAACACTTAGACTAAAGATCATTGTAATCTCCCATAGGAGCTAGGCAATGGATCTAAGGTGACCAAAAAGATGGTGATTGGTTGCACTAGATGTAGAGACATCTTGTAAAGTGAACCAAACGAGAGGAGTCTCGATGCGATAGGAGGCTTCACGGACGCCACCCCTAGGTGGGATTATGATCGCAACACCATAGATGAAACATTTTTTTAAGGATTTTATTTATGTTTAAGTATTTGCATTCATGCATCATACTTCTCTTAAATATAAGCAAATTATCAACACCGCTTTATTTTATTTTTCAAAGAATTATGTCTTTATCCCCGATCGCGCAAATTCTTAGTACAAACAAACTAGTGGGTGAAAATTACGTTGATTGGAAACGTAACCTCGATATCGTGTTGACGGTAGACAAGCACAAGCATGTGCTCACTACCCCTGTCCTCTTGAGCCGAATGATGATTCGACTCAAGAAGAGCGAGACGATACACCGCTTGGATGCGTTTCGATGAGATTGCTAGGTGCTATATTTTAGCATCAATTAGCAATGTGTTGCAACAACAGAACATCGAACATGCCGACGGCCGCAGATATGATCTACAACATCTCGAAATGTTCGGGAAGCCAGGTCAAGCCAAGCAATTGCAGTGCGCAACTTCATGAACCGCCGGATGAAATCCGGCACTCTGCTCGGGACCATATGCTATTGATCATAAGTCACCTGAATGAGATGGAGCTCATCTCTTTGAAATAGATGGAGAGACTCAAGTGGATATGATCCTAGAGACTCTCCCGGAGATGTTTGACAACTTCAAACTCAACTACTCTATGAATAAGTTGAGTTATTCACTTAGGAACTCATGATGGAGCTTTGAACTCACGGAAACTCTACTGCTTAAAGGCAAAAAGGAGAATGGAAAGGCAAGCTATTCAAAGCCTTCCACCCATGGTGCCAATAAACAGGAGAAAGCCCGCAGAATAAGAAGAAGAAGTCTGCGAAAGGCAAGAATGCAAAGGTAGACAAGAGTATCGACAAATGTCACCATTGCGGAATGTCCGCCACCGGAAACGCAAGAATCGTCCTACATACCTCAAGGAGGTCAAAGCTAAAGGTACATTGCTTGTTACCCAAGCCTGTTTTGTGGCTGACTTACTTTTTCTTGGATTGTAGACTCTGGAGCCACTAATCATGTTTGTTGTTCTTTATAGGGTTCAGGGAAAACAAAAGGCTTAGCAAGGACGAGTTCAACTTCCACTGGGGGAATGGAGCATCAAGATCAAAGAACAGCCGTTGGAAGTATTAAATTAATTTTTTGAGAACAGTTTTATTGTTTTGAACAATGTTTATTATGTCCCGGTTTTGGGAAAAACCTTATTTTCGTGGGCTCGTTTGATTGAGCAAGGATATTCTTTGGATTTTAATAATGATGTTATTCAGATTCTAAAGAATGGCTTCATGATTACTTCTACGGTCATGATAAACAATGTTTCTACATTAAACCAAATATTCCAACGATTTGCGATAATCGAATTGAATGATGATTCAATGAGAGAAAGTAAGAGATTGAGGTTAGACTCAATTGATCAAACCTACAAATGGCATCTACGCCTTGGACATATTGGCCTTGACAGGATTAAAAGGTTGGTAAGAGACGGTCCCTTGCAAACCTTAAGTGTAGGCTCACTACCTACATGTGAATCCCGCATAGAAGGAAAAATGACCAAGAGACCCTTTTCAAACAAAGGGTAATAGAGCTGATGAATGCCTAGAACTCGTACATAGTGATGTATGTGGGCCATTCAATATCCAAGCAAGAGGAGGATATGAATATTTCATAACCTTCATCGATGACTATTCTCGTTTTGGTCATATTTATCTAATGCGTCAAAAGTCTCGAAACCTTTGAAAAGTTCAAAGAATTCAAGGCCTTGGTTGAAAAGCAATTAGATAAACAGATCAAAACACTACGATCCGATCGTGGTGGTGAATACTTCTGGGAGAGTTCAAGACTTTCTTAAGGAAGAAGGTATATTTTCTCAACCGACCGCGCCGGTACTCCTCAAACAATAATGGCGGTCCGAGAGAAGGAATCGAACTCTATTGGACATGGTTAGATCAATGATGAGTTACTCATCTCTTCCAGATTCCTTTTGGGGATATGCCTTGGAAACAAAGAAAGATACATTCTGAACCAAGTTCCATCTAAGGCAAGCACTGAACTCCATATGAAAGATGGAGTGGCAAGAAGTCATCTCTTGGCCACACCGAATATGGGGTTGTCCGCACATGTGCTTAGAAAGAAGACCGGTAAGTCGACTAGTCGCTCGTAATCGTGCCTATTTGTAGGATATCCCAAAGGAACAAAAGGCTATATCTTTTATAGTCCCATCGATCGAAAACATTCGTCAAGACGAATGCTCGTTTTTCGGAAGAGGATTTTATAAAGAATATGAAGCCAAGAAGCAAGCTTGTACTTGAGGAATTGATGGTGAAAATGTTCATGCAACATATCCGCAATCTATTCCGAACCGACAAATGATGAACCACAACAAGAACTAACACCAAGTGGAGCCTCGACGAGTGGGAGGGTTGTGAGACAACCCGATAGGTACATGTCTTATGGAGACGCATTATATGCGCCTCAGATTTAGACATCGATTAACCTATCTCCTACTTGCAGGCCATGGAAAGTTCTGAAGCAAACCTATGGCATGAAGCCATGGACGCCAAATACAATCGATGTATAAAAATGGCGTATGGACTCTAGTGGATCCTCCCGAAGGGGTAAAACCCGTAGGGTGTAAATGGATCTACAAGAAGAAGAGGGGTCCGGATGGGAATGTAGAGACATTCAAAGCAAGGCTGGTAGCCAAGGGCTACACCCAGAAAGAAGGCATCGACTATGAGGATACCTTCTCTCCGGTAGCCATGCTTAAATCCATCCGAATTCTTCTATCCATTGTCGCCGCTTTAGATTATGAAATCTGGCAGATGGATGTAAAGACAGCTTTTTCGAATGGCAATCCGGATGAGCGATTTACATGGCACAACCAGATGGATTCATTGAAAAGGGTCTAGAAGAAAAGGTTTGCGAATTGCGTAAGTCCATTTATGGATCAAAGCATCCAGATCATGGAATATCGATTCGATGAGACTGTTAAAACTTATGGTTTTGTTCGGTCAATGGATGAGCCTTGTGTGTAATTTTGATACAAGAAGGCAAAGTGGTTTTCTTAGTCTTATATGTAGATGACATACTACTCATTGGGAATGATGTAGGAAGACTAATCGAGGTTAAGCTCGCTCGCAGGGGCTTTTGACATGAAGGATCTAGGAGAAGCCGCCTATGTTTTGGGAATTCAGATCTTTCGAGATCGGAAGAACAAACAATTGGCTTGTCTCAAGCATCCTACATCGATAAGGTAATGGACCGATTCGCTATGCAAAACTCCAAAAAGGGTTATCTACCCTTCCGACATGGAGTATCCTCTCTAAGGAGATCTCCCAAGACTCCTCAAGAAGAGGAAGACATGAGCCGAGTTCCTTTACAAGTGGGAAGCCTCATGTATGCGATGCTTTGCACCAGACCTGATATATGCTAAAGAGGCGTGGTGAGTAGATTCGGTCAAACCACGGACCCGAGCATGGGTTGTCAGTAAAGCATATCCTCAAGTATCTTAGGAGAACGAGGAACTATATGCTTGTATATTCAGGTACGACTTGAATATGACGGATATACCGATCCGATTTCCAATCGGATAAGGATTCAGAAATCCACCGGGATCGTGTTTGTCCTGAATGGAGGTTCGGTGGTATGGAGGAGCATCAAGCTGACTTGCATAGCCGACTCCACCATGGAGGCCGACCGAAAGAGGTCTTTATGGCTTAAAAGTTCCTTGTTTCACCGGAAGTTGTTCCGAAGTCGATAGGCCCATGGTAATCAGTATTGCGACTCTGGGGGTTGTAGCAAACTCTAAGGAGCCTAGAAGCCATAAAAGGTCCAAGCACATAGAGCGGAAATACCACCTCATCCGTGAGATTGTACAAAGAGGCGATGTTGAAGTGACAAAGATATCAACACATGACAACTTGGCCGATCCGTTTACAAAGGCTTTATCCGTAAAGTCTTCGATACGATCCGAAGGTTTGGGCATGCGAGATTGTACACACCTACTTTAAGTCCAAGTGGGAGTTTGTTGGAAATGTGTCCATAAAGTGGGATGTAATTTGTTATTTATGAAATGACAAATGTAAGACATTATTATTTTGCTGATTTTATAAAATAAGATAAAGTTATGTTTTGACACATACTCAAGAGTGTTTATGATATTGTTTAGTCCATAAACCGTTACTAACGAAAGAAGAGTCGGGGAACCCCCGCCGGACAAACTCTTCGGATACAGCTTTAAAATAGATATTCGCAGTCTTAGGATTGATTGGGCAATCGAATCCGATTATGACAAGTTAGATCGAACCATGTGATCTTTGGTCTCGGGGCATGGGAGTTGGACTCGTGGTTGATCTAGACATGCTCGCAACATGTTGAATAGACCATGTGACCGATTAGGTTAGAGTAAAAACCGTTTACACAACTCTAAACCTAATCATCACAACTTAAGTATATTTGTATAATTATCTTAATAACAAGTGAATGCGTAGCTCAACTTAGTATCTCATGATCTTTGATTCGCCAATGAGATTAGTTCACGATTATTGAACGACATCCGGTCATTGGGATCATGACAATATTAAGTTGGAGTTATGTGATTCATGATATGGAATTGTAAAAATAATATCACCTCATGCTTTATTGACGGGTGTGTGAATAAATAAACCAGGCCCGGTATTCAATGATGATATTCATTGATTAAGACATCGTAACATGTGCGAGACATCTTAATTAACGTTTGTCTTTCTTATTCACAGTTATATAAAGGAGTTGAGGAAATAATGATTAGAATGGTAAAACGGTAATATTATATACACCATTTCGATCACCGATATTTCTGAAGGATAATAATGCATTTACACTGTGGACGTGTGATAAATTGTATCAACACCAAAAGAAAAATTAGCGCATTATGAATCGAGAGATTATTTAAGCATCGAACTTTTAGTGGAGTTATGCGATGTCGGAATTAAATATGTCGATAACTTATAGGGATGAGTTAGTCGAATATTGTAATTCCATAGCTTTGTTCATGTGGGTCCATTCGGTCTCAAGGCTAGCTCTAATAAATGGGAAAAACAGAACCGATAATTATGTTTAAATTCATTGTGTTATTTTTCATTTATTTGATAATTGAAAAATAAAAAGAATGAGTTTTGAATTTTGAAATTAATGGAGATTAATTTAAAATTCAAAATGAAATTTAAACATGATTTTATTTGGCAACTAAAGGAAAGAGAAAAGTGAGATTTTATTTTGGGAAAATTCGGAAATCCCTTGCCTTAAGGGGATTTCGAATTTTGCTCCAAAATAGGGAAGGAAATTGGAAAACCCTAAGCCATGTAGGGATTTTCGGATTTCAACCCTAGGGTTAAGGAGAAATTTGAAAATCCCATCTAGGGTTTGAGTTTTTGAATTTTCTCCTATATAAGGATATTATTGAAAACCCTAGGGAGAGAGTCTTTTGGAGAAAAGAAAAAGAGATCACACTTTCCTTAGGGTGGCGGATTTTGTAGAGACAAAATAGAAGGAAAAAGTTTCCTTAGGTTTTTGAAAAAGAGCCCACTCTCTCATCCTAAAAATTGTAGAGACATAGCCTTGAATCAACGAGTGGTTCTTGGTGTGATCGTGACAATAAACAACGATCTTGTTTCACGGCAATTCTCCATCTTGGAACGTGAGATAGTGAGACAAGATCCTTGCGGTCAATTAATTCAATCGTCACAAAGGTATGTGAGATTTTTCTAATCCTTTGTCCATAAACATATATCATGCATGAATCTCTCGTTGTGGTTTACGTTTAATTATGAATTAAATGGATATGATAAAATTTTTTGAAATTCCGCCTACAATATTGTTGTTGTTCAAATGATTTTTCATATATAAATCACAATAAGATCCTACAACTTATTCATAGAGTAGTTGAGTTTGAAGTTGTCAAACATCTCCGGGAGAGTCTCTAGGATCATATCCACTTGAGTTTCTCCATCTATTTCAGCTCCCATGAGCTCCATCTCATTCAGGTGACTTATGATCAATAGCATATGGTCCCGAAGTTCATGAAGTTGCGACCGCAGTTTTGCTTGGCTTGACGGCCCTGGCTTCCGAACATTTCGGAGATGTTGTAGATCATATCTGCCAATTTTGAATTCAAGATGTTCCGATGTTGTTGTTGCAACACATTGCTAATTGATGCTAAGATATAGCACCTAGCAATCTCATCGAGCGCATCCAAGCAATTGTATGCGTCTCGCTCTTCTTGAGTCGAATCATCATTCGCTCAAGAGGACAGGGGGTAGTGAGCACATGCTTGTGCTTGTCTCACCGTCAACACGATATCGAGGTTACGTTTCCAAGTCAACGAATTTTCACCCACTAGTTTGTTTGTACTAAGAATTTGGCGCGATGTTTGGGGATAAAGACATAATTGCCAAAAAATAAAATAAAGCGGTGTTGATAATTTGCTTATATTTAAGAGAAGTATGATGCATGAATGCAAATACTTAAACATAAATAAAAAATCCAAAAAAAATGTTTCATCTATGGTGTTTTTGATCATAAACGGCAACACGTCCCACCTAGGGGTGGCGTCCGTGAAGCCTCCTATCGCATCGAGACTCCTCTCGTTTGGTTCACTTTACAAGATGTCTCTACATCTAGTGCAACCAATCACCATCTTTTTGGTCACCTTAGATCCATTGCCTAGCTCCTATGGGAGATTACAATGATCTTTAGTCTAAGTGTTTAACCGACTAATCGACTCTAGAGGTTGTTATGAACTAACGATCCATCTAGGGATGGTCTCGCCTCACTACTTCCTTTTCGAGTCTTATCTTCTATAAGCAACCCGATGACTCCTTAGCGACATGTTTCATGGGTTTCTCCCATTGAAGTGAGGACCACTAAGGTGGTTCTTAACCTATCCACATGTCACGATCAGGCTAAAGTCGGAGACCTTGGGAACGTTTTTCAACGCAAAACGACCCTCCCACTTAGCTTTTTGAAAAATGGATTTTGTTTTGAAATTAAGTCCAATTAATAATTCAACAAAATTATAACCCTTATAAATTTGTTGTATTTTATAACTCTTTATAAAATTTACCCATTGCATTTATTATTATAACAATTTATAATATTAAACTACAATGATGCATGAACATGCTTGCATGGCAATTTGATATTGGCATCTCTATATCCTATATGGCATGTTATAATGATGCGAGATTAAACAATAAATCATACATTTACAATTTAACCTCTCTATGGCTCATTTCTAATTACAACCCATAAAAACAAATGAAAATAATTACAATTTTTTCTTCATCTTGTCTTCTTGGCATCTTCTCAATTTTCTCTTCTCTCGATCCCCGAAAAGTGAAAATAAAAAATATTTTTTTTTTTTTGGGCCTGGGAGGGACAATCCTGGGCCCACCTTTCCTCTCGGTGGGCAGGCTGGGCGCACATGGGCTGCCAGGCAGGGCAGGCCTTGCTCCCATTGCATGGGCGCGGCCCTTGCACGGGCAAGGCCGGTGGCCGGGCATGGGGCCCTGCAGAGGCAGGCTGGTGGGCCGGGCTGTGGCCCTTGCCGGCAAGGCTGTGGCCTGTGGGCCCGGGCTGGGCCCGTGGCCCTTGCTCGGCAACGTGGCTGGGCGGCTGCGGGCCTGGGCCCGCCCTTTGGCCCCTTTGCCAGGGGCCGCCCCTGGGGCGTGGCACGGCAGCAGGCCATCGCCAGGCCTGCGGCTCCGCTCGGGCGGGGGCTCGCAGGCCCGCTAGGTTTCAGAAACCCTAGCGCATACTAGGGTTCCGAAACCCTAGTTGCCGCACACCAAAACCGAGGAAGGGTTTGGCGGCCGGGCTTGTGGCGGAGGTGGGAGTCGGCGTCGGCAAAATGACGGCGGTGAATTTCGGCAAAAAAAAAATATTTTCCGGAAATTTAAATTACAAAATTTCCTATGCCCTTTAATGGCTTACATTTTTTTCTAAAGAAAAAACGTAAACCACCAACATGGTGTAATTAAAAACCTAGAGCCAATCGATCGGGATCCAATCACATATTCAATCAAAACAATTTTGAATTCATCATATATTCATGCAAGATGCCAATATCAACACATATCATACATTCAATCGCATAAACATAAATCATGCATGATCAATAGCCCTAGGCTCTGATACCAATTGTAGGATCTTATTGTGATTTATATATATGAAAAATCATTTGAACAACAACAATATTGTAGGCGGAATTTCAAAAAATTTATCATATCCATTTAATTCATAATTAAACGTAAACCACAACGAGAGATGCATGCATGATATATGTTTATGGACAAAGGATTAGAAAAATCTCACATACCTTTGTGACGATTGAATTAATTGACCGCAAGGATCTTGTCTCACTATCTCACGTTCCAAGATGGAGAATTGCCGTGAAACAAGATCGTTGTTTATTGTCACGATCACACCAAGAACCACTCGTTGATTCAAGGCTATGTCTCTACAATTTTTAGGATGAGAGTGGGCTCTTTTTCAAAAAACCTAAGGAAACTTTTTTCCTTCTATTTTGTCTCTACAAAATCCGGCCACCCTAAGGAAAGTGTGATCTCTTTTCTTTTCTCCAAAAAACTCTCTCTCTACCTTGGGTTTTCAATAATATCCTTATATAGGAGAAAATTCAAAAACTCAAACCCTAAATGGGATTTTCGAATTTCTCCTTAACCCTAGGATTGAAATCCGAAAATCCCTACATGGCTAGGGATTTCGAATTTCCTTCCCTATTTTTGAGCAAAATTCGAAATCCCATTAAGGCAAGGGATTTTCGAATTTTCCCAAAATAAAATCTCACTTTTTCTTTCCTTTAGTTGCCAAATTAAAACCATGTTTAAATTTCATTTTGAATTTTAAATTAATCTCCATTAATTTCAAAATTCAAAACTCATTCTTTTTATTTTTCAATTATCAAATAAATGAAAAATAACACAATGAATTTAAACATAATTATCGGTTTGTTTTTCCCATTTATTAGAGCTAGCCTTGAGACCGAATGGACCCACATGAACAAAGCTATGGAATTACAATATTCGAATAACTCATCCCTATAAGTTATCGACATATTTAATTCCGACATCGCATAACTCCACTAAAAGTTCGATGCCGAATAATCTCTCGATTCATGTGCGCTAATTTTTCTTTTGGTGTTGATACAATTTATCACACGGTCCACAGTGTAAATGCATTATTATCCTTCAGTAAAATATCGATTGATCGAATGGTGTATATAATATTACCGTTTTACCATTCTAATCATTATTTCCTCAACTCCTTTATATGACTGTGAATAAGAAAGACAAACGTTAAGTAAGATGTCTCGCACATGTTACGATGTCTTAATCAATGAATATCATCATTGAATACCAGGCCTGGTTTATTTATTCACACACTCGTCAATAAAGCATGAGGTGATATTATTTTTACGAATTCCATATCTGTGAATCACATAACTCCAACTTAATATTGTCATGATCCCAATGACCGAGATGTCGTTCAATAACTGTGAACTAATCTCATTGGCGAATCAAAGATCATGAGATACTAAGTTGAGCTACGCATTCACTTCGTGATTAAGATAATTATACAAATATACTTAAGTTGTGATGACTAGGTTTAGAGTTGTGTAAACGGTTTTACTCTAACCTAATCAATCACATGGTCTATTCAACATGTTGCGAGCATGTCTAGATCAACCACGCAGTCCAACTCCCATGCCCCGAGACCAGCATCACATGGTTCGATCTAATGAGTCATAATCGGATTCGATTGCCCAATCAATCCTAAGACTGCGAATATCTATTTTAAATCAGATCCGAAGAGTTTGTCCGGCAGGGTTCCCCGACTCTTCTTTCGTTGGTAACGGTTTATGGACTAAGCAATATCATAAACACTCTTGAGTATGTGTCAAAACATAACTTTATCTTATTTTATAAAATCGGCAAAATAATAATGTCTTACATTTGTCATTTCATAAATAACAAATTACATCCCACTTTATGGACACATTTCCAACAAACTCCCACTTGGACTTAAAGTAGGTGTGTACAATCTCGCATGCCCAAACCTTCCAGATGCGTATCAAGACTTTACCAGATAAAGCCTTTGTAAACGGATCGGCCAAGTTGTCATGTGTTGATATCTTTGTCACTTCAACATCGCCTCTTTGTACAATCTCACGGATGAGGTGGTATTTCCGCTCTATGTGCTTGGACCTTTTATGGCTTCTAGGCTCTTAGAGTTTGCTACAGCCCCACCGTTATCGCAATACGCACCATGGGCCTATCGCCTTCCGGAACAACTTCAAAGTGAAACAAGGAACTTTTTAAGCCATACAGCCTCTTTTCGCAGACTTCACAAGCCGCCACATATTCGGCCTCCATGGTGGAGTCAGCTATGCAAGTCTCGCTTTGATGCTCCTCCATACCACCGAACCTCCATTCAGGACAAACACCGATCTCAAGTGGATTTCCTGAATCTTTATCCGATTGGAAATCGAATCGGTATATCCTGGTCATATTCGTGTCAAGACCGAATATACAAGCATATAGTTCCTCGTTCTCCTAAGATACTTGAGGATATGCTTTTACAACAACCCAAAGGTTTCGGGTCCGTGGTTTGACCGAATCTACTCACCACGCCCATGCGTAGCATATATCGTGTCTGGTGCAAAGCATCGCAGATACATGAGGCTTCCCACGGTGAAGCGTAAGGAACTCGGCTCATGTCTTCCTCTTCTTGAGGAGTCTTGGGAGACTGCTCCTTAGAGAGAGGATACTCCATGCGGAAGGGTAGATAACCCTTTTTGAGTTTTGCATAGCGAATCGGTCCATTACCTTATCGATGTAGGATGCTTGAGGCGGTGCCAATTGTTTGTTCTTCCGATCTCGAAAGATCCGAATTCCCAAAACATAGGCAGCTTCTCCTAGATCCTTCATGTCAAACCGCTTGGCGAGCCGAGCTTAACCTCGATTAGTCTTCCTACATCATTCCCAATGAGTAGTATGTCATCTACATATAAGACTAAGAAAACCACTTTGCCTTCTTGTATCGGCTTATACACACAAGGCTCATCCATTGGTGAACAAAACCATAAGTTTTAACGGTCTCATCGAACTGATATTCCATGATTCGGATGCCTCGCTTCATCCATAAATAGACTTACGCAATTGCAAACCTTTTCTTCTAGACCCTTTTCAATGAATCCATCTGGTTGTGCCATGTAAATGCGCTCATCCAGATTGCCATTCAGAAAAGTCTGTCTTTACATCCATCCGCCGATTTCATAATCTAAAGCAAAGAAAGAATGGATAGAAGAATTGGATGGATTTAAGCATGGCTACCGGAGAGAAGGTATCCTCATAGTCGATGCCTTCTTTTCGGGTGTAGCCCTTGGCTACCAAAAGCCTTGCTTTGAATGTCTCTACATTCCCATCCGGACCCCTCTTCTTCTTGTAGATCCATTTACACCCTACGGGTTTTACCCCTCAGGAGGATCTACTAGAGTCCATACGCCATTTTTATACATCGATTGTATTTCTAAGGCCCATGGCTTCATGCCATAGGTTTGCTTCGTAACTTTCCATGGCCTGTAAGTAGGAGATGTGTTCGTCGATGTCTAAATCGAGACTCGCATATAATGCGTCTCCATAAGACATGTACCTATCAAGGTTGTCTCACAACCCTCCCACTACGCCGAGGCTCCACCGGTGTTAGTTCTTGTTGTGTGGTTCATCTGTTGTCGGTTCGGGAATAGATTGCGGATATGTTGCATGAACATTTTCACGATCAATTCCTCAAGTACAAGCTTGCTTCTTGGCTTCATATTCTTTATAAAATCCTCTTCAGAAAAACGAGCATTCGTCTTTGGCGAATGTTTTACGATCGAGAGGACTATAAAAGATATAGCCTTTTGTTCCTTTGGGATATCCTACAAATAGGCACGATTCGAACGACTAGTCAACTTACCGGTCTTCTTTCTAAGCACATGTGCCGGACAACCCCATATTCGGTGTGGCCAAGAGATGACTTCTTGCCACTCCATCTTTCATATGGAGTTCAGTGCGCCTTAGATGGAACTTGGTTCAGAATGTATCTTCTTTGTTTCAAGGCATATCCCCAAAAGGAATCTGGAAGAGATGAGTAACTCATCATTGATCTAACCATGTCTAATAGAGTTCGATTCCTTCTCTCGGACCGCCATTCTCACGAGGAGTACTGGCGCGGTTAGTTGAGAAAATATACCTTCTTCCTTAAGAAAGTCTTGAACTCTCCCAAAGAAGTATTCACCACCACGATCGGATCGTAGTGTTTTGATCTGTTTATCTAATTGCTTTTCAACCAAGGCCTTGAATTCTTTGAACTTTTCAAAGGTTTCGGACTTTTGACGATTAGATAAATATGACCAAAACGAGAATAGTCATCGATGAAGGTTATGAAATATTCATATCCTCCTCTTGCTTGGATATTGAATGGCCCACATACATCACTATGTACGAGTTCTAGGCATTCATAAGCTCTATTACCCTTTTGTTGAAAAGGGTCTCTTGGTCATTTTTCCTTCTATGCGGGATTCACATGTAGGTAGTGAGCCTACACTTAAGGTTTGCAAGGGACCGTCTCTTACCAACCTTTTAATCTGTCAAGGCCAATATGTCCAAGATGTAGATGCCATTTGTAGGTTTGATCAATTGAGTCTAACCTCAATCTCTTACTTTCTCTCATTGAATCATCATTCAATTCAATATCGCAAATCGTTGGAATATTTGGTTTAATGTAGAGCAGATTGTTTATCATGATTTGTAGAAGTAATCATGAAGCCATTCTTTAGAATCTGAATAACATCATTATTAAAATCCAAAGAATATCCTTGCTCAATCAAACGAGCCACGAAATAAGGTTTTTCCCAAAACCGGGACATAATAAACATTGTTCAAAACAATAAAACTGTTCTCAAAAATTAATTTAATACTTCCAACACAAGTTGTCGTCATCGATGCTCCATTCCCCAGCGGAAGTTGAACTCGTCCTTGCTAAGCCTTTTGTTTTCCCTGAACCCCTGCAGAGAGAACAACAAACATGATTAGTGGCTCCAGAGTCTACAATCCAGAAAAAATAGAGTCACCCACAAAACAGCTTGGTAACAAGCAATGTACCTTTAGCTTTGACCTCCTTGAGGTATGTAGGACGATTGCATTTCCGGTGGCAGACATTCCGCAATGGTGACATTTGTCAAGACTTTTGTCTACCTTTTGCAGCGTTCTTGCCTTTCGCAGACGGCTTCTTCTTGTTACTGCGGGCTTTCTTCATTTCTTGACACCAGAGGTGGAAGGCTTTGTTTCAAAGAAGGTTAGCCTCTCCGTTCCTCTTTTTGCCTTTAAGCAGAAGAGTTTCCGCAGTTTGAAGCTCCTTCATGAGTTCCGGGAGTGAATAACTCAACTTATTCATAGAGTAGTTGAGTTTGAAGTTGTCAAACATCTCCGGGAGAGTCTCTAGGATCATATCCACTTGAGTTTCTCCATCTATTTCAGCTCCCATGAGCTCCATCTCATTCAGGTGACTTATGATCAATAGCATATGGTCCCGAAGTTCATGAAGTTGCGCACTGCAGCTTGCTTGGCTTGACGGCCCTGGCTTCCGAACATTTCGGAGATGCTGTAGATCATATCTGCAGCCGTCAGCATGTTCCGATGTTGCTGTTGCAACACATTGCTAATTGATGCTAAGATATAGCACCTAGCAATCTCATCGTAACGCATCCAAGCGTTGTATGTCGTCTCGCTCTTCTTGAGTCGAATCATCATTCGGCTCAAGAGGACAGGGGGTAGTGAGCACATGCTTGTGCTTGTCTACCGTCAACACGATATCGAGGTTACGTTTCCAGTCAACATAATTTTCACCCACTAGTTTGTTTGTACTAAGAATTTGCGCGATCGGGGATAAAGACATAATTGCTGAAAAATAAAATAAAGCGGTGTTGATAATTTGCTTATATTTAAGAGAAGTATGATGCATGAATGCAAATACTTAAACATAAATAAAATCCTTAAAAAAAAATGTTTCATCTATGGTGTTGCGATCATAAACGGCAACACGTCCCACCTAGGGGTGGCGTCCGTGAAGCCTCCTATCACATCGAGACTCCTCTCGTTTGGTTCACTTTACAAGATGTCTCTACATCTAGTGCAACCAATCACCATCTTTTTGGTCACCTTAGATCCATTGCCTAGCTCCTATGGGAGATTACAATGATCTTTAGTCTAAGTGTTTAACCGACTAATCGACTCTAGAGGTTGTTATGAACTAACGATCCATCTAGGGATGGTCTCGCCTCACTACTTCCTTTTCGAGTCTTATCTTCTATAAGCAACCTGATGACTCCTTAGCGACATGTTTCATGGGTTTCTCCCATTGAAGTGAGGACCACTAAGGTGGTTCTTAACCTATCCACATGTCACGATCGGGGCTAAAGTCGGAGACCTTGGGAACGTTTCAACGCAAACGACCCTCCCACTTAGCTTTTTGAAAAATGGATTTTGTTTTGAAATTAAGTCCAATTAATAATTCAACAAAATTATAACCCTTATAAATTTGTTGTATTTTATAACTCTTTATAAAATTTACCCATTGCATTTATTATTATAACAATTTATAATATTAAACTACAATGATGCATGAACATGCTTGCATGGCAATTTGATATTGGCATCTCTATATCCTATATGGCATGTTATAATGATGCGAGATTAAACAATAAATCATACATTTACAATTTAACCTCTCTATGGCTCATTTCTAATTACAACCCATAAAAACAAATGAAAATAATTACAATAATTTTCTTCATCTTGTCTTCTTGGCATCTTCTCAATTTTCTCTTCTCTCGATCCCTGAAAAGTGAAAATAAAAAAATATTTTTTTTTGTTTGGGGCTGGGCCGGGACAATCCTGGGCCCACCTTCTCCTCATTTGGGCAGGCCACCCCTGGCGCGAAGATGGGCTGCCAGGCCGGGCAGGCCTTGCTCCCATTGCATGGGCCGCGGCCCTTGCCAAGGCAAGGTGCTGGCCGGGCTGTGGCCCTTGCACGGCAAGGCCGGTGGCGGGCCTGTGGCCCTTGCTGGGCAAGGCACGTGGCCGGCCTGTGGGCCCTTGCTGTGGCAAGGCCTGTGGCCGTGCTGGGCGGGGCCTGTGGCCCTTGCAGGCAAGGCCTGTGGCCCGTGCTGGGGCGGGGCCTGCCGCCCTTTGGCCCCCGCCTTAGGGGCCGGGGCCGTTTGCCCCGGCAAGGCCATCAGGGCCTGCGGCTCCTCGCCGGGCAGGGCTCGCAGGCCCGCTAGGGTTTCAGAAACCCTAGCGCATACTAGGGTTTCGAAACCCTAGTTCGCCGCATGACCCAAAACCGGGGAAGGGTTTGGCGGCTGGGCTTGTGGCGGAGGTCGAGTCGGCGGCAGGCGGCAGGCGGCGGCGACGGCGACGGACGGCGGCGGCAAGACAAAAAAAATATTTTCGGAAATTTAAATTACAAAATTTCCTATGCCCTTTAATGGCTTACATTATTTTCTAAAGAAAAAACATAAACCACCAACATGGTGTAATTAAAAAACTTAGAGCCAATCGATCGGGATCCAATCACATATTCAATCAAAACAATTTTGAATTCATCATATATTCATGCAAGATGCCAATATCAACACATATCATACATTCAATCGCATAAACATAAATCATGCATGATCAATAGCCCTAGGCTCTGATACCAATTGTAGGATCTTATTGTGATTTATATATGAAAAATCATTTGAACAACAACAATATTGTAGGCGGAATTTCAAAAAATTTATCATATCCATTTAATTCATAATTAAACATAAACCACAACGAGAGATGCATGCATGATATATGTTTATGGACAAAGGATTAGAAAAATCTCACATACCTTTGTGACGATTGAATTAATTGACCGCAAGGATCTTGTCTCACTATCTCACGTTCCAAGATGGAGAATTGCCGTGAAACAAGATCGTTGTTTATTGTCACGATCACACCAAGAACCACTCGTTGATTCAAGGCTATGTCTCTACAATTTTAGGATGAGAGAGTGGGCTCTTTTTCAAAAACCTAAGGAAACTTTTTCCTTCTATTTTGTCTCTACAAAATCCGGCCACCCTAAGGAAAGTGTGATCTCTTTTTCTTTTCTCCAAAAGACTCTCTCTCTCTAGGGTTTTCAATAATATCCTTATATAGGAGAAAATTCAAAAACTCAAACCCTAAATGGGATTTTCGAATTTCTCCTTAACCCTAGGATTGAAATCCGAAAATCCCTACATGGCTTAGGGATTTCCGAATTTCCTTCCCTATTTTGGAGCAAAATTCGAAATCCCCTTAAGGCAAGGGATTTCCTGAATTTTCCCAAAATAAAATCTCACTTTTCTCTTTCCTTTAGTTGCCAAATTAAAACCATGTTTAAATTTCATTTTGAATTTTAAATTAATCTCCATTAATTTCAAAATTCAAAACTCATTCTTTTTATTTTTCAATTATCAAATAAATGAAAAATAACACAATGAATTTAAACATAATTATCGGTTCTGTTTTTCCCATTTATTAGAGCTAGCCTTGAGACCGAATGGACCCACATGAACAAAGCTATGGAATTACAATATTCGAATAACTCATCCCTATAAGTTATCGACATATTTAATTCCGACATCGCATAACTCCACTAAAAGTTCGATGCCGAATAATCTCTCGATTCATGTGCGCTAATTTTTCTTTTGGTGTTGATACAATTTATCACACGGTCCACAAGTGTAAATGCATTATTATCCTTCAGTAAATATCGGTGATCAGAATGGTGTATATAATATTACCGTTTTACCATTCTAATCATTATTTCCTCAACTCCTTTATATATTTGTGAATAAGAAAGACAAACGTTCGTAAGATGTCTCGCACATGTTACGATGTCTTAATCAATGAATATCATCATTGAATACCAGGCCTGGTTTATTTATTCACACACTCGTCAATAAAGCATGAGGTGATATTATTTTTACGAATTCCATATCTGTGAATCACATAACTCCAACTTAATATTGTCATGATCCCAATGACCGAGATGTCGTTCAATAACTGTGAACTAATCTCATTGGCGAATCAAAGATCATGAGATACTAAGTTGAGCTACGCATTCACTTCAGGATTAAGATAATTATACAAATATACTTAAGTTGTGATGATTAGGTTTAGAGTTGTGTAAACGGTTTTACTCTAACCTAATCAATCACATGGTCTATTCAACATGTTGTGAGCATGTCTAGATCAACCACAAAGTCCAACTCCCATGCCCCGAGACCAGCATCACATGGTTCGATCTGGCAGTCATAATCGGATTCGATTGCCCAATCAATCCTAAGACTGCGAATATCTATTTTAAACTGTATCCGAAGAGTTTGTCCGGCAGGGTTCCCCTGACTCTTCTTTCGTTGGTAACAGTTTATGGACTAAGCAATATCATAAACACTCTTGAGTATGTGTCAAAACATAACTTTATCTTATTTTATAAAATCAGCAAAATAATAATGTCTTACATTTGTCATTTCATAAATAACAAATTACATCCCACTTTATGGACACATTTCCAACAACTTTCTGCTATTGGCCTTCCACTATGTAACCCTCTGGCTAATCCATATAGATGGTTTCATCAAGATAGCCATTCAGAAAAGCTGTCTTGACGTCCATCTGCCATATCTCATAGTCAAAATATGCTGCAATGGCCAGGAGTATCCGGATGGACTTAAGCATGGCTACCGGTGAGAAAGTTTCCTCATAGTCAACTCCCTCCTTTTGGGTATAACCCTTAGCCACTAGCCTTGCTTTATAAGTCTCTACTTTTCCATCCGCTCCTATCTTTCTCTTGAAGATCCACTTGCATCCAATGGGTTTTACCCCTTCGGGTAGATCTACAAGTTGCCAGACTGAGTTAGAGTGCATAGACTCCATCTCGAGTTTCATAGCTGCTTGCCATTCTTCCTTATCAGAATCATCCATCGCATCCCTAAAGGTCGATGGATCCTCCTTACCGTCATCAGCAGTGATGATTTGGGCTTCCCCGGTATAACGGTCGGGTAACCTGCTTACCCTCCCACTACCACGAGGTGCCGTAGGAGTCTGATCAGGAACTGTGGTCTTTTCTCTGAGTGTTTTGACAACTCTTGTCGAATGTGGTCCGATCTCATCGGAAAGTAACTCTTCTAATACTATCTTACTTTTGGGCTTGAAATCTATCATATAGTCATGCTCCAGAAATGTGGCATTTGTCGATACAAACACCTTTTGATCTGCTTGACTATAAAATAATCCTCCTCTTGTCCCTTGTGGGTATCCCACAAAGATGCATACCGACCTTGGTTCCAACTTCCGGTCTTTTGCCTCAAAGACGTGTCTTTGGACTCCCCATATACGAATGTCTCTCAAACTAGGTTTTTGACCATTCCACAACTCTAGGGGTGTCTTAGGTATAGATTTAGATGGAACTAGATTCAGAATATAAATAGCGATTTTTAGGGCATAACCCCGTAAAAAGAAGTAGGCAAAGTGAAGAATAACTCAACATTGATCTTATCATGTCGAGCAAAGTCGATTTCTCCTTTCGCCACACCATTCTCATTGTGGTGTACCGGTGCGATCAATTGGGATACCACACCTTCTTCAATCAAGAAATCCCAAAACTCTTGGTCCAGGTATTCACCCCCTCGATCTGATCGAAGTGTCTTGATTGGTTTACCTAATTGTTTTTCAACTTCTGCTCGAAATTCTCTAAACTTTCCAAAAGTTTTGGATTTCTGTTGCATCAGGTAAACATAACCATATCTCGAATAGTCATCAATAAAGATGACGTAATATTCGTAACCTCTTCTAGCTTGGACGTTTAACGGTCCACATACATCTGAATGTATCAGCTGTAGGGGTTCTGTAGCTCTTACTCCTTTTGCTGTAAAAGGTCTCTTGGTCATTTTACCTTCCAAACAAGATTCACAGACTGGAAGTTTGCCAACTTTTAGCTCACGCAAAGGACCATCCTTTACCAGTCTTTCAATCCTATTTAGGTTAATGTGACCAAGTCTAAGGTGCCACAGATATGTGTTATTTTCGTGAGAAATCTTTTGCTTTTTATTCTTAGGTTCGGCAACTCTGAACATTTCAGTGTTAAGCAGTGAGTTAGGTATTGGTTTTATACAATATAAACCATCAGCCAGACGTCCAGAACACATATTTAAACCATTTCGAGAAATATGAACAAATTCATTATCAAAATAAACTTTAAATTATTGTTCAAATAATTTGGCCACAGAAATCAAATTTCTGCGAATGTCTGGAATAAAATAAACATTGTTCAAAACTAAAAATTTATTTTCCCTAAAACGAAGTCTAACTTCTCCCACTGCTTTTGCCGAAACTCTTGCGCCATTGCCTACTTTCATCGTGTAGTCCCCATCGGCTAACTCAGTGTAAGAACTAAGACTTTGCAAAGAAAAACAAACATGATTAGTTGCTCCCAAATCAATTATCCAGGCTGAGGTATCACCCTCTACTAAACATGTTTCAAGAACTAGTAAACTGATTTACCTTGTTCTTTTTCTCATTCGCTTTTTCCCCGGTTCTCGGTTTTTCCTTTTGTTTTTACCGAACTTCACGCAACTACAACATTTGCTTCTCCTCCCCTTCTTTTGTTGGTGGATTCAAAGTTTTGCAGGTCATTCATGAGTTCGAGTGAGATTGCACTTCTTTTTGTTCATAACAAAGTTGTTCACGAACTCATGAAAGTCGTGGATAGGCTTTCAGGATGATGCCAACTTGGGTGGCTTCATCGATTACGGCACCATTGAGCTCCACATCGTGGAGGTGATCAATCATGTTCAAAACATGTGCCTTGGTGAAGAACCTTTCTTCATCTTATCGTTCATGAAAGCCCCTTACGGCATCCAAACGAGCCTTTTTTAGAAGGAGCGCCGAACATGGCTTTTAGAGACTCCATTATCTCATAAGGGTCTCCATCTCCTCATGCTTCTTTGCGGCATTATCGCTCATCTTGGCCAGATAAAGCACTTTGCTTTATTGTTGGCCTTGATCCAGCGATCAAAAGGCTCCCTTACGGTTTTGGACGATTAGTCCGCGGGTGAGGAGGACATTCCTCCGCTAGGACAAACTTATAGTCTTCGCAGACCAATAGTATGTTCATGTTACTTTTCCACTTAGCATAATTATCACTGTCTAATTTTTCAGTCGCTAGTAGTGTGATTATAGGATTCGACATATTGCTGGGAATAAATAGAATATTCATCTAATCAATTTATGTGCATGAATATCAAGGCATGTTAATTTTGGCACAATTAAATATGATGCATGATGCACATGAAAAATACATAAATCATATTTTAATTCTGGGTGCCAACGATAATTCAATTTACCACGATTATAGTGCCGCCGTAGGGTAGGTCAAAATATCGCAAATTGAACCGAGACCTTCTCAATTAATAAATATAATCAAAATATCTCATATTTTCATATTTATTAACTACCGCTAATTTTGGTCAAAAATATAATCAACAATTTGATTATATCTCCATGAGTGTAACCCATCATTTGATTCTGGACTTAACTCCGGAGTGCCGCCGTAGGGTAGGTCAAACCGGAAATACATCCTTGAATCCTATCGCTAGGAAGTCAACCTTGTTATTGATCCGAAAGAACACTTTCCGTAGGGAGTGCGGAATTGGTGCCGCCGCGAAGCCCCTTTCGAATCTCACGGTGTTGAACTAATGATGGAGACCAGTGGGTCGTATTGTCATGCAACCCTCTCCCACTCATTATTTTGCAAATGTGTATTTTGTTTGAAAAACATCTCATGATTTTCAATTCGAAAAATAAACAATTTATTTTTCGGATATGTGAAATTCCAAAATTTAACTCTTAAATTCAATTTCACATGTAACATTATTTTGCAAATCAATTTTGCAACTTAAATCAATTTAATCATATTAAATGATTTTCAGCGCATGGTTCTTATTTTATTTTATTTTTCTAAAACACTTTTATAATAAATAAAATAAACAATAACGAATGCACGTGTATGCACGGCATGTTATAAAAAACATATGAGTAGGCACATTATATCTATATGGCATGTTATATGCATGGACATATAATATATAATTATCAACATAAAATATAAATATATGCAATCAACTATTGAGATGGATTTGACCAGGTCCCATTGAAAAATATATTACAACTCAATCGAATCGAATAAATAAATAATTACAATAATTATATTCTTCCGTTACATCAACGGGTCTTCGATTCTTGAATTCTTTATTCTTCGGCTTCATTCTTTGTCTCTGGGTTGGATTTCACCTTCCTTCGGATCCGGAACTTTTCCGGGCTCTTCGGCACGCTTTACGAGGGTTTGAAACCTTGGGCCCGTTCGGGATCAAATCGAACTTGGGCCCCAATTGACATGTTGGGCACGCGGCCTGGTCCGGCCTGGCCCGGCTTATTTGGAGTCGCGGCCTGGGGGCGCTGGGCGCGGCCTAGGCGAGCCTGGGCCGCGTCCTGGACGCGCCTGGGCCGCGTCCGGGACGTGCCTTGGTCGCGTCGGGGCCGCGTCCTGGCCACGTCCTGGGCGCGTCTGGGCCACTTTTTCTGGAATTTTCTGGGCAGTTTTCTGGGCTTCTTTAAAGGCTTCAAACATGATCTTCAAGGCCTCCTTGATTCAAAATCAAAAACCCTAATTCTACCCAAATCCTAGAATTATAATAATTCTAATCTCGAATTAAATTACAAATAATTTATTAACGAATGAATATAACCGATCCATGGAACCATATAATTAACGACCAAATCCATCATCCATACATTCATCATCATGAATAAAAATAAACATCCATAAATGCAAGTGCCTACTCATCACATACATACATAATTAAATATCACATATTTAATATCAATTATGATTATCAAATAATGGAAGCATAAATTAATATCGTCTATAGACCGCTCTGATACCAATTGTTGGTTGCCGAATCGAATTCGGTGGCGGAAACGCAGCGGAAAGGCGGATCGTGTATAACAAAAATTTTCATAAAAGTTTTGAGATACTCTATAGATTATATTAATTTATGCACCAATAAATTAATCTCATTAATTTATAAGATTCAAGGATCAACCAAAAAAATACCTTGTAGCCGACTCGGATGATATCTTGATTTTCTTTGACAACGAACAGTCCTTGCTCCAAGCTTTGTGTTTAGAACACCAAAGTCTTCCACGTTAATTTCTTGATTCCACGTAGACGTGTGTGTGGGCACACGTAAGACAAAACGATTTCTTAAACACTCAAATTTCCACAAACACCAACGCATGCACGATGTGGAATTTTTGGAGAAAAAATATTTTTCACTCTTTTTCCCTATGTGAGAATTTCGGCCACACCTTCTTTAGGGCTGAAAATATGTCAAAAATTGTTGTTACAATTTTCTATCTATCTCATATTTAAAGAGTAGAAGTCAAACTTCAAAATAGGATCAAATCCTTATCTCCAATTTTGAATTTTGGAACAAAAAATCCCTTCCCCTTATCCTCTTAATGGCCGGCCACCCTAGGGATTTATCCCTGTGTGTGTGGCACCTAAATAAGACAGGGAAGGAAGATATTTTATCCATTATCCATTAGTCCAATTTTAATTCAGATTCAAATTCGAATTTAAGTCAAACTTAAATTAATTTGAATTCTAAATTAAACAACTTATCAAATAAGTTTAAATGGATAAATCTAGATATGTTCAAATTCAAATTTAAATAATCTCATTATTTAAAAAATAATTAATTCTCAATTAATTATTCTTCGAGTATTTAATTTTAGAATTCCGTAATTCTAAAATTCCCATTTTACCCTTTGTGTCTGGTAGAATTACAAGGACGACGCGGGGACTAATGGACCTATAATTCTGAGCTCCAATAAAATTAATAATTAATTAAACACTTTAATTAATTAATTAATTCTATTAATTCCAATAGTTACTCCACTATAAACTTGGAATTGCACTGTCAAAATTATAGACATTAATTACTTCTAAACTGTGAAGTGTCCATTTGATATAGTCATTGCATATAGATTGATCCTCCATAAATAATTCATAATTGGAGTCAGGTAGAATCCGTTAACCTCTCTAATTACATCTTTATCCTTGAGTACCATTGATTCTCTAATGGATAGTGATTCATAAAACACATTCATGAACCAGAGCGCTCTTACTAATACAAGTACCGAATCAACACTTAAGAGAATTATTTATCTGCTTCTCTCTCAAGAAGGAATGGATTCCATCTCGTATAATAACATTCCCAGCTACCTATTTCATTATGTCTCCAAAATACAAGGAATAGGATTCAGGGTCTCGGAATCCGTACTGAGTAAATCAAGAGACATAAATTCATAAATAGGAGTTTGTTAAGAACTGAGGATTAAGATCATTCTATACATGACCATCGGTAGACTCAATTAGAATTTCTATGCTTAACAGAAATTATTACAAATTCATATTGTGTCTGCGTCCATGTTCCACATAATCTCATTATGCGAAATACACTCATTCAATATCTCACCATATTAACAGTGCGCATAACACCGTTCCATTCTAAATGGGAATGACATGTATTTATAATGTTTTAATTAAAGATTCCAAACTTTAATTAAATTCATTATGAATAGTTACTTTTGATTATTATCCTTAAACATTATCCTCTTGTATATAACACTTATATACAATGTTTAAGGTTACATAAATAATCAAGGAATTTTATTTGATATTCATAAAATATTCATAAATATATGCACATAAAATGATGAATAAACTATTTTATTAAATAAATAATAAATATCCTTTTACATCTCATGCTTTCAGGACACTATTCCCAACAATCCACAGAGAGATAACAAAATAGCAAGAATGACTAACAGAATAAGAGCATTAGAGAAAAGTGAATTAAAGAAAAAGAATAGTTTTCGAGATTTTGTTGCAAATAAAATAAAAATGAGAAAAGATTTGTGTTGAAGAATTTAATAATAAAAATGGTAAGGTGTCGAGAATTCCTAATGTTTTGTTCACCAATTCCAATTTTGATTTACAAAATAAAAGAACCGAATAGATTAAATCTCTATGTTGACTTCGGAAATATTGTTATTACAAGTTATCTAAAATCGACAATATATCAATATGACAATATTGCAGTAAAAGACAATTTGCAAAATAATTTGAATGACAAAACATTGCATGATAGAATTACATAAGAAAAGCGTGACTGAACTTATATAAAAATTGGCACACAATATTTTGAAAAGTAATAGAAAATAGATGAGATTTAATTCATTCAAATGTTGAACTTTACAGCACAAGGAATCAAAACCCTGAATCGGGTCACTCAACAGAAGTTCATCTCTAACCTCACCAAGAAAACTCTAGCCTATCTTGCAAAACATTCTCACAAGTTCTAGAGAGAAAATATGAGACTGACAATAAGACGACAGAAAACTGAATATCAAAAGCTTCCTAAAACCTTAGGCCAACCCCTCTATTTATAGTGTTCAGAGGTTGCCTATCAAATAAGAAAAGGAAATAAAATAAAATTACATATAAATTAGGAGAAATCACATATTTGATTTGGGGAAGAAATCTAGTAATTTTCTCTGATTTTTGGGGAAGGAATTCGGATTCATCTCAAAGGGAACACGTGTCGAAGCTTGATTGGAGGAAAGGAGTCAGCTTGCCACGTGTCGCGCGCGGAGTGCAGGAAGGGAGCTGGCCGTTGGAGACAGCTGGCGCGTGCAGAGGGAAGGAGCAGGCTGGCAGTGCAGGTGCGAGACCCATGCGGGAGAGTTGGACGCACGTTGAAGCTGCGTGGAGGGAACGTGCCAGCTGAGGGACGGGTGTACTGGGGACGCGCGCGAGATGGAGTGAGGATTGGAGACGAGCTAGGGTCCACGCGGACTGAGATAGTGGCTTGGCTTGGCTTGTTGCGGCTCGGCTGAGGCTTGGCTCCGGATGGGCTGAAAATATGGCTTTCATGGCCTCTTCTTGTGTAGCCTTTTACACTGCTTTCATCTGTAAATATTAAGCAAAAACTAGACAAATTCCAATTAAAATATTATGACTAAAAATAATGAAATTGCTTAATTAAAGCTTAAATATTTTAATATTATATAAATCAAAAGTAGTATTTATGGTGCATTTTCATGCACCAATCACAACCCCCAACCAGCTTATTGCTAGTCTCTAGCAATCCAAGCGCAAGAGAAATCATGTCACAAAGAAAATCTAAGTCTCAACTCGCTTAGTCACTTGAGTATTTCAAACAAACTGTTAGCAAGAAGTCAAAAGATACTATCAAGATCATTTCAGTCATAACTCGAGAGTCGTGTGTGTGTGCTCCAAACCATAACCTTCTTACCACTAACCATAACATATGCAGCTTTGAAAAATTCACCAAGTAAAAGTCTCAACTCCATTGATCTCACGGGTGTCAGAAATATTTGAGTGTAAAGGTTTTCTCTCATGAAGTTGGAAGCGGAACAATCAATGCTCAGTGTGAGGAAGGTCAAATTTAGGACAAACAGTCAAACGAACATTGACCAAAAGATAGGTTAATCAACTACTAGAACATTCCACCATTATTACCACAAACCAGCTTTTGGGATTTCATTTGGGTCAAACAGAAATTTACATAAACGAACAAAGAGCCAAAAAAAATGCATAGGAATATTACTTTTTTTTTTGGCAAGAGACAACCTGCAATAATGAAGTGAATGTAGAAAGGTGTTCTTTTGACAAACTGCTGTATAGCATCAAATGTGATTAACACCAAACTACAACATCTATGAAATGTTGCTCTTGCTCTTTTTTTTTTTTTTTTTTTTTTTTTTTTTATAGAAAAGTAAGAAATTAGGCTCTATTACATAGAATCATTCTTATCTAACCCGAAATCCATCCCTCAAGCATATGCACCAAGCATACCACTAACCATGTAATGATGTTCGAATAGTGATTTTACCAGCTCAAAAGATCAATGAAAGTTCAAAAGTCGTTTACTCAACTCTCTTAACTCACCAAAAATCAAGCACTTAAACTCGGGAATTTTCTCAATTGACATGCATTAACATCCATCTTACCACAAGGTTTAGCACATGCAAAAATAAACTCTGGAAGTCATTTCTTAGTAACCAAGATAGCAAAAATCGACTCAAACCAATCATTTTGAAATCATACTCAGACAACTTTGCAAAAATTTTAACCCAAATATCAACGTGTCAAAAATCACTCTTACGCATGAATATGCTCACCACCCCCAACCAAAATCAGACAGTGTCCTCAGTGTTAAAAATTATGAAAAATAGAGAAGGAAGACACCTGGATGATGAGCTTTCCACTTATGAGCACAGCTCGAGCTTCCTGATATGATTCTCCAAAAACACATACATAAAAAAAAGTAAAAGAAACGAAAAAAATAGAAAATGAAAATATGATATAGGAGATGTGATTAAACTACTCAGGGCTGGTAAATGGGGTCGTCGAGAATGATCTCTTCAACCTGGTTCACCCGCTCTAAGTAATTTTTCAGATGCTGGCCATTTACTTTAAGGATTCTCCCATTGGTTGGGTCTTCAACCTTGACAGCACCATTGGGAAAAATGCGTGTCACTACGAACGGGCCAGTCCACCACGACCTCAACTTACTGGGGTGGAGATGCAAACGGGAATCATAAATATGAACCCGTTGAGTCAGCTCGAAGTTCTTCCTCAGAATTTGCTTATCATGAGCCGCTTTCATTTTTGCCTTGTAGATTCTGGAATTATCATAGGCATCATTCCTTAACTCCTCGATTTCGGAAAGCTGGAGCTTCCGATTGACACCTGCAGCGCTGAGATCAAAGTTGAGGGCTTTGGTAGCCCAATAAGCCTTATGTTCGAGCTCTACAGGTAGATGGCAGGCTTTTCCAAAGATAAGCCTATAGGGAGACATCCCAAGTTGGGTTTTGTAAGTAGTGCAGTATGCCCAAAGTGCATCTGGAAGGCGCAGAGACCAATCCTTGCGATCGGGATTAACCATCTTTTCTAGACTTTGCTTTATCTCCCTATTGGCCAACTCAGCTTGGCCATTTGTCTGTGGGTGATAGGCAGTTGAAACTTTATGAACCACACCGTACTTGCACATCAGAGCCTCAAAAGAACGATTGCAGAAATGGGTGCCTTGATCACTGATGATGGCACGCGGCATTCCAAATCGAGATAACAGATTTTCCTTTAAGAACTTTACAACAGTAGTGTTATCATTGTTCCGGCATGCCACAGCTTCTACCCACTTAGACACGTAATACACAGCGAGGAGTATGTAGAGGAATCCATAAGAAGGTGGAAATGATCCCATAAAGTCTATCCCCCAGCAATCAAATATTTCTATTACGAGAATCGGGTTCAAGGGCATCATATGGCGACGGGACAAAGCACCTAGCTTTTCGCACCTCTCACAGGAATGGCATAAGTTATTGGTGTCCTTGAATAAAGTGGGCCAATAGAGACCACACTGCAAGATTTTCGCGGCGGTCTTCTTCATAGAAAAATGACCGCCACACGCATCGTTGTGGCAAAAGTTCAGGACACTAGACACTTCATCATCTAGGATGCATCATCTTATGATCTGGTCGGGGCAGTACTTAAAAAGATAGGGGTCAAGCCAATAAAAGTTACGAACCTCGACCAGAAACTTCCTCTTGTCTTGTGCACCCCAGGTAGATGGAATCTCGCCCGTCACCAAGTAGTTAACAATGTTCGCATACCATGGCATCTTAGTGACGGCGAAGAGATGTTCATCAGGGAAGTCATCTCCAATAGCAGGAATTTCGGCGGAATCATTAAATTCAAGATGAGATAAGTGGTCCGCCACCACATTTTTGACTCCCTTCTTGTCCTTGATTGTCAAGTCAAATTCCTAGGAGAAGGATCCACCTAATTAAACACGCCTTAGCATCATTTTTGGAGAGAAGGCACTTAAGGGCGGCATGATCTGTGAAGATGGTGATAGGTGAACCAATCAAATATGCACAGAACCTGTCGAGAGCGAATACTACAACAAGCAACTTTTTTTCAGTAGTAGAGTAGTTCATTTGAGCACTATTTAGAGTATGGCTTGCGTAGTAGACAATGAAAGGCTTCCCCTCCCTCCGTTGACCAAGAATGACCCCCACAGCATAATTTCTTGCATCACACATGATCTCGAAAGGTAAGCTCCAATCTGGTGATTGCATAATAGGGGCAGAAGTCAATTTTGTGATGAGTGTTCGGAATGCATCCTCACACTCTTGTGTCCAATTGAACATAACATCTTTTGCTAGGAGGTTGCTTAGCGGTCTCGCTATAGATGAAAAGTTCTGAATGAACCTCCTGTAGAATCCGGCGTGCCCCAGAAAAGATCGGACATCTTTAACGGCCTTGGGGGTGGGCAGGTTAGAAATGAGTTCAACCTTAGAGCGGTCGACCTCGATTCCTCTTTCAGAAATAATGTGCCCAAGAACTATGCTGGATGACACCATAAAATGACACTTCTCCTAATTGAGCACGAGACCCTTCTCTTCACATCTTTGTAGAACGACTTCCAAGTTGAGAAGGCACATGTCGAATGAATCTCCGAAGACTGTCAAATCATCCATGAACACTTCCATACATTTTTTTATCATATCACTGAAAATGCTCATCATACACCTCTGAAATGTGGCAGGTGCATTACACAGTCCAAATGGCATTCGCCGAAAGGCATAAGTGCCAAAAGGACATGTGAATGTTGTCTTATCCTGATCTTTTAATGCTATCTCTATCTGATAATATCCTGAATAGCCATCGAGAAAGCAATAGAAAGGATAACCTGCCACTCGTTCTAGGATTTGATTGATGAATGGAAGTGGAAAATGGTCTTTACGAGTGGCGGCGTTAAGCTTACGATAGTCAATACACATGCGCGAACCAGTCACGACCTTTGTGGGAACTAGAGCCCCTTTCTCATTTTCCACCACAGTGACCCCCGATTTCTTTGGCACTACCTAGGTTGGACTAACCCACTTGCTATCAGCAACAGGATAAATGATGCTAGCATCTAATAGCTTGAGAACCTCATTCTTCACAACTTCTTTCATTGTTGGATTCAATCTTCCTTGAGGATCTCTTCATGGGCTATGCTTTTGCAGCATGTTGATCAACCGCCGCTCTTGTGATGCATCGAGTTTGGAAGAAATGATAACAGGAAAGGTATTGCCAACTCCCAAAAATGCATGTTTCAATCCTTCAGGTAGTTGAGCAAGTTTCACTGTTGGGGTCTCTTTGATGGAAGGCTTTGGTTTCTCTCTCCCTTGCGGAAGTTCCTCGAAACACAATTGTTTAAACTTAATTCCTCTGTCCTGTGAGTTGTTGAAAATGGCAGAAATGTCAGCCAACTCACAAGGACCGGAACTTTCAGATTCAGAATTTTGGAGGAGGTTTTCAAGATCTTCAGAGTTGCTTGTAGCAAAACCTCCTCCTTGACAAGTGTGTCAATCAAGAATGTTTGGTGACACTCATCATCATCTTGTGGTTGTTTTACAATGTTAAAACCATTTACCTCGAGAGTCATATTCCCAAAAGAGATCTGCATTAAACCATTTCTACAATTAATTAGAGCATTTGCTGTTGCAAGGAATGGTCTTCCAAGGATGATCGGGATTTTTGACTCCACATCAACCACTGACTGAGTGTCCAAAACAACGAAATCCACAGGATAATAGAACTTATCAACTTGCAATAACACATCTTTCACTATTCCTCGTGGTCTCTTAATAGATCGATCGGCCAGTTGCAGAACCACAGATGTGGGCTTAATATCTCCAAGACCTAATTGCGAGTAGACTAAATAAGGCATGAGGTTAACACTTGATCCTAGGTCTAACAATGCTTGGCCAAATTCCCGTGTCCCAATAGTGCAGGAAATGGTGGACCAGCCATGATCTTTGTACTTCAGCAGTGTCTTCTTCTCAATCACCGCGCTCACTTGTTCAGTCAAGAATGCAGTCTTCTTGACATGGTGCCTTCTCTTTATAGTGTACATATCATTTATAACCTTGGCGTAGGCCGGCACTTGCTTGATCACATGTAGTAAGGGAAGATTGATCTTCAATAGTGTCAAGTGCTCTAGGATCTCACTTTGGTTTTCCGACACTTTCCCAGCAAGTCAGAGAGCCTAGGGGAAGGGCACCTTTACCAGAATTTTTGTTGGCTCTTCTTTCTCCTGAGCCGATTCTTCAGTACTCAAAGTGGCAGTACTTGTTGATGGCGTGTCTAAATTCTTACCACTTCGAGTAGTGATGACGTTAACTTCCTTGATATTTTGACCTTTAGAGTTGGAAGTTTGAGCCATGTTTTGTCCTCTCAAATTGGACTGGGCTTGTGATGGAAATCTACTGCGCTCTTAAACGGTTAAAGCTTCTATAAGCTTTGTGATCTGAATTTTTATTTCCTTGTTCTCTTCCACCAGCTGCGTGAGCATTGAATCACCCTTTGATTCCTCTTATTTTGCGCGTCCATAAAAGCTTTTAAGGTATCCAATAGAGAATTCCCTTTCGGCTGCATGTTATTCTGAGGCGCAAAATATGTCCTTGGTGGTTGAGATTGTTGCTCTGATCTCCATTGCCCTCCAGATGATTGTGCATGTTGATTCGAATCTCGCCAACTGAAGTTCGGGTGGTTTTTCCAACTAGGATTGTAAGATTCTGAGAAAGGTCCATAAGGCTTCTTGTATGTGCCCAACGCATTGCACTGCTCCTCATATACCCCTCTTATTTCACTTAAAGTGTGGCAATCCTGAGTTAGATGGCCCATTCCACCAAAAACTAAACAAGGCTCATGTGCCTCTGTCCTTACCACCATGTAGGGTCCTTTACTATCTTTACTTTTGAGGGCCTCAATTTGCTTCGTCAAAGCTTCAACTTGAGCCTTGAGGCTGTCCTCTTCCCTTAATTGATAAACTCTAACTGGTCGGGACCTACTGGTGCTCTCAGTAGCACTCAGTCCAGTCCAAGTATGAGCTTTCTCAGCTAACTCGTTCAGGTACTTGATACCTTCGTCAGGATCCTTCTGGAGAAAATCTCCATTGCACATCATCTCAACAAATTGGCGCTCTCAGATTATGAGTCCATCGTAGAAATAGCTTACGAGGCACCAACTTTCATATCCATGGTGGGGACACAGATTTAACAGATCTTTAAAACGCTCCCAAGCTTGATAGAGAGTTTCATTTTCCTTCTGAGCGAAATTTGAGATCTTTGTTTCAAATTGTTGGTCTTATGGTGTGGGAAATACTTGTTGAAGAATGTCATCGTCATTTCTTCCCACGTACCAATAGACCTGGGCCTAAGAGAATACAGCCAGCGTTTGGCCTTGTCCTTCAGAGAGAAAGGGAAAAACTTCAATATGACTGTGTTTGCGGCCTCAGCACGGCTGTGAAAGGTGGCCACCACCTCTTCAAACTCCCGAATGTGTACATAGGGGTTCTCGTTCTCTAACCCGTGAAAAGTTGGGAAAAGTGCAATCATGCCCAGCTTAAAATCCGTAGGCGGTGCATTCGGTGGGAAAATGATGTATGATGGGGTGGCCGTATGTGTTGGGTGCAGGTAATGTTGCAACGTCCTGTGTTGAACTTCCTCGTGTTGTGCCATTGCGAATAGATTTTGAAATGCGAATTCCAACGACGAGTGTGAAGACGGAGACGTAGAAGATGAGTCGGATAGAATTTCACTAGGGGTTTCTAAATCTGGACGTTGAGCAAATCTCCCTAGTTCGTCTCTATATCGATGCATTCACCCTAAGCGGCTCTCTTTTTATTTTTTTATTTTTAATCAAAAAGAAAATAATTATATAGTAACATAAATTGTAACCACCGAGAGTGCTCCCAGGAAAGCCTATAGCTCTTGGCTCAATGAATAGCCTCCTAGACAGAGCAACGTTCCCAGGAAAGATTGGTGGGGCAAGGCCCGTTTAAGTACCAACTTTTCTAGACAGAACTCCCTCAGATTATACTTTCCACGTAACTATACAATTATTCTCAAAATTAATTATTAAATTTTATTGAGTAAAATATTCCTAAAGTCAAAAGCCTAAATCTACCAAATTATGAAAATCCTAGATTAAGAATCTAAATTAGTCAATTAATTAACATATTAATTAAAATCCTAAAAATTAATGAAACTATAAAAGGAAAAATTAAATTAGGCAACAATTAAAATATACAAATGAGGAAACAAAATAAAATCCTAATTTATCAAAAATAAAAGATTGCAAAATCAAATCACAATCAATTCTAAAACTAAAAAGGGAAATAAAATTAACAATAAAAGCAAATCTTAAAGGTGTGAGATTTTTTTCAGCAACCAAAACTATAGAAATAAAAAAAAAAATGATAAGGGGATTTTTTTTTTCTTTCTTTCTTTGAAATAAGAAACGACAAGGAGAAAGGAAAAAAAAATTAAACAAAAAGGTTAAAACAAATTAAACTACTAATCTACTACAGAACGTGAACTAAAGGTTAGACACAGATTAATAACTAAAAATAAGAAACTAACACAGCTTAATAGCAAAGAAAATAAGAATTAAAAAAAAATGTATACTTACCTCTTTGACTCAAAAATCTACTTATCAGTCTTGCTAGTAGCACCTCCCTGGCAACGGCGCCAAAATTTGATTAATGCCCAAAAGTGATGTTCACAAGCGGTCAATTGTAGCATAGAGGGGCGGTTGTATCCACAGAGAGATAATAAAATAACAAGAATGACTAATAGAATAAGAGCATTAGAGAAAAGTGAATTAAAGAAAAAGAATAGTTTTTGAGATTTTGTTGCAAATAAAATAAAAATGAGAAAAGATTTGTGTTGAAGAAATTTAATAAAAAAAAGGTAAGGTGTCAAGAATTCCTAATGTTTCGTTCACCAATTCCAGTTTTGATTCACAAAATAAAAGAACCGAATAGATTAAATCTCTATGTTGACTCCAGAAATATTATTATTACAAGTTATCTAAAATTGAAAATATATCAATTTGACAATATTGCAGTAAAAGACAATTTGTAAAATAATTTGAATGACAAAACATTGCATGACAAAATTACATAAGAAAAGCGTGACTGAACTTATATAAAAATTGGCACACAATATTTTGAAAAGTAATAGAAAAATAGATGAGATTTAAGTCATTCAAATGTTGTACTTTACAGCACAAGGAATCAAAACCCCGAATTGAGTCACTCAACAGAAAGTTCATCTCTAACATCACCAAGAAAACTCTAGCCTATCTTGCAAAAGATTCACACAAGTTCTAGAGAGAAAATATGAGACTGATAGCAAGACGATAGAAAACTGAATATCAAAAGCTTCCTAAAACCTTAGGCCAACCCCTCTATTTATAGTGTTTAGAGGTTGCCTATCAAATAAGGAAATAAATTGTAAAACTAGAAAATTACAAAAGAAAAGGAAACAAAATAAAATTACATATAAATTAGGAGAAATCACATATTTGATTTGGGAAAGAAATCTGGTAATTTGCTCTGATTTTTGGGAAAGGAATTTGGATTCATCTCAAAGGGAACACATGTTGAAACTTGATTGGAGGAAAGGAGTCAGCCTGCCACGTGTCCGCGTGGAGTGCAGAGGGAAGGAGTAGGCTGGTAGCGCAGGTGCGGGACCCATGCGGGAGAGTTGGACGCGCGTTGAAGCTGCGTGGAGGGAACGCGCCAGCTGAGGGAGGGGTGTGCTAGGGACGCGCGCGAGATGGAGTGAGGATGGCAGGCGAGCTGGGGTCCACGCAGACTGAGATAGTGGCTTAGCTCGGCTTGGTGTGGCTCGGCTGAGGCTTGGCTCCGGATGGGCTGAAAATATGGTTTTCATGGCTTCTTCTTGTATAGCCTTTTACACAGCTTTCATCTGTAAATAAATAAGCAAAAACTAGACAAATTCCAATAACAATATTATGAATAAAAATAATGAAATTGCTTAATTAAAGCTTAAATATTTTAATATTATATAAATCAAAAGTAGTATTTATGGTGCATTTTCATGCACCAATCAGCATGCAATTCCGAAAGGATTGGACATGTGAAATTAATGTGGACAAACATAATGATTTGTCGACATATGATTGGTTGTGGATAAACTAATTATTTGTTAATTATTTTGGTTAATTGAATTTTGGAAATAAGATTGTGTTTGAATTGTTTAATTTTGGAAAAACAAAATTTATTCTCTCCTATTTAAAGTGAATGAATTTTAATGGATGGAGGGAAATAGATTTTGTTTCAAAATAGTTTAAAATATATTCCTAATATTAATTATTAATTAGTTTAAACAATGGAGCTTATTTGATAGATTTTCTTTATTTAAAAAAGGTGGTTCACGTTTTTTTTAGGGAAAAAAAATCTAGAATATTCCATTTGATTAAATTAATTAATATGGATAATGTTTGCGGAAAATATTTATTTAATCCAAACAAGAGAATCTCATTTAAATTCAAATTTTAAAAGGAGTTTGAATCAAGATAGGATTTGGACTTTTGGAAGATCAAAGGATCTTGATTTGAATTGAAACCAACAAACTTATCTCCTAATGATAAGGGGAGAAAATTTGAAACTCCACAAGATAAGTGGACGAATTTTTGGAGTCCTTCTCCTAAGGAAATTGGTGGATAAGGTTCATGTAGGATCTTGTTGTGATTTATATATGAAAAATCATTTGAACAACAACAATATTGTAGGCGGAATTTCAAAAGTTTTATCATATCCATTTAATTCTAAATCAAACGTAAACCACAACGAGAGATGCATGCATGATATATGTTTATAGACAAAGGATTAGAATAATACACATACCTTTGTGACGATTGAAATAAATGACTGCAAGGATCTTGCCTCACTATCTCACGTTCCAAGATGGAGAATTGCCGCGAAACAAGATTGTTGATTTATCGACACGATCACACCAAAAACCACTTGTTGATTCAAGGCTATGACTCTACAGTAGTTGGGAAGAGAGTGTGGGCTCTTTTTCCAAAAACCTAAGGAAACAATTTTCCCTATCTAATGTCTCTAAAATCCGGCCACCCTTAGGAGAAAATATGTGTGATATATTTTTGTTCTCTCTTTCAAGTCTCACTTAGGGTTTTCAATAATATCCTTATATAGGAGGAAATTCAAAAACTCAAACCCTAGATGGGATTTTCGAATTTCCCCTTAACCCTTGGATTGAAATCTGAAAATCCCTACATGGCTAGGGATTTCCGAATTTTCCTTCCCCTTTTGGAGAAAAATTCGAAATCCCCTTATGGCAAGGGATTTCCGAATTTTTCCCAAAATAATATATCAACTTTCTCTCTCCTTTAGTTGCCAAATAAAATCATGTTTAAATTTTATTTTGAATTTTAAATTAATCTCTATTAATTTCCAAACTCAAAACTCATTCCTTTTATTTTTCAATTATCAAATAAATGAAAAATAACACAATGAATTTAAACATAATTATATAACGAAACATCAGTTTCTGTTTTCCCATTTATCAGAGCTAGCCTTGAGACCGAATGGACCCACATGAACAAAGCTATGGAATTACAATACTCGACTAACTTATCCCGATAAGTTATCGACACATTTAATTCCGACATCGCACAACTCCACTAAAAGTTTGATGCCGAATAATCTCTCGATTCATGTGCGCTAATTTTTCTAATGGTGTTGATACAATTTATCACACGGTCCACAGTGTAAATGCATTATTATCCTTCGTAAATATCAGTGATCAGAATGATATATATAATATTACCGTTTTACCATTCCAATCATTATTTCCTCAACTCCTTTATATGACTGTGAATAAGAAAGACAAACGTTCGTAAGATGTCTCACACATGTTACGATGTCTTAATCAATGAACATCATCATTGAATACCAGGCCTGGTTTATTTATTCACACACCCGTCAATAAAGCATGAGGTGATATTATTTCTTACGAATTCCATATCTGTGAATCGCACAACTCCAACTTAATAATGTCATGATCCCAATAACCGAGATGTCGTTCAATAACTGTGAACTAATCTCATTGGCGAATCAAAGATCATGAGATACTAAGTTGAGCTATGCATTCACTTCAGGATTAAGATAATTATACAAATATACTTAAGTTGTGATGATTAGGTTTAGAGTTGTGTAAACAGTTTTCACTCTAACCTAATCAGTCACATGGTCTATTCAACATGTTGCGAGCATGTCTAGATCAACCACAGAGTCCAACTCCCATGCCTCGAGACCAGCATCACATGGTTCGATCTGACAGTCATAATCGGATTCGATTGCCCAATCAATCCTAAGATCTGCGAATATCTATTTTAAAGCGTATCGAGAAGAGTTTGTCCGGCAGGGTTCCCCTAACTCTTCTTTCGTTGGTAACAGTTTATGGACTAAGCAATATTACTAACACTCTTGAGTATGTGTCAAAACATAACTTTATCTTATTTTATAAAATCAGCAAAATAATAATGTCTTACATTTGTCATTTCATAAATAACAAATTACATCCCACTTTATGGACACATTTCCAACAGTTCATAGAACCTAGCCTAAAAAGTTTGTGATCTTTTGGTTCAAAAAGATTTCTAGAAAAAATAATTATTAATTATTTTTCGGGTAGAAAATTTGTTTTTTGAAATAGGATCCAGAGATTATGTTAGGGCTAGTGCTTCATGAAACATGTGATAATAATAGATCACAAAAGGTGATACACGAATTTTTGGGAGAGAGAGAAAAAAAATGTTTTTTGGTTTTCTTCAGGATAAGGGAAAAACGTTTTTTGGGATTTTCTGGACTTAAGAATTCGTTCATGGTGTGAGGAAAAATAAGAGAGAAATTTCCATTGAATCAAAACTAAGAGGAAAGGTTTTATCGAGTGAAAAAGATCGAGGTCAACTTGTTCATGTCTTGAAGTTTTGAAGAACGAATCTAGATTGCTATCTTAACAAAGTACGTTAAAGTTGAGAGAGCGGGATCTAGGGTTCGTAGTGCAATACTGATCGCTTGGAACCTTACCACGTGTGCCCACACACACTCTGAGATGAGGAGCTTGAGAATAGTGGAGAAGATTCGTTGGTGGACGCTCTAAATATTCTGGAGTCCAAGAAACAAGGTATGTTTGATCATGCATTTAATTTATTGTTATATACATCATGAGTCTTCTTTCCTTGTTTGGCATTAAAATTTTAAAACTTTCACTGCATCATAACTCTGATAACCAGATCCATTTTTCCAACATACATTTCCTTCCATAAAGTGCTTCATACAGAGCCATGCCGAGGGAAGCTTGATAACTGTTATTATACAAAAATTTGATCAATGGCAACTTCATACTCCATCCGCCCTTGAAATCCACAGCGCAAGATCAAATCATATCCTCTAGGGTTTGAATTGTTCTCTCAGACTATCCATCCATCTGGGGATGAAACGTTGCGCTATAGCGTTGTTCTGACCCCATTGCTTCCTGAACACTTATCCAAAAATGGGAGGTAAATCAGCTATCTCTGTCTGACACTATACTAACTGGTACTCCATGTAGCTTTACTACTTTTGCCACATATAACTTAGGCTCCGTTCACTTCGCTTATTCGAGTTTAGAATTCGAGTTTTGCTACAGTAAAAAGCTCTCACAAACAATCACATCTAACTTTTTTACTACAGTAAAAAGCTCTCACATAAAATCAAATCTCAACTCGAATTAAAAACTCGAATCAGCGAAGTGAACGGACCCTAGATAACCTCTCTAAGGAGTAAGTTATCTTGATCGAAATGAAATATGCTAATTTCGTTAACTGATCTACTACTACCCAGATGGCATCATGTCCCTCACTGGTTCTCAGAAATCCGGTCACGAAATTCATGGTTAAGTGTTCCCACTTCCATTCTGGGATCTCTAGTGGTTGTGAGCTTCCAGCTGGTCTCTGATGTTCTACTTTGACTTTCTAGCATATCAAGCAACAACTAACATGATCAACTATGTCGTTCTTCATTCTCTTCCACCAAAAATGTTATTTCAAGTCTTGATACATTTTGGTGGTGCTTAGGTGTATGAAATATGGTGTGATATGCGCTTCCACTAGTAGCTGCTTCTTGATCTCTTCTTGATCTGGTACACAAATTCTTCTTTGGTACAGGAGAATTCTGTCCTCTAAAAGGCTGAAATTCGACCTTGCATTCTCTACTATCTCCTTCCTATATCTATCCATAATTGGATCACATTTTCGAGCTTTTGTATCTCGTCTTGCAGCACGGGCTGCAATCTTAGAGAAGCTAACTTATTAGAGATTAATTCAAGATCTAGGAGATTAATCTCTTGTCGAAGCTGCTTTGGTAACAATTTAGTCTCCACTGGAGTCCACAGTGTTTGATTTCTACTCAAGGCGTCTGCTACACAATTGGCTTTACCTGGATGATAAAGGATTTCACAATCATAGTCCTTCATAAGCTGAAGCCATCGTCTCTGTCTCATATTAAGCTCCTTCTATGTGAAGAAGCACTTTAGGCTTTGATGGTCCGTATAAATTTGGCATTGAACTCCATACAGGTAATGCTGCCACAACTTGAGTGCAAAGACTACTGCGGCTAGCTGAAGATCATAAATTTGATAATTATGCTTGTGATCCTTTAGTTGCCGAGATGCGTAAGCAATGACCTTGCCAGTCTGCATCAACACGGCTCCTAGTCCTGTCTTTGAGGCATCGCTGTAGATGTCAAATTTTTCTCCCTCTTCTGGGATCGTGAGCATTAGAGCACTAGTTAATCTGCTTTTGATCTCTCTAAAACTCTGCTCACATTTTTCTATCCATTCATACCTTCTATCTTTTCTAGTCAACGCAGTGAAATGAGCTGCAAGACGAGCAAATCTTTCCACAAACCTTCTGTAATACCATGTCAATCCTAGGAAGCTTCAAATTTTTGTAACACTCTTTGGAACTGGCCACCTTTCAACGGCTTCAATCTTTGCTAGATCGATAGTGATTCCTTCCTTGGACACTACATGTCCTAGGAAATGGACTTTATCTAACCATAACTCGCACTTAGAAAACTTCGCATATAGCTGATGTTTCTTCAACGTGTGTAGTGTGATCCTCAAATGTTCTACGTGCTCTTGTGGGTTTCGTGAGTATATAAGGATGTCATCGATAAAAATAATAACAAACTTATCTAAGTAGGATCTGAAGACTCTGTTCATCAGGTTCATAAACGCCACTGGGGCATTTGTAAGTCCAAATGGCATCACTGAGAATTCGTAGTGTCCATACCGAGTTTTGAATGTCGTCCTGGAAATGTCTTCTTCTCTAATCTTGAGCTGATGATACCCTGATCGAAGGTCGATCTTCAAAAACGTGGTAGCTCCCTTCAACTGATCGAACAAGTCATCAATTCGTGGCAATGGGTACTTGTTCTTGATGGTGACTTTGTTGAGCTCTTTATAGTCTATACACATTCGAAGCATACCATCCTTTTTCTTGACATAGAGGACCGGAGCTCCCCATGGCGAGAAACCTGGTCTGATGAAGCCTTTGTCTAACATCTCCTGGAGTTGAACCCGCAACTCCTTTAGTTCGCTGGAGCCATTATGTACGGTGCTTTGGATATTGGGGCGGTGCCTGAGAGAAGCTCTATCTCAAAAGCTATTTTCTGATCTGGAGGAAGTCCGGGTAGTTCTTCTGGAAAAACGTGTCAGAACTCCTTGACTACTGAAACATCTTTTGGTTGATGTTCCCCTTCTTGGTTTTAGTCCACCACATATGCCAAATATCCAGTGCATGCGCTAGACATCAATCATCTAGCTTTTAGGGAACTAATAAAACGCCTGGGTGTCCCTGATGTGGAACCCATATACTCAAACATATGTTCTCCTTCTGACTGAAAAACTACTTTTTTCTTTCTACAGTCTCTTGTAGCATTATACTTTCTTAGAAAATCCATTCCTAGGATCACATCATAATCTACTAAGTTCAGTACAACTAGGTCTGCAATTAGTTCTCTTCTTGCTATCTCTACTGGTACATGACGCAACTAGTGACTAGACAACAACACATCACCTGATGGTAGCGCTGTCTTAAAGGCTTGCCCTATCTTTTCTGGAGGATGTAGTATTCGCTTAACAAATTTTACTGATGCAAATGTATGTGTGGGTCCTGAATCAAATAATGCTCGTGCAAGGACATGGGCAATAGTAAGCTAACCTGTTACTATGTTGGACATGCCTGCGTCAGCTTCCTCTTGGTATATGTCATTAGGTGAGCATTGGCCTGTGGAGAAGCTTCTGATCTGTTTGGCTGAGGGGTCGGGATTACCCTCTGTACTTGCATGGCGTGAAATCGCGAAACTTGCGGCCTTAGTGGTGCCGTTCTAGGAGATCCTACTTTGAATAAACACTGCCTTGCATAATGTCCTTTCTGTCTACACGTGTAGCATACATCTGTGCCGGCTTTATATTCTCTGAAGTGTTTCTTTCCACACGTCAGGTAGATAGGAACACTAGGACTGGTATACTGGTCCTGCTTCTGTTGGGGATTTCGTTGATTCTGATTGCGATTCCATTTCCTCTTACTAGGGTTTTGCTAGCTCCCATGTCCAAGTTTCCATCCCTGGTCACTATGATTTCCTTGGCTTTATGGATTAGCACCGGGGCTCTGCTTGGTGGGTGCCTATGCCTTTTCTCTCTGCTTATTCTTATCTTCCCACACTTTAGCCTGTTCCTCTCTAGATTTGGGAAAATTATGCTCTGCACGTATTGTCCGGGTCACTAGGTCGGCTACCGTGGTTGGTGAATACTCCCCACTTTCCACAACTGTGGCTATATCTCCTCGGAGCATATTAACCATCATCCTAACCTTTTCTTCCTCTGTTGGAACAAACTGAGGACATAGTCGTGCCAACTGTTCAAATAGTCGACATGCTTCTACAATTGTCTGGTCGCCTTGCTTAAAATTGTTGAACTCATTCTGCTTAGTCTTTAGGGCTTCTAAGTTGTAATACTTATCGTTAAATTCCCAAAGGAATTCATCCCATAACATCTATCTCACATTCCTTTTGATGCACACCGATTCCCACCAATAGCGGGCATCTTTATTCAACACGAAGGTGGCACATTGAATCTTTTCCTGGTCGGTGAGTTCCATAAACTCCAACATTGTCTGAATGGATGCTAACCATTCCTCAGCTTCTAGTGGATCTGTTGACTCATCAAACTCTGGAGGTGCCATTTTCTTAAACGTCACATACAATGCTTCCCGTGGGACCATTACTCGCTGCCCCATCTCACCCCTTATTGGCTCTTGGGGTTCAACCCTATTTGGGGCTTGTTTAGGTTGGGCAGCTTGTGCTGGTAGAGCGTGTGGAAGGGGTGCTCCTCCAACCTCCTGACCCTGAATCAACTAGGTAAGCAATTCACGTAACTGTCTACTTTCCTTAGCTTAGGCTGCTATTTGCCCCCTGAGACATGCTACTTCTTCAGCTAGGTCTGGTGCTGGAGGATTCTGTTCAGTTTGTGTTCTCTTTGGACGTGTACGAACCATGTTGATGTGTCTATATCAATTAAAGAGCAACATCGTTAGTTTAAGTTCAAAAAGAACTGCTTCTAGAAGTTCTTGATTGGCTATACTTTTAACTATCATTCATTCTCATAACGAATAGCAAAACATACATTCTATATGTTCTTCTATTATGCATGTCCCATATCATGCATATCACATCATATACAAAACATCACAAAAGTTAAGGCTTTTAAGGCTTTCAGTCAATACTATTTACATAACCTTGCGTCATTTCAAATAAATAAAACGCTAAACCCTAACTTAATCCTTATCATCTAAGTGTTCCTCAGGATCCTCCTCGGGATCCTCCTCGGGATCCTCCTCGGGATCCTCCTCAGTGTCTTCCTCTGGATCCGACTGAGGGTTATCACTAGCTTCCTCACCAATGGTCCTAACATAGGTCCATCTTTGCCGAACAGCTATAGGCTCATCCGCTGCCTCTATCTCGGGTCTCGGTCATTATCGAGAGGTAGTGGCTTCCGCGTCATATCTCCTGATACGGGTATTAGAAAACGGGAAGTCTCGCCTAACCGCCACTGGCCCTGTCCTTTCCTTTAGCATCAGGCGCTCACACTGCTTTGCCTCGGCAATAAACTGTGCGAGGGTTTGATCCGATTGCAGAGCTAGCCGATGCTGGTACTCTTCCGTCAGACTTCTCCATAGGATCTGACACCGCTCCTCCTTACTTAGATTAAAAATCCAATTCGGAGTTAGTACCTCAGTCAAGACTCTCGCTATATAGGGTACAACGGCCTCTTCCGATCTCATACCAGCTCTCTCGGCTTGCATGACAAACTCTCGAGCTTGGGTGAAGGTTACGACTACACTCACCTGGTTATGTGTCTCTTTACTCAGCTGTGGTGCCGACTCTGATGGCATGACCTGGGGAAGAAACTGATGTCTCAACATGTGGCAAAACTCTTCCCATTGCACTTTTGATAACTCATCCTCATCTAAAGCTTGCCAAAAGATTAGGGCATTGCCTTCCAATAAACTAGCTATGAGCAAAATCCACTCCTCCCGAGCTATATCACAGGCTCGCATCATGTACTTGACATGGTGCAGCCAATCCCTAATTCTAGCGGGATGTGAAAGCCCATCATAGAAAGGTGGATTACAGGTGTAGAACTTAGCTGCGGCTCGACCTGTAGTAAAAATGACTCTCCTTGCTCGGTGTGCAGCCTCGGCCGCCATGTGCTCTAGAGCCCTTAACTCCAGATGCACTGGTGGATGGCTATATCTAGCAGGAGTGGGTACTGACTCTCTGTTTGTCAGAACCGTGAGGTTTGAAACGTTCTTACCCATCCCCACTACGTATTCTCTCGTGATGTGGGGGCTAACCGGGATGATGGATGTGATCGATCCATTAGTACCTGTTCTGTCTTGCCAAAAGAAATAAGCAATTTTAGTTTTAGTTCATAACTAATTTACCTGGACTGTGCAGAAGCATAGGTGTGGGACTTGTCATGGCAGGAGTAGGAACGCCGCTCTGATACCAACTGTGATGACTCGCGCCCTTGTGGCGGGTCACTAACCTTACACTACTACTAATAGGCTAAGTTATAGTCTAATCCATTATTCATTTTTAGACTATCGTCTCTTTAAATTCCGTTCATCCATGGGTAATTTTTTTTTCTTTACTTTAACCCTTGGGTTCTTAACATGTTATGTTGTGATGCTAATAACATATCTTGCTATTACTTTAAGGATTCGGAAATCAAACTAGTCCCCGAAAAGTTGTCTTAACTTATTATAGTCCGTTGTTCTTTACTAAGACAATGGTTGTAATATCTTTTTCTTAAAACTGAATATACATACTAATGTTCTATGTTACATTAATTTGCAGCGGAATTTATTTTCTAAGCATGCTTAGTAGAGACCACTCCCATGTACCCATGACATTTCTGCCACCTTGCCTTCGCCAGTCTATCAAGCAAAACGACTATATGGCTAGTTGCTTACCTTTGTTACCTGGACACGAGTAAACTGATGTGCTAACGCTCAGCAAGTATAAACATGCATACATCATAACCTAGTAAAAATTACATTAAGAGTTATGATGCAAATATGCTCGTGTGAAACATGCTTTAAACTACTTTATGTTTTTCTGTTCTTACTTATGTGGGTCTGGGCCCTTGCTTACTTTTCTTGTTACTATGGGCCTGTGCCCCTGTTTACTGTCTGGTCTAGTCGGAATCTCTACTCTTTGAGATTTCCTCCCTTAAGAGGCCGACGACCCGTCAGTCTTTTTTACATTTTTGAACTTTGTGTTTCTCATTTCAAAGTGTCAAAAACTTTACTGAACGATATACAATGTTTCTCTACGTGCACATGCTAACATAAAATGCACAATACTTCTTGCATACTTTAACTGTGCATAAGGGTAACCATATGTCGCCCTTCTGCAATCTAGATCACTAAGCCCTCTAAACATGTATAATCACATAGACTTGGGAACATAAGCAAATTTATAATTCTAAGTCTATCTACAGTTCACTCGAGTCTAGACAAACATATATGTCTATACTTATAGATAATTCGCTAGGATTCTCGCTTGCTGGAAGTTCTTTCTCGTTGCTTCGGCTCTCGTGCCAAAACCTATTTCATGGAAACAAGTATAAATTTCCTTTTCCAAATCACAATTCCTCATACTTAGATACCTAAATCAATTTCCACTCATTTCTGAACCTTTTTCCCCTCTAGGCCGAATTCTAGCTCAAGAGGCAAATTACACCAATTCGTGTATCTTAGTTTTTGAATCGTAATCTATTCATTTATGAGCGTTAAAACTATTATTCATTCTCTAGAATCGAATTACTAACTCATTGCTTACTAACCAGATTTTAAGAAATTTCAGCAGAGTTTCGCCTCATTTTTCTCATTTTCTGAGTTTTTCAAAAAGTCATTCTACTTTTGATTTCGGTACCTGGAGTCAAGATTCACATTCCTGAACACAGATTCCAACATAAATTGAACAAAAACACATTTTTCTCCAATTCTAGGGTTTTCAGATTTTTTTAGTGTTAATCCAAAAAATTTTGTTCAATCATTTCAATAGTTACACGTTAGACTCCTATCACAGTCCCCGACAAAATCTCGGTTTCGTTTTTCAGTTTTACGGATTTTTTTCGAGATGAGTTACTATTCATCAAAATGAAAAAGCATGCAGTTTCTCATGAAAAATCTAAAATCGTACCTTTAAAAGTTGAGATTCTCCACTAGAACGCCTGGAGTTATGTTTCTACCGGATTGAACGGAAGGAATTTCGGTGAAAACGGGTGATTCCTTGATTTTCTCTCTTTTCCCTCTTTTCACTATTCTCTCGGCCACACTTAGGAAAAGAAACCATATGTGGCTTCTAATGTCATCCGTAGGCCATTTTTAAGAGTAATGGAAAATTATATTAATATTCAATATAATATCTTAATATTACTTTTTAAATTAAATTAAACAAATTACTTTAATTCCCATAATTTAATTTTATTAATTTAAGTTTGTTTAACACTTAACTTAAGTGGTTTTATGTTCCCCACATTTTTCTTGTCGAGGCCTAACTTTCCATTTTTCAAAACGAGTCTCTTTCCGGTATTGATAATTTCATACCCGGTATAGTTTCTATACTGCTTTTCTAGACTGCCGAGTACCCTGGGTCAAACTTCTCATGTTCAACCCAACTCTCTGGGGTATCTCATTAGTCAATTTCTTTTTCTGAAATTTTCATTTTAATTGATTCAGAATTGCCCAAAATGCGTACCCTCGCGGTACTGGTTTTTGAGCAGTTTTTCGCTTTAACTGACTGAGGAAAATCATGTTTCATGAACTTTTACTGTTTTCCTTACTTATAATATTTCTACTGTTTTTCTAACTAGTTATTTGGTCACTTACTAAATATTTCAGTTTTTCATAACTAAAATATACCCGCTAAAATTTCTAACTTTTAGCTGATATTTCACTATTCACGACTGATATTTACAAATTTTCTCTGTAAAATATTCGTATTAGAACTTTATACTTTTTGGGAAATTTTACCCCGTACATAAAGTTTCTACATAACTTTTCCTTGATCAAGCTTAAATTCTACTACTTTATATTCTAGAGAGAATTTCGGTCAAATACCAAACTGTCCAGATTAGACCTAAAATTTTCCCGGTCGTTATATTCACCCATCCTTAAGAAATTTTCATCCCGAAAATCAGAACAGATGGGGGTACTTCTGTCTGATTTCTTCTTCTACTTCCCAAGTGGCTTCTACAACATGGTGGTTTTTCCACAGAACTTTAACCATTGGGATACTACGATTTCTGAGTTTCCTTTCCTCTCTGGCTAAAATCTGAATTGGTTGTTCCTCATAGTACAAATCTTTGTGAACTTGGATATGCTCACTGTAACACGTGCGATGGATCCGAGATGTACTTCCGGGGCATTGCTACATGAAACACACTGTGCATCGACCCCGACATCGAGGCGTGACAAAGTGGTATTAGAGCCTTAGGTTTAGGAACCACAAGATTGTACATACATGTGTGACATCAGGAATCCACTAAATAGTCTAGTTTCTTTTTAGTTAAAGGAGATGTCGCCACGTCGTAGATTTGTCAACAACCCGGCAGCACCTAATTAAGAGTTCATTGATGCCATGTATGCCGCTTTCCAAGGCATGGCCACTCGAGCTCAGAATGAGAGATCGGCTGAGGACAGGAAGCAGAGTTACTTCCAGGAATTTAGACGTGTACCTATCCCCACATTCAATAGTGAGGGAGGACCCTAGGAAGCAGAACTCTGGTTTGACTCCATAGTTAAACACTTGAATATTATGGGAGTGCCGGAGGAATATCGGATAGAATTTGTGGTGTACAAGATGGAAGGCCAACCAAGCAACTAGTGGAAGCAAGTAAGAAGAATACTTGATGTTGCGAAAATGACTTGGGAACAGTTGAGGTTTTCTTTAATGAACAACACTTCCCTTAGAGCTATAGGGATCAGAAGGCATTGGAGTTTATGACCTTGCAACAGGGAGATATGTCGATAAGGGAATATGAGGCTAAGTTTAATGACTTGTCTCGCTTTGTGCCATGTCTGGTGGAATCTGAGCATTTGAAATGTCTGAAGTTTGAGAAAGGTCTGAAGAATTCTGTAATGAGACCTTTGGTGGTTCTAAGGATCCAAAATTTTCGAGACCTGGTGGCTACTGCTACAAGCGTGGAACAAGATAAATTGGCCTATCAGCAAAACAAGGAAGCAGCTGGCCGAGTTTCTACTTCAGGTGGACCCTCTGCTTCGGGTGGCCATAACGGAGCGGTAGAAGGAAACGTAATCAAGGATAGGTCAGTGGAGACATGATCAGTGGTGGCAGCAGTTCATCTGGGAGTGACAGGAGTGCTCCTTATAGACCTAAGTGCCATCATTATGGGCAGATTGGTCACATTAGGAGGGACTATCCTAGTCAGAATCAGCCATCGACTTAACAGCCCCTGAGTGATACTTCTTACGGTCAAGAGAGGTTATCGCAGTTCATGCCACCCTACCAGCCGCAACTGCCAATGCCAACATTTTACCTTCATGTACCAACCTACTGACCGCCTCAGTATCCACAGTTTTGACCTCAAGCATCGGGATAAGCACAGATTTCTCCATCACAACAATATAGGCCAAAGACTCAATGACCTAATATTAGTGATAAAGGGAAGGGGAAAGCGCAAGGACAAGCTTATACCCTGACAGGAGATAGTTCTGGATGACAGGCCAGCAACACAATGGTTGAGGGTATGATCCTAATCTATTACTCCTTAGCACATGTACTATTTGATACTGGTGCTACCCATTCTTTCATATCAAGTTCTTTTGTCCACACTTTGAAATTGATAGCTGAGAGCTTGGAAACCCCGATGACTTTGAACTCGCCACTGGGATGTGTAGTGGTAGCTAGTGTATGTAGATCGTGTGAAATCACGATTGGAGGTGAGCGATTGAGAGCTGACCTGATAGTCCTTCTGATGAGTTTGTTTGACGTGGTACTCAGAATGGATTGGTTAGCAAGATATGGTGCAATTGTTGATTGCTACCATAGGAGAGTCACCCTAATGACTAATTCCAGAGCGATAACCACTTACCAAGAGGACATGAATCCAGTCCTGGAAGAACGATTGTTGAGTACAGCGTTGGGGGATGTAGGAACCTAGCCTGTTTATCCTTCCTTCTTGCTTTAGAAGGTGAACCCGAGGTAACTGGGGATAATGCAGGAATTCCTAGGATGGATGAGTTCACAGATGTTTTTCCAGATGAATTGCCTGGTTTACCGTCAGATTGGGAGATTGAATTCGACATTGATTTGGTTCTGGGAATGGCACCTATCTTTATTCCTCCATACCGGATGGCACCTGTTGAAATGATAGAATTAAGAAAGCAGCTCGAGGAGCTAGTGAAAAAGGGGTATATAAGGAGCAACACTTCCCCTTGGGGTGCACCTGTGTTATTTGTGAAGAAGCACGGCGGATCTCTCCGGTTATGCATTGACTATCGTCAATTGAATAGAGTAACTGTTAAGAATAAATACCTATTGTCGAGGATCGATGAGTTATTTCATCAGTTGGGTGGATCACAGTATTACTCTAAGATTGACTTGAGGTTAGGATACCACCACCTAAAGATTAAGGAGGAAGATATTCCAAAAACTACTTTTAGAACTCGGTATGGGCATTTTGAGTTCTTGGTAATGCCTTTCGGGTTGACGAATGCCCTAGCTGCGTTTATGGATTTAATGAACCGGGTTTTTCGGCCGTACTTGGATCAATTTGTGATTGTTTTCATTGACGTCATCCTGGTCTATTCAAAGACTTTGAAGAACATGAGCAGCATTTGAGAACTGTTCTTCAATCTCTTCGTGAACACCAGTTGTATGCGAAAAAGGAGAAGTCTGGCTGACAGAGGTGAAGTTCCTTGGCCATGTGATATCAGGACAAGGAATTTCTATGGACCCTAGATTGAGACTATGCTATAGTGGGAAAGGCTGAAGAACGTGGTAGAAATTCAAAATTTTTTCGGATTAGCAAGATACTATCGGTGTTTTATAAAGGACTTCTCGAGCATTGTTGCACCCATGACTTGATTGACTAAGAAAGAAGTCAGATTCGAATGGGACGTTGAGTGTGAACATGCTTTCCATGAATTGAAGGCCAGACTGACAAATGCCCCAGTGCTGACCAAAAGTAATAGTGAGGAGCCATATGAGGTATATTCTGATGCCTCGGGGAGTGGACTTGGCTGTGTCTTGATGCAAGGTGGATGCATTGTAGCTTACGCATCTCGCCAACTGAGACCGCATGAATGGAACTACCCCACGCATGACTTGGAGTTAGCAGCAGTAATATTTGCTTTGAAGATATGGAGATGTTATTTCTATGGGGCAAGGTTTCAGGTCTTTTCTGACCATAAGAGTCTGAAGTACTTGTTTACTCAGAAAGATCTGAACCTCAGGCATAAGAGATAGGTGGAGTACATGGAAGATTACGACTTCACACTGCAGTATCATCCGGGAAAAGCTAATGTGGTAGCTGATGCCTTTAGCAGGAAGACCTTAGGGACTTTAGCGTCATTAGCCCTGGAAGATTGGAAAAGGACTAAGGTTGTGAGCGATTATGACTTCCAGTACCATGAGGACTATCACCAAGCAACGGTGTATAATCTGATCTCCACACCGACTATTGTCCAACCCTTTTCCAACTACTTTCTTTTCCTTTTATTTCACCTCTCGAATGTGCACAAATCTCCAATTCGAGATAGGCGCACTGCAGCCTATGCATATGCACTGTAGTGCACGTCAACGAGGATTTAGGGTTTCTAGATGAGCGCCTAAGCCCATGGATGTGCGCTACAGCGCGCGTCTCAATTCCCTGGGAGATTCTAGGAGGTGCACCTAAGCGTGCCTTGAACTGCGCCTAAGCACGCGATGGTTGGCTGGCAGGCGCGCTGCAGTGCCCCAAACCAGCCTGAAGTTGGAATGCTCTCTGGAAGTCTCAGGTTATAGCTTGCTCCTAGTGCGCTACAGCCCACACAAAATGGAGATTTTCATGGACTTCTTTATCGTTTTCACTTGATTTTCTCCACTTTGCAAATCCTACAAAATAAATTAACATAAACGTAAAACTAGTGACAAAATTACTGAAATTTGCTCAAAAACTACAATATATAACGGGGATAAATTGATGAAAAATCAACTAAAGAACAAAAAGAACTAAAACTCAAAAGGCAATGCTTTCACATCTAAACCTAACACAAAACGAAACAAAATAAAACAAACAAAACAAAACAAAACAAAACAAAACACAAATAAAGAGTGAGTGTTCCACATATCCCGATGATCATTCTTTGGTCCTCAACATCCCCTAAAATCTCGAGCTTTTATGCAAGGCAATCCCTTGTGATGTTCTAGAATTTCAACATGTTGGATGCACACAAAAACACTCAAGTCTCCTGCCTCACACTTAACCATCCAACACCTGGATTCACTTATTCAACTTAGAAATCCATGATTAAGTAACTGAAAGCTTAGGATTCCATAGGTCCAACTTAGTTCTGCTCTCCACTAATGTAGGCTAAACGAGTCTTGGAATCAAAAGGACTTTGCAAGCTTGTAATGTTTGGCTAGGGCTAAAGGTGGTTGAGAAATGGACTTTTCGGCTCAAAATCCCTAGGCATATAGCTTTCCGACCTCAAGCTCACAATTGGAGTTCCTAACACCCCCACACTTGAATTATTCTCACAATACCCACTCATGTACAAGCACCAAAATGAAAAACTTAATAGAAACAAATTAACAAATTTTTTTTCGTTTTTTTTAAATACAAATAAAAAATACATTTACACACAGTTTTCCCCCTAAGCATAATCACCCTTCTAGGTTGACTCATAAAGCTCGTTTGAGCAAGCTTCTCTCAGGCATGGTTCAACATAAGGCCCACCCACTAGTGGTGGCAAGTGACCATAATGAAACCAGAGGCCATCATAACCTGAAAGTCTAAGTAACTTACTGGATTTTTAACCTATCAAGCTCTTTGGCCGCTGTGGCATTAGCTAAATGTGCCCTCCGATGGCTAGGGTTCCAACTAAATATGCCTAGAGTCTGGGGGAAGGGAAAATGATATTTATTGTAGTTGGTGAGTGTTGTATAAATGTGGGTAAAGCAAAAAAAATCAGGTTAAGGCTCAAAGGGGACATTCAAGGGATACAATCCAAAAGGTAGGCATAGAAAAGCTCAATCGATCCAAAGGAATGCCTAAATCATTTCTCCGTTGACTTGCTAGCCTAGGATTTTGCCTCGAGTTTCCCTAAGTTGAGTTCTAGAATCCTTAATGTACCATGAACTTGATTAATTGAATAATTTTCCTTTAGGTCCCTAAATGGTTAGTGATGAGGTCTTTTCTTGTGAGAACTAGAGTGTTTCATGTCAAGCACACAGAATTCACAAACGACACATAACACAAAAACTTAGGGAAATCAGGAGATAATGTTATCATTGGTTCATTGATCACCAGGAGTAGAAAAACAACTCACTAAACAAACTAACAACACAAACTAAATAACAAGTATTTATGCAATCCAATATTTCCCCCCACACTTACGTATCACATTGTCCTCAATGTTAGTAAAATAGAAGCAAACAATGAAAATGTAATTGAAGAATACCTGGGAGGCGAGATATGACTCTCGCCTCCTAAGGGTGGTCCTCATCCATGTCATGCGGAGGTGGTGGGGGCTAAAAGTCGGGCTGCTGCTACTGATTGTTGGATTGCAGTTGCTGCTGGAAGTCCGGCCAGTAAGTCCTCCAGATGTGCTCAGGGAAATGAGGGACACGTGAATAGCTACCGACGCCGAGACCCGCATCAATGCGAGTTTGGGTCAGTGCCTGCTCCAGTGATGTCAAGCAAGCGGTGTGGTGTTCCGCCAGCTCAATGATCAGATTTCTACTCTAGGCAAACTGACTCTAGAGATTGACAATCTACTCCTCATGCCGATCAACCCAGCTTGCGAAGTCCTCGTGAGACATAGAGGCTGTCCGCTTCCGCTTTGGCTGCGGGGGCTGCGATGATCCTGCTCCTCCATCTTGCTCTGAGGCCGCCCGGCCGAAAGCGATCCTGATGATGCTATTGAGATCAAAAACCCAAATGGGCTTCTCAAGATGTTTATCAGGCAGGGGCACTCCAGTGACCATAAAAAGCTCCGTCAGCAACGATAAGTATGGGAGGCCAATGTTGTTTTTCCGCATGGCATGGTGAATACTATTGTTGATGATGGCCCCCACATTCAAGGGCTCTCTTCTCTTAATTGCTAGTGGGACCAAGGCCCTATCCTTTGTAACCTCCGAGATGTGAGTCGAAGGAATAAGCCTAGTGCATACAAAATGGAACCACACATTGGTGAAGTTCGCCAAATATCGAGCCTCAAAGGCGGGTTCAATGTTTTGTTTTATTGTCCACCTAGCAGGCCCGTCTCAAAGGGCTTCCAGAATTTCCTGTGCATCTCGATTCGGAAAGTCTTATTGCTGATCAGAACTGGGGGCGGGGATGCCAAAGTGATTTTTAATTATCTCGGCATCAAATCTAATCACATGCCCTCTTACCTTGGTCTTGTTGTTGGTTCACTTTCTCGCGTTCACGAAAAATTCACGAACGAGAGTAGTGGACCCCGCTACAGGCTCAGAACATAATTTTTCCCAACCCCTGTCCCGAATAACATTCATGATGTCCGGCGACAATTCGCCATTTCTTGTGTCGCAACCCCTTTCTCAAATGCAGGCCCAACTCTTATTGTGCCTTTCATATTGTTTTTCTGCGTCCTTTGACACAAACCGAATGATGTCATAATCGGGAGGAGGCACTGCTGGGACAGGGGGTTCTAAAGTGGCAGGGGCGGGTGGGCGGTTGCTGGAGCTCGACCCAAACTTAATCCGGTTTGCAGGTGCCTTCCGTGACATTTTTTTCATTTTTTTTATACAGCAGCACAAAATTTTCTAAGCAAACTCCCCAAAGTTTCACTCAGAATTTAAATTTTTTTTCACTAAATGAACGCCCAAGTTCCAAAAAAAATCTCCAATACACAATAGTTTTTCAAAAAATTTGGCAGAGTTTTCCCTAATAATCTAGTGTTTTTCGTGCGCAGAAATATAAGTTTCACAAGTGTTTGACCTCCCTAGAGAGTTCAAGGCCCAGAAAAGTCAAAATCTTAGGAAAAACGCACGGAAAAACACTACTTACTTGATGCCTTGAAGATTTGACAGAAAATAAGATGAAAAACACCAAGATCTTCAATAGATTCACTTGAAGGAGAAAGTATTGGGTGATTTTAGGTGAAAAGTGAGAGCTTGGGAGGATTTGAGAGAATTTGAGAGGATTTTTGGCTGAGAAAATTCAGGTGGTGGCTGACAATTTTTAGAAAGAGGTTGAAAATTTTTAGAAAGAGGCAGAAATGGGCTAGGGTTTTTTCTATGAAGCTTTCATAAGTCGGCTGTAGTGCAGATGCGTGCTGCAACATGGTCTTCTTCGCGCTCTAGCGCGCAAAAAGTGGAGCTAGAAATTTTGCTGGCCAATGCGTGCTGTGGCGCGGTCTTTTATTGCGCTGCGGTGCGGTCTTTTTTTGTGCTGCGGTGCGGTCTTTTTTTGCGCTGCAGCGGCTTCTTGGAATTGGGAATCCTTGGAGATGCGCGCTGCAGGGCATTAATACGCGCTGCAGCCTGAGTCTCTTTTTTTGTTTTTGTTTTTGTTTTAACCCTCTTCAGGTGATATACCGCCTCTTGACAGGTGACATATCGCATCTCCCGCTGTTATTTGTGCACATCACCCATGCCTGCTATAAGCACGCTATAGCGTGAGACCTGCGTGCTTAGACGCGCGATGCGTGAATCTGGGAATCCATTTCTGTGTGACACGCGCTGTAGCGTGAGCATGTATGCACTTAGGCGCGCTGGGCACACTCCAACCTGACACAGAACTGATTCAACTCTTGCCCCTGGAAATCTGGCCTCTGGAAATTTAGTCTCTGGAAATTTTCTAACCTCCAATAACTTGCAATCAACCACAAATATTTTTTTTTATCAACACTTGCTATAAAAATTGTATTAGAAAAACCTAATAACACACAATCATTAACAAAAATAACTCAATGTTCAACAAGTCAAACAAAATTAAACTAAAATCAAAACAAATAAAGGGGTAGAAGCTTGGGTTGCCTCCCAAGAAGCGCTTGATTTAACGTCCCTAGCTAGACATGAACACGACTTCATCCTCTTGGTTCTAGCTCGATGGTACCGAATGAAGACACTCGCTTGATCTTAAATGGTCCTGACCATCTTGACTCCACTTTTTTGGGGGAGAGCTTCAATTGAGAGTTCAAAAGAAGGACGCATTGGCCCGGAGTGAGATCTTGCCACGAGGTTCGCTAGTCGTGCTTCTTCTTGGCTTTCTTCTTGGCCACCACCTTTTCATTGTTTATCGGGGTGGCAATGGCTTCGACCCTCTTAACAACATACTCCCCCTGCATCATTTTTCATGGTTAGGGAATTGGTAGGACCATTCCCGAAAGAATCTTTCGGCACAACTTCTTGAGTGAACTCTTTGATTCAAGATTTCACTTCCTCTACTCGGTTGCAAGTTGGCTTTTCTTGTGGAGACCGCTTGGGATTTGAGACGTTGAAGATGGTTTTCTCCTCATTGACCCTTAGAGTCAAGTTCCCACTGTACACATCTATTAAAGCCGTTCCGGTAGCTAGGAAAGGCCTTCCAAGGATAATGGGGATCTCCTGATCTTCTTCCATGTCCAAAACTACAAAATCAGCCGGGAAGATGAACTTATCCACCTTTGCCAATACATCTTCAATGATTTCCCATGGGTAGGTAATGGACCTATCCGCCATTTGCAGGGATATGGTTGTAGGGGTGACCTCTTCAAGCCCAAGTTTCCGGAACACCGACAAAGGCATGAGGTTTATGCTTGCCCTTAGGTCGCAAAGAGCTCTCTAAAAAGTTGACCCACCAATTGTACATGGAATGGTGAAACTACCAGGGTCTTTGAGCTTTTGCAGTAGCTTCCGTTGGAGGATTGCACTACACTCCTCTGTGAGTTTGACTGTCTCATAGTCCTCATATTTTTGCTTCCTTGACATTATATCCTTCATGAATTTTGCGTAATTCGGCATTTGCTCAAGGGCGTCCGCAAAGGGAATATTGATATGGATCTTTTTGAAGATATCCAAAAACTTTGAAAATTGATCATCCATCTTCTTCTTTTGGAATCTTTCGGGGAATGACAGCTTTGGTTGAATGATAGGTGGATTGTCTAGAAAAGAAATTGACCCTGGATTCACTTTGGGTGCTTCCTCTTTTTTCTCCTCATCACTAGTCTTCTTCTCAAGCTCTTCCACCGGTGTGGTGTTCTCTTCAACAAATTTCTCATTTTGAGGATTGGGGCTTTCTACTTCCCTTCCACTTCTCAAGGTGACTGCGTTACATTGCTCCTAGGGTTTTTCACAGTGTCACTAGGAAAGTTCGTGGATGATAGGCTCTTCATTGAGTCAGCAAGTTGGCCAATCTGTGTCTCCATAGTCTTCATAGTAGCACTCATGTTTGTGCCATGACTCTCAATACTATCAAGTCTAGCATCATCTTTGTTAAACCGCCCCCTGGTTTCTACAATGACCGTGCTCAATAGGTCTTCTATCGACGACTTGCTCTGAGATAACAGCTGGCTATACCCTGGAGGAGGTTGCAATACATTCTTGTTGTTGCCATAAGAAAAGTTTTCATGGTTCTGTAGTCCTGGGTGGTAATGAGTTGGCAGGTTGCTCGGCATGTTATTGCTTTGGTAGTTGAAGTTTCTATTGTTCACATACTACACTTGTTCAGTATCACTTCCTTCACCCCATAGGATGTACTTGTGACCACAGCTTCTGCCTTACTCGATGAGGCTTCCCTCCTAGTCAACTCATATATCTTGTTGGTCAAAGCTGATACTTATACTGAAAGGGCTACCAACGGATCAACCTCATGGATACCTGCAGCTCTCTTCACACTTGACCGCTCACTCGGCCATTGGGCATTGTTGGAGGCCATCTCCTTTAATAATAATTCGGCCTCCTCATAGGTCTTGGACAACATCGTCCCACTTGATGCCTCATCAACAATCATCCTGGTTTGTCCATTTAGATTGTTATAGAAGATCTGGATTTGGAACCAGTCATGGTATCCATGCTGCGGGCATTTTCTGGTCAACTCCTTAAAGTGTTCCCAGGCCTTATAGAAAGGCTCAAAGTCTAGCTGCCTAAACTCTGCAATCTCACTCCTCAGTTGGCCGGTCTTTGATGGAGGAAAGAACTTGGTAAGAAACGTCTGTGCCAAATCTTCCCATGTGCCAATACTACCCGCTTGAACTGATTGGAGCCAACCCTTCACCTTGTCCCTAAGTGAGAAAGGTAACAGGCACATTCTGATAGTGTCCTGGTCCACACCATTCATCTTGATGGTGTCGCAGATCTCCAGAAACATTGCTAGATGCATATTAGGATCTTCAGACGATAACCCCCCATACTGATTCTACTAAACCATATTTATCAATTTAGGCTTCAGCTCAAAATTGTTCGCGTTAATCGTTTGCCTCCTAATGCCTGAATAATTCTCATTCACTACTGGAATGAAGTAATCCCTCAAAGCCCTCTGCTAGTTGTTGTTGTTTCCCTTGGCCATGACTCGGTTTCTATTCAGATGTTCCCTTCTTAGTCTCGAAATAGTTCTCTCGATTTTTGGGTCCAAAGGGACAGTCTCCAAGCTGCGGACTCGGTGCATAAACTCTAATCAAAAGAGTAGGTGAAAGAAATTTAATTAACAAAAATTAAATCAATAAAATAAAGAGAAAGGTCTAAATTAAAATCAATCTATTTCACAGCAATATTAACTTAAATCCTAAATTGCCAATCCCCGGCAACGGCGCCAAAAACTTGATATGCGAAAAATACTTTTTGCTTAGAATTTAGTGTGTGCTCGCAAGTGCACGAATCGCGAAGTAATAATGATCCGAAGATTGAATATCGTCCTCTGGGATTGTTAACTAGGAAAGAGCTAAGTATCGCCATTAATCTAAACCAATTTTATCTAGACAATATAGAATAAGGGAATTAAAACTAAATTGAACAACTCAACTAACTAAAATATGAAACAACGGATGCAAAAGTGAATTAGATTGAAGGAATCTCTGTGATAAAATGAGCTAGGAGGGGATTTGACTTCACCTAATTATGCTATATTTATCTAAATCTGTCACTTATTGATGTGTTACATCCAATCTTAAATCATGGGTACTAAGATAATCTCACTCCCTCTCCAGGGCGCTAAGTGAAATAATATACTAAATTAATTAAACTAATATCCCTATTAATTAACCAATTATGCATTCATTAAGTTTAGCCCATATTTGATCTCCTAAGGTCATACTAGCCTCCCGACTCAATATCTCCTTAGGTTGCGTCTCTTAATTCTCAACGTATGTAATTAACTCTCCCTAGCCTAATTTCATACATCTAGGGTCACTAATCTAATGGGTAATTAAATTAGAAATTAAGCACAAGAGACACAAAAGATTAGAGTATAAAACATTCAATAAGCAAACATATTTTTAAAACACAACTTTCATTAAATTAGATCAAACCCCCCCTAGCATGAGGAATTTAGCTATCCATATTCAAAATCAAATACACAATTACAAAATACCAAAGTTCCATAGTTCAAGCAGAAAATTAAATAACAATTCAAGAAATAAAAAGGGAGAAAGTAATGAAGAACTCCTGTTGGATAATCTCCTCTAAAGCCTTCAAACTGCCTTGAATCCCCTTGAAAATCTCTAGAAAAATCCTTGGTTACAACTGCTTTGCTTTGGTTCTAGGGTTCTTGTCGTGTCTCTGGTTCAATTTTCCACTCTCCATGTCCAACCCTCTTCCAGCAACTTTCTTTTCCTTTTATATCACCTCTTAAATGTGCACAAATCTCCAATTCAAGATAGGCGCACTGCAGCCCATGCATATGCGCTGCAGCACGCGTCAATGAGGATTTAGGGTTTCCAGACGTGTGCCTAAGCCCATGGATGTGCGCTGTAGTGCGTGCCTCAATTCCCTGGCAGATTCTGGGAGGCGCGCTTAGCGCCTAAGTGCACCTTAAATCAAATAATTGAGAAGTACATGATTTTGATGTTTATGATGATGTTATGACGCTTTTAATATTTCTCTTTTGATGATGTTTTGAAGAAAAATGTATATATGTATTTTTATGTTTTAAATGGTGTTGTATACCCTTGATGGTGGCCGATGAGCGGTCTTATTGCCACGGTTGGTATAAGATTTGCTACCCCATGCTTTCTATGGCTAGCGCGCTATGATGGTACAACGTCTGGCCCAATATATGATGGATTTTAAAGTTTAAAATATGTTCAAAAATAATTATTCTCATGATGACGTTTATTGTTGATGAATAAAAATGTTTATTTACATTTGTGAGAATTAAGTGTCTTACTAAGCCCTTGCTTATATAAGTTATTTCATGTTGTAGACAATCAAAAGGGTAAGATGTAGCCATGGAGAATATTGGAGCGGATGCGAGTTATACGTGATAGGAAAACGGGAGAAACGATCATGGGATGAAAGTGTTTAAAGTGTTGTGAAATGTTCTCCCTTGTTAGGATAATCTTTAGGGGCCGTTACATGGTTTTTCACCAAGTAGCAATTGTGGCTAATAGGCATAAGAGTATTGAATATGCAGTCAGGAAGGTGTACCCAGAAGCTGATTTTGGGATATGCGTTCAACACTTGGCTAGAAACTTGAAAGTGAAGTTCAAAAGTTTTAACGGCACTATGAAGACGTATTTTAATGGTGCTTCGAGGACATATCTTTGAAGCCAATGTTTTCGTCAGATAGGATTCATCGAAAAGGGTAACCCTACCATACATCGTTACCTTATGGATGCAGATCCTGTAAAATGCTCTCGCGCATTTTTCAATGGACGGTGGTACGCAATAATGACAACCAACATTGCTAAGTCATTCAATAATGTGGATCAGAAAGCCATGTTAATGCTTGTAGGTTACTTGGTTGAATGGTTGGAGCTCTTACAGAGATGGTTCATTAAGAGATGTGAAGCCGCCTTTAAATATGATTCCACCTAACGATAATACTGACTATTTGTAGTGAGTTATGTATTTACTTGTCAAGTAAACATATACCCGGATTTTCATATCAGGTACGAGTAGCTGGTCAATTTGAGTACTCTATCACCAACTCATCTACTAAGACCTGGATTGTGTCCATGAGAGAGACGACATGTACCTATAGGCAATTTCAGGTGGACCAATTTCCCTATCCCCACGTTATGGCTGTGTGTAACTGACGACAAATGAGTCCGGAAAATTATTGCTCCAATTACTACACGAAAGAGGAACCTTTTGTAACCTATCAAGGAGTTGTTAATCTAATTGGAAGCTCAGAAGGATGGGATGTTGATGAAAAAACATGGACCGAGTTGTGAACCCTCCCAAAATAAAGCGTCGGCCCAGAAGACCTCCTGTTAACAAGATTTTATCCCAAGGTGAAGAATCTAATACAATCAAGTGTGGTAGATGTCATTCTTATGGACACAGTAGTAAAACTTGTATGAATCTAGTGCAACTCCACCTAAGTTTGTCAGTGAGCTCAAAAAGTTTATAGTGGCTCTTTAATGTGTGTTTTAATTAAACTTCCATGTTGTAGAATAAGACATTAATTTGATTTATTCCTACAGTGCAAATAATCATGTGAGGCTATACAAAGAATCATGTGCGGTTATATATACAATCATCGAGTGCTATACATAGTCACAAAGAATCATGTCAGCCTATACATTGCATAATTTTATTTTCAAAAAATGAAGTTAGCATTGTCTTCTCAAAAAATCAAGCCTTCTTTTCATACGCTAAGCATCCGATGCATCGTCTTGTTCAATATCACTTTCACAATGCTCTTTTTCTTTCCATAATGCATGGTACCGCAGGTGACATGTCAAAGACTCATGGTAGAATGATAGGCATTTCTGTGTAGTCCAATTATCTAAGGCTTTGCCTTCCATGAAGCAATGTGCATAGATAATGGTGAACATGCCACAGTCCCCACCCCAAAAAAGCAGGCATAGATTAATATAAACTTATGTTAGTCCTATGAGGCATAGTCATATAACATTACAAAAAAACAACAATATCATTACAAAGAAAATAAATGACTAACCCGTTGTTTTGAAGCGGACAATCCATGATGGTAACTGTAATTGGATCCAGTCTATTGCCACTTCGGGGCTTAGAGTCAAACAACCCAACTTCATTACATATAATTGGCAACATACTAGATGCACATTCCACTTCATCCATGAGGAGATCATTGTGTGATCCTGTAGATGCCATCGAGTCGTACACATTGATGGTCCAATTATTGAGGTCAAGGACAGAAAGAATCATGTGTTTCATTCTTGGTATATTCATAGGAATTAATACAATATCGACCTTCAACTAGGACCAATTGCAACGAATCATTCCACCAAATATGTACTTACTATTGTTTTCCACATTTGTCCAGTCATATTTGGCTTCTTCTTTCTTCAACTGTGGCCATGCAGATCTGATTGTGGAATCAAATAGATTATCGGTAGTGGTGAAGTGCCTGTATGCAATTTCAAGGTAGTGCTTGCGCTTCTTTCTCTAATAATAGAATGTGACATCTATGCGCTATGTATTACAACAATATACATAATATAAGCAACACTCAATATGATCAACAATATACAAAATGAACTGAGTTATGTAACTTACATCATCCGACAACCATACTGCTGTAGTTGTGAACTCATAGAAGCATGATTTCTGTATTACATGCATTATGCCCATGCCATATCTGACGTCCCACTTGTCCACACTGCTCGTGTAATAGGAAGGATGGTTCCTGAAATTAATCACATCACACCGCCCATATTAATATAGTTGAATGAAATGAAATACCTTAAAGATCACTATAATGGACTTATCCAGGACCAACCCTTTTAAGCAAGCCTTTTTTAAGCCACTCCCTGAATACCACTAATGTTCCTGGTGAGAGGGCTTCTAAAATATATTTAGGAATAGCTGAAATCCTGACATTCTTCAACGGCCCAGCCATCCTCCTCGTAACATCACCCTTGTTAGGGCTCAATTCGATTACGCGTTGAGTTGGCTTATGGGTCCTTTTTGGATGACTCAACTCAATCCTTTCTGTTTATACACAATCATATAAGCCAAAATAAACCAATAATGACTTAAAAGTCACAGCACTAAGACTCTGGTTATGAGTGGTCATAGTTATACGAATTATCGGTCATATTTGTATGACCACCCACGCGATGACTACCTTATGGGTGATCATAGTGTTAAGACCGAAGAGTCATAACACTATGATGACACATAACAATATGACTGCACATAAGGCAGTGAAAAACACTCAAAGAGACCTAACATGCAAACCAACATAAGAGATTACCATCTTACCTTTATTCTCCTTTGCTTGTTCTTTATCCTTCTCTTTCTGCTCATATTTCTTCTCCTCTTCCTTTACTTCTTCATTTTCTCCTTACTCTTCTTTCTCCCTTTTCTCCCCCTCTTCCTCCTTTGCCTATTACACAACAAACTAATTAGTATATTAATAACACAACATACTAGGCCAACATTCATCACAAATTACAAACACTCATTACCTTCTCATCCTTCACAATAGGTGTGGATGCTTGAACACCTACATCGGTGATAACATCATCTTTGGGGAAGCAACTATAGGACTCGCCATCAACCGTGGGGTTCGCTTCCACCATATCAATGATAAGGTACAACATGCCAAGGGCTTTATTAAGAATAACTTTGTTTCTTTGTTGGCCTTGTTCCAACATAGTTAACCTGTCTTTTATTAATTTCACCTTAGCATACATTTTTTCTTTAAAGTCATTCAAAGAAGAACTAGCCTTTCTCCTAGAGGGTTCGACATGTGTCATTGTCTTAGGGATTGGCTCAGGGGTTGGCTCAGAGAATGGCACAGTCCTTTTTGCCACCACCGTCTTTTTCTCTTCTCTTTTAGGATACAGCCGAGTATGTCAAGATTTTGTACTTCTTCCTCACTGGGTGTCACCATATAAAAGACAAGCTGCATAAAATGTACGTAAATGAGTTATTAAACAAAAACAGTGAGTTATTAAAATGTTAGTACATCAAAGATGACTAAATGTGTATGATGGGCTTACCTTTTCGTGCTTGGTGCCAAGCGTAAAGACCCACCTAACGTCATCGTACAACACCTGGTCTTTTGAAGACCACGAAAGCATTCTTGGAGTGTGCTCACCAAGATATGTAGTGAAATTCTTTCCTACTTTTGGAATGCTCTCAAAGGCCTAGACCAATAGTGCATGAGGGAAACTGATGAGATTTTAGTGCATTCCAGCTCTTTTTTCCTTGCTCTTAATCTTGTTCATTACCACATACCTGATGTTATCTCTTGTCATCTCACATGAAGGAATCCCCCAAGGATAGTTGTTGAATGCTTCTAGGTCGTTGACCTACTCAACATAGGTCTCTAGAATTCTTACTGTATTCTCATTGGATAGTATAATGCTGGAAAGCACGCACAAAAGCCCTATCCTGACCGCATCATTGTCGTTGTCATATTTCGTGTTGGGGTCGGATAGTGTTTGCTCAATGGCTGCCCTTGTGATGCACGATAGATTTTTCCAGTACCGTTTGTGGAGGCGGGATTTGGCAAACACAGGCTTTAAGTGTGTTGAACCAACACACTTAAGACCGGTGATGATGGCATACTTAGCTATGGAAAATCGCTCGATGTCGTCCCAATAGCAAAGAATAAAGAGTCGTCTGTTTGCCCACAATGGCGGCCAAGTGCATGATAACACTGTGGACAACTTGGTCAGCCCACCCAAGCTTCAGGAGGTTCAAAAAGTTGACTACGGCAGGTTGAAGCTTTAACTTCTCAAATTGAGTCCGTGTAAGACCCTGCCGTAGTATTCCCATTATTTCCTCATAGTTAACAGTACGGTTTATTTTACCTTTATGTCCTCGTCTGGAACCATTCTCATGAACTGTAATAATACTAATATGACTGGTCATACTAATAGGCAAGGCAAACAAAAAACACAGGCAAAAAAAAAGATCACACCTTATGGGCCGGTCATACTTAAATGACCAGACGATCATAATATTATGACCGACTACAATGTTAGTAATTGTATAATATTACCGGTTCTACCATACAATGTTATGAGTTCCACCACAATGACAATCCAATGAAACTCACAAATTTTAAATAAATGACCTTAGTATATGCTTTATCTTTATCTTCCTCCATAGACATCTCTTCCTCCGAAGCCTTTTTTTTTCTTCTAAGATGACAAACATTGGTAAAAAAAAATAAATAAATACAAAAAAAAAATAAAGCAAACAAAGTTGTTGACCAATGTACTACGACTAGCACACTAAGAATCCGATAATTGTTCATTTGGTCATAGTATTATGACCGACGGTCATAAGTGCTATGATAGCCGCACTAAGAGCCTGTCAATTGTACGGTCATATTATATAACTGAGGGTCATAATGCTAAGATCTCATGCTCATCAGTCAGACAATCAGACTATGCAAATGTCTGCCTAATGGGCGGTCATAGTATTATGACTGATGGTCATAAGTTCTATCACTGCCGCACTACGAGCTTGTCAATTGTGCGGTCACATGATATGACTGAGGGTCATAATGCTATGACCGTATGCTCAGCAGTCAGACAATCGCACTGTGCACCTGCCTGCCTAACGGGCGGTCATAGTAATTATGATCGTCGGTCATAATTACTATGACCGGACGATATGCCTGTCCCATGATCAGTCATAATAAAATTACTAAGTGGTCATAATGATATGAGTGGCCGTCAGGCAGAGTCACAGACCAAATACGTAAAGAGCACAATGACAATCCAATGACCCCAAAATTGTTGGGAATGGTGTCCTAGAAGCATGAGATGTAATAGGATATTTATTATTTATTTAATAAAAGAGTTTATTCATCATTTTATGTGCATATATTTATGAATATTTTATGAATATCAAAATGAAAATTCCGTGATTATTTATGTAACCTTAAACATTGTATATATGTGTTATATACAAGAGGATAAAGTTTAAGGATAAAAATAAAAAACGTTGTTCATAATGAATTTAATTAAAGTTTGGAATCTTTAATTAAAACATTATTAATACATGTCATTCCCATTTAGAATGGAACGGTGCTATCTGCACTGTTAATATAGTGAGATATTGAATGAGTGTATCTCTCGCGATGAGATTATATGGAACAGGGACACAGACACAATATGAATTTCTAACAATTTTTGTTAGGTATAGAAATTCTAATTGAGTCTATCGATGATCATATATAGAATGATCTTAATCCTGAGTTCTTAACAAACTCCTATTTATGGATTTGTGTCTTTTGATTTACTCAGTATGGATTCCAAGACCCTGAATCATATTCCTTGTATTTTGGAGACATGATGAAGTAGGTAGCCAGGAATGTTATTATACGAGATGGAATCCATTCCTTCTTGACAAAGAAGTATATAAATAATTCTCTTGAGTGTTGATTCGGTACCTAGATTAGTAAGAGCGCTCTGGTTCATGAATGTGTTTTATGAATCACTATCCATTAGAGAATCAATGGTACTCAAGGATGAAAATATAATTAGAGAGGTTAACGGATTCTACCTGGCTCTAATTATGAATTATTTATGGAGGATTGATCTATATGCAATGACTATATTAAATGGACACTTCACAGTTTAGACGTAATTAATGTCTATAATTTCGAGAGTATAATTCCAAGTTTATAGTGGAGTAACTATTGGAATTAATATAATTAATTAATTAATTAAAGTGTCTAAGTAATTATTAGTTTTATTGGAGCTCGGGATTATAGGTCCAATAGTCCCCGCGTCGTCCTTATAATTCTACCAGACATGAAGGGTAAAATGGGAATTTTAGAATTATGGAATTCTAAAATTAAATACTCAAAAATAATTAATTGAGAATTAATTATTATTTAAATAATGTGATTATTTAAATTTGAATTTAAATCATGAACATAATTTAAATTTATCCTTTTAAACTTATTTGATAAGTTGTTCAATTTAGAATTCAAATTAATTTAAGTTTGACTTAAATTTGAATTTGAATTTGAATTAAAATTGGACTATAGGATAAATGATAATTTTCTCTTCCTTCCCTATCTACACCCTGCTCACAGGGATAGGAAACCCTAGAGATGGCCAGCGACATTGAGATAAGGTAGAGGAGATTTTCTGTTCAAAATTCAAATATGAGATAGAGATTTGATTCCTTCTAGAAGTTTGACTTCTACTCTATAAATAAGATATGATAAAAATTGTGCGTGACAATTTTTGACCTAATTTTTGGGGGCTGGCCAAAAATCCCAAGAAGAGAGAGAAGGAAAAAATTTTCTCCCAAAAACTTTCACATCGTGCATGCATTGATGTTTGTGGAAATTCGAGTGTTTGTTCCAACCAGATTTTGTCTCGAGTGTGCCCACACACACGTGTACATAGATTCAAGGAATTGATGTAGAAGACTTTAGTTTTCTAAACACAAGGCTTTGGAGCAAGGATCGTTCGAGGTCAAAGAACTCAAGTTATCAACCGAGTCGGCCTCCTTGTATTTTTCCTAATTGAGTTCTTAATATATAAATTAATGTGATTAATTTATTCATGCATAAATTAATATAATCTATAGAGTATCTCAAAAGTTTTGTGAAAATTTTTGTTATACTTGATCCGCCTTCCCCATGCTTCCGTATCCGAATTGATTCAATAGCCAACAATTGGTATCAGAGCGGTCTATAGACGATATTAATTTATGCTTCGATTATTTGATAATCAAAATTAATCTATTAAATATGTGATATTTAATTATGTATGTATGTGATGGGTAGGCACTTACATTTATGGATGTTTATATTTAATTCATGTTGAATGTATGGATGGTGGATTTGATCGTTAATTATATGGTTCCATGGATCGGTTATATTCATTCATTATAAATAATTTGTATTTTAATTCGGGATTAGAATTATTGTAATTCTAGGATTTTGGTAGAATTAGGGTATTTTGATTTTGAATCAAAAGGACGCCTGGAAGATGAAGTTTGAAGTTTTTCCAAGCTGCCCAGAAACAAGCCTAGACGAGTGCCTAGAAGCGCGGCTAGCGCGCGCCCATCGTACGGCCATCCCACACACGCGTGCACCCAGACGCGTGGTTATCAGTCCAGATACGATTAATTGGACCCCAAAAGTTTCCGAAACCCTCGTAATGGTGCCGAAGGAGCCAGACAAGTTTTAGATCCCAAAGAAGGTGAAATCTAACCCGAAGAAATAGAATGAAGTTGAAGAATAAAGAATTCAAGAATCGAAGACCAGTTGATGTAACGGAAGAAAATAATTATTGCAATTATTTATCTATTTGATTTGGTTGTAATTTATTTTTTCTGTGAGACCCGGTCAAATCCATCTCAATAGTCGATCGCATATATTTATATTTTATGTTGACAATTATATATTATAAGTGTTGGAAATGTGTCCATAAAGTGGGATGTAATTTGTTATTTATGAAATGACAAATGTAAGACATTATTATTTTGCTGATTTTATAAAATAAGATAAAGTTATGTTTTGACACATACTTAAGAGTGTTAGTAATATTGCTTAGTCCATAAACTGTTACCAACGAAAGAAGAGTCAGGGGAACCCTGCCGGACAAACTCTTCTGATACAGTTTAAAATAGATATTCGCAGTCTTAGGGTTGATTGGGCAATCGAATCCGATTATATGACCTGTTAGATCGAACCATGTGATGCTGGTCTCGGGGCATGGGAGTTGGACTCTGTGGTTGATCTAGACATGCTCGCAACATGTTGAATAGACCATGTGACTGATTAGGTTAGAGTAAAAACCGTTTACACAACTCTAAACCTAATCATCACAACTTAAGTATATTTGTATAATTATCTTAATCTTGAAGTGAATGCTTAGCTCAACTTAGTATCTCATGATCTTTGATTCACCAATGAGATTAGTTCACAGTTATTGAACGACATCTCGGTCATTGGGATCATGACAATATTAAGCTGGAGTTATGTGATTCACAGATATGGAATTCGTAAAAAATAATATCACCTCATGCTTTATTGACGGGTGTGTGAATAAATAAACCAGGCCTGGTATTCAATGATGATATTCATTGATTAAGACATCGTAACATGTGCGAGACATCTTATGAACGTTTGTCTTTCTTATTCACAGTCATATAAAGGAGTTGAGGAAATAATGGTTAGAATGGTAAAACGGTAATATTATATACCATTCTGATCACTGATATTTACGAAGGATAATAATGCATTTACACTATGGACCGTGTGATAAATTGTATCAACACCAAAAGGAAAATTAGCGCACATGAATTGAGAGATTATTCGGCATCGAACTTTTAGTGGAGTTGTACGATGTCGGAATTAAATATGTCGATAACTTATAGAGATGAGTGAGTCGAATATTGTAATTCCATAGCTTTGTTCATGTGGGTCCATTCGGTCTCAAGGCTAGCTCTAATAAATGGGAAAGACAGAAACTGATAATTATGTTTAAATTCCTTGTGTTATTTTTCATTTATTTGATAATTGAAAAAATAAAAGGAATGAGTTTTGAATTTCGAAATTAATAGAGATTAATTTAAATTCAAAATAAAATTTAAACATGATTTTATTTGGCAACTAAAGGAAAGAGAAAAGTGATAATTTATTTTGGGAAAATTCGGAAATCACTTGCCATAAGGGGATTTCGAATTTTGCTCCAAAAAGGGGAAGGAAATTCGGAAATCCCTAAGCCATGTAGGGATTTTCGGATTTCAATCCTAGGGTTAAGGAGAAATTCGAAAATCCCATCTAGGGTTTGAGTTTTTGAATTTCCTCCTATATAAGGATATTATTGAAAACCCTAGAGAGAGTTCTTTTGGAGAAAAGAAAAAGAGATCACACTTTTCCTTAGGGTGGCCGGATTTTGTAGAGACAAAATAGAAGGAAATAGTTTCCTTAGGTTTTTGAAAAAGAGCCCACTCTCTCATCCTAAAAATCGTAGAGTCATAGCCTTGAATCAACGAGTGGTTTTTGGTGTGATCGTGGCAATAAACAACGATCTTGTTTCACGGCAATTCTCCATCTTGGAACGTGAGATAGTGAGACAAGATCCTTGCGGTCAATTAATTCAATCGTCACAAAGGTATGTGAAATATTCTAATCCTTTGTCTATAAACATATATCATGCATGCATCTCTCATTGTGGTTTTCGTTTAATTTTGAATTAAATGGATATGATAAAATTTTTGAAATTCCGCCTACAATATTGTTGTTGTTCAAATGATTTTTCATATATAAATCACAACAAGATCCAACAATAAGTCCATGCATATAACATGCCATATAGATATATTGTGCCTACTCATATGTTTTATAACATGCCATGCATACACACGCATTTATTATTATTTGTTTTATTTATTATAAAAGGGTTTTAGAAAAATAAAAGAAAATAAGAACCATGCGCTAAAATTGATTTAAGTTGCAAAATTGATTTGCAAAAATAATGTTACATGTGAAATTGAATTTAAGAGTTAAATTTTGGAATTTCACATATCCGAAAAACAAATTGTTTATTTTTACCATGAGATGTTTTTCAAACAAGATACATATTTACAAAATAATGAGTGGGTGAGGGTTGTATGACAATACAACCCACAGGTCAACACCGTGAGATTCGAAAGGGGCTTCGCGGCGACACCGATTCTGCACTCCCTACGGAATGTGTTCTTTCGGATCAATAACAAGGTTGAATTCCTAGCAATAGGATTCAAGGATGTATTTCCGATTTGACCTACCCTACAGCAGCACTACGGAGTTAAGTCTGTAGAATCTGAAATGATAGATTACACTCATGAAAATATAATCAAATTGTTGATCATATTTTTGACCAAAATTAACGGTAATTAATAAATATGAAAATATGAGATATTTTGATTATATTTATTAATTGAGAAGGTCCCGGTTCAATTTATGATATTTTGACGTACCCTACGTGATGCGAATTAATTTTTTTGTGTATAATAAATTTCCGTAAGCGTACGGTGTCAAGTTTTCAGTATAGGGTGAGTAAGTATCGTCTCCACAGGGATTGGGTTTAGAATTGCCGTTAAATACCGTGATTATCGTAACTTAACTTTATCTAGGCAACCTAGTAAAATGACAATTAAGTAAATAAAACAAAATAAATATCAAAATTAGTAAATAAAGTATCTATACACAAATGATCTAGGGACTTGATTTCGCTTTATTATTCCTATGTTCATCCTATTATGTAATTGCTAATCAATTCCATTCAATTCATTAATCAAGGCTCTAATATCATCTCGCAACCTCTCCCGAGTGCCTCACAAGAAATTGTATTTAAATATCCAAAACAATATCCCTATTCGAAATGAACATTTAAACACAAATTAAGCTTCACCTTTAGAATTAGAAAATAGGAATATCGATCGCCTCCCGGCCTCACAACAACCTAAATCCTAATTTGATTATCTAAGCGTTGATCTCCTCCTGGTCTCACAACAACCTAGACTATGCTTCTCAAATCTAGATAAAGAATTCAATCTCTCCCGAGCATCAAATTCACAATCTAAAAATCATCTAACTCATTGGCAAAATAAATTACAAGCATTAAGCATAGAGAAACATAAATGAATTGGAAATGAAATTAAATTAACAATCAACAAAATATTCAAAACATAGTTCAAATAAAACTACATCAAGTCCTAGATTTAATGTCTAGCTCAACATGGAAAAATAGATGACAGAAAATAAAACCCAATATCCATTGAAGAGCTTCCAAGGACCTCCAAGATGAAGGATTTCGGTCTCCTTTTGATGTTTTCTTCACTTTTCCGGGGCTCCCCATCCAAAATGGCATCCCTTTCCTTTTATACTGAGACATTTCGGAGTTAGGGCTTCAGACGTGCGCTGCAGCCTGCGTTTTTGGTGTCAGGCACGATTTTGGGCGTGCTGCAGCGCGCTTCTCTTGGACTGGATGCGCTGGGCGCGCTGGATACAGATTTGGGCGCGCTGCAGCGCCTGTTTGGTGCGCTGCAGCGCGTGTCTCTGGGGCTAAGAATTGCAGCGCATGTTGTGCGCTGCAGCCTGCGCTTCCCCTGCTCTCTGGTCTTCTTTGCGCACTGTAGCCTATGAAGGTGCGCTCCAACCCGCTTTCTTGCAATCCAAAGCCTCCTCTTTCGTGCCACAACATCCTCTTTCACATCCTCTTTTCATTGATTAACAAGGTAGGCAAATATTCTTCTTTTCTTCATGCAAAATCATCCAAGTTGGCATTTATTTATATTTCCTATAAAAAACACACAAAAGACATTAAAGTAACAAAAATGCTTGAAAACTTACAAATATTCAAGCTTAAAAGTACTTGATTTGTTCATAGAAATACCCGTCGTCACTACGACGACACTATATTCGTGGTAAATTGAATTATCATTGGCACCTAAAATTAAAACATGATTTATGTATTTTTCATGTGCATCATGCATCATATTTAATTATGCCTAAATTCATATGCTTTTGATATTCACGCACATAAAATGATTAGATGAATATTCTACTTATTTTCAACAACATGTCGAATCCTATAATCACACTACTTGCGACTAAAAAACTAGACGGTGATAACTATGCTATGTGGAAAAGTAACATGAACATACTATTGGTCTGCGAAGACTACAAATTTGTCCTAGTAGAGGAATGTCCTCAAGAACCTGCGGCTAATGCATCTAAAACTGCAAGGGAGCCTTATGATCACCGGATCAAGGCCAACAACAATGCAAAGTGCTTTATGTTGGCCAACATGAGCGATGTGCTTCATAAGAAGCATGAGGAGATGGAGTCTGCTTATGAGATAATGGAGTCTTTAGAAGCCATGTTCGGCGTTCCATCAAGGAAGGCTCGGTTGGATGCTGTAAGGGCTTTCATAAATGACAAGATGAAGAAAGGCTCTTCACGCAAGGCACATGTTTTGAACATGATTGATCACCTCCATGATACGTAGCTGAATGGTGCCAAAATCGATGAAGCCACCCAAGTTGGCATCTGAAGCAAATTAATTTTGTATAATAAATTTCCGCAAGCGTACGGTGTCAAGTTTCGAGTATAAGGTGAGTGAGTATCGTCTCCACAGGGATTGGGTTAGAATTGCCATTAAGTACCGCAATTATTGTAACTTAACTTTATCTAGGCAATGTAAAAAATGACAATTAAGAAACCAAAACAAAATAAATATACAAATAAGAAAATAAAGTAACTATACACAAATGGTCTAGGGACTTGATTTCGCTTTATTATTCCTATGTTCATCCTATTATGTAATCGCTAATTAATTCCATTCAATTCATTAGTCAAGGCTCTAATATCATCTCGCAACCTCTCCCGAGTGCCTCACAAGAAATTGTATTTAAATACCCAAAACAATATCCCTATTCGAAATGAACATTTAAACACAAATTAAGCTTCGCCTTTAGAATTAGAAAATAGGAATATCGATCGCCTCCCGGCCTCACAACAACCTAAATCCTAATTTGATTATCTAAGCGTTGATCTCCTCCCGGTCTCACAACAACCAAGACTATGCTTCTCAAATCTAGATAAAGAATTCAATCTCTCCCGAGCATCAAATTCGCAATCTAAAAATCATCTAACTCATTAGCCAAATAAATTAAAAGTATTAAGCATAGAGAAACATAAATGAATTGAAAATGAAATTAAATTAACAATCAACAAAATATTCAAAACATAGTTCAAATAACACTACATCAAGTCCTAGATTTAATGTCTAGCTCAACATGGAAAAATAGATGAAAGAAGATAAAACCCAATATCCATTGAAGAGCTTCCAAGGACCTCCAAGATGAAGGATTTCGGCCTCCTTTTGATGTTTTCTTCACTTTTCCGGGCTCCCTTTCCAAATGGCATCTCTTTCCTTTTATACTACAACATTTTGGAGCTAGGGATTTAGTTGCGCGCTGCAGCCCACGTAAAAACGCGCTGCGGCGCGCATTTTTTGAAGAGGGATTTTGTTCGCAGGGGGCTGAGACGTGCTGCAACGCATTTGGGCGCGTTGCAGCGCATTTGGGCGCGTTGCAGCGCATAGGACACATTCCTGGCCCCTTTTGGCACGCTGCAGTGCGTGTCCAGCCTGTGAGCACGTTTTGGGCGCGCTGCAGCCCCTCTAGTGCGCTGCAGCGCGCATTTTTGGAGCTGGGCAGGTTTTGGTGCGCTGCAGCCCACTTTAGTGCGCTGCAGCCTGCGCCTCCTTTTCTCTCTGGACTTCTTTGTTTTCCGTTGCGCGCTATGGCCCAAAATGGTGCGCTGCAGCCCGCTTTTTTGCATTCCAAGCCTCCTCTTTTGTGCCTTAAAATCCTCTTTTGTCTCCTCTTGCCATTGATTCACAAGTTGGGCAAATATTCTTCTTTGCTTCATGCAAAATCATCCAAGTTCGCATTTATTTATAACTCCTATAAAAAAACACACAAAAGACATTAAACTAACAAAAATGCTTGAAAACTTACAAATATTCAAGCTTAAAAGTACTTGATTTGTTGGTAAAAATACTCATCATCAAATACCCCCAAAGTCAAACATTTGCTTGTCCTCAAGCAAAAGAAAAGAAAGAAAAAGAAAACACAAATCAAGTACTTTGACACAAATGAAAAAGAAAGTGTGAGTTTTGTATCGAGTCAACAACTGTTCATGTATCTTCAAAGTCACATAATGCTCTAAGCTCAAAGGAAATGCAAACATTAAGATTATCTAGAATTTCAACATCAAGCATCAATTTCACTCCACTCAAGACTCTCAAAGTGTAAGTGTGTGCACAATCAATCTCAATCAACCAAATAAGATCCGGATAGACCTATGAGCCAAGGAGACTATAAGTGATATCTTAATAAGAACTACCATAGGCCCATTTTTTGTGTCACTCTCCACTAATAAAGGTTCACTTGTCATTGAAGATCAAAAGGACTTTTGAGGGTTGTAATGTATGGCTAGGGTAAAAGGTGGATGAGATTTGAATTTTTAGGCTCAAATCACCCTAGGCATGTATCACAACTCATGGATCTCACATGATTTCCAAGAAAAGAGAAGAAAAAAATTTCACCGACTCCTCTTTTCAGCATACATTCACTTTCAATCGAACCCAAAAAGAAATAAAAACCACAAAAATTTGAGAAATAAAGACCACACCCCCAAACTCAAACTCAACATTGCCCCCAATGTTGTAAAGAAATGGAAATGGTAACTCAATTCCTCATCCAATTGACTTTTTTTTTATTTTTTTTTATTTTTTTCTTTATTTTTTTCTTTTATTTTTTTTTCTTCTTTTTTTTTTGAATTGAAAATAAAATAAATAACATCACAAGCCAATCCACTAATGATTTCCCAAACATAACCCACACTCACTCTCAATCTTAGCGTTTAATGCAATCATGCCTATTAGTGATGGGTTTAGGAAGTGAAAGTGCATTTGGTGGTTTGGATGTACAAACATGGGTGATGAATGAAGTAAGCAATATGGCTCAAAGGGGGTAAACAAATGATGAATTTTCTTTTCAAGGGTTTGCTTCAAAGGCCCAATCGATCCAAATAAAATGCCTTAATCATCTCTCCAATGACACTAAACCGACAATTTCGCCTCAAGTTTCACTCAAATGGGTTCTAGTGTTCATGAGATATCAAAGTCTACCTAATGCACATAAATGTTCTCCAAATGCTCAACAGGTCAAGTGATCATGATTCATGGTGCTCAAAAGTAGAGAATCAAGAGTGAATTTCAATCAATGCGAGTCAAGCACACAGAAATCTCAATGAAATACATTTCAAAAGACCTAGGAAGGCATCAAGTGACTATACTCATCATTATTATCTAGTCATTTCATCTCAACAAAACTCACAATTTATTCAAACAACCTAAATGAAAAACAAGTAAAAACATGGCCAAAAGAACATAACTCAATGGAGACAAGTCATAGCAACCAAGTCACAAGTAATGCTCAAAATCCACTAAAATCAACCACAAAGTGTCTCACCCCCAAACTCAAAATCAAGCAATCATTAAAATTAAGTACAAGGGAATAAGAACACGTACTGGGGAGGCGAGACAATCTCGCCTCCTAGTATGGTTGGCGATGATGCACCGGGCATGATGGCATAAACTTGGGTTGGGGCGGGGCTCTCCTCCATAAATTGCGTCTTTAGGCTCAATTATTCCTATGCCGAGCCAACTCGTCAAAGAGTGGCTTTCACCCATAGTACGTGTCATACAACACAACGTATGGGTCTTGATTCTTTACACCCTCAAGCTTGGCGAGATTTGGCAGTTTTCGGACGATTTGTTCAACTTGACTCAGCACTGGCATATGCGCTTGGTTGGCATGGAAGAACGGCGCTCGAGATGGTGGAGGAGTTGCCGGCCACATTGGGTCTTCATAGATGTGATCTTTCTCAACCGGGGGTGGCACGACAATGGGGGTCTCGAGGGATTGAGACTCATTGACATCTTCTTGAGATTCTTCACTAACCAATTGTTGAGTCTCCTCTCTCAAAGAGTCATCTTCAAAGAACTCCCATTCCTCCTCTTGTGGTTCCCTATTCATGGCATTAGTAGATTCAGCTGGAAGTAGCTTCAACCTAAACAACTCCACTAGAGTTGTCTCCATTTCCTCATGAAGTTGGTCGAGCGCCTCCATCCTCTCTAACTTCTCTATGCGGAGTCTTGTCTCCTTCAAAAATTGGGCGACAAGGTCTTCAAGTGAGGTAGAAGACTCTGCTTGGTGACGGGGAGTGTCAAGCCATTGCTCCGAAATGTTGGAGCTATCCACAAAACCATGGTGGTTTGTTGAATACCTCCAATATCGATAGTGAACATTGGCCATGTCTTCCAACAACCAGTAAGATTCATCCGCGGATAGTTGGTGAAAAGAGGTGGTACCAATTCCTCTTTCCACCCACGTTCTTATTGCGGCATTTAACCCGTCAAGGAAGATTCGTAGTTGCACCTCCCTCGGGAAACCATGGTGGGGAAATTGAATGAGCATCTCCTTGTATCTCTCCCAAGCGCTAGTAAATGGCTCAGAATCTCGTTGAGAAAATCTTGAGAGGACTTGTCGATCAACCATCTCCAAGTACCTCGTAAAACAAGAGAAAATAAAAATAAAACAAAAGATTAAAAATGAAAAATAAAAGCCTAAATTAAAATCAAGTTATGTACTCACAATATTAACAGCAATTTCAAATTCCAATCCCCAGCAACGGCGCCAAAAACTTGAAGCAAATTAATTTTGTATAATAAATTTCCGCAAGCGTACGGTGTCAAGTTTCGAGTATAAGGTGAGTGAGTATCATCTCCACAGGGATTGGGTTAGAATTGCCATTAAGTACCGCAATTATTGTAACTTAACTTTATCTAGGCAACCTAAAAAATGACAATTAAGAAACCAAAACAAAATAAATATACAAATAAGAAAATAAAGTATCTATACACAAATGGTCTAGGGACTTGATTTCGCTTTATTATTCCTATGTTCATCCTATTATGTAATCGCTAATCAATTCCATTCAATTCATTAGTCAAGGCTCTAATATCATCTCGCAACCTCTCCCGAGTGCCTCACAAGAAATTGTATTTAAATACCCAAAACAATATCCCTATTCGAAATGAACATTTAAACACAAATTAAGCTTTGCCTTTAGAATTAGAAAATAGGAATATCGATCGCCTCCCGGCCTCACAACAACCTAAATCCTAATTTGATTATCTAAGCGTTGATCTCCTCCCGGTCTCACAACAACCTAGACTATGCTTCTCAAATCTAGATAAAGAATTCAATCTCTCCCGAGCATCAAATTCGCAATCTAAAAATCATCTAACTCATTAGCCAAATAAATTAAAAGCATTAAGCATAGAGAAACATAAATGAATTGAAAATGAAATTAAATTAACAATCAACAAAATATTCAAAACATAGTTCAAATAACACTACATCAAGTCCTAGATTTAATGTCTAGCTCAACATGGAAAAATAGATGAAAGAAGATAAAACCCAATATCCATTGAAGAGCTTCCAAGGACCTCCAAGATGAAGGATTTCGGCCTCCTTTTGATGTTTTCTTCACTTTTCCGGGCTCCCTTTCCAAATGGTATCTCTTTCCTTTTATACTACAACATTTTGGAGCTAGGGATTTAGTTGCGCGCTGCAGCCCACGTGAAAACGCGCTACGGCGCGCATTTTTTGAAGAGGGATTTTGTTCGCAGGGGGCTGAGACGCGCTGCAGCGCATTTGGGCGCGTTGCAGCGCGTAGGACACATTCCTTGCCCCTTTTGGAGCGCTGCAGCGCCCCTTGGGCATGCTGCAGCGCGTGTCCAGCCTCTGGGCACGTTTTGGGCGCGCTGCAGCCCCTCTAGTGCGCTGCAGCGCGCATTTTTGGAGCTGGGCAGGTTTTGGTGCGCTGCAGCCCACTTTAGTGCGCTGCAGCCTGCGCCTCCTTTTCTCTCTGGACTTTTTTGTTTTCCGTTGCGCGCTGTAGCCCAAAATGGTGCGCTGCAGCCCGCTTTTTTGCATTCCAAGCCTCCTCTTTTGTGCCTTAAAATCCTCTTTTGTCTCCTCTTGCCATTGATTCACAAGTTGGGCAAATATTTTTCTTTGCTTCATGCAAAATCATCCAAGTTCGCATTTATTTATAACTCTATAAAAAAACACACAAAAGACATTAAACTAACAAAAATGCTTGAAAACTTACAAATATTCAAGCTTAAAAGTACTTGATTTGTTGGTAAAAATACTCGTCATCAGCATCATCTTGGAAAGCCTATCCCCTGATTTTCATGAGTTCATGAACAGCGTTGTCATGAACAAGAAAATTTCCAACCTCACTGAACTTTTAAATGGCCTGCAAAACTTTGAATCCACCAATAAGAGAAGGGGAGGAGAAGCAAATGTTGTTGTTGCAGGAGGCTCTCGTAAAAACAAAAGAAAGGAATGGAACCAAGGGAAAGGGAAGAAAGGAAAGAACAAGAAACCTAGGAAGACTAAAGGCCCCATCCAGAAACCCAAAGGGAAATGTTTCCACTACAATGGTGAAGGGCACTGGAAGAGAAACTATAACAAGTATCTCGACGAGTTGAAAAAGAAAAAGGAACAAGGTAATCATGTTTTACTAGTCCTTAAAACATGTTTAGTAGAGGGTGATACCTCGGCCTGGATAGTTGATTCAGGAGCAGCTAATCATGTTTATTTTTCTTTGCAAAGTCTTAATTCTTACACCGAGCTAGTCGATGGGGACTACATAATGAAAGTGGGCAATGGTAAAAGAGTTTTGGTAAAAGCAGTGGGAGAAGTTGGACTTCATTTTAGGAAAAATAAATTTTTAGTTTTGAACAATGTTTATTTTATTTCAAACATTAGTAGAAATTTGATTTCTATAACTCAGTTATTCGAACAATTATTTAAGTTTATTTTGAGAATGAATTTGTTCATATTTCTCGAAATGATTAAATATTTGTTCTGGACATCTGGATAATAGTTTATATTATATAAAGCCAATACCCAACTCACTGCTTAATACTGAAATGTTCAGAGTTGCCAAACCTAAGAATAAAAAGCAAAAGATTTCTCACGAAAATAACACATATCTGTGGCACCTTAGATTTGGTCATATTAACCTAAATAGGATTGAAAGACTGGTAATGGATGGTCCTTTGTATGAGCTAACAGTTGGTGAGCTTCCGGTCTGTGAATCTTGTCTGGAAGGTAAAATGACCAAGAGGCCTTTTACAGTGAAAGGAGAAAGAGCTACAAAACCCCTTCAGCTGATACATTCGGATATATGTGGATCGTTAAATATCCAAGCTAGAGGAGGTTACAAATAATACGTCACCTTTATTGATGACTATTCGAGATATGGTTATGTTTACCTAATGCAATGGAAATCCAAAACTTTTGGAAAGTTTAGAGAGTTCCTAGCAGAAGTTGAAAAACAATTAGATAAACCGATCAAGACACTTCAATCTGATCAAGGGGTGAGTACCTGGACCAAGAGTTTCGGGATTTCTTGATTGAAGAAGGTGTGGTATCCCAATTGACTACACCTGGTACACCACAGCAGAATGGTGTAGCTAAAAGGAGAAATCGGACTTTGCTCGACATGATAAGATCAATGTTGAGTTATTCTTCACTGCCTACTTCATTTTGGGGTTATGCCCTAAAAATTGCTATGTATATTCTAAATCTAGTTCCATCTAAGTCTGTACCTAAGACACCCCTAGAGTTCTAGAATGGTCAAAAACCTAGTTCAAGACACATTCGCATATGTGGGTGTCCAACACACGTGCTAAGGCAAAAGAACAGGAAGTTGGAAGCAAGGTCAGAAGTATGCATCTTTGTGGGATACCCACAAGGGACAAGAGGAGGACTGTTTTATAGTCAAGCAGATCAAAAGGTGTTTGTATTGACAAATGCCACTTTTCTAGAGCATGACTATATGATAGATTTTAAGCCCAGAAGTAAAATAGTTTTGAAAGAGTTACTTTCCAATGAGATCGGACCACAGCTGGCAAGAGTTGTCAGACCACATAGAGAAAAGATCACAGTTCCTGATCAGACTCCTATGGCACCTCATCGTAGTGGGAGGGTAAGCAGATTACCCTACCGGTATACCGGGGAAGCCCAAATCGTCACTGCTGATGACAGTAAGGAGGATCCATCAACCTTTAAGGATGTGATGGATGATTCTGATAAGGAAGAATGGAAGCAACTATGAAACTCAAGATGGAGTCTATGCACTCTAACATAGTCTGGCAACTTATAGATCTACTCGAAGGGGTAAAACCCATTGGATGCAAGTGGATCTTCAAGAGAAAGAGAGGAGCAGATGGAAAAGTAGAGACTTATAAGGCAAGGCTAGTGGCTAAGGGTTATACCCAAAAGGAGGGAGTTGACTATGAGGAAACTTTCTCACCTGTAGCTATGCTTAAGTCCATCTGGATACTCCTGGCCATTGCAGTATATTTTTACTATGAGATATGGCAGATGGATGTCAAGACAGTTTTTCTTGAGCAAACCATCTATATGGATTAGCCAGAGGGTTACATAGAGGAAGGCCAAGAGCAAAAAGTCTGCAAGCTGCAGATGTTGATTTATGGATTGAAGCAGGCTTCTAGGTCATGGAACATCAGGTTTGATGAGGCTATAAAGTATTATGGACTTGATCAAAACATTGATGAACCATCCGTCTACAAGTACCAGAAAGAAGAGAAAGTGGTCTTCTTAGTTCTTTACGTTGATGACATCCTACTCATTGGGAATGATGTGGGATTAACGACAAATGTAAAGGAGTGGTTAGCCAACCAATTTCAAATGAAAGATTTGGGAGAGGCAAGCTATGTTCTTGGGATTAAGATTATTCAAGATCGCAAGAAAAAACTTTTGATGTTATCACTGGCATCTTATATAGACCAAGTGTTGTCTATGTACTCGATGTAGAACTCCAAGAAAAGGAATTTGCCTTCTAGGCATGGTATTCATCTTTCTAAGGAGCAATGTCCAAAGACTCCACAACAGGAAGAAGATATGAGACGGTATCCCTATGCTTCGTCTGTGGGAAGCCTTATGTATACCATGTTGTGTACAAGACCAGATATCTGTTATGCAGTGGGAGTAGTCAGTCGCTACCAGTCCAGCCCAAGATTAGATCATTAGGTTGTAGTAAAGTGTATTCTTAAGTACCTCAGGAGAACGAGAAACTATATGTTGGTGTATTCTGGAGAAGATCTGTCTCTCACCGGATACACGGATTTTGATTTCCAATCGATCGTCGACTATCTGGATCTGTGTTCACTCTTAATGGAGGAGCATCGGTATAGAGAAGTGTAAAGTAAAAGTGTGTTGCTGACTCTACCATGGAAGCTGAATATGTTGCAACTTGTGAAGCCGCAAAGGAAGCTACACGGCTCAGGAAGTTCTTAACTGATCTGGAAGTTGTTCCAGATATGGATAAGCCAATTAATCTCTACTGTGACAACAATGGAGTAGTGGCTAATTCAAATGAACCTAGAAGCCATAAGAGTGCGAAACATATAGAAAGGAAATATCACCTGATCAGAGACATTGTGGATAAAGGCGATGTAGCGGTTCTGAAGATCGTGTCAGAGAACAACGTTGCTAACCCATTCACCAAGACATTCCCATTGAATGTATTTGATCGGCACTTAGATGGATTTGAGATTAGAGACATGACACACCTGTTTAGGATAAGTGGGAGATTGTTGGGAATAGTGTCTTAGAAGCACGAGATGTAATAGGATATTTATTATTTATTTAATAAAGAGTTTATTCATCATTTTATGTGCATATATTTATGAATATTTTTTGAATATCAAAATGAAAATTCCGTGATTATTTATGTAACCTTAAATATTGTAGATAAGTGTTATATAAGAGAGGATAATGTTTAAGGATAATAATAAAAAATGTTGTTAATAATGAATTTAATTAAAGTTTGAAATCTTTAATTAAAACATTATTAATACATGTCATTCTCATTTAGAATGGACCAGTGCTATTGTTGGAAATAGTGTTCTAGAAGCATGAGATGTAAAAGGATATTTATTATTTATTTAATAAAATAGTTTATTCATCATTTTATGTGCATATATTTATGAATATTTTATGAATATCAAATAAAATTCTTTGATTATTTACGTAATCTAAACATGGTATATAAGTGTTGTATACGAGAGGATAATGTTTAAGGATAATAATCAAATGTAATTGTTCATAATGAATTTAATTAAAGTTCGGAATCTTTAATTAAAACAATATTAATACATGTCATTCCCATTTAGAATGGAACAGTGTTATCCGCACTATTAATATGGCAAGATATTGAATGAGTGTATTTCGCATAATGAGATTATGTGGAACATGGACACAGACACAATATGAATTTCTAATAATTTCTGTTAAGCATAGAAATTCTAATTGAGTCTACCGATGGTCATATATAGGATAATCTTAATCCTGAGTTCTTAACAAACTCCTATTTATGGATTTATGTCTTTTGATTTACTCGGTACGGATTTCGAGACCCTGAATCATATTCCTTGTATTTTTGAGACATAATGAAATAGGTAGCTGGGAATGTTATTATATGAGATGGAATTCATTCCTTCTTGAGAAAGAAGCAAATAAATAATTCTCTTGAGTGTTGATTTGGTACTTGGATTAGTAAGAGCGCTTTGGTTCATGAATGTCTTTTATGAATCACTATCCATTAGAGAATCAATGTTACTCAATGATAAAGATGTAAGTAGAGAGGTTAACGGATTCTACCTGATTCTAATTATGAATTATTTATGGAGGATTGATCTATATGTAATGACTATATCAAATGGACACTTCGCAGTTTAGAAGTAATTAATGTCTATAATTTCGAGAGTGCAATTCCAAGTTTATAGTGGAGTAACTATTGGAATTAATAGAATTAATTAATTAATTAAAGTGTTTAATTAATTATTAATTTTATTGGAGCTCAGAATTATAGGTCCATTAGTCCCCGCATCGTCCTTGTAATTCTACCAGACACAATGGGCAAAATGGGAATTTTAAAATTACGGAATTCTAAAATTGAATACTAGAAAAATAATTAATTGAGAATTAATTATTATTTAAATAATGTGATTATTTAAATTTGAATTTGAGCATATCTAGATTTATCCATTTAAACTTATTTGATAAGTTGTTCAATTTAGAATTCAAATTAATTTAAGTTTAACTTAAATTCGAATTTGAATCTGAATTAAAATTGGACTATTGGATAAAGGATAAAATCTCTTCCTTCCCTATCTCATATTGGCTCCACACATGGGGATAAACCCTAGGAGGGTGGCTGGCCATTAATAGGATAAGGGGAAGGGATTTTTTTGTTCCAAATTCAAAATTGGAGATAAGGATTTGATTCTATTTTGAAGTTTGACATTTACTATTTAAATATGAGAAAGATAGAAAATTTTAGATGCAATTTTAAAAACACATTTTCAGCCCTAAAAGAGTGGTGGCCAAAATTCTCATAGAGGAAAAATTTTTCTCCAAAAAAAATTCCACATCGTGCATGCGTTGGTGTTTGTGGAAATTCGAGTGTTTCAGAAACCTATTTTGTCTCACATGTGCCCACACACACGTCTACGTGGAATCAAGGAATTGACATGAAAGACTTTGGTATTCTAAACACAAAGCTTGGAGCAAGGACTGTTCGTGGTCAAAGAATTCAAGTTATCATCCGAGTCGACTTTCAGGTATTTTTCGGTTGATCCCTGAATAATATAAATTAATGTGATTAATTTATTTGTGCATAAATTAATATAATATATAGAGTATGTCAAAACTTTTATGAAAATTTTTGTTATACACGATCCGCTGTTCCCCATGCTTCCACCGCCGAATTCGATTCGACAACCCACAATTAGTATCAGAGCGGTCTACAGACGGTATTAATTTATGCTTCGATTATTTGATAATCATAATTGATATTAAATATGTGATATTTAATTATGTATGTATGTGATGAGTAGGCACTTGCATTTATGGATGTTTATTTTTAATTCATGATGATGAATGTATGGATGGTGGATTTGGTCGTTAATTATATGGTTCCATGGATCGGTTATATTCATTCAAAATTATTTGTAATTTAATTCGGGATTAGAATTATTGTAATTCTAGGTTTTGGGTAGAATTAAGTTTTTTGATTTATGAATCAAAAAGGAAGCCTTGAACATCAATTTTGAAGCCTTCAAAGAAACCCAGAAATCTGCCCAAAAAATTCCCGAAAACGCGTCCCAGCGCGACCAGGACGTGGCCAAGACGCGACCCAGCGCGGCTGGTGGCCCAGGTTCAGGATTTGATCCTGAACGGGCCTGAAGGTTTCTGAAACCCTCGTAAAGCGTGCTGATGGGCCCGAAAAAATTTCAGATCCCAAGGAAGGTGAAATCGAACCCGGAGACAAAGAATGAAGCCGAAGAATGAAGAATTCAACAATTGAATACCCATTGATGTAACGGAAGAATATAATTATTGTAATTATTTATTTATTCGATTCGATTGAGTTGTAATTTATTTTTCCATGAGACCCAGTCAAATCCATCTCAATAGTTGATTGCATATATTTATATTTTATGTTGATAATTATATATTATATGTCCATGCATATAACATGCCATATAGATATAATGTGCGTACTTATTTGTTTTATAACATGCCATGCATACACGCGCATTCGCTATTGTTTATTTTATTTATTATAAAAGTGTTTTAGAAAAATAAAGTAAAATGAGAACCATGCACTGAAAATTGATTTAACATGATTAAATTGATTTAAGTTGCAAAATTGATTTGCAAAATAATGTTACATGTGAAATTGAATTTAAGAGTTAAATTTTGGAATTTCACATATCTGAAAAATGAATTGTTTATTTTTCGATTTGAAAATCATGAGATGTTTTTCAAACAAAATACATATTGGCAAAATAATGAGTGGGAGAGGGTTATATGACAATATGTCCCACTGGTATCCATCCTTAGTTCAACACCGTGAGATTCGAAAGGAGCTTCGCGGCGGCACCGATTCCGCACTCCCTACGGAAAGTGTTCTTTCGGATCAATAACAAGGTTGACTTCCTAGCGATAGGATTCAAGAATGTATCTCCGGTTTGACCTACCCTACGGCGGAACTCTAGAGTTAAGTCTGTAGAATCTGAAATGATGGGTTACACTCATGGAAATATAATCAAATTGTTGATTATATTTTTGACAAAAAAAAAATCGGTAGTTGATATATTTTTATTATATTTATTAATTGAGAAGGTCTTGGTTCAATTTGCGATATTTTGACATACCCTATGGTGGCACGATATTCGTGGTATATTGAATTATCGTTGGCACCCAAAATTAAGACATGATTTATGTATTTTTCATGTGCATCATGCGTAATATTTAATTGTGCCTAAATTAACATGCCTTGATATTCAAGCACATAAATTGACTAGATGAATATTCTATTTATTTCCAGCAATATGTCAAATCCCATTATCACACTACTAGCGACTGAAAAATTAGACGGTGATAACTATACTAAGTGGAAAAGTAACATGAACATACTATTGGTCTGCAAAGATTACAAATTTGTCATAGCGGAGGAATGTCCTCCTAAACCCGTGGCTAATGCATCCAAAACCGCAAGGGAGCCTTATGATCCTTGGATCAAGGCCAACAACAAAGCAAAGTGCTTCATGCTGGCCAGTATGAGTGATGTGCTTCGCAAGAAGCATGAGGAGACGGAGACTGCTCATGAGATAATGGAGTCTCTAGAAGCCATGTTTGGCACTCCCTCTAAAAAGGCTAGTTTGGATGCCGTAAGGGCTTTCATGAATGACAAGATGAAGAAAGGTTCTTCAGTCAAGGCACATGTTTTGAACATGATTGATCACCTCCACGATGCGGAGCTCAATGGTGCCAGAATCGATGAAGCCACCCAAGTTGGCATCATCTTGGAAAGCCTATCCCCTGACTTTCTTGAGTTTGTGAACAACTTTGTTATGAACAAGAAAAAGTGCAATCTCACTGAACTTATGAATGATCTGCAAAACTTTGAATCCACCAACAAAAGAAGGGGAGGAGAAGCAAATGTTGTAGTTGCAGGAAGTTCTGGTAAAAATAAAAGAAAGAACCAGAACCAGGGAAAAGCGAAGAAGGGAAAGAACAATAGACCTAAGAGAGCAAAGGGCCCCATCCAGAAACCCAAAGGAAAGTGTTTCCACTGTAATGGCGAAGGGCACTGGAAGAGAAACTGTCACATGTATCTCGAGGAGCAGAAAAAGAAAAAGGAACAAGGTAAATCAGATTTACTAGTTCTTGAAACATGTTTAGTAGAGGGTGATACCTCAGTCTGGATAATTGATTCAGGAATAACTAATCATGTTTGTTTTTCTTTGCAGAGTCTTAGTTCTTACACCGAGCTGGCCGATGGGGACTAAACGACGAAAGTGGGCAATGGTGCAAGAGTTTCAGCAAAAGCAGTGGGAGAAGTTAGACTTCCTTTTAGGGAAAATAAATTTTTAGTTTTGAATAATGTTTATTTTATTCCAGAAATTCGTAGAAATTTTACTTATGTGGCTAAGTTATTTGAACAATTATTTAAAGTTTATTTTGATAATGAATTTGTTCATATTTCTCGAAATGGTTTAAATATTTGTTCTGGATGTCTGGATGATGGTTTATATTATATAAAACCAAAACCTAACTCACTACTTAATACTAAAATGTTCAGAGTTGCCAAACCTAAGAATAAAAAGCAAAAGATTTGTCACGAAAATAACGCATATCTGTGGCACCTTAGACTTGGTCATATTAACCTAAATAGGATTGAAAGACTAGTAAAGGATGGTCCTTTGCATGAGCTAATAGTTGGCGAGCTTCCGGTCTGTGAATCTTGTTTGGAATGTAAAATGACCAAGAAGCCTTTTACAGCAAAAGGAGTAAGAGCTAGAGAACCCCTTCAGCTAATACATTCAGATGTATGTGGACCGTTAAATGTCCAAGTTAGAGGAGGTTACGAATATTATGTCACCTTTATTGATGACTATTCGAGATATGGTTATGTTTACCTGATGCAATAGAAATCCGAAACTTTTGAAAAGTTTAGAGAATTCCGAGCAGAAGTTGAAAAACAATTAGGTAAACCAATCAAGACACTTTGATCAGATCTTGGGGGTGAATACTTGGTCCAAGAGTTCCGGGATTTCTTGATTGAAGAAGGTGTGGTATCCCAATTGACTGCACCTGGTACACCACAGCAGAATGGTGTAGCCGAAAGGAGAAATCGGACCTTGCTTGACATAATAGGATCAATGTTGAGTCATTCTTCACTGCCTACTTCTTTTTGGGGTTATGCCCTAAAAACCACTATGTATATTCTGAATCAAGTTCCATCTAAATCTGTACCTAAGACACCCCTAGAGTTGTGGAATGGTAAAAAACCTAGTTTGAGACACATTCGCATATGGGGGAGTCCAGCACACATGCTGAGGCAAAAGACTGAGAAGTTGGAACCAAGGTCAAAAGTATGCATCTTCGTGGGATACCCACAAGGGACAAGAGGAGGACTGTTTTATAGTCAAGCAGATCAAAAGGTGTTTGTATCGACAAATGCCACTTTCCTGGAACATGACTATATGATAGATTTTAAGCGTAGAAGTAAGATAGTATTGGAAGAGTTACTTTCCGATGAGATCGGACCACATCCGAGAAGACTTGTCAGACCGCTCAGAGAAAAGACCACAGTTCCTGATCAGAATCCTACGGCACCTCGTCGTAGCGGGAGGGTAAGCAGGTTACCTGACCATTATACCAGGGAAGCCCAAATCGTCACTGCTGATGATGGTAAGGAAGATCCATCGACCTTTAGGGATGCGATGGATGATTCTGATAAGGAAGAACGACAAGCAACTATGAAACTCGAGATGCAGTCAATGCACTCTAACTCAGTCTGGCAACTTGTAGATCTACCCGAAGGGGTAAAACCATTAGGATGCTAGTGGATCTTCAAGAGAAAGAGAGGAGCGGATGGAAAAGTAGATACTTATAAAGCAAGGCTAGTGGCAAAGGGTTATACCCAAAAGGAGGGAGTTGACTATGAGAAAACTTTCTCGTCGGTAGCTATACTTAAGTCCATCCGGATACTCCTAGTCATTGCAGCATATTTTGACTATGACATATGGCAGATGGACGTCAAGACAGCTTTTCTGAATGGCTATCTTGATGAAACCATCTATATGGATGAGCCAGAGGGTTACATAGTGGAAGGCCAACAGCAGAAGGTTTGCAAACTGCAAAGGTCCATTTATGAACTGAAGCACGCCTCTAGATCATGGAACATCAGGTTTGATGAGGCTATAAAGTCTTATGGATTTGATCAAAACATTAATGAACCAGGCATCTACAAGTACAAGAAAGAAGAGAAAGAGGTCTTCTTAATTCTTCACTTTGATGACATCCTACTCCTTGGAAATGATGTGGGAATGTTGACAGATGTAAAGGAGTGGTTAGCCAGCCAATTCCAAATGAAAGATTTAGGAGAGGCAAGCTATGTTCTTGGGATCAAGATTATTCGAGATTGCAAGAAAAATCTTTTGGCGTTATCACAAGCATCTTATATAGACAAAGTGTTGTCTAGGTATTCGATGCAAAACTCCAAGAGAGGGAATTTGCCTTCTAGGCATGTTATTCATCTTTCTAAGGAGCAATATCCAAAGAACCCACAATAGGAAGAAGATATGAGACTGTATCCCTACGCTTCGGCTGTGGGAAGCCTTATATATGCCATGTTGTGTACAAGACAAGATATCTGCTATGCAGTGGGAGTGGTCAGTCGCTACCAGTCCAACCCAGGATTAGATCATTGGGCTATAGTGAAGTGTATTCTCAAGTATCTTAGGAGAACGAGAAACTATATGTTGGTATATTCTGGAGAAGATCTGTCTCTCACACGATACACAGATTCTGACTTCCAATCGAATAGAGATAGTCGACGGTCGACATCTGGATTTGTGTTCACTCTTAATGGAGGAGCCATGGTATGGAGAAGTATAAAGCAAAAGTGTGTTGCTGACTCTACTATGGAAGCTGAATATGTTGCAGCATGTGAAGTTGCAAAAGAAGCTACATAGCTCAGGAAGTTCTTAACTAATTTGGAAGTTGTTCCAGATATGGATAAGCCAATTAAGCTCTACTGTGACAATAGTGGAGCGGTGGCTAATTCAAAGGAACCTAGAAGCCATCAAAGTGCGAAACATATAGAAAGGAAATATCACCTAATCAGAGACATTGTGGACAAAGGCGATGTAGCGGTTCTGAAGATCACGTCAGAGGACAACCTTGCTGACCCATTCACCAAGACATTGCCATTGAATGTATTTGATCGGCACTTAGATGGATTTGGTATTAGAGACATGACACACCTGCTTTAGGACAAGTGGGAGATTGTTGGGAATAGTGTCCTAGAAGCATGAGATGTAAAAGGATATTTATTATTTATTTAATAAAATAGTTTATTCATCATTTTATGTGCATATATTTATGAATATTGTATGAATATCAAATAAAATTCCTTGATTATTTTTGTAACCTTAAACATGGTATATAAGTGTTGTATACGAGAGGATAATGTTCAAGGATAATAATCAAAAGTAATTGTTCATAATGAATTTAATTAAAGTTCGGAATCTTTAATTAAAACATTATTAATACATGTCATTCCCATTTAGAATGAAACGGTGTTATCCGCACTGTTAATATGGCGAGATATTGAATGAGTGTATTTCGCATAATGAGATTATGTGGAACATGGACGCAGACACAATATGAATTTCTAATAATTTCCGTTAAGCATAGAAATTCTAATTGAGTCTACCGATTGTCATATATAGGATGATCTTAATCCTGAGTTCTTAACAAACTCCTATTTATGGATTTATGTCTTTCGATTTACTTGGTACGGATTCTGAGACCCTGAATCCTATTCCTTGTATTTTGGAGACATATATAAATAGGTAGCTGGGAATGTTATTATACAAGATGGAATCCATTCCTTCTTGAGAAAGAAGAAGATAAATAATTCTCTTGTGTGTTGATTCGGTACTTTGATTAGTAAAAGTGCTCTGGTTCATGAATGTATTTTATGAATCACTATCCATTAGAGAATCAATGGTACTCAAGGATAAAAATGTAATTAGAGAGGTTAACGGATTCTACATGACTCTAATTATGAATTATTTTTGGAGGATTGATCTATATATAATGACTATATCAAATGGACACTTTGCAGTTTAGAAGTAATTAATGTCTATAATTTCGAGAGTGTAATTCCAAGTTTATAGTGGAGTAACTATTGGAATTAATAGAATTAATTAATTAATTAAAGTGTTTAATTAATTATTAATTTTATTGGAGCTCAGAATTATAGGTCCATTAGTCCCCACGTCGTCCTTGTAATTCTATCAAACACAAAGGGCAAAATGAGAATTTTAGAATTATGAGATTCTAAAATTAAATACTCGAAAAATAATTAGTTGAGAATTAATTATTATTTGATTTATTAAATTTAAATTTGAGCATATCTAGATTTATCCATTTAAACTTATTTGATAAGTTGTTCAATTTAGAATTCAAATTAATTTAAGTTTGACTTAAATTCGAATTTGAATCTGAATTAAAATTGGATTACTGAATAAAGGATAGAATCTCTTCCGTCCCTATCTGATATTGGCGCCACAGCCAGCAATTAATAGGATAAGGGGAAGGAATTTTTTTGTTCCAAATTCAAAATTGGAGATAAGGATTTGATTCTATTTTGGAGTTTGACTTCTACTCTTTAAATATGAGAAAGATAGAAAATTGTAGATACAATTTTAAAAACATATTTTCATCCCTAAAAGAGTGGCAGTCGAAATTCTCATAGAGGAAAAAAAGAGAGGAAAAATTTTTCTCCCAAAAAAATTTCACATCGTGCATGCGTTGGTGTTTGTGGAAATTCGAGTGTTTCAGAAACCTATTTTGTCTCATTTGTGCCCACACACACGTCTATGTGGAATCAAGGAATTGACGTGGAAGACTTTGGTATTCTAAACACAAAGCTTGGAGCCAGGACTGTTTGTGGTCAAAGAATTCAAGTTATCATCCGATGCATGATGCACATGAAAAATACATAAATCATGTTTTAATTTTAAGTGCCAGCGATAATCTAATTTTCCACATATAAAGTGTACCTTTGGGTAGTCAAGTTATATGCCAATTAGACCGAGACTCTTCTCAGTTAATAAATATAATCAAAATATCTCATATTTTCATATTTATTAACTACCGTTATTTTCAATCAAAATATAACCAACAGATTTGATTATATTTTGTGAGTGTAACCCATCGTCTTAGATCCCATAGACTTAACTCCGGATTGCTACCTTTGGGTAGTCAATTCAGAAATACATCCTGAAATCTTATCTCTAGGAAGCCAACCTTGTTATTGATCCAGCAAGGACACTCTCCTTTAGGAGGGCGATTCAATGTTGCCGCAAAGCCCCTTTCCAGATCTCACGGTGTTGCGCTAACGGCGGAGACTAGCGGGTTGTATTGTGATACAACCCTCTCCCACTCATTATTTTGCAAATATGTATTTTGTTTGAAAAAACATCTCATGATTTTCAAATCGAAAAGTCAATAATTTATTTTTCGGATATGTGAAATTCCAAAATTTAACTCTTAAATTCAATTTCACATGTAACATTATTTTGCAAATCAATTTTGCAACTTAAATCAATATAATCATATCAAATCATTTTCAGCGCATGGTTCTTATTTTATTTTATTTTTTTAAAACACTTTTATAATAAGTAAAATAAACAATAACAAATGCGCGTGTATGCATGGCATGTTATAAAACATATGAGTAGGCACATTATATCTATATGCCATGTTATATGCATGGACATATAATATATAATTATCAACATAAAATATAAATATATGAATCAACTATTGAGATGGATTTGACCGGGTCCCATGGAAAAATGAATTACAACTCAATCGAATCGAATAAATAAATAATTACAATAATTATATTCTTCCGTTACATCAACAGGTCTTTGATTCTTGAATTCTTCATTCTTCGGCTTCATTCTTTGTCTCCGGGTTGAATTTCACCTTCCTTGGGATCCGAAACTTTTCCAGGCCCATCAGCACGCTTTACGAGGGTTTCAGAAACCTTCGGGCCCGTTCAGGATCAGATCCTGAACTTTGGGCCACCAACTGCATTGGGCCGCGACCTGGCCGCGCGCTGGGTCGCGGCCTGGGTCGCTGCCTGGCTGCGCGCTGGGCCACGTCCTGGCCGCATCCTGGTCGCGTCCTGGTCGTGCTAGGATGCGTTTTCTGGAATTTTCTGGGCAGATTTTTGGGTTTCTTTGAAGGCTTCAAACTTGATCTTCAAGGCTTCCTTTTTGATTCAAAATCAAAAAAACTTAATTCTACCCAAAACCTAGAATCAAAACTTAATTTTGAATGAATATAACCGATTCATGGAACCATATAATTAACGACCAAATCCACCATCCATGCATTCATCATCATGAATCAAAAATAAACATCCAGAAATGCAAGTGCCTACTCATCACATACATACATAATTAAATATCACATATTTAATATCAATTATGATTATCAAATAATCGAAGCATAAATTAATATCGTCTATAGACCGCTCTGATACCAATTGTTGGTTGCTGAATTAAATTCGGTGGCGGAAGCATGGTAGGAAAAACAGCGGATCGTGAATACCAAAAATTTTCATAAAACTTTTGACATACTCTATAGATTATATTAATTTATGCATGAATAAATTAATCACATTAGTTATATTATTCAAGGATCAATCGAAAAATACCTGGAAGCCGACTCGGATGATAACTTGAATTCTTTGACCACGAATAGTCCTTGCTCCAAGCTTTGTGTTCAGAATATCAAAGTCTTCCACGCCAATTCCTTGATTCCATGTAGACGTGTGTGGGGGCACACGTGAGACAAAATAGGTTTCTGAAACACTCGAATTTCTACAAACACCAATGCATGCACTATGTGGAATTTTTGGAGAAAAAAATTTTTCCTCTCTTTTTTCCTCTATGAGAATTTCGGCCACACCTCTTTTAGGGCTGAAAATATGTTTTAAAATTGTGTCTACAATTTTCTATCTTTCTCATATTTAAAGAGTAGAAGTTAAACTTCAAAATAGAATCAAATCTTTATCTCCAATTTTGAATTTGGAACACAAAAATCCCTTCCCCTTATCCTTAAGGTGGCCGGCCACACTCTAGGGTTTTATCCCTGTGTGTGGCGCCAATTATAGATAGGGAAGGAAGAGATTTTATCCTAAATAGGAGTTTGTTAAGAACTCATGATTAAGATCATCCTATATATGACCATAGAATTCATAGAATCCACGAAGAGGTGTGTGTGGGCACACATGAGACAAAACGGGTTACAATAAACACTCGAATTTCCACAAACACCAACGCATGCACGATATGGAATTTTTGGAGAAAAAATTTTTCCTTCCTCTCTACTTGAGAAATTCGGCCAGCCTTAACATTTAGGGCTGAAAAAATTGTTTCAAAATTTCTATAGAGAAATTTCAGCCACCTCTAAAATTAGGGCAAAAAATCATTCTGAAAATTGTCTCAAAAATAGTATTTATAGAGTAGAAGTCAAACTTCTAGAAGGAATCAAATCTCTATCTCTAAGACAAAGCTTGTTAATTATCTCCTATTTGAATTTTAAACAAAATCTCCTATTCCCTTAAACACTTTAATTAATTAATTAATTCTATTAATTCCAATAGTTACTCCACTATAAACTTGGAATTGCACTCTCAAAATTATAGATATAAATTACTTCTAAACTGTGAAGTGTCCATTTGATATAGTCATTGCATATAGATCAATCCTCCATAAATAATTCATAATTAGAGCCAGGTAGAACCCGTTAACCTCTCTAATTATATCTTTATCCTTGAGTACCATTGATTCTCTAATGGACAGTGATTCATAAAACACATTCATGAATCGGAGCTCCTACTGGTCCAAGTACCAAATCAATCCTCAAGAGAATTATTTATCTACTTCTTTCTCAAGAAGAAATGGATTCCATCTCGTATAATAACATTCCCAGCTACCTACTTCATCATGTCTCCAAAATACACGGAATAGGATTCAGGGTCTCGAAATCCGTACCGAGTAAATCAAGACACAAATCCATAAATAGGAGTTTGTTAAGAACTCAGGATTAAGATCATTCTATATATGACCATCGGTAGACTCAATTAGAATTTCTATACTTAACGGAAATTATTAGAAATTCATATTGTGTCTGTGTCCTTGTTCCACATAATCTCATTATGCGAAATACACTCATTCAATATCTCACCATATTAACAGTGCGGATAACACTGTTCCATTCTAAATGGGAATGACATGTATTAATAATGTTTTAATTAAAGATTCTGAACTTTAATTAAATTCATTATGAACATTGCTTTTTGATTATTATCCTTAAACATTATCGTCTCGTATATAACACTTATATACAATGTTTAAGGTTACATAAATAATCATGGAATTTTCATTGATATTCATAAAATATTCATAAATATATGCACATAAAATAATGAATAAACTCTTTTATTAAATAAATAATAAATATCCTATTACATCTTATGCTTCTAGGACATCATTCCCAACTATCTCCCACATGTCCTAAAGTAGGTAGGATATGTCTCCAATCCTTAAACTTTCTAGGTGTCTATGACTGATCTATGCTCGGAACAATTTCCATATCAGTTAAGAATTTTCTAGAGTCAGGTTGCTTTCTTTTGCTGCTTCACAAGCTGCTACACACTAACTCTTAATGATAAAATTAGCAATCACACTTTGCCAACAACCTTTCTTGTCATGACTCCTTGACCTAGTGTGAACACAGACTTGGATGTTGACTCTCAAAATCCATGTATGACTCATAGTCAAGGTCTATGTATCCACTGAAGGACAACTCTTTCACTGACTAAACTATCTTAGAGTTTCTTTATTTTCCTTGTATAGTTAAGGATACACCACATGACCACTCAATGATCAAATCTTGAGTTCAACTGACAACGACTAACTACTCCCACTGAATATCATATATTCGGGCTTGTAAAGAATAAGAACATCTTCTTTTCTTTCATTTGAAACATCTTGGTTTTGATCAACTCCATAAGACTTTAATAGCCTCATCAAACCTGATATTCCATGATCTAGAAGTTTGCTTCAATCCATAAATGGATCTCTACAGTTTGCAGACTTTCTGCTCTAGGCCTTTCTCTATGTAACCCTCTAGCTGATCGATATAGATGGTTCCCTCAAGATAGCCATTCATAAAAGCTGTCTTGACATCCATTTGTCATATCTCATATTCAAAATATGTTGTTATGGTTAAGAGTATTCGTATGAAACTTAAGCATGGCCTCCGGTGAGAGAGTTTCCTCATAGTCAACTCCCTCTTTGTGGGTGTAACCCTTAACCACTAGCCTTGCTTTATAAGTCTCTACTTTTCCATCCGCTCATCTTATTCACTTGAAGATCCACTTGCATCCAATGTGTTTTACCCCTTCGGGTAGATCTACAAGTTGCCAGACTGAGTTAGAGTACATAAACTCTAGCTCGAGTTTCATAAAATGCTTGCCACTTTTCCTTATCAAATCATCCATCGTAGCTTTAAAAGTCAACGGATCCTCCTTACCATCATCAGCAGTGACGATATGTGTTTCCTCAGTATACCAGTCAGGTAACTTGCTTACCCTCCCACTACAACAAGGTGCCACTAGAGTTTGATTAGGAATCGTGGTCAGTCTTAGCATGCCAACAACTCTTGTCGGTTGTGGTCCAATCTTATTGGAAAGTAACTTTTCCAGAACTTCTTTGCTTCTAGGCTTGAAAACTATCATATAGTCATGCTCTAATCATTCTTTTGTCCACATTGCATATCCCACATGTTGGTTGCCGAATCGAATTCAGTGGCGGAAACGCAGCGGAATAGCGGATCGTGTATAACAAAAATTTTCATAAAACTTTTGAGATACTCTATAGATTATATTAATTTATGCACCAATAAATTAATCTCATTAATTTATAAGATTCAAGGATCAACCGAAAAAATACCTTGTAGCCGACTCAGATGATATCTTGATTTTCTTTGACCACGAACAGTCCTAGCTCCAAGCTTTTGTGTTTAGAACACCAAAGTCTTCCACGTCAATTCCTTGATTCCACGTAGACGTGTGTGTGGGCACATGTGAGACAAAACGGTTTCTAAAACACTCGAATTTCCACAAACACCAACGCATGCACGATGTGGAATTTTTGAAGAGAAAAATTTTCACTCTCTTTTTTGCTATATAAGAATTCCGGCCACCTCTAGGGAAACTAGGGCTGAAAGTGTTTCAAAAATTGTCTCACAATTTTCCATTTATCTCATATTTAAAGAGAAGAAGTCAAACTTCAAAATAGGATCAAATCCTTATCTCCAATTTTGAATTTGGAACAAAAAATCCCTTCCCCTTATCTCTTAGGTGGCCAGCCACACACTAGGGTTTTATCCCTGTGTGTGGCGCCTAAACAGGATAGGGAAGGAGAAGATATTTTATCCTTTATCCAGTAGTCAAATTTTAATTCAGATTCAAATTCGAATTTAAGACAAACTTAAATTAATTTGAATTCTAAATTGAACAACTTATCAAATAAGTTTAAATGGATAAATCTAGATATGTTCAAATTCAAATTTAAATAATCTCATTATTTAAATAATAATTAATTCTCAATTAATTATTCTTGAGTATTTAATTTTAGAATTTCGTAATTCTAAAATTCCCATTTTGCCCTTTTGTATGCGGTAGAATTACAAGGACGACGCGGGGACTAATGGACCTATAATTCTTAGCTCCAATAAAATTAATAATTAATTAAACACTTTAATTAATTAATTAATTCTATTAATTCAAATAGTTACTCCACTATAAACTTGGAATTGCACTCTCGGAATTATAGACATTAATTACTTCTAAACCGTGAAGTGTCCATTTGATATAGTCATTGCATATAGATCGATCCTCCATAAATAATTCATAATTAGAGTCGGGGTAGAATCCGTTAACCTCTCTAATTACATCTTTATCCTTGAGTACCATTGATTCTCTAATGGATAGTGATTCATAAAACACATTCAAGAACCAGAGCGCTCTTACTAATCCAAGTACCGAATCAACACTCAAGAGAATTATTTATCTCGCTTCTCTCTCAAGAAGGAATGGATTCCATCTCGTATAATAACATTCCCAGCTACCTATTTCATTATGTCTCCAAAATACAAGGAATAGGATTCAGGGTCTCTTTAATCTGTACCGAGTAAATCAAAAGACATAAATCCATAAATAGGAGTTTGTTAAGAACTCGTGGATTAAGATCATTCTATATATGACCATCGGTACACTCAATTAGAATTTCTATGCTTAACGGAAATTATTAGAAATTCATATTGTGTCTGCGTCCATGTTCCACATAATCTCATTATCACGAAATACACTCATTCAATATCTCGCCATATTAACGGTTGGTCACGGATAACACCGTTCCATTCTAAATGGGAATGACATGTATTTATAATATCTTAATTAAAGATTCGAACTTTAATTAAATTTATTATGAACAATTATTTTTGATTATTATCCTTAAACATTATCCTCTCGTATATAACACTTATATACCATGTTTAAGGTTACATAAATAATCAAGGAATTTTATTTGATATTCATAAAATATTCATAAATATATGCACATAAAATGATGAATAAATAATATTTATTAAATAAATAATAAATATCCTTTTACATCTCATGCTTTCAGGACACTATTCCCAACAATCTCCCACTTGTCCTAAAGCAGGTGTGTCATGTCTCTAATCCCAAATCCATCTAAGTGCCGATCAAAAACATTCAATGGCAATGTCTTGGTGATCGGGGACAAGGTTGTCCTCTAACGCGATCTTCGTAACCGCTACATCGCCTCTGTCCACAATGTCTACGATCGGGTGATATTTCCTTTCTATATGTTTCGCACTCTTATGGCTTCTAGGTTCTTTTGAATTAGCCACCGCTCCTTTGTTGTCACAAAGAGAGCTTAATTGGCTTATCCATATCCGGAACAACTTCCGGATCGGTTAAGAACTTCCCGAGCCATGTAGCTTCTTTTGCGGCTTCACAAGTCGCAACATATTAAACTTCCATGGTAGAGTCGACAACACACTTTTGCTTTATACTTCTCCATACCACGGCTCCTCCATTAAGAGTGAACACAAATCCAGATGTCGACCGTCGACTATCTCTATCTGATTGGAAATCAGAATCTGTGTATCCGGTGAGAGACAGATCTTCTCCAGAATATACTAACATTTAGTTTCTCGTTCTCCTAAGATACTTGAGAATACACTTCACTACAACCCAATGATCTAATCTTGGGTTGGACTGGTAGCGACTGACTACTCCCACTGCATAGCAGATATCTGGTCTTGTACACAACATGGCATACATAAGGCTTCCCACAGCCAAAGCGTAGGGATACCTTCTCATATCTTCTTCCTGCTGCGGGGTCTTAGGACATTGCTCCTTAGAAAGATGAATACCATGCCTAGAAGGCAAATTCCCTTTCTTGGAGTTTTGCATCGAATACCTAGACAACACTTTGTCTATATAAGATGCTTGTGATAACGCCAAAAGCTTTTTCTTGCGATCTCGAATAATCTTGATCCCAAGAACATAGCTTGCCTCTCCCAAATCTTTCATTTGGAATTGGCTGGCTAACCACTCCTTTACATCATCATCATTCCCACATCATTCCCTATGAGTAGGATGTCATCGACGTAAAGAATTAAGAAGACCACTTTCTCTTCTTTCTTGTACTTGTAGAGGCATGGTTCATCAATGTTTTGATCAAATCCATAAGACTTTCAGACCTCATCAAACCCGATGTTCCATGATCTAGAAGCTCTGCTTGGTCCATAAATGGACCTTTGCGGTTTTTGAGACTTTCTCTTTGTTGGCCTTCCACTATGTAACCCTCTGGCTGATCCATATAGATGGTTTCATCAAGATAGCCATTCAGAAAAATTTGTCTTGACGCGTTCATCCGCCATATCTCATAGTCAAAATATCTTTGCAATGGCGGGAGTATCCGGATGGACTTAAGCATGGCTACTGGCGAGAAAGTTTCCTCATAGTCAACTCCCTCCTTTTGGGTATAACCCTTAGCCACTAGCCTTGCTTTAAAAGTCTCTACTTTTCCATCCGCTCCTCTCTTTCTCTTGAAGATCCACTTGCATCCAATGGGTTTTACCCTTTCGGGTAGATCTACAAGTTGCCAGACTGAGTTAGAGTGCATAGACTCCATCTCGAGTTTCATAGCTGCTTGCCATTCTTCCTTATCAGAATCATCCATCGCATCCCTAAAGGTCGATGGATCCACCTTACCGTCATCAGCAGTGACGATTTGGGCTTCCCCGGTATGATGGTCGGGTAACCTGCTTACCCTCCCACTACGACGAGGTGCCATAGGAGTCTGATCAGGAACTGTGGTCTTTTCTCTGAGTGGTTCGACAACTCTTGTCGAATGTGGTCCGATCTCATCGGAAAGTAACTCTTCTAATACTATCTTACTTCTGGGCTTGAAATCTATCATATAGTCATGCTCCAGAAATGTGGCATTTGTCGATACAAACACCTTTTGATCTTCAGGACTATAAAAGAAACCTCCCTTTGTCCCATCGGGATATCCTACAAACATACATACTTCTGACTTGGGTTCCAACTTCCTAGTCTTTCCCTTCAAAGACGCGTGTCTTTGGACACCCCCATATCTTGCGTGTCTCAAACTAGGTTTTCGACCGCATCACAACTCTAAGGGTGTTGTAGGTACAGACTTAGATGGTACTCTATTTAGAATGTAGGCATTTGTTTTTAGGGCATAACCCCGAATGAAGTAGGCAGTGAAGAATAACTCAACATTGATCTCATCATGTCAAGCAAAGTCCGATTTCTCTTTTCGGCCACACCATTACTCATGTGGTGTACGGGTGTAGTCAATTGGGATACCACACCTTCTTCAATCAAGAAATCCGGAACTCTTGGTCCGGTATTCACCCCTCGATCCGATCGAATTGTCTTGATTGGTTTACCTAATTATTTTTCAACTTCTGCTCGGAATTCTCTAAACTTTCCAAAAGTTTCAGATTTCCGTTGCATCAGGTAAACATAACCATATCTCGAATAGTCATCAATAAAAGTGACGTAATATTCGTAACCTCCTCTAGCTTGGACGTTTAACGGTCCACATACATCCGAATGTATCAACTGAAGGGGTTCTGTAGCTCTTTCTCCTTTCGTCGTGAAAGGCCTCTTGGTCATTTTACCTTCCGAACAGGATTCACAGACTGGAAGCTCGCCAACTTTTAGTTCGCGTAAAGGACCATCCTTTACCAGTCATTCAATCCTTTTTAGGTTAATATGACCAAGCCTAAAATGCCACAGATATGTATTGTTATCGTGAGAAATCTTTTGCTTTTTATTCTTAGGTTCGGCAACTCTGAACATTTTAGTATTAAGCAGTGAGTTAGGTATTAGTTTTATACAATATAAACCATCATCCAGACGTCCAGAACAAATATTTAAACCATTTCGAGAAATATGAACAAATTCATTATCAAAATAAACTTTAAATAATTGTTCAAATAATTTGGCCACAGAAATCAAATTTCTGCGAATGTCCGGAATAAAATAAACATTGTTCAAAACTAAAAATTTATTTTCCCTAAATCGAAGTCTAACTTCTCCCAACGCTTTTGCCGAAACTCTTGCGCCATTGCCTACTTTTTCATCGTGTAGTCCCCATTGGCTAACTCGATTGTAAGAACTAAGACTTTGCAAAGAAAAACAAACATGATTAGTTGCTCCCGAATCAATTATCCGGCTGAGGTATCACCCTCTACTAAACATGTTTCAAGAACTAGTAAATCTGATTTACCTTATTCCTTTTTCTCCTTCGCTTTTCCCTGGTTCTGGTTTTTCCTTTTGTTTTTACCAGAACTTCCTGCAACTACAACATTTGCTTCTCCTCCCCTTCTTTTGTTGGTGGATTCGAAGTTTTGCAGGTCATTCATGATTTTAGTGAGATTGCACTTCTTTTTGTTCATAACAAAGTTGTTCATGAACTCATGAAAGTTAGGGGACAGGCTTTCCAGGATGATGTCAACTTGGGTGGCTTCATCGATTCTGGCACCATTGAGCTCCGCATTGTGGAGGTGATCAATCATGTTCAAAACATGTGCCTTGACTGAAGAACCTTTCTTCATCTTATCGTTCATGAAAGCCCTTACGGCATCCAAATGAGCCTTTTCAGAAGGAGCGCCGAACATGGCTTCTAGAGACTCCATTATCTCATAAGTAGTCTCCATCTCCTCATGCTTCTTGCGAAGCACATCGCTCATACTAGCCAGCATAAAGCACTTTGCTTTATTGTTGGCCTTGATCCAGCAATCAAAAGGCTCCCTTGCGGTTTTGGATGCATTAGCTGCAGGTTCAGGAGGACATTCCTCTGCTAGGACAAACTTATAGTCTTCGTAGACCAATAGTATGTTCATGTTACTTTTCCCCTTAGCGTAATTATCACCGTCTAATTTTTCCAGTCGCTAGTAGTGTGATTATGGGATTCGACATATTGCTGGGAATAAATAGAATATTCATCTAATCAATTTATGTGCATGAATATCAAGGCACGTAAATTTTGGCACAATTAAATATGATGCATGATGCACATGAAAAATACATAAATCATGTTTTAATTTTAGGTGCCAATGATAATCCAATTTTCCACATATAAAGTGTACCTTTGGGTAGTCAAGTTATATGCCAATTAGACCGAGACTCTTCTCAGTTAATAAATATAGTCAAAATATCTCATATTTTCATATTTATTAACTACATCAATTATTTCGGTCAAAATATAACCAACAGATTTGATTATATTTTATGAGTGTAACCCACTATTTCAGATCCCATAGACTTAACTCCGGATTGCTACCTTTGGGTAGTCAATTCGGAAATACATCCTGAAATCTTATCTCTAGGAAGCCAACCTTGTTATTGATCCGGCAAGGACACTCTCCTTTAGGAGGGCGATTCAATGTCGCCGCAAAGCCCCTTTCCGGATCTCACGGTGTTGTGCTAACGGCGGAGACTAGTGGGTCGTATTGTCATACAACCCTCTCCCACTCATTATTTTGCAAACATGTATTTTGTTTAAAAAAGCATCTCATGATTTTCAAATCGAAAAATAAACAATTTATTTTTCGGATATGTGAAATTCAAAAATTTAACTTTTAAATTTAATTTCACATGTAACATTATTTTGCAAATCAATTTTGCAACTTAAATCAATTTAATCATATTAAATCGATTTTCAACGCATGGTACTTATTTTTATTTTATTTTTCTAAAACACTTTTATAATAAATAAAATAAACAATAACAATTGCGCGTGTATGCATGGCATGTCATAAAACCATATGAGTAGGCACATTATATCTACATGGCATGTTATATGCATGGACATATATAATATATAATTATCAACATAAAATATAAATATATGCAATCAACTATTGAGATGGATTTGACCGGGTCCCATGGAAAAATAAATTACAACTCAATCGAATCGATTAAATAAATAATTACAATAATTATATTCTTCCGTTACATCAACGGGTCTTCGATTCTTGAATTCTTTATTCTTCGGCTTCATTCTTTGTCTCCGGGTTGGATTTCACCGTCCTTACGATCCGGAACTTTTTCGGGCTCGTCGGCACGCTTTACGAGGGTTTCGGAAACCTTCGGGCCCGTTCGGGATGAAATCCCGAACTTGGGCCGCCAAGCGCGCTGGGCCGCAGCCTGGGCCGCGGCCTAGCCTGTGTTGGCGTCTGGCACGGCCCTGTGTTGGGGCGGGGGCTTTGGGCCCGACGCACTGGGCAGCGGCCTGGGCGCCGCTGGGCGCGATTCTGGAAATTTCCAGGCACTTTTTCTGGGCTTCTTTGAAGGCTTCAAACATGATCTTCAAGGCCTCCTTCTTGATTCAAAATCAAAAACCCTAATTCTACCCAAATCCTAGAATTACAATAATTCTAATCCCGAATTAAATTACAAATAATTTATTAACGAATGAATATAACCGATCCATGGAACCATATATTTAACGACCAAATCCATCATCCATACATTCATCATCATGAATAAAAATAAACATCCATAAATGCAAGTGCCTACTCATCACATACATACATAATTAAATATCACATATTTAATATTGATTATGATTATCGAATAATCGAAGCATAAATTAATATCGTCTATAGACCGCTCTGATACCAATTGTTGGTTGCCGAATCGAATTCGGTGGCGGAAACGCAGCGGAATAGCGGATCGTGTATAACAAAAATTTTCATAAAACTTTTGAGATACTCTATAGATTATATTAATTTATGCACCAATAAATTAATCTCATTAATTTATAAGATTCAAGGATCAACAAAAAAAATACCTTGTAGCCGACTCGGATGATATCTTGATTTTCTTTGACCACAAACAGTCCTAGCTCCAAGCTTTTGTGTTTAGAACACCAAAGTCTTCCACGTCAATTCCTTGATTCCACGTAGACGTGTGTGTGGGCACACGTGAGACAAAACGGTTTCTAAAACACTCGAATTTCCACAAACACCAACGCATGCACGATGTGGAATTTTTGGAGAGAAAAATTTTCACTCTCTTTTTTGCTATATGAGAATTCCGGCCACCTCTAGGGAAACTAGGGCTGAAAGTGTTTCAAAAATTGTCTCACAATTTTCCATTTATCTCATATTTAAAGAGAAGAAGTCAAACTTCAAAATAGGATCAAATCCTTATCTCCAATTTTGAATTTGGAACAAAAAATCCCTTCCCCTTATCTCTTAGGTGGCCAGCCACACACTAGGGTTTTATCCCTGTGTGTGGCGCCTAAACAGGATAGGGAAGGAGAAGATATTTTATCCTTTATCCAAGAGTCAATTTTTATTGATTCAAATTGAATTTAAGTCAAACTTAAATTAATTTGAATTCTAAATTGAACAACTTATCAAATAAGTTTAAATGGATAAATCTAGATATGTTCAAATTCAAATTTAAATAATCTCATTATTTAAATAATAATTAATTCTCAATTAATTATTCTTGAGTATTTAATTTTAGAATTCCGTAATTCTAAAATTCCCATTTTCCCTTTTGTGTGCGGTAGAATTACAAGGACGACGGGGGGACTAATGGACCTATAATTACGAGCTCCAATAAAATTAATAATTAATTTAAACACTTTAATTAATTAATTAATTCTATTAATTCAATAGTTACTCTACTATAAACTTGGAATTGCACTCTCGGAATTATAGACATTAATTACTTCTAAACCGTGAAGTGTCCATTTGATATAGTCATTGCATATAGATCGATCCTCCATAAATAATTCATAATTAGAGTCGGGGTAGAATCCGTTAACCTCTCTAATTACATCTTTATCCTTGAGTACCATTGATTCTCTAATGGATAGTGATTCATAAAACACATTCATGAACCGAGCGCTCTTACTAATCCAAGTACCGAATCAACACTCAAGAGAATTATTTATCTGCTTCTCTCTCAAGAAGGAATGGATTCCATCTTCGTATAATAACATTCCCACTACCTATTTCATTATGTCTCCAAAATACAAGGAATAGGATTCAGGGTCTCGGAATCCGTACCGAGTAAATCAAAAGACATAAATCCATAAATAGGAGTTTGTTAAGAACTCAGGATTAAGATCATTCTATATATTACCATTGGTAGACTCAATTAGAATTTCTATGCTTAACGGAAATTATTAGAAATTCATATTGTGTCTGCGTCCATGTTCCACATAATCTCATTATGCGAAATACACTCATTCAATATCTCGCCATATTAACAGTGCGGATAACACCGTTCCATTCTAAATGGGAATGACATGTATTTATAAAATCTTAATTAAAGATTCCGAACTTTAATTAAATTTATTATGAACAATTACTTTTGATTATTATCCTTAAAAATTATCCTCTCGTATATAACACTTATATACCAAGTTTAAGGTTACATAAATAATCAAGGAATTTTATTTGATATTCATAAAATATTCATAAATATATGCACATAAAATGATGAATAAATAATATTTATTAAATAAATAATAAATATCCTTTTACATCTCATGCTTTCAGGACACTATTCCCAACACCACAAACATGCATATTTACGATCTTGGTTCCAACTTCCCAGTCTATTGTTTCATCACATGAGCCGGACACCCCTTATACGAATATGCTTCAAAACTAGCTTTCGACCATTCCACAACTCTAGGGGTGTCTTTTGTATAGACTTAGGTGGTACTAGATTCAAAATATACATGGTGGTTCTTAGGGCATAATCCTGGAACGAAGCAGGAAGTGAAGAATAACTAAACATTGATCTTATCATGTCGAGTAAAGTCTGATTTCTCATTTCAGCTACACCATTCTGTTGTGGTGTACTGGGTGTAGTCAATTGGGATGCCACACCTTCTTCAATCAAGAAATCCTGAAACTCTTAGTCCAGGTATTCATCCCCTCAATCTAATTGAAGTGTCTTGATTGGTTTACCTAACTGTTTTTCAACTTCTGCTCGGAATTCTCTAAACTTTCTAAAAGTTTCAGATTTCCATTGCATTAGGTAAACATAACCATATCTCGAATAATCATCAATGAAAATGATGAAATATTCGTAACCTCCTTTGTCCTGGACACTTAACGGTCCACATGCATCCGAATGTATTAGCTGAAGAGGTTATGTGGCTCTTTCTCCTTTCGTCATGGAAGGCCCGTGGTCATTTTGCCTCCCAGACAAGATTCATAGGCTGGACGCTCACTAACTTTTAGTTCGGGTAAAGGACCATCCTTTACCAGTCTTTAAATCGTGTTTAGGCTAATATGACCAAGTCCAAGATGCCACATATATGTGTTATTTATCGTGAGAGATCATTTGCTCCTTATTCTTAAGTTTGGCAACTTTTGAACTTTTCAATATTTTGCAAAGTGAGCGGGCATCGGTTTAAGCGGTATAAACCATTTTCTAAAATATCCGAACATATATCGAACCATTCCGAAAGATGTGGACTAGTTTTTTATTTAAAAGCAATTGTTCAAATAATTTGGAATTAGAAATCAAATTTTTGTTTATGCTTGGAGGGAAATAAACATTGTTCACAACAAGGTATTTCCAAAATGGAAGTCTAACTTCTCCCACTGCTTTTGCCAATATCCTCGCGGTATTCCCACTTTCATCGTGTAGTCCCTGATGGCAAGTTCTTTGTAAGAACTAATATTTTGCAAAGAAAACCAAAACATGATTAGTTTCTCCCGACTCAACTATCCAGGATGAGGAATCACCCTCTACTAAAGATGTTTCTTGAATTAGTAAATCTTATTTACTTTGATTCATTTTCTTTGTTTAGGTGGAAACAATTTCCATTTAAGCGCTAAAACTTAGTAAAGAAAACAAACATGATTAGTTATTCCTGAATCAACTATTTAGGATAAGGAATCACCCCTTTTTACTAAACATGTTTTAAGAACTAGCAAATCATATTTGCTTGAGTTCCTTTCTTTATTTCGGTGGAAACGACGTTCCTTGTAAGAACTAAGACTTAATAAAGAAAACAAACATGTGTAGCAACTCCCGAATCTACTATCCAGGAATAAGGAATTACCCTTTTTACTAAACATGTTTTTAGAACTAGCAAATCGTATTTGCTTGATTCTTTTCCTTTATTTTAGTGGAAACGTCTTTCCTTTTGTCTTTTACTCAGGCCCTTACAGTATTTAGCCAACCCTTTTTGTTTTATGGATTTTCGGATCACGGTATGTCGATGTTGCATTATCTCATAAATTTGTCTCCATGCCTTCATACTTCTTGTGAATTATGGCAAGACAATCCTAGCTAACTTGATTAGCTACTGTGTTTTCGTTAAGGACAGGAGGACAATCCTCCATTTGGGACAAACTTATATTCATCACATGAATGTAAGTTGTTTATGTTACTTTACCACTTCGCATAGTTTATCTCTAGTCAGTGTTTCAGTTTTGTATAGTGAGATTATAGGATTTGACACATTGTTGGAAATAAGCAGAATATTCATCTAATCAATTTATGTGCATGAATATCAAAACATGTGAATTTAGGCACAATTAAATATGATGCATGATGCACATGAAAAATACATAAATCATGTTTTAATTTTAGGTGCCAACGATAATCCAATTTACCACAAATAAAGTGTACCTTTGGGTAGTCAAATTATTTACAAATTGAACCGAGACCCCTCTCAGTTAATAAATATAGTCAAAATATCTCATATTTTCATATTTATTAACTACCGTTATTTTAGTCAAAATATAACCAACAAACTTTGATTATAACTTTATGAGTGTAAACCACCGTTTCAGATCCCATAGACTTAACTCCGGATTGCTACCTTTGGGTAGTCAATTCGAAAATACATCCTGAAATCCTATCTCTAGGAAGCCAACCTTGTTATTGATCCGGCAAGAACACTCTCCTTTAGGAGGGCGATTCAATGTTGCCGCAAAGCCCCTCTCCGGATCTCACGGTGTTGCGCTAACGGTGGAGACCAGTGGGTCGTATTGTCATACAACCCTCTCCCACTCATTATTTTGCAAATATGTATTTTATTTGAAAATCATCTCATGTTTTTCCAATCCCGATAAATAAACAATTTATTTTTCGGATATGTGAAATTTTAAAATTTAACACCTAAATTCAATTTCACATGTATCATTATTTTGCAAATTAATTTTGCAACTTAAATCAATTTAATCATATTAAATCGATTTTAGCGCATGGTTCTTATTTTTATTTTATCCTTTTAAAACTCTTTTAAATAAATAAAATAAATAATAATAAATGCGCATATATGCATGGCATGTTATAAAACATATGAGTAGGCACACTATATCTATATGGCATCTTATATGCAGGACATATAAAATATAATTATCAACATAAAATATAAATATATGCAATCGCCTATTGAGATGGATTTGACCGGGTCCCATGGAAAATATAAATTACAACCAAAATCGAATAAATAAATAATTACAATAATTATTTTCTTCCATTACATCAACGGGTCTTCGATTCTTGAACTCTTCATTCTTTGGCTTCGTTCTTCGTCTTCGGGTCAGATTTCACCTTTTTCAGGGTCTAGAACTCTTCCGGGTCCGTTAACACGCATTACGAGAGTTTCGGAAACCCTCGGGCCCATTTGGGGTCCATTTGATCGCATTTGGCCCGATGACCACGCGTCCGGTGCACGCTGGGCGCTGGAACCAGCCTTGTTGGCCGCAGGCGCACGCGCGCACGCCGATTCATCTATCTGGGCTGGCCCGCCGTCGGCCGCGCTGGGGTGCGCAGACTATTCGCCCGCTGGCCACGCGCAGACTATCCGCGCGCTGGCCACGCGTCGGCCGCGATGGGGAATGCGCGTGCACGCAGACTATCTGCGCACTGGCCACGCGCCAGCCGCGCTGGGGCGCGCAGATGCCACGCGTTGGCCGGGCACTGGGGCGTGCAGGCCGCCTTCCTATGCGATTTTTTCTGGGCATATTCAAAAGCTTCAAACTTGATCTTCAAGGCCTCCTTTTGATTCAAAATCAAAACCCTAATTCTACCCAAAACCTAGAATTACAATAATTCTAATCCCGAATTAAATTACAAATAATTTAATTTGAACAAATTTAATGCGATCCATGGAACCATATAATTAACGACCAAATCCATCATCCATACATTCATCATCATGAATCAAATATAAACATCCATAAATGCAAGTGCCTACCCATCACATACATACATATTTAAATATCGCATATTTAATATTGATTATCAAATAATCGGAGCATAAATTAATATAGTCTATAGACCGCTCTGATACCAATTGTTGGTTGCCGAATCGAATTCAGCGGCGGAAGCGCAGCGGAAAGGCGGATCGTGTATAACAAAATTTTCAGAAAACCTTTGAGATACTCTATAGATTATATTAATTTATGCACGAATAAATTAATCTCATTAATTCTTTTATTAGGAACTATATTCGGAAAAATACCTGGAGGCCGACTCAGTTGATAACTTGAGTTCTTTGACCTCGAACAATCCTTGCTCCAAAGCTTTGTGTTTAGAAAACCAATGTCTTCCACGTCAATTCCTAGAATCCACAAAGACGTGTGTGTGGGCACACATGAGACAAAACGGGTTACAATAAACACTCGAATTTCCACAAACACCAACGCATGCACGATGTGGAATTTTTGGAGAAAAAATTTTTCCTTCCTCTCTACTTGAGAAATTCGGCCAGCCTTAACATTTAGGGCGGAAAAAATTGTTTCAAAATTTCTATAGAGAAATTTCGGCCACCTCTAAAATTAGGGCAAAAAATCATTCCGAAAATTGTCTCAAAAATAGTATTTATAGAGTAGAAGTCAAACTTCTAGAAGGAATCAAATCTCTATCTCTAAGATAAAGCTTGTTAATTATCTCCTATTTGAATTTTAAACAAAATCTCCTATTCTCATACCCTTAGTGTGGCCGGCCAAGATGGGGACTCTCATCCCTGTGTGGCGCCAATACTGGATAGGGAAGGAAGAAAAAATCATCTTTTATCCTGTAGTCCAATTTTATTTTAAATTCAAATTCGAATTTAAGTCAAACTTATATTAATTTGAATTCTAAATTGAACAACTTATCAAATAAGTTTAAATGGATAAATCTAGATGTGTTCAAATTCAAATTTAAATAATCACATTATTTAAATAATAATTAATTCTCAATTAATTATTTCTGAGTTTTTAGTATTAGAATTCCGTAATTCTAAAATTCCCATTTTGTCCTCGTATGCGGTAGAATTACTGGGGCGCGAGGACTAATGGACCTATAATCTGAGCTCCAATAAAATTAATAATCAATTAAACACTTTAATTAATTAATTAATTCTATTAATTCCAATAGTTACTCCACTATAAACTTGGAATTGCACTCTCGAAATTATAGATATAAATTACTTCTAAACTGTGAAGTGTCCATTTGATATAGTCATTGCATATAGAACAATCCTCCATAAATAATTCATAATTAGAGCCAGGTAGAATCCGTTAACCTCTCTAATTATATCTTTATCCTTGAGTACCATTGATTCTCTAATGGACAGTGATTCATAAAACACATTTATGAATCGGAGCTCTTACTGGTCCAAGTACCAAATTAATCCTCAAGAGAATTATTTATCTACTTCTTTCTCAAGAAGGAATGGATTCCATCTCGTATAATAACATTCTCAGCTACCTACTTCATCATGTCTCCAAAATACAAGGAATAGGATTCAGGGTCTCGGAATCCATACTGAGTAAATCAAGACACAAATCCATAAATAGGAGTTTGTTAAGAACTCAGGATTAAGATCATTCTATATATGACCATCGGTAGACTGAATTAGAATTTCTATACTTAACGGAAATTATTAGAAATTCATATTGTGTCTGTGTCCTTGTTCCACATAATCTCATTATGCGAAATACACTCATTCAATATCTCACCATATTAATAAAGGTCGGATAACCTTTGTTCCATTCTAAATTGAATGACATGTATTAATAATGTTTTAATTAAAGATTACGAACTTTAATTAAATTCATTATGAACATTGCTTTTTGATTATTATCCTTAAACATTGTCCTCTTGTATATAACACTTATATACAATGTTTAAGGTTACATAAATAATCATGGAATTTTCATTGATATTCATAAAATATTCATAAATATATGCACATAAAACAATGAATAAACTCTTTTATTAAATAAATAATAAATATCCCATTACATCTCATGCTTCTAGGACATCATTCCCAACAATTAACAGTGCGGATAACACCGTTCCATTCTAAATGGGAATGACATGTATTAATAATATTTTTTTTAATTAAAGATTCCGAACTTTTATTAAATTCATTATGGACAATTACTTTTGATTATTATCCTTAAACATTATCCTCTCGTATACAACACTTATATACCATGTTTAATGTTACAAAAATAATCAAGGAATTTTATTTGATATTCATAAAATATTCATAAATATATGCACATAAAATGATGAATAAACTATTTCATTAAATAAATAATTAATATCCTTTTACATCTCATGCTTGTAGGACACTATTCCCAACATCGACTTCCAGGTTTTTTTTGGTTGATCCCTGAATAATATAAATTAATGTGATTAATTTATTCGTGTATACATTAATATAATCTATAGAGTATGTCAAAAGTTTTATGAAAATATTTGTTATACACGATCCGCTGTTCCCCACGCTTCCACCGTCGAATTCGATTCGGCAACCAATAGCTATCCGCATTGTTAATATAGTCAGATATTGAATGAGTGTATCTCCCGTGATGAGATTGTATGGAACAGGGACACAGACACAATATGAATTTCTAATAATTTTTGTTAGGTATAGCAATTTTAATTGAGTCTACCGATGGTCATATATAGAATGATCTTAATCATGAGTTCTTAATAAACTCCTATTTATGGATTTGTGTCTTTTGATTTACTCGGTACGGATTTTGAGACCCTAAATCCTATTCGTTGTATTTTGGAGACATGATGAAGTAGGTAGCCGAAAATGTTATTATACGAGATGGAATCCATTCCTTTTTTAGAAAGAAGTAGATAAACAATTCTCTTGAGTGTTGATTCGGTACTTGGATTCGTAAGAGCGCTCTGGTTCATGAATGTGCTTTATGAATCACTATCTATTAGAGAATCAATGGTACTCAAGGATGAAGATATAATTAGAGAGGTTAACGGATTCTACCTGACTCTAATTATGAATTATTTCTGCAGGATTGATCTATATGCAATGACTATATCAAATGGACACTTCACAGTTTAGAAGTAATTAATGTCTATAATTTCGAGAGTGCAATTCCAAGTTTATAGTGGAGTAACTTTGGAATTAATAGAATTAATTAATTAATTAATGTGTTTAATTAATTATTAATTTTATTGGAGCTCGGGATTATAGGTCCATTAGTCCTTGTAATTTTACCAAACATAAAGGGCAAAATGGGAATTTTAGAATTATGGAATTCTAAAATTAAATACTCAAAAATAATTAATTAAGAATTAATTATTATTTAAATGTGATTATTTAAATTTGAATTTAAATCATGAACATAATTTAAATTTATCCTTTTAAACTTATTTGATAAGTTGTTCAATTTAGATTTCAAATTAATTTAAGTTTGACTTAAATTTGAATTTGAATTTGAATTAAAATTGGACTACAGGATAAAGGATGATTTTCTCTTCCTTCCCTATCTGCAATTGGCGCCTCACACAGGGATAGGAAACCCTAGAGATGGCCGGCTACATTGAGATAAGGTAGAGAAGATTTTTTGTTCAAAATTCAAATAGGAGATAGAGATTTGATTCATTCTAGCAGTTTGATTTCTACTCTATAAATAAGATATGATAAAAATTACGCGTGACAATTTTTTACCTAATTTTTGGGGGCTGGCTGAAAATCCCAAGAAGAGAGAGAAGGAAAAATTTTTCTCCCAAAAAATTCCACATCGTGCATGTGTTGGTGTTTTTGGAAATTCGAGTGTTTGTTCCAACCCGATTTTGTCTCGAGTGTGCCCACACACACATCTACGTAGATTCAAGAAATTGATGTGAAAGACTTTGGTTTTCTAAACACAAGGCTTTGGAGCAAGGATCGTTCGAGGTCAAAGAACTCAAGTTATCAACCGAGTCGGCATCCAGGTATTTTTCCTAATTGAGTTTTTAATATATAAATTAATATGATTAATTTTTTTGTGCATAAATTTATATAATCTATAGAGTATCTCAAAAGTTTTGGGAAAATTTTTGTTATACTTGATCCGCCTTCCCCACGCTTCCGCATCTGAATTCGATATGACTGAGGGTCATAATGCTATGACTGCATGCTCATCAGTCAGACAATCGCACTGTGCGCCTGCCTGCCTAATGGGCGGTCATAGTAATTTTGATCGTCGGTCATAATTACTATGACCGGATGATATGCCTGTCTTGTGACCTGTCATAATAAAATTACTAAGCGGTCATAGTTATATGACCGGCCATCAGGTAGAGTCACAAACCAAATAAGTAAGGAGCACAATGATAATCCAATGACCCCCAAATAACTGACCTTATTTGTTTTTATCTCCTCCTCCAAAGCCTTTCTTTTCTTCTTAGATGATAGAAAATGATAAAAGAAAAAAAAACAATAAATACGTAAGAATAAAAACAAATAAACAAGAAAAGCCAACAAAGTTTTCCCCTTTGTCTCGAAATACGCCATTGACCTTGTCTGTTTGGTGGCTGATTTCTCTAGCGAAGAGGGAGAGGTTTCCATGGTTCGTTCTTCTCTGACGAAGAGGTTTAGGCGTTGATTTCTCCGGCGAGGGTTCGTCGATTCTCGTCGCATGATTGCGTGGGTTCTCCTTGTCGTGGCTTTTCACTCTCGTGAGTTCATCGGTGCTCAAGGTGGTAGACGAGACGGTGGTAGATGGGACGGTGGTAGACGGTGGTGGTCATTGGGGTTTCTTGGTCTCTGTGCACACTCGCGTTCGTTCTCCTCCTCTCTCTACTTTCAATATTTGAATTAGAAAAGGCTTCGTAATTCAAGGCTTTAAAACTGAAATGGGGCAAAATTATCATTTTAATTCAAGTAAAACCGGCCTGATTCCACTTTTACTGACATGGCGATGCTAATTGTGAAAGTATACAAAAGTGGCGTTAAAATTAATAATCATTTACTCAATAGTGCTATTATTGAAATTAAACCCATAAAAAAATTGCTTCAAATTTTTTTCTTGTGTATTTTGATTTAAATCTTTTTTCCTTTTTTTCCCTTTTTTATGTGTTTTTTATCTTCTTTTTTAAAACAAGTGTTATTTTAAACTAATCACGCGCGCTTCGTGCACCTTCAAAATTAGTAAGGATTCAATTTTTTTTTTTTTTTCCTCTTCTTTTTTAAAACAATGATGTGGCGGCTTGGTATGTTTTTTTGTTTTCAATTTATTCAACTTGTATTGTATGCCTTTGTTTCTACTCAAAGAAAAAAAAAAAAAAAAAAAAAAAAAAAAAACTTGCGCCTATTACTCTCTCTCTCTCTCTCTCTCTCTCTCTCTCTCTCTCTCTCTCTCTCTCTCTCTGATGTATTTTCGATTTCTAACCATTTTCACCGTAAAAGAAACCTTTTTGGGTTACTCTCAACTTGCTTTTAATCAAATTGTCCTCTTCTTCTCCCTATTCCCTTTTCATCTAACACTTCCGATTCCAAAATCGACCAACGAATTTCCGCAAACGAGGGTTTGATTTTCTTGAAATTGATCCAATTCAACGCTTCAATCTCTTTTTCTCTCCCTGATTTTCTCGAGAATTGTTCCGATTGATCGCGATTTTCTTGAAGAATTGATTGGAAATCATATTAGGGGCTCCAAGGAGAGTGCTCCGTTGTCGGATCCGAAGTCATTGCCCCCGATTCTGAAGCACTCGCTGACGATCTCCGCCGCCAAGTTGGGGAGCCCGCCGCCTCCACGACTGCTGCGTCGAACCCTCTCAAGAGAAAGCTGAGCATGGAGACGGTTCCCTAGAACTCCGTGATTGGAACCTGCTAATCTGGTGTCCAAGTATGGTTGCGTGTGATTCTGCCTGTAGCCTTACTTATTCTGCGTGTGATTCTGACCAAATTTGGTCTCTGTTTTTGAAGGAATTTGGACTGCTTTGGGCAATTCCTCGAAGCTGTGTAGAGTTGCTCGTGTTCTGTCCACCATCTAGTCTCAGTTTCGGGGGCAAAATTTTAAGGAGGGTTACTATATTTTACTATTTTTTGGGGTATTTGGTTAGAGAGGAATCACAGAGTTTTTGAAGATTGTTGGGAAATAGTCTTGTTGTATGAGATAAAGTGAAATATTGGGTATTCTTATGGGTTTATAGAGATGAAGAGTTCGGTCGGCCAATTTTTTCATGTTTTGTTTGGAATTGGGCACCTTTTTTATGCTTTCGTACTTTTTGGTTCCGAATCGCGTAATTTGGCCTGAATTTTTGCTGAATAGGAGAAATTCGTAGTTCGTGATCGGACAAGCGTTTGATCCTTTTGGTTCCGATTGGGATGGATTCGAAGCTGTGTGATACGACCCTCGGAATGGATTCCGATGGCTGCATCGTATAATCGCTCTTCGAGTGAGCATAAACTCCAAGAAATGAGAAATAGAGGAAGGGCTAGTGAGAATAGAAAGAAAAGAGAAAACTAACTCATTTCATTCATTACCCAAAATCCTTCCACAATCGAATGCTATAACCACAAGGTGAGATGATTCTCAAACCCGAGGTAACAGACTAACCAAATAGCAAATACAGATTTAATAAAGAAACAATGCAATAAAGAAATGCTCTCATCAATCACGAGGACCCAATCCTCCTCCTATCCAAGAGCCACGTGTCTTCAGGTTTCAAAATCTTTTAACCAAGCTGGAAGCTTCCTTATTCTTCTTGGGACCTCTTTGGCATGCTCTTGTTGGGCCAGCTCCACCTTGGTAGCTGATGTGGGTTCTGCCGCCACCTGTTCTAAAGAAATGAGTGATGACGTATCATTCCCCACGCCTTGAAAATCCACCTTGTCCTCAAGGTGAAAAGCAGGGTGTAGTTGGCAGAAATCCTCCAGTGATTTCCACGTAGAATTTTCTGGGGTGCTGTCAGACCATTGCACCAAAACTTGACGAACTTCCTTCCCATGGAGAAGAATGGTGCGGGTGGTGTAAATCGCGATTGGTGAAGATAGGGGTTTGTTGTTGATGCTCACAGCCGGTAATGGAAAAGCATCCGTGTTCGTCGGGCCACGAAAGGGCTTCAGAGATGACACATGAAAAGCTTCCTCGCGCTCATTGCCGTTCTTCGTCGTAGCCTGCCTTCGCTCGCATATTATGTTCTTCCGCCTCTTACCTCTATTTTGTCGATCTTGTTTTCGGTACGTATTTTTTTTCCTCGGTCTTTAACAAAACTCATTCGCCTCTTCCTTCTATATCCACCGATTCGGAATTCGGGGCTGTGAAGGAACCCGGATGTAAGGTGAATTTCTAGCTTTACTTTGGGAAAGATCGAATTAGGTACGATATCAGAAGGATCTGGCAGCCACGGATCTGATCTTTGCTTCGGGTACTGAGCAGGTGTGGTGGTGGCATTCTCAGTCTCTCCAGGTCGCGTATGGGGTTGTGGTTTCGACAGTGGTGGACGATCAGTGCATCGGAGTTGTTGTGATGGAGTTGATTTGGTTCGGCTCTGGTTTTGGCTGATGAATACTCAGAGCGAAGGCTGAACATGAGAAGGTGAGTGGTAATGCTGGTCCGTGTGATTCCGAGAGCCCGGATTGTGGTGGTGGCTGGTTTGTGGTTGAATCTGCCTTGGGTGGTAACTGTGTAGACATAATTGTCTTGCTGTTGTCGAAGGAGGATGCCGTTTCCAGGGATGCCGGCGCCGGTGAAAGTGTAGGCAGTCTAGGCTTTCGCACCATTGAGCTGGCCATGTATGGACCATCACCGAGGGCTTCCATAACTAAGAAATAGTCTGCGAAGTCGTCGCTGCCGATAAGCTCCATCGATATCATCGTCATCTCTCAATGAAAGCACCAATGATACGACCCTCGGAATGGATTCTGATGGCCGGATCGTATAATCGCTCTTCGAGTGAGCCTAAACTCCAAGAAATGAGAAATAGAGGAAGGGCTAGTGAGAATAGAGAATAAAAGAGAAAACTAATTCATTTCATTCATTACCCAAAATCCTTCCACAACTGAATGCTATAACCACAAGGGTGAGATGATTCTCAAACCCGAGGTAACAGACTAACTAAATAGCAAATACAGATTTAATAAAGAAACAATGCAATAAAGAAATGCTCTCATCAATCACGAGGACCCAATCCTCCTCCTATCCAAGAGCCACGTGTCTTCAGGTTTCAAAATCTTTTAACCAAGCTAGAAGCTTCCTTATTCTTCTCGGGACCTCTCTGGCATGCTCTTGTTGGGCCAGCTCCACCTTGGTAGCTGATGTGGGTTCTGCCGCTACCTGTTCTAAAGAAATGGGTGATGACGTATCATTACCCACGCCTTGAAAATCCACCTTGTCCTCAAGGTGAAAAGCAGGGTGTAGTTGGCAGAAATACTTCCTTTGTGAAATTGCAACTCCCTTTCTTGACCTGGCTACTTCCATACCAAGGAAGTATTTTAGTGAGCCTAGGTCCTTAATCTCAAATTCGGAAGGTAGACTCTGCTTTAGACGATTCATCTCAACAATATCATACCCAGTAAGGATGATGTCATCCACATACACTATAAGAATAGCTACTTTCCCATTGTAGTGTCTTGTGAGCATCGTGTGATCTGCTTGCCCCTGGTCATGTCCCTGTCTTCTCACAAATTGAGTGAATCTCTCGAACCAAGCTCTTGGAGATTGTTTTAGACCATATAGAGACTTTTTTAGAGCTTGCATACTCGGGTTCCATAATTTCCTTCAAATCCTGGGGGTGGATCCATGTAGACTTCTTCATCCAAATCGCCATTAAGGAACGCATTCTTCACATCTAGTTGCTGTAGTGGCCAATCTAAGTTGGCTGCAAGTGATAGGAGTACCCTGATAGTATTGAGCTTTGCCACTGGTGCAAATGTTTCAAGGTAGTCTATCCCATATGTTTGAGTGAACCCTTTTGCTACTAGGCGAGCCTTGTATATCTCCAGAGATCCATCTGATCTGTATTTCGCTGTGAACACCCATTTAAAGCCAACAGTCTTCTTCCCCTTCGGCAGTTTTGTCACTTCCCACGTTCCATTCTTTTCAAGGGCTTTCATTTCCTCGAGAACAACTTCCTTCCATTCAGGAACCTTTAGAGCACCTTGTACATTCTTTGGAGTTTCCACACTAGACAATTGTGAGGTAAAGGCAGAGAAAATAGGTGACAGATTTTTGTAGGACACAAAGTTTGACATGGGATATTTTGTACAACTTCAGACCCCTTTGTGCTTAGCAATAGAAAGGTCAACCTCAGGTATATAGAACTCGGATTCGAGATTGGGTAGATTGGTGTGAATAGATATAGTGTGAGGAATACTTGATTCGAGAATATTCTGTGGTGTAGGATCCGGATTGATCTGTGGTTCAGGCTCTTGGCAGTGTTGGCTAGTTTCTATCTCTATTCCTTGCTTCCGGTTCTTCCTCCTGTAAACCAGCAGTTTTTGTGTTCCTGTTTGTTCCCTATTTTCATTTTTATTAATGTGATGAGATGACTCTATAGACTCAAAATTCAAATTTTCATTACTCACATCACCGAACTCTGTATTTATTAGGAAATTTGGGCTTCTTGCAGTTTCAATTTCAGTTTCTATTTCAAAGTTTGAATCTTCCCTTAAGCTCTCTCCCTGAAGATGAGTACCAAAAAATGGTTGAGACTCAAAGAAGGTAACATCCATTGTGACAAACATTTTTTTTGAGCTTACATCATAGCACTTATATCCTCTTTGGTTCGGAGCATAGCCTACAAATATACACTTTCTAGCGCGAGGATCTAACTTTCCCCCATTTTGGTTGTGAATATGGACAAATGCACTACACCCAAACGCTCTCAAAGGTAAATATGTAGTCAATTTAGAGGTAGGGAAAGTGTTCTTGAAGACACTTAGGGGTGTTTTATAATCTAAAACTTTGGTAGGCATGTGGTTTATGAGGTATGTGGCAGTTAGGAGAGCCTCTTCCCAAAGGTAAATAATAATGCTCTCGTGACTTTTAGGAGGTGTTTATTTTTTCTTTCTACTATGCCATTCTGTTGGGGTGTATCTAAACACGAACTTTGATGTATTATGCCCTTGTCTAAAAAATATCCTCTCAATATTTCATTAAAGTACTCTCTACCATTATCACTCCTAAACACTTTTATTTTCTCTTGAAATTGTGTTTCAATCATTGTATAGAATACCTAAAATATCTCTTTTACTTCAGACTTGTCCCTGAATAAAGATACCCAAGTGAGTCGTGTGTGATCATCTGTAAAGCTAACAAACCATTTTTTTCCATACATTGTTGAGGCTCGAGATGGTCTCCAAACATCACTATGAATTAATAAAAACGGTTTTGATGCTTGATATGGTCTAGCGGGAAAGGAAGAACGATGATGCTTAGCTAGTTCACAAATCTCACATTTAAAAAAAGATGGACTTTTATTTCTAAATAAATCAGGTAACAAATGTTTTAAGTAATAAAAACTAGGATGCCCTAATCTATAATGCCAAATCATAACATTATTAGAAACGGAAATAGAGTTGAAACAAGAGTTTGTAACTTGGTGTCCTGATTCGGTTCCATCTTCAAGGAAATAGAGACCTCCACTTTCTCTAGCACTGTCAATCGTCCTCCCCGAGACCATGTCCTGAAACTCACACCGAGAAGAGTAAAAAATAACACGACAATTGAGAGAACTTGTTATCTGAGTGACAGACACAAGATTGCAAGAGAGTTTTGGAACATGGAGTACATCATGTAAGGTTATATAATTGAAAATTTTGACAGTCCCTGTTCCAGCAATTGCGGAGAGGGAACCATCAACAATTCTAATCTTCCTATTCCCTGCACATGGAGTATGAGTTGAAAAAAATGGGAGCAACCTGTCATGTGATCAGTGGCTCCTAAATCTATGATCCAGGAGTTGTTTTGTTTGGGATTAATACTGAGGAAGGCTAAGGCGAGATTACCTGTTTTGACAAAAGAACATGAAGGGGTTGATTGGTTTACTCGGAAGTGTGAAGGCTGAAAAAGTTTGTGCAGCTGCTCTAATTGTTCCTTTGTGAAAGACAACCCTTCAAAAGTACCTTGCTGCCCCTGATCTTCACTGTTTGCTTGAGCCGAGAAGCCCCTAGAATCAACATTCCTTTTCTTCCAGTTCTGCGGTTTTCCGTGGATCTTCCAGGAATTTTCCCTCGTATGCCAATGTTTTTTGCAGTGGTCACACCAGGGCTTCTTTTTCCTATCATTATCTGAGTCATTCCTCATTGACACAAGGGCAAAATTATCAGTCACAGCAGCCACTGGTTTGTTATTCTCCTCGGTCTTCATCATAACTTTCCTCTTAGTCTCCTCTCTTCTAATTTCAGAAAACGCCTCCCGAAGAGTTGGTAGGGGATTTTTTCCAAGAATCCTAGACCTAATCTCATCATAGATTCGGTCCAAACCAGCCAAAAAAAGGTACACCCGATCACTTTCTTCTTTTTTTCATAAATCTAACGCTATCCATTGGGCAATCCCACTCATCATTATAGCATTGATCTAATTCTTGCCATAAAGACACCATCTCATTATAATAAATGGTAACCTCGTGCTCACCTTGTTTGGATTTCCACAACTTGGTTTTTAATTCAAAAATTTGTGAGGAATTTTCAAGATCGAATAGGTTTCTCACTGCTTCCCATACGTCTTTTGCAATGGGAATGAAAAGATAAGGCTTACCTATAGTTGGTTCCATAGAGTTAATTAACCATGCAGTAACTAACGAATTTTTTGACCTCCATGCCCTTAGTTTCAAATCCCCATCTCCAGGCTTCTTCACTTCTCCATTCAAATGACCGAGTTTTCCTCTTCCATCAATGGCCAACTTCACCGATTGTGCCCATTCTAGGTAGTTCTTCCCGTTCAGTTTGTGGAGAGTCAATTGGAACAAAAATTGAGTCGAGTCTCCTCCTTGTGCCATGGTGGTTCGATCTGGTTCACCACGATTAGAATCTCTTGCCCTAGAGGATGTCGAGGATCTGCCTACTTCTGTGATGGCCATTTCAGCCATGGATTAAGAAGGTATTTTTCGGCTCTGATACCATGAAGGTTTCAGGGCAGAAAAGAATATTCTTTATTGATTGATTTCTATACAAGAAGTTACAATATTTATAGGAGGAAACCCTACGGGAATCAGGAAATAAAATCCCACGGAAAGAGGGATTAGATGAGATCCTTATCTCAAGAGATCTCCTTTAAAAACTGAAAGTATAACCTACTTTCCTATCTTATCTCTAAGCCCCTAGTAACCGGATTATTCCATATCTGGTTTACTTTTCTATTTTCTACAAATATCTTACTTGACAACTAAAATTCGGCTTTTGTTTACTACAGAAATTTGGGTAGGCCACAAGTGAACCTGACGAAGAAAACAAAAAGGAAGAATTATTGGTGGTGTTAAATGTCTGTAGGTGCTTAATTATGCAAAATAGTGTCTGAAGTTTAAACTATATTTATGTCTTCAAATCTTCATCCAAAAGAAGTCTACATTGATTGGTTCTACATGTCTCCCGAGTATGCCACAGCTTCTTACAGTGATCACACCATGGCCTCTCGCTCTTCTTTATGTTTATCCTATCTCCATCAAAATCTGACCCTTGAGACACCGAAGTTGAGGTTTCGGCTTCAGTGTTGGTTCTTAAATCATCCTTCTTTAACATCACATTCCTCCTTTTTTCTTTTCTCCTTACTTTAGAGAAAACCTCACGAATGGATGGAAGAGGTCTCCTTCCTAAGATCCTGCCTCTCACTTCATCTAGTTCTCTGTTGAATCCAGCCAAAAACATAAAAACTCTATCATCATCCACTCTCTTCATATACCGTACACTGTCATTTGTGCAGTCCCACTCTTCCTCGTAGCATAAGTTCAATTCCTGCCAAAGATTCACCATCTCATTGTAGTAGACTGTAACTTCTCTATCTCCTTGTCGCGTCTTCCATAATTTTGATTTTATCTCAAATATTTGAGATGAATTCTCCAAGTTGGAGTAGGTCTCACGGACAACACCCCAAACGGCTTTGGCTGTTGGAAGGAATAAGAATGGCTTTCCAATCGAATACTCCATGGAATTAATAAGCCATGCAGTAACCATGGAGTTTTCAGATCTCTGTGCTCTCAACTTGGGGTCGTTTTCCCCTTGTTTTTTCACCTCACCTGTCAAGAATCCTAACTTTCATTTTCCATCGATCATGAGCCTCACGGATTGAGCCCAGGCCAAGTAATTCTTCCCATTTAATTTATGGGTAGTCAATTGCAGAGTGTTAGACGAAAAAGAAGAGCCGTCATCACTATTTAAAACTGCAGCAGAATTGTCTTGAGTACTTTCTGCATCATCTCCCATGGAGGTTGAGCTCCGGTTAGAGCCGGTCATGGTAGTTTTTGCCATTGAGAAAAAAAATTAGGGCAAGAATCGTGGCTCTGAACCATGAAGATTTTTGGGGGAGAAAAACTCTTTATTGAATTGCTAAAACAATAGAATAATTAATACATGCTTAAATAGGAGAGATTAGATAAGGATCTCATCATCTTATCCTTTCCTAGATACATGACCTACACCCTACACTGGTTCCAGGCCATGAAGCTTCTCCGCGGGGGACTTCTCCTCAATTTCTGCCTATCCCAATCCCAAAGCCCAGGTTCGTAGACCTGCCATGCAAATCCCATATCGCACTTTACCAGAGCTCATTGTCGCTGGCTAAGGCGGCAGTGGAAAGAACGACGTTTGACTTGCTTCGGGAACTCGATTTCCTCCCTCAAAAGGAGATTCCGACATCCTTCTTGTCGTCCGCCTCAAATGGGGTTCGCCTCATTAACAACTTTGTCTAAGAGGTTTCTCAATCTTATAAGACCCTAATCTTTAGGTAGATTCCTAAGATTGCATCTATCCCCTTGTGTCAGGGAATAAGGTGGATGCCCTCCTGGAGCCGACCATTAATGACTAGTTCGAACACCAGGAGCGGTCTGATCCCTTATTTGATCATACAGACTGCTCTTAGAAAGATGAAAGAAAAGCAAACTCTCATAGTTGGAGCTGGGCTCCAACTATTTCTTCGTAAGTCAGGTGAGGTAGTTCTTTCGGTTTGAATAGGGGGTAGCCCTTTTTTTGGTTGAAGTAGCCGCGACTTTGGTCGTAGTCAGTACAAAAACTAACTTATCCTATAAACTTAAATTTCAGAATTTAAATCCTAAATGATAAAATATAAACGTAATAAGATTTATCTACTGCAGCAACTTATCCCTCCTTTTTCGACAATTACTAACTCATGTTTTATCAAATCTGATCTGATACTTTCTAGATACATTATCACTAGACTAAAAGTTATGCTTTTATCCTTTTGGTGTCTAATTAATAAGTTAACAAATGAAACTTCCTAGATATTCAATCATGAAGTGCAGGACTATCTGGATAGGTGAGAATATCACGCGTCAATATTGCATTAGTAGAAAAGTAATCATCAGATTAAAGATTTATTAAAGAGATTATAATTTTTATTAAGTGTGCCTTATATCGTGTAAAAGTATATATAGTTGTAATAAGTTTAGTATTCTATTTGATTCCTTAATGTCGTGAAGGATCACATGTTATCTATCTGGTCATTTTTGTGATACCTGTTTATAAATAAGAAGGAAAGAAGACAAGAAAAGAAAATTGTGGTATCTTTTTTGTGCGTAAGCTATTTGTAATGAAAATATAGATTTTTTAATTGTTTCGTAGGAATTCGTCCTTAATTGCAAATTCAAATTACTATCCAATCCCTTCAAAAAATCAATTATAAATGAAAAGAAGCTCACCTCAAAATTGTTAATTTACATTTCCTACAGAATTAATAAGAAAGTAGATGCACGTGCGGGGCACATGTCCCAACTACTACCTTCTACTAAATTTTAATGGGTTTATGGGGCTGCCAAACGAAATGTTTTGCATGAGAATATGCGAAACGTTTCGTTGGCGTTTCGCTGCCTCTCTGCATTTGAATCGGAGCTTATTGATATGGGCTTATGAGAAGACGCCATTAAAAAAGAAAAATTGATGTTGATCCAGTCTTTGCCCATCTCGGGTTTTTGATCATTTTTTTTCCTTTGTTTTGATGTAGTTTCATGCCGGTAATCTCTTGTTCTAGTTGGGTTTTTGACGTGAGCTTGTGAGAGAAGGCCATTAACTATAGAAAATTGTTGTGGATGAGAGTCCTCCCAACAAAAAATCTCTATCTCACTTTTTTTGGGGCCCTTTGTATAAATAGACTAAGTAAAAAAGTGTTTTTAAGTAAATAAACCACAAAAAAAAAATAAATTGAGTAAATAGGTCAACTTCCACATTAGCTATTCCAAGTCATCAATAACCGACCGACCAGACTAAGAACCGACCACCAGACTAAGAACCGACCACCAGACTAAGAACAGAACAAGAACCGACCTCTAGACCAAGAACAGATCAAGAACCGACCACCAGATCAAGAACAGACCAAGAACAGACCAAGAATAGACCACCAGACCAAGAACAGACCAAGAATCGACCACCAGATCAAGAACAGACAAAGAACAGACAAGAACCGACCACCAGATCAAGAACAGACCAAGAACCGACTAAGAATCTACCACCAGATCAAGAACAGACCAAGAACAGACCAAGAACAGACCGATCAGACCAAGAACAGACCAATAAAAAACTCTAATAAAACATTAAAAACATACATTTGTACATATTTTTTTGATTTTTTAGGTATTAATAACCATTAAAATTTATAAAATAGATAAAAATATTGGTAAAAAGAGAAAAAACCAAGAACAGACCAAGATGTTCTTGGTCTGTTCTTGGGTTTTTTTATTTTTTACCAATTTTTTCTCTGTAATAAATGAAATATCTCTCCAATATTCGGGACTAGTTCAAAGCTTTCCAAAAAAAAAACAACATCATTGTCTAATCTTGGTCAAGTGTTGTTGGTTCTTGGTCTGTTCTTGGTCAGTTCTTAGTCTGTTCTTGGTTTTTTAATATTTTACCAATTTTTTTCTCTTTTATAAATTAAATGTCTCTCCAATCTTCGGGACTAGTTCGAAGCTTTCCAAAAAAAAAAAAAAAACACATCACTGGCTATTCTTGGTCAAGTGTTGTCAGTTATTGGTCTGTACAACATCATTGTCTATTCATGGTCAAGTGTTGTCGGTTCTTGGTCTGTTCATGGTCTGTTCTTAGTCTATTCTTAGTTTTTTAATATTTTACCAAATTTCTTTTTCTCTTTTATAAATTAAATATCTCTCTAATCTTTGGGACTAGTTCGAAGCTTTCCAAAAAAAAAAAACAGCATCATTGTTTATTATCGGTCAAGTATTGTCGGTTCTTGGTCTGTTCTTAGTCTGTTCTTAGTCTGCTCTTGGTTTTTTAATATTTACCAATTTTTTCTCTTTTATAAATTAAATGTCTCTCCAATCTTTGGGACTAGTTCGAAGCTTTCAAAAAAAAAAAAAACACATCACTGGCTATTCTTGGTCAAGTGTTGTCGGTTATTGGTCTGTTCTTGGTTTTTTCTTTTTTTACCAAATTTTTTTCTCTTTTATAAATTAAATGTCTCTCCAATCTTTTGGACTAGTTCGAAGCTTTCGAAGAAAAAAAACAACCTCACTATCTATTCGTGGTCAAGTGTTGTCGATTCTTGGTCTGTTCTTAGTCTGTTCTTAGTTTTTTAATATTTTACCAAATTTTTTTTCTCTTTTATAAATTAAATATCTCTCCAATCTTCGGGACTAGTTTGAAGCTTTCCAAAAAAAAAAAAACAACATCATTCTCTATTCTTGGTCAAGTGTTGTCGGTTCTTGGTCTGTTTTTGGTCTGTTCATAGTCTGTTCTTGGTTTTTTAATATTTTATCAATTTTTTTTCTCTTTCATAAATTAAATGTCTCTCCAATCTTCTGGACTAGTTCGAAGCTTTCCAAAAAAAAAAAACACATCACTGGCTATTATTGGTCAAGTGTTGTCGGTTCTTGGTCTATTCTTAGTCTGTTCCTGATTTTTTTTCTTTTTTTACCAAATTTTTTTTCTCTTTTATAAATTAAATGTCTCTCCAATCTTTTGGACTAGTTCGAAGCTTTCTAAAAGAAAAAACAATATCATTGTCTATTCGTGGTCAAGTGTTGTCGATTCTTGGTCTGTTCTTGGTCTGTTCTTAGTCTGTTCTTGGTTTTTTAATATTTTACCAATTTTTTTCTCTTTTATAAATTAAATATCTCTCCAATCTTTGGGACTAGTTCGAAGTTTTCCAAAAAAAAAAAAGAACAACATCATTGTCTATTCTTGGTCAAGTGTTGTCAGTTCTTGGTCTGTTCTTGGTATGTTCTTAGTCTGTTCTTAGTTTTTTAATATTTTACCAATTTTTTTTCTCTTTTATAAATTAAATGTCTCTCCAATCTTCGGGACTAGTTCGAAGCTTTCCAAAAAAAAAAAAAAAACAACATCATTGTCTATTCTTGGTCAAGTGTTGTCAGTTCTTGGTCTGTTCTTGATTTTTTCTTTTTTTACCAATTTTTTTTCTCTTTTATAAATTAAATGTATTTTCAATCTTCGGGACTAGTTTGAAGCTTTCCAAAAAAAAAAACATCACTCTCTATTCTTGGTCAAGTGTTGTCGGTTCTTGGTCTGTTCTTGATTTTTTCCTTTTTTACCAAATTTTTTTTCTCTTTTATAAATTAAATGTCTCTAAAATCTTCGAGACTAGTTCGAAACTTTCCAAAAAAAAAAAAAAAACATCATTGTCTATTCTTGGTCAAGTGTTGTTGGCTCTTGGTATGTTCTTGGTTTTTTCTTTTTTTACCAAATTTTTTTACCTTTTATAAATTAAATGTCTCTCCAATTTTCAAGGCTAGTTCGAAGCTTTCCAAAAAAAAAAAAAAAACATCATTGTGTATTCTTGAATAAGTGTTGTCGATTCTTGGTCTGTTCTTGGTTTTTTTTTTTACCAAATTTTTTTCTCTTTTACAAATTACAATGGTTATTTATACCTAAAAAATAAAAATATATGTAAAAATGTATGTTTTTAATGTTTTATTAGAGTTTTTTATTGGTCTGTTCTTAGTCTGGTCGGTCGGTTCTTAGTCTGTTCTTGGTCTGGTGGTCGGTTCTTAGTCGGTTCTTAGTATGTTCTTGGTCTGGTGGTCTGTTCTTGGTCTGGTCTTGATCTGGTCAGTCGGTTCTCGGTCGGTTCTTAGTCTATTCTTGGTCTGGTGGTCGGTTCTTAGTCTGTTCTTGACCTGTTATTTATCTGGTGGTCGATTATTGGTTTGTTCTTTGTCTGGTGGTCGGTTCTTGGTCTGTTCTTGGTCTAGTGGTCGGTTCTTGGTCTATTCTTAGTTTGGTGGTCTGTTCTTGGTCGGTTCTTAGTTTGGTGGTCGGTTATTAGTCTGTTCTTATTCTGGTGGTCGGTTATTGGTTTGTTCTTGGTCTGGTGGTCGGTTCTTGGTCTGTTCTTGGTCTGGTGGTCGGTTCTTGGTCTGATCGGAGTTCTGGGTGTCGGTCGGAGTCCGGGATGGTCAGTCGGTGTTCGTGGGGATCGGTCGGCGTTTGGGAAGGTCGTTCAACGTTGGGGTGGTCGGTGAGAACCGGAGGAGAGAGAGAGAGAGGAAAGGGGGTCTGGGCATGGAAGGAAAAAGAAAAAAAAAAGGGTCAGTTGGGGTGACAGTCTGTTCAGTTTTGAGAGAAGAAAAATTAAAATGTACACGTAAATTAAAATGGGGTCCATTTTTTAACACGTAAGATACACGTCAGTAGTTTTTTGTTATGAAAAAAAAAACGATCTAGATCCCTGATTTCTATTTTCTTCCGGTCTCTTTCATCAAAATTTCTCCTTTTTTGGGGGGTTCTCTATAGTCTATAGCTTCTTTTTTCTTTTGATGAAGGTCAAAAGAAAAAACCATCTACTAACTTTAAATGAGTTTCTGTGGGGGGCTGCAAACGAAATGTTTCGTGTGAGTAAGAATATGCAAAACGTTTCGTTTGCATTTCGCGGCCTTTTTTTTGTTGTTCTTTTTTCGTGCCTTTTCTTCCTCGCCTCTTTCTGTCTACTTCCTCCTATACTCATAGTCTCCCTCTCTGCAGTTGAACATGAACTTACTGATATGGGCTTATGAGAGATGCCATTAAAAAAAAAAAAAAAAAAAAAAAAAAAAAAACTTGATGTTGATTTGAGTCTTTGCCAATCGTGGGTTTTTTTATCATTGTTTTTTCCCTTTGATTTGTTGCAGCAGGTTCATGCCAGTAATTTTTTGTTTCAGTTTGGTTTTTCGCGTAAGTTTGTGATAGAAGGCCATTGACTGTGGAAAATTGTTGTGAGAGTCCTCCCCAAAAAAATGGTTTTTCACTTTTTGGGGGTTTCTTATAATCTGATTTTTTTCCCTCTGATGTGGGTCAAAAGAATAAAAAGCTCTTTTTTTGGGTTTTGATCATCTGTGGCTTTTTTCTTCTTTGATGCACTGATGTAGGTCATATCTTCTTCTTATGGCAAGTCTATTGTTTCGTGTGAAAATGTCCCTTTGCATTGTATTTTTTAATAGTTCTTAGATCAATTGTTCGGTGCTTTTTTTTTTCTTTTTTTTTTTAACTTGGACAATTATTTTTTCTTGTGATTCTGGGTTTCCTTCTGCCTAATTGTATGGTGTTTTCTCCCTTTTTTATGATGACAGTTTTTTCTTCTAAGTTTGGGTTGGGTTTTTCATGATTGAATAGGTTTTAATGTATTTAGGAAGAGCCATTAATTGATCTGTCTGCAGTCTGAATTTTTCCTAGAAAATCTAATTTTGGTGCCTCCTTTATTGCGGGAAAATGTTTTTTTAATTTTATTTTTCATGATCTTAGTTATATTGATTAAAAACTGTTTTGGGGCTAAATAAATTGATAGAAAGATATATTTATTTTTTATATATGAATAATATAAGTGTTTTGCCTTTATCACTAAATATATTTATTCCAATATAATTTTGCTTATTGTCGTTGTCATGTGATTTGTACCTTCTTCCAGTTGCTTACATCGTGGCTTATTTTACAACCGACTCTGTTGCTCTAAATACGAAGAAATTTATTTATTTTATAGAACTAATAATATGCTTGGAGTTTCTATTTCCCGTTTCTTCAGGTTAGTAATGTGGTGGATTCATGAACAGTTGTTTCCCTTGGAAACTTTTTGTTAGGCCACGTCGTTCAGAGAGAGGTTTAAAACCAAATCCCAAATATTTGGGTTGAAGTGGACGTGAATCAAGACCGTTGCAGTCGTGAGCAAGTGGGGAACGAGAATATCGCTGGATTGGACTGGGTCATTTATCGTTGAGAGTTTTACGTGTTTTTTCTGTTGCATGTTATTTCCATTTGTTATGCTCTGTTTTTTCTTACGTGTTTTGCATGTTTGTTTCTACTTGTATTGTGGTTCCATTTGATTAGCTTTCAGTTTCCCTTTATTTCGGGTTTCCTGTACGTGGCTTTGTTGATTTAAAACCAGCCAAATGTTATTAAAAAAAAAGGAAATCATTTGCATTCAAATTGGGGTACGTTCTCACCCGAAGAGAACATATATTATCCTAAGAATTATCTGTGTGTTTGGGACCTATCATTGGTATCAGAGCCAGGTTCCTTATGGGCACTAACAAGGAGCGTATTGAGCACTTGGAGTCTGGACTCGGTGTAGTTCAGGAAGGACTGCAGCGAATGGAGGAAGCTTTCAATCGACTTTCGAGTCTGTTGATCGCAAATCAGGAGAACCCCAACCACAACAACCCTCACTGAGAAGGCAATGATGGTGGTCGGAAAATCATCTCCTCCAAAACAGCAAAGCTAGAATTCCCACGATTTTCAGGGGATGACCCCACCGAATGGCTCAACCGTGTGCACCAGTTCTTCGAATACCAGGGCACGGCGGAAGCCCAGAAGGTTTCCATGGCAGCATACCATTTGGAAGGAGAGGCTAACCAATGGTGGCAGTGGATTCGCAGGACATTTCGGGACGAAGGACACGTGATTTCATGGGAGCAATTTGAGGAAGAGCTCTGGGCTCGCTTCGGACCATCGGAATGTGAGGACTTCGACGAAGCACTCTCACGAGTCAGACAGCTAGGAACTCTGAGGGATTACCAGCGCGAGTTTGAAAAGCTCGGCAACAGGGTCCAAGGATGGACTCAGAAAGCATTAGTGGGGACATTCATGGGCGGGTTGAAGACTGAAATAGCGGATGGAATTCGAATGTTTAAGCCACAGTCGCTCAAGGAGGCCATTAACTTGGCACGGATGAGGGACGATCAACTCGCACGGCAAAGAAGGTTCATGCGGGTACTACCTGCGAGAGCTCTATTAGCTCTCCCACAGGCCACCCGTGTAAGTCCTGCTACACCCGCAGCCGCAGAGCCCATGAAGCGTTTATCTTGGGAAGAAATGCGGAGGAAGAGAGCACAAGGTCTATGTTTCAATTGCAACGAACGTTTTACAGCGGGCCATAGATGTCAAAGACCGCAACTATTGCTCTTGGAGGGGCATGCAGGTAACGTGATATGTGAGGAAATCACTGACCAACAACTGCCGGAAGATAACCACAAGGGAGATGCAACAGAGGCGCAGGAACTTGAACTTGAACCTGAAATCACGCTACACGCCTTGACAGGATGGACTGCTCCGAAGACAATGCGTATGATAGCAACGATGGGTTCTCTCAAAGTAGTGGTGCTGATTGACAGTGGGTCAACACACAACTTCATCATTGATCGTCTGGCAAGCATGCTACGATTGTCAGTGGTACCAACAGAAACATTTACGGTTTGGATTGCGAATGGCGAGCGTTTGAAGTGTCACGGGCGTTTTGATAAGGTAATGTTGGATTTACAAGGAACTGAGTTTTATCTCACCCTCTTCTTGCTGTCGTTATCAGGTCTTGATCTAGTGCTTGGCATTCAATGGCTGGAAATGCTGGGTTCCGTGGTTTGTAACTGGAAGCAATCAACCATGGAATTCATTTGGGATAACCAAGTCCGAAAGCTACAGGGGATAGGTGAGCAATCCATTCAGGAGGCTACATTAAAGGAAATAATCAAAGACTGTCGAAGAGATCATGCATTGTTTGCAGTAAACTTTCCTTCAACCACAGAAACATCATCACAGGGGGGAACATACGACGTGAAACAACAAGACTTGCTGCGAGTATTGCAAGAATACGAGGACGTGTTCTAGGAACCCTCGTGCATACCACCTGTGCGTGAAGTAGATCACTGCATTACACTTCGAGAAGGCACCGAGCCAATCAATGTGCGACCCTACCGATACGCCCATTTCCAAAAAGACGAGATCGAAAAGCAAGTTCAAGAGATGTTGAACTACGGGCTCATTCGTCCTAGCACTAGTCCATTTTCTTCGCCAGTTTTGCTAGTAAAGAAAAAGGATGGAAGTTGGCGATTTTGCATGGACTATCGCGCGCTTAATATCGCCACCATCAAAGACCGTTTCCCCATCCCAACCGTGGAAGATTTGCTCGATGAATTATATGGCGCCTCCTACTTTACAAAGTTGGATCTACGGGCCGGCTATCACCAAGTAAGAGTAAATTCTTCTGATATTTCTAAGACTGCTTTTCGTACTCATAATGGCCATTACGAATATCTCGTAATGCCTTTTGGCCTTTGTAATGCACCCTCCACATTTCAAGTCATTATGAACTCGATATTTCGACCTTACCTTCGAAAGTTCATCTTGGTTTTCTTCGATGATATTCTCATACATAGTTCAAATTGGGATAACCATGTGATGCATGTTGAACAAACTTTGGAGATTTTGAGGCAAAACAATTTTTTTGCCAAAACCAGCAAGTGCGTATTCGGCCAGCAAGAATATTTGGGACATATTATTACACCTCAAGGGGTAAAGGTGGACAACCAAAAATTTGCAGCCATGGTAGCATGGCCACGTCCTACTAATATTTCTAAATTACGTGGGTTTTTAGGCTTGACAGGGTATTACAGGAAGTTCGTCCAGAGTTATGGCATCATCGCACGACCTCTTACTAACCTACTCAAGAAGGGGCAGTACGGATGGAATGACGATGCTGAAACAGCCTTCTCGGCTCTTAAACAAGCAATGACCACCACTCCCATTTTAGCTATGCCTAATTTCAATGATTCCTTCACCATTGAAACCGATGCCTCAGGAGATGGGATTGGCGCAATTTTATCACAGCAAGGCAAACCCATTGCGTTTATGAGTCGAGCACTGGGGGTTACAAAAAAATCTTGGTCAACTTATGCCAAGGAAATGCTTGCAATTGTGGAGGCCATATGCTTATGGTATCCTTATTTACTGGGAAGGAAATTTTTCATCCAAACTGACCAACACAGCTTGAAGTACTTCTTGGAGCAATGAGTGGCAACATCTGAGCAACAGAAGTGGGTGGCCAAATTAATGGGCTATGACTATGAAATTACTTACCGTCCAGGCCGCGAAAACTCAGCTGCAGACGCCCTCTCACGCAAGCCTCACAGCCCAATTCTTCATCATCTCCACGTGCCCTCTATAACCATGTGGGATGAGATTAAAGGAGCTTATGAAGGAGATTCTTATATACAATCTGTAGATAAGAAGGCCAAGGCTCAACCGGAGGGGCACTACTCATGGCGCCAAGGACTCCTTTTATTCAAAGGCAGAGTGGTTATCCCTTCTCATGAGGTGCTGTGATCTAAGCTCATACATGAGGCTCACAACACAAAAATTGGGGGGCACTCAGGAGTGTTACGAACGTTCAAGAGACTAGCTCAACAATTTTATTGGCCTAAAATGCACCAAGCCGTCCACGAATATGTCAAGCGATGTGAAGTCTGCCAGAAAATGAAGTCCGAGACACTTCCCATTGCCGGACTCCTGCAACCTTTGCCCATTCCATGCCAAGTCTGGGACGATATCACTCTCGACTTCATTGAAGGCTTGCCGACATCCCACGGCAAGGATACAATTTTGGTAGTTGTCGACAGGTTAAGTAAATTCGAACATTTCTTAACGTTAACTCATCCTTTTACTACTAAAGGAGTGGCTAAAAAATTTGTTGAAGGGGTTGTCAAGTTACACGGTCTTCCCAGATCAATCATTAGTGATCGGGACCCTATTTTTATTAGCCAATTTTGGCAAGAATTCTTCCAAATGTCAGGTACTAAGTTAAAACTCAGCTCCGCTTATCATTCGCAAATCGACGACCAGACGGAAGTGGTCAATTGTTGTGTAGAGCAGTACCTTCGCTGCTTTGTTCACCAATGGCCACGCAAATGGAGCACCTACATTCGCAGAACTACGGTACAATACAACGTACCATGCATCTACAGGAATGACCCCATTTCAGGCGTTGTATGGCCGTTTGCCTCCTCCACTTTCCATTTACCATAGTGGCTTATCTTCGGTGCATGAAGTGGATCAAAGTCTCATGTCTAGAGAAGAATTGTTGCGCCAACTTAAAGCTAATCTGGAGACTTCCAGCAATCGCATGAAGAAGATGGCGGATCACAAGAGAAGGGATTTGACTTTTGAGGTAGGCGATATGGTGTTTCTCAAGTTACACCCCTATCGACAGCAGTCCGTTTTCATACGTGCCCACCAGAAGCTCGCCAGTCGATTTTATGGACCATACCCAGTGCTACAAAAAATTGGAGCGGTTGCATATAAACTTCAGCTACCGGAAGGAGCCCGCATTCATCCTGTTTTCCACGTTTCCTTGTTAAAGAAATTTGTGGGAGACATGGTGGCGCCATCAACCGAACTGCCGCTAGTGACCAATGAAGGCACAGTTATATTGGAACCTTAGCAAATACTGAACACTCGCTGGGTTAAACGAGGAAATAAATTTGAAGAAGAAAGCTTAGTCCAATGGAAGCGCTTACCAGCGGAGGAGGCCACTTGGGAGACAACCCAATCCTTACTTGCGCAGTTTCCATCTGTGGACCTTGAGGACAAGCGTCCACTGGAGGGGGGGAGTATTGTTAGGCCACGTCGTTCAGAGAGAGGTTTAAAACCAAATCCCAAATATTTGGGTTGAAGTGGACGTGAATCAAGACCGTTGCAGTCGTGAGCAAGTGGGGAATGAGAATATCGCTGGATTGGACTAGGTCATTTATCGTTGAGAGTTTTACATGTTTTTTCTGTTGCATGTTATTTCCATTTGTTATGCTCTGTTTTTTCTTATGTGTTTTGCATGTTTGTTTCTACGTGTATTGTGGTTCCGTTTGATTAGCTTTCAGTTTCCCTTTATTTCGGGTTTCTTGTACGTGGCTTTGTTGATTTAAAACCAGCCGAATGTTATCAAAAAAAAAAAAAAGAAATCATTTGCATTCAAATTGTGGTACGTTCTCACCTGAAGAGAACATATATTATCCTAAGAATTATCTGTGTGTATGGGACCTATCACATTTTTCTTGTAAAATTTAGAACTTCATTCTCTTAATATAAAGAAATTGATTTAATTCTTTCAGTAACCACTATAAAATTTAGATCTTTTCTCTTAAGATAAAAAAAAAATCGATTTCATTCTTTCAGTGGTTATACTCATTCTGGCTCTGAGACCTTGCTTTGATAAACGCACAGGTTTCCTCCAAACTGTTTTCTCTTTGAATTATGTTTTACTTTTCTGGTACAATTTAGATAATTTATCTATCACTATACTATAAATAAGAGTTCATACATGTGTGATTTGTGAGGATTTTGGGAATCTTTAGGAGAGCAGGTGGTTTCTCAACCACCGAGTTAAGAGTTCCCCCGAGTCCGTGAATACTGTCTATTCATTTTGTTTTCTTTAAATTTCTCTAGCTAGTTTTGGTTTGTAAGAAATTCTATCTGGACTGTTGTTAAGAAATCTATCTGCTGTTAAACAAAATGAGGTATATCTGATAGGAACTTATTAGTTAGTTAGAGAAGTAGTAATGATAGGAACTTGTTAGTTGGTTAGAGAAGTTAGTAGTTAGTTAGTTGAGAAGTTGTATGATGCTGTGGGTTGCATTGAGAATAGTCGGTTAAGGTGGGGGGCTGCACAGGGGATTGTCGGTTAGGAAGGAGGGGGAAGTGAATAAATAGGGAACAAGCTGGGATTAGAGAGGGAGGAAATTACTGGAGTCTGTTTGGGAAGTCTTGGCTGAGGTTGAGCAAGGGTGTGCCATAGTATTCGTAGGATTGTTTGTAATTCGTTCGGTTAATCAGTAAAGATTACATTTTCATTCTTCTTGATTCTTTTCTGTGGGAACCAAACTTTGTTCTTATCAATTTGGTATCAGAGCATCGATCTTGGTTATGGCCGGAAATAAGTTGGAGGAGAGGTTTGAGTCGGTGGGGAAGGAGATTCAACATGTTAGGGCAGAGATGAACCGGTACTCTGCTGATCTGCGTCGACTGATGGAAGAGCAAATGAAGCTTCTGTTGGGGATGGGGAAAGTTAAGACGACGGTAAAGGAAATCGGCCCAAGCGTCGCCAGAAATCGGGATGGGGAATTTGGTTCGGGTTGCAGGCCGTGTGTCGTTGGTCGGAGTTGAGGAAATTGGGCGTGAAGGAAGGATTCCGGCCGAACATAGGGTTTCCAGAGAAGATCGCCGGGAGGTATTGGGGGTTGTCGGCGGCAGGGTTGGGTTGAACGGAGGGGGAATCGATCGTGGAAAAGGGCCGGTGGTGGAACCTAGGGAATTTGGAGGGGCTCGACGCGAATCAAACCTGAACAGAGATCCTTGTTGGTTGCCGAATCGAATTCGGCGGCGGAAACGCAGCGGAAAGGCGGATCGTGTATAACAAAAATTTTCATAAAACTTTTGAGATACTCTATAGATTATATTAATTTATGCACCAATAAATTAATCTCATTAATTTATAAGATTCAAGGATCAACCGAAAAAATACCTTGTAGCCGACTCGGATGATATCTTGATTTTCTTTGACCACGAACAGTCTTAGGTCCAAGCTTTTGTGTTTAGAACACCAAAGTCTTCCACATCAATTCCTTGATTCCACGTAGACGTGTGTGTGGGCACACGTGAGACAAAACAGTTTCTTAAACACTCGAATTTCCACAAACACCAACGCATGCACGATGTGGAATTTTTGGAGAAAAAATATTTTTCACTCTTTTCCCTATGAGAAATTTCGGCCACCACCTTTCTTAGGGCTGAAAATATGTCAAAAATTGTCCTACAATTTTCCATTTATCTCATATTTAAAGAGAAGAAGTCAAACTTCAAAATAGGATCAAATCCTTATCTCCAATTTTGAATTTTGGAACAAAATCCCTTCCCTTATCCCTTTGATGTGTGGCACCTAAATAAGATAAGGAATGAAGATATTTTATCCATTATCCAAGTAGTTCAATTTTAATTGATTCAAATTGAATTTAAGTCAAACTTAAATTAATTTGAATTCTAAATTGAACAACTTATCAAATAAGTTTAAATGGATAAATCTAGATATGTTCAAATTCAAATTTAAATAATCTCATTATTTAAATAATAATTAATTCTCAATTAATTATTCTTGAGTATTTAATTTTAGAATTCGTAATTCTAAAATTCCCATTTTGCCCTTTTGTGTCCGGTAGAATTACAAGGACGACGGGGACTAATGGACCTATAATTACGAGCTCCAATAAAATTAATAATTAATTAAACACTTTAATTAATTAATTAATTCTATTAATTCAATAGTTACTCCACTATAAACTTGGAATTGCACTCTCGGAATTATAGACATTAATTACTTCTAAACCGTGAAGTGTCCATTTGATATAGTCATTGCATATAGATCGATCCTCCATAAGTAATTCATAATTAGAGTCAGGGGTAGAATGTTAACCTCTCTAATTACATCTTTATCCTTGAGTACCATTGATTCTCTAATGGATAGTGATTCATAAAACAAATTCATGAACCAGGCGCTCTTACTAATCCAAGTACCGAATCAACACTCAAGAGAATTATTTATCTGCTTCTTTCTCAAGAAGGAATGGATTCCATCTCGTATAATAACATTCCCAGCTACCTATTTCATTATGTCTCCAAAATACAAGGAATAGGATTCAGGGTCTCGGAATCCGTACCGAGTAAATCAAAAGACATAAATCCATAAATAGGAGTTTGTTAAGAACTCAGGATTAAGATCATTCTATATATGACCATTGGTAGACTCAATTAGAATTTCTATGCTTAACGGAAATTATTAGAAATTCATATTGTGTCTGCGTCCATGTTCCACATAATCTCATTATGCGAAATACACTCATTCAATATCTCGTCATATTAACAGTGCGGATAACACTGTTCCATTCTAAATGGGAATGACATGTATTAATAATGTTTTAATTAAAGATTCCAAACTTTAATTAAATTCATTATGAACAGTTACTTTTGATTATTATCCTTAAACATTATCCTCTTGTATATAACACTTATATACTATGTTTAAGGTTACATAAATAATCAAGGAATTTTATTTGATATTCATAAAATATTCATAAATATATGCACAAAAAATGATGAATAAACTATTTTATTATATAAATAATAAATATCCTTTTACATCTCATGCTTTCAGGACACTATTCCCAACAATCTCCCACTTGTCCTAAAGCAGGTGTATCATGTCTCTAATCCCAAATCCGTCTAAGTGCCGATCAAAAACATTCAATGGCAATGTCTTGGTGAATGGGTCAGCAAGGTTGTCCTCTGACGCGATCTTGAACCGCTACATCGCCTCTATCCACAATGTCTCGATCGGGTGATATTTCCTTTCTATATGTTTCGCACTCTTATGGCTTCGGGTTCTTTTGAATTAGCCACCGCTCCCTTTGTTGTCACAAAGAGAGCTTAATTGGCCTATCCATATCTGGAACAACTTCGGATCGATTAAGAACTTTTCGAGCCATGTAGCTTCTTTTGCGGCTTCACAAGTCGCAACATATTCAACTTCCATGGTAGAGTCAGCAACACACTTTTGCTTTATACTTCTCCATACCACGGCTCCTCCATTAAGAGTGAACACAGATCCGGATGTCGACCGTCGACTATCTCTATCTCGATTGGAAATCGAATCTGTGGTATCCGTGAGAGACAGATCTTCTCCGGAATATACTAACATATAGTTTCTCGTTCTCCTAAGATACTTGAGAATACACTTTCTTTGCAACCCAATGATCTAATCACGGGTTGGACTGGTAGCGACCGACTACTCCCTTTGTGACAGCGATATATCGGTCTTGTACACAACATGGCATACATAAGGCTTCCCACAGCCGAAGCGTAGGGATACCTTCTCATATCTTCTTCCTGCTGCGGGGTCTTAGGACATTGCTCCTTAGAAAGATGAATACCATGCCTAGAAGGCAAATTCCCTTTCTTGGAGTTTTGCATCGAATACCTAGACAACACTTTGTCTATATAAGATGCTTGTGATAACGCCAAAGGCTTTTTCTTGCGATCTCGAATAATCTTGATCCCAAGAACATAGCTTGCCTCTCCCAAATCTTTCATTTGGAATTGGCTGGCTAACCTCCTTTACATCCGCATCATCATTCCCACATCATTCCCTATGAGTAGGATGTCATCGACGTAAAGAATTAAGAAGACCACTTTCTCTTCTTTCTTGTACTTGTAGACGCATGGTTCATCAATGTTTTGATCAAATCCATAAGACTTTCTGACCTCATCAAACCGATGTTCCATGATCTAGAAGCTCGCTTTGGTCCATAAATGGACCTTTGCGGTTTGCGAGACTTTTTCGCTGTTGGCCTTCCACTATGTAACCCTCTGGCTGATCCATATAGATGGTTTCATCAAGATAGCCATTCAGAAAAGCTGTCTTGACGTCCATCCGCCATATCTCATAGTCAAAATATCTTTGCAATGGCCGGGGAGTATCCGGATGGACTTAAGCATGGCTCTTCAAGAAAGTTTCCTCATAGTCAACTCCCTCCTTTTGGGTATAACCCTTAGCCACTAGCCTTGCTTTAAAAGTCTCTACTTTTCCATCCGCTCCTCTCTTTCTCTTGAAGATCCACTTGCATCCAATGGGTTTTACCCTTTCGGGTAGATCTACAAGTTGCCGATCGAGTTAGAGTGCATAGACTCCATCTCAAGTTTCATAGGCGCTTGCCATTCTTCCTTATCGAATCATCCATTGCATCCTTAAAGGTCGATGGATCCTCCTTACCGTCATCGCAAGAAGTGACGATTTGGGCTTCCTCAGATATAACGGTCGGGTAACCCGCTTACCCTCCCACTACGACGAGGTGCCTTTGGAGTCCGATTAGGAAGCGTGGTCTTTTCTCGAGTGGTTCGACAACTCTTGTCGATTGTGGTCCGATCTCATCGGAAAGTAACTCTTCTAATACTATCTTACTTCTGGGCTTGAAATCTATCATATAGTCATGCTCCAGAAATGTGGCATTTGTCGATATAAACACCTTTTGATCTGCTTGACTATAAAACAGTCCTCCTCTTGTCCCTTGTGGGTATTCCACAAAGATGCATACTTCTGACCTTGGTTCCAACTTCCCGGTCTTTTGCCTCAGCACGTGTGCTGGACTCCCCCATATGTGAATGTGTCTCAATCTAGGTTTTTGACCATTCCACAACTCTAGGGGTGTCTTAGGTATAGATTTAGATGGAACTAGATTCAGAATATACATAGCGGTTTTTAGGGCATAACCCCAAAAAGAAGTAGGCAGTGAAGAATAACTCAACATTGATCTTATCATGTCGAGCAAAGTCTGATTTCTCCTTTCGGCCACACCATTCTGCTATGGTGTACCGGGTGCAGTCAATTGGGATACCACACCTTCTTCAATCAAGAAATCCCGGAACTCTTGGTCCAGGTATTCACCCCCTCGATCTGATCGAAGTGTCTTGATTGGTTTACCTAATTGTTTTTCAACTTCTGCTCGGAATTCGCTAAACTTTCCAAAAGTTTCAGATTTCCATTGCATCAGGTAAACATAACCATATCTCGAATAGTCGTCAATAAAGGTGACGTAATATTCGTAACCTCCTCTAGCTTGGACATTTAACGGTCCACATACATCTGAATGTATCAGCTGTAGGGGTTCTGTAGCTCTTACTCCTTTTGCTGTAAAAGGTCTCTTGGTCATTTTACCTTCCAAACAAGATTCACAGACTGGAAGCTCGCCAACTTTTAGCTCACGCAAAGGACCATTCTTTACCAGTCTTTCAATCCTATTTAGGTTAATGTGACCAAGTCTAAGGTGCCACAGAGATATGTGTTATTTTCGTGAGAAATCTTTTGCTTTTTATTCTTAGGTTCGGCAACTCTCGAACATTTCGGTGTTAAGCGTTGAATTAGGGATTGGTTTTATACAATATAAACCATCATCCAGACGTCCGAACAAATATTTAAACCATTTCGAGAAATATGAACAAATTCATTATCAAAATAAACTTTAAATAATTGTTCAAATAATTTGGCCACGTAAATCAAATTTCTGCGAATGTCGGAATAAAATAAACATTGTTCAAAACTAAAAATTTATTTTCCCTAAAACGAAGTCTAACTTCTCCTTCGCTTTTGCCGAAACTCTTGCGCCATTGCCTACTTTCATCGTGTAGTCCCCATCGGCTAACTCAATTATAACAACTAAGACTTTGCAAAGAAAAACAAACATGATTAGTTGCTCCCGAATCAATTATCCAGGCTGAGGTATCACCCTCTACTAAACATGTTTCAAGAACTAGTAAATCTGATTTACCTTGCTCCTTTTTCTCCTTCGCTTTTCCTTGGTTCTGGTTTTTCCTTTTGTTTTTATCAGAACTTCCTGCAACTACAACATTTGCTTCTCCTCCCCTTCTTTTGTTAGTGGATTCGAAGTTTTGCAGGTCATTCATGAGTTCAGTGAGATTGCACTTCCTTTTGTTCATAACAAAGTTGTTCACGAACTCATGAAAGTCAGGGGATAGGCTTTCCAGGATGATGCCAACTTGGGTGGCTTCATCGATTCTGGCACCATTGAGCTCCGTATCGTGGAGGTGATCAATCATGTTCAGAACATGTGCCTTGACTGAAGAACCTTTCTTCATCTTGTCGTTCATGAAAGCCCTTACGGCATCCAAACGAGCCTTTTTTAGGAGGGCGCCGAACATGGCTTCTAGAGACTCCATTATCTCATAAGCGGTCTCCATCTCCTCATGCTTCTTTGGCTATTATCGCTCATCTTGGCCAGCATAAAGCACTTTGCTTTATTGTTGGCCTTGATCCAGCGATCAAAAAGCTCCCTTGCGGTTTTGGATGCAGTTGTCGCGGGTTCAGGAGGACATTCCTCCGCTAGGACAAACTTATAGTCTTCGCAGACCAATAGTATGTTCATGTTACTTTTCCACTTAGCATAATTATCACCGTCTAATTTTTCAGTCGCTAGTAGTGTGATAATGGGATTCGACATATTGCTGGGAATAAATAGAATATTCATCTAATCAATTTATGTGCATGAATATCAAGGCATGTTAATTTTGGCACAATTAAATATGATGCATGATGCACATGAAAATACATAAATCATGTTTTAATTTTGGGTGCCAACGATAATTCAATTTACCACGAATATAGTGCCGCCGTAGGGTAGGTCAAAATATCGCAAATTGAACCGAGACCTTCTCAATTAATAAATATAATCAAAATATCTCATATTTGTTGGTTGCCGAATCGAATTCGACGGCGAAAACGCAGCGGAAAGGCAGATCGTGTATAACAAAAATTTTCATAAAACTTTTGAGATACTCTATAGATTATATTAATTTATGCACCAATAAATTAATCTCATTAATTTATAAGATTCAAGGATCAACCGAAAAAAAATACCTTGTAGCCGACTCGGATGATATCTTGATTTTCTTTGACCACGAACAGTCCTAGCTCCAAGCTTTTGTGTTTAGAACACCAAAGTCTTCCACGTCAATTCCTTGATTCCACGTAGACGTGTGTGTGGGCACACGTGAGACAAAACGGTTTCTAAAACACTCGAATTTCCACAAACACCAACGCATGCACGATGTGGAATTTTTTTGGAGAAAAATATTTTCTCTCTCTTAGCTATGAGAAATTTTGGCCACACTAGGGAAACTAGGGCTGAAAGTTTTTCAAAAATTGTCTCACAATTTTCCATTTATCTCATATTTAAAGAGAAGAAGTCAAACTTCAAAATAGGATCAAATCCTTATCTCCAATTTTGAATTTTGGAACAAAATACCTTCCCCTTATCCTTTGATGGCCGGCCACCCTAGGGTTTTATCCCTTTGTGTGTGGCACCTAAATAAGATAAGGAAGGAAGATATTTTATCCATTATCCAATAGTTCAATTTTAATTGATTCAAATTGAATTTAAGTCAAACTTAAATTAATTTGAATTCTAAATTGAACAACTTATCAAATAAGTTTAAATGGATAAATCTAAATATGTTCAAATTCAAATTTAAATAATCTCATTATTTAAATAATAATTAATTCATAATTAATTATTCTTGAGTATTTAATTTTAGAATTCCGTAATTCTAAAATTCCATTTTTGCCTTTTGTGTCCGGTAGAATTACAAGGACGACCTTGGGGACTAATGGACCTATAATTACGAGCTCAATAAAATTAATAATTAATTAAACACTTTAATTAATTAATTAATTCTATTAATTCAATAGTTACTCCACTATAAACTTGGAATTGCACTCTCGGAATTATAGACATTAATTACTTCTAAAGCGTGAAGTGTCCATTTGATATAGTCATTGCATATAGATCGATCCTCCATAAATAATTCATAATTAGAGTCGGGTAGAATCCGTTAACCTCTCTAATTACATCTTTATCCTTGAGTACCATTGATTCTCTAATGGATAGTGATTCATAAAACAAATTCATGAACCGAGCGCTCTTACTAATCCAAGTACCGAATCAACACTCAAGAGAATTATTTATCTCGCTTTCTTTCTCAAGAAGGAATGGATTCCATCTCGTATAATAACATTCCCAGCTACCTATTTCATTATGTCTCCAAAATACAAGGAATAGGATTCAGGGTTTTGGAATCCGTACCGAGTAAATCAAAAGACATAAATCCATAAATAGGAGTTTGTTAAGAACTCAGGATTAAGATCATTCTATATATGACCATCGGTAGACTCAATGAGAATTTCTATGCTTAACGGAAATTATTAGAAATTCATATTGTGTCTGCGTCCATGTTCCACATAATCTCATTATGCGAAATACACTCATTCAATATCTCGTCATATTAACAGTGCGGATAACACCGCTCCATTCTAAATGGGAATGACATGTATTAATAATGTTTTAATTAAAGATTCCAAACTTTAATTAAATTCATTATGAACGATTACTTTGATTATTATCCTTAAACATTATCCTCTTGTATATAACACTTATATACTATGTTTAAGGTTACATAAATAATCAAGGAATTTTATTTGATATTCATAAAATATTCATAAATATATGCACATAAAATGATGAATAAACTATTTTATTCAATAAATAATAAATATCCTTTTACATCTCATGCTTTCAGGACACTATTCCCAACAATATTTTCATATTTATCAACTACCGTTAATTTTGGTCAAAAATATAATCAACAATTTGATTATATCTCCATGAGTGTAACCCATCATTTTGATTCTCAGACTTAACTCGAGTTTGCCGTAGGGTAGGTCAAACCGAAATACATCCTTGAATCCTATCGCTAGGAAGTCAACCTTGTTATTGATCCGAAAGAACACTTTCCGTAGGGAGTGCGGAATCGGTGCGCCGCCAAGCCCCTTTCGAATCTCACGGTGTTGAACTAATGATGGAGACCAGTGGGTCGTATTGTCATACACCCCTCTCCCACTCATTATTTTGCAAACATGTATTTTGTTTGAAAAACATCTCATGATTTTCAAATCGAAAAATAAACAATTTATTTTTTCGGATATGTGAAATTCAAAAATTTAACTTTTAAATTCAATTTCACATGTAACATTATTTTGCAAATCAATTTTGCAACTTAAATCAATTTAATCATATTAAATCAATTTTTTCAAGATGGTTCTTATTTTATTTTATTTTTCTAAAACCCTTTTATAATAAATAAAATAAATAATAACAATTCTTGCGTGTATGCATGGCATGTTATAAAAAACATATGAGTAGGCACATTATATCTACATGGCATGTTATATGCATGGACATATATAATATATAATTATCAACATAAAATATAAATATATACAATCAACTATTGAGATGGATTTGACCGGGTCCCATGGAAAAATAAATTACAACTCAATCGAATCGAATAAATAAATAATTACAATAATTATATTCTTCCGTTACATCAACGGGACTTCGATTCTTGAATTCTTCATTCTTCGGCTTCATTCTTTGTCTCCGGGTTGGATTTCACCTTCCTTGGGATCCGGAACTTTTCCGGGCCCGTCGGCACGCTTCACGAGGGTTTCGGAAACCTTCGGGCCCGTTCGGGATCAAATCCCGAACTTGGGCCGCGGCCTGGCCACGCGCTGGGCCGCGGCCTGGCCGCGCGCTGGGGCGCGCTGGGGCGCGGCCTGGACACGCCTGGGCCGCGGCCTGGACGCGCCTGGGCCGCGTCCTGGCCGCGCCTGGGCCGTGTCCGGGACGCGCCTGGGCCGCGTCCTGGCCGCGCCTGGGCCGCGTCAGGGACGCGCCTGGGCCGCGTCCGGGACGCGCCTGGGCCGCGTCCTGGCCGCGCCTGGGCCGCGTCGGGGACGCGCCTGGGCCGCGTCCGGGACGCGCCTGGGCCGCGTCCTGGCCGCGCCTGGGCCGCGTCCGGGACGCGTCTGGGCGGCGATTTCCGGAATTTTTCTGGGCAGTTTCTGGGCTTCTTTGAAGGCTTCAAATATGATCTTCATGGCCTCCTTCTTGATTCAAAATCATAAACCCTAATTCTACCCAAATCCTAGAATTACAATAATTCTAATCCCGAATTAAATTAGAAATAATTTATTAACAAATGAATATAACCGATCCATGGAACCATATAATTAACGACCAAATCCATCATCCATACATTCATCATCATGAATAAAAATAAAAATCCATAAATGCAAGTGCCTACTCATCACATACATACATATTTAAATATCACATATTTAATTGAAGCATAAATTAATATCGTCTATAGACCGCTCTGATACCAATTGTTGGTTGCCGAATCGAATTCAAGGCGGAAACGCAAGCGGAAAGGCGGATCGTGTATAAAAAATTTTCATAAAACTTTTGAGATACTCTATAGATTATATTAATTTATGCACCAATAAATTAATCTCATTAATTTATAAGATTCAAGGATCAACCGAAAAAATACCTTGTAGCCGACTCGGATGATATCTTGATTTTCTTTGACCACGAACAGTCCTAGGTCCAAGCTTTTGTGTTTAGAACACCAAAGTCTTCCACGTCAATTCCTTGATTCCACGTGAGCGTGTGTGTGGGCACACGTGAGACAAAACAGTTTCTTAAACACTCGAATTTCCACAAACACCAACGCATGCACGATGTGGAATTTTTGGAGAAAAATATTTTTCACTCTTTTCCCTATGAGAAATTTCGGCCACCACCTTTCTTAGGGCTGAAAATATGTCAAAAATTGTCCTACAATTTTCCATTTATCTCATATTTAAAGAGAAGAAGTCAAACTTCAAAATAGGATCAAATCCTTATCTCCAATTTTGAATTTTGGAACAAAATCCTTCCCTTATCCCTTTGATGTGTGGCACCTAAATAAGATAAGGAAGGAAGATATTTTATCCATTATCCAGTAGTTCAATTTTAATTGATTCAAATTGAATTTAAGTCAAACTTAAATTAATTTGAATTCTAAATTGAACAACTTATCAAATAAGTTTAAATGGATAAATCTAGATATGTTCAAATTCAAATTTAAATAATCTCATTATTTAAATAATAATTAATTCTCAATTAATTATTCTTGAGTATTTAATTTTAGATTCCGTAATTCTAAAATTCCCATTTTGCCCTTTGTGTATGCGGTAGAATTACAAGGACGATGAGGGGACTAATGGACCTATAATTACGAGCTCCAATAAAATTAATAATTAATTTAAACACTTTAATTAATTAATTAATTCTATTAATTCAATAGTTACTCCACTATAAACTTGGAATTGCACTCTCGGAATTATAGACATTAATTACTTCTAAAGCGTGAAGTGTCCATTTGATATAGTCATTGCATATAGATCGATCCTCCATAAATAATTCATAATTAGAGTCGGGTAGAATCCGTTAACCTCTCTAATTACATCTTTATCCTTGAGTACCATTGATTCTCTAATGGATAGTGATTGATAAAACAAATTCATGAACGAGCGCTCTTACTAATCCAAGTACCGAATCAACACTCAAGAGAATTATTTTTATCTTCTTTTCTCAAGAAGGAATGGATTCCATCTCGTATAATAACATTCCCAGCTACCTATTTCATTATGTCTCCAAAATACAAGGAATAGGATTCAGGGTCTCGGAATCCGTACCGAGTAAATCAAAAGACATAAATCCATAAATAGGAGTTTGTTAAGAACTCAGGATTAAGATCATTCTATATATGACCATCGGTAGACTCAATTAGAATTTGTATGCTTAACAGAAATTATTAGAAATTCATATTGTGTCTGCGTCCATGTTCCACATAATCTCATTATGCGAAATACACTCATTCAATATCTCGCCATATTAACAGTGCGGATAACACCGTTCCATTCTAAATGGGAATGACATGTATTAATAATGTTTTAATTAAAGATTCCAAACTTTAATTAAATTCATTATGAACGATTATTTTTGATTATTATCCTTAAACATTATCCTCTTGTATATAACACTTATATACTATGTTTAAGGTTACATAAATAATCAAGGAATTTTATTTGATATTCATAAAATATTCATAAATATATGCACACAAAATGATGAATAAACTATTTTATTATATAAATAATAAATATCCTTTTACATCTCATGCTTTCAGGACACTATTCCCAACAATCCTTGGGCAACGTTTGGCAGCGGAATAAGTTTCAATTTCGGCAATTTGGGGGCTGGGTCTCGCGATTTTTGGTCTGGGTCTTGGAATTCAAGAGTCGTTAGGGCTGATTTTGGAGCAATTTTGACTGGGTCTTTGCCTTCGGTATGGTTGGAACTGGGTCAGCGTTTTTGAGTGTGAATTCAGGCAAGATTTGGGCTGGGTTCCGAAATTCTGGCCGAATTTGGATTGGATGCTGCGCTGCAGCGCGCGCCTCAATGGTTCTGGGATGCGCGCCTAAGCGCGCATTGACTTGCGCCTAAGCGCGCGTCTCATTGGCTCTTGGATGCGCGCTTAAGCGCGCATTGAACTGCGCCTAAGCGCGCGCGGCTGCTGGCAGGCGCACTGCAGTGCACGTTGGTGCGCTGCTGCCTATAGCTCAAATGCTCTCTGGGATGTTCTCTGGAAGTCGCAGGCTGTAGCTTGCTTCTCGTGCACTGTAGCGCGCACAAATTGGAGATTTTCGCGGACTTTTTATCTTTTTCACTTGATTTTCTCCACTTTGCAAATCCTACAAAATAGATTAACGCAAACGTAAAACTAGTGACAAATTAACTGAAATATGGTCAAAAACTACAATATATGACGGGGATAAATTGATGAAAAAGAAACTTATCAGATGCCAAGATTCTGGTGCAATTGGGGCTAATTTCCGTGCAATTAGGGATGGGTCTTGCAACACCAACGTGTTTGGGGCCGGAATAGGGAATTTAGGCGTGAATTCTGGTGAAATTAGGGCTGTGTCTTGGTCTGCATGTGCGGACAAGGCAACTTCAGCAAGGTTGGGGCTGGACGTCCTAATTCCAGCAAGATTGAGACTAATTTTAGTGTGATTGGAATTCACCCTCGAAATTTCAGCGAGTAAGGGGCAGGGTATGCAGAAATTGGTGTGCCTGGAGTTCAAATTAGGAAGTTTGCAAATGGCAGACTTGAAATTGGTGGGTTTGCAACTCCAAAACCCAACCTCTCTCTTGTTCACTGCTTTAGCACCCATTGTTGCTGGGATCGTCGCTACCAAGTTCATGGTTCCAAGCCTCTCTGTTGTAGCCTTCGTCACCGCCCTAGAGTCAATGCTCCATTCGACGTGCGGAAGTGGAGTCATTCAGCTGCAATTTCTTGACTTACACCTTGAGGACAAGGTGTTTGTTTGAGGCGGGAGTAATGGTAGGAAGTTATTAGTTAGTTAGAGAAGTAGTACTGATAGGAACTTGTTAGTTGGTTAGAGAAGTTAGTAGTTAGTTAGTTGAGAAGTTGTATGATGTTGTGGGTTGCATTATCATGGCTTTAGAACAAAACACAAAGTTTTCATTTAAGATTAGACAACTTGGGGAGTGAGATTGAGATTATTGAAAGGAACAGAGTGCAGTGTTTTTCAATTCAAGTAGACTTGGGTTGTGCGTCTTGGTTGTGTTCAACAATTTAAAAAGCTCTTATCAGAGACAAGGAGAGAGGTTTCAAAAGGATCTACAGAGGTTCTATCTACAGGATAATTCTGGAATGTAGCAGGAACAAAGGTGATATTTTCATGAAGATTTTGAAGATAAAAAGTGGAGGAATTAAGAATATCGTAATTCCAGTGGAGTTTGCTTTTCAAGGATGGGAGAAGTTTAGCGGATGCCTTCAAAGTTTCTTCAACAGGAACAGTCATAAGAAAGCTGTAAAGGAGGAAGTAGGACTGAGAAATGGATGTCATTCTAATGGTAAGAAGGTAGAGGTGGTAAAATCTTGGTGAACTGCAGTGGTAGTTATAAGGAGAAGTGTGGATGCTCATTGGAAGATGATTTTGGATTTAATTGGTAGAAGGCTATCGAGGGAGGTGTCATTGGAAGATGATTATGAATTTAATTGGTAGAAGGCTATTGAGGGAGGTGGAGGTGGTTCCTAGGGCTTCTGATAGGGCAGTTGTTTGGTGCAAAGATGATGCAAAAAGAAATGTGTTGGTAAAGGAGAAGTCTCTACTCTGGAGGAAAAACATAATAATGAGGTTGGAGCCATGGACAATTCTCTAACACTGGGAGCATGTTCAGATTGAGGTAAGGAACAGTTGGATCGGAATCGAAGGATTGCCTTTGGACCTAAGGAATATTCATGCCTCTTAAGATTATAGGCGATGCCTGGACCTAAGGAATATTCATGCCTCTTAAGATTATAGGCGATGCCTGTGGAGGTCTTTTGGAGGTTGCCAAAGAAACGTTGGACCAATCTTTCCTTATATTTGCAAAAATCAAAATCAAAAGCTTCATGAAAGGTCTAATTCCACCAGTTTTGGAAGTCTCATGTCAAGGTGAGAAAATACATATGAGTCTATTCAATTTGGAGAATTGGCAGTTCCAGTCAAATGGAAGAATATAAGGTTTGTTGATTGGAAGTATTGAAGAATATACAGCGAGGGCTGGAGGAAATCATGAAGTTATGGGAGATGAAAATTCTAGAATTCGACTGGTGTTGTGATAGCTGGTCAGGGTTGGTCCTTAATACCAACAGAATTCAAGAAACGCTGGGAGGATGGGCTGAAACGGTAAACCAAGAGGAGACCAGCAAGGAAACCCATCGTGAGAAAGGAGTCAAGGCCCAAGGCCCAAGCCCTCATACTGAAACGACAAAGGAAGATCTGCGTTTTGAAGGAGAGCTGGATAATGAAGTAACGGAGGTCAAGAAGGTTCCCGAGAGAGAATCAGTTCCTGCGCGTGAAGTCAGGGAACGTCGAAGACCTAGATGGCTCAACGGTTTTGAGCTCAATGGAGGTCGCAGAGGCAGCGCGAGGATTGCAAAGCATCCGAGTGCTTAATCTGTTATTTTTATTCCTTCAATTCTGTTTTATTTTGGTTAATTGCTGGGAAGGGAAAATATATAAGGGGAACTCTTGTATTTGGGAATTATGCATGCTGATAAACATCTAGTTTGTACGGGAGATTGGCACTGTCTCAAAGAGTGCTTATTCAGTAAAAATACCAATTCCACGGTATCATGTTGTCAGGTAGTATGGTGAAGAAGTCATAACCGGCGGCAATAGGGTAGAAAATCCAGTCAGTGGCGTTAGAGGGGAAGAAGATGAAGAGGTGAAACATATTTCCAAATTGGACTCTTCTTCGAGCTAGATTTCACATGCAAAGAAGATTGTGAAGGCGGTCCTATGCGTCCTTGAGAATTCGCCCCAGGTGGCGAATCATATTGATAAGCCACCGTTATTAAAAGAGTTTGGAGGCTCAAGGGAAACAATAGTTGAAGAGTTTCTTCTAGGTTCTGAAGCCCATCACTTGCCCCTACCTCCTAAAAAGAGGGTTCTATTCATTTCCAACAAATTTGGAGTTCTTGAGGATGTGAGGCCGACTTAAATGCTCAAGCCTAATCAGATTGGGCCAATTTCAAACGAGATTACCAAGGGTAAGCCAATCGAGGGTGAGAGCGGGGGAATGTTAAGGCCTATTTTGAACCGATTAAAACAAGTCTGGTGGCCTTAGTGCAGTCCGGTCGACCGCATCAGTCAACCGGTGAAGAACTCCAGTGCGAGAAAACTCACGGAAATAAGTTCAAAAACCTGCAAATCCAGTCCCAATTCACAATATCTCAAGGGACAACACCTGAATTCGGGTTCTATGCACTAAAACAAGTCTAAAGAACCCAAGATTCCCAATATCTACTTTAGTTTTACTCAAAATCCATCAAAATTCGTTTCAAACCAAAAATAAGTTTTAGAATCCGAAATCTAGAGATTCAAGCGAGGGTTTTCAGAAATCTTACCTTGAATCATTCTCTTGACATTGAAAACCCTTTGAAACTTTCCTTTAGTTTGAAATCCGGTTGATTTGAGACAAAACAGGAGAGAGAACCGAGAGAGAGTGAGAGAACAAAGAGAAAAGAGAGAGAGAAAGAGACAGTGGCACGTGAGGAAAAAGGGAAGAAGAAAGAAAAGAAAGAAAAGAAAAAGAAAAAGAAAAGAAAATAGATAGGTACCAACATTAAAAAAAAAAAAAAACAGTCCAGAAATGCGCTCATATATACTTCTAGGTTAAAACAAAATTACTAAGAATATTTAAATACCTTGGAATTATTTAAATTATGTGTCAGAAACATTTATTAATCAAAACTCAATTAATTAAATCAGATTAGATACACTAATAATTCTTAATTATCTCAATTAATCCTAATTAATTTTTCGGGGTGTTACAATGGGTCTACAAAATTGAAAGGAAAACTTATTTAAATTTGGTTAAATATAAGAGATAATAATTTTTTTTTTGTTTTTTTAACCATAAAGTAAAATAAAAGTTTAAATGGGTAAACTAACCTGCTATAATTGTCCCAAATATTTTCTCGTTCTTGATAATGGATAAAAAATTATCTATATTCATTTTAAAAATTTTTGTGACAATATCTGGTCTATCTTTAGGTTTTTGACCCAGTATTTTTCCTAGGACTCTAGTAATTTCAGGTCATTTTGGATTACATGTGAATGTTATAAATAAATCTGGATTTCTATAATGTCTACAAATTGCCATTACATCTTAATAGTTCTGGATCATATATCTAGGACTTCCAATGTGACTGGAAGGAAGAATAATTCGTTTACCTATTGCTTGTACATTTGTATCTCCTCTAGTAATAGCATCTTAAACTCCTTAATAAATATCAGATCTTAAGTTTTTTTGATTTTTTTTTATATAGTCTAAGCGATCTGCTTCTATAGAAGTATATGCATCAACTATACATTGCTAGAATAATCTACCACCTAGAAAAGAATATTGCCTTGTATTTTACGTTCTTGCAATTGATAGCAATAAAATTCTCTCACGGAGATTCTTTTCCTTATGGATCTATTATTTCGATTGTTTGTATTATATTTCAAGTCTGTTCTATAATCATCTTCTCCATAGGGCCATAGTAATGGACATTAAAGAGTCATATATTGTGGATGTAATTTTATAATTCTTTACCAATTGTCTGTTCTATCTTGAATTATAATATCTCTTTCTTGTTCATATTCACCAATATCTCTATTTATCACCTGCAAACAAAAATTATAAAAGTTAGAAGCACATACTAAAGAATTGTTGGAAAGAATCATTAATAATACATGGAACACTATATATACTTCTTTGGGTGTGAAGTGTCAGCCATGTAAATATTAGAGAGAATCAAGGAAGATAATTAAAGATAATTCTCCAATTAATGCTTGATTTGTCAACGATATCATTCATATATGATTCTTCACATTTATATGTAATTTGCTGTAGTCAACTTTCCATAGATAGGATTACTAGCCTTGTTCTCCTTCATTTCACTTGTATATATATACATACGTTGTACTCATGAAATAAATACAGAAATATAAAACCTTTTACCATCTCATATGGTATCAGAGCATCCCCTCCACTGAGAAAACGATCCTCACGCTCACTGCCCAAATGGCCGAAGCACCTGTAGTCCTAAACCCAGCTGCTCCTCAACCCAATCTCATAGCCATTAATGCTGCTGCCCAACTTCCTGTCAAATTAACAGCCACCAACTATCCATCATGGCGTGCCCAATTCCATTCCTTGTTGTTTGGTTATAATCTCTTAGGCTATATAGATGGCACTACCCCATGTCCTCCGGCTACCATCACTCAAAACAACTCTGAAGTTGAAAATCCAGATTTTGTCCATTGGAGACGACAAGATCAATTGCTCCTCCATGCCATTCTTGCCTCCCTAACTGAACCCATCATGCCTCTTGTGGCTTCCTCTGTGAACTCGAGAGATGCTTGGACCCGGTTGGCTATGCTCTATGCCAATCGTTCTCGCTCTCGCGTGATGCACCTCAAAGAACGCTTGCACACGATGACCAAAGGCAACAAGACAATTGCCGAATTTCTACAAGGCCTGAAATGCACTGCTGATGAACTTGCTATCACCAATTCACCTATCGCGGATCATGATCTCATTTTGTTCACTCTCAATGGCCTTGGTCCTGACTTTAAGGAAATTGCTGCTGCCATTCGTGCTCGTGACACTGTCATTTCGTTTGAAGAGCTCCATGACAAACTCGTGGAACATGAAACTGCCATGAAACGTGATGAAACAAGGTCTGATGTCTCCCCCATCACAGCCAATGTTGCTCGCACCGGCTCTAATCGTAGCGGCTTCAACCGCAATGCTTCCAACTCTTCAACAAGTCACAATCGACCATTCATTCAGGACCAACAAAACCGCTCACAGAATTCCAATTCTGCTCGCCCCAACAACAACAATAGGTTTCGTGCCTTCAATCCAAACTCCAATATGGTCTGTCAAATCTGTGACAAACGAGGACATGTTGCCAAACAATGCCGGACACTCAAGGCCAAACTTTCTCTTGCACCTGTTGCCAATCACACCTTTATGCAGCAAGGTGATGCGAATTGGCTGGTTGACTCCGGTGCAAGTCATCATGTGACGAATGACCTTGCTAATCTCTCCCTGCATGATACCTATGAAGGAGGCGATGATGTGCTTGTTGGTGACGGCTCTGGGCTTCCAATCACCCATACCGGTTCTTTATCTCTCTCATCTCCCTCATCTAATTTTCGATTATCTAAAGTTTTATGTGTGCCTTCCATTCAACACAATCTTATTTCCGTTTCTAAATTTTGCCACACCAATAATACATCAATTGAATTTTTTCCTTCTTACTTTATTGTTAAGGATCTCACCACGGGGGCATGTCTTCTTCAAGGTCCGAATAATAAGGGAGTTTATGAGTGGCCCAAAGGTGTAGGCATGACGGAGCCACGTTTGGCGATGGTGAGCATCAAGACATCATTGAAGACATGGCATGATCGGCTAGGGCATCCCTCCTTACCCATTCTCCACCAAATCGTCCGAACAAACTCTCTTCCCGTGTCGTCATCTTTGTCCACTAAATTTTCTTGTGTCTCGTGTCTATGTAATAAAAGCCATAAACTACCCTTTGGCGTGTCATCTTTAGTAAGTCGTGGTCCTTTGGATTTGGTCTATTCCGATGTTTGGGGTCCATCTCCAATTACTTCAAATGATAATTTCAAATATTATGTCATATTTATTGACCATTTCACCAAGTATATTTGGCTTTATCCTATGCACTTCAAATCTGATGTGATGCAAATATTCACCAAATTTAAAGCTCTAGTTGAACGTTTTTTCAAACGCAATCTGGTTACACTATATTCAGATATGGGGGGTGAGTACCAAAAACTAAGGGATTTTCTTGCCACTCATGGCGTCCAACACCTAACAACACCACCACACACACCACAACACAATGGGTTGGCCGAACGCCGCCACCGTCACCTTGTGGAAACTGGAGTCACACTGCTTCACAATGCTTCTATTCCCTTATCTTATTGGTCTCACGCTTTTCAAACTGCTGCCTATCTAATTAATCGTATGCCCACGCGTCTTCTTGGTCATAAGTCCCCCTATGAAGCACTTTTTGGTACAGTCCCAAACTATTCAAAGCTTAGAACATTTGGGTGTGTGTGCTATCCCTGGTTACGACCCTACAATAGTCACAAACTTCAACCCCGTTCCAAATCATGTGTGTTCCTTGGCTACTGCTCCCAACAAAGTGCGTACAAGTGCTTGGATGTTTCCTCTAGAAAAATTTACCTCTCTCGGCATGTCCAATTTGTTGAGCATGAATATCCCTTTTCTTCCACCACAACTTCCTCATTGTCTCCATCAGACATACATAAGTGGTCCCAGTGTTCTGAGTCTCTTGCCTCTCTTGATCTTTCAATTCCAATACCTCCGCCTGTGCCGATGTCTTCGCTCCCACTCGCACGCTCCGACGACCCTATCACAACGGCGCCGCCTCATAATCCTTCCTTATGTTCGGCTCCTCAAGTTGATGTGCCTCCTGTCCATGAGATGACGCCTTCCCCATCTCCGCCTCGACTACTCCAATCATCACGGCCTACCGAAAACACACACATGATGAAAGCCCGCTCCAAGAACAACATTTTTAAACCAAAACAACTCCTTACAATATCCAAACACTCTCTTCCCAGCTTGCCCGAGCCAATGACCGTTACCGCTGCCCTTCAAGACTCAAATTGGCGTAAAGCTATGGTTGATGAGCTTAATGCACTAACTGCAAATGGAACTTGGGAGCTTGTTCCTCCAAACTCGACTCATAATCGTGTTGGGTGTAAATGGGTTTTTCGTATTAAGTACAAGCCCGATGGAACTATTGATCGTTATAAAGCTCATTTGGTAGCCAAAGGCTTTCATCAGCGACCTGGTGTCGACTATCATAACACATTTAGTCCGGTGGTTAAGTCCACCACCATTCGCACAGTTCTTGCCCTTGCTCTTGGTCGTGGTTGGGCGGTCCGACAAATGGATGTCAATAATGCCTTTTTGCATGGCACTTTGCATGAGGAGGTTTACATGGAGCAACCTCCGGGCTTTGTTGACACATCTTGTCCCTCTTATGTTTGTCGTCTACGTAAAGCCATCTATGGGCTTAAACAGGCACCAAGGGCGTGGTACAATGAATTAAAAGAGTTTTTGCTGGCCTTTGGGTTCAAAAATGCCAAATCCGATACGTCCCTTTTTGTTTACAACACTAACGGTGCTCTAATGTATTTTCTTGTTTATGTTGATGATCTACTTCTCACAGGAAATGACACCAACATTTTGCACCAATTTGTCAAGGCTTTGTCTCAACGTTTCTCTTTGAAAGATCTTGGTACATTAAGTTATTTTTTGGGCATTGAAGTTATTCCTACCTCCCGTGGCATGCTTCTTAGTCAACACAAATATATTCGTGACCTTCTCACTCGCACTAAGATGGATGGTGCAAAAGAAGTACTCACTCCCATGTCCACATCAGAGGCTCTCACCTTGAATGATGGGTCAGCTCTTACTAATGCTACAGAATACCGTCGCGTCATTGGTTCACTTCAATATCTCTCGCTCACACGACCGGATATTTCCTTTAGTGTTAATAAGCTTGCACAATTCATGCATGCACCTACTGAACGTCACTGGTCGGCAGCAAAACGGGTGCTACGCTATCTCAAGAACACAATTCATCATGGCCTTCATCTACGGCGCGACCAACCGCTCTCCTTGCATGCGTTCTCCGACGCCGACTGGGCTGGTAATAGCTCAGATCGCAGATCCACCACTGCATACATTGTATACTTGGGTGGTAATGCAATCTCTTGGTCCTCTAGAAAACAGAAATCTGTAGCTCGATCATCTACCGAAGCAGAATATCGAGCCGTTGCATCAATTGCTGCTGAACTCTCATGGGTGCAATCATTACTACAAGAACTTGGTGTTAAGGTTCCATCGCCAACAATCTATTGCGACAACATGGGCGCTACTTATCTTTGCGCAAATCCAGTTTTCCACTCTCGTATGAAACACGTTGCAATAGACTTCCACTTTGTTCGTGACAAAGTCGCAAACGGATTACTACGTGTCTCTCACGTTTCCACTCATGATCAATTAGCTGATTTGTTGACCAAACCACTACCCAAATCACGTCACTGTCTTCTTCAGTCCAAGATCGGCGTATCCGATGGATCCTCCGTCTTGCGGGGGCATATTAGAGAGAATCAAGGAAGATAATTAAAGATAATTCTCCAATTAATGCTTGATTTGTCAACGATATCATTCATATATGATTCTTCACATTTATATGTAATTTGCTGTAGTCAACTTTCCATAGATAGGATTACTAGCCTTGTTCTCCTTCATTTCACTTGTATATATATACATACGTTGTACTCATGAAATAAATACAGAAATATAAAACCTTTTACCATCTCATAGTAAATACGAAGAAAGGAGAATGAAAGGATATAGAAATAACAGGATAAAACAGTAAAGGATAGATAATAAAGTGGAGCAGTAAATGACTGAGGGTGGAGTGTAGAAGAGAAAGAGTAAAGCGCAAGGGAAACAAACAGGAAAGTGCATAATAGAGTCATACACATAACCATTTTTTATAAATGAAAAGGAGGAAACAATTAGCAAAAGTACATACTTTATAAAGGCCTCACACATAAGAACAGGGCAACACTTTGCAGAGGATATAAATTAATATTGCTTGATCAAATGGTAAGAGCAGTGCTTTAAGACGGTGAAGAAAATAAAAGAAGAAAATAAAGATTAATTGGTAATCACCTGAGAAGAAAAAAGTGAAAAAAAAAACTAGGGAAAAAATGATAGAACAATTTTTTTTCTTCCCACATATTTAACGTATATGAGACAATAAAGCAAAAAATTGTCAACCCATTTAATAGCTCGGTGATTAACGCCCAAAAGTGATGTTCACAAGCGGTCAATTGTAGCACAGAAAGCCAGTTGTATCCACAGAGAGATAACAAAATAACAAGAAAGATTAACAGAAAAAGAGCGTTAGAGAAAATGGGTGGAAGAAATGGGTGCAGATGTCCGTGCTGACTGGTGCAGTGGCTTGGTTCGGCGGCTTGACTCGGCTTGGCTCAGGGTGGTTGAAAACATGACTTTCATGTCTTATTTTTGTGCAGCTTTTCATACTGCTTTTTATCTGTAAATGATTAAGTAAAAACTAGACAAATTTCAATTAAAAATATTATGAACAAAAATAATGGACTTGTTTAATTAAAGCTTCAATATTTTAATATTATATAAATCAAAAGCAATATTTAGGGTGCATTTTCATGCACTAATCACAATCCCCAACCAGCTTATTGCTAGTTTCTAGCTATTCAAGCGCAAAAGAAATCATGTCACAAAGAAAATCTGAGTCTCAACTAACTTAGTCAATTGAGTATTTCAAACAAATTGTCAGTAAAAATTCAAAAAATACTATCAAGATTATTTGAGTCATAACTCCAGAGTTGTGAGTATGTGCTTCAAACCATAACCATCTTACCACTGACCATAACACATGCAGCTTTGAAAAATTCACCAAGCAGAAGTCTCAACTCCACTGATCTCACAGGTGTCAAAAATATTTGAGTGCAAAGGTTTTATCTAATGGAGTTGGAAATGGAACAATTAACGCTCAGTGTGAGGAAGGTAAAGTTTAGGACAAATAGTCAAATGAACATTGACTAAAAGATAGGTTAATCAACTACTAGAATATTCCACCATTCTTACCACAAACTAGCTTTTGAGATTTCATTCAGGTCAAATAGAAATTTACAGAAACGAGCAAAGAGCCCAAAAAAAAATGCATAGGAAAATAAATTACACTTTTTTTTTGGCAAGAGACAACCTGCAATAATGAAGTGAATGTAGAGTGTTCGTTTGATAAACAACTATATAGCATCAAATGTGATTAACACCAAACTACCGGATCTGTGAAAATGTTGCTCTTGCTCAGTGTTTTTTTTTTGAACTATAAGAATTGAGGCTCTATTACATAAGATTATTCCTATCTAACCTAAAATTCATCCCTCAAGTATATGCACCAAGCATACCACTAACCATGTAATGAAGTTCTTATAGTGATTTTACCAGCTCAAAAGATCAATGAAGGTTCAAAAGTCGTTTTCTCTACTCTCTTAACTCACCAAAAATCAAACACTTAAACTCAAAAATTTTCTCAGTCGACATGCATTAACATCCACCTTACCACAAGGTTTAGCACGTGTAAAAAGAAACTCTGGGAGTCATTTCTTAGTAACCAAGACGGTAAAAATCAACCTAAACTAAATATTTTGAAATCATACTCAGATAACTTCGCAAAAATTTTAACCCAAATATCAACATGACAAAAATCACTCTTACGCCTGAATATGCTCACCACCCCCAACCAAAATCAGACAGTGTCCTTAGTGTCAAAAATTATGAAAATATAGAGAAAGAAGACACCTGGACGATGAGCATTCCACATATGAGCATAGCTTGAGCTTCCTGATATGATTCTCCAAAAACACACATAAAAAATGTAAAAAGAAACAAAGAAAACAGAAAATGAAAGTATGGTATAGGAGATGTGAGCGAACTACTCAGGGCTGGTAAACGAGGTCGTCGAGAATGATCTCTTCAACCTGGTTCACCCGTACTAAGTAATTCTTCAGACGCTGGCCATTTACTTTGAAGATTCTCCCATCAGTCGGGTCCTCAACCTCGACAGCACCATTGAGAAAAACGTGTTTTACTACAAACGGGCCAGTCCACAGCAACCTCAACTTACCGGGGTGGAGATGCAAACAGGAATCATAGAGATGAACCCATTGATTCGGCTCAAAATTCTTCCTCAGGATCTGCTTGTCATGAGCCGCTTTCATTTTTACCTTGTAGATCTAGAATTGTCATAAGCATCATTCCTTAACTCCTCGATTTCAGAAAGCTGGAGTTTCGGATTGATACCTGCAGCGCTGATATCAAAGTTGAGGGCTTTGGTAGCCCAATAAGCTTTATGTTCGAGCTCTAAAGGTAGATGACAGGCTTTTCTAAAGACAAGCCGGTAGGGAGACATCCCCAGTTAGGTTTTGTAAGCAGTACAATATGCCCAAAGTGAGTCTGGAAGGCTCAGAGACCAATCCTTGCGATCGGGATTAACAGTCTTCTCCAGAATTTGCTTAATCTCCCTATTGGCCAACTCAGCTTGGCCATTTGTCTGTGGGTGATAGGTAGTCAAAACTTTATGAACTATACCGTATTTACGCATTAGAGCTTCAAAAGAACGGTTGCAAAAATGGGTGCCTTGATCACTGATGATGGCACGCGGCGTTCCGAATCAAGCTAACACATTTTCCTTTAAGAACTTAACAACAGTGGTGTTATTGTTGTTTCGACACGCCACCACTTTTACCCACTTAGATACATAATCCACATCGAGAAGTATGTAGAGGAATCTATAAGAAGGTGGAAATGGTCCCATAAAATCTATCCCCCAGCAATCGAATATTTATATTATGAGAATCGGGTTCAAGGGCATCATATGGCGACGGGACAAAGCATCTAGCTTTTGGCACCTCTCACAGGAATGGTAGAAGTCATTGGTGTTCTTGAACAAAGTGGGCCAATAGAGACCACACTGCAAGATCTTCGCGGCGCTCTTCTTCATAGAAAAATGACCGCCACATGCATCATTGTGGCAAAAGTTCAGGACACTAGAGACTTCATCATCCGGGATGCATCGTCTCATGATTTGGTCGGGGCAGTACTTAAAAAGATAGTGGTCATCCTAGTAAAAGATACGAACCTCAACCAAAAACTTCCTCTTGTCTTGTACACTCCAAGTAGATGGAATCTCACTAGTCCCCAAGTAGTTAACAATGTGAGCATACCATGGCATCTTAGTGATGGCGAAGAGATGTTCATCGGGGAAGTCATCTCCAATAGCAGGACTTTCGGCGGAATCATTAAACGCAAGACGAGATAAGTGGTCCCCTACCACATTTTTGACTCCCTTCTTGTCCTTCATTGGTAAGTCAAATTCCTGCAGAACAAGGATCCACCTAATTAAACACGCCTTAGCATCCTTTTTAGAGAGAAGGTACTTAAGGACAACATGATCTGTGAAGATGGTGATAGGTGAACCAATCATATATGGACGAAACTTGTTGAGAAAATACTACAGCAAGCAACTCTTTTTTAGTAGTTGAGTAGTTCATTTGAGCACTATTCAAAGTACGGCTTGAGTAGCAGACAACAAAAGGTTTCCCCTCTCTCTGTTGACCAAGAATAGCCCCCACAGCATAATTACTTGCGTCACACATGATCCCAAAAGGTAAGCTCCAATCTGGTGACTGCATAATAGGGGCGGAAGTCAGTTTTACGATGAGTGTTCGGAATGCATCCTCACACTCTTGTGTCCAGTTGACCACAACACCTTTTGCTAGGAGGTTGCTTAGCGGTCTCGCTATAGATGAAAAGTTCTGAATGAACCTGCTGTAGAATCCGGCGTGCCCCATAAAAGATTGAACGTCCTTAATGGCCTTGGGGGTGGGCAAGTTAGAAATAAGTTCAACCTTGGAGCGGTCGACCTCGATTCCCCTTTTAGAAATAATGTGCCCAAGAACTATGTCGAATGACACCATGAAATGACATTTCTCCCAATTGAGCACGAGACCTTTCTCTTCACATCTTTGCAGAACGGCTTTCACGTTGAGAAGGCATGTGTCGAATGAATCTTTGAAGACTGTCAAATCATCCATGAACACTTCCATGTATTTCTCGATCATGTCGTTGAAAATGCTCATCATACACCTCTGAAATGTGGTTGGCACATTACACAATCCGAATGGCATTCGCCGAAAGGCATAAGTACCAAAAGGACATGTGAATGTGGCCTTGTCTTGATCTTCTAATGCTATCTCTATCTGATAATACCCTAAATAGCCATTGAGAAAGCAATAGAAAGGATGACCTGCGACATGTTCTAGGATTTGATCGATGAATGGAAGTAGAAAATGGTCTTTGCAAGTGGCGGCATTAAGCTTGTGATAGTCAATACACATGTACCAACCAGTCACGACCTTTGTGGGAACTAGAGCCCCTTTTTCATTTTTCACCACAGTAACCCCCGATTTCTTTGGCACTACCTGAACTTGGCTAACCCATTTTCTATTGGTGACTGGATAAATGATCCCAACATCTAATAGCTTGAGAACCTCATTCTTTACCACTTTCTTTGTTGGATTCAATCTTCTTTGAGGATCTTTTTGGGGGTTAGCTCCTTCTTCCAAATGAATATGATGGGAGTAAATCAAAGGATTGATTCCTCTAATGTCAGGAATCATCCAGCCCAATGTAGATTTATGCTTTTGCAACATGGTGATTAATCGCTGCTCTTATGATGCATCGAGTTTGGAATAAATGATAATGTAACACCCTGAAGAATTAATTGAGATTAATTAAGGTAATTAAGATTATTAGTATGCCTAATCTGATTTAATTAATTGAGTTTAAATAATTCCAAGGATTTAAATTATTTACAGTAATTTATTTTAATCCAGAAGTGTGTATGGGCGCATTTCTGGACTGTTCTATTTTCGCACATGTCATTTTTCTTTATTTTTCTTTTTCTTTTCCTTCTTTTCTTTTTTCTTTTCTTTCCTTTCCTTTTCTCCCGTGCGTTTCTCTTTCTCTCTCTCTCACTCTCACTCCCGTACTCTCTCTCTCTCTCTCTCTCTCTCATTTCCATCCCAAATCGAATGGGTTTTGAGCCAAAGAGTGATTTCAAAGAGTTTTCAACATCAAGAGAAGGATTCAAGGCAAGATTATTGAAAGAACCTCTCTTGGATTTCAAGTTTTTCGGATTTAAAACTTACTTTTGGTTCAAAACGGATTTTGATGGATTTTGGGTGAAACTAGAGTAGAAATTGGAGATCTTGGGTTCTTTGGACTTGTTTTAGGACCTAGAACCCGGATCTAGTGGTTGTCCCTTGAGATTTTGTGAATAGGGACTGGATTTGCAGGTTTTTGGACTGATTTCCGTGAGTTTTCGCGAACTGGGGATGTCCACCGGTCGACTGCATCGGTCGACCGGATCTTGTTGTGGCCACCGGCCGACTGGACCGGTCAACCGGATGCACACCACCGGCCGACCGGTGGTGATGCACTCCTCTGTCTCCGGTCGACCGGTGTACACAGGGTTTCACCCTGTTTGGCCTGAAATTGTCGTTTTGACCCCTGTTTTCGGGGAGAACCCAAATTAGCTTCATTTGGGGACTTGGGATGAAAGGATTAGTATCTTTAATCCCTGATTTGATGTTTAAAACCCTTGGAATGGAATTTGAAACATGAAAATTGATTAGGGCACACTAATTGGAAAATCTTGGTATATGATTGAGATTTGATTGCTTTAGGACTGAGGATTGATCCTAAAGTGGTGTTTTGTATCAGCGCTCGCTGTGGATTCAGACTGAAGGGGCTTGAGGAAGCGGAAGCCGGAAAAGGCAATGCTAGTCCCAGGTTTGATTGTGCGAGGTAGGATTTCTATCCCTTTTCCTTGTGAGCCTGTTTTCAAAAAGGATTTTGGCCTTAGAAATGTTTTAAAGAAAGGGATTGGTTTGCGAAAGAAAAAGGTTTTAAAAACCATGGCTTGTTAGTTTATGGAAATCCTTGGCTTGTCTTGTCCATGGAATCCATAGCTTGTCTATGTTGGTTCCCGAATCGAATTCGGATGCGGAAGCGCAGCGGAAAGGCGGATCGTGTATAACAAAAATTTTCATAAAACCTTTGATATACTCTATAGATTATATTAATTTATGCACGAATAAATTAATCTCATTAATTCATTTATTAAGAACTCAATTCGGAAAAATACCTGGAGGCCGACTCGGTTGATAACTTGAGTTCTTTGACCTTGAACAATCCTTGCTCCAAAGCTTTGTGTTTAGAAAACCAATGTCTTCCACGTCAATTCCTAGAATCCACGAAGACGTGTGTGTGGGCACTCATGAGACAAAACGGGTTACAATAAACACTCGAATTTCCACAAACACCAACGCATGCACGATGTGGAATTTTTGGAGAAAAACATTTTTCGTTCCTCTCTACTTGAGAATTTCGGCCACTAATCCTATTAGGGCTGAAAAATTGCTTCAAAAATTACTCTAGAGAAATTTTGGCCACCTCTAAAATTAGGGCAAAAAGGCATTCCGAAAATTGTCTCAAAAAAAATAGTATTTAGAGAGTAGAAGTCAAACTTCTAAAAGGAATCCAATCTCTATCTCTAAGATAAAGCTTGTTAATTATCTCCTATTTTGAATTTGGAACAAAAAATCCCTTCCCCTTATCCTTAAGGTGGCCGGCCACACTAGTAGGGTTTATCCCTATGTGTGGTGCCTATTATAGATAAGGAAGGAAGATATTTTATCCTTTATCCAGTAGTCCAATTTTAATTCTGATTCAAATTCGAATTTAAGTCAAACTTAAATTAATTTGAATTTTAAATTGAACAACTTATCAAATAAGTTTAAATGGATAAATCTAGATGTGTTCAAATTCAATTTTAAATAATCACATTATTTAAATAATAATTAATTCTCAATTAATTATTTCCGAGTGTTTAATTTTAGAATTCCGTAATTCTAAAATTCCCATTTTGTCCTCTGTGTCTGGTAGAATTACTAGGACGACGCGGGGACTAATGGACCTATAATCCCGAGCCCCAATAAAATTAATAATCAATTAAACACTTTAATTAATTAATTAATTAATTATTAATTCCAATAGTTACTCCACTATAAACTTGGAATTGCACTATCGAAATTATAGATATAAATTACTTCTAAACCTGTGAAGTGTCCATTTGATATAGTCATTGCATATAGATCAATCCTCCATAAATAATTCATAATTAGAGTCAGGTAGAATCCGTTAACCTCTCTAATTATATCTTTATCCTGAGTACCATTGATTCTCTAATGGACAAAGTGATTCATAAAACACATTCATGAATCGGAGCTCCCTCTTGGTCCAAGTACCGAATCAACCCTCAAGAGAATTATTTATCTACTTCTTTCTCAAGAAGGAATGGATTCCATCTCGTATAATAACATTCCCAGCTACCTACTTCATCATGTCTCCAAAATACAAGGAATAGGATTCAGGGTCTCGAATCCGTGCCGAGTAAATCAAAAGACACAAATCCATAAATAGGGGTGCATTAAGAACTCGGGATTAAGATCATTCTATATATGACCATCGATAGACTCAATTAGAATTTCTATACTTAACGGAAATTATTAGAAATTCATATTGTGTCTGTGTCCTTGTTCCACATAATCTCATTATGCGAAATACACTCATTCAATATCTCACCATATTAATAAAGGCGGATAACATTGTTCCATTCTAAATGGAATGACATGTATTAATAATGTTTTAATTAAAGATTCCAAACTTTAATTAAATTCATTATGAACATTGCTTTTTGATTATTATCCTTAAACATTATCCTCTCGTATATAACACTTATATACAATGTTTAAGGTTACATAAATAATCATGGAATTTTCATTTATATTCATAAAATATTTGATGTATTTGTTTATTTACCTGAACATGTATGTACGACACTGTATGTCCTGTGGGGTGGAGCTCTGTGTGTCAGAGGCTCCTGGATTATGTAATTTATTTATATTTAAATGCAGCTATGTGTGGGACCCGGTTGGGGATCTGCTTTATTAATCCCTAATCGAGCTCCACGTCACCCACCCCGGTTGGGGGGGGCGTGACAGATAATAGGAAAGGTATCGCCAACTCCCAAAAATGCATGCTTCAATTCGTCAGGTAGTTGAGCAAGTTTGACCGTAGGGGTCTCTTCGATGGAAGGCTTTGGTTTCTCTCTCCCTTGCTGAAGTTCCTCGAAACATAGTTGCTCAAACTTAATTCCTCTATCTTGTGAGTTGTTAAAAATTGTAGACAAGTGAGCCAACTCAACAGAACCGGAATTTTTAGAAGCAGAATTTTGGAGGAGGTTTTCAAGATTTTCAGAGTTTCTTTGCAGCTGAACCTCCTCCTTGACAAGTGTGTCGATCATGAATGTTTGGTGACACTCATCATCACCCTTTGGTTATTTTACAATGTTGAAAACATTTACCTCGAGTGTCATGTTCCTAAAAGAGATCTTCATTAGACCATTTCTACAGTTAATTAGGGCATTTACTGTCACAAGGAATGGTCTTCCAAGGATGATTGGGATTTTTGACTCTACATCAACCACTGACTGAGTGTCCAAAACAACGAAATCCACGGGATAATAGAACTTATCAACTTGCAATAACACATCTTCAACTATTCCACGTGGTTTCTTGATGGATCAATCGGCCAATTGCAGTACTATAGGTGTTTGCTTAATCTCTCCAAGACCAAGTTGCGAGTAAAGTGAATAAGGCATAAGGTTTACACTCGCTCCAAGATCCAGCAACGCTTGGCCGAATTTGTGTGTCCCAATTATGCAGGAAATGGTGGGACAACCAGGATCTTTATACTTTAGCGGTGTCTTCTGCTCAATCACCGCACTCACTTATTCCGTCAAGAATGCAGTCTTCTTGATGTGGTGCTTTCTCTTTATGGTGCACAGATCCTTGATAACCTTGGCGTAGGCCGGCACTTGCTTGATCACATGTAGTAAGGGAAGATTGATCTTTAATTGTGTCAAGTGCTCCAGGATCTAACTTTGATTTTCTGACACTTTCCCAGCAGGTCGGAGGGCTTGGGGAAATGGCACCTTTACTGGAATTTTTATTGGCTCTTCTTTCTCTTGAGCCAATTTTTCATTACTCCAAGTGGTTGTACTTGTCGATGGCATGTCCAAATTCTTACCACTTCGAGTAGAGATGGCGTTAACTTCCTTGATATTTTGACCTTCAGAATTGGAAGTTTGAGCCATGTGTTGTCCTCTTAAATTGGACTAGACTTGTGATGGAAATCTACCACGCTCCTGAACGGTTAAAGCTTCTGTCAGGTTTGTGATCTGGCTTTTTATTTCCTTATTCTCTTCCACCAGCTACGTGAGCATTGAATCAATCCTTTGATTAATTTTATTTTGCGCGTCTATAAAAGCTTTTAGAGTATCCTCTAGAGAATTCCCTTTCAGTTGCATGTTATTTTAAGACGTAAAATATGTCCTTAGTGGTTGAGATTGTTGCTCTGATCTCCATTGCCCTCCTGATGATGTGCATGTTGGTTTGGATCTCTCTAACTGAAGTTTAGGTTGTTTTTACAACCAGGATTGTAAGTTTCTGAGAAGGATCCATAAGGCTTCTTGTATGAGCCCAATGCATTACACTGCTCCTCGTATAACCCCCTCATTTCACTAAAAGAGAGACAATCTTGAGCTAGGTGGTCCACTCCACCACAAACCAAACAAGGCTCATGTGCATCTGTCCTTGCCACCATGTGGGGTCCTTTACTATCTTTGCTTTTGAGGTCCTCGATTTGCTTCGTCAAAGCTTCAACTTGGGCCTTGAGACTATCCTCTTCCCTTAATTGATAAACTCCAACTGGTTGGGACCTACTGGTGCTCTCAATAACACTCGGTCCAGTCCAAGGATGAGCTTTCTCAGCCAACTCATTTAGGTACTCGATAGCTTCGTCAGGATCCTTTTGGAGAAAATCCTCATTGAATATCATCTCAATAAATTGGCGCTCTCAGATTGTGAGTCCATCGTAGAAATAGCTTACGAGGCGCCAACTTTCATATCCATGGTGGGGACACAGATTTAACAGAGCTTTAAAACGCTCTCAAGCTTGATAGAGAGTTTCGTTTTCCTTATGAGCGAAATTTGAGATATGTTGTTTAAAATTGTTGGTCTTATGGTGTGGAAAATACTTATTGAAGAATGTCGTCGTCATTTCTTCCCACGTACCAATAGACCTGAGCCTAAGAGAATACATCTAGCTTTTGGCCTTGTCCTTTAGAGAGAGAGGGAAAAACTTCAATCTGACAGTGTTTGCGGCCTCAGCATGGCTGTGAAAGGTGGACACCACCTCTTCAAACTCCCAGATGTGTACATATGGGTTCTCGTTCTCTAACCCGTGAAAAGTTGGGAGAAGTGCAATCATGCCCGGCTTGAAATCCGTAGGCGGTGCATTCGGTGGGAACATGATGCAAGATGGGGTGGCCATGCACGTTGGGTGCAAGTAATCTTGCAACGTCCTCGGTTGAACTTCCTCGTGTTGTGCCATTGCAAATAGATTTTGAAGTACGAATTCCAACGATGAGTGTAAAGATAGAGGCGTAGAAGACGAGTCAGATAAAATTTCACTAGGGGTTTTTAAGTCTGGACGTTGAGCTAATCTCCCCAGTTCGTCTTTATACCAATGCATTCACCAAAAGCGGCTTTTTTTTTAATTTTTTAATTTTTTTTATTTTTAATCAAAACAAAAGAAAATAACTATATAGTAACGTAAATTGTAACAACTGAGAGTGCTCCCAGGAAAGACTATAGCTCTTGGCTCAATGAATAGTCTCCTAGACAGAGCAATGTTCTTAGGAAAGATTAGTGAGGTGAGGCCCACTTAAGTACCAACTTTCCTAGACATAACTCTCTCATATTGTACTTTCCACGTAACCACACAATTATCCTCAAAACTGATTATTAAATTTTATTGAATAAATTATGAAATGTAATCTAATTAATCGAAACTATTCATAAAATCAAAAGCCTAAATCTATCAAATTATGAAATTCCTAGATTAAGAATAGTCAATTAATTACAAGGCGTTAATGAAAACTATAAAAGGAAAAATTAAATTAGGCAACAATATAAGAATCAACAATTAAAGTTTACAAATGAGTAAACAAAATAAAATCCTAATTTATCAAAGATAAAAGATTACAAAATCAAATCACAATCAATTTTAAAACTAAAAAGGAAAATAAAATTAACAATAAAAGCAAATCCTAAAAGTGTGAGATTTTTTTCAGCAACCAAAACTACAGAAATTTAAAAAAAAAAAAAAAAAAAAAAATGATAAAGGGATTTTTTTGTTTTTTTGTTTTTTGGTTTCGATTAAGGGATGACAAGAAAAAAAAAATGACGAAACAAAAGAAACAAAAGAAAGGAAAACAGCAAATTCACGGAGACTTAAGTTGATAACTAGCAAACTAATGGACTGAAACGAAAATGAAGGAAAGAAAGAAGGTAAAAGCTTAACAACTAATAAACTAATCTAAAGAAATCAGCGAATGAAAACACGAGCGACAAATTTAAATTTTTTTTTTTTTTTAATACGAGCTAAAAAAAACAGATCACGCATATCAAGAAAGAGAAATTAAGTCAAACAAAAAAAAAAGCGCTAACCTCTTTAGCTCAAAAATCTACTGATCAGTCTTACTAGTAGCACCTTCCTAGTAACAGCGTCACAATTTAATTAACGCCCAAAAGTGATGTTTACAAGCGGTCAATTGTAGCACAAAAGAACAGTCTTATCCACAAAAAGATAACAAAATAACAAGAAAGATTAACAGAATAAGAGCGCTAGAGAAAAATAAGTAACAAGTGAATTAAAGAAAAAGAAGAGTATTTCAGATTTTTGTTGCAAATAAAAAGGAGAGAAGATTTGTGTGGAAGAAATTTAATAATAAAAACAGTAAGGTGTCGAGAATCCTTAATGTTTCGTTCACCAGTTTAGGTTTTGATTAACAAAATAAAAGAATCAAATAAATTAAATCTCTATGTTGACTCCGAAAATATTATTATTACAAGTTATCCAAAATTGACAATATATCAATTTGACAATATTGCAGTAAAAGGCAATTTGTAAAATAATTTAAATAACAAAACAATGCACGACAGAATTACATAAAAAAGCGTGACTAAACTTATATAAAAATTGGCACACAATATTTTAAAAAGTAAAAGAAAAATAGATGAGATTTAATTCGTTCTGATGTTGAAGTTTACAGCACAAGAAATCAAAAATCCGAATTGGGTCACTCACAAAAGTTCATCTCTAACCTCACCAAGAGAACTCTAGCCTAGGTTGCAAAATATTCTCACAAGTTCTAGAGAGAAAATATAAGATTGACAGGAAGACGACAGAAAACTGAATATTAAAAGCTTTCTAAAACCTTAGGTAAACCCTCTTATTTATAGTGTTTAGAGGTTGCCTGTCAAATAAGGAAACAAATAATAAAAATAGAAAATTACAAAGGAATATGAAACAAAATAAAATTACACATAAATTTGGAGAAATCAAATACATGATTTGAGGAGAAAATCTGGTAATATGCTCTAATTTTTAGGGAAGAAATTTGGATTCAGCACAAGGGGACACGCGTCGCATTACAATTGGATGAAAGTAGCCAACTCGTCACGTGTCGCGTTCGGAGTGGTTAGCTTGTGCTGGTGCAGTCAGAAGCGGAGACAGCTGTCGCGCGCAGAGGAGAGAACAGCAAGTTGGCAGCGCAGGTGGCGCGCGTGCAGAGAGAGACTAGTTTGTTGCTATCGTGCGGGACCGACGCGAAATGGGACGCGCTCCCTGAGGTGCCACAAGCTGCTGACGCGTGAGGCGCGCAATGGCTAGAAGAAATGGGCGTGGATTTTCGCGCTGACTGGTGCAGTGGCTTAGCTCGGCAACTTGACTTGGCTTGGCTCAGGGTGGTTGAAAACTAAACAAATTCTAATTAAAAATATTATGAATAAAAATAATAAAATTATTTAATTAAAATTTAAATATTTTAAAATTATATAAATCGAAAGCAATATTTAGGGTGCATCTTCGTGCACTAATCACTCACGCAACAAAATCGGCATCTTAAACAGGACAAATCAACAAATTAATAAATGCAAAAGGAAGATATGCAGAACGATCAATACATTGAATGGAATGAAGGAGAGAACAAAGAAAGTATCTATATTTTCTTAGCAAAAGTTAAAGCAAGCAAACATCGAATGAAAAAACCAATAAAAATACGAAGAAATTTAATTCAAGCGGCGACCAAGCCAGGATCGAAGGAAATCAAGTACTTCAGTAAAGGGGCGAAGGAAACTAAGCCAGGATCGCGAATCAGCCCAATAAATAATGCGGCAAGAACAATGCAAAAACCCTGCATGAAAACCAGATTCAACAAAAAAAATTTTCATCAAAACCACATAAAACTAATCAGCAACGAACAATCAAGCAGTAGAGAAGCAAGAACGAACAAAATCTCCTAACTTTAATGAAAATCAAATAAAACACCGAAAAAGAGGGCTAAGAATTTAAGAAAAAATCGCCACGGCAAACTCTCAAAGAAAGCCATAGAATGAACTACCCAACAACCCAAAACAAAGGACAAATGAAATTCCCAACTTACAGCTAAATGAAATCGAAGAAACATAAGGAAAGAATCGAAGATTTGGAAAAGAACGAAAGGAAACAGGCGCGAAGGATGGAACCATCAAGAAGACCATAAGGCAGAGCAGCTCATTTGCGCGGAAAAGACCGCAAGGCCCATCGCCGAAAAGGAGCAAATGAAATAAGTGAGGGCAATTTGGGAATCACACTGTTCATTACACTGTACAGTGAATCGTGATTTCCTTTCTCTCTTTTAGTATATATAATAATGTCATCAAATGTACTTACTCTTTCATTTTCTTTAAAAGTAACTGGGAAAAAAAAAGGTGAACGAACAACTGTTTTTGTACTTTGTAGTGCATTTTCGGCGAACTCTGAGGGAGGAAAATAAGAAGAAAAAATTTAGAAATATGTCCCCTTATCCTCAGGTTTTCTCTCTGAGGGAGGAATAAAGATTAATAGGAACACAATGTTCTATCATAACGGGGCTTTTTTTTTTATAATTGAAACAAAATAAAATTGAAAGGCTACTTATAATCTTGAGATAATCTTTAATATTTAACGTTAATCTTTAATGTTGACGGTGTTTTTCTGACAACTCGTTATAATCTCTCTTGATCACTCGCGATTATGCTAAACACGGGATAATGGAATGAACTGAAAGGTAATACAGAATAAACAACGATTTTATAGTGGTTCGGCAATAATTTTGTGCCTAATCCACTTGTGCATGCACTATATTTTTGGAACTGAATACAAATGCCCTTTCAGCAATACAAATGGTGTCTAACCCCTCCTTTGGGTTCTTTTTTTTCTATTTATATGGGCTCTCCCACGGTTGCACATTCCCGGTTCCCAAGAGAGAAGCCATCTCCGCCCCTCGGTCTCCGTGAGGGTAGGTGAGAACTCATGATAGCTAATCCCTCGAAATTGGCGGATCTCTCGTCGACACCGATTTCTGACTCTAAAAGTAGCCGTCGGATCAGTACTTCCCTCCTCTGGTTGACATGACCTCTGGTAGCCGACACATATCTCCCGACGTCGCCTCATGTGCCCGTAGAGACCTTACCCGGTGCCCCTTCTTATGTGGCCCTCCTCGACGCGGAAGGTACGTCCGCTGCGCTTTACCTCATTGTCAACAGACGATCCTCCGCGCTGGAATCATCGACGTCGGTCTAGAGGAGAAGTGGTCGAGGTATTGACCATGGCGTAACAATTACCCCCTAGGCTGGAGTGTCACAGTGACTTTCCATCCTACCGCAAGCGTCGAGGGTGCAGCGTGGAGGAGCACGCTGCGGTTGGCGGCTATCCGCGAAATCTTTGTGATCATTGCGGTTGTTTCCTCGGGCGGTGGGGCGGTCTCGTTGTTGTACCAACCGTCACGTCGCCGCTTCAGGAATCGCCACGTGGATGGGGAAATGGATCCTCGCCGTCGGATGATGTCTCTTCTCGTAGCCTTCTCCCCAGCCGTTAGATCATGTCTTCTCGGATTCACCGTTGGATGGGACCGATTCAAATTCAACGGTCGAGATCGAGAGGCCTTTGGCTTCCTCGAGGGCTCTCTGCCCTTTCTGCCCCCGGGTATAAATACCCCGTCTCGGCATTCTCCACCCACCGATTTGCTCAATCAAGCCGTTACTCTGCCGGATTTTCTCCCGAGCTCCCTCCGTGCTAACGTTGTTCACCGCCTTCAAACCCAAGCGTCCACCAACTCCGGTAAGTCTACTTTCTCCGTTCTTCATTTCTTCCGCTTCTCTCTTGAGTCCGGTCGTCGTGTCCACGGCCGCTAGCCCAACAGCGCCGCTGAAAGGGCGAAACCTTTCCTTACGCCGCCGGCGCCACCGACGGTGTGGCTGGCGCGTCCCGACCTTTCTCGGCGCCCGCCAAGCCACCGACGGTTCTGGCCTCCGTGGCTTGCGGCGTTGTCCGGTTCCACAACCCGGCCTCACGCAGGGCCTCTCACCATTAGGAGTTGATTTCCCTTGTCCTTTTTCCTTTCGTGAAATGCCGCCAAGGCATTAGAGGTCGGAGGATACCAGGCTAGGGTCAAAGAGGATCCCGAGGATGTGGCCACCCCAGCACGCCTTGGGGAGTGGAGACTCTACTCCGCCAAGTCGAGTATATCGACGCCTGCCGGCCGCCAACACAAAGCGACAAACCTGCCCTACTCGATGACGAGGGTGTCGCCTTAGGTCCACCCTGCAGCTTCAGGATACGGCCGCGCCCACGGATACCCTTTCGGGGCTGGTCACCGACCTCGACCCCTCAAAGATCCGACCCCATGCCGCCAGGAAGGCGTTTATGGACGCCGAGATAGATGCAAACCACTTCTATCTCATCATTCCGACCCTTCACTACAGGGCTCACAACCCTCCTCGCGGTCATATGACCGTGTATACCCGGGCGTTGACCTTCGGGCTCACCTTGCCCTTCCATCCTTTCGTGAAGGCCCTTTGCCGCCTTCACAGAATTTCTCCCGCACAATTGTCACCTAATTGCTGGGTGACAATTAACTCCATGATTATACTCTGGAGGAAATTTTTGAGCCTCGACCTTAGCGTCGAGGAATTTTCTCTTTGCTACTCCTTGGGCTTCTCCGAGGCAGAAGGGTTTTTACCATCGCCTCCCACGCGGTCCAAACCTCCGGTCCCACCCGTGGTCGGGAAGACTTCCGGGCGCCCACGGGTGGAAACCGCGATTTTCTTCATTGGAGGGACTTCAACTCGCACCCCGACGCCGCGGGCGTCCGTGGGGACGCAGACGATATTCAATAAATACTGTGGTTTTCCTTCTCTTTTCTTTCAAAATCTCGCATGGGCGATTTATCTCCTATACATCCGGTGCGTAGCACGGGTGAAAGTCGTCGACCGTCCAGCGCTTTTCAGCCCGTCGGCGCTTTCTCGCGTCGAGAAAGATCCCTGTCCTCTCCTTGATCACGCGGTAACCTCGGTTCTCAATACCAAAGGCTAACAGCGGCTATCGATCTCTGATCAAGCTTCCTCCGAGTCCGCCGTCCTCCTGGGGATCTCCTTAAGCGGTAAGCTCCTCTTTCCCTTCTTTCTTGTTTATTGGTGGGTATGGTCGACGTGCACCCAGGTTAACCTGCTTTTCTGGAACAGCCATTGCCTCCGGGATGAAGTTGACCTCCCGCAAGCGGAAGGATAAAGCGCCCGGCCCGACAGGCTCTGCGTGAAGAAAAAGGTAGTCGAGCGCTCCGTCCCTTGACGTCGCCCGCAACCCGAGGGGTTCTCAGAATTGAGCCCTCCTCCAAGGGCAGAAGGTGGGCGAACAACAAGCCCCACCACGGCCTCCTCCTCGGCCCCTAAAGTGGAGCCCGAGAGAAGAGTGCAGGCCGCCGCCGCAGCCCCGCCATGGCGGTATCCAAGTTCTCCTCTCTCACGGGTCGAGGGTTGGGATCCCGAGCATCCGCCTTTATGTGGACGACGCCGACTTGACCCATGGTCCGCGCTTCGCCCCTGGCCGCCTTCCTCTCCAGCCATATATTCCTTCTTCAAGGAGGAGCACCGGAAGCCTACGCCGAGGAGAGCATCATGGATCTGGCAGCGCTTAATCGTGAAGTTTCGTATCTCTGTGAAGGCTCGACTTGACACCATCCTTGTCCGATTATTTCTACATGCATTCCCCAACGACCATGTATTCTTGTTGAATCAGCCCTCGAGCTCGCCTCCGAACCATGTGGATCCGAGATCCACTTCAAGGGGAGAGGGCGCCCGCGATCACGAAAGGGAGATAACGGCCCGCCTATCCGTGATTTTTTCCACCGACTTGAGGTCGAGAAGGCGGCTTAAGACCCTCGGGACGCTGGCCGATTGCAAGACTGCACTTCGAGGCGGCTTCAACGAGGGAGCTCCAAAGGGGTCCAGCCTACCTCTCGTCACGAGTATCAACAATGGCAGGGATGGGCCGCCAAGGTCAAGCAGTGACTTCCGGCCTCGGGACTTCGCCAAGACAGCCGACGCCCGTGAGGCCTCAAGGCCCCGAGAAATTCGAGGGGCTGATCGCACAGGTCGAGATACAAACTCTAAGTTTGAAGAGCTCCGCTCACCCCGATGCACCGCTGGGGACCAAATCGACCGCTTCAGCAAGAAGCGCCCAGACATCGACTTGTCGCTCTGGACCAGTCAAAATGGACAGCGAAGAAGTCAGTGATCTCGCCGGTGGGCCGAGATCGAGGTGGTTTGCCGCCAGGGCCCGAGGACGCCGAGGCTAACGCAGCGCACTGCACTGCTGGGGGCGCATGCATAGCCTTGAGCTTCTTCTTTCTTTTTGTTTTAAATGCAGGCCCGCACTATTTGTTCTATGCTTTGTAACTACCAAAGGTCGGGGCGATGATGATTTGATTTTTATATATATATATATATATTCTATGATTTCCATAATATTCATGCTATGATGTTTACCGCCACATTACCTTTCTCATTTTGTTGGGAAATATATATATATCTTTACAAGTATCGGTGTGTCGCCAAGCGCATGCTCGATCGCCTTTAGTACCCCTCGCTGGGTCGAGTTCACAAGTCGACTCGGCGTATGGTCGATGTCGATAGTAGATTAAGTAGTGCGTGGTTGGATGCGGTCGAGCTGGGGCCCTATCGTTTCTACGAACTCGTAGGGGGCTCGTGTTGCCCTTTGTGTTTTCATTGCGTCGACGATCGGCGCGACGCTTTCGACGTATCGACAATTTTTGGTAGATTATCAAACTCGGTGTAGAGAATCAGTCGACTTGTCGACATTCATTTATTTCGATATGGGTTACAAAAGTGGCTCTTCAGCCTGTCAATAAGAAAATAAAGAAAAATAATACAAGTATGGGGCACTGATTTACCGTATCGACGTCTCTAGTAATCACTGGTAGTAGACCTTTAGCTGGTCTGCGTTCGGGTGTGTGATGTCTTGCCGTCGAGCTCTGCCAGCGGTATGAACCGTTGGCCACAACCTCGTGTTCGGTAGGGCCCTCCCAAGTGGGACCCGAACTCCGGAGTTCTTGGGCTTTGTGTTGGGGGATCGACCGTAGAACTAGGTCCCCGACTCGAGCGCTTCGGCTGACCCTCTTGTTGTAGTACACAGCCGCCCTTGCAGTGCAGCGGAGCCTTCATTTGTCGTCCGTGCGCCCGTTCTTCCAAGGGTCGAGCTCTAAGGTTATCGGCTCGGCGTTCCCTATCCTCCTCATACCCGGGTTCTTGTCCGCCCCCAAAGCGGGGTGGGTGGCGTGGAGCCTCGATTAAGGGATTAATAAGCGGAATTCCCCAACCGGGCCCCACCGACTGCATTAAAATAAATAAATAAACAATATAATCAGGGGCCTCGACACACAGGGCTCCACCCCCTGAGACATGAAGATCGTACATACATGCTTACGTAAATAATCATTACAATGAGACATCATCCACAGTCTAGTAAATCCAAATCTCATTTATTACAAGTTCTTACATATTCCTTACACTTTAACTCGGAGGATGAACTCGATCCTCGCTTGCTCGATCCGTAGCACCACTCATTTCACGATGCACCGCTCCTCGAATCTCCCGGGAGGGTTTAAACATTTGAAACATGAGCGAAAGGCCCAGTGGGATATAATTTGAAATAATTTAAATAAGCGAATAAATAAATAAGTGCGTAAATAAAATAAATAGACATTCGGTCCCGATGTAAGCAGCCGGAACCTCACATCCTTTTTCTCAAAGGAAATACATATCAAAACTAACTGTTTCTGAGGCTTGTTGAATAATTAGTACAAATTACTCACCTCACCAAGCGCCTCGCCTACCGGACCGGTTTCGGGTTCTGCCCCCGAGGATGCACTCTCCGCATCCTATCTAGGCTTACAGCAATAGACTCTATTACCAGTTCACAAGATCTCTTATTTTAAGAAATCATCCGTTTAACATTATGAAATCGTTCATATGACCCCATGAACTACTCAAGCCGCGGGCCCCATGACTGAACAAGCCATGAGGTTCCATGACTAGACAAGCTATGGATTCCCTGGACAGGACAAGCCAATGATTTCCATAAACTAACAAGCCATGGTTTTTAAAACATTTTTCTTTCGCAAATCAATCCCTTTCTTTAAAACATTTTCAAGGCCAAAATCTTTTTGAAAACAGGCTCACAAAGAAGAGGGATAGAAATCCTACCTCGCACAATCAAACCTGGGACTAGCGTTGCCTTTTCCGGCTTCCGCTTCCTCAAGCCCCTTCAGTCTGAATCCTCAACGATCACTGATACAAAACACCACTTTAGGATCAATTCTCAGTCCTAAAGTAATCGAATCTCAATCATATTCCAAGATTTTCCAATTAGTGTGCCCCAATCAATTTTTCATGTTCAAATTCCATTCCAAGGGTTTAAAATATCAAATCAGGGATTAAGGATACTAATCCTTTCATCCCAAGTCCCCAAATGAAGCTAATTTGGGTTCTCCCCGAAAACAGGGGTCAAAACGACAATTTCAGGCCAAACAGGGTCAAACCCCGTGTACACCGGTCGACCGGAGACAGAGGAATGCATCACCACCGGTCGGCCGGTGGTGTGCACTCCGGTCGACCGGTCCGGTCGGCCGGTGGCCTCGACAAAGTCCGGTCGACCGATGCGGTCGACCGGTGGACATTTCCAGTTCGCGAAAAATCGCGAAAATCAGTCCAAAATTCTGCAAATCCAGTCCCAAATCACAAAATCTCAAGGGACAACCACTAGATCTGGGTTCTAGGTCCTAAAACAAGTCCAAAGAACCCAAGATCTCCAATTTCTACCCTAGTTTCACTCAAAATCCATCAAAATCCGTTTTGAACCAAAAATGAGTTTTAAATCCGAAAAACTTGAAATCCAAGAGAGGTTCTTTCAGTAATCTTACCTTGAATCCTTCTCTTGATGTTGAAAACTCTTTGAAATCACTCTTGGTTCGAATCCGGTCTTGATTTGAGACAAAAATGGAAGAGAGAGAGAGAGAGAGGGCACGGGAGAGTGAAAGTGAAAGGGAGAGAGTGAGCCGCATGGGAGAGAAAAGAAGAAAAGAAAGAAAAGAAAAGAAAAAGGGAAAAGAAAAGAAAAAGGAAAATGAAAAGAAAATGACGTGTAAAATATACATTCACCCGTAAATGCGCCCATACACACTTACGGATTAAATAAATTATGTAAATAATTTAAATACCTTGGAATCATTTAAACTCAATTAATTAAATCAGATTAGGCACACTAATAATCTTAATTACCTTAATTAATCTCAATTAATTCTTGGTGGTGTTCTGACTCCTCCCCCCCTTAGGCAATTTCGCCCCTCGAAATTAAAACTCACCTCAAAGTGCAAACAGATGCGGATAACGTTCCCGCCGTCGTTTCAACTCCCATGTTGCTTCCTCAACACCATGGTCTTTACCCAAAGACTTTCACTAACGGAATCTCACGATAGCGCAGACTCTTCATCTTCCCCTCCATCAGAATGCTGGTGGTGCCTCCTCGTGGGGCCGCGTCATCTTTGTATTGGAGCGTCAAACCCCGCGAACTAAGCTTCGCTTCGGTGACATTTCGAAGCATGGAGACATGAAACCACGTCATGCCGTGAGATAGCTCGGCGGTAAAGCCAGCGATGCGCTACCACTCCGACTGGCAGTTGCGCGATCGGAAATGGTCCCACATACCTCGGTGCGAGTTTTCCTTTCACACCAAAACCGGTAACTCCCTTGCGTGGAGAAACCTTCAGCAGAACAAAGTCGCCTTCTTGGAATTCAGAGGCCTCGCCTCTATCGGTTAAAGAAGCTCTTGACGACTTTGAGCTGTCAATAGACTCTCGAATCACAGCTATCTTCTCATTATTCTCTTGAATGGCATCCGGTCCGGTTGTAAGTCTATCCTGGGTTCCAACCAACAAGCAGGTGACCTACAAGGACAACCATACAACGCCTCAAGCGGTGCCATACCCGATCTTTGGCACGATAAACATTGTTGTATGCAAACTCAGCTAAATGCGGTATTTCTTCGGTTCTCATGAAATCCGAATACAAGCCGAAGCATATCCTCGGAATCACGAATAACTCTTCCGGATTGTCCATCCGTCTGAGGATGAAATCTTTGTCTTTGAAGTTCAGTCTGTTCCATGGCTTCTGGAAACTTCTCCAATACCTTGCATTGAAAGCGTGTCGCGGTCGGGGCGTGATGGGCGGTGGCACCCGTGTAGCCTCACGATGTGCTCGGTACAATTACGGCGAACAGAACCGAGGAGAATCGTCGCGCGAGCGGTATGAAGTGCGGAGACTTAGTCAACACATCAACCACCACCCGGATGGCATCGTGCCTCATCTCGGTTCTCGGTAGTCCCATCGGAAAATCCATCGTGATGTGCTCCCATTTCCATTCGAGGACGGGAAGAGGTTGCAACTCTCCGGCGGCTTCGGTGCTCGGCTTTTAACTTGGAGGCAAGTCACGCATTCCGAGACGTACTCACAAACATCTCTTCATGCCTCTCCACCAATCTTGTCTCTTCAAGTCCTGGTACATCTTGGTACTACCCGGATGAATGGCGACCTCGATTTGTGAGCTTCATGCAGAATCATCTTCTTTATCTCACCCGCCTTTAGGAGCCCCGGTAGGCGGTTTCGAAATACAAAAGGCTCCATCCTCCCGGATTCTCCAATCTTCAAATTGTTCTCCATTCGGATTCGAATCCAAATTCCTTGGAGGTGTGGATCCCGCCATTGATTCTCGCTTGACTTGTTGCACAAGAGTTGAAAGGAAATCGATTATACACCACAACCTGGTTATAATCCTCATGGTCTTGAAGATCATACTCACTTACCACTTGGGTCCTTTTCCAATCCTCCAAAGCTAATGGCTTGAGAGTTCACGGCGTTTTTCTGCTAAGGGCATCGACCACCACATTAGCTTTTCCGGGATGATCTTTGGAGGTGAAGTCATAGTCTTCCATGTACTCACCCATCTCCCTGTCCCGAGGTTCAGATCTTTCTCGAGTAAACAAGTACTTGAGACTCTTATGATCGGAAGACACGAAACCTTGCTCCATAGAGATAACATCTCCATATTTTCAGAGCAAATATTACACCGCTAACTCCAAGTCATCGTGGGGTAGTTCCGCTCATGCGGTCTCGATTGGCGAGATCGTAAGCTACTACGTGTCATTTGCATCAAGACAAAACCAAGCCCAACCCCGAGGCGTCAAAGTACACTATTATGGCTCCTCGGTATTAGGAATCGTCGAGAATCGGTGCACTTGTCAACCTTACCTTCAATTCCTCGAAGGCACGTTCACATTCAAGATCCCACCTTAATCGACTTCTTTCTTGGTCAACCGAGTCATCGGTGCGGCTATACCGAGAAGTCCTTTACAAAACGCCGGTAATACCCCGCGAGTCCGAGAAAGCTTCGAATCTCCGCCACATTCTTGGCCTTTCCCATCAGAAGACACGCCTCGACCTTAGAAGGATCGATGTAAATTCCTTGTCCGAAATGACATGGCCAAGGAACTTTACCTCTGTCGACCTTTTAAGTCACACTTCTCCTTCTTCGCCTACAACCGATGTTCTCGGAGGGTGCGAAGAACAATCCTAAGGTGTTTGCGCATGTTCTTCCCAAGTCTTGAATACACCAAGATGTCATCAATGAACACGATGACGAACCTGATCCAAGTACGGCCGAAAAACCCGATTCATCAAATCCATGAATGCCAGGGCATTTGTCAACCCAAACGACATTACCGTAAACTTCAAGTGCCCATACCGGTTAAAGCGATCTTGAAATATCCTCCTCCACGATTTTCAATTGGTGGTACCGGACCTCAAATCAATCTTAGAGTAGAACGTGATCCACCCAACCGATCGAACAATTCATCGATCCTCGCAGTTGGGTACTTGTTCTTCCACAGTTACTACATTCAATTGTCGATAGTCAATGCACAACCGAAGAGATCCGTCGTGCTTCTTCACAAATAGCACCGTGCACCCCAGGGGAAGTACTATTCTGGATATATCCCTTCTCCGCCAGCTCTCCAAGTTGTGTTCTCAATTCCTTCATCTCCACGAGCCATCCGGTATGGAGGAATGGAAATAGTCTTAGATTCCGGAACCAAATCAATGCAAAATTCAATTTCCGTTATCCGCGGTAAACCTGTAGATCCTCAGAAATACATCTGCAAATTCATCCACCATGTGGAGTTCTGCACTATCTCCGCTCACTCCATTCACCTTCTAAGACAAGAAGGAGGAGAAACATGCTAGATTCTTTCCGTCCCCAACGCTCATGCTTCAGCATGCGTTCCCCAAGGACCTGGTTCATCTCTGCACGATAAACAATCACGGTTCCGGAATCCGTCACCAATGTCACCTTCCTACGGTAGCAATCAACAATTGCACCGTGCCTTGACAACCAATCCATTCCGAGCACCACATCAAACGGGGTCATCGAAGTATAATCAAGTCTTGCTCTTAATCGCTCACCACCAATCGTGATTTCACCACGACTTACACACACTCATCACCCACACATCCCGATGGGGGAGTTCAAAGTCATCGGGACTTCTAAGTTCTCGGATTGCAGTTTGAGTCGAACAAACGCACTTGATATAAGCAGTGTGTGGCACTGTATCAAACAATACGTGAGCAAAGAATGAGAGATTAGAATCATACCCTCAACCACCAGCGTCGTTTGGTTCGACCTCGAGCGCCTCTGCCGGTATAAACTTGTCCCTGTACTTTTCCTTCCTCATCACCAACATTGGGCGGGCGAGGAGGCCTATCTTGTTGTGGCGGAGGTGGTAATCTTGGTCTCGGCACTTGAGGCCCGGGCGTGTAATGAGGCTACCGATAGGTCGGCCTTGAAGGGTATGGCATATTTTGTGGTTGATATGGCGGCATGTCTGTGGTGGCCCTTCTTGGCTATAGGAAGCGTCACTTTGGGCTTGTTGGCCGACGATTAGGACAATTCCTCCTAATATGGCCCACCTGCCCACAATGGTGACACTTGGGCCCGATGAACATTTACATCCTCCCGGAAGAACTCGCCACCACTTGTCATTTCTTGATTCGGTTTCTTCAACCACTCATTGTGGTCCCAAGCAAACAGAAGGCCCGATGAAAGCGGAGGGTCTACGAGCGGAGACAGGCCACCGCTTCTTCCTCTTTACTTTGGCGGTGGGCGGGTTATCTGTTCCACCCTTGTAGCGTGACTACCAAATCCGGAAGTTCGAAGTCTTAGAGCCACCAAGGATCTCCTCACGAGTTCTTGAGGCCCCCCTCAAACTTGAGACATTTCATGTCTTGGACTCCACTAGAGATGGCGCAAACCGGGATAGGTCATTAAACCTAGCCTCATATTCCTCTGAGACATGTCACCTTTGCCGCAGGTGACATGAATTCCGAATGCCTTTTTCTTCCACAGTAACTCGGAGGGAATGCGATCATTGAACATCACCTCGAATTGTTCCCAGGTCATCCTCGTGACATTCATCCTCCTCTTGACCTGTTTCCACCAAGTGTTTGCCAATCCTTCCATCTTGTACACCGCAAATTCCACCCAAGATTCATTTGGAACTCCCATAGTACTCAAATGCTTAACTATGGAGTCAATCCAAAACTCGACTTCTGGGGTCCTCCCTCACTATTAAACGAGGGATAGGCTACTTTGAATTCCGGAAATATTCCTGTTCCGATCCTCACCGGGTCGCTCATTCCGAGCTCTAGTGGCCATGCCTTGAAAGGCATAAACATGGCATCAAAGAATCCTTGATTCGGTTGTTCATTTGGTTACCTAGTCTGCATGAGGCGCCATTTCCTTCAAGCGAAATCAAACTAGACTATTCGATTTGGATAACGGATGTCACACATGTATGTACAATCCGGGGTTCTTAACCTAAGGCTCGATACCACTGTCACGCCCCCAAAGCGGGGTGGGTGGACGTGGAGCTCGATTAGGGATTAATAAAGCGGAATTCCCCAACCGGGCCCCACCGATTGCATTAAAATAAATAAATAAACAATATAATCCAGGAGCCTCGACACACGTGGCTCCACCCCACAGGACATCTGAGATCGTACATACATGCTTACGTAAATAATCATTACAATGACATCATCCACAGTCTAGTAAATCCAAATCTCATTTATTACAAGTTCTTACATATTCCTTACACTTTAACTCGAGGAGGATGAACTCGATCCTCGCTTGCTCGATCCGTAGCACCACTCGACACGATGCACCGCCTCCTCGAATCTCCGGGAGGGGTTTAAACATTTGAAACATGAGCGAAAGGCCCAGTGGGATATAATTTGAAATAATTTAAATAAGCGAATAAATAAATAAGTGCGTAAATAAAATAAATAGACATTCGGTCCGAAGTAAGCAGCCGGAACCTCACATCCTTTTTTTCTCAAAGGAAATACATATCAAAACTAACTGCTTTACAGGCTTCATGAGTAATTAGTACAAATTACTCACCTCACCAAGCGCCTCGCCTACCGGACCGGTTCGGGGTTCGCCCCGAGGATGCACTCTCCGCATCCTATCTAGGCTTACTGACAATAGACTCTATTACCAGTTCACAAGATCTCTTATTTTAAGAAATCATCCGTTTAACATTATGAAATCGTTCATATGACCCCATGAACTACTCAAGCCCGGGCCCCCATGGTGAACAAGCCATGAGGTTCCATGACTAGACAAGCTATGGATTCCCCGGACGGGACAAGCCAATGATTTCCATAAACTAACAAGCCATGGTTTTTAAAACATTTTTCTTTTCATAAATCAATCCCTTTCTTTTAAAACATTTTCAAGGCCAAAATCTTTTTGAAAACAGGCTCACAAAGAAGAGGATAGAAATCCTACCTCGCACAATCAAACACGGGACTAGCGTTGCCTTTTCGGCTTCCGCTTCCTCAAGCCCCTTGATCACGAATCCTCAGCGATCAACGATACAAAACACCACTTTAGGATTAATTCTCGGTCCTAAAGTAATCGAATCTCAATCATATTCCAAGATTTTCCAATTAGTGTGCCCCAATCAATTTTTTCATGTTCAAATTCCATTCCAAGGGTTTAAAATATCAAATCGGGGATTAAGGATACTAATCCTTTCATCCCAAGTCCCCAAATGAAGCTAATTTGGGTTCTCCCCCAAAACAGGGGTCAAAACGACAATTCGGGCCAAGCAGGGTCAAACCCGTGTACACGGTCGACCGGAGGCAGAGGAATGCATCACCACCGGTCGGCGGTGGTGTGCACTCGATCGACGGTCCGGTCGGCCGGTGGCCTCGACAAAGTCCGGTCGACCGATGCGGTCGACCGGTGGACATTTCCAGTTCGTGAAAAATCGCGGAAATCAGTCCAAAATTCTGCAAATCCAGTCCCAAATCACAAAATCTCAAGGGACAACCACTAGATCTGGGTTCTAGGTCCTAAAACAAGTCCAAAGAACCCAAGATCTCCAATTTCTACCCTAGTTTCACTCAAAATCCATCAAAATCCGTTTTGAACCAAAAATGAGTTTTAAATCCGAAAAACTTGAAATCCAAGAGAGGTTCTTTCAAGTAATCTTACCTTGAATCCTTCTCTTGATGTTGAAAACTCTTTGAAATCACTCTTGGTTCGAATCCGGTCTTGATTTGAGACAAAAATGGAAGAGAGAGAGAGAGAGGGCACGGGAGAGTGAAAGTGAAAGGGAGAGAGTGAGCCGCACGGGAGAGAAAAAAAGAAAAGAAAGAAAAAAAAAAAAAAGGGAAAAGAAAAGAAAAAAAGGAAAATGAAAAGAAAATAGCGTGTAAAATATAATGATCCGTAAAATGCGCCCATACACACTTACGGATTAAATAAATTATTGTAAATAATTTAAATACCTTGGAATCATTTAAACTCAATTAATTAAATCAGATTAGGCACACTAATAATCTTAATTACCTTAATTAATCTCAATTAATTCTTCAGGGTGTTACAGTTACTCTGTCGGTCGGGATTGACACCTCTACTGGCAGGACTGCTTCGAACCCGTAGGCCATGGAGAAGGCGGTTTCCCCTGTGGTAGATCTGCTGGTTGTTCGGTAGGCCCATAGTACCTTCGGCAACTCGTCGCCCCATTTCCCATTGTAGGCATCGAGGCGTCTTTTGAGGGTGACCTTGATGATCTTGTTGACAGCCACGACCTGCCCGTTAGACTGGGGGTAGATGACCGACGAGAAATTCTTGTGGATCCCGAGAAGTTCGCAAAACTGATTAGTGTTGTCGTTATCGAACTGCTTCCCGTTATCGGACACAAGAGAGTGCGGGACCCCGAATCGACACACGATGTTGTTCCATATGAAATTCGTGCACTTCACTTCCGAGATGGCTGTTAATCTGTTAAGCCTCGACCCACTTCGTGGTAGTCGTGACGATTCGCGAACATGTACCCCCACGGTGTTTTGTGCGGGCCAATGAGGTCAATTCCCCACTTGGCGAAAGGCCAGGGGACATTATGGATAAGGTCCTCCGAGTGCGGTCGGGGTGGGGGCATACCTCTGGCGACTTTCGCATCTTTTCGCATATTCTCTTTGCATCCTTCCTAAAATTTGGGCGATGGTATCCTTGCCGCAATATTTTGTAGGCTAGGGGACTGCCCTCAGCGTGATTCTTGAGACCCCCATCGTGCACCTCCGATAAGACCCTCTTACGCCTCTCTGCGCCCGAGACACCTAAGTAAGGCGTTGAGTACCCCCTGTAAAGGAGGTCATCGTGCATCGTGTATCTCGCCCGCTTGGTACTTAATCTTTTTTTGGCTTCTTTGTTTTCCTCAGCGGCTTCGCCGTCGACCAAACACGATGATTGGATCCATCCGGCCAGGTTGGAGTTCCACGGTGTGACCTCGAATTAGTCGGCTTCTCTATGGATGGGACCTTTAACACCTCTAGAGGTACCCGAGTTCAACAGATCGGCGTCTCTCGACGTCGCTAATCGGGTAATCTGCGTTGCTATTTCTGCTCTCGTTTTTCTTTGTATTTCCGTCGTTGAACTTTTCCGAGCCTCCTTAACCTTCTTGACACGCCCGCCATCTTCTCATCCACGGTGGTAATCGACCTTTCACTTGATTCACAATGAGCGGGAATCTTTGAAGATGTCGGCGCTTTCCGTCTTCGGGTGATCCGCCAATCGAGCTCAAATGAGTAAGGCCTCGTACTCGCTTCGTTGTTGGATGCCGTGGAATTCGAACCTAATGGTGGCGGTGACCTTTGTGTCCTTCCGGGTGTGCAACACCAGTCTGCACCAACGCCATTATCGTTCGAGCTACCATCGACGTGAGCTTCCACCGTAAGGTTGGACCTCTTCACCCGCCGATAGGTAAGCTTTGCGGAATTCCACCGCTTAAGTCGGCCAAGGCTTGACCCTTGATCACGGTCCATGGGTTTGTAGTCGATGTCGAACTGGGCGAGCTCTATTGACCATTTGAGGAGCCGCCCAGATGCGTCGGGTTTAGCACCCGCGAGGGGTGATTGGTCATACCGATATCGGGTGGGCCCGGAAGTAGTGCCGTAACTTCCTTGTCGTCAACGACCAGCGAGATGCAGCTTTTTCCATCAGGGATACCTCGTCTACTGGCGTCGAAGAGGCGTGCGGCGTACAATCGCAATTCGCACCTTCTTCTCTTGGCGGATTAACACCAACTAACGGCATGTGTTCCGGGACCGCCGGGTAAAAAGGCTCGGCGCTTCCGGTTTCTTGGTTTGGACAGATCGAGGCCTACCAAGGTGTTCCTTCAGGTGATGGAACGCCTGTTTCACTCTTCCGTCCATAGAAACGGCTTGCTTCCTCAGGTATTGAAGAATGGGACGACTTGTCTGTGGATTTGAGATAAACCTACTCGGTAGCCACCACAGCCCGTTAGCTTGACCTCCCTGGCTTCCTTGGTGATGCCATGTCGAGGAGGGCCTGAATCTTTTTGCGGATTGGCCTCAATCCTCGGCCGCTCACCATGAAGCCCAAGAACTTCCACGAAGCGGCGTCGAAGGCGCACCATGGGTTCGACTTCATCACATACGTCCTGAGCACATCGAACATTCTCCTCAGGTCTTCCTCATGGTCTGTAGTTCTCTTACTCTTCACCAACATGTCATCAGCGTAGACCTCCATTGACCTCCCGATTAATCCAGCGAACATTTTATTGACGAGGCGTTGGTATGTCGCTCCCGCATTCTTGAGGCCAAAGGGCATCACCTTATGCTTGAGAGCCCCGTCCGTTATGAATGACGTATGCTCTTCGTCGTGATCGAAACATGGGTATTTGGTTGTATTCTGAGTAGGCGTCCATGAGCTCGGGAGCTCATGCCCTACCGTGGCGTCGACCCGCCTAGTCAATCGGGCAACGGAAGCTGTCCTGGGACATGCCTTGTTCAGATCGCTGAAGTCGACGCCGTCGCCACTCCCCATTCGACTTTTCACCGAATTTGGTTTGGACACCACTCGGGTATAGGACTTCTCGGATAAAGTTGTTCCGTGTGAGCTTGTCCACTTCCTTTCGCAGGGCCTCGAGACCTCTCTGCGTTCATCGGCGGTTTTGTCTCTTTGGTAGGAACTTGTCATCGATGTTCAGCCGGTGACACATGACGTCGGGGCTTATCCCTCCATGTCCTCGTGGGCCCGAGGCGAACACGTCGAGTTTCCCTTTAAAAATCGATCGGCTTCCCCTGGTCACGAGGTGCCGATTTCGGCCGACTCTCGGCGATTACGGTTGGGTCCCTTTCATCGACGGGGACCTCGACCAGCTCTCGGCCCAGTCCCGCCTCGGGCTCTTCTCGAAATCGGCATCTAAGTCGAGGCCTTCAGTGCTGGTTTCGACCATCCATGACTCTCTGCGTACCTCCGTTAGCTCGGCGTAGTGGCGGATCGTTTACGAGTAAGTGAGCCTCGACTTATATTGGTTCCCCTCGGCTTTGCCGATCCATTTCGGCGTTGGGGAACTTCGTTCGATGATAAATGGGCGTCACCGCCCTAATGCCCTCAAGGTCGGGCGTCCTATGACCGCGTTATATTGGTAGCCTCCTTCACCACCGTGAATTTCGACATCACGGTCGAGGTGTGCGGTCGGTCCCCAATGGTCATGGGCAGCTCAATGGCTCCTTCCGGGATGACGCTGTCTCCCGTGAATCCATACAGTGGTTGCACTGCATTGCGGAGCCTTGAGCGGGGAATCCCCATCTTGTCGGCGGTCGGTACATGAGAGAATATGTCTACGGCTGCCGTTGTCAACCGGGATCCGGCATACCGTATGATTGCGATCATTGCCTCCACAACCAGGGCGTCGCCTTTGTGAAATGCACACCTCGGCGTCGAGCTCGGGAAGGTAATCTCGGCGTCCTCGTGTCGGGCGACCAGGCCAGCGCCCGGAGGCGTTCATGGGCGATTGAACTTTCCTTCGCCTCGGGGCGTACTCCTTTGGGGCATGTCGAGAGGTGCAACAGGTATGGTCCCTCGAAAATCGTCCTCCCTATGACGCCAACCGGTTGGGGGGTTATTCGTTATCCCGCCTATTCGTCGCCCGGCTGGTCGCTATTGCGCTTATTATTGTTTCGACGGCCGGTCGATATCACGAGTCTCCTTCCCGGATGAGCCGTCTCGACCTCGCCCTGGGCGGTCGAAGCACTCTACCGTTACTGTGACCAGCCTCGCCGTGAAAGCGGCGATGTCTGCTCGGGTTTCTCCGTCCGGGTCGCCCCTCATGGGTGGAGGCCGACGTAGGACCTGGAGGTGGTTGATCTCGTGGTAGGCGTCCTCGATCCCCATTGTCGGGGGGGTAGGCGTCATACCGTTGCGGCCCTGGCTGCTTTGTTTCCCCTGCCTGCCGAGGCATTGCCGCCCTATTATTCGGAGCCGGGTTGTGTTTGCTCCTCGGCTTGCAGGGGGACCCCGCGCTTCTTGCCGTTGCTACGATTGTTGGCCTGGCTGGCCTCCTCCTTGGCAGGGGTCGCCCGCTTTGCTCTTAAGGGCCCTCTTGGCCTCCTCGGCGTTGATGAACCCCTGGGCCCTCGTCAAAAATTCTTGATAAGTATGAGGCGGCCTTGGTCGAGATCCGTCTTGTAGGGGGATGTCCTTTTTCATCTTTGGATGGCGCCCCCATCAAAGCCACTTCATCGAAAATTCCCTCGGTGGTGCGACACTGCTCTCCGGCGAGCTATCCGGTCCTTCAAGGACTCGTTGGCCCCTGGTATACTCGGACAAGTTACGCCCGGTGGGATGTACTTCTTGACACCTATGAACTGAGTCAAGAAGGCATTCTTGGTCATCCCATTTGGTTATAGAGTTCGGTTTGAGCGACCTGAACCATCTCCTAGCCGAATCGGAAAGATGATTTACGAATGCTCGGCACATCACCTCCTCGGGGTATCCATGCGGGACCATGTGCCTGTGTACACCTCGAGGTGGTCGTCGGGTCACTCCTTCCGTCGTTATAGCGGAATGGGGGCGACTTGTACTATCTGGGAGTGGAACTCGGATGATATTTTTTACATGAGCGGATGGTCGTGGGGCGTGTAAATCTTTGCGCCGACATTTCTTGCCTCGGTCACCTTCCCCACGACCTGCTCAAAATTGTTCGATCGGCTCCCATCTGCTTTTCAGCCTGGCCATCTTCTCGGCCAAGGCCTTATTCTCGCCGCAAGCTCGTCCTCCCTTGCCACCGCATGACCTTCCGCTTACAAAGGCCGAGCACTGGCCCTTAGGTCTGCGGTGCACCGGACGTAGAATCCTTTGGGACGGGGTTCCTCCTGTGGGCCTCTTGTGGCGGTCGGGCGCACCTATGTTATCCACAGGAAGCTGCAGCCCTCTCCCGCGCTCTCCTTTGTGCCGCCACGCCTACTCCCCCACCAAACTGTTATTCGACTTGGTGGGTGGGGGTCACCTGCTCGATCACCCGATTTCCTCGGTGTCACCGCGTTGGTCACCAATACCTCGGTTCCCATCGGCCCGGCGTTCACCGGGATCGTGGCGCGTCCTCGGCGGGGGCATTGCGTTCCGCCCTTGGTCTAGTCCGGCAAGGGCGTGGCCATCTTCTCCCGCGGCCCGCGGTCACGTTTCGACTTTGTCTCTGGAGCTGGTCGATACGGTCTGGGGGTTCGTTGCGGCCGTTGGGAGCGGGTTTGAGGACGTCCCGACAGCGGTGGTCTCCTGAGCTGCCTGGGTTGACGGGTTGGTCGCCGGTAGGCGGCTTCTAGGAGGCATAGTGAGGATTTCCGGTTCAAAGCTGACTTCCAAGCTGGATCAAATTTCTGGGCTTAGCGCCCTCCTTCTAGCGCCAATTGTTGACGGTGTTTTTCCGACAATTCGTTATAATCTCTCTTGATCACTCGCGATTATGCTAAACACGGGATAATTGAATGAACTGAATGGTAATACAGAAGAAACAACGATTTTATAGTGGTTCGGCAATAATTTTGTGCCTAATCCACTTGTGCATGCACTATATTTTTGGAACTTAATACAAATGCCCTTTCAGCAATACAAATGGTGTCTAACCCCTCCTTTGGGTTCTTTTCGTTCTATTTATATGGGCTCTCCTACGGTTGCACATTCCCGGTTCCCAAGAGAGAAGCCATCTCCCGTCCTCGGTCTCCGTGAGGGTAGGTGAGAACTCATGATAGCTAATCCCTGGAAATTCGGCGGATCTCTCCAGGCTGACACCTGATTTCCTGACTCTAAAAGTAGCCGTCGGATCAGTACTTCCCTCCTCTGGTTGACATGACCTCTGGTAGCCGACACATATCTCCCGACGTCGCCTCATGTGCCCGTAGAGACCTTACCCAGTGCCCCTTCTTATGTGGCCCTCCTCGACGCGGAGGGTACGTCCGCTGCGCTTTACCTCATTGTCAACAGTCGATCCTCTGCGCTGGAATCATCGACGTCGGTCTAGAGGAGAAGTGGTCGAGGTATCGACCATGGCGTAACATTTAATAATGTTTTATCTCTTGTAATCTATATCTATATGTGTATCTTGTAATATATATATATATTATATATATAGGAATTGTGTCTGATCATGCATTTGAAAATAGTTTGATCAGTCAGGTACTTATATAATCGTGTATAAATTATATATATTTATACATAAATTATATATATTTACATGTAAAGTCGTGTATATTTAACATGAAATACAACATATCAGTCAATATACATATTTTCATGCTATGTGTTCACTAATTGTTATAAAAAAAACATATTTTAAAGATTAATATACATTATCGTTTCTTATAACTTAACGTACATGATTTATATGTAAATATACACAATTTATATGTAAATATACACGATTGTATAATTGTATAAATGTCATGTAAATATATACAACTTACCTATAAATATACACAATTTACTATAAATATACACACTTTATATAAAAATGTACAAATACCATTCTAATCATACACTTAAAAAGTGTGTGACTAGACACCTTGCCAATATATATATATATATATATATATATATATATATATATATATATATATAAGCTTTAAAGCACTTCGGCCACGTAAGCGGTCATTTCATTCTTTTTTTTTTTTTTGGCTTTTCTTTCTTCTTTGACCCTTAGTTATTTTCTATTTACAATCTTGTCTTTCATCGATATTTCTTCCACTTTATTAAATTATTTTTTTATTTTCTAATTTCCCTACTCAAATAATTTTACTACAATCCTCTATGTATGTTGTAATAGATGTGTTTGACTAATTTTATTATTCCTTTTTAAACTGAAATGATTTTATCCAAAAATGCCCTTAATCAAACATTTTTCTACTTCTTATCTTTATACACCTTAATTCGTTTTCTATTTGATTTGTTTTTAAATGTGTTTTATATTTAAAAAAAAAACTATTGAAACATTTATTCCCAAATATGCTCTTAGTTAAACATTTTTTCTTTACCATATATACACCACAATTAGTTTTTTATTTGATTTTATGCTCTATTTAAACAAGGTTTAATTTTCATAATACATAAATAATATCGTTCTTGCTCCAAAAAAAAAAAAAAAAAGTAATAAAATCACCATTTTGAGTACTTTTAAGTTAAATAATCTGAACGAAATAATTATTTTTTCTTTTATTTTTATTTAACTTGTTAGTTAAAAACTCGACAGAAGCTCTTCGTAATTTGTACGTACTTATAATTGATTTAAGATATTTTTTTTTATAATTACAGCATACATTAATTTGTACGTACTAAAGTTTCGAAAGCTGTCATTACTATTCCCCTTCCCCGTTTCTTCCTTCTTTTTGTCCCTTCGTGTACGAGTTTTTTTTTTTTTTTTTTTTTTTTTCAATTTTCTCACTAAAATCTTTAGTCTTCCGTTAATACGCTCAAAATATTATTTTGTTTAAAACTGAACTCTTCAGTGAAAAATGAATCCCGAAAAGAAACTCTTCAAAGATGTGTTTCTAAGTTCTAACTAGTACCCAAAAAAAAAAATGGCATAAACATATAAACAAAATAATAAAACAAAACAAACAAACTATTGATGGTATTTTTTTGACAATTCGTAATTACCTCTCCGGGAATTGTCACGATAATCACTCACGGGTTAATTAGAGATTAAAAGCAATTAAATAGCATAAAGAAGACAAAGATTTATAATAATTCGGCAAGATTTTTTGGCCTAGTCCACTTATGGATGCACTAATATTGTCTGGGATTACAAGCTTTCTTGAAGCAATGAAATAGTGCGTAACCCTTCAATCGATTTTCTTGGCTCTATTTATAGGCCTTTACATGTGATTATCCCTTCTGCATTCCCGAGGAGGAAGCCATCTTCTATCCCTGGATTTAAAGGTGGCGTAGGTGTGTTTTCCTAATGACAACCTCAGGAAATTAGGTCGATCTCTCTTACCAACCACCTGATTTTCTGACTCTTACAGTAGCAGTTGGCACAGTGCATTCTTCTCTGAGTTGACAAGACCGTTGACGGATTTGACTGGACATGCTGCCTCGACGTAATGCTCACCACAAGTCGAGTCATGGTGCTCGACGCGCCCCACCATGTATGGGCTCTCGACATTCAAAGGGCACTTTAGCTATAGTAGTTCCCTCGACGCCAGCGATCGATTCTCAACGGGGAGGCCTCGGCGCTTGTCGTTCGAGAGTGTGGTCGATTGCTTGACCATGGTATAACAATTACCCCCAAGACTAGGATCTCGCATCGCGACTTTCCTGGCTATATAGCGTCGAGAACGCCACATGGGAAATGCTTTTTTGCAGGTAGTGGCGGCAGCTTGCCGGTACAGTGCATCATTGCGGTTGGTTTCTCAGGCAGTGGAGCAGTCACGTCGATCGTGTCAACAGTCACGTCTCCACTTTCCTGACATCACATGGCTCTATCCCTAACCGTTAGATCATGCCTTCTCGGATCCACCGTCAGATGGAATCGAATCGGATTCTACGATCAAGATTTGGAGTCCTTTGGACTCCTCAGGCGTATATATATATATATATATATATATCTATATATATATATATATCCTCATACCCATAGTTCTTTGGTTATTAGAACGCCGTTACTCTGCCGAATTTTTGCCAGAAGCCTTCGTCTCTGTGCATCCTCCCACATGTTGCTTGCTCTCGTCTTCAAACTTAGGCCTTCTTCGAAACTGGTAAGCCCTCATTCCCTTCGTTCTTTTTGCGAGTTTGGTTCCAGCGCCTTCAAAACCAGGCCAAATCGCGTTGTAAATAGGGGAGACGTACTTACTTGGTGCTGCTGGCCATGAGCCGGAGGTTGAGCCTGCGCGGCGTGATCTGCTTGGGCTCAGTTGTTTTGGCCTGAGACCTTCGAGCTCAGCTCTGGGTTCCTCCGACCTATGGCACAGTCTATTTTTCTTATCGTCAGAGCTCAGGCATCCGGCTTTTGGTTCTTGGGCCTCTAGTCCAAGCAAAGTCTTTATTTCTTCTTACACTGCACTTTTGGCCTCTCGACTGTTAGGAGCTAACTCATCCCTCTTGTTTGCTTATTCTCATAACATGTTGCCGAAGTAGATTAGAGGTTAAGAGGTCTCCACACGCAGGGTCAGAGACGACCCTGAGGATGTTGCGACGTCTAGCACATCTTCGGGCGACAGCAAGGGCTCTCTGCTTCGCCAGGTGGACGAGTATGCTGAGATGTCAGCCTCGGCTTCTTAGCCAGATGCGCTGATACTCCTCGACGATGAGGATGTTGGCTTACGGGTTGGCCCTTCCAAAGGTCTCGGTTATGGGGTAGCTTTGACCAGTGCAATCTCAGGAATGGCCACTGATGTCAACCAGTCAAAGTGCAAGCCCCAGTTTTCTATGAGGGCATTCACTGATGCAGGGATCGACCCTATGAATTTTTACTTGAATGTCCCAACCCCCAACGACAGGGCCCACAACCCCCCTACCGGCCATATGACCGTGTATACTCGCGCTCTCAGTTTCGGGCAGACTCTGCCCTTCCATCCCTTCATGAAGGCCCTCTGTGGTGTCCACAGGATTTCCACAGCGCATCTGTCACCCAATTGCTGGTTGACAATAAACTCTATGATAATTTTATGGAGAAAGTTTTTAAGCCTCAACCTAATTGTCGAAGAGTTTTTGTATTGCTATTCCTTCAAGGCCTCCCCAGGCCAAAGAGGGTTTTTCTATTTATCCTCCCACACCAAGTCCAAACCTCCTGTCCCCCTTGCGGTCGTCGAGAAGACCTCCAGCGCTCATGTGTTGGAAATGTGTCCATAAAGAGGGATGTAATTTGTTATTTGTGAAATGACAAATGTCATACATTATTATTTTTTGCTGATTTTATAAAATAAAATAAAGTTATGTTTTGACACATACTCAAGAGTGTTAGTGATATTGCTTAGTCCATAGACTGTTGTCAACGAAAGAAGAGTCAGGGAAACCCTGCCGGACAAACTCTTCTGATATAGTTTAAAATAGATATTCGCATTCTTAGGATTGATTGGGCAATCGAATCTGATTATGACTGTTAGATCGAACCATATGATGCTGGTCTCGGAGCATGGGAGTTGGACTCTGTGGTTGATCTGGATATGTTCGCAACATGTTGAATAGACCATGTGATTGATTAGGTTGGAGTAAAAACCGTTTACAGAACTCTAAACCTAATTACCACAACTTAAGTATATTTGTATAATTATCTTAATCTTGAAGTGAATGCATAACTCGACTTAATATCTCATGATCTTTGATTCACCAATGAGATTAGTTCGCAGTTTTTGAACAACATCTCGGCTATTGGGATCGTGACATAATTAAGTTGGAGTTATGTGATTCACAGATATGGAATTCGTAAGAAATAATTTCACCTCATGCTTTATTGACGGGTGTGTGAATAAATAAATCAGGCCTCATATTCAATGATGATATTCATTGATTAAGACATCGTGACATGTGCGAGACATCTTACGAACATGTGTCTTTCTTATTCACAGTCATATAAAGGAGTTGAGGAAATAATGATTGGAATGATAAAACGGTAATATTCTATACCATTCTGATCACTGATATTTACGAAGGATAATAATGCATTTACACTGTGGACCGTGTGATAAATTGTATCAACACCATCGGAAAAATAGCGCACATGAATCGAGAGATTATTCGGCATCGAACTTTTAGTGGAGTTGTGCGATGTCGGAATTAAATATGTCGATAACTTATCGGGATAAGTTAGTTGAATATTGTAATTCCATAGCTTTGTTCATGTGGGTCCATTTGGTCTCAAGGCTAGCTCTAATAAGTGGGAAAATATAAACTAATATTTTGTTATACAATTATGTTTAAAAATTCATTGTGTTATTTTTCATTTATTTGATAATTGAAAAATAAAAGGGAATGAATTTGAATTTTGAAATTAATAGTGATTAATTTAAAATTCAAAATAAAATTTAAACATGATTTTATTTGGCAACTAAAGGAGAGAGAAAGTTGATATTATTTTGGGAAAATTCGGAAATCCCTTGCCATGAAGGGGATTTCGAATTTTGCTCCAAAACGGGAAGTAAAATTCGGAAATCCCTAGCCATGAGGGAATTTTCGGATTTTAATCCAAGGGTGAAGGGGAAATTCGAAAATCCCATCTAGGGTTTGAGTTTTTGAATTTCCTCCTATATAAGGATATTTATTGAAAACCCTAAGAAGAGTTTTTAAGAAGAGGAAAAAATATCACACACTCTTCTCTCCTAAGGTGGCCGGATTTTTGATACAAAATAGAAGGAAAAGTGTTTCCTTAGGTTTTTGAAAAAGAGCCCACTCTCTCATCCCAAAACACTTAGAGTCATAGCCTTGAATCAACGAGTGGTTTTTAGTGTGATCGTATCGATAGATCAACGATCTTGTTTCATGGCAATTCTCCATCTCGGAACGTGAGATAGTGAGACAAGATCCTTGCGGTCATTTTAATTCAATCGTCACAAAGGTATGTGTGTTATTCTAATCCTTTGTCTATAAACATATATCATGCATGTATCTATCGTTGTAGTTTACGTTTAATTTGGAATTAAATGGATATGATAAAAATTTTTGAAATTCCGCCTACAATTTTGTTGTTGTTCAAATGATTTTTCATGTATAAATCACAACTAGATCCTACAATTGGTATCAGAGCCTAGGGTTTATGATCATGCATGATCTATGTTTATGCGATTGAATGTATGATATGTGCTGATATTGGCATCTTGCATGAATATGTGATGAATTCAAAATTGTTTTGATAATATATGTGATTTGATCCCGATCGATTGGCTCTAGGTTTTTGATTACACCAAGTTGTTGGTTTATGTTTTTCTCTAGAAAATAATGTAAGCCATTAAAGTGTTGGTTGCTGAATCGAATTCGGCGGCGGAAACGCAGCGAAAAGGCAGATCATGTATAACAAAAATTTTCATAAAACTTTTGAGATACTCTATAGATTATATAAATTTATGCACGAATAAATTAATCTTATTAATTTATATCATTCAAGGATCAATCGGAAAAATACCTGGTAGCCGACTCGGATGATAACTTGAATTTCTTTGACCACGAACAGTCCTAGCTCCGAGCTTTGTGTTTAGAACACCAAAGTCTTCCACGTCAATTCCTTGATTCCACGTAGACGTGTGTGTGGGCACACGTGAGACAAAACAGGTTTCTGAAACACTCGAATTTCCACAAACACCAACGCATGCACGATGTGGAATTTTTTTTGGAGAAAAATATTTTCACTCTTTTTCCTATATGAGAAATTTCGGCCACCACCTTTCTTAGGGCTAAAAATATGTCAAAAATTGTTTTACAATTTTCTATCTATCTCATATTTAAAGAGTAGAAGTCAAATTTCAAAATAGAATCAAATCCTTATCTCCAATTTTGAATTTGGAACAAAAAAATCCCTTCCCCTTATCCTTAAGGTGGCCGGCCACACTCTAGGGTTTTATCCCTGTGTGTGGCGCCAATTATAGATAGGGAAGGAAGAGGTTTTATCCTTTATCCAGTAGTCCAATTTTAATTCAGATTCAAATTCAAATTTAAGTCAAATGTAAATTAATTTGAATTCTAAATTAAACAACTTATCAAATAAGTTTAAATGGATAAATCTAGATATGTTCAAATTCAAATTTAAATAATCTCATTATTTAAATAATAATTAATTCTCAATTAATTATTCTTCGAGTATTTAATTTTAGAATTTCGTAATTCTAAAATTCCCATTTTACCCTTTGTGTCTGGTAGAATTACAAGGACGACGCGGGGACTAATGGACCTATAATTCCGAGCTCCAATAAAATTAATAATTAATTAAACACTTTAATTAATTAATTAATTCTATTAATTCCAATAGTTACTCCACTATAAACTTGGAATTGCACTCTCGGAATTATAGACATTAATTACTTCTAAACTGTGAAGTGTCCATTTGATATAGTCATTGCATATAGATCAATCCTCCATAAATAATTCATAATTAGAGTCAGGTAGAATCCGTTAACCTCTCTAATTACATATTTATCCATGAGTACCATTGATTCTCTAATGGATAGTGATTCATAAAACACATTCATGAACCAGAGCGCTCTTACTAATCCAAGTACCGAATCAACACTCAAGAGAATTATTTATCTACTTCTCTCTCAAGAGGGAATGGATTCCATCTCATATAATAACATTCCCAGCTACCTACTTCATTATGTCTCCAAAATACAAGGAATAGGATTCAGGGTTTCGGAATCCGTACCGAGTAAATCAAAAGACATAAATCCATAAATAGGAGTTTGTTAAGAACTCAGGATTAAGATCATCCTATGTATGACCATCGGTAGACTCAATTAGAATATCTATGCTTAACGGAAATTATTAGAAATTCATATTGTGTCTGCGTCCATGTTCCACATAATCTCATTATGTGAAATACACTCATTCAATATCTCGCCATATTAACAGTGTGGATAACACCGTTCCATTCCAAATGGGAATGACATGTATTAATAATGTTTTAATTAAAGATTTCGAACTTTAATTAAATTCATTATGAACAATTATTTTTGATTATTATCCTTAAACATTATCCTCTTGTATACAACACTTATATACAATGTTTAAGGTTACATAAATAATCAAGGAATTTTATTTGATATTCATAAAATATTCATAAATATATGCACATAAAATGATGAATAAACTATTTTACTAAATAAATAATAAATATCCTTTTACATCTCATGCTTTCAGGACACTATTCCCAACATAAAGGGCGTAGAAAATTTTGAAATTTAAAATTCCCAGAAATATTTTTTTTGGAGTACTGCCGCCGCCGCCGCCATCGCCGTTGCATGCCGCCGCACGAGTCCCAGCCTCCGCCACAGGCCTAACTGCCAGCCCCTTCCCTGGGTTTTGGCTGCGCGGCACACTAGGGTTTCAGAAACCCTAGCGTGGGCCAGGGTTTTCTGAAACCCTAGCGGGCCTGCAGGCCCTGCGCAGGCAGGGGCCACAGGCCCTGCCGCTGGCCTTGCCCAGGCAAGGGTCGCGGCCCATGCTGAGCGCGCAAGGGCTGCCTGGCTTGGCAGCCCATGCTGCGCTAGGCAGGCCCTGGCGCTGCCGGAGGAAAAATGGTGGGCCCGAGATTGTCCCGAGCCCAGCCCAAATAAAAAAAAATTTGGTTTCATATTTTAAATTTTTCCACAAAACATTTTCACTTTTCAGGGATCATGAGAAGAGAAAATTGAGAAGATGCCAAGAAGACAAGATGAAGAAAATTATTGTAATTGTTTTCATTTGTTTTATGGGTTGTAATTAGAAATGAGCCATAGAGAGGTTAAATTGTAAATGTATGATTTATTATTTAATCTCGCATCATTATAACATGCCATATAGGATATAGAGATGCCAATATCAAATTGCCATGCAAGCGTGTTCATCCATCATTGTAGTTTAATATTATAAATTGTTATAATAATAAATGCAATGGGTAAATTTTATAAAGAGTTATAAAATGCAACAACTTTATAAGGGTTATAATTTGTTGAATTATTAATTGGACTTAATTTTTAAAGCAAAATCCATTTTTTCAAAAAGCTAAGTGGGAGGGTCGTTTGCGTTGAAACGTTCCCAAGGTCTCCGGCTTTAGCCTGATCGTGACATGTGGATAGGTTAAGAACCACCTTAGTGGTCCTCACTTCAATGGGAGAAACCCATGAAACATGTCGCTAATGAGTCATCTGGTTGCTTAAAGAAGATAAGACTCAAAAATGAAGTAGTGAGGCGAGACCATCCCTAGATGGATCGCTAGTTCATAACAACCTCTAGAGTCGATTAGTCGGTTAAACACTTAGACTGAAGATCATTGTAACCTCCCATAGGAGCTAGGCAATGGATCTGAGGTGACCAAAAGGGATGGTGATTGGTTGCACTAGATGTGGAGACATCTTGTGAAGTGGACCAAATGAGAGGAGTCTCGATGCGATAGGAGGCTTCACAGACGCCACCCCTAGGTGGGACGTGTTGCCGTTTATGATCGTAACACCATAGATGAAGCATTTTTTAAGGATTTTATTTATGTTTAAGAACTTGCATTCATGCATCATACTTTTCTTAAATATAAGCAAATTGACAACGCCGCTTTATTTTATTTTTTCAGCAATTATGTCTTTATCCCTGATCGCACAAATTCTTAGTACGAACAAATTAGTGGGTGAAAATTACATTGACTGGAAACGTAACCTCGATATCGTGTTGATGGTAGACAAGCACAAGCATGTGCTCACCATTCCCTGTCCTTTTGAGCCGAATGATGATTCCACTCAAGAGGAACGAGACGCATACACTGCTTGGATGCGATACGATGAGATTGCTAGGTGCTATATTTTAGCTTCCATTAGCAATGTGTTGCAACAACAACATCAGAACATGCTGACGGCTGCAGATATGATCTACAACATCTCTGAAATGTTTGGCAACCAAGGCTGTCAAGCCAAGCAAGCTGCGATGTGTAACTTCATGAACTGCTGAATGAAATCCGGCACTCCTATTTGGGACCATATGCTACTGATTATAAGTCACCTGAATGAGATGGAGCTCATGGGAGCTGAAATAGATGGAGAGACTCAGGTGGATATGATCCTAGAGACTCTTTCGGAGATGTTCGACAACTTCAAACTCAACTACTCGATGAATAAGTTGAGCTATTCACTCCCAGAAGAGCTTCAAACTGCAGAAACTCTACTGCTTAAAGGCAAGAAGAGGAATGGAGAGGCAAACCTTGCTGAAGCAAAGCCTTCCACCTCTAGTGCCAAGAAACAGAAGAAAGTCCACAACAAGAAGAAGCCGGCTGGAAAAGGCAAAAACACTGCAAAGGTGGACAAGAGTAATGACAAATGTCACCATTGCAGAGTAGTTGGCCACTGGAAATGCAACTGTCCTACTTACCTCAAGGAGGTTAAAGCTAAAGGTACATTATTTGTTACCGAAGCCTGTTTTGTGGCTGACTCTACTTTTTCTTGGATTGTAGACTCTGGAGCCACTAATCATGTTTGTTGTTCTCTGCAGGGGTTCAGGGAAAACAAAAGGCTTAGCAAGGATGAGTTCAACTTCTGCTGGGGGAATGGAGCATCAGTATCAGCAACATTTGTTGGAAGTATTAAATTAGTTTTTTAGAACAGTTTTATTGTTTTGAACAATGTTTATTATGTCCCAGTTTTTGGGAAAAACCTTATTTCTGTAGCTCGTTTGATTGAGCAAGGATATTCTTTGGATTTTAATAATGATGTTATTCAAATTCTTAATAATGGTTTCATGATTACTTCTACAGTCATGATAAACAATCTGTTCTACGTCAAACCAATTATTCCAACGATTTGTGACACTGAATTGAATGATGATTCAATGAGGGATAGTAAAAGATTGAGGTTAGACCCAACTGATCAAACCTATAAATGGCATCTACGTCTTGGACATATTAGCCTTGACAGGATTAAAAGGTTGGTAAGAGACGATCCCTTACAAACCTTAAGTGTAGGCTCACTACCTACATGTGAATCCTGCATAGAAGGAAAAATGACCAATAGACCCTTTTCAACAAAGGGTAATAGAGCTGATGAATGCCTAGAACTCGTACATAGTGATGTATGTGGGCCATTTAATATCCAAGCAAGAGGAGGATATGAATATTTCATAACCTTCACTGATGACTATTCTCGTCTTGGTCACATTTATCTAATGCGTCAAAAGTCTGAAACCTTTGAAAAGTTCAAAGAGTTCAAGGCCTTGGTTGAAAAGCAATTAGACAAACAGATCAAAACACTATGATCTGATCGTGGTGGTGAATACTTGCTGGGAGAGTTCGACGACTTTCTTAAGGAAGAAGGTATATTTTCTCAACTGACCGCGCCAGGTACTAGATAAGTTGATTTTTCATCAATTTATCCCCATCATTTATTGTAGTTTTGGAGCATATTTCAGTTAATTTGTCACTAGTTTTACATTTGCGTTAATCTATTTTGTAGGATTTGCAAAGTGGAGAAAATCAAATGAAAAAGATAAAAAGTCCGTGAAAATCTCCAACTTGTGCGCGCTGTGCTTTGAGAAGCAAGCTTCAGACCTGCGTCCTCCAGAGAACAATCCAGGGACCAAGTGAGCTACAGACTGCAACACACCAACGTGCGCTGCGGTGCGCCTGCCATACCACGCGCGCTTGGGCGGCTGCCAGTTCAATGCGCGCTTAAGCGCGCATCCAAAGCCAATAAAGGACGCGCGCTTGCAAGTCAATGCGCTTAGGGCGCGCATTCAAAAATCCGTTGAGGCGCTGGCGCTGCGTCCGTGCGCTTAGGCGCGCACTTGGAAGCCCTACCTCCTAACCTGACGCGCGCTGCAGCGCACACCCATGGGCTGCAGCGCGCCTTTCTCGAATTTGGAGAGTTGTGCATCATATAAAAGGAAAAAGGGAACATAAATTAATGGGGACGGGGAGAGAGAGGATTGAAAGCAGACACGGCAAGAACCCTAGAACGAAAGAAAAAGCAGCTGGAATCAGGGACTTTTCTGGAGATTTTCAAGGGGATTCAAGGAGTTTGAAGGCTTCAGAGGAGATTATCCATCATGGGTTTTTCATTACTTTCTCCCTTTTGTATTTCTTGAATTATCATTTAATTTTCTGCTTTAACTATGGATTTTTGGTATTTTGTAATTGTGTATTTGATTTTGAGCATGGATAGCTAAACTCCTCACGCTAGGGGGGTTTGATCTAATTTAATGAAAGCTGTATTTTAAGAATCGGTTTGCTTATTGAATGTGTTATACTCAAATCTTTTGTATCTCTTGTGCTTAATTTCTAATTTAATTACCCATTAGATTAGAGACCTTAGATGTATGAAATTAGGCTCGGGAGAGTTAATTACATACGTTGAGAATTAAGAGACGCAACCTAAGGAGATATTGAGTTGGGAGGCTAGTATAACCTTAGGAGATCGAATATGGGCAAAACTTAATGAATGCATAATTGGTTAAATTAATAGGGATATTAGTTTAATTAATTTAGCATATTATTTCACTTAGCACTCGGGAGAGGGAGTGAGATTATTTTAGTACCCATGATTTAAGATTGGAAGTAACACATCAATAAGTGATGATTTAGATAAATATAGCATAATTAGGTGAAGTCAAATTCCCCTAGCTCATTTTATCACAGTAGATCCCTTCAATCCAATTCATTTTGGCATCCGTTGATTGCATATTTTAATTAGTTACGTTGTTAAATTTGGTTTTAATTCCCTTATTCTATATTGTCTAGATAAAATTGATTTAGATTAATAGCAATACTTAGCTCTTTCCTAGTTAACAATCCCAGAGGACGATACTCGATCTTCGGATCATTATTACTTCGCGATTCATACACTTGCGAGCACATACGCTATTCTAAGCAAAGTTTACAATAAAAATTTATCGCGTATCAGTACTCCTCAGCAGAATGGCGTGTCAGAAAGAAGAAACCGAACTCTGTTAGATATGGTTAGATCAATGATGAGTTACTCATCCTTTCTAGATTCCTTTTGGGGATATGCTTTGGAAACAACAGCATATATTCTAAACCAAGTTCCATCTAAAGCAGTGCCTGGAACTCCATATGAAAGAGGGAGTGGCAAGAAGTCATCTCTTGGCCACACCAGAATATGGGGTTGTCCAGCACATGTGCTTAGAAAGAAGACTGGTAAGCTAGCCAGTCGTTTAGAACTATGCCTGTTTGTAAGATATCCTATAGGGACAAAAGGCTACATCTTCTATAGTCCTACTGATCAGAAAACATTCGTTAGCACGAATGCTCGTTTTCTGGAAGAGGATTTTGTGAAGAATATGAAGCCTAGAAGCAGGCTTGTACTTGAGGAATTGACTGGTGAAAATGTTCAGGTAACATGTCCGCGGTCAATTCCTGAATCGACAACAGATGAACCACAACAAGAACTAACACCAATAGAGCCTCGATGTAGTGGGAGGGTTGTGAGACAACCTGATAGGTACATGTCTTATGGAGATGCATTGATTGCACTCTCAGATTTAAACATCGACGAACCTGTCTCCTACTCGCAGGCTATGGAAAGTTCTGAAGCAAACCTATGGCATGAAGCCATGAACGCCGAAATACAATCGATGTATAAAAATGGCGTATGGACTCTGGTTGATCCTCCTGAAGGGGTAAAATGTTGGAAAATAATGGCATCGAGTGCGCAGCGGAATTTAAAAAATTTAATCAACGTCAAAGCCAAACAAGAACATGTTCATGATGCTATATAACATAAATACTAAAGATCTAAATCATACCTTTTGAGATTTCAGGAAACAGCACGTCTAACAGATCAATGCGTTCCAAACAGCAACCGGAAGAGCCTCAACCAACTGGTCTTCTTTGCTATTCTCTTTTCCACGATCGGTGTTGCGGGTGGGCACACTTCGTTTAATCTCCTCTTGGTATTCTTAATCTCCTTCCAATCACAAGAGAGCCAAAGAAAAATTGTTCTTGATAATTAAACAATTTTTCCTCTTGGAATCTCTTATCAATAGCCTCCAAAAAGTCTCTCAAGTGATCTATTGAGTAATGTGACTTAATAGGCTATTTATACTGTTTAGGAAGTCATACTTCCGTAACAATTAGGTTTCCCAAAGATTTAATCGCTTTTCGAGTCGATTTTGCCACATCAAGACGCGTTACGGCGTTACAACCGGTCGATCGGAAACAAAGACGTTATAACTCACCGGTCGACCGGTCCTTCACAAACCGGTCTACCCACCGGTCGACCTGACCGGTCGACCGGACCGGTCGACCTGTGACCGGTCTACCCACCGGTCAACCTGTCTGCATTGACGAAAGTTGTTTTCCTAGTTCTTCAACATGGGAAACTTGCATAGAGCCTCAGTTTTGATTCAAGCAACCCAATAGAGAAAGTGCCTGATCAAAATAGTCATATAATAGTCTTCCCATATTAAACAAATCTTAAAACAATAATTCAACCAATTTATCTAGAATCAATTTATCAATTAATTAACCCGATAAATCGCTCATGAATTAACTTTGAACCTCTTTTACGGAAATAACACAAGTTACCAATATGTAGGAAATATACCGTATCGTTATAGGAAATTATGTGAGCTAGCAAAGGGACCCGATGGACATATATAAATCAAGCTCCTATAATCACAACGCTACTTGTAAACCAACAAGTCCGTCTCATGATTATAAAACTCTAGCGCTATTCCACTAAAAGCCTAGAGCTGCACTCTCGATTTATATAGCATATTTACAAAGCTCTGATCAGCTCTAGTCCATGACTCAATATATTAGTATATCATCCCCATAGGATATCCATAATCGACTTGAGGTCAAGTTCTGTTTTACCTTCCTGATTACATTTATCTTATGTTCCATTATCAAACCATTGGAAAAACACTATTCATATTATTACAAACAGTAAACCATTAGATAACACAGAGTAGTCTAATAGCCGAGCGCTCGTATTTTCCAATCCACTGATAATGCATAAGAGGATATCATTGACTCTTTATAGGAGCTATGGATTCCACTATCTATGAATAACGAATCTACGCATACACGAGTCATACCCCCAATGTACCGGCAAGCGTACCTTTTACATAATGTCAGGATGTCACCCTTTAGTACATCAAAGGATACAAGTCAAGTATACGGGTTCATCATCCATCTCAGGATTAAGATGACAACATATAATTCGTCAAAAGTGAATTGTTTTATTCAAACAGAATTATTAATTAAAACAATTCATCTTTGGTCCGATCCAATATAGATTTCACCATTAGAAACTATATCAATGTCTCTACCCATGGAGTCCCACCTCCGACGACCAAGACAAGCCGTCTCCGTTAGGAAGTAGACAAAATAACAATCTTAACATGAATAAAGCGCCCAACTTTATTCCCTCGATTGTGGATCATAAGATTTAGACTATCATTTTTAGATTCTTGTCTTCCGCATGTTCTTCACATTACATGAATGATCTAAAGATTTAGAATGATAGTCTCAGACTTTCTGTTTGCTTATCATACATTCAACTATTATGAACATAAAGAGGATAATACATAGATATATGAAATAAATAAATCTTTATTAATAGTCAAAATGTCTCGAAGAAAATTGTTACATTTATTCCTAAGGGCATAAACGCTAACAATCTCCCTCTTGCACTTAAGTGAGTAAATGTGACATGCTACGCATCCCCATAGCCTCGACATGCTTCTCGAAGACCTTAGGTGGCGGGGGGCCTTCGTGAAACAGTCGACCATATTGTCCCTCGACGCGATCTTGCATATTTCCGCATGCCCTTCTTCAATAAAGCTTCTTATCACATGATACTTCCTGTCTATGTGCTTACTCATTTTCGATATCTTGGTTCTTTGGTGTTAGCTATTGCCGCTTTGTTATCACAAAGATCGTCTCAATGGCTTATCCACACCAGGAACAACTTCAAGATCCATCAAAAATTTATGGCCCACACCGCTTCTTTTGAAGCATCACTAGCCACATCTTTGGGCTTCCATCGTTGAGTCAGAGTGCAAGTTTGCTTGACACTCCTCCAAACGATGTAACCGCCCCGGAGTAAAAGACAGAACCGAAGTTGATTTCCTAGAATCCAAACAAGATTGAAAATCTGAATCAGATATCCTAGAGGTGTCAAATCCTCCCGGAATATACCAAAGATATAATTTCTAGTTCTCCGAAGATACTTGAATATATGCTTGACCGCAACCCAGTGGTTCGGTCCTGGATTCGACTGAAATCGACATACAATCCCAACTGCATGGCAAATGTCCGGTCGAGTACAAAGCATTGCATACATGAGGCTCCCGACCGTCGAAGCATAAGGCACCTTCGCCATGTATTCTCTTTCTTCAGATGTCTTGGGACAGTCACTGTTCGAAAGAGTAATTCTAGACCTAGATGGTTGCCCACCTTTCTTGGAATTCTGCATTGCATACTTCTCGAGAATTTTATCTATGTATGAAGCCTGAGAGAGAGCTATCATTTTGTTCTTTCGATCCCTTAAGATTCGAATGCCTAGAACATAATTAGCTTCTCCTAAGTCCTTCATGTCAAATTGTTTGGTAAGCCAAACTTTGACTGACGATAAAGCCCCTACATCATTGCCAATAAGTAGAATATCATTGATTAGTGCATGAAAATGCACCCTAAATACTGCTTTTGATTTATATAATATTAAAATATTTAAGCTTTAATTAAGCAATTCCATTATTTTCATTCATAATATTTTTAATTGGAATTTGTCTAGTTTTTGCTTAATTATTTACAGATAAAATGCAGTGTAAAAAGCTACACAAGAAGAAGCCATGAAAGCCATATATTTAAGCCTTTCAGCCGAGCCACACGTGAGAGCCACGTCAGCCGGGCCGAGCCGCAGCAAGCTGAGCCAAGCCACTATCTCTCTCCGCGTGGGCCCCAACTTTCTGCCTTCCCCACTCCATCTCGCGCGCGTCCCCAGCACGCTCGTCCCGCATCTGGCGCGTCCCGTGCACGCGCAATCTCTGGCGCGTTCGAACCCAATTTCCGCGTGGCCCCCACATCTGCGACGCCAGCCTGCCTCTCCTCTCTGCGTGCACCACCTGTCCAACGCGGGCCCTCCATACTGACCGCGCCAGCACACACCAACCAATCCTCATGCGACACGTGGCACGTTTCCTCCTCACTTCCAATCACGCTTCGACACGTGTCCCCTTTGGTACTGAATCCGAATTCCTTCCCCAAAAATCAGAGCAAATTATCAGATTTCTTTCCCAAATTAAATATATGATTTCTCCTAATTTATGTGTAATTTTATTTTGTTTCCTTTTTCTTTGTAATTTTCTATTTTTACTATTTGTTTCCTTATTTGACATGCAACCTCTGAACACTATAAATAGAGGGGTTAGCCTAAGGTTTCAGAAGCTCTCAATATTCAGTTTTCTGTCGTCTTGCTGTCAGTCTCATATTTTCTCTCTAGAACTTGTGAGAATGTTTTGCAAGATAGGCTAGAGTTTTTCTTGGTGAGGTTAGAGATGAACTTCTGTTGAGTGACCCAATTCGGGGTTTTGATTCCTTGTGCTGTAAAGTTCAACATCTGAATGAATTAAATCTCATCTATTTTTCTATTACTTTTCAAAATATTGTGTGCCAATTTTTATATAAGTTCAGTCACGCTTTTCTTATGTAATTCTGTCATGCATTGTTTTGTCATTCAAATTATTTTACAAATTGTCTTTTACTGCAATATCGTCAGATTGATATATTGTCGATTTTAGATAACTTGTAATAATAATATTTCCGGAGTCAACATAGAGATTTAATCTATTCAGTTCTTTTATTTTGTGAATCAAAACTGGAATTGGTAAACGAAACATTAGGGATTCTCGACACCTTACCATTTTCTTCATACAAATTTTCTCATTTTTATTATATTCGCAACAAAAATCTCAAAAACTCTTATTTTTCTTTAATTCACTTTTCTCTAACGCTTTTATTCTGTTAATTATTCTTGTTATTTTGTTATCTCTCTGTGGATACGACCGCCCTTCTGTGCTATAATTGACCGCTTGTGAACATCACTTTTGGGCGTTAATCAAATTTTGGCGCCGTTGCCGGGGAGGTGCTATTAGCAAGACTGATCAGTAGATTTTTGAGCCAAAGAGGTTAGTATACATTTATTATTATTATTATTATTATTATTATTATTATTATTATTATTATTATTTTACTCTTCCTTATCGTTTATTTCAAAAAAAAAAAAAAAATCTTCCTTTGGTTTACGTGTGAACCTTTGGAGTCTGTGTTCATTGTTGCTCTTTCCGTTTATTAAAAAAAAAAAAAAATCTTTGGTTTCCGTGTCTATTCACGGAAGTGTTGCCGCAAGTGTTGCTGATTTGATTTGATATTCATTATTATTATATTATATTTTATATGTATATATATATTTAGTTTGTTGTTTATCGTCTTTAGTTTCTTAAAACCAAAAAAAAAAAGGGTCCTTTTATATATATATTTTTTATTTCCGTAGTTTAGGTTGCTGAAAAAAAAAAAACTCATTGCTAATTTTATTTTCTCTTTTTAGTTTTGGAATTAATTGTGATTTGATTTTGTAATGTTTTATTTTTGGTAAATTAGGATTTTATTTTGTTTCCTCATTAGTATATTTTAATTGTTGCCTAATTTAATTTTTCCTTTTATAGTTTTATTAACTTTTAGGATTATGACTAGGATGGTAATTAATTGGACTAATTTAGATTCTTAATCTAGGATTTTCATAATTTGGTAGATTTAGGTTTTTGACTTTAGGAATAGTTTCCATTAATTAAGTTACATTTCATAATTTACTCAATAAAATTTAATAATTGATTTTGAGAATAATTGTGTGGTTACGTGGAAAGTAGAATCTGAGGGAGTTCTGTCTAGAAAAGTTGGTACTTAAGCGGGCCTCGCCCCACCAATCTTTCCTGGGAACGTTGCTCTGTCTAGGAGACTATTCATTGAGCCAAGAGCTATAGTCTTTCCTGGGAGCACTCTCGGTGATTACAATTTACGTTACTATATAATTATTTTCTTTTTGATTAAAAATAAAAAAAAAAGAAAAAAAAAACAAAAAAAAAACAAAAAAAAAGAGCCGCTTAGGGTGAATGTATAGATATAGAGACGAACTAGGGAGATTTGCTCAACGTCCAAATTTAGAAACCCCTAGTGAAATTTTGTCCGACTCATCTTCTACGTCTCCGTCTTCACACTCGTCGTTGGAATTCGCATTTCAAAATCTATTCGCAATGGCACAACACGAGGAAGTTCAGCACAGGACGTTGCAAGACTATATGCACCCAACGCGCACGGCCACCCCATCGTGCATCATGTTCCCGCCAAACGCACCGCCTACGGATTTCAAGCCGGGCATGATTGCACTTCTCCCAACCTTTCACGGATTAGAGAACGAGAACCCCTATGTACACATCCGGGAGTTTGAAGAGGTGGTGGCCACCTTTCACAGCCGTGCTGAGGCCGCAAACACCGTCAGATTGAAGTTTTTCCCTTTCTCTCTGAAGGACAAGGCCAAAAGCTGGTTGTATTCTCTTAGGCCCAAGTCTATTGGTACGTGGGAAGAAATGACGACGACATTCTTCAACAAGTATTTCCCACACCATAAGAAGGAAAATGAAACTCTCTATCAAGCCTGGGAGCGTTTTAAAGATCTATTAAATCTGTGTCCCCACCATGGATATGAAAGTTGGCGCCTCGTAAGCTATTTCTATGATGGACTCACAATCCGAGAGCGCCAATTTGTTGAGATAATGTGCAATGGAGATTTTCTCCAGAAGGATCCTGATGAAGCTATCGAGTACCTGAACGAGTTAGCTGAGAAAGCTCATACTTGGACTGGGCCGAGTGCTACTGAGAGCACCAGTAGGTCCCGACCAGTTGGAGTTTATCAATTAAGGGAAGAGGATAGTCTTAAGGCCCAAGTTGAAGCTTTGACGAAGCAAATTGAGGCCCTCAAAAGTAAAGATAGTAAAGGACCCTACATGGTGGCAAGGACAGAGGCACATGAGCCCTGTTTAGTTTGTGGTGGAATGGGCCATCTAACTCAGGATTGTCACACTTTAAGTGAAATGAGAGGGGTATATGAGGAGCAGTGTAATGCATTGGACACATACAAGAAGCCTTATGGACCTTTCTCAGAATCTTACAATCCTGGTTGGAAAAACCACCCAAACTTCAGTTGGCGAGATTCAAATCAAAATGCACAATCATCTGGAGGGAAATGGAGATCAGAGCAACAATCTCAACCACCGAGGACATATTTTGCGCCTCAGAATAACATGCAGTCGAAAGGGAATTCTCTAGAGGATACCTTAAAAGCTTTTATGGATGCGCAAAATAAGACGAATCAAAGGGTTGATTCAATGCTCATGCAACTGGTGGAAGAGAACAAGGAAATAAAAAGTCAGATCACAAAGCTGACAGAAGCTTTAACCGTTCAAGAGCGCGGTAGATTTCCATCACTAGCCCAGTCCAATTTGAGAGGACAAAACATGGCTCAAACTTCCAACTCTGAAGGTCAAAATATCAAGGAAGTTAACGCCATCTCTACTCGAAGTGCTAAGAATTTAGACATGCCATCGACAAGTACAACCACTTGAGTAATGAAGAATCGGCTCAGGAAAAAGAAGAGCCAACTAAAATTCCGGTAAAGGTGCCCTTCCCCCAGGCTCTCCGACCTGCTGGGAAAGTGCCGGAAAATTAAAGTGAGATCCTAGAGCACTTGACACAATTGAAGATCAATCTTCCCTTACTACATGTGATCAAGCAAGTGCCGGCCTATGCCAAGGTTATAAAGGATCTGTGCACCATAAAGAGAAAGCACCACGTCAAGAAGACTGCTTTCTTGACGGAACAAGTGAGCGCGGTGATTGAGCAGAAAACACCGCCGAAGTATAAGGATCCAGGTTGTCCTACCATTTCTCGCTAGATCGGGACACATGAATTCGGCCAATCATTACTAGACTTAGGATCGAGTGTGAACCTCATGCCTTATTCAGTCTACTCGCAATTGGGTCTTGGGGAGATTAAGCCCACATCTGTTGTTCTGCAACTGGCCGATAGATCCATTAAGAGACCACGGGGAATAGTGGAAGATGTTTTGTTGCAAGTCGACAAGTTTTATTACCCCGTGGACTTTCTTGTTTTGGATACACAATCCGTGGTGGATATGGAGTCATCCATTCCCATCATTCTGGGAAGCCCATTTCTTGCCACAACAAACGCACGTATCAATTGTAGGAATGGTCTCACGAAGATATCTTTCGGGAATATGACCCTTGAAGTGAATATTTTTCATATTCAAAAGTAACCACGTGATGACGATAAGTGTCACCAAACATTTATGATCGATACACTTGTCGAGGAGGAGGTTCTGCCACAAAGCAACTCTAAAGATTTTGAAAACCTCCTCCAAAATTCTGAATTTGAGAGTTCCGATCCTTGTGAGGTGGCTACCATTGCTGCTATTTTCAAAGAATCACAGGACAAAGGAACTAAGTTTGGGTCACCATGTCTTCAGGAGCTCCCAACAGAAGGAGAAAAACTGAAATCATCCACCGAGGAGACTCCAAAAGACAAGCTAGGCCAACCACCTGAAGGCTTAAAACATGCATTCTTGGGAGATGAAGACACATTCCCAATCATCATCTCATCTAAACTCAATCCATTGCAAGAACAAAGATTGATCAACAAGCTGAAAGAGCACAATTCCAGGATCAAGGTAAAAATGAAAGCGGTTCATGACAAGCAAATCCTGAAGAAGAATTACTTTGAGCAGGTGAACCAGGTTGAAGAGATCATTCTCGACGACCCTGTTTACCAGTCCTGAGTAGTTTGCTCACATCCCCTGTATCATATTTTCATTTTCTATTTTCTTCATTTCTTTTTTACATTTTTTTAATGTGTGTGTTTTTGGAGAATCATATCAGGAAGCTCAGTTTGTGCTCATACGTGGAAAGCTCATCGTCCAGGTGTCTTCTTTCTCTATTTTTCATAATCTTTGACACTGAGGACACTGTCTGATTTTGGTTGGGAGTGGTGAGCATATTCATGCGTAAGAGTGATTTTTGTCATGTTGATATTTGGGTTAAAATTTTTGCAAAGTTGTCTGAGTATGATTTCAAAATGTTTGGTTTGAGTCAATTTTCGCTGTCTTGGTTACTAAGAAATGACTTCCAAAGTTTCTTTTTGCACACGCTAAACCTTGTAGTAAGATGGATGTTAATGCATGTCAGCTGAGAAAATTCTTGAGTTTAAATGCTTTACTTTTGGTGCGTTAAGAGAGTTGAGAAAATGACTTTTGAACCTTCATTGATCTTTTGAGCTGGTAAAATCACTCTTAAAACATCATTACATGGTTGGTGGTATGCTTGGTGCATATGCTTGAGGGATGGATTTTGGGTTAGATAGGAATAATCTTATGTAATAGAGCCTCATTTCTTACTTTTCAAAAAAAAAAAATAATAAATAAAAAATAAAAAAAGAGAGCAAGAGCAACATTTCACAGATTATGTAGTTTGGTTGTTCTCACATTTGATGCTATATAGCTATTTGTCAAAAAAACACCTTTCTACATTCACTTCATCATTACAGGTTGTCTCTTGCCAAAAAAAAAAAAAAAAAAAAAAAAAAAAAAAGAAAAGTAATTTATGCAATCTTTTTGGCTCTTTGTTCATTTCCGTAAATTTCTATTTGACCCAAATGAAATCCCAAAAGTTGGTTTGTGGTAAGAATGGTGGAATGTTCTAGCAGTTGATTAACCTATCTTTTGATCAATGTTTGTTTGATTGTTTGTCCTAAATTTCACCCCCTCACATTAAGCGTTGATTGTTTAATTTCCAACTCCATGAGAGAAAACCTTTGCACTTAAATATTTCTGATACCTGTGAGATCAATGGAGTTGAGACTTCTGCTTGGTGAATTTTTCAAGGCTGCATGTGTTATGGTTAGTGGTAAGAAGGTTATGGTTTGGAGCCCACACACACAACTCTGGACTTATGACTGAAATAATCTTGATAGTATCTTTTGACTTCTCACTGGCAATTTGTTTGAAATACTCAGGTGACTAAGCGAGTTGAGACATAGATTTTCTTCGTGACATGATTTCTCTTCAGCTTGGATTGCTAGAGACTAGCAATAAGCTGGTTGGGGGTTGTGATTAGTGCATGAAAATGCACCCTAAATACTGCTTTTGATTTATATAATATTAAAATATTTAAGCTTTAATTAAGCAATTCCATTATTTTCATTCATAATATTTTTAATTGGAATTTGTCTAGTTTTTGCTTAATTATTTACAGATAAAATGCAGTGTAAAAAGCTACACAAGAAGAAGCCATGAAAGCCATATATTTAAGCCTTTCAGCCGAGCCACACGTGAGAGCCGCGTCAGCCGGGCCGAGCCGCAGCAAGCTGAGCCAAGCCACTATCTCTCTCCGCGTGGGCCCCAACTTTCTGCCTTTCCCACTCCATCTCGCACGCGTCCCCAGCACGCTCGTCCCGCATCTGGCGCGTCCCGTGCACGCGCAATCTCTGGCGCGTTCGAACGCAATTTCCGCGTGGCCCCCACATCTGCGACGCCAGCCTGCCTCTCCTCTCTGCGTGCGCCACCTGTCCAACGCGGGCCCTCCATACTGACTGCGCCAGCACACGCCAACCAATCCTCATGCGACACGTGGCACGTTTCCTCCTCACTTCCAATCACGCTTCGACACGTGTCCCCTTTGGTGCTGAATCCGAATTCCTTCCCCAAAAATCAGAGCAAATTATCAGATTTCTTTCCCAAATTAAATATATGATTTCTCCTAATTTATGTGTAATTTTATTTTGTTTCCTTTTTCTTTGTAATTTTCTATTTTTACTATTTGTTTCCTTATTTGACATGCAACCTCTGAAGACTATAAATAAAGGGGTTAGCCTAAGGTTTCAGAAGCTTTCAATATTCAGTTTTCTGTCGTCTTGATGTCAGTCTCATATTTTCTCTCTAGAACTTGTGAGAATGTTTTGCAAGATAGGCTAGAGTTTTTCTTGGTGAGGTTAGAGATGAACTTCTGTTGAGTGACCCAATTCGGGGTTTTGATTCCTTGTGCTGTAAAGTTCAACATCTGAATGAATTAAATCTCATCTATTTTTCTATTACTTTTCAAAATATTGTGTGCCAATTTTTATATAAGTTCAGTCACACTTTTCTTATGTAATTCTGTCATGCATTGTTTTGTCATTCAAATTATTTTACAAATTGTCTTTTACTGCAATATCGTCAGATTGATATATTGTCGATTTTAGATAACTTGTAATAATAATATTTCTGGAGTCAACATAGAGATTTAATCTATTCAGTTCTTTTATTTTGTGAATCAAAACTGGAATTGGTAAATGAAACATTAGGGATTCTCGACACCTTACCATTTTCTTCATACAGATTTTCTCATTTTTATTATATTCGCAACAAAAATCTCAAAAACTCTTATTTTTCTTTAATTCACCTTTGTCTAACGCTTTTATTCTGTTAATTATTCTTGTTATTTTGTTATCTCTCTGTGGATACGACTGCCCTTCTGTGCTACAATTGACCGCTTGTGAACATCACTTTTGGGCGTTAATCAATCATCAACATATAACAGTAGAAAAACCACTTTCCCATCTTGCATATGTTTATAAACACAAGGTTCATCCATATTCTGTTGGAATCCAAAAGTCTTGACCACTTGGTCAAATCTTTTGTTCCAAGAACGGGAAGCTTGTTTTAATCCATAAATGGATTTCAACAACTTGCAAACTTTTCCCTCTTGACCCTTAGCCCCAAGGCCTTCTGGTTGTACCATATAGATACTCTCCTCAAGATGGCCGTTCAAGAACGCCGTCTTGACATCCATTTGCCAGATCTCGTAGTCGAGAGCAGCCGCAATGGATAAGAGAATGCGGATGGACTTAAGCATGGCTACAGGCGAAAAGGTTTCCTCGTAGTCGATTCCTTCATTTTGCGTGTATCCCTTAGCTACCGGCCTAGCCTTATAGGTTTCGACCTTTCCTTCTGCATTTCTCTTTCTCTTATAGACCCATTTACACCCAATGGGCTTAATCCCATCGGGAAGATCTACAAGTTCCCAGACTAGATTAAAATCCATAGATTTCATCTCAGCTTTCATGGCTTCTGTCCAGATGTTTGCATCAACATCCTCCATAGCTTCTTTGTAAGTATAAGGATCTCTGTCATGTTCCAGAGATTCTGCCAAAAAGGTTTCCCCATTAGCCATGAATCTCTCAGGTTCATGTCTGATCCTCCCACTACGCCAAATCGCCTTAGGTTGTTGTTGGGTTTCCTCTTCTACAATGATTGGATCGGTTTCCAAAGGAACAGTTGGTATGACTAAGTCACTCGACATTTCCTCAAGCACTATTTTGCTACGAGGCTTAAACTCGTTCATGTAACTTTCCTCAAGGAATGTTGCATTCGTTGAAACCACGACTTTATTTTCCTTGGGATTACAGAAATAACCCCCTTTCGTCCCTCTCGGATAACCTACAAAAATGCATACTTCTGTGTTGGAAATGTGTCCATAAAGTGGGATGTAATTTGTTATTTATGAAATGACAAATGTAAGACATTATTATTTTGCTGATTTTATAAAATAAGATGAAGCTATGTTTTGACACATACTCAAGAGTGTTAGTAATATTGCTTAGTCCATAAACTGTTACCAACGAAAGAAGAGTCAGGGGAACCCTGCCGGACAAACTCTTCTAATACAGTTTAAAATAGATATTCGCAGTCTTAGGATTGATTGGACAATCGAATCCGATTATGACTGTTAGATCGAACCATGTGATCTTTGGTCTCGGGGCATGGGAGTTGGACTGTGGTTGATCTAGACATGCTCGCAACATGTTGAATAGACCATGTGATTTGATTAGGTTAGAGTAAAACCCGTTTACACAACTCTAAACCTAATCATCACAACTTATGTATATTTGTATAATTATCTTAATCCTCAAGTGAATGCATAGCTCAACTTAGTATCTCATGATCTTTGATTCACCAATGAGATTAGTTCACGATTATTGAACGACATCTCGGTCATTGGGATCATGACAATATTAAGTTGGAGTTATGTGATTCATGATATGGAATTCAGAAGAAATAATATCACCTCATGCTTTATTGACGGGTGTGTGAATAAATAAACCAGGCCGGTATTCAATGATGATATTCATTGATTAAGACATCGTGACATGTACGAGACATCTTACTTAACGTTTGTCTTTCTTATTCACAAATCATATAAAGGAGTTGAGGAAATAATGGTTAGAATGGTAAAACGGTAATATTATATACCATTCGATCAACGATATTTCTGAAGGATAATAATGCATTTACATTGTGGACCGTGTGATAAATTGTATCAACACCAAAAGAAAATTAGCGCACATGAATCGAGAGATTATTCGGCATCAAACTTTTAGTGGAGTTGTACGATGTCGGAATTAAATATGTCGATAACTTATAGGGATGAGTTAGTCGAATATTGTAATTCCATAGCTTTGTTCATGTGGGTCCATTCGGTCTCAAGGCTAACTCTAATAAATGGGAACAACAGAAACTGATAATTATGTTTATATTCATTGTGTTATTTTTCATTTTTTTGATAATTGAAAAATACAAGGAATGAGTTTTGAATTTTGAAATTAATAGAGTATAATTTAAAATTCAAAATGAAATTTAAACATGATTTTATTTGGCAACTAAAGGAAAGAGAAAAGTGATATATTATTTTGGGAAAATTTGGAAATCCCTTGCCATAAGGGGATTTCAAATTTTGCTCCAAAAAGGGGAAGGAAATTTGGAAATCCCTAAGCCATGTAGGGATTTTCGGATTTCAATCCAAGGGTTAAGGAGAAATTCGAAAATCCCATCTAGGGTTTGAGTTTTTGAATTTCCTCCTATATAAGGATATTATTGAAAACCCTAGAGAAGAGTTCTTTTGAGAAAAGAAAAAGAGATCACACTTTTCCTTAGGGTGACCGGATTTTGTAGAGACAAAATAGAAGGAAACAGTTTCCTTAGGTTTTTGTAAAGAGCCCACTCTCTCATCCCAAATACCATAGAGTCATAGCTTTGAATTAACGAGTGGTTTTTGGTGTGATCGTGGCATTGAACAACGATCTTGTTTCACGGCAATTCTCCATCTTGGAACGTGAGATAGTGAGACAAGATCCTTGCGGTCATTTAATTCAATCGTCACAAAGGTATGTGTGATACTCTAATCCTTTGTCTATAAACATATATCATGCATGCATCTCTCGTTGTGGTTTACGTTTAATTTTGAACTAAATGGATATGATAAAATTTTTTTGAAATTCCGCCTACAATATTGTTGTTGTTCAAATGATTTTTCATATATAAATCACAATAAGATCCTACAATTGGTATCAGAGCCTAGGGCTTTTGATCATGCATGATTTATGTTTATGCGATTGAATGTATGATATGTGTTGGTATTGGCATCTTGCATGAATATATGATGAATTCAAAATTGTTTTGAATGTATATGTGATTGGATCCCGATCGATTGGCTCTAGGTTTTTAATTACACCATGTTGGTGGTTTATGTTTTTCTCTAGAAAATAATGTAAGCCATTAAAGGGCATAGGAAATTTTGTAATTTAAATTTCCGGAAAATATTTTTTTTTTGTGCCGCTGCCAGACGCCAAGATGACTCCGACCTCGCCACAAGCCCAGCCAGACCCTTACGGGTTTTGGTCAGTGCGGCGCACTAGGGTTTCGGAAACCCTAGTATGCGCTAGGGTTTCTGAAACCCTAGTGGGCTCGCAGGCCCGCCGCTGGCCTTGCCTCAGGCAAGGGCCATGACCCCCTAGCGAGCCGCTGGCAGGTTTTTTTCTCCTGGCGGGCCATGGGCCTGGCCGCAGGCCCCGCCTGTGCAAGGGGCCACAGCCCACCCTGGCTTTGCCCAGGCAAGGGCTGCGGCCCATGCAGTGATCAAGGCCTGCCCGGCACGGCGCCCCCATCTTTGCGCTAGGTAGGGCCTAGCCCGGTAGGAGAAAGTGGGCCCAAGATTGTCCCGGCCCAGCCATAATAAAAAAAAAAATATATATATATATATATTTTTTTTTATTTTCACTTTTCAGGGATCGAGAGAAGAGAAAATTGAGAAGATGCCAAGAAGACAAGATGAAGAAAATTATTGTAATTATTTTCATTTGTTTTTATGGGTTGTAATTAGAAATGAGCCATAGAGAGGTTAAATTGTAAATGTATGATTTATTATTTAATCTCGAATCATTATAACATGCCATATAGGATATAGAGATGCCAATATCAAATTGCCATGCAAGCATGTTCATGCATCATTGTAGTTTAATATTATAAATTGTTATAATAATAAATGCAATGGGTAAATTTTATAAAGAGTTATAAAATGCAACAAATTTATAAGGGTTATAATTTGGTTGAATTATTAATTGGACTTAATTTTAAAACAAAATCCATTTTTCAAAAAGCTAAGTGGGAGGGTTGTTTTGCGTTGAAACGTTCCCAAGGTCTCCGACTTTAGCCCCGATCGTGACATGTGGATAGGTTAAGAACCACCCTAGTGGTCCTCACTTCAATGGGAGAAACCCATGAAACATGTCGCTAAGGAGTCATCAGGTTGCTTATAGAAGATAAGACTCGAAAAGGAAGTAGTGAGGCGAGACCATCCCTAGATGGATCGTTAGTTCATAACAACCTCTAGAGTCGATTAGTCGGTTAAACACTTAGACTAAAGATCATTGTAATCTCCCATAGGAGCTAGGCAATGAATCTGAGGTGACCAAAAAGATGATGATTGGTTGCACTGGATGTAGAGACATCTTGTAATGTGGACCAAACGAGAGGAGTCTCGATGCGATAGGAGGCTTCACGGACGCCACCCCTAGGTGGGACGTGTTGCCGTTTATGATCATAACACCATAGATGAAACATTTTTTAAGGATTTTATTTATGTTTAAGTATTTGCATTCATGCATCATACTTCTCTTAAATATAAGCAAATTACCAACACCACTTTATTTTATTTTTCAGCAATTATGTCTTTATCCCCGATCGCGCAAATTCTTAGTACAAACAAACTAGTGGGTGAAAATTACGTTGACTGGAAACGTAACCTCGATATCGTATTGACGGTAGACAAGGACAAGCATGTGCTCACCACCCCCTGTCCTCTTGAGCCAAATGATGATTCAACTCAAGAAGAGCGAGACGCATACATTGCTTGGATGCGTTCCGATGAGATTGCTAGGTGCTATATCTTAGCATCAATTAGAAATGTGTTGCAACAGCAACATCGGAACATGCTGACGGCTGCAGATATGATCTACAGCATCTCTGAAATGTTCGGAAGCCAGGGCCGTCAAGCCAAGCAAGCTGCGGTGCGTAACTTCATGAACTGCCGGATCAAATCCGGCACTCCTGTTCGGGACCATATGCTATTGATCATAAGTCACCTGAATGAGATGGAGCTCATGGGAGCTGAAATAGATGGAGAGACTCAGGTGGATATGATCCTAGAGACTCTCCCGGAGATGTTTGACAACTTCAAACTCAACTGCTCGATGAATAAGTTGAGCTATTCACTCCCATAACTCATGATGGAGCTTCGAACTGCGAAAACTCTACTGGTTAAAGGCAAAAAGGAGAATGGAGAGGCAAACCTTGCTGAAACGAAGCCTTCCACCTCTGGTGCCAAGAAATGTAAGAAACCCAAAGAACAAGAAGAAGCCGACTTCAAAAGGCAAGAACACACGCAAAGGTGGACAAGAGTATCGACAAATGTCACCATTGCGGAGTAGTGGCCACTTGGAAACGAATCGTCCTACATACCTCAAGGAGGTTAAAGCTAAAGGTACATTACTTGTTCTGAAGCCTGTTTTTGTGGTCGACTCTACTTTTTCTTGGATTGTAGACTGGAGCCACTAATCATGTTTGTTGTTCTCTGCAGGGGTTCGGGGAAAACAAAAGGCTTAGCAAGGACGAGTTCAACTTCCGCTGGGGAATGGAGCATCGAGGCCAAAAGAACATCCGTTGGAAGTATTAAATTAATTTTTGAGAACAGTTTTATTGTTTTGAACAATGTTTATTATGTCCCGGTTTTTGGGAAAAACCTTATTTTTGTGGCTCGTTTGATTGAGCAAGGATATTCTTTGGATTTTAATAATGATGTTATTCAAATTCTAAAGAATGGCTTCATGATTACTTCTACAGTCATGATAAACAATCTGTTCTACGTTAAACCAAATATTCCAACGATTTGCGATCTTGAATTGAATGATGATTCAATGAGAGAAAGTAAGAGATTGAGGTTAGACTCAATTGATCAAACCTACAAATGGCATCTACGTCTTGGACATATTAGCCTTTGACAGGATTAAAAGGTTGGTAAGAGACGGTCCCTTACAAACCTTAAGTGTAGGCTCACTACCTACATGTGAATCGCATAGAAGGAAAAATGACCAAGAGACCCTTTTCAAACAAAGGGTAATAGAGGCGATGAATGCCTAGAACTCGTACATAGTGATGTATGTGGGCCATTCAATATCCAAGCAAGAGGAGGATATGAATATTTCATAACCTTCACCGATGGCTATTCTCGTTTTCGTCATATTTATCGACGATCGTCAAAAGTCCGAAACTTTTGAAAAGTTCAAAGAATTCAAGGCCTTGGTTGAAAAGCAATTAGATAAACAGATCAAAACACTATGATCCGATCGTGGTGGTGAATACTTTTGGGAGAGTTCAAAGACTTTCTTAAGGAAGAAGGTATATTTTCTCTCGACCAGCTTGGGTACTCCTCAGCAGTAATGGTGTGTCTTAGAGAAGGAATCGAACTCTGTTAGATATGGTTAGATCAATGATGAGTTACTCATCTCTTCCAGATTCCTTTTGGGGATATGCCTTGAAACAATGGCATACATTCTGAACCAAGTTCCATCTAAGGCGGTGCACGGAACTCCATATGAAAGATGGAGTGGCAAGAAGTCATCTCTTGGCCACACCGTAATATGGGGTTGTCCGCACATGTGCTTAGAAAGAAGACCGGTAAGTCGACAAGTCATTCGTAACTATGCCTATTTGTAGGATATCCCAAAGGAACAAAAAAGGCTATATCTTTTATAGTCTCATCGATCGAAAACATTAAATCAAGACGAAATATTTTTTCGGAAGAGGATTTTATAAAGAATATGAAGCCGAGAAGTAGACTTGTACTTGAGGAATTGATGGTGAAAATGTTCAGCAACATGTCCCATGGGTCTATTCTCGAACCGACAACAGATGAACCACAACAAGAACTAACACCAAGTGGAGCCTCAACGTAGTGGGAGGGTTGTGAGACAACCCGATAGGTACATGTCTTATGGAGATGCATTGATCATAGATCTCGATTTAGACATCGATGAACCTATTTCCTACTCGCAGGCCATGGAAAGTTCTGAAGCAAACCTATGGCATGAAGCCATGGACGCCGAAACACAATCGATGTATAAAAATGGCGTATGGACTCTGGTAGATCCTCTTGAAGGGGTAAAATCCGTAGGGTGTAAATGGATCTACAAGAAGAAGAGGGCTCCGGATGGGAATGTAGAGACATTCAAAGCAAGGCTTGTAGCCAAGGGTACACCCAGAAAGAAGGCATCGACTATGAGGATACCTTCTCTCCGGTAGCCATGCTTAAATCCATCCGCATTCTCCTATCCATTGTTGCCGCTTTAGATTATGAAATCTGGCAGATGGATGTGAAGATAGCTTTTCTGAATGGCAATCTGGATGAGCGCATTTATGTGGCACAACCAGATGGATTCATTGAAAAGGGTCAAGAAGAAAAGGTTTGCGAATTGCGTAAGTCCATTTATGGATCAAGGTGCATCCCGATCATGGAATATCGATTCGATGAGACCGTTAAAAATTATGGTTTTGTCGGTCAATGGATGAGCCTTGTGTGTATAAGTCGATACAAGAAGGCAAAGTGGTTTTCTTAGTCTTATATGTAGATGACATACTACTCATTGGGAATGATGTAGGAAGATCGATCGAGGTTAAGCTCGGGCAGCAAAGGGGGTTTGACATGAAGGATCTAGGAGAAGTCGCCTATGTTCGGGAATTCAGATCTTCGAGATCGGAAGAACAAACAATTGGCAATTGCCTCAAGCATCCTACATCGATAAGGTAATGGACCGATTCGCCATGCAAAACTCCAAAAAGGGTTATCTACCCTTCGTGCATGGAGTATCCTCTCTAAGGAGAAGTCTCCCAAGACTCCTCAAGAAGAGGAAGACATGAGCCGAGTTCCTTACGCTCACCGTAGGGAAGCCTCATGTATGCGATGCTTTGCACCGCACTGATATATGCTACGCAAAGAGGCGTGGTAAGTAGATTTCGGTCAAACCTTGGACCCGAGCACCGGGTTGTCGTGGAAGCATATCCTTAAGTATCGTAGGAGAATGAGGAACTATATGCTTGTATATTCGTGTAATCGACCGACTATGACGGGATATATCGACTCCGATTTCCAATCGGATAAGGATTCCAGAAATCCACTTCGTGATCGCTGTTTGTCCCGAATGGAGGTTCGGTGGTATGGAGGAGCATCAAGCGAGACTTGCATAGTCGACTCCACCATGGAGGCCGAATATGTGGCAGCTTGTGACGCGCGAAGAGGTGTATGGCTTAAGAAGTTCCTTGTTTCACCGGAAGTTGTTCCGAAGTCGATAGGCCCATGGTAATCAGACACGATAACAAGTGGGGCTGTAGCAAACTCTAAGGAGCCTAGAAGCCACAAAAGGTCCAAGCACATAGAGCGGAAATACCACCTCATCCGTGAGATTGTACAATGAGGCGATGTTGAAGTAACAAACATATCTACACATGACAACTTGGCCGATCCATTCACAAAGGCTTTATCTGGTAAAGTCTTCAATAAGCATCTAGAAGGTTTGGGCATGCGAGATTGTACACACCTACTTTAAGTCCAAGTGGGAGTTTGTTGGAAATGTGTCCATAAAGTGGGATGTAATTTGTTATTTATGAAATGACAAATGTAAGACATTATTATTTTGCTGATTTTATAAAATAAGATGAAGTTATGTTTTGACACATACTCAAGAGTGTTAGTAATATTGCTTAGTCCATAAACTGTTACCAACGAAAAAAGAGTCAGGGAACCCTGCCGAACAAACTCTTCTAATACAGTTTAAAATAGATATTCGCAGTCTTAGGATTGATTGGACAATCGAATCCGATTATGACTGTTAGATCGAACCATGTGATGCTGGTCTCGGGGCATGGGAGTTGGACTCTGTGGTTGATCTAGACATGCTCGCAACATGTTGAATAGACCATGTGACTGATTAGGTTAGAGTCAAAACCGTTTACACAACTCTAAACCTAATCATCACAACTTAAGTATATTTGTATAATTATCTTAATCCTGAAGTGAATGCATAGCTCAACTTAGTATCTCATGATCTTTGATTCACCAATGAGATTAGTTCACAGTTATTGAACGACATCTCGGTCATTGGGATCATGACAATATTAAGTTGGAGTTATGTGATTCACGATATGGAATTAAGAAGAAATAATATCACCTCATGCTTTATTGACGGGTGTGTGAATAAATAAACCAGGCCTAGTATTCAATGATGATATTCATTGATTAAGACATCGTGACATGTACGAGACATCTTACGAACGTTTGTCTTTCTTATTCACAGTCATATAAAGGAGTTGAGGAAATAATGGTTAGAATGGTAAAACGGTAATATTATATACCATTCTGATCACTGATATTTACGAAGGATAATAATGCATTTACACTGTGGACCGTGTGATAAATTGTATCAACACCAAAAGAAAATTAGCGCACATGAATCGAGAGATTATTCGGCATCAAACTTTTTAGTGGAGTTATGCGATGTCGGAATTAAATATGTCGATAACTTATAGGGATGAGTTAGTCGAATATTGTAATTCCATAGCTTTGTTCATGTGGGTCCATTCGGTCTCAAGGCTAGCTCTAATAAATGGGAACAACAGAAACTGATAATTATGTTTAAATTCATTGTGTTATTTTTCATTTATTTGATAATTGAAAAATACAAGGAATGAGTTTTGAATTTTGAAATTAATAGAGTATAATTTAAAATTCAAAATGAAATTTAAACATGATTTTATTTGGCAACTAAAGGAAAGAGAAAAGTGATATATTATTTTGGGAAAATTCGAAAATCCCTTGCCATAAGGGGATTTCAAATTTTGCTCCAAAAAGGGGAAGGAAATTCGGAAATCCCTAAGCCATGTAGGGATTTTCGGATTTCAATCCAAGGGTTAAGGAGAAATTCGAAAATCCCATCTAGGGTTTGAGTTTTTGAATTTCCTCCTATATAAGGATATTATTGAAAACCCTAGAGAAGAGTTCTTTTGAGAAAAGAAAAAGAGATCACACTTTTCCTTAGGGTGGCCGGATTTTGTAGAGACAAAATAGAAGGAAACAGTTTCCTTAGATTTTTGTAAAGAGCCCACTCTCTCATCCCAAATACCATAGAGTCATAGCTTTGAATTAACGAGTGGTTTTTGGTGTGATCGTGGCATTGAACAATGATCTTGTTTCACGGCAATTCTCCATCTTGGAACGTGAGATAGTGAGACAAGATCCTTGCGGTCATTTAATTCAATCGTCACAAAGGTATGTGTGATACTCTAATCCTTTGTCTATAAACATATATCATGCATGCATCTCTCGTTGTGGTTTACGTTTAATTTTGAATTAAATGGATATGATAAATTTTTTTTGAAATTCCGCCTACAATATTGTTGTTGTTCAAATGATTTTTCATATATAAATCACAATAAGATCCTACATTCTGAACGTGCTTCCAACTTGTTTGCTTCCTTGTCCAGGACATGTGCTGGACATCCCCATATGCGAATATGGTTCAAGGATGTCTTCCTGCCCGTCCACAACTCGTGAAGAGTTTTAGGAACCGACTTTGTTGACACGTTGTTCAGAAGATAACATGCAGTTTGTAAAGCATATCCCCAGAAAGATATAGGCAATGTCGAATAACTCATCATGGTCCGTACCATGTCCAACAAGGTTCTATTTCTTCTCTCGCCTACACCATTCATTGTGGAGTGTTAGTTCTGATTAAATGGGATAGAATCCCATTCTCTAATAAGTATCCGGTGAACTCATCAGAGAGGTATTCTCCACCTCGATCGGATCGAAGTGCCTTTATGGGTTTTCCCAGTTGCTTTTCCACTTCAGCCCGAAACTCCCTGAATTTATCAAAAGTTTCGCTATTGTGATGCAATAGGTACACATAACCATATCTTGAGTAATCGTCAATAAAAGTGACGTAATACTCATACCCTCCTCTTGCCTTAATGTTCATGGGACCACAAACATCACTATGCACAAGTTCAAGAACACCTTCAGCCCTATTGCCTTTAGACCCAAATGGTCTTTTGGTCATTTTGCCCTCCAAACAAGATTCACATTGGGGTAAGGACTCAACCTTTAAAGAACTTAAAGGTCCATCCTTTACTTAACCTCTGTATCAATGAGTTAGTAATCCGATTCTAGAGAATGGATAACAATTTTAAAGCTCGGAAATGAATAGATTAAGATTCAGAAACCGAGATACACAAATATGTGTAAATTACCTCTTGAGCTAGAATTCAGCCTAGAGGGGTTAAGTTCAAAAATGAGTTGAAATTGGATTTAGGAATCCAAGTATGAGAAATTTTGATGCTTGGAATAGGTGGTTAATACCTATTTCCATGAAACAGGTTTTGGCACGAGAGTCAAGCAACGAGAAAGAACTTCCAACGAGCGGGAATCCCAATGGATTACGTGTAAGTATAGACATATATGTTTGTCCGGACTCGAGAAAGTTGTGTAGTTAGACTTAGAACCGTGAATTTACTTATGTTCCTAAGTCTATGTGATTACATGTGATTATACGTGTTTGGAGGGCTTAATGCTCTAGATTTCGTGAAGGGCGACATATGGTTACCCTTATGCATAGTTAATAATCGACGGGTCGCCGGCCTCAAGAAGGGAGGAAAATCTCACAGAGTAGAGATTCCAACCAGACCGCATAACAAGAAATGACCAAGAAAGTATAAGACCGATGGGTCGTCGGCCTCCGCAAGGGAGGGAAATCCACAGAGTAGAGATTCCGACTAGACCAGCCAAGAAGAAATGACCAAGAAAGTAAAGATCGACGGGTCGCCGGCCTCCGCAAGGGAGGAAAAATCTCAAAGAGTAGAGATTCCACTAGACCATTTAAAGAAGGTGGGGCCCAGGCCCAGAAGAAGTAAGAACAGAAAGATAGAAAGTAGTTTAAAGCATGTTTCACACGAGCATATTGGCATCATAACTCTTAATCTAATTTCTATTAGTTTATGATGTATGCATGTTTATACTTACGAGCGTTAGCTCATCAGTTTACTCTGCAGCAGGTAACAAAGGTAAGCAACCAAATCATATAGTGGTTTGCTTGATGGACATGCGGAGGCAAGGGTGGCGGAAATGTCATGGGTACACGGGAGTGGTCTCTACTACGCTCGCTTAGAAATTAAATTCCGCTGCAAAGTAATGTAATATAGAATACTAGTATGTATGTTTAGTTCTAAGAAGAAGATATTACAACCATTGTCTTAGTAAAGAACAACGAACTGTAATAAATTATGACAAGTTTTCGGAAACTAGTTTGGTATCCGAATCTTTAAAGTAATAGCAAGATATGTTATTCGTGTAACAACATAACATGTTAAGAACCCGATGGTTAAAGTAAAGAAAAAAAAATTTACCCGCACATGAACGTAAATTAAAGAGACAATAGTCTAACAACGAATAATGAATTAGACTATAACCTAGCCCATTAGTAGTAGTATAAGGAACGGCGACCGCGCCGCGAGGGCGCGGGCCGCCACAGTTGGTATCAGAGCGGTGTTCCTACTCCTGCCATGACAAGTCCCGCACCTATGCTTCTGTGCAGTCCAGGTAAATTAGTTTATGAACTAAAACTGAGAATTGCTTATTTCTTTTGGCAAGACAAAACAGGTACTAATGGATTGATCATATTCATCATCCCGATTAGCGCCCACACCACAAGAGAATATGTTGTGGAGACGGGTAAGAATGTTTCTAACGTCACGGTTCTGACAAACAGAAAGGTCGGTACCCACTCCTGCTAGATATAGCCATCCACCAGTGGATCGGGAGTTAAGGGCTCTAGAGCCCATGGCGGCTGAGGCTGCATACCGAGCAAGTAGAGTTGTTTTGACCATGTGTCGAGCCGTAGCAGGTTCTACACCGTAATCCACCTTCCTTCGATGGGCTTTCACATCCCACTAGAATTAGGGATTGGTCGCACTGTCGAGTATGTGATGCGAGCCCGTCACATAGCTCGAGAGGAGTGGATTGTACCGCAATGAGTCTGTTAGAGGGCAATGCCCTAATCATTTGGCAAGCTTTGGATGAGGACGAAATAGAGATGCAATGGGGAAGACTTTTTGCCACATGTTGAAGCATCGTTTTTCCTGTGTCATGCCATCCGAGCCAAGACCACGCCAGAGTGGGAGAGACACAGAGTCAGGTGAGTGTAGCCGTGACCTACACTCAAGCTCGAGAGTTTATCATACAAGCCGAGAGGGCTAGTACGAGATCGAATCAGACCCTCACACAATTTATCGCCGAGGTGAAGCATTGTGAGTGCCAACTGTTAGAGGAGAGGACACGGCCAACGGCGGTTAGGCGAGACTTCTCGTTTTCCAATACCCGTATTAGGAGACATGACACGGAAGCCACTACCTCTCGACAACGACCGAGACCCGAGATAGAGGCAGCGGACGAGCCTATGGCCGTTCAGCGAAGATGGACCCACGTTGGGACCAAGCAGGACGAAGCTAGTGGTAACCCTCAGTCGGATCCCGAGGAGGATTCAGAGGAAGACCCCGGGGAGGATCCGGAGGAGGATCCTGAGGAACACTTAGATGATGAGGATTAAGTTAGGACTTAGCGTCTTATTTATTTAAATATGATGCAAGGTTATGTAAATAGTATTGAGAAACTTAGACTAATGATGTTTTATGTATGATGTGATATGTATGGAATGGGACATACATAATAGATTTGAATGAAAGGCTTAAAAACCTTTACTTTTGTGATGATTTGTATATGATGTGATATGCATGATATGGGGCATGCATAATAGGAGAACATATAGAATGTAATTTTGCTAGTTGATATGAGAATGAATGATAGTTTAGAGTATTGCAAGTCAAGGAACTTTAGAAGCAGTTCTTCTTGCACTTAGACAAACGATGTTGCTCTTTAAGTGATATAGACACAGCAACATGGCTCGTACACGTCAAGAGAGAACACAAGGTAATGTAATCCTCCAAAGCACTGACATATAGTCAAGAAGTAGCAGTGTCCGAGGGGGGGCAAATAGCAGCCCAGCCGAGGAAAGCGGAATAATTACGAGAATTGCTTACCCAGTTGATACAGTGGTCACAGGTTGGAGGAGCACCCCTCCGCAGGCGGTTCCATCACAAGCCGCCCAACCTGAGCAACCCGCAGAGAGGGTTGAACCCTAAGAACCAGTAAGGGGTGAGATGGGGCACCGAGAAATGGTCCCAAGGGAACCATTGTATGTAAGGTTTAAGAGAATGGCACCTCCAGAGTTCGATGGATCAACAGATCTACTCGAGGCTGAGGAATGGTTAGCATCCATTCAGATAGTGTTTGAGTTTATGGAACTCACCGACAGGAAGATGATTCAGTGCGCCGCTTTTGTATTAAAGAAAGATGCCCGCTATTGGTGGGAATCAGTGTGTGCTAGAAGGAATGTGAGATAGATGTTGTGGGATGAATTCCTATGGGAATTTAACCATAAGTATTACAACTTAGAAGCCCTGAAGACTCAACAGAATGAGTTCAACAATTTGAAGCAAGGCGACCAGACAGTTGTAGAAGCATGCCGACGATGTGATCAGTTGGCACGGCTATGTCCTCAGTTGGTTCCAACAGAGGAAGAGAAGGTTAGGATGATGGTTAATATGCTCCGTGGAGATATAGCCACTGTTGTGGAAAGTGGGGAGTATCCACCAACCACGGTAGCCGATCTAGTTAATCGGGAAATACGTGTGCAGAGCATAACATTGCCAAATCCAGAGAGGATAGGGCAAGCCTTTAAGACAGCACTACCATCAGGTGATGTGTTGTTGTCTAGTCACTGGTTACGTCACGTACTAGTAAAGATAGCAGGAAGAGAACTAAGTACGGACCTAGTTGTTCTGAACTTAGTAGATTATGATGTGATCCTAGGAATGGATTTTCTAGGAAAGTATAATGCTACAATAGACTGTAGAAAGAAAAGGGTAGTTTTTCAGCCAGAAGGAGAATAGGTGTTTAAGTACATGGGTTCCACATCAAGGACACCCAGACGTTTTATTAGTTCCCTAGAAGCCCGACGATTATGTCTAGCGGATGCACTAGATATTTGGCCTATGTGGTGGACAGGAACCAAGAGGGGAAACATCAACCAGAAGACGTTCCCATAGTCAAGGAGTTCCTAGACGTTTTTCCAGAGGAACTACCCGGACTTCCTCCAGAACGGGAAATAGCTTTTGAGATAGAGCTTCTCCCGCACCGCACCAATATCCAAAGCACCGCATGTGATGGCTCCAATGAACCGAAAGAGTTGCGGGTTCAACTCCAAGAAATGTTAGACAAAGGCTTCATCAAACCGAGTTTCTCGCCATGGGGAGCTCCGGTCCTTTGTCAAAAAGAAGGATGGCACGCTTCGGATGTGCATAGATTATAGAGAGCTCAACAAAGCTACCATCAAGAACAAGTACCCATTGCCACGAATCGATGACTTGTTCGACCAGTTGAAGGAAGCTACCACGTTTTCGAAGATAGACCTTCGATCGGGGTATCATCAGCTTAAGATTAGAGAAGAAGACATTTCCAGAACGGCATTCAGAACTCGGTATGGACACTACGAATTCTTAGTGATGTCGTTTGGACTTACAAATGCCCCAGGGGAGTTTATGGACCTTATGAACAGAGTCTTCAGAGAGTATTTAGATAAGTTTGTTATTTTTTTTATCGATGACATCCTTATATACTCACGAGATCCCCAGGAGCACGCAGAACATTTGAGGATCGTGACTACACACGTTGAAGAAACATCGCTATATATGCTAAGTTTTCTAAGTGCGAGTTCGGTTAGATAAAGTCCACTTCCTCGGACATGTGGTATCTAAGGAAGGAATCATCGTGGATCCAAGCAAAGGTTGAAGCGGTTGAGAAGTGGCGGCCCAAAGAGTGTTATGGAAATTCAAGTTTCTTAGGATTGGCGGTGGTATTACGAAGGTTTGTGGAGGATTTGCTCGCCTTGCGGCTCCCTCTCACCGCCTTTAACCAGAAAAAGATAGAAGGTATGAATGGACGGATGGATGTGAACAGAGTTTCGAGAGATCAAAAGAAGATTAATTAGTGCTCCAAAGACTCACGATCCCGCAGGAGGAGGGAGAAAAATTTGACATCTATGTTGATGCCTCAAATACAGGACTAGGAGCCGTGTTGATGCAAAATGGCAAGGTCATTGCTTACGATCTCGGCAACTAAAGGATCACGAGCATAATTACCCAACGCATGATTTTGAGTTAGCCGCAGAGTTTTTGCGCTCAAGTTATGGCGGCATTACCTATATGGGGTTCAATGCCAAATTTATACGGACCATCAGAGCCTAAAGTACTTCTTCACCCAGAAGGAGCTTAATATGAGACAAAGACGATGGCTTGAACTTGTGAAGGACTACGATTGTGAAATCCTTTACCATCCAGGTAAAGCCAATCGTGTAGCAGACCCTTTGAGCAGAAGTCCAGCACTGTGGACTCCAGTGGAGACCGAATTGTTGCCCAAGCAGCTTCAACAAGAGATTAAGCTCCTAGACCTCGAATTAATCTCTGGTAAGTTAGCTTCTCTGAGGCTACAGCCTGTGCTATAGGACGAGATACGAGAAGCTCAGAAAGGTGATCCAATTATGGATGGATACAGGAAGGAAATAGTAGATAATGCAAGGTCGAATTTCAGCCTTTCAAAGGACGAAATTCTCCTATACCAAAGAGGAATTTGTGTACCGGATCAAGAAGGGATCAAGAAGCAGATACTCGTGAAAGCGCACAGCACGCCATATTCTGTACACCCAGGTGCCACCAAAATGTATCAAGATTTGAAACAACATTTTTGGTGGAGGTGAATGAAGAATGACATAGTTGACTATGTTAGTCGCTGCTTGACATGCCAGAAAGTCAAAAAGAGTAACATCGAGACCGGTGGAAGCTTATACCACTAAAAATCCCGGAATGGAAGTGGGAGCACTTAGCCATGGACTTTGTGACCGGACTTCCGAGAGCCAGTGAGGGATACGATGCCATTTGGGTAGTTGTGGATCGGCTAACTAAATCGCAAGATTTCATTCCGATCAAGATAACATACTCCTTAGAGAGGTTAGTCGAAAGTTATACGTGGCTAAGGTAGTAAAGCCACATGGAGTACCGCTTAGTATAGTGTCGGACAGAGACAACCGATTTACCTCCAATTTTTGGAGACGTGTTCAGAAGCGATGGGGTCGAATTACGCTATAGCGCAGCCGCTTCATCCCCGCACGGATGGGGCAATGAGAGGACCATTCGACTTTTGAAGATATGTTTCGTGCATGCGCAATGGATTTCAAGGGCGCATGGAGTATGAAGTTGCCATTGATCGAATTCTCGTATAATAATAGTTACCAAGCTTCCATCGGCATGGCCCCGTATGAAGCACTTTACAGAAGGAAGTGTAGATCCCCAGTTCATTGGTATGACACTCGGGAAAAGCAGCCTCACAAGACGGAATTTGTTCAAGAGGCCATTGAGACAGTGCAGAAGATCCGTAGAAGATTAGAGACAGCTCAAAGCCGACAGAAGAGTTATGCAGATAAATGACGGAGACCCTTAGAATTTTCTGTAGGGGACTCCGTATTCCTAAAAGTCGCACCAACGAAGGGTGTGATGCGTTTTGGGAAGAAAGGTAAGCTGAGTCCACATTACATAGGGCCTCTTGAGATTATTGAAAGAATAGGAAAGGTAGCTTACCGACTAGCTCTACCGCCAGAGTTGGCCTCAGTGCATAGTGTGTTTCATGTAGCAATGCTCCGGAAGTATATCTCGGATCCATCGCACGTGTTACAGCATGAGCCTATCCAGGTTCACGAAGATTTGTCCTATGAGGAACAACCAGTCCAAATTCTAAAGGAAACTCAGAAGTCGTAGTATCCCAATGATATGAAGAAAGGAAACTCAGAAGTCGTAGTATCCCAATGGTTAAAGTGCAGTGGAAAAATCACAATGTTGCAGAAGCCACTTGGGAAGTAGAAGAAGAGATCGCATGTATACCCCCTCATTGTTTCGATTTTCGTGACTAAAATTTCTTAAGGAGGGTGAATGTAATGACCGGGAAAATTTTAAGTCAAATTCGGACATCCGGTATTTGACCGTAATTTTTCCTGCAATGTAAAGTAGTAGAAATATTGATGTAATCAAGAAAGTGATATGTAGAAACTTTATATACGGGTAAAATCACCCGAAAAGTGTAAAGTTATAATACTGAATATTTTTACAGAGAAAATTCAGAATATCAATTGTGAATAGTGAAATATCGGTTAAAAGTTAGAAATTTTAACATGTATATTTTAGTTATGAAAATCGAAATATTTGGTAAATGACCAAATGACCAGTTAGAAAAAGAGTAGAAATATTAGAAGTAAGGAAAATGGCAAAAGTTCCCGAAATGTAATTTTTCCGAGTCGGTTTAAAGCGGAAACAAAAAAAACAAGTACCGCGAGGGTACGCGTTTTGGGCAATTCTAGATCGTTTAAAATGAGAATTTCAGAAAAAGAAATTGACTATTGAGATACCTAAGAGAAGTGGGTTGAATATGAGAAATTTGACCCAGGGTGCTCGGCATCCGAAAAAGCAAAGATAGAACCCGCATGGGGTGTGAAATTATCGGACGGAAAGAGACTCGTTTTGAAAACGGAAAGTTTGGTCTCAATAAGAAAAATGTGGGGAACACGGAACCACTTAAATTAAGTGTTAAACTTAATTAGAATTAGTAGAATTAAATTATGGGAATTAAAGTTATTTCTCTAATTTAATTTTAGAAAGTAATGTGAGATATTTTTAGAAATATTAATATAATATACATATTACACTTAAAATGGCCTACGGATGAGATTAGAAGCCAAAATTGCTTCTTTTTCTAAAGAGTGGCCGGACAAGAAGAAAGAGAGAGAGAAAAGAGAGAAAATCAAGGGAAAATTTTCGCCGAAATTTCTTCCGTTCAGTCCGGTAGAAACATAACCCGAGGCATTCTAGCGGAGAATCTCAACTTTTCAAGGTAAGATTTTGGATTTTTCATGAGAAACTGCTTGCTTTTTCGTTTTTATGAATAGTAACTCATCTCGGAAAAAATCCGTAAAATTGAAAAACGAAACTGAGGTTTTGTCGGGGACTACGATAGGAGTTTAATGTGCAAGTATTGAAAGGATTGAACAATTTTTTTTGGATTAACACTAAAAAATCCGGAATACCCTAGAAATGGAGAAAAAGTGTTGTTGTTCATTTTACGTAGCAATTTGTGTTCAGGAATGTGAATCTGGACTACAGGTACCGAAATCGGAAGTAAAACGAGTTATTAAAAACTTGGGAAACGAGAAAAATTAAGGCGAAACTCTGCCAAAATTTCCTAAAATCTAGTTAGTAAGCAATGAGTTAGTAATCCGATTCTAGAGAATGGATAACAGTTTTAAAGCTCGGAAATGAATAGATTAAGATTCAGAAACCGAGATACACAAATATGTAAATTACCTCTAGAGCTAGAATTCACCCTAGAGGGGTTAAGTTCAAAAATGAGTTGAAATTGGATTTAGGAATCCAAGTATGAGAAATTTTGATGCTTGAATAGGTGGTTAATACCTATTTCCATGAAATGTGTTTTGGCACGAGAGTCAAGCAATGAGAAAGAACTTCCAACGAGCGGAATCCCAAATGATTACCGTAAGTATAGACATATATGTTTGTCCGGACTCGAAGTCGTAGTTAGACTTAGAACCGTGAATTTACTTATGTTCCTAAGTCTATGTGATTACATGTGATTATACGTGTTTGGAGGGCTTAATGCTCTAGATTTCGTAAGGGCACATATGGTTACCCTTATGCATAGTTAACATCGACGGGTCGCCGGCCTCCGCAAGGGAGGAAAATCTCACAGTAGTAGAGATTCCAACCGACCGCATAATAAGAAATGACCAAGAAAGTATAAGATCGATGGGTCGCCGGCCAAGAAGGGAGGGAAATCACAGAGTAGAGATTCCACCAGACCACCAAGAAGAAATGACCAAGAAAGTAAAGATCGACGGGTCGCCGGCCTCCCGCAAGGGAGGAAAAATCTCAAAGAGTAGAGATTCCGACTAGACCAGACAAGAAGGAGGGGCCCAGCCCATAGAAGTAAGAATGTAAAGATAGAAAGTAGTTTAAAGCATGTTTCACACGAGCATATTGGCATCATAACTCTTAATCTAATTTCTATTAGTTTATGATGTATGCATGTTTATACTTGCCGAGCGTTAGCTCATCGTTTACTCGTGTGCAGGTAACAAAGGTAAGCAACCGGTCATATAGTGGTTTGCTTGATGGACATGCGGAGGCAAGGGTGGCGGAAATGTCATGGGTACGGGAGTGGTCTCTACTACGCCGCTTAGAAATTAAATTCACCTGCAAAGTAATGTAATATAGAATACTAGTATGTATGTTTAGTTCTAAGAAGAAGATATTACAACCATTGTCTTAGTAAAGAACAACGAACTGTAATAAATTATGACAAGTTTTCAGAAACTAGTTTGGTATCCGAATCTTTAAAGTAATAGCAAGATATGTTATTAGTGTAACAACATAACATGTTAAGAACCCGATGGTTAAAGTAAAGAAAAAAAAATTTACCCGCACATGAACGTAAATTAAAGAGACAATAGTCTAACAACGAATAATGAATTAGACTATAACCTAGCCCATTAGTAGTAGTATAAGGAACGGCGACCGCGCCGCGAGGGCGCGGGTTGTCACAAAACAAATCTTAAAACAATAATTCAACCAATTTATCTAGAATCAATTTATCAATTAATTCACCCGATAAATCACTCATGAATTAACTTTGAACCTCTTTTACGAAAATAACACAAGTTACCAATATGTAGGAAATATACCGTATCGTTACAGGAAATTATGTGAGCTAGCAAAGGGACCCGATGGACATATATAAATCAAGCTCCTATAATCACAACGCTACTTGTAAACAAACAAGTCCGTCTCATGATTATAAAACTCTAGCGCTATTCCACTAAAAGCCTAGAGCTGCACTCTCGATTTATATAGCATATTTACAAAGCTCTGATCAGCTCTAGTCCATGACTCAATATATTAGTATATCATCCCCATAGGATATCCATAATTGACTTGAGGTCAAGTTATGTTTTACCTTCCCGATTACATTTATCTTATGTTCCGTTATCAAACCATTGGAAAAACACTATTCATATTATTACAAATAGTAAACCATTAGATAACACAGAGTAGTCTAATAGCCGAGCGCTCGTATTTTCCAATCCACTGATAATGCATAAAAGGATATCATTGACTCTTTATAGGAGCTATGGATTCCACTATCTATGAATAACGAATCTACGCATACACGAGTCATACCCCCAATGTACCGGCAAGCGTACCTTTTACATAATGTCGGGATGTCTCCCTTTAGTACATCAAAGGATACAAGTCAAGTATACGGGTTCATCATCCATCTCGGGATTAAGATGACAACATATAATTAGGTCAAAAGTGAATTGTTTTATTCAAGGAGAATTATTAATTAAAACAATTCATCTTTGGTCCGATCCAATATAGATTTCACCATTAGAAACTATATCAATGTCTCTACCCATGGAGTCCCACCTCTGACGACCAAGACAAGCCGTCTCCGTTAGGAAGTAGAGAACATAACAATCTTAACATGAATAAAGCGCCCAACTTTATTCCCTCGATTGTGGATCATAAGATTTAGACTATCATCTTTAGATTCTTGTTTTCCGCATGTTCTTCACATTACATGAATGATCTAAAGATTTAGAATGATAGTCTCAGACTTTCTGTTTGCTTATCATACATTCATCTATTATGAACATAAAGAGGATAATACATAGATATATGAAATAAACAAATCTTTATTAATAGTCAAAATGTCTCGAAGAAAATTGTTACATTTATTCCTAAGGGCATAAACGCTAACATAAAACCCGTAGGGTGTAAATGGATCTATAAGAAGAAGAGGGGTCCAGATGGGAATGTAAAGACATTCAAGGCAAGGCTAGTAGCCAAGGGCTACACCCAGAAAGAAGGAATTGACTATGAGGATACCCTCTCTCTGGTGGCCATGCTTAAATCCATCCGCATTCTCCTATCCATTGCTGCTGCTTTAGATTATGAAATCTGACAGATGGATGTGAAGACAGCTTTTCTGAATGGCAATCTGGATGAGCGCATCTATATGGCACAACCAGATGGATTCATCGAAAACGTTCAAGAAGAAAAAGTTTGTGAATTGCAAAAGTCCATTTATGGAATAAAGCAGGCATCCAGATCATGGAATATCAGATTCGATGAGACTGTTAAAACTTACGGTTTTTTTTAGTCATTGGATGAGCCATGTGTGTATAAGCTGATACAAGAAGGCAAAGTGGTTTTCTTAGTCTTATATGTGGATGACATACTACTCATTGGGAATGATGTAGGAAGACTGACTGAGGTTAAGCTCTGGCTGGCAAAGCAGTTTGACATGAAGGATCTAGGAGAAGCTACCTATGTTCTGGGAATTCAGATCTTTCGAGATCGGAAGAACAAAAAATTGGCCCTATCTCAAGCATCCTATATCGATAAGGTAATGGACCGATTCGCCATGCAAAACTCAAAAAGCGTTATCTACCCTTGGACATGGAGTATCCCTCTCAAAGGAGCGGTCTCCCAAGACTCCTCAAGAACAGGAAGACATGAGCCGAGTTCCTTATGCTTCGGCCGTAGGAAGCCTCATGTATGCAATGCTTTGCACCGACGATATATATACACAGCGGTAGGCGTGGTGAGTAGATTCGTCTAACCCCGGACCCGAGCATCGGGTTCTTTGTCACATATCCTCAAGTATCTTAGGAGAACGAGGAACTATATGCTTGTATATTCAGGTACTGACCTGACTATGACGGGATACACCGACTCCGGTTTCCAATCGGATAAGGATTCCAGGAAATCCACTTCAAGATCTGTGTTTGTCCTGAATGGAGGTTTGGTGGTATGGAGGAGTATTAAGCAGACTTGCCTAGCTGACTCCACCATGGAGGCCGAATATGTGGCAGCTTGTGAAGCTGCAAAAGAGGCCGTAAGGCTTAAGAAGTTCCTAGTATCACTGGAAATTGTTCCGGAAGCTGATAGACCCATGGTACTGTATTGCGATAACAGTGGGGCTATAGCAAACTCTAAGGAGCCTAGAAGCCACAAAAAGTACAAGAACATAGAGCGGAAATACCACCTCATCCGAGAGATTGTACAAAGAGGCGATGTTGAAGTGACAAAGATATCAACACATGACAACTTGGCTGATCCGTTCACAAAGGCTTTATCTGGTAAAGTCTTCGATAGCCATCTGGAAGGTTTGGGCATGTGAGATTGTACACACCTAATTTAAGTCCAAGTGGGAGTTTGTAGGAAATGTGTTCATAAAGTGGGATGTAATTTGTTATTTGTGAAATGACAAATGTCAGACGTTATTGTTTTTGCTGATTTTATAAAATAAAATAAAGTTATGTTTTGACACATACTCAAGAGTGTTAGTGATATTACTTAGTCCATAGACTATTACCAATGAAAGAAGAGTCAGGGAAACCCTGCCGGACAAACTCTTTTGATACAGTTTAAAATAGATATTCGCAGTCTTAGGATTGATTGGGCAATCGAATCCGATTATGAGTGTTAGATCGAACCATATGATGCTGGTCTCGGAGCATGGGAGTTGGACTCTGTTGTTGATCTGGACATGTTCGCAACATGTTGAATAGACCATGTGACTGATTAGGTTGGAGTAAAAACCGTTTACAGAACTCTAAACCTAATTATCACAACTTAAGTATATTTGTATAATTATCTTAATCCTGAAGTGAATGCATAGCTCGACTTAATATCTCATGATCTTTGATTCACCAATGAGATTAGTTCGTAGTTTTTGAACAACATCTCGGCTATTGGGATCGTGACATAATTAAGTTGGAGTTATGCGATTCACAGATATGGAATTCGTAAGAAATAATATCACCTCATGCTTTATTGACGGGTGTGTGAATAAATAAACCAGGCCTGGTATTCAATGATGATATTCATTGATTAAGACATCGTGACATGTGCGAGACATCTTACGAACATGTGTCTTTCTTATTCACAATCATATAAAGGAGTTGAGGAAATAATGATTGGAATGGTAAAACGGTAATATTTTATACCATTCTGATCACTGATATTTACGAAGGATAATAATGCATTTACATTGTGGACCATGTGATAAATTGTATCAACACCATCAGAAAAATAGCGCACATGAATCGAGAGATTATTCGACATCGAACTTTTAGTGGAGTTGTGCGATGTCGGAATTAAATATGTCGATAACTTATCGGGATAAGTTAGTCGAATATTGTAATTCCATAGCTTTGTTCATGTGGGTCCATTCGGTCTCAAGGCTAGCTCTAATAAGTGGGGAAATAGAAACTAATATTTTGTTATACAATTATGTTTAAAAATTCATTGTGTTATTTTTCATTAATTTGATAATTGAAAAATAAAAGGGAATGAATTTGAATTTTGAAATTAATAGTGATTAATTTAAAATTCAAAATAAAATTTAAACATGATTTTATTTGGCAACTAAAGGAGAGAGAAAGTTGATATTATTTTGGGAAAATTCAGAAATCCCTTGCCATGAAGGGGATTTCGAATTTTGCTCCAAAAGGGGAAGTAAAATTCAGAAATCCCTAGCCATGTGGGAATTTTTGGATTTTAATCCAAGGGTGAAGGGGAAATTCGAAAATCCCATCTAGGGTTTGAGTTTTTGAATTTCCTCCTATATAAGGATATTTATTGAAAACCCTAAGAAGTGTTTTTAAGAAGAGGAAAAAATATCACACACTCTTCTCTCCTAGGGTGGCCGGATTTTTGAGACAAAATAGATGGAAAATTGTTTCCTTAGGTTTTTGAAAAAGAGCCCACTCTCTCATCCATAAACACTTAGAGTCATAGCCTTGAATGAACGAGTGATTTTTGGTGTGATCGTATCGATAGATCAACGATCTTGTTTCACGGCAATTCTCCATCTCGGAACGTGAGATAGTGAGACAAGATCCTTGCGCTCATTTTAATTCAATCATCACAAAGGTATGTGTTATTCTAATCCTTTGTCTATAAACATATATCATGCATGTATCTATCGTTGTGGTTTACGTTTAATTTGGAATTAAATGGATATGATAAAAAATTTTGAAATTCCGCCTACAATTTTGTTGTTGTTCAAATGATTTTTCATCTATAAATCACAACTAGATCCTACATCAAGGGTAGAAGCCCCAATTCTTCTTTGTTGGTGGCAATTTCAATTCCCACCCTCTCGACGGCAAGCGTCCAATGGGGACACAAACAATATTCAACAAATACTGTAGGCTTTTATTTTTACTTTGCTTCGATGATCTTTGCTCAGCCTGCCGAGCCTTCACACATTTGTTGTTGCTTACCTACAGGTGAAGACATTCCGCGGCCAAAGCTCTCCACAGCCGCTCTCGGACACGTCGAGAAGATACTCTCCCTTTCCGCAAATCACCAACGCGCCTCGATTCTCAATACCATCGAGAACCGTCAGCTGTGCGATCTGGTTGTAGACCTCACTCCTGCATGCCAGCCAATAGGTTCTCCCGAGGATCTCCTTTGTGGTAAGTTGGCTTTCTCCTTCTCATCTCTTTAGCAAAGGCCAAGGGATGTGGTCGAGATGCCTTTGGATTGACCTCTTCTTTTCTGTGTAGCCATGTCATGCCCCCCAACCGGGGTGGGTGACGTGGAACTCGATTTAGGATTAATAAAGCAGATTCCCAACCGGGTCCCACACTTAACTGCATTAAAATATAAAAAAACAATCATAATCCAGGAGCCTCCAACACACAGGGCTCCACCCCACAGGACAATATAGTATCGTACATACATGCACATGTAAATAATCAATTATAACAGACATCATCCATAGTCTAGTAAATCCAACTGTTATCTATTACAAATTCTTACATATTCCTTACTCTTTATGTCAAAGGATGATCACAATCGTCACTTGGTCAATCCGTAGCATGACTTAGCTACGATGCACCGCTCCTCGAATCTCTTGGGAGGGGTTTACATTTAAAACATAAAACGTGAGCAAAAGGCCCAGTAGGATATAATTTAAAATACTTAAAATAAATGAGTGCGTAAATGAATAGATAAATAAAATAAGACATTCAGTTGTTGGAAATGTGTCCATAAAGTGGGATGTAATTTGTTATTTATGAAATGACAAATGTAAGACATTATTATTTTGCTGATTTTATAAAATAAGATAAAGTTATGTTTTGACACATACTCAAGAGTGTTTATGATATTGTTTAGTCCATAAACTGTTACCAATGAAAGAAGAGTCAGGGGAACCCTGCCGGACAAACTCTTCGGATACAGTTTAAAATAGATATTCGCAGATCTTAGGATTGATTGGGCAATCGAATCCGATTATATTTGTTAGATCGAACCATGTGATCTTGGGTCTCGGGGCATGGGAGTTGGACTCTATGGTTGATCTAGACATGCTCGCAACATGTTGAATAGACCATGTGATTGATTAGGTTAGAGTAAAACCGTTTACACAACTCTAAACCTAATCATCACAACTTAAGTATATTTGTATAATTATCTTAATCCTCAAGTGAATGCGTAGCTCAACTTAGTATCTCATGATCTTTGATTCGCCAATGAGATTAGTTCACGATTATTGAACGACATCTCGGTCATTGGGATCATGACAATATTAAGTTGGAGTTATGTGATTCACAGATATGGAATTCAGAAAATAATATCACCTCATGCTTTATTGACGGGTGTGTGAATAAATAAACCGGGCCCGGTATTCAATGATGATATTCATTGATTAAGACATCGTAACATGTGCGAGACATCTTACTAACGTTTGTCTTTCTTATTCACGGTCATATAAAGGAGTTGAGGAAATAATGATTAGAATGGTAAAACGGTAATATTATATACACCATTCGATCACCGATATTTCTGAAGGATAATAATGCATTTACATCGTGGACCGTGTGATAAATTGTATCAACACCAAAAGAAAAATTAGCGCACATGAATCGAGAGATTATTCGGCATCGAACTTTTAGTGGAGTTGTACGATGTCGGAATTAAATATGTCGATAACTTATAGGGATGAGTTATTCGAATATTGTAATTCCATAGCTTTGTTCATGTGGGTCCATTCGGTCTCAAGGCTAGCTCTAATAAATGGGAAAAATAGAAACTGATAATTATGTTTAAATTCATTGTGTTATTTTTCATTTATTTGATAATTGAAAAATAAAAAGAATGAGTTTTGAATTTTGAAATTAATGGAGATTAATTTAAAATTCAAAATGAAATTTAAACATGGTTTTAATTTGGCAACTAAAGGAAAGAGAAAAGTGAGATTTTATTTTGGGAAAATTCGGAAATCCCTTGCCTTAAGGGGATTTGAATTTTGCTCCAAAATAGGGAAGGAAATTGAAATCCCTAAGCCATGTAGGGATTTTCGGATTTCAATCCTAGGGTTAAGGAGAAATTCGAAAATCCCATTTAGGGTTTGAGTTTTTGAATTTTCTCCTATATAAGGATATTATTGAAAACCCTATGTAGAGAGTCTTTTGGAGAAAAGAAAAAGAGATCACACTTTCCTTAGGGTGGCCGGATTTTGTAGAGACAAAATAGAAGGAAAAAGTTTCCTTAGGTTTTTGAAAAAGAGCCCACTCTCTCATCCTAAAAATTGTAGAGACATAGCCTTGAATCAACGAGTGGTTCTTGGTGTGATCGTGACAATAAACAACGATCTTGTTTCACGGCAATTCTCCATCTTGGAACGTGAGATAGTGAGACAAGATCCTTGCGGTCAATTAATTCAATCGTCACAAAGGTATGTGAGATTTTTCTAATCCTTTGTCCATAAACATATATCATGCATGCATCTCTCGTTGTGGTTTACGTTTAATTATGAATTAAATGGATATGATAAATTTTTTGAAATTCCGCCAACAATATTGTTGTTGTTCAAATGATTTTTCATATATATAAATCACAATAAGATCCTACAATTGGTATCAGAGCCTAGGGCTATTGATCATGCATGATTTATGTTTATGCGATTGAATGTATGATATGTGTTGATATTGGCATCTTGCATGAATATATGATGAATTCAAAATTGTTTTGATTGAATATGTGATTGGATCCCGATCGATTGGCTCTAGGTTTTTAATTACACCATGTTGGTGGTTTATGTTTTTCTTTAGAAAATAATGTAAGCCATTAAAGGGCATAGGAAATTTTGTAATTTAAATTTCCGGAAAATATTTTTTTTTTTTAGCCGCCGCCGCCGTCGCTTGCCGCCTGCCGCCGCCAAGACTCCGAGCCTCCGACCCACAAGCCCAGCCGCCAAACCCTTCCCTGGTTTTGGCTATAAGGCAGAACTAGGGTTTCGAAACCCTAGTATGCGCTAGGGTTTCTGAAACCCTAGCGGGCCGGCAGAGCCCGCCCCGGCGGTGAGCCGCAGCCGGCCCGATGGCCTGCCCAGGCAAGGCCACGGCCCCCAGGCGGGGGCCAAAGGGCCGACGCAGCCCTGCCCAGCACGGGCCACGTGCCTTGCCCAGGCAAGGGCCACAGGCCCGCCCAGCACGGGCCTGAGCCTTGCTGCAGGCAAGGGCCATGTGCCTTGCCCCGTGCCTTGCCTGCAAGAGCCACAGGTGCCCGCCCCCCGGCCTTGCCTGTGCAAGGCCACAGCCCGCCACCGGCCTTGCCTGTAAGGACCGCGGCCCATGCAATGGGAGCAAGGGCCTGCCTCGGCCCGGGCGCCCCATCTTTGCGCAGTGTGGCCTGCCCACCGAGGAGAAGGTGGGCCCAGATTGTCCCGGCCCAGCCCAAAAAAAAAAAAAAAAAAAAAAAATATTTTTTATTTTCATTTTTCTGGGATCGAGAGAAGAGAAAATTGAGAAGATGCCAAGAAGACAAGATGAAGAAAATTATTGTAATTATTTTCATTTGTTTTTATGGGTTGTAATTAGAAATGAGCCATAGAGAGGTTAAATTGTAAATGTATGATTTATTGTTTAATCTCGCATCATTATAACATGCCATATAGGATATAGAGATGCCAATATCAAATTGCCATGCAAGCATGTTCATGCATCATTGTAGTTTAATATTATAAATTGTTATAATAATAAATGCAATGGGTAAATTTTATAAAGAGTTATAAAATACAACAAATTTATAAGGGTTATAATTTTGTTGAATTATTAATTGGACTTAATTTCAAAACAAAATCCATTTTTCAAGAAGCTAAGTGGGAGGGTCGTTTTGCGTTGAAACGTTCCCAAGGTCTCCGACTTTAGCCCCGATCGTGACATGTGGATAGGTTAAGAACCACCTTAGTGGTCCTCACTTCAATGGGAGAAACCCATGAAACATGTCGCTAAGGAGTCATCGGGGTTGCTTATAGAAGATAAGACTCGAAAAGGAAGTAGTGAGGCGAGACCATCCCTAGATGGATCGTTAGTTCATAACAACCTCTAGAGTCGATTAGTCGGTTAAACACTTAGACTAAAGATCATTGTAATCTCCCATAGAGCTAGGCAATGGATCTAAGGTGACCAAAAAGATGGTGATTGGTTGCACTAGATGTAGAGACATCTTGTAAAGTGAACCAAACGAGAGGAGTCTCGATGCGATAGGAGGCTTCACGGACGCCACCCCTAGGTGGGACGTGTTGCCGTTTATGATCGCAACACCATAGATGAAACATTTTTTTAAGGATTTTATTTATGTTTAAGTATTTGCATTCATGCATCATACTTCTCTTAAATATAAGCAAATTATCAACACCGCTTTATTTTATTTTTCAACAATTATGTCTTTATCCCCGATCGCGCAAATTCTTAGTACAAACAAACTAGTGGGTGAAAATTACGTTGACTCGAAACGTAACCTCGATATCGTGTTGACGGTAGACAAGCACAAGCATGTGCTCACTACCCCTGTCCTCTTGAGCCGAATGATGATTCGACTCAAGAAGAGCGAGACGCATACATCGCTTGGATGCTCGATGAGATTGCTAGGTGCTATATCTTAGCATCAATTAGCAATGTGTTGCAACAAAGAACATCGGAACATGCCGACGGACCGCAGATATGATCTACAAAGATCTCCGAAATGTTCGGAAGCCGGGCCGTCAAGCCAAGCAAGCCAAAGGCGCAACTTCATGAACCGCCGGATGAAACCGCACTCCTGCTCGGGACCATATGCTATTGATCATAAGTCACCTGAATGAGATGGAGCTCATGGGAGCTGAAATAGATGGAGAAACTCAAGTGGATATGATCCTAGAGACTCTCCCGGAGATGTTTGACAACTTCAAACTCAACTGCTCTATGAATAAGTTGAGCTATATACTCCCGTAACTCATGATGGAGCTTCAACTCACGGAAACTCTCACGCTTAAAGGAAAAAAGGAGAATGGAAAGGCTAACCTTGTCAAGCGAAGCCTTCCACCTCTGGTGCCAAGAAACAAAGTTAAAGCCCGCAAAGAATAAGAAGAAGCCGGTGCGAAAGGCAAGAACGCTGCAAAGGTAGACAAGAGTCTCGACAAATGTCACCATTGCGGAATGTCCGCCACCGGAAACGCGAATCGCCCCTACATACCTCAAGGAGGTCAAAGCTAAAGGTACATTGCTTGTTATCAAGCCTTGCTTTTGTGGTCGACTCTACTTTTTCTTGGATTGTAGACTGGAGCCACTAATCATGTTTGTTGTTCTCTGCAGGGGTTCGGGGAAAACAAAAGGCTTAGCAAGGACGAGTTCAACTTCCATTTGGGGAATGGAGCATCGACGTTAAAGAAAATTGTTGGAAGTATTAAATTAATTTTTGAGAACAGTTTTATTGTTTTGAACAATGTTTATTATGTCCCGTTTTTGGAAAAACCTTATTTCGTGGCTCGTTTGATTGAGCAAGGATATTCTTTGGATTTTAATAATGATGTTATTCAGATTCTAAAGAATGGCTTCATGATTACTTCTACGGTCATGATAAACAACTGTTTCTACATTAAACCAAATATTCCAACGATTTGCGATAATCGAATTGAATGATGATTCAATAAGAGAAAGTAAGAGATTGAGGTTAGACTCAATTGATCAAACCTACAAATGGCATCTACGCCTTGGACATATTGGCCTTGACAGATTAAAAGGTTGGTAAGAGACGGTCCCTTGCAAACCTTAAGTGTAGGCTCACTACCTACATGTGAATCCCGTGATAGAAGGAAAAATGACCAAGAGACCCTTTTCAAACAAAGGGTAATAGAGTCGATGAATGCCTAGAACTCGTACATAGTGATGTATGTGGGCCATTCAATATCCAAGCAAGAGGAGGATATGAATATTTCATAACCTTCATCGATGACTATTCTCGTTTTGGTCATATTTATCTAATGCGTCAAAAGTCCGAAACCTTTGAAAAGTTCAAAGAATTCAAGGCCTTGGTTGAAAAGCAATTAGATAAACAGATCAAAACACTACGATCCGATCGTGGTGGTGAATACTTGTCGGGAGAGTTCAAGACTTTCTTAAGGAAGAAGGTATATTTTCTCAACCGACCGCGCCAGTACTCCTCAAACAGAATGGCGTGTCCGAGAGAAGGAATCGAACTCTATTAGACATGGTTAGATCAATGATGAGTTACTCATCTCTTCCAGATTCCTTTTGGGGATATGCCTTGGAAACAAAGAAGATACATTTCGAACCAAGTTCCATCTAAGGCAAGACTGAACTCCATATGAAAGATGGAGTGGCAAGAAGTCATCTCTTGGCCACACCGTAATATGGGGTTGTCCGCACATGTGCTTAGAAAGAAGACCGGTAAGTTGACTAGTCGCTCGTAATATGCCTATTTGTAGGATATCCCAAAGGAACAAAAGGCTATATCTTTTATAGTCTCATCGATCGTAAAACATTCGCCAAAGACGTAATGCTCGTTTTCGGAAGAGGATTTTATAAAGAATATGAAGCCAAGAAGCAAGCTTGTACTTGAGGAATTGATTGGTGAAAATGTTCATGCAACATATCCGCAATCTATTCCGAACCGACAAAGATGAACCACAACAAGAACTAACACCGGTGGAGCCTCGACGTAGTGGGAGGGTTGTAAGACAACCCGATAGGTACATGTCTTATGGAGACGCATTATATGCGATCTCGATTTAGACATCGACGAACCTGTCTCCTACTTACAGGCCATGGAAAGTTCTGAAGCAAACCTATGGCATGAAGCCATGGACCTTTAAAATACAATCGATGTATAAAAATGGCGTATGGACTCTAGTAGATCCTCCGAAGGGGTAAAACCCGTGGGGTGTAAATGGATCTACAAGAAGAAGAGGGGTCCGGATGGGAATGTAGAGACATTCAAAGCAAGGTGGTAGCCAAGGGCTACACCGAAAAGAAGGCATCGACTATGAGGATACCTTCTCTCCCGGTAGCCATGCTTAAATCCATCCGAATTCTTCTATCCATTCTTCGCCGCTTTAGATTATGAAATCGGCAGATGGATGTAAAGATGACTTTTTCGAATGGCAACTGGATGAGCGCATTTACATGGCACAACCAGATGGATTCATTGAAAAGGGTCTAGAAGAAAAGGTTTGCTTGGTGCGTAAGTCTATTTATGGACCCAAGGCATCCAGATCATGGAATATCAGATTCGATGAGACCGTTAAAACTTATGGTTTTGTTCACCAATGGATGAGCCTTGTGTGTATAAGCCGATACAAGAAGGCAAAGTGGTTTTCTTAGTCTTATATGTAGATGACATACTACTCATTGGGAATGATGTAGGAAGACTAATCGAGGTTAAGCTCGCTCGCAAAGCGGTTTGACATGAAGGATTTAGGAGAAGCCGCCTATGTTTTGGGAATTCGGATCTTTCGAGATCGGAAGAACAAACAATTGGCACCGTCTCAAGCATCCTACATCGATAAGGTAATGGACCGATTCGCTATGCAAAACTCCAAAAAGGGTTATCTATCCTTCCGACATGGAGTATCCTCTCTAAGGAGCAGTCTCCCAAGACTCCTCAAGAAGAGGAAGACATGAGCCGAGTTCCTTACGCTTCAGCCGTGGGAAGCCTCATGTATGCGATGCTTTGCACCAGACTGATATATGCTACGCAAGAGGCGTGGTGAGTAGATTCCAGTCAAATCCGGACCCGAGCACTGGGTTGTCAGTAAAGCATATCCTCAAGTATCTTAGGAGAACGAGGAACTATATGTTTGTATATTCGTGTAATCGACCGAATATGACGGATATACCGATTCCGATTTCCAATCGGATAAGGATTCCAGGAAATCCACTTCAGATCGGTGTTTGTCCTGAATGGAGGTTCGGTGGTATGGAAGAGCATCAAGTAGACTTGCATAGCTGACTCCACCATGGAGGCCGAATATGTGGCAGCTTGTGAAGTCAAGGAAGAGGCTGATGGCTTAAAAGTTCCTTGTTTCATGGAAGTTGTTCCGAAGTCGATAGGGCCCATGGTATCAGACATGATAACAAGGGGCTGTAGCAAACTCTAAGGAGCCTAGAAGCCATAAAAGGTCCAAGCACATAGAGCGGAAATACCACCTCATCCGTGAGATTGTACAAAGAGGCGATGTTGAAGTGACAAAGATATCAACACATGACAACTTGGCCGATCCGTTTACAAAGGCTTTATCTGGTAAAGTCTTCGATACGCATCTGGAAGGTTTGGGCATGCGAGATTGTACACACCTACTTTAAGTCCAAGTGGGAGTTTGTTGGAAATGTGTCCATAAAGTGGGATGTAATTTGTTATTTATGAAATGACAAATGTAAGACATTATTATTTTGTTGATTTTATAAAATAAGATAAAGTTATGTTTTGACACATACTCAAGAGTGTTTATGATATTGTTTAGTCCATAAACCGTTACTAACGAAAAGAAGAGTCGTGGGGAACCCGCCGGACAAACTCTTCGGATACGTTTAAAATAGATATTCGCAGTCTTAGGATTGATTGGGCAATCGAATCCGATTATGACTGATAGATCGAACCATGTGATCTTTGGTCTCGGGGCATGGGAGTTGGACTCTGTGGTTGATCTAGACATGCTCGCAACATGTTGAATAGACCATGTGATTGATTAGGTTAGAGTAAAACCGTTTACACAACTCTAAACCTAATCATCACAACTTAAGTATATTTGTATAATTATCTTAATCCTCAAGTGAATGCGTAGCTCAACTTAGTATCTCATGATCTTTGATTCGCCAATGAGATTAGTTCACGATTATTGAACGACATCTCGGTCATTGGGATCATGACAATATTAAGTTGGAGTTATGTGATTCACAGATATGGAATTCGTAAAAATAATATCACCTCATGCTTTATTGACGGGTGTGTGAATAAATAAACCAGGCCTGGTATTCAATGATGATATTCATTGATTAAGACATCGTAACATGTGCGAGACATCTTATGAACGTTTGTCTTTCTTATTCACAGTCATATAAAGGAGTTGAGGAAATAATGATTAGAATGGTAAAACGGTAATATTATATACACCATTCTGATCACTAATATTTACGAAGGATAATAATGCATTTACACTGTGGACCGTGTGATAAATTGTATCAACACCAAAAGAAAAATTAGCACACATGAATCGAGAGATTATTCGGCATCGAACTTTTAGTGGAGTTGTACGATGTCGGAATTAAATATGTCGATAACTTATAGGGATGAGTTATTCGAATATTGTAATTCCATAGCTTTGTTCATGTGGGTCCATTCGGTCTCAAGGCTAGCTCTAATAAATGGGAAAAACAGAAACTGATAATTATGTTTAAATTCATTGTGTTATTTTTCATTTATTTGATAATTGAAAAAATAAAGAATGAGTTTTGAATTTTGAAATTAATGGAGATTAATTTAAAATTCAAAATGAAATTTAAACATGGTTTTAATTTGGCAACTAAAGGAAAGAGAAAAGTGAGATTTTATTTTGGGAAAATTCGGAAATCCCTTGCCTTAAGGGGATTTTAATTTTGCTCAAAATAGGGAAGGGAAATTCGAAATCCCCTAAGCCATGTAGGGATTTTCGGATTTCAATCCTAGGGTTAAGGAGAAATTCGAAAATCCCATTTAGGGTTTGAGTTTTGAATTTTCTCCTATATAAGGATATTATTGAAAACCCTAGGTAGAGAGTCTTTTGGAGAAAAGAAAAAGAGATCACACTTTCCTTAGGGTGGCGGATTTTGTAGAGACAAAATAGAAGGAAAAAGTTTCCTTAGGTTTTTGAAAAAGAGCCCACTCTCTCATCCTAAAAATTGTAGAGACATAGCCTTGAATCAACGAGTGGTTCTTGGTGTGATCGTGACAATAAACAATGATCTTGTTTCACGGCAATTCTCCATCTTGGAACGTGAGATAGTGAGACAAGATCCTTGCGGTCAATTAATTCAATCGTCACAAAGGTATGTGAGATTTTTTCTAATCCTTTGTCCATAAACATATATCATGCATGCATCTCTCGTTGTGGTTTACGTTTAATTATGAATTAAATGGATATGATAAATTTTTTGAAATTCCGCCTACAATATTGTTGTTGTTCAAATGATTTTTCATATATATAAATCACAATAAGATCCTACATCAGTCCCGACAGAGTAGCCGGAACCTCACATCCTTTTTCTCAAAGGAAATATAACAGAAAATAATCTATATTACAGGCTTCAGCGAGTAATTAGTACAAATTACTCAACTCACCAAGTGCCTCGCCTACCCGGACCGGTTTTGGGTTCTGCCCCCGAGGATGCACTCTCCACATTCTATCTAGGCTTACAGCAATAGACTCTATTACGAGTTCACAAGATCTCTTATCTTAAGAAATCATCCATTTAACATTATGAAATCGTTCATATGACCCCACGAACTACTCAAGCTGCAGGCCCTATGACTGGGCAAGCCATGAGGTTCCATGACTAGACAAGCTATGGATTCCATGGACAGGACAAGCCAAGGATTTCCATAAACTAACAAGCCATGGTTTTTAAAACATTTTTCTTTCACAAACCAATCCCTTTAAAACATTTTCAAGGCCAAAATTCCTTTTTGAAAACAGGCTCACAAGGGAAAGGGATAGAAATCCTACCTCGAATTTTCAAACCTGGGACTACCATTGCCCTTTTTCTGGCTTCCGCTTCCTTAAGCCCCTTCAGTCTGAATCCGCAGCGAGCACTGATACAAGATAACACTTTAGGATCAATTCTCATTCCTAAAGCAATCTAATCTCACTTATATACCAAGATTTTCAATTAGTGTGCCCTAATCCATTTTCATGTTTCAAATTCCATTCCAAGGGTTTTTAGATATCAAATCAGGGATTAAAGATACTAATCCTTTCATCCCAAGTCCCCAAATGAAGCTAATTTGGGTTCTCCTCGAAAATAGGGGTCAAAACAACAATTTCAGGCCAAACAGAGGTCAACCCGTGTACGCCAACCCGACCCGGTGGAAAGAAAAAGGCAACACTACGGTCAACCGGCGGTGTGCACACCGTCGATCGGTCACCGCACTGTCGACCGCATTGCGGGTTGACCAAATGAAATCGACTAAGCGAGAGAAGCTCACAGAAATTGGTCCAAAAACCTGCAAATCCAGTCCCAAATCATAAAATCTCAAGGGACAACCACTAGATCTGGGTTCTATGTACTAAAACAATTCCAAAGAACCCAAGATCTCCAATTTCTACCCTAGTTTCGCTCAAAATCCATCAAAATCCGTTTTGAACCAAAAGTAAGTTTTGAATCCGAAAAACTTGAAATTCAAGAGAGGGTCTTTCAGTAATCTTACCTTGAATCCTTCTCTTGATGTTGAAAACTCTTTGAAATCACTCTTGGCTCGAATCCGGTCTTGATTTGAGACAAAACGAGAGAGAGAGAGAGAGAGAGAGAGAGAGAGAGAGAGAGAGAGAGAGAGAGAGAGAGAGAGCACGGGAGTGATAGTGAAGGAGAGAGAGAGAGAGAGCACGGGAAAAAGAAAAAGAAGGAAAGAAAAGAAAGGAAAAAGAAAAAGAAAAGAAAAAGAAAAATAAAAGAAAATGACATGTGTAAAATATAACAGTCCAGAAATGCGTCCATACACACTTCTGGATTAAATAAATTACTGTGAATAATTTAAATACCTTGGAATTATTTAAACTCAATTAATTAAATCAGACTAGGCACACTAATAATCTCAATTACCTTAATTAAACACATTTAATTCTTCGGGATGTTACAACTCTACCCCCCTTGGGTAGTTTCGTCCCCGATATTAAAACTCACCTAAAAGTGCAAATTGATGCGGATAACATTCATGCATCGTCGTTTCAAGCTCCCATGTTGCTTCCTCAACACCATGGTGCTGCTATAGCACTTTCACTAACGGGATCTCACGATGACGCAGACTCTTCATCTTCCGGTCAATAATCTGGACCGGTACCTCATCGTACGTGGTGTTCTCTTGTTTCCGAACGTCATACCATTGCACTACAGCTTCTGGATCAGGTTGACATTTCTGAAGCATGGAGACATGGAACACGTCATGCACATGAGATAATTCAGGCGGCAGGCCAAGACGATACGCCACAACACCGACTCGCTGCACGATCGGGAATGGTCCAATATACCTCGGCGCAAGTTTCCCTTTCATACCAAACCGAGTAACTCCCTTACATGGGGAAACCTTCAACAGAACAAAGTCACCTTCTTGGGCAGCATAGCTCTTTTATTGACTTTGAGCTGTCGATAGTCGTTCCTGAATCACAGCTATCTTCTCGTTATTCTCTTGAATGACTTCCGGTCCAGTGCTCAGTCGATCCTCTGGTTCCAACCAACATACAGGTGACCTACAAGGATGACCATATAGAGCTTCAAACGGTGCCATTCCAATGCTAGCCTGATAGGTATTGTTGTAAGCAAACTCAGCTAGATGCAGGTATTTCTTCCAGTTCCCACCAAAATCCAGAACACAAGCACGAAGCATATCCTCCAGAATCTGAATAACTCTTTCAGATTGTCCATCAGTCTCAGGATGAAATGCTATGCTGAAGTTCAATTCTGTTCCCATGGCTTCCTGAAAACTTCTCCAATACCTTGCATTGAAACGTGTATCACGATCGGACGTGATAGACAGTGACACTCCGTGTAACCTCACGATGTGCTCCAGGTACAATTATGACATAATCTTCCGAGAGTACGTCGCACGGAATGGTATGAAGTGCGCGGACTTTATCAACCTATCAACCACCACCCAGATGGCATCGTGCCTATGCTCAGTTCTCGGTAGTCCCATCAGAAAATCCATCGTGATGTGCTTCCATTTCCATTCTGGTACAGGTAGAGACTACAACTCTCCAGCTAGCTTCTTATGTTCAGCTTTAACTCGGAGGCAAGTCACGCATTCCGAGACGTACTTACGAACATCTCTCTTCATGCCTCTCCACCAGTACTGTCTCTTCAAGTCCTGGTACATCTTGGTACTACCCGGATGAATGGTGTACCTCGATTTGTGTGCCTCTTGCAGAATCGTCTTCTTTACCTCACCTGCCTTAGGAACAGCGAGGCGGTTGCGGAAATACAAGGCTCCATCCTCCCGGATTCTCCAATCCTCAAATTGTTCTCCATTCTGGATCCGAATCCAAATTCCTTGGAGGTGTGGATCCTGCCATTGATTCTGCTTAACTTGTCGTACAAGAGCTGGTGTGGAGATCAGATTATACACCACAGCCTGGTTATAATCCTTATGATACTAAAGATCATACTCACTCACTACTTCAGTCCTCTTCCAATCCTCCAAAGCTAATGACGCCAGAGTCCCTGACGTTTTCCTTCTAAGGGCATCAGCCACCACATTAGCTTTTCCAGGATGATACTGCAAAGTGAAGTCATAGTCTTCCAGGTACTCTACCCATCTCCCTCATCGAGGTTCGGATCTTTCTGAGTAAACAAGTACTTGGGCTCTTATGATCGGAGAAGACCGAAACCTTGCTCCATAGAGATAACATCTCCATATCTTGAGCAAATATTACTGCTGCTAACTCCAAGTCATGCGTGGGGTAGTTCCGCTCATGCGATCTCAGTTGGCGAGATGCATAAGCTACTACGTGTCCGCCTTGCATCAAGACACAACCAAGCCCAACCCCCGAGGCGTCAGAGTACACCTCGTATGGCTCCTCGGTATTAGGAATCATCAGAATCGGTGCACTTGTCAACCTTACCTTCAATTCCTGAAAGGCATGTTCACATTCAACATCCCACTCAAATCTGACTTCTTTCTTGGTCAACCGAGTCATCGATGCAGCGATACTCGAGAAATCCTTGACAAAAAGCCGGTAATACCCCACGAGTCCGAGAAAACTTCGGATCTCTTCCACATTCTTCGGCCTTTCCCACTGTAACACAGTCTTAATCTTGGAAGGGTCCACAGAAATTCCTTCTCCTGAAATTACATGACCAAGGAACTTCACCTCTGTCAGCCAGAAGTCACACTTCTCCTTCTTTGCATACAACTAGTGCTCACGAAGAGTCTGAAGAACAATCCTCAAATGTTGTTCATGTTCTTCCCAAGTCTTCGAGTACACCAAGATGTCATCAATGAATACAATGACGAACCGATCCAAGTACGGTAGAAAAACACGGTTCATCAAATCCATGAATGCAGCAGGGGCATTTGTCAACCCAAATGGCATTACCAGGAACTCAAAGTGTCCATATCGAGTCCGAAAAGCAGTCTTCAGAATGTCTTCCTCCTTGATTTTCGACTGATGGTACCCGGACCTCAAGTCAATCTTAGAGTAAAACTATGATCCACCCAACTGATCGAATAACTCATCAATCCTCGGCAATGGGTATTTATTCTTCACAGTTACCCTATTCAATTGACGGTAATCAATGCATAACCGAAAAGATCCATCGTGCTTTTTCACAAATAGCACTGGTGCACCCCAAGGGGAAGTACTATTCCGGATATATCCCTTTTCTACCAGCTCTTCAAGCTGTGTTCTTAATTCCTTCATCTCCGCCGGAGCCATCCGGTATGGAGGAATGGAGATAGGTGCCGTTCCCGGAACCAAATTAATACAGAATTCAATCTCCCGATCCGGCGGTAAACCAGGTAGATCCTCAGGAAATACATCTGCAAACTCATCCACTATCGGAATTCCCGCACTATCCTCAGTTATCTCAGGTTTACCCTCTAAAGTAATAAGGGAAGAAAAGCAGGCCAGATTCCTCCGTCCCCCAACACTGTACTTCAATAGCCGTTCTTCTAGGACTGGATTCATATATGCCTGATATGCGATTACCGCTCCCAACTTAGTCATCAGGGTCACTCTCCTATGGTAGCAATCAACAATTGCTCCGTATTTGGACAACCAATCCATTGTAAGTACCACATCAAACAAGCTCATCGGAAGGATAATCAAATTCGCTCTTAATCGCTCACCACCAATCGTGATTTCACACGATTTACACACACTCATTACCTCCACACATCCCAGTGGGGAGTTCAAAGTCATCAGGACTTCTAAATTCTCACTCTTCAGTTTCAAAGTCTGAACAAAAGAACTTGATATGAACGAGTGTGTGGCACCTGTATCAAACAACATGTGAGCAAAAGAATGAGATATTAGAATCATACCCTCAACCACCGCGTTACTGGTCTGACCTCCAAAACTACCTCCTGCCAGGGTGTAAGCTTGTCCCTGTACTTTTCCCTTCCTTCTGTCACAAGCATTAGGCCACTGAGCCAGCGGCCTATACTGTTGTGGTGGAGGCGGTTGTGCCGGTCTCGGCGCTTAAGGCCGGAACTGTGTATACTGAGGCGGCTGATAACTCGGCGCAGGAGGGTATGACATCTGTTGCGGCTGGTATGGTGGCATGTACTGTGATGGCCCCTCTTAGCTGTAAGAAGCGTCACTTTGGGCTTGTTGAGCCGGCGGCCGATTATGACAATTCCTCCTAATATGGCCCACCTGCCCACAATGGTGACACCTGGGCCCGTATGGAGCACTTCTGTCACTTCCAGACGAACTACTGCCACCGCTTACCGTTCCCCCAACCATCTGTCCCTAGTTGCAGTTTCTTCTACCACTCCGCTGTGGTCCACCTGAAACAGAAGGTCTACCAGAGACGGAGACTCGACCCGCCTCTTCTTCTTTGCTTTGGCGATAGGCTAAGTTATCCTGTTCCGCCCTTGTAGCAGCAGCTACCATATCCCGGAAGTTCTGAAGTCTTAGAGCCACCAAGGATCTCCTCACAGAGTTCTTGAGGCCTCTCTCAAACTTAAGACATCTCATGTGTTCAGACTCCACTAGAGATGGTGTGAACTGGGATAGGTCATTAAACTTAGCCTCGTATTCCCTCACTGACATGTCACCTTGCTGTAGCGACATGAATTCCAGTGCTTTTTCTTCCCTGTAACTCTAAGGGAAGTTCTGGTCATTGAACAACACCTCAAACTGTTCCCAGGTCATCCTTACAGCATCCATTCTCCTCTTGACCTGTTTCCACCAAGTGTTTGCTAACCCTTCCATCTTGTACACTGCAAATTCCACCCAGTATTCATCCGGGACTCCCATAGTACTCAAGTGCTTGACTATGGAGTCAATCCAGAACTCTGCTTCCTGGGGTCCTCCCTCACTATTAAACGAGGGGATAGGCGCTCGCCTGAATTCCTGAAAATACCCTTGTTTTCGATCTTCAGCCGGTCGCTCATTTCGGGCTCTAGTGGCCATGCCTTGAAAGGCAGCATACATGGCATCCAAGAACCCTTGGTTCGGTTGTTCCGGCTGGGTGCCTAGTCTACGGCGAGGTGCCATTTCCTTCAACTGAAATAAAACTAGACTGTTTAGTGGATAACAGATGTCACACATGTATGTACAATCTTAGGGTTCTTAACCTAAAGCTCTGATACCACTCTATCACGCCCCCCAACCGGGGTGGGTGACGTGGAACTCGATTTGGGATTAATAAAGCAGATTCCCAACCGGGTCCCACACTTAACTGCATTAAAATATAAATAAACAATCATAATCCAGGAGCCTCTGACACACAGGGCTCCACCCCACAGGACAATATAGTATCGTACATACATGCACATGTAAATAATCAATTATAACAGACATCATCCACAGTCTAGTAAATCCAACTGTTATCTATTACAAATTCTTACATATTCCTTACTGTTTATGTCAGAGGATGATCACGATCCTCACTTGGTCGATCCGTAGCACAACTCAGCTATGATGCATCGCTCCTCGAATCTCCTGGGAGGGGTTTACATTTAAAACATAAAACGTGAGCGAAAGGCCCAGTAGGATATAATTTAAAATACTTAAAATAAATGAGTGCGTAAATGAATAAATAAATAAAATAAGACATTCAGTCCCGACAGAGTAGCTGGAACCTCACATCCTTTTTCTCAAAGGAAATATAATAGAAAATAATCCATATTACAGGCTTCAGCGAGTAATTAGTACAAATTACTCACCTCACCAAGTGCCTCGTCTACCCGAACCGGTTTTGGGTTCTGCCCCCGAGGATGCACTCTCCACATCCTATCTAGGCTTACAGCAATAGACTCTATTACGAGTTCACAAGATCTCTTATCTTAAGAAATCATCCATTTAACATTATGAAATCGTTCATATGACCCCACGAACTACTCAAGCCGCGGGCCCCATGGCTGGGCAAGCCATGAGGTTCCATGACTAGACAAGCTATGGATTCCATGGACAGGACAAGCCAAGGATTTCCATAAACTAACAAGCCATGGTTATTAGAACATTTTTCTTTCGCAAACCAATCCCTTTCTTTAAAACATTTTCAAGGCCAAAATTCCTTTTTGAAAACAGGCTCACAAGGGAAAGGGATAGAAATCCTACCTCAAATTTTCAAACCTGGGACTAGCGTTGCCCTTTTTCTGGCTTCCGCTTCCTTAAGCCCCTTCAGTCTGAATCCACAGCGAGCACTGATACAAGATAACACTTTAGGATCAATTCTCATTCCTAAAGCAATCCAATCTCACTTATATACCAAGATTTTCAATTAGTGTGCCCTAATCCATTTTCATGCTTCAAATTCCATTCCAAGGGTTTTTAAATATCAAATCAGGGATTAAAGATACTAATCCTTTCATCCCAAGTCCCCAAATGAAGCTAATTTGGGTTCTCCCCGAAAACAGGGGTCAAAACAACAATTTCAGGCCAAACAGGGTCAAACCTCGTGTACGCCAGCTGACCAGTGACAGAGCAGTGCAACACTACCGGTCAACTGGCAGTGTGCACACCGGTCGACTGGTCAGCCTGCAATTCGGTCGACCACACAGGTCGACCAGTGAAATCGACTGCGTGAGAGAAGCTCGCGGAAATCGGTCCAAAAACCTGCAAATCCAGTCCCAAATCATGAAATCTTAAAGGACAACCACTAGATCTAGGTTCTAGGTACTAAAACAAGTCCAAAGAACCCAAGATCTCCAATTTCTACCCTAGTTTCACTCAAAATCAATCAAAATCCGTTTTGAACCAAAAGTAAGTTTTGAATCCGAAAAACTTGAAATTCAAGAGAGGTTCTTTCAGTAATCTTACCTTGAATCCTTCTCTTGATGTTGAAAACTCTTTGAAATCACTCTTGGCTCGAATCCGGTCTTGATTTGAGACAAAACAAGAGAGAGAGAGAGAGAGAGAGAGAGAGAGAGAGAGAGCACGGGAGTGATAGTGAAGGAGAGAGAGAGAGAGAGAGCACGGGAAAAAGAAAAAGAAGGAAAGAAAAGAAAGGAAAAAGAAAAATAAAAGAAAATGACATGTGTAAATTATAATAGTCCAGAAATGCGCCCATACACACTTCTGGATTAAATAAATTACTGTGAATAATTTAAATACCTTGGAATTATTTAAACTCAAATAATTAAATCAGATTAGGCACACTAATAATCTCAATTACCTTAATTAAGCACATTTAATTCTTCGGGACGTTACAAGCCGTGCTGTCCAAAATGAGGTATGCCATCCCCCCAAGGCCGAGGAAGAATAAGATTGGAGAGGAGTCCTCTAGGGCGTCGAGCTAGCCGGTAATCGAAACCGCCCCCGGCATCGCTGTCGCCCATAGCCGGGGGAGGATTGTGATTGAGCCATCTTCTAAAAGGCATAGGGTGGACGACCCACAAAACCCTCATGTGGTCGAGGGATCATCCGGGCAGAGCCGGTGCCTCAAGAAGGGGAAGGGCGCCGAGGTTGCTGCGAACTTGGCGGTTCTACCCGCTCCCGAGGTGCCCCTCATGATGTCGGGGTTAAAGGTCAACGTCCCCAAGTTCCTTGTCCCCGATGTGGTCAACCTGGACCTCACTCATACTCTGAGCCTTCCTCCCCACTTTAGCCTTCCCATCCAGGCCATCTATACCTATTTCCACGAGGACTCTTCATACATTTACGCCGGGGAGAGCATCCTGGAGCAGCAGTGCTTGACTGTGAAGTGCCAGATCTCGGTATGCTCCGACCTCACTCTTAGACTCTTCCTTTCTTTTTTTTTTTTTTTTTGAAGTCTGGTTTCCTCACCCTAACTATGCTCCTTTCTCCTTTTGGAGCTCAGGCCCTTGAGCTTGCCCTCCAGAATTACTTGGAGTTGGAGACCCTACTTCAGTGGGAGACGATGTCGGAGGCTGCCGAGAGGAGCTTACCATTCTCCGCGCTGTCCGGGACGAGCTCTCGATGTGTCCCTTGGGGATAAGATCACCACGAAGGAGGGTTTTAAGGAGGGGAGCTCTAAAGGGGTTGAGGCATACCTCTCATCTCCAGAATTCCAGCAGCGGCAGAAGGAAGCGACTTCCAAGGCAGTCGTGGAGTTCATGGCCTCTGAGGAGTTCCGTCGCCTGGTCGACGCAAAGGTAGAATCATTCAAAGCATCCCAGGAGCTCAAGGACATGCTCGAGGGTCAAGTGGAGCAATTCAAATTCTCAGAGGCCTTCGAGGAGCTTATTATCCAGAGGCTTGACACCTACCAGGCCTCTGCTAAGTTTGAGGAACTCCAACTTTTCTTGATGCAATCTGCAGGGGAGCAAATCCTCAACCGCTTATGAAGGAAACGTCCAGATGTCGATCTATCCTTCCTGGATGAGTCTAACAGTGAGGATGTGGAAGTGGTCGAACTGACCCAGGGGGCTGAGGAGGTTGAGTAGGCACAAGGGGACACCGAGTAGGAACAGAGGAAGGCGGCGAGCAGGTTCCGGGCGATGGCGGCGAGCAATGAGGAGATTTCTTCTAGTTACTTTTATTGTTTCTGCTACACTTCTCTTTTTTTTTTTTTTGAAGGGCCGTAAGGCCAGGACTATATTCGATGGTTTGTAATGACCATCAGGTCGAGACCTATGTTATTATTTTTATTTCTTTTTATATATATTCATGCTTATTTTGCTCATTATGTGTGTGGATGTTGTGGATATTACGCATATGGAGAATTTTTCGCTAAGTATGGTTGAGCTTTGGCTCAACCACCTTTGCACGTTTTTGTTTGCAAGGGGCGTCATTGTTGGCCTTATTTCCCCCTCGCCAAAGGTAAGTTTTAGGCTTGGCTTTGGCGTATCATGGTCAATGCCTTGACGTAAACGGTAGATTATTGAGTATGTAGAAACTTTCTGTTTATTGGTTAAGTACGGTTGGGCTAGGGCTCACTACCTTTGCAGGTTTTGGGGGGCCCTATTACCCCCTCGTCAAAAACAAAGTCTTGGACTTGTTTTTGACGCAGCGTGGTCTAAGTATTGACATATTGTGGTCAACGTATTGACATTTTAGGTTGACGTATCGAAATCTTTTTTTAGGTCAACGTATCGACAATTTTAGTTGGTCTACGTATCGACGTTGACAGTAGATGGGTGAGCCCATATGAAAAAATCAGTCGTGACGCAAAACAAAGTTGGCTAAGTAGACAATGCAATTTGCTTTTATTTATGTAGAATTTACAAGTCGACACTTCTCACATGAATAGAGAACATACAAAAAGTGTTTAACTTAGCCTTTTTGGTCGACGTTCCTCACAATCATTGGTAATAGACCTTCAGCTGGTCTGCATTTCAAGTGTGCTTGAGGTCTCGACCATCAAACTCTGCCAGTCAATACGACCCATTGGCCACAACTTCTGTTATTCTATAGGGTCCTTCCCAAGTCGGCCCCAAGGTACCAGAGTTTTTTGGCTTAGTGTTTGGTGTTACCACCCGCAGGACCAGATCTCCAACCCCGAAGCGCTTTCATTTGACCTTTTTGTTGTAGTACTTAGCAGTTCTGGCTTGGTACGCAATGAGCCTTAGCTGTGCATCTGTGCGTCTTTCTTCCAGAAGGTCGAGCTCCAAGTTCATTAGCTTGACGTTCCTAACATCCTCATATCGAGCTACTCGGTAGCTCAGAATAGAGACCTCGACAGGAAGGACTACTTCGGCCCCGCAGGCCATCGAGAAGGGAGTTTCCCCTGTGGTAGTCCTTCTCGTCATCCTATAGGCCCATAGGACTTTTGGCAGCTCATTTGCCCATTTTTCCTTATAGCTATCGAGATGTCATTTAAGTGTGACCTTTATTATCTTATTGATTGCATCAAATACCTAGACAACACTTTGTCTATATAAGATGCTTGTGATATCGCCAAAAGCTTTTTCTTGCGATCTCGAATAATCTGGATCCCAAGAACATAGCATGCCTCTCCCAAATCTTTCATTTGGAATTGGTTAGCTAACCACTCCTTTACATCTGTCATCATTCCCACATCATTCCCAATGAGTAGGATGTCATCAACGTAAAGAATTAAAAAGACAACTTTCTCTTCTTTCTTGTACTTGTAGACGCATGGTTCATCAATGTTTTGATCAAATCCATAAGACTTTACGGCCTCCTCAAACCTGATGTTCCATGATCTAGAAGCCTGCTTCAGTCCATAAATGGACCTTTGCAGTTTGCAGACTTTCTGTTGTTGGCCTTCCTCTATATAACCCTCTGGCTGATCCATATAGATGGTTTCATCAAGATAGCCATTCAAAAAAGCTGTCTTGACATCCATCTGCCATATCTCATAATCAAAATCTGTTGCAATGGCGAGGAGTATCCGGATGGACTTAAGCATAGCTACCGGCTAGAAAGTTTCCTCATAGTCAACTCCTTCCTTCTGGGTATAACCCTTAGCCACTAGCTTTACTTTATAAGTCTCTACTTTTCCATCCGCTCCTCTCTTTCTCTTGAAGATCCACTTGCATCCAATGGGTTTTACCCCTTCGGGTAGATCTACAAGTTGCCAGACTGAGTTAGAGTGCATAGACTCTATCTTGAGTTTCATAGCTGCTTGCCATTCTTCCTTATCAGAATCATCCATCGCATTCCTAAAGGTCGATGGATCTTCCTTACCATCATCAGTAGTGACGATTTGGGCTTCCCCGGTATAACGGTCGGGTAACCTGCTTACCCTCCCACTACGACGAGGAGCCGTATGAGTCTGATCAAGAACTGTGGTCTTTTCTTTGAGTGGTCTGACAACTCTTGTCGGTTGTGGTCCGATCTCATCAGAAAGTAACTCTTCTAATACTATCTTACTTCTGGGCTTAAAATCTATCATATAGTCATGCTCCAAAAATGTGGCATTTGTCGATACAAACACCTTTTGATCTTTAGGACTATAAAAGAAACCTCCTTTTGTCCCATCGGGATATCCTACAAACATACACACTTCTGACGTGGGTTCCAACTTCCCAATCTTTCCCTTCAGCACATGTGCTGGACACCCTCATACGTGCACGTGTCTCAAACTAGGTTTTTGACTGCACCACAATTCTAAGGGTGTTGTAGGTACAGACTTAAATGGTACTCTATCAGAATGTAGGCAACTATTTTTAGGGCATAACCCCAGAACGAAGTAGGCAATGAAGAATAACTCAACATTGATCTCATCATGTCAAGCAACGTCTGATTTCTCCTTTCGGCTACACCATTATGTTGTGATGTACCAGGTGCAGTCAATTGGGAAGCCACACCTTCTTCAATCAAGAAATCCCAGAACTCTTGGTCTAGGTATTCTCCCCTTCAATCTGATCGAAGTGTCTTGATTGGTTTACCTAATTGTTTTTCAACTTCTGCTCGGAATTCTCTAAACTTTACAAAAGTTTTAGATTTCCGTTGCATTAGGTAAACATAACCATATCTTGAATAGTTGTCAATAAAGGTGATGTAATATTTGTAACTACCTCTAGCTTGGACGTTTAATGGTCCACATACATCTGAATGTATCAACTGAAGGGGTTCTGTAGCTCTTTCTCCTTTCGTTGTGAAAGGCCTCTTGGTCATTTTACCTTCCAACAAAGACTCATAGACTGGAAGCTCACCAACTTTTGGTTCGCATAAAGGACCATCCTTTACCAGTCTTTCAATCCTATTTAGGTTAATATGACCAAGCCTAAGATGCCACATATATGTATTGTTATCGTGAGAAATCTTTTACTTTTTATTCTTATGTTCGGCAACTCTGAACATTTTAGTATTAAGCAGTGAGTTAGGTATTGGTTTTATACAATATAAACTATCATCCAGACGTCCTGAACAAATATTTAAACCATTTCGAGAAATATGAACAAATTCATTATCAAAATAAACATTAAATAATTGTTCAAATAACTTAGCCACAGAAATCAAATTTCTACGAATGTTTGGAATAAAATAAACATTGTTCAAAACTAAAAATTTATTTTCCCTAAAACGAAGTCTAACTTCTCTCACTGCTTTTGCCAAAACTCTTGCGCAATTACCCACTTTCATCGTGTAGTCCCCATCGGCTAGCTCGGTCTAAGAACTAAGACTCTGTGAAGAAAAACAAACATGATTAGTTGCTCCCGAATCAATTATCTAGGCTGAGGTTGTTAGCATTTATGCCCTTAGGAATAAATGTAACAATTTTCTACGAGACATTTTGACTATTAATAAAGATTTGTTTATTTCATATATCTATGTATTGTCCTCTTTATGTTCATAATAGTTGAATGTATGATAAGCAAACTGAAAGTCTGAGACTGTCATTCTAAATCTTTAGATCATGCCTGTAATGTGTAGAACATGCGGAAGACAAAAATCTAAAGATGATAGTCTAAATCTTATGATCCACAATCGAGGGAATAAAGTTGGGCGCTTTATTCATGTTAAGATTGTTATGTTGTCTACTTCCTAACGGAGTCTGTTTGTCTTGGTCGTCGGAGGTGGGACTCCATGGGTAGAGACATTGATATAGTTTCTAATGGTGAAATCTATATTGGATCGGACCAAAGATGAATTGTTTTAATTAATAATTCTGTTTGAATAAAACAATTCACTTTTGACGAATTATATGTTGTCATCTTAATCCTGAGATGGATGATGAACCTGTATACTTGACTTGTATCATTTGATGTACTAAAGGGAGACATCTTGACATTATGTAAAGGTACGCTTGCCGGTATATTGGGGGTATGACTCGTGTATGCGTAGATTCGTTATTCATAGATAGTGGAATCCATAGCTCCTATAAAGAGTCAATGATATCCTCTTATGCATTATCAGTGGATTGGAAAATACGAGCGCTCGGCCATTAGACTACTCTGTGTTATCTAATGGTTTACTGTTTGTAATAGTATGAATAGTGTTTTTCCAATGGTTTGATAATGGAACATAAAATAAATGTAATCGGGAAGGTAAAACAGAACTTGACCTCAAGTCAATTATGGATATCCAATGGGGATGATATACTAATATATTGAGTCATGGACTAGAGCTAATTAGAGCTTTGTAAATATGCTATATAAATCAAGAGTGCAGCTCTAGGCTTTTAGTGGAATAGCACTATAGTTTTATAATCATGAGACAGACTTGTTGGTTTACAAGTAGCGTTGTGATTATAGGAGCTTGATTTATATATGTCCATCGGGTCCCTTTGCTAGCTCACATAATTTCCTGTAACGATACGGTGTATTTCCTACATATTGGTAACTTGTGTTATTTCCGTAAAAGAGGTTCAAAGTTAATTCATGAGTGATTTATCGGGTGAATTAATTGATAAATTGATTCTAGATAAATTGGTTGAATTATTGTTTTAAGAGTTGTTTAATATGGGAAGACTATTATATGACTGTTTTGATCAGGCAATTTCTCTATTGGGTTGCTTGAATCAAAACTGAGGCTCTATGCAAGTTTCCCATGTTGAAAAACTAGAAAAAACAACTTTCGTCAGTGCAGACAGGTTGACCGGTGGGTAGACCGGTCACAGGTCGACCGGTCTGGTCAACTGGTCCGGTTGACCTGTGGTAGACCGGTTTGTGAAGGACAGGTCGACCGGTGAGTTATAACGTCTCTGTCTCCGGTCGACCGGTTGTAATGCGTAACGCGTGCTGATGTGGCAAAATCGACTCTGGTTGCGATTAAATCTTTGGGAAACCTAATTGTTACGGAAGTATGACTTCCTAAACAGTATAAATAGCCTATTAAGTCACATTACTCATTAGATCACTTGAGACACTTTTTGGAGGCTATTGATAAGAGATTCCAAGAGGAAAAATTGTTCAATTATCAAGAACAATTTTTCTTTGGCTCTTTTGTGATTGGAAGGAGATCAAGAATACCAAGAGGAGATTAAACGAAGTGTGCCCACCCGCACACCGATCGTGGAAACGAGAATAGCAAAGAAGACCAGTTGGGTGAGGCTCTTCCGGTTGCTATTTGGAACGCTTTGATCTGTCAGACGTGCTGTTTCCTGAAATCTCAAAAGGTATGATTTAGATCTTTAGTATTTATGTTATATAGCATCATGAACATGTTCTTGTTTGGCTTTGACGTTGATTAAATTTTTTTAAATTCCGCTGCGCACTCGATGCCATTATTTTCCAACAGAGGTATCACCCTCTACTAAACATGTTTCAAGAACTAGTAAATCTGATTTACCTTGTTCCTTTTTCTTTTTTAGCTCCTCAAGACACTTGTGACAGTTTCTCTTCCAGTGCCCTTCGCCATTGCAGTGGAAACACTTTCCTTTGGGTTTCTGGATGGGGTCCTTTGCCTTTTTGGGTATTTTGTTCTTTCCCTTATGTGCTTTTCCCTGGTTCTGGTTCTTTCTTTTATTTTTACCAGAACTTCCTGCAACCACAACACTTGCAGGTCATTCATGAGTTCAGTGAGATTTGACTTTTTCTTGTTCATAACAAAATTATTCACGAACTCATGAAAGTCAGGGGATAGGCTTTCCAAGATGATGCCAACTTGGGTGGCTTCATCGATTCTGGCACCATTCAGCTCTGCATCGTGGAGGTGATCAATCATGTTCAAAACATGTGCCTTAACTGAAGAACCTTTCTTCATCTTGTCATTCATGAAAGCCCTTACGGCATCCAAATGAGCCTTCTCAGTGGGAGCGCCGAACATGGCTTCTAGAGACTCCATTATCTCATAAGCAGTCTCCATCTCCTCATGCTTCTTACGAAGCACATCGCTCATGCTTGCCAGCATAAAGCACATTGCTTTGTTGTTGGCCTTAATCCAACGATCATAAGGCTCCCTAACGGTTTTGGATGCATTTGCTGCGAGTTCAGGAGGACATTCCTCCGCTAGGACAAATTTGTAGTCTTCGCAGACCAATAGTATGTTCATGTTACTTTTCCACTTAGCATAGTTATCACCGTCTAATTTTTCAGTCGCTAGTAGTGTGATAATGGGATTCGACATATTGCTGGAAATAAATGGAATATTCATCTAATCAATTTATGTGCATGAATATCAAGGCATGTTAATTTTGGCACAATTAAATATGATGCATGATGCACATGAAAAATACATAAATCATGTTTTAATTTTAGGTGTCAATGATAATCTAATTTTTCACATATAAACTGTACCTTTGGGTAGTCAAGTTATATGCCAATTAGACCGAGGCTCTTCTCAGTTAATAAATATAGTCAAAATATCTCATATTTTCATATTTATTAACTACCGTTATTTTTAGTCAAAATATAACCAACAGATTTGATTATATTTTATGAGTGTTACCCATCGTTTCAGATCCCATAGACTTAACTCAGGATTGCTACCTTTGGGTAGTCAATTCAGAAATACATCCTGAAATCTTATCTCTAGGAAGCCAACCTTGTTATTGATCCGGCAAGGACACTCTCCTTTAGGAGGGCGATTCAATGTCACCGCAAAGCCCCTTTTCGGATCTCACAGTGTTGCGCTAACGGCGGAGACTAGTGGGTCGTATTGTCATACAACCCTCTCCCACTCATTATGTTGCAAATATGTATTTTGTTTGAAAAACATCTCATGATTTTCAAATCGAAAAATAAACAATTTATTTTTCGGATATGTGAAATTCCAAAATTTAACTCTTAAATTCAATTTCACATGTAACATTATTTTGCAAATCAATTTTACAACTTAAATCAATTTAATCATATTAAATTGATTTTCAGCGCATGGTTCTTATTTTATTTTATTTTTCTAAAACACATTTATAATAAATAAAATAAACAATAACGAATGCGCGTGTATGCATGGCATGTTATAAAACATATGAGTAGGCACATTATATCTATATGGCATGTTATATGCATGGACACATAATATATAATTATCAACATAAAATATAAATATATACAATCAGCTATTGAGATGACTTTGACCGGGTCCCATGGAAAAATAAATTACAACTCAATCGAATCGAATAAATAAATAATTACAATAATTATATTATTCTGTTACATCAACGGGTCTTCAATTCTTGAATTCTTTATTCTTCAGCTTCATTCTTTGTCTCCGGGTTGGATTTCACCTTCCTTGGGATCTGAAACTTTTCCGGGCCCGACGACACGCTTTACCAGGGTTTCAAAAACTTTCGGGCCCGTTCCGGATTAAATCCAGAATTTGGGCCGCCAGCCTCACTGGACCGCGCATGCGGACTATCCACGCACACTAGCCGCGCTGGGACGCGCAAGGGCGCGCGCTCTGGCCGATTTCTGGGAATTTTTTGGGGAGTTTTCTGGGCTTCCTTGAAGGCTTCAAACTTGATCTTCAAGGCCTCCTTTTTGATTCAAAATCAAAAACCCTAATTCTACCCAAATCCTAGAATTACAATAATTCTATTCCCAAATTAAATTACAAATAATTTATTAATGAATGAATATAACCGATCCATGGAACCGTATAATTAACGACCAAATCCACCATCCATACATTCATCATCATGAACTAAAATAAACATCCATAAATGCAAGTGCCTACTCATCACATACATATATAATTAAATATCACATATTTAATATCAATAATGATTATCAAATAATCGAAGCATAAATTAATATCGTTTATAGACCACGCTGATACCAATTGTTGGTTGCCGAATCGAATTCGGTGACGGAAGCGTGGGGAACAGGGGATCGTGTATAACAAAAATTTTCATAAAACTTTTGAGATTCTTTATAGATTATATTAATTTATGCATGAATAAATTAATCACATTAATTTATATAATTCAAGGATCAACCAAAAAATACTTGGAAGCCGACTCGGATGATAACTTGAATTCTTTGACCACGAACAGTCCTTGCTCCAAGCTTTGTGTTTAGAATACCAAAGTCTTCCACGTCGATTCCTTGATTCCACATAGACGTGTGTGTGGGCACACGTGAGACAAAATAGGTTTCTAAAACACTCGAATTGCCACAAACATCAACGCATGCACGATGTGGAATTTTTTGAAGAAAAAGTTTGCTCTCTATTTTCCAACAAGAAAAATTCAACCACAAACAAACTTTAGGGCTGAATAATGTGTTCAAAAATTGTCTCTACAATTTTCTATCATTCTCATAATTAAAGAGTAGAAGTCAAACTTCAAAACAGAATCACCTTATCTCCAATTTTGACTTTGGAACAAAAAATCCCTTCCCCTTATTCTTTAGTGGCCGGCCACCCTCTAGGGCTTTATCCCTGTGTGTAGCGCCTATATCAGATAGGGAAGGAAGAGATTTTATCTTTTATCCAGTAGTCCAATTTAATTCAGATTCAAATTCGAATTTAAGTCAAACTTAAATTAATTTGAATTCTAAATTGAGCAACTTATCAAATAAGTTTAGATGGATAAATCTAGATATGTTCAAATTCAAATTTAAATAATCACATTATTTAAAAAATAATTAATTCTCAATTAATTATTTTTCGAGTATTTAATTTTAGAATTCTGTAATTTTAAAATTCCCATTTTGCCATTTGTGTCTGGTAGAATTACAAGGACGATGAGGGGACTAATGAACCTATAATCCCGAGCTCCAATAAAATTAATAATTAATTAAACACTTTAATTACTTAATTAATTCTATTAATTCCAATAGTTACTCCACTATAAACTTGGAATTGAACTCTCGAAATTATAGACATTAATTATTTCTAAACTGCGAAGTGTCCATTTGATATAGTCATTACATATAGATCAATCCTCCATAAATAATTCATAATTAGAGTCAGGTAGTATCCATTAACCTCTCTAATTATATCTTTATCCTTGAGTACCATTGATTCTCTAATGGATAGTGATTCATAAAACACATTTATGAACCAGAGCACTCTTACTAATCCATGTAACGAATCAACACTCAAGAGAATTGTTTATCTGCTTCTTTCTCAAGAAGGAATGGATTCCATCTCATATAATAACATTCTCAACTACCTATTTCATTATGTCTCCAAAATACAAGGAATAGGATTCAGGGTCTCAGAATCCATACCGAGTAAATCAAAAGACATAAATCCATAAATAGGAGTTTGTTAAGAACTCAGGATTAAGATCATCCTATATATGACCATCGGTAGTGTCAATTAGAATTTCTATGCTTAACGGAAATTATTAAAAATTCATATTGTGTCTGCGTCCGTGTTCCACATAATCTCATTATGCGAAATACACTCATTCAATATCTCACCATATTAACAGTGCGGATAACAGCGTTCCATTCTAAATGGGAATGACATGTATTAATAATGTTTTAATTAAAGTTTCCAAACTTTAATTAAATTCATTATGAACAATTACTTTTGATTATTATCCTTAAACATTATCCTCTCGTATACAACACTTATATACCATGTTTAAGGTTACATAAATAATCAAGGAATTTTATTTGATATTCATAAAATATTCATAAATATATGCATATAAAATGATGAATAAACTCTTTTATCAAATAAATAATAAATATCCTTTTACATCTCATGCTTCTAGGACACTATTCCCAACACAAACTACTTAGGCCTGGTAAATGGGGTCGTCGAGAATAATCTCTTCAACCTGGTTCACCTGCTCTAAGTAATTTTTCAGACTCTGTACATTTACTTTGAAGATTCTCCCATCGGTCAGGTCCTCAACCTTGACAACACCATTGGGAAAAATGCATTTTACTACAAACATGCCAGTCCACCACGACCTCAACTTACCAGGGTGGAGATGCAAACGGGAGTCATAGAGATGAACCCGTTGATTCGGCTCGAAATTCTTCCTCAGGATCTTCTTGTCATGAGCCGCTTTCATTTTTACCTTGATCCTGGAATTATGCTCTTTGAGCATGTCGATCAATCATTGTTCTTGCAATGGATCGAGTTTAGATGAGATGATGACTGGGAATGTGTCTTCATCTCCCAAGAATGCATGTTTTAAGCCCTCAGGTGGTTGGACTAGCTTGACTTTTGGAGCCTCCTCAGTGGATGATTTTGGTCTTTCTCCTTCTGTTGGGAGCTCCTGAAAACATGGTGACCCAAACTTGGTTCCTCTGTCCTGTGATTCTTTGAAAATGGCAGAACTATTAGCCACCGCACCAGGATTGGAACTCTTAGATTCAGAATTTTGGAGGAGGTTTTCCAGATCTTCAGAGTTGCTTTGTGGTAGAACCCCTTCCTCGACAAGTGTGTTGATCATAATTGTTTGGTGACACTCATCATCATCATGTGGCTGCTTTTGAATATGAAAAATATTCACCTCAAGGGTCATATTCCAGAAAGATATCTTCATGAGACCATTCCTACAATTGATAAGTGCATTTGCTGTGGCAAGGAAAGGTCTTCCTAGAATGATGGGAATGGATGACTCCATATTCACCATGGATTGTGTATCCAAGACAAGAAAATCCATGGGGTAATAAAACCTGTCGATTTGTAACAAAACATCTTCTGCTATTCCCCGTGGTCTCTTAATGGATCTATCGGCCAGTTGCAGAACCACAAATGTGGGTTTAATCTCTCCAAGACCCAATTGTGAGTAGACCGAATAAGGCATAAGGTTCATGCTCGATCCTAGGTCTAGTAACGCTTGGCCGAATTCATGTGTCCCGATCTAGCAAGAAATGGTAGGACAACCTGGATCTTTATACTTCGGCGGTGTCTTCTGCTCAATCACCACGCTCACTTGTTCCGTCAAGAATGTAGTCTTCTTGACATGGTGCTTTCTCTTTATGGTGCACAGATCCTTGATAACCTTGGCGTGGGCTGGCACTTGCTTGATCACATGTAGTAAGGGAAGATTGATCTTCAATTGTGTCAACTGCTCTAGGATCTCACTTTGATTTTCTGACACTTTCCTAGCAGGTCAGAGAGCTTGGGGAAAAGGCACCTTTACCGGAATTTTAGTTGGCTCTTCTTTCTTCTGAGCTGATTCTTCATTACTCAAAGTGGTAGTACTTGTTGATGGCATGTCTGAATTCTTACCATTTCGAGTAGTGATGACGTTAACTTCCTTGATATTTTGACCTTCAGAGTTGGAAGTTTGAGCCATGTTTTGTTCTCTCAAATTGGACTGGGCTTCTGATGGAAATCTACCGCGCTCTTGAACGGTTAAAGCTTATGCCAGCTTTGTGATCTGACTTTTTATTTCCTTGTTCTCTTCCACCAGCTGCGTGAGCATTGAATCAACCCTTTGATTCATCTTATTTTGCGCGTCCATAAAAACTTTTAGGGTATCCTCTAGAGGATTCCCTTTCGGCTGCAAGTTATTCTGAGGCGCAAAATATATCCTTGGTGGTTGAGATTGCTTCTCTAATCTCCATTGCCCTCCAAATGATTGTGCTTGTTGGTTCGAATCTCGCCAACTGAAATTTGGGTGATTTTTCCAACCAAGATTGTAAGATTCCGAGAAAGGTTCGTAAGGCTTCTTGTTTGTGCCCAATGCATTACACTGCTCCTTATATACCCTTCTCATTTCACTTAAAGTGTGGCAATCCTGAGTTAGATGGCCCATTCCACCACAAACTAAACAAGGCTCATGTGCCTCTCTCCCTGCCACCATGTAGGGTCCTTTGCTATCTTTACTTTTGAGAGCCTCAATTTGCTTCGTCAAAGCTTCAACTTGGGCCTTGAGACTGTCCTCTTCCCTTAATTGATAAACTCCAACTGGTCGGGACCTACTGGTGCTCTCAGTAGCACTCGGCCTAGTCCAAGTATGAGCTTTCTCAGCTAACTCATTCAGGTACTCAATAGCTTCATCAGGATCCTTCTGGAGAAAATTTCCATTGCACATCATCTTAACAAATTGGCACTCTCGGATTGTGAGTCCATCGTAGAAATAGCTTATGAGGCGCCAACTTTCATATCCATGGTGGGGGCACAGATTTAATAGATCTTTAAAATGCTCCTAGGCTTGATAGAGATTTAACAGATTTTTTTGTTTTTCTTTTTTTTATTATTTTTAATCAAAAATAAAATAATTATATAGTAACGTAAATTGTAACCACCAAGAGTGCTCCCAGGAAAGACTATAGCTCTTGGCTCGATAAATAGTCTCCTAGACAAAGCAACGTTCCCAGGAATGATTGGTGGGGCGAGGGCCACTTAAGTATCAACTTTCCTAGACAAAACTCTCTCAGATTATACTTTCCAGGTAACCACACAATTATTCACAAAATAAATTATTAAATTTTATTGAGTAAATTATGAAATGTAATCTAATTAATGGAAATTATTCCTAAAGTCAAAAGCCTAAATCTATCAAATTATGAAAATCCTAGGTTAGGAATCTAAATTAGTCAATTAATTACCATCTTAATTATAATCCTAAAAATTAATGAAACTATAAAAGGAAAAATTACATTAGGCAACAATTAAAATATACAAATGAGAAAACAAAATAAAATCTTAATTTATGGAAAAAAAATAAAAGATTACAAAATCAAATCACAATCAATTTTAAAACTAAAAGGGAAAATAAAATTATTAATAAAAACAAATCTTAAAAGTGTGAGATTTTTTTTAGGAACACAAAACTACGGGGATAAAAAAAAATGGAAAAGGTAACAAATGTACTTCAAAGGGTGAACACAGAACAGACTTCAGAAAGCTAAAACAAATACTATATAAAAAAAATGAAAAAGGTGACTTTTTTTTTCAAACAAGGAACGGTGGAACAAAAAAAAAAAAACAAAAAAAAACAAAAAACAAAAAACAAAAAACAAAAAAACAAAACAAAACAAAACTCTGCGGCAACTATAGATTGAACGAGTGGGAGATCCGTACGTTGCTGCGGAATGCAGTATAACGCTATGATAGTTATAATGAAAAATATTAATATATATACATATATTATACAGACATATATAGTACTATTATTTATAATATTTATATATATACAGAATGTACATAATAAAAAATGCTGTTGTGGTCCCTGAGTAGTTCATTTTTTTCAGTTGCAAGTATAAAAATGGAAAAAATGGTTGTAAATATAAGTGTTAAGAGAAATAAAGGTGGTTAAAATATAAATTATGAAATAAACATTATAAAATATTTATAATACCTTGTTCTTGGGTGTTTTGTAGACTGTCTTGTTGTTCTTGATTCAGGACTGAAAAAATAGAATAATTTGTAGATATGTTTTTAAATAAATTGATAATATTTGTTGTGTTGAATGTGGTTTACCTTGTGCCAAGTTTTTTTGGTGTTGGAGTATGTGGATCAAGTCTGGTCAGTGTTGATAACTGTGATGATGGTATTGTTGGGAATGGTGTCCTAAAAGCATGAGATGTAATAGGATATTTATTATTTATTTAATAAAAGAATCTATTCATTATTTTATGTGCATATATTTATGAATATTTTATGAATATCAATGAAAATTTCATGATTATTTATGTAACCTTAAACATTGAATATAAGTGTTATATACGAGAAGATAATGTTTTAAGGATAATAATCAAAAAATAATGTTCATAATGAATTTAATTAAAATTCGGAATCTTTAATTAAAAAATTATTAATACATGTCATTCCCATTTAGAATGGAACGGTGTTATTCGCACTGTTAATATGGCGAGATATTGAATGAGTGTATTTCGCATAATGAGATTATGTGGAACAAGGACACAGACACAGTATGAATTTCTAATAATTTCCGTTAAGTATAGAAATTCTAATTTAGTCTGCAGATTGTCATATATAGAATAATCTTAATCTTGAGTTCTTAACAAACTCCTATTTATGGATATGTGTCTTTTGATTTACTCGGTACGGATTTCGAGACCCTGAATTCTATTCCTTGTATTTTGGAGACATAATGAAGTAGGTAGCTGGGAATGTTATTATACGAGATGGAATCCATTCCTTCTTAAGAAAGAAGTAGATAAATAATTCTCTTGAGGGTTGATTCGGTACTTAGACCAGTAGGAGCTCCGATTCATGAATGTGTTTTATGAATCACTGTCCATTAGAGAATCAATGGCACTCAAGGATAAATATATAATTAGAGAGGTTAACGGATTCTACCTTGCTCTAATTATGAATTATTTATGGAGGATTGATCTATATGCAATGACTATATCAAATGGACACTTCACAGTTTAGAAGTAATTTATATCTATGATTTTGAGAGTGCAATTCCAAGTTTATAGTGAAGTAACTATTGGAATTAATAGAATTAATTAATTAATTAAAGTATTTAATTGATTATTAATTTTATTGGAGCTCAGGATTATAGGTCCATTAGTCCCCGCGTCGTCCTAGTAATTCTACTAGACACAAAGGGCAAAATGGGAATTTTAGAATTACGGAATTCTAAAATTAAACACTCGAAAATAATTAATTGAGAATTAATTATTATTTAAATAATGTGATTATTTAAATTTGAATTTGAACACATCTAGATTTATCCATTTAAACTTATTTGATAAATTGTTCAATTTAGAATTCAAATTAATTTAAGTTTGACTTAAATTGGAATTTGAATTTGAGTCAAAATTGGACTACAGGATAAAGGATGATTTTCTCTTCTTTCTCTATCTGATATTGGCGCCTACAGATGGATAAATTCCCCCTAAGGTGGCCGGCCATAATGGATAAGGATAAGAGGAGATTTTGTTCCAAATTCAAATAGGAGATAATTAACAAGCTTTATCTTAGAGATAGAGATTTGATTCTTTTTTGAAGTTTGACTTCTACTCTTTAAATATGAGAATGATAGAAAATTGTGAAGATAATTTTTGAAACAATTTTTCAGCCCTAATTGTTAGTGCTGGCCGAAATTCTCAAGTAGAGAGGAAGGAAAAATTGTTTCTCCAAAAATTCCACACCGTACATGCGTTGATGTTTGTGGAAATTCGAGTGTTTATTGTAACTTGTTTTGTCTCATGTGTGCCCACACACATGACTTCGTGGATTCTAGGAATTGACGTGGAAGACGTTGGTTTTCTAAACACAAAGCTTTGGAGCAAGGATTGTTCGAGGTTAAAGAACTCAAGTTATCAACCGAGTCGGCCTCCAGGTATTTTTCCTAATTGAGTTCTTAATAAATGAATTAATGAGATTAATTTATTCGTGTATAAATTAATATAATCTATAGAGTATCTCAAAGGTTTTATGAAAATTTTTGTTATACACAATCCGCCTCCCCGCCACGCTTCCACGTCCGAATTCGATTCGACTACCAACAATTGGTATTAGAGCAGTCTATAGACTATATTAATTTATGCTCTGATTATTTGATAATCAATATTAAATATGTGATATTTAATTGTGTATGTATGTGATGGGTAGGCACTTGCATGAATTAGTTTTTACCTTATTAGGTACTAAGGATTTAATTAGTTCTTCTATGTTTTCTGATGAAGGCAGTATTGTATCATAACTATAATAAGGTTTTACCTTATTAGGTACTAAGGATAATATATAATTATTTATATCATCAGCAGTTTTATTTTTCGGTGTTACAATTGCGCGTTGTTTTAGGTATTCAATGTTATTAAAATTGTTGTTGAAATCATTGTATAGTAATGTTGTCATTTTGTCAATTGGATTTAGATCAAAATCAACAAAGTATTTTTCTGGTATTTTTATCCATGTAATATCTTCATTTTCTAAATCTTTTATTCCTTCAGCAGTACCATTTACTATTTTCAATGTCCATTTTGAAAAATTTTCAATCTCCTTTTTTTCTTCTGATGTTGTATTAAAATGTTTTAATCGCATATTTTCCGTTAATGTTAAAACCTGAAAGTGTGGCCATAAATAAGAATTATTTATGCATGCATCTATTATGTGCTCTTTTGTTCCTGTAGGTAAAACAGGTAGGATTTGTCGAAAGTCACCTCCTAGAATAACCGTCATTCCACCAAATCGTTCATCAAAATTGTTTTGTAAATCCTGGAGTGTTTTATCTAATGCTTCAAAACAATATTTATTAGTCATAGGTGCTTCATCCCATAAAATTAATGGTGTTTTTTTCAATTAAATGTGCTAATTGAGTTCCTTTTTTAATATGACATGTTGAAAATTTATCTATTGATAGTGGTACTCGAAATCTAGAATGTGTAGTTCTTCCTTTCGGCAATAATAGTGATGCTATTCCTGAAGATGCGACAGCTAGAAAAATTTCATTATTAGATCTAATTTTTGTTATAATTGTATTCCATAAATATGTTTTTCCAGTTCCTCCATAGCCATAAATAACGAATAAGTTGTTTTGTTTATCAATAACAAATTCTAAAATTTTATGGTAAATAATTAGTTGTTCATTGTTTAAAGTTTCTACTAATAAAGAATTTTCTTTTTTTAATTTATTTATATCATAATTAAGCTCTTCTCTTAAAAGTTTATTGTTTAAATCATTTATTAGTGAATCAGTAGGAAGGGGTAGATTAAAATGAGCTAAAGTTGATGAATTTAGATTTAATAATTTTTCTAGTTCATGTAATATAAAATTATATAATTCATTTTCTGGTCTTTCAAAATATGGATTGTTAAAAATTTTCTTAATTTTGTATAAGATATCATCAGTCATAAGTTTTCAATTTTTTTCAAGTAATTTGAGTGGGTTATTTATATTGTAAAACAATAATATAATAATAAATAGATGTCGTAGTTGTGACAATGTAGACCAAAAAGATGCCTCTAATATGGATTGTTCCCATTCTCTATCATCTCCTAATAAACCTAATGCATAACATGTTGCCTGATATGTTTCATATGTTATGTTATCAATAGTTCGAAGATTTTCATAGCTTGTTATTCCATTTCGATGATTTAATAATAATTATAGATAATATAATTCTCCAGAGTTTGGATGAATATAATATGGTCGGCCTATTGTATGTCCTATTTGTCTAGAAGACCAATATTTATATCTGCTATTCTAAACATATTTAGTCAAAAATTCATTATAAGTTAGATTTCTAGCATTGATATCAATTTTATTCGTTTCCATCCATTATGTTTGAGTTGTTTTATGAATATTTGGTTGTTTCATTACATCATTCAGATGTTGGTTTGATCTGAATGTTGTGTTTTGCATTTTTGGTAAATGTATTAATAAACGTTGAATGGCTGGGTTTCTATGATGTAATGGATATTCATATAAATGCCATAATGCTTCATAAGGTGTTATGTATCTACAATTAATATAGTTTTTTATTTCATCTATTTCTTCTTAAATCATTTCTCCACACTTTTCTGTACAAATATTTTCTTCTATGACTGCTCTTATTCTATCAGGCCCTTTTGCTAGATATTTAAATAAATATTTTATAAGCATTGACTAAGAGTAGATTTCTACATTAATGTGAGCATTATATTTAAGACATAGATCTATATTATGCGGAACAACATATCTATTATCTAATTTAATACCATCTTTTTCAACATAGAAATTTGTATTTCTTCTTCTATAGTTGACAAATCCATTTTCCTCAATATATGTTTCATTTTTTATTTGTCTCGGGAATTTTTTTGAACATTCCGAGTTTTTCATACATTGAGCAGTTGGTTTTGCTATTCCACATGGTCCATGCATCATAAATTCGGCAACAACATTGTATTTTTCTTTTTGAGGGTCAGGAATTTCTGCAGAAATAAAATTATTAATTTTTGATGGATCATGTAGTTTATCATCGGTATGTAACCAAAACAGGAAATGACAGTGTGGCAAACCCCATTTCTGAAATTCTACTACGTACAGATCTACAAAATTTGAATAGAAAATTTATTTTAGATATATTTAGTATAAAGATTAAATAATATTATTTAATATTTATAGATAAAAAGAACATAGATGTGGAAAAAAATGTACTGACCTGCTACAATTCTTCCAAAAATATTTTCATTTTTTATTGTTGATAAAAAATCTTCTAATTTCATTTTAAAAACTCTTACAATAATATCAGGTATATCTGCAGGATTAGAACCATGTATTTTTATTAAAGCTCTAGTAATTTTAGGCCATTTTGGATTACATGTAAATGTTATGAATAAATCAAGAATTCCATAATATCTACAAATTGCCATTGCATCATGATAGTTTTGGATATGTATTTAGGACTTCCAGTATGACTGGAAGGAAGAATAATTCTTTTACCTATTGCTTGTGCATTTGTATCTCCTTTTGTAATAACATCTTGAATTCCTTGATAAACTTCAGATCTTAAATTTTTTTGATTTTTTCTAATGTAATAAATGTTGGAAATGTGTCCATAAAGTGGGATGTAATTTGTTATTTATGAAATGACAAATGGAAGACATTATTATTTTGCTGATTTTATAAAATAAGATAAAGTTATGTTTTGACACATACTCAAGAGTGTTAGTGATATTGCTTAGTCCATAAACTGTTACCAACGAAAGAAGAGTTAGGGGAACCCTGCCGGACAAACTCTTCTGATACAGTTTAAAATAGATATTCGCAGTCTTAGGATTGATTGGACAATCGAATCCGATTATGACTGTCGGATCGAACCATGTGATCTTTGGTCTCGGGGCATGGGAGTTGGACTGTGGTTGATCTAGACATGCTCGCAACATGTTGAATAGACCATGTGTTGATTAGGTTAGAGTAAAAAACCGTTTACACAACTATAAACCTAATCATCACAACTTAAGTATATTTGTATAATTATCTTAATCCGAAGTGAATGCATAGCTCAACTTAGTATCTCATGATCTTTGATTCACCAATGAGATTAGTTCACGATTAGTGAATGACATCTCGGTCATTGGGATCATGACAATATTAAGTTGGAGTTATGTGATTCACGAATATATGGAATTCGTAAGAAATAATATCACCTCATGCTTTATTGACGGGTGTGTGAATAAATAAACCAGGCCTGGTATTCAATGATGATATTCATTGATTAAGACATCGTGACATGTACGAGACATCTTCTTAACGTTTGTCTTTCTTATTCACATCATATAAAGGAGTTGAGGAAATAATGGTTGGAATGGTAAAACGGTAATATTATATACCATTCGATCACCGATATTTACGAAGGATAATAATGCATTTACACTGTGGACGTGTGATAAATTGTATCAACACCAAAAAGAAAATTAGCGCACATGAATCGAGAGATTATTCGGCGTCGAACTTTTAGTGGAGTTATGACAATGTCGGAATTAAATATGTCGATAACTTATAGAGATGAGTTAGTCGAATATTGTAATTCCATAGCTTTGTTCATGTGGGTCCATTCGGTCTCAAGGCTAGCTCGATAAATGGAAAAAAGTAAAAACCGATGTTCAATACATAATAATTATGTTTAAATTCATTGTGTTATTTTTCATTTATTCGATAATTGAAAAATAAAAGGAATGAGTTTTGAATTTCAAAATTAATAGAGATTAATTTAAATTCAAAATAAAATTTAAACATGATTTTATTTGGCAACTAAAGGAAAGAGAAAAGTGATATATTATTTTGGGAAAAATTCAGAAATCCCTTGCCATAAGGGGATTTCGAATTTTGCTCCAAAAAGGGGAAGGAAAATTCGGAAATCCCTAAGCCATGTAGGGATTTTCGGATTTCAATCCAAGGGTTAAGGAGAAATTCGAAAATCCCATCTAGGGTTTGAGTTTTTGAATTTCCTCCTATATAAGGATATTATTGAAAACCCTAGAGAAGAGTCTCTAAGAGAGAAGAAAAATATATCACATTTTTCCTTAGGGTGGCCGGATTTTGTAGAGACAAAATAGAAGGAAATAGTTTCCTTAGGTTTTTGAAAAGAGCCCACTCTCTCATCCCAAATACCATAGAGTCATAGCTTTGAATCAACGAGTGGTTTTTGGTGTGATCGTGGCATTAAACAACGATCTTGTTTCACGGCAATTCTCCATCTTGGAACGTGAGATAGTGAGACAAGATCCTTGCGGTCATTTAATTCAATCGTCACAAAGGTATGTGTGATACTCTAATCCTTTGTCTATAAACATATATCATGCATGCATCTCTCGTCGTGGTTTACGTTTAATTTTGAATTAAATGGATATGATAAAATTTTTTGAAATTCCACCTACAATATTGTTGTTGTTCAAATGATTTTTCATATATAAATCACAATAAGATCCTACAATAAAATCTATCCTCCTCTATACAGCCATGTGCATCAACTACATATTGTTGTAATAATCTTCCACTTCTAAATAGGATATCACTTTGATTTTGATGTTCCAGTAATTGATAACAATAAAATTCTCTCATAGAAATTCTTTTTCTTTTGTATGTGTTATTTGTGTTATCCACATTATATTTTAAATCTGTTCTATAACCATCTTCTCCATAAGGCAACAATAATGGATATTGAAGAGACATATAAGATGGATGTAATTTTGTAATTCTTTGTAAAGAATTTGTTTTATCTTCAACTATAATGTCTCTTCCTTGTTCGTATTCATCAATATCTCCAACTATTAAGCAACTAATATCGTTTGAAGTTGGTAATTCATATTGATTATTATCTGTATTTCTTCGATTTATAAGTCTTAGTTTCATAGATGGTAATTTATCTTCTTCATATCTATCTCTTATCATTCGAAAAACTTTTACTAAATTATTTGTATTATCTAACATTGTAATTAAATGTTCAATTATTATTTTTATTAAATCTTTTGATTCATTTTCAAATGAGAATGAAGCCAATCGATTTTCAATTTCATTTTTCGTGTCATATATATATAATTGTGCAAATCTAGGAGGATTATTATCAATCGGAAGAAGAGATCCTATCAAATGATGTATTTGTCCACTTATTTTAAAAATATAAGGGCCGATAGAGTTTTTTGGGAAATTTTCTATATTACTCCCAAATGATGTAAATGTAAACATAGAATTATAAATTCTAATATTTTTTTGAAAATGTGTACTCAATGATCGTCCATAATAATCAAATAGATTATATAGTGTAGAAGGAATATGTTTAATAAAAGGTATTCTAATTTTTCCTTGTCTACAACAAAGATTGAACTTAGGTGGGTTACTTCCTTTGAGTTGTTCATTAAGCCAAAAAAGAGCACCACAATAATGGCAGATATAAGAACAGTTTCCAAAGTTGATGTACATATTAGTATCACCTAAGAAAAAAAATTTAGATCAGTTTGTGAAACTATTATATAAATAATTTTTTTTCTTAAAAAATTTATTATTTAGTATAAGTAAGAAATTTACGATTTTGTGTGTTGTTTTCAAATGTTGATGCACGAACTTGTTCAGAAATCTGCTTTCAGTTTTAGAGATTTGTTGCATAGGTTGGCTTTCATTTTCAGACATATGTAGTATATGTCTGTTTTCAGTTTGGGTCATATGTTGCATCACATCAACTCTGGATCGAGGGATCAGTGTGAATGAATCTCTTGTACCGCAACTTGATTTACTTGAGTAATCAGTATTTACAACTGTTGAATCCTCGTCCATATGTGAGATGATACGACGTACGCAGTAGTTAGATTTTATAGGCGTTTTTTTTAATTTTTTTCTTCGGCTCCATCTGTGTATTACAATACATTATGATTTAATAAACTATTTTGTAAAATTTATATTTATGTTAGAAAAGATTGTGGCATATGAACTAACATGATTACTATATTAGACAAAGCAATATAAATAAATTTATCTAACAAATAAAATAAAGTAAATGTACATAACATGATAAGTAAATATTTATGATAATTTTTTAATAATGAATGAATATTATAAAATTAGTACGATATAAAATAATATAACTTATATAAACAAAATATATAATTTTAGAAATAAAAATAATATATGTATAAATATTTTGTAATAAAAATATTATAAGCAAAATATGAGAAGAAATTAATAGTCTATAATCATATATAGTATCCTACAATATTATACTATAAAGTAAAGGTAATATATTTTATTATAGATAAAATAAATAAATATATTTAGTATTATTAATAGCAACCGTATCTAATCACATAAATAAATATTGAAATAATAAAGATATAAAGTTTTAATAATACCTGGAATGTTGTATAAATAGCAAATTTGAGATAACCAAATCAGACTATATATAGAAATGATGCTTTGCTATGAGATAGAGCAGGTAACGATTGATTTTCAACTGTTGCAGTATAATATGGAGATAGGAAATGATCTGTTTGAAAATAACACATTAGAAAAATCATTTATTACCACAAAATGATTATAATATATTAAAAATAAAATATAAAAAGAAAAAAAATAAATGTATTTTAGAATTGATCTAATTATACTAATATGTTACATACATAACATTAAATGAGGGACAAACTAAGAAAAAAGCAGCTGAAACACATTTAAGAAAAAAAAAAACGTAAATAAAATATAAAATAAAAAAAAATTTAGATTTCTAGAATAAAAAAATAAAAACTGCGCGTTGCTGCGGAACCGAAACATATTTAGGGGAGAAAAAATTAAGATAAAATAAAATAAAGGGAAATGAGGTTTCTAGAGGGGGAAAAAAAACCAAAATTGTAGGATGTTAAATGATATTATGTCAAAAACTATTGCTCTGTACAAATTTGGCTGTACTTAATACAGACGGCTTACAAATGCACTTTTTTGTTGCTATTTCGGGCCCAAATGTTTGGGCTGTTATATTTGTATTTTTTTGGTTCCTTTTTGTAGTTGTTATTTTTTTTTTGTTTTAATAGATGATAAACGTTAAAGTAAACAAATAAATGTAATATAGTTATAAACAGTAATATACACTATTTTACATGTATTAAAAAGAAGGGAAGCTATTATTGCTCCCTGAAAATAATTATAACAGAATAAGACAAAATTTATATACAAATTTACATCTCAATTACATCATAAATTTAGACATGCGAGTTATTTCATGGCCCTGCAAGAAAATTTTCGAATTCCCTCTTGTAATGTTTCTTCAAACAAACTTGTAACTTATTTCTTGGTACATGGTAAGAAGAAAAGGAAAAAAACAGTGAGAATTAAATTTTTGAATATAAAAAACAAAATTTTTGATAAAGAAAGATAATATTTTGAAACAAAGCTCAGACCATTGTATAAATACAAAATGTTAGGCAACGGTGGAAAAAAAGCAGTAAATGAGCAAAGCAGAAAGTAAGAATAGTCAGGTACATGCAATAAATATTAGTGGCTGGAATATAAATAGCAGGGAATGATCAAAAGTGAGCTGGAATAGGAAAAATGTCCACTACAGGTAAGGAAAACGGAAAAGTACAAAATGAGGTTATATATATGACATATAGTGATATACACAACTACCACACATGTTATCAAGAAATTTCTGCCATAACTAAGGAGACTGTATATACAAATGGTTCAGGTTATATGCAAGGGTTGGAAAAATATATACCATGAGTAATTTAAACAAAATATGGCAATATACATGGCTACCAGCAATATTATTGGGGAATTTATGCCATAAGTAAGACAGAATAGTATAGCTTAGATTAGCAATAAGTAATTGAAACAAAATCTGTTTGCTCTCAATACTATACACCATAAGTAGTTTAAACAAAATCCGGCACATACATGGTTACCAACCACGTTATTAAAGACTTTATGAAAATAAAATATATTGGCATAACTCTGAAATAATAAGGGCAACATGAATGATAGGCATATCTGTAATAGCTATTACCCAGCATATGTTAACAACAAATGATGTATAACATCATCATAACCGGGAAAAATAAAATGTTTGAATATAAGAAACCAAGTTTTTGATAAATAAAGGCATTCGGTTGTAACAAAATTCATAACACTGCGGTAATATCAAATGTCAGTTAATAAATTAAGAGTAACAGTAAATTATGCAAAATACAATGAAAAAGAAAAAGAGTAAACAACAGAGGAAACAGATGGATATACACAAAGTAGTAGTGTAGACAAAAATCAACTTTAATAATACAAATATATATAATAAAACTAAAACAAATGACAAATTAAAATATATTGGCATAAATCTCAAATAATAAGGGGAACATCAATGACAGCCATATTTGTAGTAACAATTACCCCGCACATATTAACAACAAATGAAATATAACATCATCATAACCAGGAGAGAATAAAGTATTTTAATATTAAAAACCGGATTTTTGATAAAGACAAGCGTTATATCTTAATAAGATTTAGAAAAGTTTGTAAACATAAAATATCAGGTAATCAACTCAGAACAGAAACAAGTAACTGAGAGTATATTAGAGAAGGAAAAAAGTAAAGTGCAGTATAAAACATTTCATATAATGAACAAACATAACATTACAAAATAATATTCTAGAATAAAGCAACTGAATTAAACTGAAGAAGTTATTACCTAATTCAGCAGACCACGGGCAAAACAATAGGTGAAAGAAAGCAACGAAAATTACTGAGCAGTAGGAATAGAACAAAGATATATAAAGAAGGCGATAAGAGTAGTAAGAAACAGGTAGTATTATTATGGTCTTCAAAGAGTGGAAAAGCGGAGATAACAGAATGTGGTAGACAATATAAGCGGAGAAACGTAGACAAAGAAATAGTAAAAGAGTAACATCCAGTATATATAGAGAAAGTTACCTATGTTTTGCTTAACCTCAGACACAATCCCTACAAACAGAAACCAATAAAAGTGATGATTAGTTAGCAACAACCGTCACAATGCATGAAGAGCACCGCAAGGTGTAACCAATAAATAATAAACAGTTATTATTCGGTTAGATATTATACAAAACAGAAAAATTAAAAATACACGTGTCAAAATAAAAGATTAATATAAATATTATCACATTTAGATCACGACAAATATTAAACATTTGTTCAAATTAATACATATAAATCAAAATATAGTATATAAAAACAGGGACAAAAAGAATAAATAAAATGAATCAAAAATTATGAAATTATGAAAAAAAAAAAATTCTTCACCAATATAATATTCAAATAACAAATTAGGAATGAAAAAAACAGAACAACATAAAAAACGAACACAGATCTAAAATAAATAACTCAACATCCTAAAAAAAATTAATAAAAACATAGATCTGATAGACATGAACAAACCATGGAAGGAAGACAAAAATGTTCAACAAAATGAACTACGGAGCTAACTAATAACGTAATGAACCAAAAAGGTACCATGCATATACAACGAAAGGATAAAAAAATATATAAAAGATCGATAAATACATATATACACAAAAAAAAGATGAAATACGAATAAACCTGGCGAGGAGGAAAAAAAAAAGGATCTAGAAGGTTGCAGAAAGAAGGAAGATGAGTCATGAAGAAATCTGGCCAAAAACCTAGGAAAATATACAGGTCTAAAACATTGCAGGGAGAAAAGAATAGTAGACAAATATAGATCCAGAAACTAAAAAAGATAAACATAAATCTAGAAAATAATAAAAATGAACGAACAAAAAAAAAAGAAGCCTATTCCTCTTCAATGTAGGTACGGGAAAATAAAAACAAATCTAGATCTAGAAAAGAAAGAAAAATTCTAAAAATTTGGGAAAATAAGAAACACGACAAACAAATAAATCTGGCCAAATATTTAGAAAAATAGGCAGATCTAAAAGGTTGCAAAAGGGAAAAAAACAAAAGGAAAAAAATAGATCCAAAAAAAAACTCCCATTCTCAGTAAAAAAAAAGGGCGTTGAAGATTAAAGGAGCAAATCAACAGGAAACATAAATGCCAACAGAAAGAAATAATGGAAAAATGACCGAAATCAACAAACGAAGAAAGAAAAAAGGCAGATTTAAAAGGTTGCAAAAGGGAAAAAAACAAAAGGAAAAAATAGATAAAAAAACCCCCAATCTCAGTAAAAAAAAAACAAAGGAACTGAAGATTACATAAGCAAATCAATGGGAAACATAAATGACAATAGAAAGACAAAACGAATAAATGAGCGAAATCAACAAACGAAAAAGGGGGAAAAAAACCCTGGCTTAGTTTTAAAGAAGAAGAATCCAGAAAGCTACAGAAGAAAGCATATGAAGGAGAGAGAGAGACGAAAACAAAAAAGAATGAAAGAAAGCAAATAAAAGGAAAACACACAAAATAAGCAAAAGAATCAGTAAATGACCAAAATAGTCACAGCAAATAAACAGACAGGAAACTGAAACAGAGGGCAATATTGTAATTTTACAAATGGGACATGACGGTAATTAAAATTTCAACAGAACAAAAAAATGGGGCTAAAACGGGAAAGACACTGTTCATTGCACTGTAGCATGAACAGTGAATCCCACCCTCTCTTTTAGGGTCCGTTTGGTACCTAGATTCGCTCTCTGATTCAAATCATGATTCATGATTCGCTACAGTATTTTCTCTCACAAAAAATATACGTAAATCGAAAATAGTTCTAATCATATGATTTAAATCCATGAATCAAACGGACCTTAGTATATGTATAATATGTGGAAAGTTTGCAGCAACTTTTTTTCTTTTTCTTTTTAAATAAGAAACGAGAAAGAGAAGAAGAAAGAAAATAATAAATGTATAACTAACGTAACACGTAACACAGAAGAACAAAATAGGAAACAAATTTTTTTTAATAATAAGGGATAAAAATAGATCACGCAAATCAAGAAAGAAAAATTGAGTAAAATAAAAAAAAATGTACCTACTTCTTTGGCTTAAAAATCTACTGATCAATCTTGCTAGTAGCACTTCCCTGGTAACGGTATTAAAATTTGATTAATGCCCAAAAGTGATGTTCACAAGCGGTCAATTGTAGCACAGAAGGGCGGTCGTATCCACAGAGAGATAACAAAATAATAAGAATGACTAACAAAATAAGAGCATTAGAGAAAAGTGAATTAAAGAAAAAGAATAGTTTTTGATATTTTGTTGCAAATAAAATAAAAAGGAGAAAAGATTTGTGTTGAAAAAATTTAATAATAAAAACGGTAAGGTGTCGAGAATCCCTAATGTTCCAGTTTTGACTCACAAAATAAAAGAACCAAATAGATTAAATCTCTATGTTGACTCTGAAAATATTATTATTACAAGTTATCTAAAATCGACAATATATCAATCTGACAATATTGCAGTAAAAGACAATTTGCAAAATAATTTGAATGACAAAACATTGCATGACAGAATTACATAAGAAAAGCGTGACTGAACTTATATAAAAATTGGCACACAATATTTTAAAAAGTAATAGAAAAATAGATAAGATTTAATTCATTCAGATGTTGAACTTTACAACACAAGGAATCAAAACCCGAATTGGGTCACTCAACAAAAGTTCATCTCTAACCTCACCAAGAGAACTCTAGCCTAGCTTGCAAAACATTCTCACAAGTTCTAGAGAGAAAATATGAGACTGATAGCAAGACGATAGAAAACTGAATATTCAAAGCTTTTTAAAACTTTAGGCTAACCCCTCTATTTATAGTGTTTAGAGGTTGCCTGCCAAATAAGTAAACAAACAATAAAAATGGAAAATTACAAAAGAAAGGGAAACAAAATAAAATTACACATAAATTAGGAGAAATCATATATTTGATTTGGGGAAGAAATTTGGTAATTTGCTCTGATTTTTGAAGGAGAAATTCAGACTCAACACTCAGTGGACACGTGCCGAAATGAGATTAGCATTGATGAGAGAAATGTGCCACGTGTCGCACGCGGATTAGTTGGTGTGTGCTAGCACAGATGGGCTGAAAATATGGCTTTCATGGCTTCTTCTTGTGTAGCTTTTTACACTGCTTTCATCTGTAAATAATTAAGCAAAAACTAGACAAATTCCAATTAAAAATATTATAAATAAAAATAATGTAATTGTTTAATTAAAGCTTAAATATTTTAATATTATATAAATTAAAAGCAGTAGTTATGGTTCATTTTCATGTACTAATCAGCCATGAATTTCTCTAGAGCCTCCTTGACCTTCCTGAGATACACGGCCATTTTTTCATCCCAGGTTTGGTATTGGTCCTTTACTTGATTCACAATCAGCTGTGAATCACTGAAGATGTCTATGTTTCCTACCTTCAAGTGCTCTGCCAACCGGAGTCCGGCCAGTAGTGCCTCATATTCGGCTTCATTATTGGACGCGGGGAATTCAAACCTGATGGCCGAGGTTATTTTATGCCCTTCTGGCGTATGTAGCACCATTCCTACTCCACTACCATTGTCATTGGAGCTCCCGTCGACATAGAGCTTACATCGAATCGGCGCGTCATCCAGCTCTACTTCTTTTGGCAACCCCGTGAATTCTACTACAAAGTCCGCTAGGGCTTGGCCCTTGATGGCAGTCTGTGGCTTGTAGATGATATCAAATTGGTTGAGCTAGATAGACCATTTAAGGAGTCAACCGGAAGTGTCGGGCTTTTGTAATACTTGCCTAAGAGGATGATTGGTCAGGACCTGAAAGATATGGGCCTGGAAGTAGTGGCGCAACTTTCTCGCTGTCACAACCAGTGCGAGGGTGAGCTTTTCCATCTGGAGATACCTCGTCTCTGCGTTGAGGAGACGCTTGCTGGTGTAATACACCGGCAGCTGCACCTTCTTCTCTTCGCTGATCAACACCGAACTAATGGCGTTTTCCAAAACTGCCAAATATAGGCTCAGCACCTCTCCGGTGGCTGGCTTGGACAGCAGAGGTGGTTTCCCACGGCGTTCCTTCAATCGCTGGAACGCCTACTCACACTCCTCCGTCCATTAAAACGGCTTGCTTCCTCTCAGGTTATCAAAAAAGGGTATGCACTTATCCGTAGATTTTGAGATAAATTTATTGAGTGCAGCCACACAACCCATCAGCATTTGAACCTCCCTAGGCTTCCTTAGCAACTTCATGTCCAGAAGCGCCTGTATCTTTTCTAGATTAGCCTCAATTCCTCGACTACTCACCATGAAACCCAAGAATTTTCCTGACCCGATGCCGAACGCGCACTTATGGGGATTCAACTTCATTCTATACATTCTGAGGATGTTAAACATTTCCTTGAGGTCCCCCACATTGTCCTCAGTTTTTCTGCTCTTCACCAACATATCGTCCACATACACCTCCATTGACTTTCCCAATTGTCCCGCGAACATGTTATTGACGAGGCGTTGATAGGTCGCCCCCATGTTTTTGAGGCTGAAGGGAATGACTTTGTAGCCATAGAGTCCCCTCTTGGTGATGAACACAGTGTGTTCCTCATCGCGGTCGAACATAGGTATCTGGTTGTACCCGGAGTATGCATCCATGAAGCTCAAGAGTTCGTGCCCCGCTGTAGTGTCGACCAACTGGTCTATCCTTGGTAGTGGGAAGTTGTCCTTGGGACAGGCTTTGTTCAAGTCACTGAAGTCGACGCATGTTCACCAGTTTCCGTTGGGCTTCCGTACCAACACGAGATTTAACACACAATTAGGATATAAGACCTCCCGAATGAAGCTATTCCTAATCAGTTTGTCGACCTCTTCCCGTAGGGCCTCGTATTGCTCGGCATTCATGGGTCGACGCTTCTGCCTCTTGGGTGGACACTTCTCATCGATGTTCAGCCTATGGCACATGATATCAGGGCATATCCCTTCCATATCTTCGTGAGTCCAGGCAAACACGTCGAGGTTGCCTTTGAGAAACTCGATCAGTCCTTCACGAGCCTGCGCTCCCAGCTCCGAGCCCACCTTTAGCATTTTCCTCGGCTCTTTCTCATTGATGGGGACCTCGATCAATTCTTCGACCGGTCCCGTTCCGGTCTCTTCGCCTAGGAGCCTCAGTACGTGAGCCTTGACTCGTACTGATTTCCTCAGATTCTTCCCACTCCATTGGGGGTTGGGAACTTCATCATTTGATGATAAATGGATGTAACCGCCTTTAATGCTCTATGACCGTGTTATACTGTTCACCTCGCTTCACCACCAAGAACTTTAATATTACAGTCGAGGTGTGTGGTCGGTCTCCAATGGTCAAAGGCAGTTCAATCCCCCCTTTTGGGATGACGCTATCCCCGGTAAAGCCATATAGAGGTTGTGCACTGTTCTGTAACCTCGTTCGAGGGATCCCCATCTTGTCGAGGCACTCGGCGTATAGGATGTGTTGGAAATGTGTCCATAAAGTGGGATGTAATTTGTTATTTATGAAATGACAAATGTAAGACATTATTATTTTGCTGATTTTATAAAATAAGATAAAGTTATGTTTTGACACATACTCAAGAGTGTTTATGATATTGCTTAGTCCATAAACTGTTACCAACGAAAGAAGAGTCGGGGAACCCCGCCGGACAAACTCTTCGGATCTGGGTTTAAAATAGATATTCGCAGTCTTAGGATTGATTGGGCAATCGAATCCGATTATAGTGTTAGATCGAACCATGTGATGCTTTGGTCTCGGGGCATGGGAGTTGGACTGTGGTTGATCTAGACATGCTCGCAACATGTTGAATAGACCATGTGACCGATTAGGTTAGAGTAAAAACCGTTTACACAACTCTAAACCTAATCATCACAACTTAAGTATATTTGTATAATTATCTTAATCTCAAGTGAATGCGTAGCTCAACCTAGTATCTCATGATCTTTGATTCGCCAATGAGATTAGTTCACGATTATTGAACGACATCTCGGTCATTGGGATCATGACAATATTAAGTTGGAGTTATGTGATTCACGATATGGAATTGTAAAAAAAATAATATCACCTCATGCTTTATTGGCCGATTGTGTGAATTAAACCAGGCCTGGTATTCAATGATGATATTCATTGATTAAGACATCGTAACATGTGCGAGACATCTTTTAACGCGTTTGTCTTTCTTATTCACGGTCATATAAAGGAGTTGAGGAAATAATGATTAGAATGGTAAAACGGTAATATTATATACACCATTTCGATCACCGATATTTCTGAAGGATAATAATTCGTGGACCGTGTGATAAATTGTATCAACACCAAAAGAAAAATTAGCGCACATGAATCGAGAGATTATTCGCATCGAACTTTTAGTGGAGTTATGCGATGTCGGAATTAAATATGTCGATAACTTATAGGGATGAGTTAGTCGAATATTGTAATTCCATAGCTTTGTTCATGTGGGTCCATTCGGTCTCAAGGCTAGCTCTAATAAATGGGAAAAAGAATCGATAATTATGTTTAAATTCATTGTGTTATTTTTCATTTATTTGATAATTGAAAAATAAAAAGAATGAGTTTTGAATTTTGAAATTAATGGAGATTAATTTAAAATTCAAAATGAAATTTAAACATGATTTTATTTGGCAACTAAAGGAAAGAGAAAAGTGAGATTTTATTTTGGGAAAATTCGGAAATCCCTTGCCTTAAGGGGATTTGAATTTTGTCCAAAATAGGGAAGGAAAATCGGAAATCCCTAAGCCATGTAGGGATTTTCGGATTTCAACCCTAGGGTTAAGGAGAAATTCGAAAATCCCATCTAGGGTTTGAGTTTTTGAATTTTCTCCTATATAAGGATATTATTGAAAACCCTAGGGAGAGAGTCTTTTGGAGAAAAGAAAAGAGATCACACTTTCCTTAGGTGGGCGGATTTTGTAGAGACAAAATAAAAGGAAAAAGTTTCCTTAGGTTTTTGAAAAAGAGCCCACTCTCTCATCCTAAAAATTGTAGAGACATAGCCTTGAATCAACGAGTGGTTCTTGGTGTGATCGTGACAATAAACAACGATCTTGTTTCACGGCAATTCTCCATCTTGGAACGTGAGATAGTGAGACAAGATCCTTGCGGTCAATTAATTCAATCGTCACAAAGGTATGTGAGATTTTTCTAATCCTTTGTCCATAAACATATATCATGCATGAATCTCTCGTTGTGGTTTACGTTTAATTATGAATTAAATGGATATGATAAAATTTTTTGAAATTCCTACAATATTGTTGTTGTTCAAATGATTTTTCATATATAAATCACAATAAGATCCTACAATTGGTATCGAGACTAGGGCTATTGATCATGCATGATTTATGTTTATGCGATTGAATGTATGATATGTGTTGATATTGGCATCTTGCATGAATATATGATGAATTCAAAATTGTTTTGATTGAATATGTGATTGGATCCCACGATTGGCTCTAGGTTTTTAATTACACCATGTTGGTGGTTTACTTCTCTAGAAAATAATGTGTTTATTAAAGGGCATAGGAAATTTTGTAATAGGTATCCGGGTTGTACCCAGACTAGGGTTTGGTGAGTATGTCCATGAACACAGTGCCCTGCCTGTGCAAGAGCCGCCCGCCACCGGTTATGCCACCGGCCTTGCCTAGCAACACGCGCCAAGCAATGGGAAGAGTCCTGCATGGCCCCGCCCAGTAGTGAGGAGAAGGTGGGCCCAGACAAACACAAAAAAAAAAAATTTTTTTATTTTCACTTTTCAGGGATCAAGAGAAGAGAAAAATTGAGAAGATGCCAAGAAGACAAGATGAAGAAAATTATTGTAATTATTTTCATTTGTTTTTATGGGTTGTAATTAGAAATGAGCCATAGAGGGTTAAATTGTAAATGTATGATTTATTGTTTAATCTCGCATCATTATAACATGCCATATAGGATATAGAGATGCCAATATCAAATTGCCATGCAAGCATGTTCATGCATCATTGTAGTTTAATATTATAAATTGTTATAATAATAAATGCAATGGGTAAATTTTATAAAGAGTTATAAAATACAACAAATTTATAAGGGTTATAATTTTGTTGAATTATTAATTGGACTTAATTTCAAAACAAAATCCATTTTTTGAAAAAGCTAAGTGGGAGGGTCGTTTTGCGTTGAAACGTTCCCAAGGTCTCCGACTTTAGCCTGATCGTGACACGTGGATAGGTTAAGAACCACCTTAGTGGTCCTCACTTCAATGGGAGAAACCCATGAAACATGTCGCTAAGGAGTCATCGGGTTGCTTATAGAAGATAAGACTCGAAAAGGAAGTAGTGAGGCGAGACCATCCCTAGATGGATCGTTAGTTCATAACAACCTCTAGAGTCGATTAGTCGGTTAAACACTTAGACTAAAGATCATTGTAATCTCCCATAGGAGCTAGGCAATGGATCTAAGGTGACCAAAAAGATGGTGATTGGTTGCACTAGATGTAGAGACATCTTGTAAAGTGAACCAAACGAGAGGAGTCTCGATGCGATAGGAGGCTTCACGGACGCCACCCCTAGGTGGGACGTGTTGCCGTTTATGATCGCAACACCATAGATGAAACATTTTTAAGGATTTTATTTATGTTTAAGTATTTGCATTCATGCATCATACTTCTCTTAAATATAAGCAAATTATCAACACCGCTTTTATTTTATTTTTCAAACAATTATGTCTTTATCCCCGATCGCGCAAATTCTTAGTACAAACAAACTAGTGGGTGAAAATTACGTTGACTGGAAACGTAACCTCGATATCGTGTTGACGGTAGACAAGCACAAGCATGTGCTCACTACCCCTGTCCTCTTGAGCCGAATGATGATTCGACTCAAGAAGAGCGAGACGCATACACCGCTTGGATGCGTTCGATGAGATTGCTAGGTGCTATATTTTAGCATCAATTAGCAATGTGTTGCAACAAAGAACATCGGAACATCTTGACGTTTGCGCAGATATGATCTACAAACATCTCCGAAATGTTCGGAAGCCAGGGCCGTCAAGCCAAGCTTGCGGCGCAACTTCATGAACTGCCGGATGAAATCCGCACTCTGTCGGGACCATATGCTATTGATCATAAGTCACCTGAATGAGATGGAGCTCATGGAGCTGAAATAGATGGAGAGACTCAAGTGGATATGATCCTAGAGACTCTCCCGGAGATGTTTGACAACTTCAAACTCAACTACTCTATGAATAAGTTGAGTTATTCACTCCCTTAACTCATGATGGAGCTTGAACTCACGGAAACTCTCGCTTAAAGGCATTGAAGCAAAGCCTTCCACCTCTGGTGCCAATAAACAGGAGAAAGCCCGCAAGATAATAAAGAAAGCCCGGTCGCGAAAGGCAAGAACGCTGCAAAGGTAGACAAGAGTATCGACAAATGTCACCATTTGCGGAATGTCTCCGCCACCGGAAACGCAATCGTCCTACATACCTCAAGGAGGTCAAAGCTAAAGGTACATTGCTTGTTATCAAGCCCTGTTTTGTGGTCGACTCTACTTTTTCTTGGATTGTAGACTCTGGAGCCACTAATCATGTTTGTTGTTCTCTTTGGGGTTGGGAAAACAAAAGGCTTAGCAAGGACGAGTTCAACTTCATTTGGGGAATGGAGCATCGATTGACCGTTGGAAGTATTAAATTAATTTTTGAGAGTTTTATTGTTTTGAACAATGTTTATTATGTCCCGGTTTTGGGAAAAACCTTATTTCGTGGCTCGTTTGATTGAGCAAGGATATTCTTTGGATTTTAATAATGATGTTATTTGATTCTAAAGAATGGCTTCATGATTACTTCTACGGTCATGATAAACAACTGTTTCTACATTAAACCAAATATTCCAACGATTTGCGATAATTGAATTGAATGATGATTCAATGAGAGAAAGTAAGAGATTGAGGTTAGACTCAATTGATCAAACCTACAAATGGCATCTACGTCTTGGACATATTGGCCTTGACAGATTAAAAGGTTGGTAAGAGACGGTCCCTTGCAAACCTTAAGTGTAGGCTCACTACCTACATGTGGATAGAAGGAAAAATGACCAAGAGACCCTTTTCAAACAAAGGGTAATAGAGGCGATGAATGCCTAGAACTCGTACATAGTGATGTATGTGGGCCATTCAATATCCAAGCAAGAGGAGGATATGAATATTTCATAACCTTCATCGATGACTATTCTCGTTTTGGTCATATTTATCTAATCGTCAAAAGTCTCAAACCTTTGAAAAGTTCAAAGAATTCAAGGCCTTGGTTGAAAAGCAATTAGATAAACAGATCAAAACACTACGATCCGATCGTGGTGGTGAATACTTGCTTGGGAGAGTTCAAGACTTTCTTAAGGAAGAAGGTATATTTTCTCAACCGACCGCGAGGTACTCCTCAGAATGGCGTGTCCGAGAGAAGGAATCGAACTCTATTGGACATGGTTAGATCAATGATGAGTTACTCATCTCTTCCAGATTCCTTTTGGGGATATGCCTTGGAAAACAAAGAAGATACATTCTGAACCAAGTTCCATCTAAGGCGCACTGAACTCCATATGAAAGATGGAGTGGCAAGAAGTCATCTCTTGGCCACACCGAATATGGGGTTGTCCGCACATGTGCTTAGAAAGAAGACCGGTAAGTCGACTAGTCGTTCGTAATCGTGCCTATTTGTAGGATATCCCAAAGGAACAAAAGGCTATATCTTTTATAGTCCCATCGGGAAAACATTAAAAGACGAATGCTCGTTTTCTCGGAAGAGGATTTTATAAAGAATATGAAGCCAAGAAGCAAGCTTGTACTTGAGGAATTGATTGGTGAAAATGTTCATGCAACATATCCGCAATCTATTCTGGCGAACCGACAACAGATGAACCACAACAAGAACTTGGAGCCTCGACGTAGTGGGAGGGTTGTGAGACAACCGATAGGTACATGTCTTATGGAGACGCATTATAATCTCATTTAGACATCGGCGAACCTGTCTCCTACTTGCGAGGCCATGGAAAGTTTAGAAGCAAACCTATGGCATGAAGCCATGGACGCCAAATACAATCGATGTATAAAAATGGCGTATGGACTCTAGTGGATCCTCCTGAAGGGGTAAAACCCGTAGGGTGTAAATGGATCTACAAGAAGAAGAGGGGTCCGGATGGGAATGTAGAGACATTCAAAGCAAGGCTGGTAGCCAAGGGCTACACCCAGAAAAGAAGGCATCGACTATGAGGATACCTTCTCTCCGGTAGCCATGCTTAAATCCATCAATTCTTCTATCCATTGTCGCGCTTTAGATTATGAAATTGGCAGATGGATGTAAAGATGCTTTTTCGAATGGCAATCTGGATGAGCGCATTTACATGGCACAACCAGATGGATTCATTGAAAAGGGTCTAGAAGAAAAGGTTTGCGAATTGCGTAAGTCCATTTATGGATCAAGCGAGCATCCGATCATGGAATATCAGATTCGATGAGACTGTTAAAACTTATGGTTTTGTTCGGTCAATGGATGAGCCTTGTGTGCCCTTTCGATACAAGAAGGCAAAGTGGTTTTCTTAGTCTTATATGTAGATGACATACTACTCATTGGGAATGATGTAGGAAGACTAATCGAGGTTAAGCTCGCTCTGCAAAGCGGTTTGACATGAAGGATCTAGGAGAAGCTGCCTATGTTTTGGGAATTCAGATCTTTTCGAGATCGGAAGAACAAACAATTGGCACTGTCTCAAGCATCCTACATCGATAAGGTAATGGACCGATTCGCTATGCAAAACTCCAAAAAGGGTTATCTACCCTTCCGACATGGAGTATCCTCTCTAAGGAGCGGTCTCCCAAGACTCCTCAAGAAGAGGAAGACATGGCCGAGTTCCTTTGGCTTGGCCGTGGGAAGCCTACGGTGATATATGCTTTCATGGCGTGGTTTTTGGGACCCATGGGTTCTTTGTAAAGCATATCCTCAAGTATCTTAGGAGAGGAGGAACTATTGGATATTGTTTTGTTTGTGAGGACATCCTCAATTCCGATTTCCAATCGGACACCTATGAATGGAGGTTCGGTGGTATGGAGGAGGAAGGACTTGCATAGTGACTCCACCATGGAGGCTTCCTCATGGCTTAAAAAGTTCCTTGTTTTCATTTGTCGATCAATGGGGTAGCAAACTCTAAGGAGCCTAGAAGCCATAAAAGGTCCAAGCACATAGAGCGGAAATACCACCTCATCCGTGAGATTGTACAAAGAGGCGATGTTGAAGTGACAAAGATATCAACACATGACAACTTGGCCGATCCGTTTACAAAGGCTTTATCTGGTAAAGTCTTCGATACGCATCTGGAAGGTTTGGGCATGCGAGATTGTACACACCTACTTTAAGTCCAAGTGGGAGTTTGTTGGAAATGTGTCCATAAAGTGGGATGTAATTTGTTATTTATGAAATGACAAATGTAAGACATTATTATTTTTTGATTTTATAAAATAAGATAAAGTTATGTTTTGACACATACTCAAGAGTGTTTATGATATTGTTTAGTCCATAAAACTGTTACTAACGAAAGAAGAGTCGGGGAACCCCTGCCGGACAAACTCTTCGGATACGGTTTAAAATAGATATTCGCAGTCTTAGGATTGATTGGGCAATCGAATCCGATTATGACCATTAGATCGAACCATGTGATCTTTGGTCTCGGGGCATGGGAGTTGGACTCGTGGTTGATCTAGACATGCTCGCAACATGTTGAATAGACCATGTGACCGATTAGGTTAGAGTAAAAACCGTTTACACAACTCTAAACCTAATCATCACAACTTAAGTATATTTGTATAATTATCTTAATCCTCAAGTGAATGCGTAGCTCAACCTAGTATCTCATGATCTTTGATTCGCCAATGAGATTAGTTCACGATTATTGAACGACATCTCGGTCATTGGGATCATGACAATATTAAGTTGGAGTTATGTGATTCACGGATATGGAATTCGTAAAAATAATATCACCTCATGCTTTATTGACGGGTGTGTGAATAAATAAACCAGGCCACGGTATTCAATGATGATATTCATTGATTAAGACATCGTAACATGTGCGAGACATCTTCTAACGTTTGTCTTTCTTATTCACGGTCATATAAAGGAGTTGAGGAAATAATGATTAGAATGGTAAAACGGTAATATTATATACACCATTCGATCACCGATATTTCTGAAGGATAATAATGCATTTACACTGTGGACCGTGTGATAAATTGTATCAACACCAAAAGAAAAATTAGCGCACATGAATCGAGAGATTATTCGGCATCGAACTTTTAGTGGAGTTATGCGATGTCGGAATTAAATATGTCGATAACTTATAGGGATGAGTTAGTCGAATATTGTAATTCCATAGCTTTGTTCATGTGGGTCCATTCGGTCTCAAGGCTAGCTCTAATAAATGGGAAAAACAGAACCGATAATTATGTTTAAATTCATTGTGTTATTTTTCATTTATTTGATAATTGAAAAATAAAAAGAATGAGTTTTGAATTTTGAAATTAATGGAGATTAATTTAAAATTCAAAATGAAATTTAAACATGATTTTATTTGGCAACTAAAGGAAAGAGAAAAGTGAGATTTTATTTTGGGAAAATTCGGAAATCCCTTGCCTTAAGGGATTTTTGAATTTTGTCAAAAAATAGGAAGGAAATTCGGAAATCCCTAAGCCATGTAGGGATTTTCGGATTTCAACCCTAGGGTTAAGGAGAAATTCGAAAATCCCATCTAGGGTTTGAGTTTTGAATTTTCTCCTATATAAGGATATTATTGAAAACCCTAGGGAGAGAGTCTTTTGGAGAAAAGAAAAAGAGATCACACTTTCCTTAGGGTGGCGGATTTTGTAGAGACAAAATAGAAGGAAAAAGTTTCCTTAGGTTTTTGAAAAAGAGCCCACTCTCTCATCCTAAAAATTGTAGAGACATAGCCTTGAATCAATGAGTGGTTCTTGGTGTGATCGTGACAATAAACAACGATCTTGTTTCACGGCAATTCTCCATCTTGGAACGTGAGATAGTGAGACAAGATCCTTGCGGTCAATTAATTCAATCGTCACAAAGGTATGTGAGATTTTTCTAATCCTTTGTCCATAAACATATATCATGCATGAATCTCTCGTTGTGGTTTACGTTTAATTATGAATTAAATGGATATGATAAAATTTTTTGAAATTCCGCCTACAATATTGTTGTTGTTCAAATGATTTTTCATATATAAATCACAATAAGATCCTACAGGATGTCCACCAAGCTGCCATTGTCGACCAGGATGCAGCAAGCCGCATGGTTATCGATCATGGCCTCCATGACAAGAGCATCATTTTGGGGGAAATGCACCCCGTTCGCATCAGCCTCCGAGAATGTTATCTCGGCCTCATCATATCGCACAGCCTTTGCTTCCTTACCGGAGATGTTCATGACCCTCCGGTTGAACTTGTCCTTCGCCTCTCTCACGTATTCCTTCTGTGCCCGACGAGAGGTTCCGCCAAGGTACGGCCCCCCAAAGATTGTTCCTATAACGCCGATGGGTTCAGGTGGATTGTCCTACCTTTAATCTTCCCGTCGGTCATGATTTCACCAATTGTTGTTGTTCTGACGATAGGCTCGGTATTCACCAAGCCTCCCCTCTCGGATCAACCTCTCGACCTCATCCCTCAGGTCATAGCATTCGGCCGTAGTATGTCCACTCTCGTCGTGAAGCCTACAATACTTGTTTTGGTTTCTTCGTGCTGGGTCGGACTTCAGCAGCGGTGGCTGAGGAGGACTTGGAGGTGACTGATCTCGTGATAGACATCCTCAATTCTCATAGTTAAGGGGGTATAGGCATCATACCTTTGCGGCTTTGGTCGCTTATTTTCCCCCTGACTTGTCAAGGCGTTACCACCCCTGTTGGTTGGAGCTAGGTTGTACCTCTGCTCGGCTTGCACCTGATGGTTTCCTCGGCACTTCTTGTCGTTATTTTGGTTGCTCGTATGTCCTACCTCTTCCTTGACAGGGGTTGTTGTTTGGCTATTCAAGGCTTTCTTAGCCTCCTCGGTGTTGATGAATCCTTGTGCCCTTGTCAGGAATTCTTGGTAGGTATGGGGTGGTCTCCTGTCGAGGTTTGTGCTGTAGGGGATATCCTTCTTCATGCTCGATAATGCCGCCATTAGGGCTACCTCATCAGATATTCCCTCAGTGGCGGTGACCTGTTCCCCAAACCGGGCTATCCAGTCTTTTAGGGACTCATTAGGCCCCTGGTACACCCTCGACAGGTTTTGTTTAGGTGAGATGTACTTTTTGACACCTATGAACTAAACCAAGAAGGCGTTCTTCAAATCATCCCAACTGGTAATGGAGTTTAGTTTTAAGGATATGAACCATCTCCTGGCAGAATCAGAAAGGTGATTTCTGAATGCTCAGCACATTACCTCCTCAGGGTATCCATGCAGTACCATATGCCATGTGTAGACCTCTAAGTGGCCGTCCGGATCACTCCTTTCATCATAGAGAGGAATGGGGAGTGGTTTTTTCTTATCTGGCAATGGCACTCGGATGATATTTTCTGTGAACGGGTGATCGTGGGAGGTATACAATTGGCGTTGACATTAACCGACTCAGCTACCTTTCCTACAACTTGCTCGAAGTTGTTCAATCGACTCCCTATCTGCTTTTCGAGCCTGGCCATATTTTCGGTTAGAGCTTTGTTCTCTACTATGAGCTCTTCCTCTCTCGCCTGTTGCATGCCTTTCCCACGTTGAGCGTCCAACTTTGTCCTAAGGTCTCCCCCGTGCACAGATGAGGATCCCACGGGGACAATGTTCCTCCTATTCGGGTCCTATTGCGGTCGAGGGGGCGTGTCCCTGTTATTCGCAGCTTGCGCTGCAGCCTGTTCTCGTGCTCTCCTCCTTGCCACCCGTTGTCTGCTCCCCACAGACCTGTTTGACTTGGTCAGGTGGGGATTGTTGGCTCTACCATCACCGACCTCCTCGGCGTCACCGCGTTGATAACCAATCTCTTGGTTCCCAACAGCCGCATTCACCGGGTACATTGACGCGTCCTCCAAGGGTGGCATCGTGTTCTGCCCTTGATCCCACCCGGCAAGGGCTGTAGCCATCCTTTCCACGGTGGCAGCGAGCGTTTCGACCTGCTTTCGAAGCTGGTCAATTCGGTAGGGGGATTTCCAACAGCTGGTAGGGATGGATTCATTGAATTCCCTGCGTCGGTAGGAGTTTGGGCTGCCTGGCTCCTTTGGTTGGCCGTCACTGTGCGAGCATTCCTTGGAGGCATAGTTGCTGTTTCTTTTTTAAAAAAATTGGATTAGATTTCGGGGTTTTAGGCCCTCCTTCTAGCATCAATTGTTGACGGTGTTTTTCTGACAACTCGTAATTACCTCTCTGGGAGCTCTCACGATAATCACTCACGGGTTAATTAGAGATTAAAAGCAATTAAATAGCATAAAGAAGACAATGATTTATAGTGGTTCGACAAGATTTCTTGGCCTAGTCCACTTGTGGATGCACTAATATTGTCTGGGATTACAAGCTTTCTTGAAGTAATGAAATAGTGCGTAACCCTTCAATCGGTTTCTTGGCTCTATTTATAGGCCTTTACATGTGATTATCTCTTCTGCATTCCCGAGGAGGAAGCCATCTTCTATCCCTGGATTTAGGGGTAGCGTAGGTGCGTTTTCATGATGACAACCTCAGGAAATTAGGCTGATCACTCTTACCAACCACCTGATTTCCTGACTCCTACAGTAGCAGTTAGCACGGTGCATTCTTCTCTAAGTTGACAAGACCGTTGACGAATTTGACTGGGCATGCTGCCTCGACGTGATGGCCACCACAAGTCGGGTCATGGTGCTCGACGCGCCCCGCCATGTATGGGCTCTTGACGTTCAAAGGGCACTTTAGCTACATTGGTTCCCTTGACGCCAGCGACTGATTCTCAATGGGGAGGCCTCGGTGTTTGTCATTCGAGAGTGTGGTCGATTGCTCGACCATGGTGTAACACAAACCAACCAACCAGTAAGATGGGCAAAGGTGTCCCATATGCTTGGAGTCCTTCCGTCTTGGTTTGCACAAAAAAGGTCCCCAAAACTCAATAATATATTTAATTTTTACTATATTTTTTCTCAAAAAAATTTCATATGTGCCCCTTTTATCAATAAAAATTATAAATATATCCTCACAAAATTCAATCTCAAATTATTTTATTTTCTGTTGTTGTTTTATCTTTTCCTATTAAATCTTATACTTTAAATGTACCTAATTGATTTTTTCTCTAATTTATTCTTATGAAAATAATTTTTCTTTTAAATTGGTCCCTTCTAAAATATTTTTGGATATAATCTAAGCTATATCAAAAATGACACATTAGATTTTATTTCTCAAAATGTGTCCTTAATTAATAATTTTTTTTCAAACAACCCTCTAAATTATTTGCCCTTTTTAAAGTAATATGTATTTATTCAAATATGCCAACATACTTAAAAATCTTTTTTTGCCCTTATGGCACTCGGAGTTACTATTTTCATATAGGTATTATTTACCTTCTAAATAGTTTTTCTTATATGTTTTAGTTGCTAAAATCTTTATTTCGCAAGTATGTTCAATAGGCTATACATATATATATTATTCATCTAAAATTATTAGGAGTTGATTTTATTAGTATTTTTCACGCTTTTAGTTTATGCTCCCTGAATCAAAATTTTAGCTTCGCCACTGTCTATCAGATATGCTTATGTTAATGAATTCATAAAAAAAAGTTTATAATAACTTAAAAATAGCAAAAATTATACTACATAGCAAATTTATGAAAGTGGAGTAGAAATATATTAACTTTTTAAAAAGTATATGTTAAGAACAGCAAAAGGAGTATAAATATAGCTACTTTAAAAAAAAAATTAATGTTAAGAAGCAAAAATTATATTATTGATTATTTTAATAATATTTGTATTTTTACTAAAAAATGACTTCGTAACTATTTAACTATATTAACTTTTTGCTATTTGTAAAGTATTTTAATTTTTTTTAGCTATATTTCAACATTAAAAATAAAATTTTTCTATATCTATAAAAAGCACCCTTATAAGCTTGTGGTGTTTTTTATCTTTAAATACGCAAAACAGGGGCATAAAGGCCTTTTTACTTTATTTCTTGTTTTTTAAAGAATTGTATGTATTAAAAATTTGATTTTGAATTTTCATTTAAAAGTACATTTAAAATCTCAAAAAAAAAAAAAAAAAAAAGGAAAAAAGGCACTCGGATGGTATTTCTTTTATTTTTTTTGGAGTACAAAATATCCATTTGGTATTATCTACAGTATTAATTGCACATATACAACTTCAACGTTGTACCCTTTTTAAAGAGAAAACACCTAAATTACTAAAAATATCCCTTTTAAAAAACTCTACCACTTAATTAACTTTAGTCTAAAAGATAGAAATATATGGACTAATGTTAAGGGATAGAAATAAAAAGGAGCTTCATTTCAAAGAGTATTTTTAAAACTTATCCATCTTTAAATATTTCTCCTTAAATTTTAAAAAAGATTCATTTCATCTCCTCCTGAAATATGAAAAGCATTTCAAAACACTCATTGAACTAATGTCATTTTACAAATGCTCCCTGAAATATTGATTTCGTATTGATTTTTCTCCTGATTTTATCAAATACTGAGGATAGTTAAAGACAAAATTAATAATTCAGATGATATGTTGACTTCAAATCAATAATTTAGGGTGTTTATAAAAGTATAAGTGGTGTCATGTCATTATTTTGTTAGTTTTATAAATGTAGATGCATTTAAAATAAGGATACATAACTCATGGGAGAAATGAATGCTTTTTATTAAAATTTAAGAGACATGTTAAAGCGGGGTATAAAAAAATATGAAATTAATCTTTATTTATAAAATGGAATATGACTTATCCATCCCATCATATTTACCAATGGTAATTCTATCAAAGTGTGAAAAGATATTCAGTTAAAATGAAAAATTTAATGCCTTATTCTTATTCTTTTGCATTGTATTCTACCTAAACACAACCAAACTTCATAAGACAATATATACTACACACAATATGTTGTATATATCTTTTAGAAACTTAAAAGGGAAACTTTTATCTTCGAAGTTTAAATATGTCCAAAACGAGTTTAACGAAAGCTCCTGGCAAATTCCCTACTATTTTATTTTCCTTTTGAATATATATATGATTTTGCTGTATAGACAGAACTAATATTCGAATATTATTAGCATTTAAACGAAAATATTTTTTTATCTTAAAGTGAGAGTTTTAGATTGCACTTGTTAATGCACACACGGCGAATGCACGCACGTCCATTAGATGTGTATCGCAACTCCGATTATAGATCTACTTGTTTTGGTTCAGCTGTCTTCTTGGCTTTTCCCCAATTAAAATATTGACACCTTGCTACAAATTTACACATTAGCTAAGGGCATATAAGTCCTAAAGAAAGAATGAAATATGTAAATAAATGTGTATGGCTCGCAAACTCAAACTCTTATTTTATACCATATTTTGTTCTGAACGTAATTGTTACGCCATGGTCGACCCTTCAAGCACCCACTTTTGTCGTACGCGTCGAGAGATCGGAAAGTCAGGATAAATCCCTGACTAGATGTCTCTACGTCGAGGAGTCAAGGTGTTGGAGCCGAGAAGTCCTTAAGGTGCTCTTGAGGCCTTTGCGTTGCTGAAGTCGAGAAGTGTACTAAAAGCCCTTTGAAGCCTATACGTCGAGGAGTCAAGGTGTTTGAGCCGAGAAGTCCTCGAGGTCCTCTTGAGGCCTTTGCGTCGCTGAAGTCGAGAAGTGTACTAAAAGCCCTATACGTCGAGGAGTCAAGGTGTTTGAGCCGAGAAGTCCTTGAGGTCTTCTCAAGGCCTTTGCGTCGCTGAAGTCGAGAAGTGTTCTAAAAGCCCTCTACGTCGAGGAGTCAAGGTGTTTGAGCCGAGAAGTCCTTGAGGTCTTCTCAAGGCCTTTGCGTTGCTGAAGTCGAGGAGTCTATAAAAAGCCCTTTGAAGCCTTTGTGTCGTGGAGTCCAGAATTAGATCGGATCCATCAATGGTCATGTCAATTCAAAGAGGACTACATTGTGTCAACTGCTACTGCAGGAGTCAGGAAATCAGGCGGCAGGTTGAAAAGATCAGCCGCATTTCCAGGAACAGTCATCATGAAAACTCACCTACCCTCACGCAGATCGAGGTCAGAAGATGGCTTCCTCCTTGGGAACCGGGAATATGTAACCACATGTAAAGGCCTATAAATAGAGCCAAGAAAACGGAGAGATGGTGAGACAACATTTGTATTATAGAGAGAAAACTTGTAAACATCTGAAAAAATAGTGCATGCATAAGTGGATTAGGCACAAAATTATTGCCGAACCACTATAAAATTGTTGTCTTTTTTACATTGGTTTACAGCTTATTTCTTGATTCTGTGGTTAATACAACCGTGAGCGTTTCCGGGAGAGGTAATTACGAGTTATCAGAAAAACCGCCGTCAACAGTAATCATTATTTTGTAACTGTTTATTACATTATTTACTATTTATTATTAAATAGGTAAATAGGTAAATATTATTGCACGGGTAACACACTGGTACATCCTAAAGAAAGAATGAGATAAGAGTGCCTTTTGTAAAGAGGTATACACACATATAAGTTATAAAATACCAAGTGATGGAATACACGTATATTTGATCAACAAAATTTTAGATGTAATCACAGGATGGAGTTAGAACAATGCCAGTTATAGTAATGCTTTTTCTCTTCAAGAAATGGGAATACCAACGCGCAGAGAGCTTAGGTTGTCTTTTCAATTCTGGATCATTAAAATCTACGTAGTACAAGCCAAAGCGGGATTCATAGCCATCCATCAACTCAAAAGGAATCCAAGATCGACCATGCGAAATACCCTTTGGGGTTCGACCCATTCCTTGATTTTAAACAAGAATGGGAAAAAATAATGATAAATAAATAAAAACAAGAACAAATCTTATAATAGCAAAGAAACTTGAACACGTGACCCAACTAAATCTTAGTTTTTTTCTTTATTTTTTTATTTTTTTATTTTTTGTAATTATTAGAAGTTTTAACACAATGGAATTAGTACAGATGACGACTAGCATTTAACTGTATTAGTCTACAACAGTTCTAATTTTCATGTCAATTAAATTAAATTAGATGAATTTTAGATGTTACAAAAAAAGAAAAAATTATTGAACTTATTTTTAAAATGTATGAGTCTAGATTTTTATCATTTATTCTTTATTAATACTTTGTTGTCTTATATAATAAATTGACTAAAAAGAATATTAATTAAGAGTAAATTTTCCCCTAAAAAAAGTAAGATGTTAATTTTATTTTAGGCTGTTCAAGTAACTACTGGTACATTTTCATGTCGCAAGATTGCATTACTCCCTCATCCTCTAATTTTTATTGTCATTAACCGCGATGATAGATTAAAATCTAAAGAAACAACCGTATTATATGTAAATTATTCTTCTGCCCCGAAAACCTTTCAAAATTTAAAAATCTCGCACATCATGTGATTGGTTCTATAAATGTATTATTATGATGGGCACAAGACTACCTCCTCAAATTTCAATTACCATCTGACCTAGCGGAATGGAAAATATTCTAGAATAATTCTGAAATTGAAAATAATGAAAAACTCCACTGAATTAACAAAATGGAGCCTTATGTATAGAATGATAAATCCTAGAATATATACAAATCCTGATAAGTGCGTAATTTGATATGATTGTCCCCATGTTTCCTGTTGCGTGATTTTTATGCTCGCAGACACACATGTTGCAGACAAGTAATAAGTGTACAGAATACAGATATCGTCCCACAAAAAATGAATCATCAAGTGTACATGCAGAAATCAACTAGTTTACCCGTTAACAATGATAAGAAGTTGATTGTTCAAAAATAACCCAATTGTTTTAAATGCAGAAATGTAAAATGAAATGTAAGAAAAGATTAACCAGAAGATCAAAAATGCTAAAATGGAGTGTATGAAATGAAGTGAATCAGCTAGACCTACTAATTTCCCCTTAGTTGCAGCATTCTAATGCTATAGCATTAAACGTCCTGTTAACAGAAACTCATTTATTGTGCATAAGATTCTTCTGAAGTCTTTATGTCTACAGATTCCTCAACCATTTTCAGCATATTCCTATGTGAATATAGTTTTAGAATGCAAATTAAGCTCAAATTTCTTTATGTTATGCAAGATTAACAATATATTCTTATACCATTCACAAATCAATAAACTAAAACCAGATTATTGAACATGAATCATCTATGTTAGATCTAGTGCTGTAACTTTGGATGGGCCGCCCACGACCGCCCAAAAATACCAAGGTTTTGCCCGAGCTTGAGCCCGACCCGTCCAAAAAATTTGGGCCGCCCGCCCGAACCCGAAATGTCCTTGAACAGGCCGCGGGCTTACATTTGGTTGCCCGAAATCGGCCGGGCTGCTCGAGCCCGCCCGAATAGCCCGAATTTTTTTAAAATATTTTTTTAATTTTTATAATTATTAAGTTAGTTTGTGTTAAAATTATGTAAAAATCAAAATCAACATTCAATAGACATTATTAACACAATTGAATAAATTAATCATGTATATTATTGATGTATATTAAATTCGTAATTCATGATGGTCTCGTTAAAAACCTTACCAAGAAAAATCCAATTGGGATAAAAACTTGGCAAGGAAAAAAGAGTGCAATCATTTTGTGATGAATTACAAATTTTACAAACTTACTAAGTTATACAAATACAAATACAATGTCAAAAGTAAATAAATATTTACAAATTACAAATTTACAATTTAATTTGAAGATGAAGGATCGTCTTCAAAATTAAATGTCAATCAATTAAATTCATCAACCCATTCTTGACTTGCCGGCGAAATTGTATCCTGTAGACGTTGATCGGCCCGATCTCAATCCTTAATGCAAACCAAGGCTTCAACAATATCCCTTTGCAATGCATTCCGGCGTTCCTCAAGTATTCTTCTTGTCATACTGAAGGCTTGTTCGGATGAAACCGTGGAGACTGGGATCAAAAATATATCCATTGCCAATCAAGTTAGGATTGGCCAAGTTAATGCCCGTGCCCTCCACCATTAAACTAAGTCAAACGATTATGCCGTACCGTGGACTACTAAGCCTTTACTGAGGTACACCATAAGCTCGTTGAAGTTGCTGCCGCTACTGCCATTGCCACTTGTTGACAAAGATTCACTCCCAGCTTCTATTTGAGTTGTCTTCTTCTTCTTCTTCTTCAAACCGAAAACATTCAATAATGAATGCGGGTTTTCATGTTGTTGTTGTGGTTCCTGTACTCTATGAGGTACTCTAAACCTAATCTCATATTTACTATTGATCAAATATATTTTTTCCTTTATTATTGGATATTGGTCCTTACAATTGATACCTAAAAATTCACCTAAGTTTTTTAAACCACTTTCTAAACCTTCTAGTTTTAATCTAGGATCAAAAATAGTACCTAAACCATACAACAAAGACAACTTAGACCAATATTTTATAAATTTCTTTTCCATAGATTGGATAGGAACTGCTAAGATTGGGTCCTCCCTATGTTCGCTAAATAAAATACTAATTCGTAAAAGTTCTCCTAAAGCTAAAGGTGATGTTGGGTAATATGTTCCACTAAGTTTTAGAGTCACTTCATGAAAGCTACCTAAAAAGTGATACAAAACTTCGAGAATTTGCCAATCATATGCGTCGATATGTCCTACTCCTACTTTTGCACACATATAGTTTGTTAGAGCATCCTTATAGGGGATGCATTGTTGAAGCATTATGTAAGTTGAGTTCCATCTTATATGTATATCTAATGCTAATGCTCTAGGAGGTATATTTAATGCTTGTAAGAACCTAAACCAATCTTCTTGTCTTTGGTTACTACCTTGAATCCATGCAATACTATCTCTAATTCGTTTAATGTGATTACCCATTTCTTTTAAACCGGATTTAACAATTAAATTAATTACGTGACATGCCCAACGTTGGTGGAAAATAGTACCGTCACCAAATAAACTTAAATCATTTTCAAAGAACTCAATTGCTTTTGTATTAGCACTAGCATTATCTATTGTTATAGCCATTACTTTATCTCTTAATTTAAATTCATCAATTACATTTAAAATGGTATTATATATTAAACCCACACTATGTGATGGTAGAACACATTCAAAACATAATATTCTCTTACCTAAATCAAATCCTTTAAAGTAATTTCTAGTTACAGCTAAATAATCTTTATTGGCAATGGCAAACTAAATATATGCTGTTAACGCAACGCACCCGCTAGTCGAGTGTAAAAGGTTTATTAATGCTTCTTTTTCCTTTTTAAATAATTTTAATAAATCTTTTCTAAGAGTAGTTTTCGAAGTAAACTATGCATTAGGATTATGTACAACCTTAATATATCGTTGCCAATTAGGATGCTCTACAAAACTAGGTGGTTGATCCAAAGCAGTTATCATTCGTGCAACTTCCATATGATCTACTTGCAGATCGTATTTCTAAGTGGTTAGACCACCGGTTGCGCGATCAAAAGATAATTGTGTTTGGCGGAGTTCGGGTCCGCCGGATTGGCTAAGCTTTTGAAGACACTTTTCGGAGTGTCTTCTCAAGTGTGTGGTGCCATGAATAGTGTTGTCACCTTATAATTTAGATAAATAATATTTACACTGAGCTATATGTTTAGTGTTACCATCATTGTCGATCTCCTCAATCATGTCGAAGCGATCCCAAACTGTCAAGGTGCGCTTGCACTTCCTCCTAGAGGTTGCAACACTTACAGACGCAGTCATACTGGCACTCATCGTTTCTCCACACCCACCACCATTGTGACCACGACCTCCAGTACGTCCACCAGGGCTCAGATTAGTAGATTCTTGCGTAACAAATTCATTAGTGGGAAATTGCCCTTCTTCCATGTTGTGTTGGGGATCAACAAGAATACCACTATAACCAAAAGGATCCATTATAAGAAAAAAATAATAGCGATTTGAGAGAGAGAGAGAGAGAGAGCTTTAAGATAATATGATAGTTTTTAGAAAAATTGTAATAGAGATTTGAGAGATTGAGAGAAATTGAGAGAGATTGAGAGAAATTGAGAGGGATTGAGAGAGTTTGAGTGAGGAAAATGTGTAGGGGATTGGGGGTATTTATAGGGAAATTTTTGGGTTAAAAATTTGATTTTTTTTCAAAAAATTCAGGCTGCAACGGCTAGTTTAGGGTTCGGCGGGTTCGGGTTCTGGCGGGTTCGGGCAAAAACTAGCCGTTGAATGGGTTTTTAGGCATTCAGGCATCTCAGATATTCAGGCAAAATTCAGGTCGGGCAGCCAACGGTCGTAATTCTGACCGTTTTTCATGATTTTTGGGCATTCGGGCAAATCGGGCTTAGCCGAAAAAATTCAAAAAAACTCCAGCGGATGGCGGTTGACGGCTCCTACAAGGTGGCAGGCTCCAGCAGGTGCCCAAATTTGGGCTACCCGAGCTCGAGCCCAAAAATTCACTTTGGTTGGCCCAGCAGATGGACTTGCTGTGGCGACCCGCGCCCTCGCGGCGCGGTCGCCATTCCTTATACTACTAATAATGGGCTAAGCTATAGTGTAATCCATTATTCGTTGTTAGACTATTGTCTCTTTAATTTACGTTCATGTGCGGGTAAATTTTTTTTTCTTTACTTTAACCCTCGGGTTCTTAACATGTTATGTTGTTACACTAATAACATATCTTGCTATTACTTTAAGGATTCGGATATCATACTAGTTCCTTAAAAACTTGTCTTAACTTATTACAGATCCGTTGTTCTTTACTAAGATAATGGTTGTAATATCTTCTTCTTAGAACCGAACATACATTAGTATTCTATATTACATTACTTTGCAAATGAATTTAATTTCTAAGCGAGCGTAGTAGAGACCACTCCCGTGTACCCATGACATTTCGCCATCCTTGCCTCCGCTTTGTCCATCAAGCAAACCACTATATGGCTGGTCGCTTACCTTTGTTACCGCACAGACACGAGTAAACCGATGAGCTAACGCTCGGCAAGTATAAACATGCATAATCATAAACTAATAGAAATTACATTAAGAGTTATGATGCCAATATGCTCGTGTGAAACATGCTTTAAACTACTTTCTATCTTTACATTGTTTACTTCTATGGGCTGGGCCCGCCTTCTTGTCTGGTCTAGTCGGAATCTCTACTCTTTGAGATTTTTCCTTCCTTACGGAGGCCGACGACCCGTCAGTCTTTTACTTTACTAGTCATTACTTACTGTCTGGTCTAGTCGGAATCTCTACTCTGTGAGATTTTTCTCCCTTGCGGAGGCCGACGACCCGTCAGTATTAACTATGCATAAGGGTAACCATATGTCGCCCTTCTGAAATCTAGAGCATTAAGCCCTCCAAACACGTATAATCACATGTAATCACATAGACTTAGGAACATAAGTAAATTCATAGTTCTAAGTCTAACTACAGCTTACTCGAGTCCAGACAAACATATATGTCTATACTTACTGGTAATCTACTGGGATTCCCGCTCGTTGGAAGTTCTTTCTCGTTGCTTCGGCTCTCGTGCCAAAACCTGTTTCATGGAAATAGGTATTAACCACCTATTTCAAGCATCAAAATTTCTCATACTTGGATTCCTAAATCCAATTTCAACTCATTTTTGAACTTAACCCCTCTAGGCTGAATTCTTGCTCAAGAGGCAAATTACACCTATTCGTGTATCTCAGTTTCTGAATCTTAATATATTCAATTCTGAGCTTTAAAACTGTTATCCATTCTCTAGAATCGGGTTACTAACTCATTGCTTACTAACTAGATTTTAGGAAATTTCGGCAGAGTTTCGCCTTAATTTTTCTCGTTTCCTGAGTTTTCAATAACTCGTTTTACTTTCAATTTCGGTACCTGTAGTCCAGATTCACATTCCTGAACACAAATGGCTACATAAATTGAACAAAAATACATTTCCTCCATTTCTAGGGATTTTCGGATTTTTAGTGCAAATCCAAAAAAAAATTGTTCAATCCTTTCAATACTTGCACATTAAACTCCTATCACAGTCCCAGACAAAACCTCGGTTTCGTTTTTCAGTTTTACGAATTTTTTTCGAGATGAGTTACTATTCATAGAAATGAAAAAGCAAGCAGTTTCTCATGAAAAATCTGAAATCTTACCTTGAAAAGTTGAGATTCTCCGCTAGAATGCCTCGGGTTATGTTTCTACCGGACTGAACGGAAGAAATTTCGGTGAAAACGGGGGATTCCTTGAGTTTCCCTTGATTTTCTCTCTTTTCTCTCTCTTTCTTCTTGTTCGGCCACTCTTTAGAAAATAGAACACGTTGTGTTCTAATGTGCTTCCGTAGGCCTCTTTAATGTGTAATAATGAATATTATAATATTATTTCTAATAATATCACTTATTTCTTTCTAAATTAAATTAAAGAAATCCCTTTAATTCCTATAATTTAATTTGACTAATTCTAATTAAGTTTCACACTTAATTTAAGTGGTTCCGTGTTCCCCACATTTTTCTTATTGAGACCAAACTTTCCGTTTTTCAAAACGAGTCTCTTTCCGGTACCGATAATTTCACACACGGTAAAGGTTCTATACTGCTTTTCTTGACTGCCGAGCACCCTGGGTCAAGTTTCTTATATTCAACCCACTTCTCTTAGGTATCTCAATAATCAATTTCTTTTTCTGAAATTATCATTTTAAACGATCCAGAATTGCCCAAAACGCGTACCCTCGCGGTACTCGTTTTTTTTGCAGTTTCCCGCTTTAACTGACTCGGGAAAATTCTGTTTCAGGAACTTTTGTCATTTTCTTTACTTCTAATATTTCTACTCTTTTTCTAACTGGTCATTTGGTCATTTACCAAATATTTTAGTTTTTCATAACTAAAACATACTTGTTAAAATTTCTAACTTTTAACCGATATTTCACTATTCACAACTGATATTTACGAATTTTCTCTGTAAAAATATTCGTATTATAACTTTACACTTTTCGGGTGACTTTACCCCGTATATAAAGTTTCTACATATCACTTTCTTGATTACATCAATATTTCTACTACTTTCTGTTCCGGGAATAATTATGGTCAAATATCGGACTGTCTGAATTTTACTTAATATTTTCCCGGTCATTACACTTGCCTACCAAGCCAGAAAAATTCGGGCAGCGGGCCTGCCCACCTGTTGGTTGCCGAATGGAATTCGGCGCCGGAAGCGCAGCGGAAAGACGGATCGTGTATAACAAAAATTTTCATAAAACCTTTGATATACTCTATAGATTATATTAATTTATGTACGAGTAAATTAATCTCATTAATTCATTTATTAAGAACTCAATTCGGAAAAATACCTGGAGGCCGACTCGGTTGATAACTTGAGTTCTTTGACCTCGAACAATCCTTACTCCAAAGCTTTGTGTTTAGAAAACCATTGTCTTCCACGTCAATTCCTAGAATCCACGAAGACGTGTGTGTGGGCACACATGAGACAAAACGGGTTACAATAAACACTCGAATTTCCACAAACACCAACGCATGCACGATGTGGAATTTTTGTAGAAAAAAAATTTCCTTCCTCTCTACATGGAGAATTTCGGCCAGCCTTAACAATTAGGGCTGAAAAATTGTTTCAAAAATTGTTATCACAATTTTCTATCATTCTCATATTTAAAGAGTAGAAGTCAAACTTCAAAATAGAATCAAATCCTTATCTCCAATTTTGAATTTTGAACAAAAAATCCCTTCCCCTTATCCACTTAATGGCCGGCCACACCTAGGGGATTTTATCCCTGTGTAGGCGCCAATATCAGATAGGGAAGGAAGAGAAAAATCATCCTTTATCCTGTAGTCCAATTTTGACTCAAATTCAAATTTCAATTTAAGTCAAACTTAAATTAATTTTAATTCTAAATTGAACAACTTATCAAATAAGTTTAAATGGATAAATCTAGATGTGTTCAAATTCAAATTTAAATAATCAAATTATTTAAATAATAATCAATTCTCAATTAATTATTTTCGAGTGTTTAATTTTAGAATTCCATAATTCTAAAATTTCCATTTTGTCCTCTGTGTCTGGCAGAATTACTAGGACGACGCGGGGACTAATGGACCTATAATCCCAGCTCTAATAAAATTAATAATTAATTAAACACTTTAATTAATTAATTAATTCTATTAAGTCCAATAGTTACTCCACTATAAACTTGGAATTGCACTCTCGAAATTATAGATATAAATTACTTCTAAACTGTGAAGTGTCCATTTGATATAGTCATTGCATATAGATCAATCCTCCATAAAGAATTCATAATTAGAGCCAAGTAGAATCCGTTAACCTCTCTAATTGTATCTTGATCCTTGAGTACCATTGATTCTCTAATGGACAGTGATTCATAAAACACATTCATGAATCGGAGCTCCTACTGGTCCAAGTACCGAATCAACCCTCAAGAGAATTATTTATCTACTTCTTTCTCAAGAAGGAATGGATTCCATCTCATATAATAACATTCCTAGCTACCTACTTCATCATGTCTCCAAAATACAGGTAACAAGATTCAGGGTCTCGGAGTCCGTACCGAGTAAATCAAAAGACACAAATCCATAAATAGGAGTTTGTTAAGAACTCAGGATTAAGATCATTCTATATATGATTATCGGTAGACTCAATTAGAATTTCTATACTTAACGAAAATTATTAGAAATTCATATTGTGTATGTGTCCTTGTTCCACATAATCTCATTATGCAAAATACACTCATTCAAGATCTCACCATATTAACAGTGCGGATAACACCATTCCATTCTAAATGGGAATGACATGTATTAATAATGTTTTAATTAAAGATTCCGAACTTTAATTAAATTCATTATGAACATTGCTTTTTGATTATTATCCTTAAACATTATCCTCTCGTATATAACACTTATATACAATGTTTAAGGTTACAAATAATCATGGAATTTTCATTGATGTTCATAAAATATTCATAAATATATGCACATAAAATAATGAATAAACTCTTTTATTAAATAAATAATAAATATCCTATTACATCTCATGCTTCTAGGACACTATTCCCAACAATCTCCCACTTGTCCTAAAGTAGGTAGGATATGTCTCAAATCCTGAAACTTTCTAGGTGTCTATGACTGATCTATGCTCGGAACAATTTCCAGATCAGTTAAGAATTTTCTAGAGTCTGGTTGCTTTCTTTTGCTGCTTCACAAGCTGCTACACATTAACTCTTAATGATAAAATTAGCAATCACACTTTGCCAACAACCTTTCTTGTCATGACTCCTTCACCTAGTGTGAACGCAGACTTGGATGTTGACACTCAAAATCCACGTATGACTCATAGTCAAAGTCTATGTATCAAGTGAAAGACAACTTTTTCACTGACTAAACTATCTTATAGTTTCTTTATTTTCCTTATATACTTAAGGATACACTACACGACCACTCAATGATCAAATCTTGAGTTCAACTGACAACGACTAACTACTCCCACTGAATATCATATATTCAGGCTTGTAAAGAATAAGAACATCTTCTTTTCTTTCATTTGAAACATCTTGGTTTTGATCAAATCCATAAGACTTTAATAGCCTCATCAAACCTGATATTCCATGGTCTAGAAGTTTGCTTCAATCCATAAATGGATCTCTACAGTTTGCAGACTTTCTGCTCTAGGTCTTTCCCTATGTAACCCTCTGGCTAATCGATATAGATGGTTCCCTCAAGATAGCCATTCAGAAAAGCTGTCTTGACATCCATCTGCTATATCTCATATTCAAAATATGTTGTTATGGCTAAGAGTATTCAGATGGACTTAAGCATGGCCTCGGGTGAGAGAGTTTCCTCATAGTCAACTCCCTCTTTGTGGGTGTAACCCTTAACCACTAGCCTTGCTTTATAAGTCTCTACTTTTCCATCCGCTTATCTTATTCTCTTGAAGATCCACTTGCATCCAATGCGTTTTACCCCTTCAGGTAGATCTACAAGTTGCCAGACTGAGTTAGAGTACATGGACTCTAGTTCGAGTTTCATAGATGCTTGCCACTTTTCCTTATCAAATCATCCATCGTAGCTTTAAAAAGCCAACGGATCCTCCTTACCATTATTAGCAGTGACGATATGTGTTTCCTCAGTATACTGGTCAGGTAACTTGCTTACCCTCCCACGACAACGAGGTGCCACTGGATTTTGATTAGGAATCGTGGTCATTCTTAGCGTTCCAACAACTCTTGTCGGTTGTGGTCCAATCTTATTGGAAAGTAACTTTTCCAGAACTTCTTAGCTTCTAGGCTTGAAAACTATCATATAGTCATGCTCTAGAAATGTGGCATTTGTCGATACAATTGCCTTTGATTCTTATGACTATATAAAATAATCATTCTTTTGTCCCCATTGCATATCCCACAAACATGCATATTTTCGATCTTGGTTCCAACTTCCCAGTCTATTGTTTCATAGCATGAGCCGGACACCCCCCATGCGAATATGATTCAAAATTAGCTTTCGACCATTCCACAACTGTAGGGGTGTCTTTGGTATAGACTTAGATGGTACTAGATTCAAAATATACATGGTCGTTCTTAGGGCATAATCCCGGAACGAAGCAAGAAGTGAAGAATAACTCAACATTGATCTTATCATGTCGAGCAAAGTTTGATTTCTCATTTCGGCTACACCATTCTGCTGTGGTGTACCGAGTGTAGTCAATTGGGATACCACACCTTCTTCAATCAAGAAATCCTGAAACTCTTATTCCAGGTATTCATCCCCTCAATCTAATTGATGTGTCTTGATTGATTTACCTAACTATTTTTCAACTTATGCTCGGAATTCTGTAAACTTTCTAAAAGTTTCAGAATTCCGTTGCATTAGGTAAACATAACCATATCTCGAATAATCATCAATGAAAATGATGAAATATTCGTAACCTCCTTTGTCTTGGACGTTTAACGGTCCACATACATCCGAATGTATTAGCTGAAGAGGTTATGTGGCTCTTTCTCCTTTTGTCATGGAAGGCCCCGTGGTCATTTTACGTCCCAGACAAGATTCATAGGCTGGACACTCACTAACTTTTAGTTCGCGTAAAGGACCATCCTTACCAGTTTTTAAATCATGTTTAGGCTAATATGACCAAGTCTAAGATGCCACATATATGTGTTATTTATCGTGAGAGATCCCTTGCTCTGTATTCTTAAGTTTGGCAACTTTTGAACTTTTCAATATTTTGCAGTGAGCCAGACATTGGTTTAAATAGTATAAACTATTATCCAAATATCTAGAACATATATCGGAACCATTCCGAAAGATGTGGACTAGATTTTTATTTAACAGCAATTGTTCAAATAATTTGGATTTAGAAATCAAATTTCTGTTTATGCTTGAAGGGAAATAAACATTGCTCACAACAAGGTATTTTCAAAATTGAAGTCTAACTTCTCCCACTACTTTTTGCCAATATGCTCGCGGTATTCCCACTTTCATCGTGTAGTCACTGATGGCAAGTTCTTTGTAAGAACTAATATTTTTGCAAAGAAAATCAAAACATGATTAGTTTCTCCCGAATCAACTATCCAGGACGAGTAATCACCCTCTACTAAAGATGTTTCTTGAATTAGTAAATCTTATTTACTTTGATTCATTTTCTTTCTTTAGGTGGAAACAATTTCCATTTAAGCGCTAAAACTTAATAAAGAAAACAAACAAGATTAGTTATTCCTGAATCAACTATTTAGGATAAGGAATCACCCTTTTTACTAAATATGTTTTAAGAACTAGCAAATCATATTTGCTTGAGTTCCTTTCTTTATTTCGGTGGAAATGACTTTCCTTGTAAGAACTAAGACTTAATAAAGAAAACAAACATGAGTAGCAACTCCCGAATCTACTATCCAGGAATAAGGAATTACCCTTTTTACTAAACATGTTTTTAGAACTAGCAAATCATATTTGCTTGAGTTCCTTTCTTTATTTCGGTAGAAACGACTTTCCTTTTGTCTTTTACTCAGGCCCTTACTGTATTTAGCCAAGCCTTTTATTTCATGGATTTCGGATACGATATCTAATGACTACTTTATCTCATAAGCTGTCTCTATGATTTCATACTTCTTGTGAATTACCACGCACAACCCTAGCCAACAGTTAGCTACTGTGTTTTCATTAAGGACAGGAGGGTAATCCTCCATTTGGGACAAACTTATATTCATCACATGAACGTAAGTTGTTTATGTTACTTTACCACTTCGCATAGTTTATCTCTAGTCAGTGTTTCAGTTTTGTATAGTGAGATTATAGGATTTGACACATTGCTGGAAATAAGCAGAATATTCATCTAATCAATTTTACAACTTAAATCAATTTAATCATATTAAATCGATTTTCAGCGCATGGTTTTTATTTTATTTTATTTTTTAAAAACACTTTGATAATAAATAAAATAAACAATAACGAATGCGCGTGTATGCATGGCATGTTATGAAAACATATGAGTAGGCACATTATATCTATATGGCATGTTATATGCATGGACATATATAATATATAATTATCAACATAAAATATAAATATATGCAATCAACTATTGAGATGGATTTGACCGGGTCCTATGGAAAAATAAATTACAACTCAATCGAATCGAATAAATAAATAATTACAATAATTATATTCATCCGTTACATCAACGGGTCTTCGATTCTTGAATTCTTTATTCTTCGGCTTCATTCTTTGTCTCCGGGTTGGATTTCACCTTCCTTGGGATCCGAAACCTTTCCAGGCCTGTTGGCACGCTTTATGAGGGTTTCAGAAACCTTCGGGCCCGTTCGGGATCAAATCCAAACTTGGGCCGCCAGCCACGCTGGGCCGCAGCCTGGGCCACGGCCTAGCCGCGCGCTAGGTCGCGGCCTGGTTGCGCGCTGGGGCGCGCTGGGTCACGGCCTGGGCTGCGTCCTGGGTCGCGTCCTGGGCCGCGTCCTGGCCGCGTCTATGCCACTTTTCTGGAATTTTCTGGGGAGTTTTCTGGGCTTCTTTGAAGGCTTCAAACTTGATCTTCAAGGCCTCCTTTTTGATTCAAAATCAAAAACCCTAATTCTACCTAAATCCTAGAATTACGATAATTCTAATCCCGAATTAAATTACAAATAATTTATCAATGAATGAATATAACCGATCCATGGAACCATATAATTAACGACCAAATCCATCATCCATACATTCATCATCATGAATCAAAAAATAAACATCCATAAATGCAAGTGCCTACTCATCACATACATACATAATTAAATATCACATATTTAATATTGATTATGATTATCAAATAATCGAAGCATAAATTAATATCGTCTATAGACCGCTCTGATACCAATTGTTGGTTGCCGAATCGAATTCGACTGCGGAAGCGCTGCGGAAAGGCGGATCGTGTATAACAAAAATTTTCATAAAACCTTTGATATACTCTATAGATTATATTAATTTATGTACGAATAAATTAATCACATTAATTCATTTATTAGGAACTCAATTCGGAAAAATACCTGGAGGCCGACTCGGTTGATAACTTGAGTTCTTTGACCTCGAACAATCCTTGCTCCAAAGCTTTGTGTTTAGAAAACCATTGTCTTCCATGTCAATTCCTAGAATCCACGAAGACGTGTGTGTGGGCACACATGAGACAAAACAGGTTACAATAAACAATCGAATTTCCACAAACTACAACGCATGCACGATGTGGAATTTTTGGAGAAAAAAATTTTTCCTTCCTTTCTACATGGAGAATTTCGGCCAGCCTTAACAATTAGGGCTGAAAAATTGTTTCAAAAATTGTTATCACAATTTTCTATCATTCGCATATTTAAAGAGTAGAAGTCAAACTTCAATATAGAATCAAATCGTTATCTCCAATTTTGAATTTGGAACAAAAAACCCCTTCCCCTTATCCACTTAATGGCCGGCCACACCTAGGGGATTTTATCCCTGTGTAGTCGCCAATATCAGATAGGGAAGGAAGAGAAAAATCATCCTTTATCCTGTAGTCCAATTTTGACTCAAATTCAAATTCCAATTTAAGTCAAACTTAAATTAATTTTAATTCTAAATTGAACAACTTATCAAATAAGTTTAAATGGATAAATCTAGATGTGTTCAAATTCATATTTAAATAATCACATTATTTAAATAGTAATTAATTCTCAATTAATTATTTTCGAGTGTTTAATTTTAGAATTCCGTAATTCTAAAATTCCCATTTTGCCCTTTGTGTCTGGCAGAATTACTAGGATGACGTGGGGACTAATGGACCTATAATCCCGAGCTCCAATAAAATTAATAATCAATTAAACACTTTAATTAATTAGTTAATTCTGTTAATTCCAATAGTTACTCCACTATAAACTTGGAATTGCACTCTCGAAATTATAGATATAAATTACTTCTAAACTGTGAAGTGTCCATTTGATATAGTCATTGCATATAGATCAATCCTCCATAAATAATTCATAATTAGAGCCAGGCAGAATTTGTTAAGCTCTCTAATTGTATCTTTATCCTTGAGTACCATTGATTCTCTAATGGACAGTGATTCATAAAACACATTCATCAATCGAAGCTCCTACTGGTCCAAGTACCGAATCAACCCTCAAGAGAATTATTTATCTACTTCTTTCTCAAGAAGGAATGGATTCCATCTCGTATAATAACATTCCCAGCTACCTACTTCATCATGTCTCCAAAATACAAGGAATAGGATTCAGGGTCTCGGAATCCGTACCGAGTTAATCAAAAGACACAAATCCATAAATAGGAGTTTGTTAAGAACTCAGGATTAAGATCATTCTATATATGACCATCGGTAGACTCAATTAGACACAAATTCATATTGTGTATGTGTCCTTGTTCCACATAATCTGATTATACGAAATACACTCATTCAATATCTCACCATATTAATAGTGCGGATAACACCGTTCCATTCTAAATGGGAATGACATGTATTAATAATGTTTTAATTAAAGATTCCAAACTTTAATTAAATTCATTATGAGCATTGCTTTTTGATTATTATCCTTAAACATTATCCTCTCGTATATAACACTTATATACAATGTTTAAGGTTACATAAATAATCATGGAATTTTCATTGATATTCATAAAATATTCATAAATATATGCACATAAAATAATGAATAAACTCTTTTATTAAATAAATAATAAATATCCTGTTACATCTCATGCTTCTAAGACATTATTCCTAACACCACCAGCCCAAAGTTCCACCACTAGTTATATCCAACTAAAATTAACCTTTCTAGTATTAATCTTAGTCTTGTATACTATGATTGTTGGCCAGTCAAAGACAAAAATATACATTTAGAATATATAGATGAACATGGAATAGAATTAATCAACATTCCTCAAACAATCATCATCCTTACAACCTCGGTTCCATTAGCAGATCTAGTTTAACAAATTAGTTTATAATGGTAATAATAACAAAAATAACAAAAGAATCAACCAAACAGAAAGAAGAAGAATTGAGGAGCTGGATCTTGGATCTTCTAGAGTTTCTCCTTGTCCTTCCCTTCGGATCTTCCTTGCTGCAGCTCTCTCTCTCTTGAATTTTTCCTCTTTCGCTCACGTCTGGTCCTGCCTTTTTCTCTCTGTACTATACTGTTTTCTTTTCTTCTATTTTTTTCTTCTTGTCCTTGGCGACTGCCCCTTTCCTCCAGAAAGCACTTCTTTCTTACGCCAACAAAAGGGTTGCCGTGTCAATTGATAGGGGCTGAAGTGGTCCACACTATTGTACAGCTCAATAAACTCACATGGGTCTTTTGTCCTTTTCCGATAGGTAGTGTGCTAATGTCATACAACTTGCCAGCTACTGTCATACAACTTGCTAGCTTCACCCAGAATGCTACAATAGAATGCTACTGCTTTCTCTCTGCAACTTGTAAAATCATAACTTAGGCATATTTCAACCTCTTTTTGACTGAAATCACTCCTTATTATCCTGAGAGCAACACAAGTATAGAATTTAGCAAGATAATTTGCAAAACCAGAAAATCTAAATTAAAATACAGAAACAACAAGGAAATACACTATTGGCTAAGCAAACTTTAAGCTAAAAGTGCATAAGGTAACTCTAATTTCGTAGATTTATCACACCCCCAAACTTAAAGTATTGCTCGTCCTCAAGCAAGACACAACAAAAACATAAACGACAGTTGAAAATGACAATGAATCAAAAGTAAAGAAGCACAAGTTTTGTGAATGAATTCTGGAAAAAAATTACCCTCAAAAGCTGGATTAGGAACATAGCATAAAGAGAAACGCAATTTCCACCCAAGTGTTGAACTTAACTTCAAAAGATTGCCTCTTCTCCAATTAGACCTTTGTTTTGTGTGTATGAACAACCAAGTGCAATATCCTCATTGTCAATCTAAATGGGATAATGCACACAAGCTCTAAGCTAAGAATCTCTATAAGTCCATAGACTCACTTTTCAACACTCTCTCCACTTATGTAGATCAACACACTACCAAGGATTAATAGGACTTTTTAGGCTTGAAATGATAGGCTAGGATGAAGGTAGAATATGAGATGATGTTTTTTCTCAATTCACCCTTTAAGCACATCAATAATTCTAGGACCTCAAAAAGCTCAAATAACATTCCCGAGTAACACCTCCAAACTTAATTTTGCTTCTCCATGTCCACCATGTCTACTTTTATTTTTATTTTACCCTTTTTTTGAGAACTACCAAGAGATACCTCACTTGTCTTTTTACGCGAGTGCCAACATTGGTGATGAAGACACCCGGTTACTCAACAAGATGCAATTCAAGGCACTTTTTTTCTTTTCTTTTCTTTTTTTTTTCTTGCTCTTGCCTTGATCTACCGTTTGACGCAAAAGTGAACATGGAGCTCATGCTCACTCCTGGTTACTAAGCATTCCAAAACAGCAGAACAAAGTTATTTTCTTTTTTAGATGAAAAAGGATAACATACTCAGCATCAAAAGCTCCCTTTACCTCCAAACTTAAAATCAACATTGCCCTTAATGTTACAAAAGAGCAAGTAGGGTACCGAACAAAAAAGGGAACAATGAGAAAGGTAAAAGTAGTCTCAACGGGTATACTAATGAATAACAAGTCAAGGTAGGCTCAAAAAACTCAAATTAAGGAATATCACTTCCTTGATAAAGTACTTAATAAGGATTTCACCTCATGAGTACGTCAAGTAAGTTCTAGAGTTTGTGAGACCAAAGAATAAAACGCATTTACATAATCCTTCTCTAGAAGTCCAATGAATCAATAACACTAAGCTAAGTGCTCAAGTGATGAAAAATCACAAGTATGGAAGAAGACAATCAAGAAGATAAAGGACAAAACTTGGAGGACATCATGTTTTTCCAAAAACTATGCCCAAATCCAGCCGAATCATCATGAGTGCAAGAAATTCATTCACAAAAACACCCCAAACATTAAGAAAACACAAGACTCTAATTTGTTTTTTTTTTTTAAAATGTAAAAACAAAGAAAGATATATACAAAAACAACCAAACTTCTCCCCCTAAACTTATCAAGCACAATATCCTCAATATGTAGGCAATCAAGAACACAAGCAAAGGTATAAGAAACTCCCCTATGTCAATTTAGAGCTTAGGCTTTAATGCTTGCTCACTCCCTTGAATTGAATCCATTCCTGAAGCTTCGACGCTTGCACCTACAAAAGAGAAACACCAAAACAAAGTAAAAAGTTCTAAAAAAAATAAAAACTAAAACTTGAAAGGAAGGAAAACAAGAAAAGGTTTAGAGAATTTGGGTTGTCTCTCACGGAGCGCATGCTTTAACACTAAGCCAAGTGCTCAAATGAAGAAAAATCACAAATATGGAAGAAGACAATCAAGAAGTTAAGGACAAAACTTGGTGAAAATCATGTTTTTCTAAAAACTATGCCCAAATCTAGCCAAATCATCATGAGTGCAAGAAACTCATTCACAAAAACACCCCAAACATTAAGAAAACACAGGAATCTAATAAATAATGGAAAAATAAAGAAAGATATATACAAAGACAACCAACGTTCTCCCCTTAACTTATCAAGCAAAATATCCTCAATATATAGGCAATCAAGAACACAAGGAAAAGTTTAAGAAACTTCCCTATGTCAATTTGGAGCTTAGGCTTTAATGCTTGCTCGCTCTCTTGAATTGAATCCATTCATGAAGCTTCGACGCTTGCACCTACAAAAGAAAAACACTAAAATAAAGTAAAAAGTTCTAAAAAAATAAAAACTAAAACTTGAAAGGAATGACATCAAGAAAAGGTTTAGAAAACTTGGGTTGTCTCTCATGGAGCCCATGCTTTAACACTAAGCTAAGTGCTCAAATGAAGAAAAATCACAAATATGGAAGAAGACAATCAAGAAGAAGTTAAGGGCAAAACTTGGTGGAAATCATGTTTTTTGAAAAACTATGCCCAAATCTAGCCGAATCATCATGAGTGCAAGAAATTCATTCACAGAAACACCCCAAACATTAAGAAAACACAAGACTCTAATTTGTTTTTTTAAAAAAATGTAAAAACAAAGAAAGATATATACAAAGACAACCAAACTTCTCCCCCTAAACTTATAAAGCACAATATCCTCAATATGTAGGCAATCAAGAACACAAGCAAAGGTATAAGAAACTCCCCTATGTCAATTTGGAGCTTAGGCTTTAATGCTTGCTCACTCCCTTGAATTGAATCCATTCCTGAAGCTTCGACGCTTGCACCTACAAAAGAGAAACTCCAAAACAAAGTAAAAAGTTCTAAAAAAAATAAAAACTAAAACTTGAAAAGAAGGAAAACAAGAAAAGGTTTAGAAAATTTGGGTTCTCTCTCACGGAGCGTATGCTTTAACACTAAGCTAACTGCTCAAATGAAGAAAAATCACAAATATGGAAGAAGACAATCAAGAAGTTAAGGACAAAACTTGGTGAAAATCATGTTTTTCTAAAAACTATGCCCAAATCTAGCCAAATCATCATGAGTGCAAGAAACTCATTCACAAAAACACCCCAAACATTAAGAAAACACAGGAATCTAATAAATAATGGAAAAATAAAGAAAGATATATACAAAGACAACCAACGTTCTCCCCTAACTTATCAAGCAAAATATCCTCAATATATAGGCAATCAAGAACACAAGGAAAAGTTTAAGAAACTTCCCTATGTCAATTTGGAGCTTAGGTTTTAATGCTTGCTCGCTCTCTTGAATTGAATCCATTCATGAAGCTTCGACGCTTGCACCTACAAAAGAAAAACACTAAAATAAAGTAAAAAGTTCTAAAAAATAAAAACTAAAACTTGAAAGGAATGACATCAAGAAAAGGTTTAGAAAACTTGGGTTGTCTCTCATGGAGCCCATGCTTTAACACTAAGCTAAGTGCTCAAATGAAGAAAAATCACAAATATGGAAGAAGACAATCAAGAAGAAGTTAAGGGCAAAACTTGGTGGAAATCATGTTTTTTGAAAAACTATGCCCAAATCTAGCCGAATCATCATGAGTGCAAGAAATTCATTCACAAAAACACCCCAAACATTAAGAAAACACAAGACTCTAATTTGTTTTTTTAAAAAAATGTAAAAACAAAGAAAGATATATACAAAGACAACCAAACTTCTCCCCCTAAACTTATCAAGCACAATATCCTCAATATGTAGGCAATCAAGAACACAAGCAAAGGTATAAGAAACTCCCCTATGTCAATTTGGAGCTTAGGCTTTAATGCTTGCTCACTCCCTTGAATTGAATCCATTCCTGAAGCTTCGACGCTTGCACCTACAAAAGAGAAACTCCAAAACAAAGTAAAAAGTTCAAAAAAAAATAAAAACTAAAACTTGAAAAGAAGGAAAACAAGAAAAGGTTTAGAAAATTTGGGTTCTCTCTCACGGAGCGTATGCTTTAACACTAAGCTAAGTGCTCAAATGAAGAAAAATCACAAATATGGAAGAAGACAATCAAGAAGTTAAGGACAAAACTTGGTGAAAATCATGTTTTTCTAAAAACTATGCCCAAATCTAGCCAAATCATCATGAGTGCAAGAAACTCATTCACAAAAACACCCCAAACATTAAGAAAACACAGGAATCTAATAAATAATGGAAAAATAAAGAAAGATATATACAAAGACAACCAACGTTCTCCCCCTAACTTATCAAGCAAAATATCCTCAATATATAGGCAATCAAGAACACAAGGAAAAGTTTAAGAAACTTCCCTATGTCAATTTGGAGCTTAGGCTTTAATGCTTGCTCGCTCTCTTGAATTGAATCCATTCATGAAGCTTCGACGCTTGCACCTACAAAAGAAAAACACTAAAATAAAGTAAAAAGTTCTAAAAAAATAAAAACTAAAACTTGAAAGGAATGACATCAAGAAAAGGTTTAGAAAACTTGGGTTGTCTCTCATGGAGCCCATGCTTTAACACTAAGCTAAGTGCTCAAATGAAGAAAAATCACAAATATGGAAGAAGACAATCAAGAAGAAGTTAAGGGCAAAACTTGGTGGAAATCATGTTTTTTGAAAAACTATGCCCAAATCTAGCCGAATCATCATGAGTGCATGAAATTCATTCACAAAAACACCCCAAACATCAAGAAAACACAAGACTCTAATTTGTTTTTTTTTTAAAATGTAAAAACAAAGAAAGATATATACAAAGACAACCAAACTTCTCCCCCTAAACTTATCAAGCACAATATCCTCAATATGTAGGCAATCAAGAACACAAGCAAAGGTATAAGAAACTCCCCTATGTCAATTTGGAGCTTAGGCTTTAATGCTTGCTCACTCCATTGAATTGAATCCATTCCTGAAGCTTCGACGCTTGCACCTACAAAAGAGAAACACCAAAACAAAGTAAAAAGTTAAAAAAAAAAAAATAAAAACTTGAAAGGAAGGAAAACAAGAAAAGGTTTAGAGAATTTGGGTTGTCTCTCACGGAGCGCATGCTTTAACACTAAGCTAAGTGCTCAATGGAAGAAAAATCACAAATATGGAGGAAGACAATCAAGAAGTTAAGGACAAAACTTGGTGAAAATCATGTTTTTCTAAAAACTATGCCCAAATCTAGCCAAATCATCGTGAGTGCAAGAAACTCATTCACAAAAACACCCCAAACATTAAGAAAACACAGGAATCTAACAAATAATGGAAAAATAAAGAAAGATATATACAAAGACAACCAACGTTCTCCCCTTAACTTATCAAGCAAAATATCCTCAATATATAGGCAATCAAGAACACAAGGAAAAGTTTAAGAAACTTCCCTATGTCAATTTGGAGCTTAGGCTTTAATGCTTGCTCGCTCTCTTGAATTGAATCCATTCATGAAGCTTCGACGCTTGCACCTACAAAAGAAAAACACTAAAATAAAGTAAAAAGTTCTAAAAAAATAAAAACTAAAACTTGGAAGGAATGACATCAAGAAAAGGTTTAGAAAACTTGGGTTGTCTCTCATGGAGCCCATGCTTTAACACTAAGCTAAGTGCTCAGATGAAGAAAAATCACAAATATGGAAGAAGACAATCAAGAAGAAGTTAAGGGCAAAACTTGGTGGAAATCATGTTTTTTGAAAAACTATGCCCAAATCTAGCCGAATCATCATGAGTGCAAGAAATTCATTCACAAAAACACCCCAAACATTAAGAAAACACAAGACTCTAATTTGTTTTTTTAAAAAAATGTAAAAACAAAGAAAGATATATACAAAGACAACCAAACTTCTCCCCCTAAACTTATAAAGCACAATATCCTCAATATGTAGGCAATCAAGAACACAAAAAGGTATATAAAACTCCCCTATGTCAATTTGGAGCTTAGGCTTTAATGCTTGCTCACTCCCTTGAATTGAATCCATTCCTGAAGCTTCGACGCTTGCACCTACAAAAGAGAAACTCCAAAACAAAGTAAAAAGTTCTAAAAAAAATAAAAACTAAAACTTGAAAAGAAGGAAAACAAGAAAAGGTTTAGAAAATTTGGGTTCTCTCTCACGGAGCGTATGCTTTAACACTAAGCTAACTGCTCAAATGAAGAAAAATCACAAATATGGAAGAAGACAATCAAGAAGTTAAGGACAAAACTTGGTGAAAATCATGTTTTTCTAAAAACTATGCCCAAATCTAGCCAAATCATCATGAGTGCAAGAAACTCATTCACAAAAACACCCCAAACATTAAGAAAACACAGGAATCTAATAAATAATGGAAAAATAAAGAAAGATATATACAAAGACAACCAACGTTCTCCCCCTAACTTATCAAGCAAAATATCCTCAATATATAGGCAATCAAGAACACAAGGAAAAGTTTAAGAAACTTCCCTATGTCAATTTGGAGCTTAGGCTTTAATGCTTGCTCGCTCTCTTGAATTGAATCCATTCATGAAGCTTCGACGCTTGCACCTACAAAAGAAAAACACTAAAATAAAGTAAAAAGTTCTAAAAAAATAAAAACTAAAACTTGAAAGGAATGACATCAAGAAAAGGTTTAGAAAACTTGGGTTGTCTCTCATGGAGCCCATGCTTTAACACTAAGCTAAGTGCTCAAATGAAGAAAAATCACAAATATGGAAGAAGACAATCAAGAAGAAGTTAAGGGCAAAACTTGGTGGAAATCATGTTTTTTGAAAAACTATGCCCAAATCTAGCCGAATCATCATGAGTGCATGAAATTCATTCACAAAAACACCCCAAACATTAAGAAAACACAAGACTCTAATTTGTTTTTTTAAAAAAATGTAAAAACAAAGAAAGATATATACAAAGACAACCAAACTTCTCCCCCTAAACTTATCAAGCACAATATCCTCAATATGTAGGCAATCAAGAACACAAGCAAAGGTATAAGAAACTCCCCTATGTCAATTTGGAGCTTAGGCTTTAATGCTTGCTCACTCCCTTGAATTGAATCCATTCCTGAAGCTTCGACGCTTGCACCTACAAAAGAGAAACTCCAAAACAAAGTAAAAAGTTCTAAAAAAAATAAAAACTAAAACTTGAAAAGAAGGAAAACAAGAAAAGGTTTAGAAAATTTGGGTTCTCTCTCACGGAGCGTATGCTTTAACACTAAGCTAAGTGCTCAAATGAACAAAAATCACAAATATGGAAGAAGACAATCAAGAAGTTAAGGACAAAACTTGGTGAAAATCATGTTTTTCTAAAAACTATGCCCAAATCTAGCCAAATCATCATGAGTGCAAGAAACTCATTCACAAAAAACACCCCAAACATTAAGAAAACACAGGAATCTAATAAATAATGGAAAAATAAAGAAAGATATATACAAAGACAACCAACGTTCTCCCCTAACTTATCAAGCAAAATATCCTCAATATATAGGCAATCAAGAACACAAGGAAAAGTTTAAGAAACTTCCCTATGTCAATTTGGAGCTTAGGCTTTAATGCTTGCTCGCTCTCTTGAATTGAATCCATTCATGAAGCTTCGACGCTTGCACCTACAAAAGAAAAAACACTAAAATAAAGTAAAAAGTTCTAAAAAAAAAAAACTAAAACTTGAAAGGAATGACATCAAGAAAAGGTTTAGAAAACTTGGGTTGTCTCTCATGGAGCCCATGCTTTAACACTAAGCTAAGTGCTCAAATGAAGAAAAATCACAAATATGGAAGAAGACAATCAAGAAGAAGTTAAGGGCAAAACTTGGTGGAAATCATGTTTTTTGAAAAACTATGCCCAAATCTAGCCGAATCATCATGAGTGCATGAAATTCATTCACAAAAACACCCCAAACATTAAGAAAACACAAGACTCTAATTTGTTTTTTTTTTAAAATGTAAAAACAAAGAAAGATATATACAAAGACAACCAAACTTCTCCCCCTAAACTTATCAAGCACAATATCCTCAATATGTAGGCAATCAAGAACACAAGCAAAGGTATAAGAAACTCCCCTATGTCAATTTGGAGCTTAGGCTTTAATGCTTGCTCACTCCCTTGAATTGAATCCATTCCTGAAGCTTCGACGCTTGCACCTACAAAAGAGAAACACCAAAACAAAGTAAAAAGTTCTAAAAAAAATAAAAACTAAAACTTGAAAGGAAGGAAAACAAGAAAAGGTTTAGAGAATTTGGGTTGTCTCTCACGGAGTGCATGCTTTAACACTAAGCTAAGTGCTCAATTGAAGAAAAATCACAAATATGGAGGAAGACAATCAAGAAGTTAAGGACAAAACTTGGTGAAAATCATGTTTTTCTAAAAACTATGCCCAAATCTAGCCAAATCATCATGAGTGCAAGAAACTCATTCACAAAAACACCCCAAACATTAAGAAAACACAGGAATCTAATAAATAATGGAAAAATAAAGAAAGATATATACAAAGACAACCAACGTTCTCCCCTAACTTATCAAGCAAAATATCCTCAATATATAGGCAATCAAGAACACAAGGAAAAGTTTAAGAAACTTCCCTATGTCAATTTGGAGCTTAGGCTTTAATGCTTGCTCGCTCTCTTGAATTGAATCCATTCATGAAGCTTCGACGCTTGCACCTACAAAAGAAAAACACTAAAATAAAGTAAAAAGTTCTAAAAAAATAAAAACTAAAACTTGAAAGGAATGACATCAAGAAAAGGTTTAGAAAACTTGGGTTGTCTCTCATGGAGCCCATGCTTTAACACTAAGCTAAGTGCTCAAATGAAGAAAAATCACAAATATGGAAGAAGACAATCAAGAAGAAGTTAAGGGCAAAACTTGGTGGAAATCATGTTTTTTGAAAAACTATGCCCAAATCTAGCCGAATCATCATGAGTGCAAGAAATTCATTCACAAAAACACCCCAAACATTAAGAAAACACAAGAATTTTTATTTGTTGCTTGGTTGATTCTCATTTGTTCTGATTTTTTTCATTGCTCATTAAACTTTGATTTGGATTTTGGCGCAGGTCACTTTGGTTTTCCTGGGCCGTTTCTACACTCGCCTCATTCACGGTTTTGGTCTGGGTTTTTATCCATTTTTGAGTAACTAGATGTTCGGCCCTTCTTTCCCCTTTTTTGTCTAATTTTATTGTTTAGTTACATTATTCTCTTTGCTATTTGTTTTTGTGCTTCCTCTGTTTGGATTGCTTTTGTGTTTCTTAAGCCTAAAACCAATTTTTCATTAACTGGGACGTACGATCCGTGAGAAATTCCTTTACAGGTGTTTATTATTCTCCCTCATTGGTCTTTTTGCTCACAAAAGACTTCATATATGCGTTGTTCTAAATTGTTTCCGGTTAATCTTGATTTTGTTTGCCTGTATTTATTAAGGTGATGATCTGTGAACTCTATGGTGCTGACTTGTCTTGCCACGTTGAGGACTTATGTACGCTTTGCTGCAGAGGTATTTAATGAACCCTTAATTTTACCTTTTTTTTTTTGCTTTCTTTCCTGAACGTGTAAAGAATATAGCCAATGTAGGTATTTGTTATATTTATATTTTAAACTCTATGATGCTGACTTGTCTTGCCACGTTGAGGACTCAGGCTCATTTTGCTGCAATAGTATTTAATGAATCCTTAGTTTTTTTTTTCTTCTAGAACGTGTAAAGAATTTAGGCAATGTGGGTAATCATTATACTTGCATTTTAAATACGTGTCTTACCTATTTTCTGTACTTATGTTCACTCTACTGCATAAACATTTAATCAATCTTTGATTTCTTCTATTTTCTGAAACATTTAAACATTTTAGCCAACAAATGTGGGTAATTATTATGTATATATTTTACATACATATCTTAGTTCTTTTATGCATTGCCATTAATGTATCATTTTTTATTATTGGATCTGGAAACTTCTGGTTTTTACCTCACCGACTTTGGGTCCTTACGTGGCATTTTCTCATGAGTTGCTCATTAGTTCTCTTTCTGCCCATTTAAGAATGTGTCTGCACATGAATTTATCACGCATTCTCCTATTTCTTTCCCTTCCATCCCCTGTTTTTATTTCCTTCCTTCACTTTCAATCATTTACTATCCTTCGGTGACTTTTGGTTGACTAATATTTCAGACTCAATAAAGACTTGTAGCATTCGGTGCCGAGCCTTCTTATCATTTATCTTGTTGATATTGAATGCCTTTGGTTTGTTGTAGGCCTATTAATGTCTGCGGTTTGTCTTTTATTTCCTACCCCTTTTTAATTTTTATTTTTTCCTCCTTTTTTTTTCCTTCCTTTGTATTTGCTTAGTGTATCATATCCACGTGTTCATTTGCTACCTTTTTATCTACCTTGGTTTTCCTCTGTAACTTTCTTATTTATTTCTTACTTACATGTATGTGCATGTTCCCATATATATATATATGTATATATATATATATATTTCTATCTTTACTTATATTCTGTTGTCTTATTTTTGTCCTTTCATAATATTCTTCATCATCTTCTTATTACATTGTTTCTTTCTCCTTAGTCCACATCTCTCAACCTCTTCCTTTGCTTTTTCTTAGCATAAATTACAGTCCTTATTACTCTATTGGTATTATTGTTTTCCACCTGCATCCACTACTTTTTTTGGTTCTTTTTCCTCTATTTACTTATTCATTTACTTGGATACTTCTTTTTTTTCTAGGTTTGGTCCTGTTTGTTCAATCATCCTATCACCTCCATATCATTGATTCCCGCTCATATCCACAGAGAGGATTTACACAGTTTGGGGTATTGTTAATAGTCTCCCCTATCACTTCCTAATTTTGTTTGCTTATACTACATACATCAATTGCTTAGATTAAAGTTGTTTCTAATACTAATTACTTATCTACAATATGATGGCTTTAGGATTTGGTCCTGTTTGTTCAATCATCCTATCACCTCCATATCATTGATTCCCACTCATATCCACAGAGAGGATTTACACGGTTTGAGGTATTGTTAATAGTCTCCCCTATCACTTCCTAATTTTGTTTGCTTATACTACATACATCAATTGCTTAGATAAAAGTTGTTTCTAATACTAATTAGTTATCTACAATATGATGGCTTTAGAATGCTAATCCGATACATTGAACCTAGCTTATTAGTCTCTTCTCATTCAACTATCACTACAAATTGTTTGGAACACTATTTGAACAAAACAAATAAATTGAAGACCATGCCGATACTTAAGAAAATATTTTCGAATTATATATAGTTACCTATTTTATAACAATAAAGCATTAGCCATGTTTAAATTTGAAAAAGATAATAATTAGAACATTATATTTAGTCATGTGATGGAACAAAAAAATAAAAATGAAATAATAAGTCGCTTAATTAGAGATGAATTTGAAATCTATTAATCACTGAGATTTATTGCTTCAATATTTAAACACAGCCATGTAAATATAACAAATTTCATATGACTATGATAACGAACTACTAATTTTATGTTCTTTTTCTTCTTCTATACAACTTCTTTACTGTCCCTTTTTATTCTTTGTTCCATTTTCCCAATATAACAACTTAGTTTATCTATTTCTCATAAATTGACACCATTATTTTATCTCATTTTGTCTCCATCCCAGAACTTAGTTCGTTAGTTTGAATCTCATAGATTAATTTCACTGCTATATCACTTTTTCTATACCCTTCTCCACTCCTCTTTTATGTGGCAATGATGATTACAATTATTTTTTATATTTTCAATATTATATAATCTACGTAAAAATTACTCATATCATTATATACCTTTTCCCACTCATTCCAGCTCCCTTCTCTTCTTGTCATCTCAATATATTCCTCTTTTATTTTTTTTTAATCTACCCCATTTTCTTAGTTTTACCTATACAATTTATTGCCCCATTTTTTCCCCCTATTCTTTTTTCCCTAGCATTTCCTTCCCCTCTGCTCTATATACGTTTTCAAATTTCTTTACTTTCTTATGTTCTGACAATGCCAACTTTTCCCTAATATTATATTCCCTTATTCCGATTTACTCACTTTAATCATCTTCGTCTATTTTATAACCTTTCAACAGCCTTAAATTTTACATATTCTTTTTTCTCCCTGTTATCATATAATCAATTAATATTTTGAATAACTTCACACTTGACTTCAACTACTTTCCTTGCTTTCTACTCCTGACCGCATCCCTTTTAAACATCTCATATTTTGTCCTAAATTCAAGCATCTTCAATCCTTTATATCATCCTACGCCTTTACTCATTACATTGTATACTATGTTGTCTTTCCACATTTTCCTCCTTTTACGTTTGATTATAACCAACTTACTCACTACATATTATTCAAATTACTATTATATATCTGACCCACAATTACAATATACCACATTTTTCTCATATATTTATCCATAACTATTTTTTCCTATTCATGACTTGATTACTCATTTGTTATTGTCTTGGTAATTTCCTAATCTTTTTTCTTTTCCCAAATCCTATGTCATTACCATTTGTTATAGCAACATTTAATTTTTTTCCTCACCTGGAACCGAAGAAACTAAAGACAACAAATTACTCATATACATTCATTTATTTATTTATTGTTTACCCACAAATTTAGCTTATTTGGCATTAATATTTTATTACTTTGTTGTCCATGGAATAGCATTCGATATTCTAAACTCATTATTCTCTATCTGTGTAAATATATCATATATGTATTTCCACATTTTCCTCCTTTTACGTTTGATTATAACCAACTTACTCACTACATATTATTCAAATTACTATTATATATCTGAGCCACAATTACAATATATCAAGGTTTTCCCATATATTTATCCATAACTGTTTTTTCCCATTGATGACTTGATTACTCATTTGTTATTGTCTTCGTAATTTCCTAATCTTTTTTCCTTTCCCAAATCCTATATCATTACCACTTGTTATAGCAACATTTAATTTTTTTCCTCACCTGGAACCGAAGAAACTAAAGACAACAAATTACTCATATACAATCATTTATTTATTTATTGTTTACCCACAAATTTAGCTTATTTGGCATTAATATTTGATTACTTTGTTGTCCATGAAATAGCATTCGATGTTCTAAACTCATTATTCTCTATCTGTGTAAATATATCATATATCTAAGCCACAATTACAATATGCAAAAACTTTCCCATATTTATCTTCCTATTCATAATTTAATTACTCATTTGTTATTATCATAGCATTTTCTTAATCTTTTATTTTCCTCCCAAATCCTATCTCACAAACGTTTGTCAAAACATAACTTAGCTTCTTCCCTCAGCTGTAATAGAAGAAACTGAAGACACTCAATCACTCACATAGATTCATCTATTTATTTATTACTTATCCCCAAACTTAGCTTATTTAGCATCAATATTTGGTTCATTTGTTGTCCATTAAATAATAGTCAATGTTGTAATCTTATTATTTTCTATCTTTCTAGATATGTTTATAGTACTCAATGTTGTAATCTCATTATTTCCTCTTTCTAGATTTGTTTATGCCATATCATTGATTTCGAGAAGATACAAATGTAAATATTAATTTATTTCTTTATATGTAATTTATTTATCAATTCCATCAACAAATTACTTCTCCTCTATTAATTTACTTTCCCCATAATTGATTTACACCATCTCATTAATCTGAACAAGATACAAATGTAAATATAAATTTATTTCTTTATATCCAATCTACTTATCAATCCCATCAAAAAATAACTTCTCCTATATTAATTTATTTTCCTCATAATTGAAATTAATACTCATAAAATTACCATTGTCAACAAAATCATTTTAATATTATCTGCACTGTTAATATGGCGAGATATTGAATGAGTGTATTTCGCATAATGAGATTATGTGGAACATGGACGCATACACAATATGAATTTCTAATAATTTCTGTTAAGCATAGAAATTCTAATTAAGTCTACTGATGGTCATATATAGGATGATCTTAATCCTGAGTTCTTAACAAACTCCTATTTATGGATTTATGTCTTTTGATTTACTCGGTACGGATTCCGAGACACTGAATCCTACTCCTTGTATTTTGGAGACATAATGAAATAGGTAGCTAGGAATGTTATTATACGAGATGGAATCCATTCCTTCTTGAGAGAGAAGCAGATAAATAATTCTCTTGAGTGTTGATTCGGTACTTGAATTAGTAAGAGCGCTCTGGTTCATGAATGTGTTTTATGAATCACTATCCATTAGAGAATCAATGGTACTCAAGGATAAAGATGTAATTAGAGAGGTTAACGGATTCTACCTGACTCTAATTATGAATTATTTATGGGGGATGATCTATATGTAATGACTATATCAAATGGACACTTTGCAGTTTAGAAGTAATTAATGTCTATAATTTTGAGAGTGCAATTCTAAGTTTATAGTGGAGTAACTATTGGAATTAATGGAATTAATTAATTAATTAAAGTGTTTAATTAATTATTAATTTTATTGGAGCTCAGAATTATAGGTCCATTAGTCCCCGTGTCGTCCTTGTAATTCTACCAGACACAAAGGGCAAAATGGGAATTTTAGAATTACGGAATTCTAAAATTAAATACTCGAAGAATAATTAATTGAGAATTAATTATTATTTAAATTTGAATTTGAACATATCTAGATTTATCCATTTAAACTTATTTGATAAGTTGTTCAATTTATAATTCAAATTAATTTAAGTTTGACTTAAATTCGAATTTGAATCTGAATTAAAATTGGACGACTGGATAAAGGATAAAATCTCTTCCTTCCCTATCTGATATAGGCGCCACACATAGGGATAAACCCTAGGAGGGTGGGCGGCCATCAAAGTGATAAGGGGAAGGGATTTTTTGTTCAAAATTCAAAATTGGAGATAAGGATTTGATTCTATTTTGAAGTTTGACTTCTACTCTTTAAATATGAGATAGATAGAAAATTGTGGTAACAATTTTGAATTCAAGAATCGAAGACCCGTTGATGTAACGAAGAATATAATCATTGTAATTATTTATTTATTCGATTCAATGGAGTTGTAATTTATTTTTCCATGGGACCCGGTCAAATCCATCTCAATAGTTGATTGCATATATTTATATTTTATGTTGATAATTATATATTATATATGTCCATGCATATAACATGCCATATAGATAAAATGTGCCTACTCATATGTTTTTATAACATGCCATGCATACACGCGCATTCGTTATTGTTTATTTTATTTATTATAAAAGTGTTTTAGAAAAATAAAATAAAATAAGAATCATACGCTGAAAATCGATTTAATATGATTAAATTGATTTAAGTTGCAAAATTGATTTGAAAAATAATGTTACATGTGAAATTGAATTTAAAAGTTAAATTTTGGAATTTCACATATCCGAAAAATAAATTGTTTATTTTTCGATTTGAAAATCATGAGATGTTTTTCAAAACAAAATACATATTTGCAAAATAATGAGTGGGAGAGGGTTATATGACAATACAACCCACTGGTCTCCATCATTAGTTCAACACCGTGAGATTCGAAAGGGGCTTCGCGGCGGCACCGATTCCGCACTCCCTACGGAAAGTGTTCTTTCGGATCAATAACAAGGTTGACTTCCTGGCGATAGGATTCAAGAATGTATTTCCGGTTTGACCTACCCTACGGCGGCACTCCGAAGTTAAGTCTATAGAATCTGAAATGATGGGTTACACTCATGGAGATATAATCAAATTGTTGATTATATTTTTGACCAAAATTAACGGTAGTTGATAAATATGAAAATATGAGATATTTTGAATATATTTATTAATTGAGAAGGTCTCGATTCAATTTACGATATTTTGACCTACCCTACGGCGGCACTATATTCGTGGTAAATTGAATTATTGTTGGCACCCAAAATTAAAACATGATTTATGTATTTTTCATGTGCATCATGCATCATATTTAATTGTGCCTAAATTAACATGCCTTGATATTCATTCACATAAATTGATTAGATGAATATTCTATTTATTTCCAGCAATATGTCGAATCCCATTATCACACTACTAGCAACTGAAAAATTAGATGGTGATAATTATGCTAAGTGGAAAAGTAACATGAACATACTATTGGTCTGCGAAGACTATAAGTTTGTCCTAGCGGAGGAATGTCCTCCTGAACACGAGGCTAATGCATCCAAAACTGCAAGGGAGCCTTTTGATCGCTGGATCAAGGCCAACAATAAAGCAAAGTGCTTTATGCTGGCCAGCATGAGCGATGTGCTTCGCAAGAAGCATGAGAAGATGGAGACTGCTTATGAGATAATGGAGTCTCTAGAAGCCATGTTCGGCGCTCCTTCTGAAAAGGCTCGTTTGGATGCCGTAAGGGCTTTCATGAACGACAAAATGAGAAAAGGTTCTTCAGTCAAGGCACATGTTTTGAACATAATTGATCACCTCCATGATGCGGAGCTCAATGGTGCCAGAATCGATGAAGCCATCCAAGTTGGCATCATCTTGGAAAGCCTGTCCCCTGACTTTCATGAGTTCGTAAACAACTTTGTTATGAACAAGAAAAAGTGCAATCTCACTGAACTCATGAATGACCTGCAAAACTTCGAATCCACCAACAAAAGAAGGGAAGGAGAAGCAAATGTTGTAGTTGCAGGAAGTTCTGGTGAAAACAAAAGAAAGAACCAGTACCAGGGAAAAGCAAAGAAGGGAAAGAACAAGAGACCCAAGAAAGCAAAGGGCCCCATCCAAAAACCCAAAGGAAAGTGTTTCCACTACAATGGCGAAGGGCACTGGAAGAGAAACTGTAACAAGTATCTCGAGGAGCTGAAAAAGAAAAAGGAACAAGGTAAATCAGATTTACTAGTCCTTGAAACATGTTTAGTAGAGGGTGATACCTCGCACTGGATAATTGATTCGGGGAGCGACTAATCATGTTTGTTTCTCTTTGCAGAGTCTTAGTTCTTACATCGAGCTAGCCGATGGGGACTACACGATGAAAGTAGGCAATGGCGCAAGAGTTTTCGGCAAAAGCGTTGGGAGAAGTTAGACTTCGTTTTAGGGAAAATAAATTTTTAGTTTTGAACAATGTTTATTTTATTCCAGACATTCGTAGAAATTTGATTTCTGTGGCCAAATTATTTGAACAATTATTTAAAGTTTATTTTGATAATGAATTTGTTCATATTTCTCGCAATGGTTTAAATATTTGTTCTGGACGTCTGGATGATGGTTTATATTGTATAAAACCAATACCTAACTCACTGCTTAACACTAAAATGTTCAGAGTTGTCAAACCTAAGAATAAAAAGCAAAAGATTTCTCACGAAAATAACACATATCTATGGCACCTTAGACTTGGTCACATTAACCTAAATAGGGTTGAAAGACTGGTAAAGGATGGTACTTTGCGTGAGCTAAAAGTTGACGAGCTTCCAGTCTGTGAATCTTGTTTGGAAGGTGAAATGACCAAGAGACCTTTTACAACAAAAGGAGTAAGAGCTACAGAACCCCTACAGCTGATACATTCAGATGTATGTGGACCATTAAACGTCCAAGCTAGAGGAGGCTACGAATATTACGTCACCTTTATTGACGACTATTCGAGATATGGTTATGTTTACCTAATGCAATGGAAATCCGAAACTTTTGGAAAGTTTAGAGAATTCTGAGTAGAAGTTGAAAAACAATTAGGTAAATCAATCAATACACTTCGATCAGATCGAGGGGGGTGAATACCTGAACCAAGAGTTTTGGGATTTCTTGATTGAAGAAGGTGTGGTATCCCAATTGACTGCACCCGGTACACCACAGCAGAATGGTGTGGCCGAAAGGAGAAATCGGACTTTGCTCGACATGATAAGTTCAATGTTGAGTTATTCTTCACTGGCAACTTCCTTTTAGGGTTACGCCCTAAAAACTGCTATGTATATTCTGAATCTAGTTCCATCTAAATCTGTACCTAGGACACCCCTAGAGTTGTGGAATGGTCAAAAACCTAGTTTAAGACACATTCACAAATGGGGGAGTCCAGCACACGTGTTGAGGCAAAAGACTGGGAAGTTGGAACCAAGGTCAGAAGTATGCATCTTTTTGGGATACCCACAAGGGACAAGAGGAGGATTGTTTTATAGTCAAGCAGATCAAAAAGTGTTTGTATCAACAAATGCCACATTTCTGGAGCATGACTATATGATAGATTTTAAGCCCATAAGTAAGATAGTATTAGAAGAGTTACTTTCTGATGAGATCAGACTACAATCGACAAGAGTTGTCGGACCACTCAGAGAAAAGTCCACAGTTCCTAATTAGACTCCTACGGCACCTCGTCGTAGTGGGAGGGTAAGCAGGTTACCCGACCGTTATACCGGAGAAGCCCAAATCGTCACTGCTGATGACGGTAAGGAGGATCCATCGACCTTTAGGGATGCGATGGATGATTCTGATAAGGAAGAATGGCAAGCAGCTATGAAACTCAAAATGGAGTCTATGCACTCTAACTCAGTCTGGCAACTTGTAGATCTACCCGAAGGGATAAAACCCATTGGATGCAAGTGGATCTTCAAGAGAAAGAGAGGAGCGGATGGAAAAGTAGAGACTTATAAAGCGAGGCTAGTGGCTAAGGGTTATACCCAAAAGGAGGGAGTTGACTATGAGGAAACTTTCTCGCCAGTAGCCATACTTAAGTCCATCCGGATACTCCTAGCCATTGCAGCATATTTTGACTATGAGATATGGCAGATGGATGTCAAGACAGCTTTTTTGAATGGCTATCTTGATGAAACCATCTATATGGATCAGCCAGAGGGTTACATAGAGGAAGGCCAACAGCAGAAAGTCTACAAACTGCAAAGGTCCAATTATGGACTGAAGCAGGCTTCTAGATCATGGAACATCAGGTTTGATAAGGTTGTAAAGTCTTATGGATTTGATCAAAACATTGATGAACCATGCGTCTACAAGTACAAGAAAGAAGAGAAAGTGGTCTTCTTAATTCTTTACGTCGATGGCATCCTACTCATTGGGAATGATGTGGGAATGATGACAAATGTAAAGGAGTGGTTAGCCAGCCAATTCCAAATGAAAGATTTAGGAGAGGCAAGCTATGTTCTTGGGATCAAGATTATTCGAGATCGCAAGAAAAAGCTTTTGGCATTATCACAAGCATCTTATATAGACAAAGTGTTGTCTAGGTATTCGATGCAAAACTCCAAGAAAGGGAATTTGCATTCTAGGCATGGTATTCATCTTTCTAAGGAGCAATGTCCAAAGACCCCACAACAGGAAGAAGTTATGAGACGGTATCCCTACGCTTCGGCTATGGGAAGCCTTATGTATGCCATGTTGTGTACAAGATCAGATATCTGCTATGCAGTGGGAGTAGTCGGTCACTACCAGTCTAACCCAGGATTGGATCATTGGGTTGCAGTAAAGTGTATTCTCAAGTATCTTAGGAGAACGAGAAACTATATGTTGGTATATTCCGGAGAAGATCTGTCTCTCACCGGATACACAGATTTTGATTTCCAATCGGATAGAGAAAGACGACGGTCGACATCTGGATCTGTGTTCACTCTTAATGGAGGAGCCGTGGTATGGAGAAGTATAAAGCAAAAGTGTGTTGCTGACTCTACCATGGAAGCTGAATATGTTGCAGCTTGTGAAGCTGAATATGTTGCAGCTTGTGAAGCCGCAAAAGAAGCTACATGGCTCAAGAAGTTCTTAATTCCCATTTAGAATGGAATGGTGTTATCTGCACTGTTAATATGGCGAGATATTGAATGAGTGTATTTCGCATAATGAGATTATGTGGAACATGGATGCAGAATATGAATTTCTAATAATTTCCGTTAAGAATAGAAATTCTAATTGAGTCTACCGATGGTCATATATAGGATGATCTTAATCCCGAGTTCTTAACAAACTCCTATTTATGGATTTATGTCTTTTCATTTACTCGGTATGGATTCCGAGACCCTGAATCCTAGTCTTTGTATTTTGGAGACATAATGAAATAGGTAGCTGGGAATGTTATTATACGAGATGGAATCCATTCCTTCTTGAGAGAGAAGCAAATAAATAATTCTCTTGAGTGTTGATTTGGTACTTGGATTAGTAAGAGCGCTCTGATTCATGAATGTGTTTTATGAATCACTATCCATTAGAGAATCAATGGTACTCAAAGATAAAGATGTAATTAGAGAGGTTAACGGATTCTACCTGACTCTAATTATGAATTATTTATGGAGGATGATCTATATGTAATGACTATATCAAATGGACACTTTGCAGTTTAGAAGTAATTAATGTCTATAATTTTGAGAGTGCAATTCCAAGTTTATAGTGGAGTAACTATTGGAATTAATAGAATTAATTAATTAATTAAAGTGTTTAATTAATTATTAATTTTATTGGAGCTTAGAATTATAGGTCCATTAGTCCCTGCGTCGTCCTTGTAAGTCTACCAGACACAAATGGCAAAATGGGAATTTTAGAATTACGGAATTCTAAAATTAAATACTCGAAGAATAATTAATTGAGAATTAATTATTATTTAAATAATTAGATTATTTAAATTTGAATTTGAACATATCTAGATTTATCCATTTAAACTTTAATTGATAAGTTTTTCAATTTAGAATTCAAATTAATTTAAGTTGGACTTAAATTCGAATTTGAATCAGAATTAAAATTGGACTACTGGATAAAAGATAAAATCTCTTCATTCCCTATCTGATATAGGCGCCACACATAGGGATAAACCCTAGGAGGGTGGTCGGCCATCAAAGTGATAAGGGGAAGGGATTTTTTGTTCAAAATTCAAAATTGGAGATAAGGATTTGATTCTATTTTGAAGTTTAACTTCTACTCTTTAAATATGAGATAGATAGAAAATTGTGGTAACAATTTTGAAACATATTTTCAGCCCTAAAAATAGAGGTGGCCGAAATTCTCATATAGGGAATAAAAGTGAAAAATATTTTTCTCCAAAAAATCCACATCGTGCATGCGTTGGTGTTTGTGGAAATTCGAGTGTTTCAGAAACCTGTTTTGTCTCACGTGTGCCCACAGACACGTCTACGTGGAATCAAGGAATTGACATGGAAGACTTTGGTGTTCTAAACACAAAGCTTGGAGCTAGGACTGTTCGTGGTCAAAGAAATTCAAGTTATCATCCGAGTCGGCTACAAGGTATTTTTTTGGTTGATCCTTGAATGATATAAATTAATGTGATTAATTTATTCGTGCATAAATTAATATAGTCTGTAGAGTATCTCAAAAGTTTTATGAAAATTTTTATTATACACGATCCGTCCTTCCGCTGCGTTTCTGCCGCCGAATTCGATTCGGCATCCATCAATGGACCATGTGGTATAGCTAAGCCAAATTCTCCATGCATGAAAAATTCAGAATGTTCAAAAAAATTTCTTAAAAAATTCAACAATGAAACAACAATTGATGAAAATGGATTTGTTAACTACAAACAAAGAAACACATCCTCCTGTGTAGAAAAGGAACATCCTCCTGTGTAGAAAAGGAACATATTAAACTAGATAATAGATATGTAGTTCCCCACAATAAAAGTTTATGCCTAAAATTTCATGCTCATATCAATGTAGAAATTTATTCACAATCTATGCTTATAAAATATTTATTTAAGTATTTAACAAAAGGGCCAGATAGAATAAGAGCAGTCATAGAAGATAATATACATATGGAAACAACTGGAGAAATCAATTATCAAGAAATAGATGAAATAAAAAATTATATTAATTGTAGATACATAACACCATATGAAGCAATATGGCGACTATTTGAATTTTCAATACATCATAGAAATCCAGCAGTACAAAGATTATCAATACATTTACCAAGAATGCAAAATATAACATTCCATTCAAATCAGCATCTAAATAACATAATAAGACAACCGGGTGTTGATAAAACAACTCTTACTGAATGGATGGAAACAAACCAACATGATGATAATGCAAGGCAACTAACTTACATAGAATTTCCAACTATATACGTTTGGAATAGTAAATATAAATATTGGTCTCCAAGACAAATGGGACATACAATTGGACGAACTTTTCACATCCATCCAAGCTCTGGAGAATTATACTATCTTAAATTACTATTAAATCATCAAAAAGGTGCAACAAGTTACGAGGCTCTTCGAACAGTTAATAATATAACATATCCAACAAACCAAGCAACATGCTATGCACTAGGCTTATTAGGAGACGATCGAGAATGGGATGAATCTATATTAGAGGCTTCGTTTTGGTCAACAGCAACTCAACTACGACAATTATTTATCATAATTTTATTATTTTGCAACGTAAATAACCCAATAAAATTGCTTGAAAAACATTGGAAACTTATGACATATGATATATTACACAGAATTAAAACTTTATTTAATAACTCAAATTTTCAAGTACCCGAAACAGAATTATATAACTTTGTACTATATGAACTAGAAAAATTATTAAATTTAAATTCATCAACCTTAACACATTTTAACTTATCTCTTCCAACTAGATCATTAATGGATGATTTAAACAATAAGCTTTTAAGAGAAGAACGTAACTACGATATATATAAATTAAAAGAGGAAAATACTAGATTGGTAAATAATTTAAATAATGAGCAACAATTAATTTACGAACAAATTTTACAATCACTGCATGAGGAAAAAAATTCATCTACGGTCATGGCGGAACTGGAAAAACATATTTATGGAATGCACTAATTACAAAAGTTAGATCAAATAATGAAATAATTTTAGCTGTTGCATCTTCCAGAATAGCATCGCTGTTATTACCTAAGGGAAGAACTGCACACTCAAGATTTCGAATACCATTGTCAATAGATAAATTTTCCACCTGTCATATCAAAAAAGGAACTCACTTGGCAAAACTAATTGATAAGACAACACTTATATTATGGGATGAAGCACCTATGACTAATAAATATTGTTTCGAAGCATTAGATAAAACACTTCAAGATTTAAGAAATAACTATGAATAGCCATTTGGTGGCATGACAATTGTCTTAGGAGGTGACTTCCGACAAATTTTACCGGTTATTCCCACAGGAAAAAAGGAAGATATAATAAATGCAACTATAAATAACTCTTATTTATGGCCACATTTCAAAATTTTAAAATTAACAGAAAACATGAGATTAAAACAATTGCACCATACAGAACAAGAAAAAAAGGAAATTGCAACATTCTCGGAATGGATATTAAATGTTGGTAATGGTACAGCTGAAGGAATAAAAGATTTAGAAAATGAAGACGCCACATGGATAAAAATATCAAAAAAATACATAGTACATTATGATTTAAATCCAATCGAAAAAATTTCAACCTTAGTATATAATAACATAAATACTTACTTTAACAATATTGAATACTTAAAAGAATGAGCAATCATAACACCAAAAAATAAAACATCAGATGAAATTAATAACTACTTGTTATCCTTAATCCTTGGACAAGAAAAATCTTATTATAGTTACGACACTATTGCATCCTCATCCGAAAACATAGACGAACTCAATCTTTTATATCCTCAAGAATTTTTGCACACTCTTAACTTTAATGGAATACCACCGCACGAATTAAAACTTAAATTAGGAACACCGATAATGTTATTACGAAATCTAAATCAATCAATTGGATTATGCAATGGAACAAGACTCATTATTACGCAATTAACAAATAAAATTATAGAAGGACAAATTATAAACTCAATCAATATTGAAAAAGTATATATTCCGAGAATAGAAATGGTTGTACATGAATCTAAATGGCCATTTACACTAAAAAGACGCCAATTTCCTATTAAAATTTGCTATGCAATGACAATAAATAAAAGTCAAGGGCAATCTTTGAATAAAATAGGATTATATCTGGATAGCGAAAGTTTTACTCATGGACAATTATATGTTGCTTTATCAAGAGCTACAACTCCAAAAGGATTGCATATACTAATTCATAATTCAATTAATAAATATCCAACTTACATAAAAAAAATATCGTCTACAAAGAAATTCTACATAATATCAAATAAATAAATAAAATACCACATAAAAACACAAAAATTACAACAAATTAAATATTAGACTAATAATCTTTCTTTATAATCAAAATCGCTTACTATTCATCCATCAAAAACAAATTAAAAAAAAAAAGATTCTTATTTTTATGCACTAAAACAATTACACTTTTTTTTGCCAACAGTTAGCCAAAATGATGACCTTAATCCAAGCACTAAAACCAAATGAAGTTTATGAAACTCTCGTGGTCAGAATCAGAGATTATGGATGAACAATGATCTAAGTAATCGGACGTTTGATCGCCTTTTGATTGTGTTTTAGTTGATTTAAGAGGTAATATCTTTTAACCAATATAATACTCTGTTACTTTTTATTTAATACAAAATATTATAAATCTAATAACATCACTACTATTTATATCTACAACATGAAGCAATTCAAGGATCAATTCGAGCACGAGATTCAGATACTATTCATGAAAAAATTCAACTAGGCAACATATATGATATTAGCAACTTCTTCGTCACTGAGAACAAACCAACATACAAAGTTGTGCCACATATTGCGATGCTACAATTTGCCCGCGCAATAGTATTCGCTCCAGTTACAGAACAGGCACCGCCTATTCCATTCCATAAATTTTACATCGTCGAATACGATCAGCTCCAACACAGAATTCAGTCGACTGAAATCCTAACAGGTAAGATAAATTACTTTTTCCAAAAAAAAAAAAAAAAAAAAAAAACAAATACATAATCAATGTACTAATTAACACCTCTAATATCCACAATTTATTTTCCAACAGATGTCATCGGTGTTCTCACAAGAGTGCAAACAATTGAACGAACAAATATCGGCAACAGACAAACATCTCGACGAACCATAATGATACAAAACATAAGGTAAATTAATTTTCATAGTCATTACTATAATCATATAAAACAATTTACATTTAATAAAAGCACAAAACTTTTATATCATTTAAGACTACATTCTAAATTTGTTATTCCACACTTTCTTTCTTCTCACAGAAACAAACAACTTCAAGTCATATTATGGGGACATAAAGCCGATCAATTTGACGAAAATGTCGTTAAATCAATGAAAGGACCAGTTGTTGCAGTTTTTGCAGCGATGGTGGTGAAACAATATCTAGGTATTTTTTTAACAACCTACAAAAATAATAACATATACAATAAAAAAAATATCTACATATAATACACCAAAATATTAACCAATTTATTGCCTATGTTTAAGGCAATGCATATGTATCAAGTACTGCAGCAACAATCTTCTACCTTGATCTAGAAATACCAGAAACACAAACATTAGAAACAAGGTAAGAGACAAATCCCCAAACTTTAAAAAAAATCAACTTTATCTAAATTTTTTCATCATAATAATTAATTATATATATATATATAGATTCTCTCAACAGCCTCAAGAAATTGACTTCCCAACGACATCAACAGTACTAACACAGTCTATTGAAGACCAAAAAATACTAAATAGGAGAACAATTGATGAACTAAAGACATTGGATCAACAAAATAACCAGGTTAGTGTCATAATAACCCATCTATTTTCTCTCATCTAACTGCATTATTCTAACTAAAAACTTTTCTACACATATATAGGGCACTAAATTCACTATAAAGGCCACTATAACAAAATTCTCAACAAATCAAGGCTGGTACTACAACTCCTACCCTAGATGCTATCGACAGCTAAAACAAGCGGGAACTAATTGGTGGTGCGATAGCCATGGACACATAAAGACAACACCGTTGCCATGGTAATCAAAACTATAAATATACTATAATTAAAATTTATTTGCTTTGATTAGCAAAAATAAATACTTTATAGCCTAAATCATCTATTATCTTACAAATTGCAGGTATAGACTAAGTGCATCTATTGAAGACCATACTGGAAACATGGATATCACCATATTTGGCAGAGCAGCACAAGCCTTGATAAAAAAAAACCATGCTCGGCATTAACAATCGATGAAGGATTCACCGATTCGTTCACAATCCCACCAATCATCGACCAACTAAGAGGTCAAACAAAAATCTTCCAAATATATTTTCAAGGAAGAGGACCGCAAATCACTGCAATTGTCTCAAAAATATTTGAAGACACTGAATTGATAACAGCACCACCACAAATATCAACCCCTGCAACATCAATTAGAAGGTAAAATATATTTACTCATCTTTATTAATTATATATAATAAAATATATTCCCTACATTAAACACATATTTAAACAATGATCCACAGGCTTAGCCCCCGCTCAAGAACAACAACATCAATAGATCCGCATACACCTGATCCAAAAAAATCAGCCACAAGGTAATATATAATTACTATTTTTACATTATTTATAAACAAAAATAATATCTACAATTTTAAATACATACTTTATTAACCCTTTATTATTACAGTTCTAAATCCAAAGAAACAGAACAGCCAAAAAAACGTCCACGAACTAGGTAATGTAACTACTTCTAAATCTTACTATTTTTAATTTTTCCAATTATTAATACTAATATCTTTTAAAATTTATATTGTGCAGCTAGCAACAGACAGAGGAACTACAATAGCAAAAAAAAAAAAAAAAAAAAAAAAACAAAAACAAAAACAAACAGATGTATATATTGTAAATAACTTCAGAAAATAATGTTGTACATATATCTATTTATTGTAAATAGCTTTATATGACAATGTCCCATGCATATATTTATGTATAAATATACATAAATAATATATTTCTATTGTATACAAATTCTTAACTCTTTTTAACATATAAAATTACTATTACGCCAATGCGCGCAAATGCGCGCGTCCATAGCTAGTTTTTTCTAAAGTGAAAAATCCTCTCTCTGCCCACATAATAATGGACATAGCTCTCAATTAGAGAGGGTGAATCACTATGAATTGCAGTATATTTATGTTCTATTTGCCTGGTTTATTATCTATTTATTTGTCATTGATTGTGTATTAATTAGCTGTTAGCATTCGTGAATTTCTTTGTTCACGAATTTTCAAAATCAACACTTGGCATTAATGATCAACACTTGGTATTAATGAGGAACTTGATTTCATCTGTTAGTGTTTATACTCTTCAAGAATAAATGTTACAATTTTATTAGACTTTTTACTATTAATAAAAGATTATTTATTTATTTTATATATCAAGTATTGTCCTGAATGCAATTGGAAATCTGAAATTGTCACTCAATCTTTAGATCTTGCATATAATGTGAAGAATATTCAGAAGACATGAATCTAAAAATGATAGTCTAAATATATGATCCGCAACTGATGGAATAAAGTTAGGCGCTTTATTCATATTAAGATTGTTATGTTGTCTAGTTTCTAACGGAGACAGGTTGTCTTGGTCGTTGGAGTGAAACTCCATAGGAGGAGACACTGACATAGTTCCATTCGTGGAATATATATTGGATTGGATCAAAGTTGAATTGTTTTAATTAATAATTTCGTTTGAATAAAACAACTTACTTTTGATTGGTTATATGTTCTTATCTTAATCCTGAGACGAATAATAAACATGTATACTCTTACCATTGTGTAAAGCGCCTAACATTGTGTAAAGGTACGCTTACCGGTACGTTGAAGATATGACTCTTGTTTGCGGAGATTTATTATTCATAGATAAGGAATTCATAACTCTTACTAAAAGAGTTAATGATATCTTCTTATAGCATTATCCGGGGATATGAAAACATGAGTGCTTAGCCATTAGACTATTTTATTTTATCTAATGGTTTACTATTTGTAATAGTACGAATAATGGTATTCTAATGGAATGATAATGGAACATAAGATAAATATAATCGGGAAAGAAAAGCAAAACTTGACCATAAGTTGATTATGAATATCCTATGGGGTACGTAGATACACAATATAATAAAGTCATGGAGAAAAACGAATTGGAGCTTTGTAAATATACACAATATGAATTTCTAATAATTTATGTTTCATATGGAAATTCTAATTTAGTCTACCGATGGTCATATATAAAACGATCTTAATCCTAAGTTATTAGCAAACTCCTATTTGTGGATTTATGTCTTTTGACTTACTCGATATAGATTTCGACATTGCTAAATCCTATTCCTTATAACTTGGAGACATGATGAAGTGGATAGCTAAGAATGTTAATATACGAGACAGAATCCATTCCTTCTTGAGAAAGAAGCAGATAAATAATTCTCTTGAGGGTTGATTCGATACTTCAATTAGTAGGAGCTCCAATTCATGACTTTCTTTTATGAATAACTATCCATTAGAGATCAATGGCACTTAACGATAGAGATGTAATTAGAGAGGTTAACGGATTTCACCTAGCTCTGATTATGAATAATTTATAGTGAATTGATCTATATATAATGATTATATCAAATGGATACTTCATGGAAATACAATTCTGAGTTTATAGCGGAGTAACCTTTGAAGTTAATCGAATTAATTGGAGCTCAGAATTATAGGTCCATGAGTCTCCGCGTCGTCTTTGTAATCATAAAAGACACTAAGGGAAAAATGAAAGTTTTAAAATTATGGAATTCTAAATAGAACGCTGAAGAATAATTAATTAAGAATTAATTATAAATTAAATAATGTGATTATTTAAATTTGAATTTTAGAACATACATGTGGAGAAGTCACATGGTGTACACGCCCAGCACAGTGAGAATCCTTCTGGGATTCAGCTGCTTGCTCTCTAAGTTAACCAATTGACTTATTTGATAAGTTGTCTAATTGAAATTTAAATTAAATTGAGTTTGATTTTAATTAGAATTTGAATTTGAGTTAAAATTGGACTGTTCTCTTTTCCTATCTATTATTTGCACCAACCCCAGTGGGAATATCCTTGTGGTGGCTGCCCCCTGTGGATAAGAGAGAGAGAGGAGATTTTGTTTTCAAAATCAATTAGAATGGAGAGATAATTATCAAGCTTAATCTTGGAGATAAGTAAAAGACTTCTTCTGAGAGTCTGACTACTATTCTATAAATAGGAGATTGCAGAAAATTCGAGAACACAATTTTTGCTCTCCCTAGCATATAGTGGTTGGTTTTATAGAGTGAGCAAAAGGAAAATTTTCTCTCGAATTTTACATCGTGCATATGTTGGTGTTCGTGGAAAACTTGAGTGTTTGAGTCCTAAACTGTGTTTTGTTTTAAGTGTGCTCACACACATGTCTTCATAGATTCAAAAAATTGATGAGGAAGATTCACGTATTCTAAACAAAATAGGAGTGATGAACGTTCGTGATCAAAGAACTCAAGTTATCGACCTAATCGGTCGCTAGGTAAATTTATTCATAAATTAATTTGATTAATTTATTCTTGCATAAATTAATGTATTCTATAGAGTATTTCAAAGGTTTATTGAAATCTTTGTTATACAAGATAGCATAGAAAATTGTTTTCAAAACCAACAGATCTATACATGTCCATTGGGTACCTCTGCTAGCTCGTATATATTTCCTGATACAATACGACGTATTTCCTAAAATTGATAACTTGTGTTATTTTTGCAGTTGGTTATAAATCTGATGTAATTATTTCATGGGTGTTTTGTCTGTTGAATTAATTATTTAAATTAATTCATGATAAGTTATTGAATTAATAAAGTATTTGACTTAATTCAAGAGTTATTTGTCGGTTGAATTAATTGCGTAAATTAATTCAAGAAAAAATAGTTTAACTAATGTTTTTATTTTTATTCGATATAAGAATATATGTATATAATTATTTTAGTGAGATAATTTTTACATTAAATTATTTAAAGAATAAATTATACAAATGATCCTTAAGCTCTTTAATAAATGACAGTTTAATTTTTAATTTTTTTTTTTTTTTTTTTTTTTTTTTTTTTTACAAAATGACTCTCAAACACTTTAAAAAGTGATAATTTAATCTTTTTTTTTTATCAAATTTTATTAAATTTTTAACAAAAACATGTCACATACTCATCATGTGACTCTTTATTTTAGTAAAATGACTTAAATGTCTCCGTTAGAACAGCCTTCCTCTTCTTCTTTTTTTCCCAAGCAATAATGTCAAACCCGCAAGCAATAATGTCTTTTAGCATTTTCCCGAGCAAGTCTCTCACATTCTTCCACGGAGAGATTTTTCCACATGCACTTCTCGTTATCGGTCAATTGAATAACCAGAGGAACCTTGAACGCGTCTTGCAAATATCTGCCAATAGAATTCATTAATAATTAAAAAAGAATGGGTAGGGAAAAAGTTTCTCGGGAAACAAACATAGGGAAAAGAGGAAAACAAACAACTGACTTGGTGAACATAAAGGGAATGAGATGGCCCAAAGGCAAAGACTCGGAGGAAGGACCTCTTCCGGTGTAGAGATAAAACTTCTTCCCTCTCTCGTACGCATCGAGAATGCCGTTGAAATCCCTGCGCGCAAAAAATAAAAATTCAGATTGCCATTGGAACTCAATCGAAAGATCCAAAATCGACGTATACAGAATTGAAGAGAGAGGAAATTAGGGGGGTCCGGTGAGCGAAGAAGACGCCGCGGCGGAGGAAGACGTGGGGAGGACGAGAGGTGAGACGGTGAACGCGGTCGATGAGGAACAAATCAGAACCCTACATCAACAAATTAAACATTTTCAGCAAGGGTAATAATAATAATAATTATTTTTTTTTTAAAAGATCTTTATTTTCCTCGTCAATATCCTAAAAATCGAAGAAACATCCCCTCCCAAAAATTAACAAGAGTGCATTCAGAAACTTGCATCCCTAGATATCTTCCATCATTATCATTTAAACATAATAACATTCTGAGGGAAAAAACCCATCAGATCTGAGAAGAAAAAAACAAAGATTGATCGATGAAGAGAGAGGGGGCGGGCAGATGAGGAGAGAGAAAATAGATCTGAGAGGGAAATTTGGGGAAAAAAAGAGAATAAGAAGAATGTTTTTTTAACGGGGGTATTAAGTTATTTTACTGAAAAAAGGGTCATTTAATAGAATTTATTTAAAGAGACTAAGGCCTCGTTCACTTCGCGGATTCGAGTTTTCGATTCGAGTTGAGATATGATATTTTCTGAGAGCTTTTTATTGTAGCAGAAAATTTTAATGTGACATTTTTTGAGAACTTTTTACTGTAGAAATCTAAAACTAAAAACTCAAATCGGTAAAGTAAATAAGTCCTAAATTACTATCTTTTAAAAAAGTTAGAAGTATTTTATCAAAAAATTAAAAATTAAAAATTAAATTGTCGCTTATTAAAGAGTTTAAGAATCATCTATCTAAATTGTCCTTATTTAAATTAAAACTGAAGTTACATATATAATTCTCATATTCAAATAAAAGAAACAAAACGGGGCTGGAAAATTGGGTCCAGTTACTCGGTGGGATACAATAGATTAACTGGACGTGTTTGCATAATACGGACCAAGTCCGTCATCTGGTTAACCGACGACCCTATTTGGTTAAACGGACAATGCCACGTAGGCACCAATTTTTTGCGAATTTAATCGCGATTTTGACATCGAAAATTAAACCCAGTTGCAAAAAGAAGACTACCTCTACAAACAGCCCATGACGCCTCATTACCATCTAGATCAATTGAGAGACCTTAGAGGCTTTTGGTAAGGATTTCCCGAGAGGAAAAGCCAATCAAATATCAAGATCATTTTTCCTTTAGCTCTCTTAGGGTTGGAAGGAGTTTAAGATACTAAGGAGAAGATTGTACGACATGTGCCCACTTGTACTCCAATCTTGGACAAGAGAATAGCAGAGAATATTAGTTAGTTGAGACTCTTCTGGTTGTTGTTGTTGGTTTTCGAAATGATTACGGATGCGAAATCGTGTATAACAAAAAAATTTCATAATACTTTGAGATACTCTATATATTATAATAATTTATACACAAATAAATTAATCAAATTAATTTATTTACCTAGCGGATGATTAGGACGATAACTTGAATTCTTTGACCTCGAACGTTCCTCACTCCAAGTAAGTTTAGAACACCCGAATCTTCCTCGTTAATTCCTTGAATCAATGAACACGTGTGTGTGGACACACTTGAAACAAAACATGATTAGCAAATAACACTCAAGTATTCTATGAACACCAATACATGCACGACGTGAAATTTGGGAGAAAAGTTTTCCTTTCGACACTATAAAATTCGACCACCAATGCTAGGAGAGAGTAAAAATTATATTCTCTAATTTTCTGCAATCTCCAAGATAAAACTTGATAATTATCTCTCACTTTTAATTTAATTTTTGAAATAGAATCCACTCTCCCTTATCCATATGTTGGTCGGCCACCACAGGAAGATTTCTTCCTATGGTAGGCGCATACTGCAAGTAATGAATAAGGTAAAATTATGCATTTATCCTGTAGTCTAATTTTCACTTAAATTTAAATTCTAATTTAAGTCAAACTTAAATCAATTTGAATTTCAAATTGGACAATTTATTAAATAAGTCAATTAGATAACTAAGAGAGCAAGCAGTTGAATCCCAGAGGGATTCACACTGTAGTGTGCGTTTACACTATGTGAACATCTTCACATGTGTGTTTCAAAATTCAAATTTAAACTTAAACTTAAATAATCACATTATTTAATTTATAACTAATTCTTAATTAATTATTCTTGAGCATCATTTTTAGAATTCTATAATTCTAAAATTTCTATTTTGCCCTTAGTGTCTTGTAGGATTACAAGGATGACACGAGGACTCATGGACCTATACTTTTGAGCTCCATAAACATAACAATTAATTAAACTCTTTAATTAATTAATTAATTTTATTAATCCTAAAAATTACTCAACTATATGTTAGCGTTTATGCCCTTAGGAATAAATGTAACAATTTTCTTTGAGACATTTTGACTATTAATAAAGATTTGTTTATTTCATATATCTATGTATTGTCCTCTTTATGTTCATAATAGTTGAATGTATGATAAACAAACTGAAAGTCTGAGACTGTCATTCTAAATCTTTAGATCATGCATGTAATGTGAAGAACATGCGGAAGACAAAAATCTAAAGATGATAGTCTAAATCTTATGATCCACAATTGAGGGAATAAAGTTGGGCGCTTTATTCATGTTAAGATTGTTATGTTGTCTACTTCCTAACAGAGACGGCTTCTCTTGGTCGTTGGAGGTGGGACTCCATGGGTAGAGACATTGATATAGTTTCTAATGGTGAAATCTATATTGGATCGGACCAAAGATGAATTGTTTTAATTAATAATTCTGTTTGAATAAAACAATTCACTTTTGACGAATTATATGTTGTCATCTTAATCCTGAGATGGATGATGTGTTGGGAATAGTGTCCTGAAAGCATGAGATGTAAAAGGATATTTATTATTTATTTAATAAAATAGTTTATTCATCATTTTATGTGCATATATTTATGAATATTTTATGAATATCAAATAAAATTCCTTGATTATTTATGTAACCTTAAACATGGTATATAAGTGTTATATACAAGAGGATAATGTTTAAGGATAATAATCAAAAGTAATCGTTTCATAATGAATTTAATTAAAGTTCGGAATCTTTAATTAAAACATTATTAATACATGTCATTCCATTTAGAATGGAACGGTGTTATCCGTGACTGTTAATATGGTGAGATATTGAATGAGTGTATTTCGCATAATGAGATTATGTGGAACATGGACTTGAGACACAATATGAATTTCTAATAATTTCCGTTAAGCATAGAAATTCTAATTGAGTCTACCGATGGTCATATATAGAATGATCTTAATCCCGAGTTCTTAACAAACTCCTATTTATGGATTTATGTCTTTTTGATTTACCGGCACGGATTCCGAGACCCCTGAATCCTATTCCTTGTATTTTGGAGACATAATGAAATAGGTAGCTGGGAATGTTATTATACGAGATGAAATCCATTCCTTCTTGAGAAAGAAGCAGATAAATAATTCTCTTGAGTGTTGATTCGGTACTTGGATTAGTAAGAGCGCTCTGGTTCATGAATGTGTTTTATGAATCACTATCCATTAGAGAATCAATGGTACTCAAGGATAAAGATGTAATTAGAGAGGTTAACGGACTCTACTTGACTCTAATTATGAATTATTTATGGAGGATCGATCTATATGCAATGACTATATCAAATGGACACTTCACAGTTTAGAAGTAATTAATGTCTATAATTCCGAGAGTGCAATTCCAAGTTTATAGTGGAGTAACTATTGGAATTAATAGAATTAATTAATTAATTAAAGTGTTTAATTAATTATTAATTTTATTGGAGCTCAGAATTATAGGTCCATTAGTCCCCGCGTCGTCCTTGTAATTCTACCAAACACAAAGGTTAAAATGGGAATTTTAGAATTACAGAATTCTAAAATTAAATACTCAAAGAATAATTAATTGAGAATTAATTATTATTTAAATAATGAGATTATTTAAATTTGAATTTGAACATATCTAGATTTATCCATTTAAACTTATTTGATAAGTTGTTCAATTTAGAATTCAAATTAATTTAAGTTTGACTTAAATTCGAATTTGAATCTGAATTAAAATTGGACTACTGGATAATGGATAAAATATCTTCCTTCCTTATCTTATTTAGGTGCCACCCACAAAGGGATAAAACCCTAGGGTGGCCGGCCATCAAAGAGATAAGGGGAAGGGATTTTTTGTTCCAACTTCAAAATTGGAGATAAGGATTTGAGCCTATTTTGAAGTTTGACTTCTTCTCTTTAAATATGAGATAAATGAAAAATTGTGTGACAATTTTGAAACACTTTTCAGCCCTAGAGAAAGTGTGTGGCCGGAATTCTCATATAGCAAAAAAAGAGAGTGAAAATTTTTCTCTCCAAAAATTCCACATCGTGCATGCGTTGGTGTTTGTGGAAATTCGAGTGTTTTAGAAACCGTTTTGTCTCACGTGTGCCCACACACACGTCTACGTGGAATCAAGGAATTGACGTGGAAGACTTTGGTGTTCTAAACACAAAAAGCTTGGAGCTAGGACTGTTCGTGGTCAAAGAAAATCAAGTTATCATCCGAGTCGGCTACAAGGTATTTTTTCGGTTAATCCTTGAATCTTATAAATTAATGAGATTAATTTATTGGTGCATAAATTAATATAATCTATAGAGTATCTCAAAAGTTTTATGAAAATTTTTGTTATACACGATCCGCCTTTCCGCTGCGTTTTCGCCGCCGAATTCGATTCGGCAACCAACAATTGGTATCAGAGCGGTCTATAGATGATATTAATTTATGCTTCGATTATTTGATAATCATAGTTGATATTAAATATGTGATATTTAATTATGTATGTATGTGATGAGTAGGCACTTGCATTTATGGATGTTTATTTTTATTCATGATGATGAATGTATGGATGATGGATTTGGCCGTTAATTATATGGTTCCATGGATCGGTTATATTCATTCGTTAATAAATTATTTGTAATTAATTCAGGATTAGAATTATTGTAATTCTAGGATTTGGGTAGAATTAGGGTTTTTGATTTTGAATCAAGAAGGAGGCCTTGAAGATCATGTTTGAAGCCATCAAAGAAGCCCAGAAAAAGTGCCCGGAAATTTCCGAACGCGCCCCAGGCGGGCCAGACGCGCCCAGCGCGTCCAGGCCCGCGGCCAGAAAGGCGTCAGGCCGCGCCCGGCATGAGGCCAGGCCCGCGCCCAGCAAGGTGGCCTGGCCGGCGCCCACATACTGGCGGCCCAAGTTCGGGATTTGATCCCGAACGGGCCCGAAGGTTTCCGATACCCTCGTAAAGCGTGCCGACGAGCCCGGAAAAGTTCCGGATCCCAAGGAAGGTGAAATCCAACCCGGAGACAAAGAATGAAGCCGAAGAATAAAGAATTCAAGAATCGAAGACCCGTCGATGTAACGGAAGAATATAATTATTGTAATTATTTATTTATTCGATTCGATTGAGTTGTAATTTATTTTTTCATGGGACCCGGTCAAATCCGTCTCAATAGTTGATTGGATATATTTATATTTTATGTTGATAATTATATATTATATATGTTGATGCATATAACATGCCATGTAGATATAATGTGCCTACTCATATGTTTTTATAACATGCCATGCATACACGCGCAATTGTTATTATTTATTTTATTTATTATAAAAGTGTTTTAGAAAAATAAAATAAAAATAAGAAACATCTTATTTGAAAAATCGATTTAATATGATTAAATTGATTTAAGTTGCAAAATTGATTTGCAAAATAATGTTACATGTGAAATTAAATTTAAGAGTTAAATTTTGAATTTCACATATATCGAAAAAAAATAAATTGTTTATTTTTCGATTTGAAAATCATGAGATGCTTTTCAAACAAAATACATGTTTGCAAAATAATGAGTGGGAGAGGGTTGTATGACAATGCGACCCACTAGTCTCGCCGTTAAGCGCAACACCGTGAGATCCGGAAAGGGGCTTTGCGGCGACATTGAATCGCCCTCCTAAAGGAGAGTGTCCTTGCCGGATCAATAACAAGGTTGGCTTCCTAGAGATAAGATTTCGGGATGTATTTACGAATTGACTACCCAAAGGTAGCAATCCGGAGTTAAGTCTATGGGATCTGAAACGGTGGGTTACACTCATAAAATATAATCAAATTTGTTGGTTATATTTTGACTGAAAATTACGGTAGTTAATAAATATGAAAATATGAGATATTTTGACTATATTTATTAACTGAGAAGAGTCTCGGTCTAATTGGCATATAACTTGACTACCCAAAGGTACACTTTATATGTGGAAAATTAGATTATCGTTGGCACCTAAAATTAAAACATGATTTATGTATTTTCATGTGCATCATGCATCATATTTAATTGTGCCTAAATTAACATGCCTTGATATTCATGCACATAAATTAATTAGATGAATATTCTATTTATTTCCAGCAATATGTCGAATCCCATTATCACACTACTAGCGATTGAAAAATTAGACGGTGATAATTATGCTAAGTGGAAAAGTAACATGAACATACTATTGGTCTGCGAAGACTATAAGTTTGTCCTAGCGGAGGAATGTCCTCCTGAACCCGCGGCAACTGTATCCAAAACCGCGAGGGAGCCTTTTAATCGTTGGATCAAGGCCAACAATAAAGCAAAGTGCTTTATGCTGGACAGCATGAGCGATGTGCTTCGCAAGAAGCATGAGGAGATGGAGACTGCTTATGAGATAATGGAGTCTCTAGAAGCCATGTTCGGCGCTCCTTCCGAAAAAGGCTCGTTTGGATGCCGTAAAGGGCTTTCATGAACGACAAGATGAAGAAAGGTTCTTGGGTCAAGGCACATGTTCTGAACATGATTGATCACCTCCACGATGCGGAGCTCAATGGTGCCAAAATCGATGAAGCCACCCAAGTTGGCATCATCCTGGAAAGCCTGTCCCCTGACTTTCATGAGTTTGTGAACAACTTTGTTATGAACAAAATGAAGTGCAATCTCACTGAACTCATGAATGACCTGCAAAACTTCGAATCCACCAACAAAAGAAGGGGAGGAGAAGCAAATGTTGTAGTTGCAGGAAGTTCTGGTAAAAACAAAAGAAAGAACCAGAACCAGGGAAAAGCAAAGAAGGGAAAGAACAAGAGACCCAAGAAAGCAAAGGGCCCCATCCAGAAACCCAAAGGAAAGTGTTTCCACTGTAATGGCGAAGGGCACTGGAAGAGAAACTGTAACAAGTATCTCGAGGAGCTGAAAAAGAAAAAGGAACAAGGTAAATCAGATTTACTAGTCCTTGAAACATGTTTAGTAGAGGGTGATACCTCAGCCTGGATAATTGATTCAGGAGCAACTAATCATGTTTGTTTCTCTTTGCAGAGTCTTAGTTCTTACATTGAGCTAGCCGATGGGGACTACACGATGAAAGTAGGCAATGGCGCAAGAGTTTCGGCAAAAGCAGTGGGGGAAGTTAGACTTCGTTTTAGGGAAAATAAATTTTTAGTTTTGGACAATGTTTATTTTATTCCAGACATTCGCAGAAATTTGATTTCTGTGGCCAAATTATTTGAACAATTATTTAAAGTTTATTTTGATAATGAATTTGTTCATATTTCTCGAAATGGTTTAAATATTTGGTCTGGACGTCTAGATGATGGTTTATATTGTATAAAACCAATACCTAACTCACTGCTTAATACTGAAATGTTCAGAATTGCCGAACCTAAAAATAAAAAGCAAAAGATTTCTCACGATAACAATACATATCTGTGGCATCTTAGGCTTGGTCATATTAACCTAAAAAGGATTGAATGACTGGTAAAGGATGGTGCTTTACGCGAACTAAAAGTTGGTGAGCTTCCAGTCTGTGAATCCTGTTTGGAAGGTAAAATGACCAAGAGGCCTTTCACGATGAAAGGATAAAGAGCTCTGTAACCCCTTCGATTGATACATTCGGATGTATGTGGACCGTTAAACGTCCAAGCTAGAGGAGGTTACGAATATTACGTCACTTTTATTGACGACTATTCGAGATATGGTTATATTTACCTGATGCAATGGAAATCTGAAACTTTTGGAAAGTTTAGAGAATTCCGAGTAGAAGTTGAAAAACAATTAGGTAAACCAATCAAGACACTTCGATCAGATCGAGGGGGTGAATACCTGGACCAAGAGTTCCGGGATTTCTTGATTGAAGAAGGTGTGGTATCCCAATTGACTGCACCCGGTACACCACAGCAGAATGGTGTGGTCGAAAGGAGAAATCGGACTTTGCTTGACATGATGAGATCAATGTTGAGTTATTCTTCACTGCCTACTTCATTATGGGGTTATGCCCAAAAATAGCTGCCTACATTCTGAATAGAGTACCATCTAAGTCTGTACCTACAACACCCTTAGAGTTGTGGTGCGGTCGAAAACCTAGTTTGAGACACGCAAGATATGGAGGTGTCCAAGACACGTCTTTGAAGGGAAAGACGGGAAGTTGGAACCCAAGTCAAGTATGTATGTTTGTAGGATATCCCGATGGGACAAAGGGAGGTTTCTTTTATAGTCCTCAAGATCAAAAGGTGTTTGTATCGACAAATGCCACATTTCGAGCATGACTATATGATAGATTTTAAGCCCGAAGTAAGATAGTGTTAGAAGAGTTACTTTCCGATGAGATCGGACCACAATCGACAAGAGTTGTTGGACCACTCGAGAAAAGACCACAGTTCCTAATCGACTCCAAAGCGGCACTCGTCGTAGTAGGAGGGTAAGCACGTTATCCGACCGCTATCTGGGGAAGCCCAAATCGTCACCGGCCGATGACGGTGAAGGAGGATCCATCAATTTTAAGGATGCGATGGATGATTCGATAAGGAAGAATGGCAAGCAGACTATGAAACTCGAGATGGAGTCTATGCACTCTAACTTAGTCGGCAACTTGTAGATCTACCAAAGGGTAAAACCCATTGGATGCAAGTGGATCTTCAAGAGAAAGAGAGGGTGGATGGAAAAGTAGAGACTTTTAAAGCAAGGCAGTGGCTAAGGGTTATACCCAAAAGGAGGAGTTGACTATGAGGAAACTTTCTCGTCGGTAGCCATGCTTAAGTCCATCCGGATACTCCTGGCCATTGCAAAGCATATATTTTGACTATGAGATATGGCAGATGGACGTCAAGATGCTTTTTCGAATGGCTATCTTGATGAAACCATCTATATGGATCAGCCAGAGGGTTACATAGAGGAAGGGCCAGCAGTAAAAGTCTGCAAACCGCAAAGGTCCATTTATGGATCAAGCAACTTCTAGATCATGGAACATCAGGTTTGATGAGGTCAGTAAAGTCTTATGGATTTGATCAAAACATTGATGAACCATGCGTCTACAAGTATAAGAAAGAAGAGAAAGTGGTCTTCTTAATTCTTTACGTCGTTGACATCCTACTCATAGGGAATGATGTGGGAATGATGACGGATGTAAAGGAGTGGTTAGCCACCAATTCCAAATGAAAGATTTAGGAGAGGCAAGCTATGTTCTTGGGATCAAGATTATTCGAGATCGCAAGAAAAAGCTTTTAGCGTTATCACAAGCATCTTATATAGACAAAGTGTTGTCTAGGTATTCGATGCAAAACTCCAAGAAAGGGAATTTGCCTTCGGGGATGGTATTCATCTTTCCAAGGAGCAATGTCCAAAGACCCCGCAGCAGAAGAAGATATGAGAAGGTATCCCCACGCCTCGGCCGTGGGAAGCCTTATGTGTGCCATGTTGTGTACAAGACCAGATGTACGCTATGCAGTGGGAGTAGTAGTCATACCGGTCCAACCTGTGATTAGATCATTGGGTTGCGGTGAAGTGTATTCTCAAGTATCTTAGGAGAACGAGAAACTATATGTTAGTATATTCCAGAGAAGATTTGTTGCTCACCGGATACACAGATTCTCGATTTCCAATCGATAGAGATAGTCGACGGTCGACATCCGGATCCGTGTTCACTCTTAATGGAGGAGCCGTGGTATGGAGAAGTATAAAGCAAAAGTGTGTTGCTGACTCTACCATGGAAGTTGAATATGTTGCAGCCTTGAGAAGCAGCAAAAAGAAGCTACATGGCTCGGGAAGTTCTTAAATCGATCCGAAGTTGTTCCAGATATGGATAAGCCATTTAAGCTCTACTGTGACAACAGTGGAGCGGTGGCTAATTCAAAAGAACCTAGAAGCCATAAGAGTGCGAAACATATAGAAAGGAAATATGACCTTATCATAGACATTGTGGATAGGGGCGATGTAGCGGTTCTAAAGATCGCGTCAGAGGACAACCTTGCTGACCCGTTCACCAAGACATTGCCATTGAATGTTTTTGATCGGCACTTAGATGGATTTGGGATTAGACACATGACACACCTGCTTTAGGACAAGTGGGAGATTGTTGGGAATAGTGTCCTGAAAGCATGAGATGTAAAAGGATATTTATTATTTATTTAATAAAATAGTTTATTCATCATTTTATGTGCATATATTTATGAATATTTTATGAATATCAAATAAAATTCCTTGATTATTTATGTAACCTTAAACATGGTATATAAGTGTTATATACAAGAGGATAATGTTTAAGGATAATAATCAAAAGTAACTATTCATAATGAATTTAATTAAAGTTCGGAATCTTTAATTAAAACATTATTAATACATGTCATTCCTATTTAGAATGGAACGGTGTTATCCGCACTGTTAATATGGTGAGATATTGAATGAGTGTATTTCGCATAATGAGATTATGTGGAACATGGACACAGACACAATATGAATTTCTAATAATTTCCGTTAAGCATAGAAATTCTAATTGAGTCTACCGATGGTCATATATAGAATGATCTTAATCCTGAGTTCTTAACAAACTCCTATTTATGGATTTATGTCTTTTGATTTACCGATGCACGGATTTCGAGACCCTGAATCCTATTCCTTGTATTTTGGAGACATAATGAAATAGGTAGCTGGGAATGTTATTATACGAGATGGAATCCATTCCTTCTTGAGAAAGAAGCAGATAAATAATTCTCTTGAGTGTTGATTCGGTACTTGGATTAGTAAGAGCGCTCTGGTTCATGAATGTGTTTTATGAATCACTATCCATTAGAGAATCAATGGTACTCAAGGATAAAGATGTAATTAGAGAGGTTAACGGACTCTACCTAACTCTAATTATGAATTATTTATGGAGGATCGATCTATATGCAATGACTATATCAAATGGACACTTCACAGTTTAGAAGTAATTAATGTCTATAATTCCGAGAGTGCAATTCCAAGTTTATAGTGGAGTAACTATTGGAATTAATAGAATTAATTAATTAATTAAAGTGTTTAATTAATTATTAATTTTATTGGAGCTCGTAATTATAGGTCCATTAGTCCCCGCGTCGTCCTTGTAATTCTACCGGACACAAAGGTTAAAATGGGAATTTTAGAATTACGTAATTCTAAAATTAAATACTCAAAGAATAGTTAATTGAGAATTAATTATTATTTAAATAATGAGATTATTTAAATTTGAATTTGAACATATCTAGATTTATCCATTTAAACTTATTTGATAAGTTGTTCAATTTAGAATTCAAATTAATTTAAGTTTGACTTAAATGAATTTGAATCAATTAAAATTGACTCTTGGATAATGGATAAAATATCTTCCTTCCTTATCTTATTTAGGTGCCACCCACAAAGGGATAAAACCCTAGGGTGGCCGGCCATCAAAGAGATAAGGGGAAGGGATTTTTTGTTCCAACTTCAAAATTGGAGATAAGGATTTGATCCTATTTTGAAGTTTGACTTCTTCTATTTAAATATGAGATAAATGAAAAATTGTGTGACAATTTTGAAACACTTTTCAGCCCTAGAGAAAGTGTGTGGCCGGAATTCTCATATAGCAAAAAAAGAGAGTGAAAATTTTTCTCTCCAAAAATTCCACATCGTGCATGCGTTGGTGTTTGTGGAAATTCGAGTGTTTTAGAAACCGTTTTGTCTCACGTGTGCCCACACACATGTCTACGTGGAATCAAGGAATTGACGTGGAAGACTTTGGTGTTCTAAAAACAAAAAGCTTGGAGCTAGGACTGTTCGTGGTCAAAGAAAATCAAGTTATCATCCGAGTCGGCTACAAGGTATTTTTTCGGTTGATCCTTGAATCTTATAAATTAATGAGATTAATTTATTGGTGCATAAATTAATATAATCTATAGAGTATCTCAAAAGTTTTATGAAAATTTTTGATATACACGATCCGCCTTTCCGCTGCGTTTCCGCCGTTGAATTTGATTCGGCAACCAACATGATGAACCCGTATATTTGACTTGTGTCCTTTGATGTACTAAAGGGAGACATCCTGACATTATGTAAAGGTATGCTTGCCGGTGCATTGGGGGTATGACTCGTGTATGCGTAGATTCATTATTCATAGATAGTGGAATCCATAGCTCCTATAAAGAGTCAATGATATCCTCTTATGCATTATCAGTGGATTGGAAAATACGAGCGCTTGGCCATTAGACTACTATGTGTTATCTAATGGTTTACTGTTTGTAATAGTATGAATAGTGTTTTTCCAATGGTATGATAATGGAACATAAGATAAATGTAATCGGGAAGGTAAAACAGAACTTGACCTCAAGTCGATTATGGATATCCTATGAGGATGATATACTAATATATTGAGTCATGGACTAGAGCTAATCAAAGCTTTGTAAATACGCTATATAAATCGAGAGTGCAGCTCTAGGCTTTTAGTGGAATAGCGCTAGAGTTTTATAATCATGAGACGGACTTGTTGGTTTACAAGTATCGTTGTGATTATAGGAGCTTGATTTATATATGTCCATCGGGTCCCTTTGCTAGCTCACATAATTTCCTGTAATGATACGGTGTATTTCCTACATATTGGTAACTTGTGTTATTTCCGTAAAAGAGGTTCAAAGTTAATTCATGAGAGATTTATCGGGTGAATTAATTGATAAATTGATTCTAGATAAATTGGTTGAATTATTGTTTTAAGAGTTGTTTAATATGGGAAGACTATTATATGACTGTTTTGATCAGACAATTTCTCTATTGGGTTGCTTGAATCAAAACTGAGGCTCTATGCAAGTTTCCCATGTTGAAGAACTAGGAAAACAACTTTCGTCAGTGCAGACAGGTCGACCGGTGGGTAGACCGGTCACAGGTCGACCGGTCCAGTCGACCGGTGAGCTATAACGTCTCTGTCACCGGTCGACCGGTTGCAACGTAAAATGCATGTTGACGTGGCAAAATCGACTCTGGATGCGATTAAATCTTTGGGAAACCTAATTGTTACGGAAGTATGACTTCCTAAACAGTATAAATAGCCTATTAAGTCACATTACTCATTAGATCACTTGAGAGACTTTTTGGAGGCTATTGATAAGAGATTCCAAGAGGAAAAATTGTTTAATTATCAAGAACAATTTTTCTTTGGCTCTCTTGTGATTGGAAGGAGATCAAGAATACCAAGAGGAGATTAAATGAAGTGTGCCCACCCGCACACCGATCGTGGAAGCGAGAATAGCAAAGAAGACCAGTTGGTTGAGGCTCTTCTGGTTGCTGTTTGGAATGCTTTGATCTGTCAGACGTGCAATTTCCTGAAATCTCAAAAGGTATGATTTAGATCTTTAGTATTTATGTTATATAGCATCATGAACATGTTCTTGTTTGGCTTTGACGTTGATTAAAATTTTTAAATTCCGCTGCGCACTCAATGCCATTATTTTCCAACACTATAAACTTGGAATTGCACTCTCGTAATTATAGACATAAATTACTTTTAAACTATGAAGTGTCTATTTCATATAGTCATTACATATAAATCAATCATCCATAAATAATTCATAATTAGAGCTAGGTGAAATTCGTTAACCTCTCTAATTACATCTTTATCTTTATGTACCATTGATTCTATAATGGGCAGTGATTCATGAAACAAATGTTGGGAATAGTGTCCTGAAAGCATGAGATGTAAAAGGATATTTATTATTTATTTAATAAAATAGTTTATTCATCATTTTACGTGCATATATTTATGAATATTTTATGAATATCAAATAAAATTCCTTGATTATTTATGTAACCTTAAAACATGGTATATAAGTGTTATATACAAGAGGATAATGTTTAAGGATAATAATCAAAAGTAATTGTTCATAATGAATTTAATTAAAGTTCGGAATCTTTAATTAAAACATTATTAATACATGTCATTCTATTCGAGAATGGAAGCAGTGTTATCCGTGACCGTTAATATGGCGAGATATTGAATGAATGTATTTCGCATAATGAGATTATGTGGAACATGGACTTGAGACACAATATGAATTTCTAATAATTTCCGTTAAGCATGGAAATTCTAATTGAGTCTCTTGATGGTCATATATAGAATGATCTTAATCCACGAGTTCTTAACAAACTCCTATTTATGGATTTATGTCTTTTGATTTACTCGCACGGATTCCGAGACCCTGAATCCTATTCCTTGTATTTTGGAGACATAATGAAATAGGTAGCTGGGAATGTTATTATACGAGATGGAATCCATTCCTTCTTGAGAGAGAAGCAGATAAATAATTCTCTTGAGTGTTAATTCGGTACTTGGATTAGTAAGCGCTACGGTTCATGAATGTGTTTTATGAATCACTATCCATTAGAGAATCAATGGTACTCAAGGATAAAGATGTAATTAGAGAGGTTAACGGTTTCTACCCGACTCTAATTATGAATTATTTATGGAGGATCGATCTATATGCAATGACTATATCAAATGGACACTTCACGGTTTAGAAGTAATTAATGTCTATAATTCCGAGAGTGCAATTCCAAGTTTATAGTGGAGTAACTATTGGAATTAATAGAATTAATTAATTAATTAAAGTGTTTAATTAATTATTAATTTTATTGGAGCTCAGAATTATAGGTCCATTAGTCCCCGCGTCGTCCTTGTAATTCTACCAGACACAAAGGACAAAATGGGAATTTTAGAATTACGGAATTCTAAAATTAAATACTCGAAGAATAATTAATTGAGAATTAATTATTATTTAAATAATGAGATTATTTAAATTTGAATTTGAACATATCTAGATTTGTCCATTTAAACTTATTTGATAAGTTGTTTAATTGAGAATTCAAATTAATTTAAGTTTGACTTAAATTCGAATTTGAATCTGAATTAAAATTGGACTACTGGATAAAATATCTTCCTTCCCTATCTTATTTAGGTGCCACACACAAAGGGATAAATCCCTAGGGTGGCCGGCCATTAAGAGGATAAGGGGAAGGGATTTTTTGTTCCAAATTCAAAATTAGAGATAAGGATTTGATCCTATTTTGAAGTTTGACTTCTACTCTTTAAATATGAGATGGATAGAAAATTGTAAGAACAATTTTGAAACACTTTTCAGCCCTAGATAAAGAGTGTGGCCGAAATTCTCATATTGGGAAAAGAGTGAAAAAATATTTTTCTCCAAAAATTCCACATCGTGCATGCGTTGGTGTTTCTGGAAATTCGAGTGTTTAAGAAACCGTTTTGTCTTACATGTGCCCACATACACGTCTACGTGGAATCAAGGAATTGACGTGGAAGACTTTGGTGTTCTAAACACAAAGCTTGGAGCAAGGACTGTTCGTGGTCAAAGAAAATCAAGATATCATCCGAGTCGGCTACAAGGTATTTTTTCGGTTGATCCTTGAATCTTATAAATTAATGAGATTAATTTATTGGTGCATAAATTAATATAATCTATAGAGTATCTCAAAAGTTTTATGGGAACTTTTGTTATACACGATCCGCTATTCCGCTGCGTTTCCGCCGCCGAATTCGATTCGGCAACCAACAATTGGATTCAGAGCGGTCTATAGACGATATTAATTTTTGCTTCGATTATTTGATAATCATAATCAATATTAAATATGTGATATTTAAATATGTATGTATGTGATGAGTAGGCACTGGCATTTATGGATGTTTATTTTTATTCGTGATGATGAATGTATGGATGATGGATTTGGTCGTTAATTATATGGTTCCATGGATCGGTTATATTCATTCGTTAATAAATTATTTGTAATTTAATTCGGGATTAGAATTATTGTAATTCTAGGATTTGGGTAGAATTAGTGTTTTTGATTTTGAATCAAGAAGGAGGCCTTGAAGATCAGGTTTGAAGCCTTCAAAGAAGCCCAGAAAAAGTGCCCGGAAAGTTCCAGGACGCGGCCCAGGCGCGGCCAGGATGCGGCCCAGGCACGTCCAGGCCGCGCCCCAGCGCGCCTGGCTGCCCAAGTTCGGGATTTGATCCCGAACGGGCCCGAAGGTTTCCGACACCCTCGTAAAGCGTGTCGACGAGCCCGGAAAAGTTTCGGATCCCAAGAAAGGTGAAATCCAACCCGGAGACAAAGAATGAAGCCGAAGAATAAAGAATTCAAGAATCGAAGACCCGTTGATGTAACGGAAGAATATAATTATTGTAATTATTTATTTATTCGATTCGATTGAGTTGTAATTTATTTTTCCATGGGACCCGGTCAAATCCATCTCAATAGTTAATTGCATATATTTATATTTTATGTTGATAATTATATAATATATATGTCCATGCATATAACATGCCATATAGATATAATGTGCCTACTCATATGTTTTATATAACATGCCATGCATACACGCCGTTAATTGTTATTATTTATTTTATTTATTATAAAAGTGTTTTAGAAAAATAAAAAAAAAATAAGAACCATCTTATTTGTAAATCGATTTAATATGATTAAATTGATTTAAGTTGCAAAATTGATTTGCAAAATAATGTTACATGTGAAATTGAATTTAAAAGTTAAATTTTTGAATTTCACATATCCAAAAAATAAATTGTTTATTTTTCGATTTGAAAATCATGAGATGCTTTTTCAAACAAAATACATGTTTGCAAAATAATGAGTGGGAGAGGGTTTTATGACAATACAACCCACTAGTCTCCGCCGTTAGCACAACACCGGGAGATCCGGAAAGGGGCTTTGCGGCTACATTGAATCGCCCTCCTAAAGGAGAGTGTCCTTGCCGGATCAATAACAAGGTTGGCTTCCTAGAGATAAGATTTCAGGATGTATTTCCGAATTGACTACCCAAAGGTAGCAATCCGGAGTTAAGTCTATGGGATCTGAAACGGTGGGTTACACTCATAAAATATAATCAAATCTGTTGGTTATATTTTGACTGAAAATAACGGTAGTTAATAAATATGAAAATATGAGATATTTTGACTATATCTATTAACTGAGAAGAGTCTCGGTCTCATTGGCATATAACTTGACTACCCAAAGGTACACTTTATATGTGGAAAAGTGGATTATCGTTGGCACCTAAAATTAAAACATGATTTATGTATTTTCATGTGCATCATGCATCATATTTAATTGTGCCTAAATTAATAAGCCTTGATATTCATGCACATAAATTAATTAGATGAATATTCTATTTATTTCCAGCAATATGTCGAATCCCATTATCACACTACTAGCGACTGAAAAATTAGACGGTGATAATTATGCTAAGTGGAAAAGTAACATGAACATACTATTGGTCTGCGAAGACTATAAGTTTGTCCTAGCGGAGGAATGTCCTCCCCGAACCCGCTGCAACAAGTGCATTCAAAACCGGGAGGGAGCCTTTTGATCATTTGGATCAAGGCCAACAATAAAGCAAAGTGCTTTATGCTTTGGCCAACATGAGCGATATTGCCATAAGAAGCATGAGGAGATGGAGACCGCTTATGAGATAATGGAGTCTCTAGAAGTCATGTTCGCGCGCTCCTTCCGAAAAAGGCTAATTTGGATGCCGTAAGGGCTTTCATGAACGACAAGATGAAGAAAGGTTCTTGGTCAAGGCACATGTTTCGAACATGATTGATCACCTCCACGATGCGGAGCTCAATGGTGCCAAAATCGATGAAGCCACCCAAGTTGGCATCATCTTGGAAAGCCTGTCCTCTGACTTTCATGAGTTCGTAAACAACTTTGTTATGAACAAGAAAAAGTGCAATCTCACTGAACTCATGAATGACCTGCAAAATTTCGAATCCACCAACAAAAGAAGGGGAGGAGAAGCAAATGTTGTAGTTGCAGGAAGTTCTGGTAAAAACAAAAGGAAAAACCAGAACCAAGGAAGAGGAAAGAAGGGAAAGAACAAGAGACCCAAGAAAGCAAAGGGCCCCATCCAGAAACCCAAAGGAAAATGTTTCCACTACAATGGCGAAGGGCACTGGAAGAGAAACTGTAACAAGTATCTCGAGGAGCTGAAAAAGAAAAAGGAACAAGGTAAATCAGATTTACTAGTCCTTGAAACATGTTTAGTAGAGGGTGATACCTCAGCTTGGATAATTTATTCAGGAGCAACTAATCATGTTTGTTTCTCTTTGCAGAGTCTTAGTTCTTACACCGAGCTAGCCGATGGGGACTACACGATGAAAGTAGGAAATGTCGCAAGAGTTTCGGCGAAAGCAGTGGGAGAAGTTAGACTTCGTTTTAGGGAAAACAAATTTTTAGTTTTGAACAATGTTTATTTTATTCCAGACATTCGCAGAAATTTGATTTCTGTGGCCAAATTATTTGAACAATTATTTAAAGTTTATTTTGATAATGAATTTGTTCATATTTCTCGAAATGGTTTAAATATTTGGTCTGGACGTCTGGAAGATGGTTTATATTGTATAAAACCAATACCTAACTCACTGCTTAATACTGAAATGTTCAGAGTTGCCGAACCTAAGAATAAAAAGCAAAAGATTTCTCACGATAACAATACATATCTGTGGCATCTTAGGCTTGGTCATATTAACCTAAAAAGGATTGAACGATTGGTAAAGGATGGTCCTTTACCCGAACTAAAAGTTGGTGAGCTTCCAGTCTGTGAATCCTGTTTGGAAGGTAAAATGACCAAGAGGTCGTTCACGACGAAAGGAGAAAGAGCTACAGAACCCCTTCAGTTGATACATTCGGATGTATGTGGACCGTTAAATGTCCAAGCTAGAGGAGGTTACGAATATTACGTCACTTTTATTGACGACTATTCGAGATATGGTTATGTTTACCTGATGCAACGGAAATCTAAAACTTTTGGAAAGTTTAGAGAATTCCGAGCAGAAGTTGAAAAGCAATTAGGTAAACCAATCAAGACACTTCGATCAGATCGAGGGGGTGAATACCTGGACCAAGAGTTCCGGGATTTCTTGATTGAAGAAGGTGTGGTATCCCAATTGACAAATTTTTTCGGTACACCACAACAGTAATGGTGTGCCGAAAGGAGAAATCGGACTTTGCTTGACATGATGAGATCAATGTTGAGTTATTCTTCACTACCTAATTCATTCGGGGGTTATGCCCTAAAAATATCTGCCTACATTCTGAATAGAGTACCATCTAAGTCTGTACCTACAACACCCTTAGAGTTGTGGTGCGGTCGAAAACCTAGTTTGAGACACGTGCAAGATATGGGGGTGTCCAAAGACACGCGTCTTTGAAGGGAAAGACGGGAAGTTGGAACCCAAGTCAAGTATGTATGTTTGTAGGATATCCCGATGGGACAAAGGGAGGTTTCTTTTATAGTCACGAAGATCAAAAGGTGTTTGTATCGACAAATGCCACATTTACGGAGCATGACTATATGATAGATTTTAAGCCAAGAAGTAAGATAGTGTTAGAAGAGTTACTTTCCGATGAGATCGGACCACAATCGACAAGAGTTGTCGAGACCACTCGAGAGAAAAGACCACAGTTCCTAATCGGACTCAGTGGCACCTCGTCAGAGTGGGAGGGTAAGCGGGTTACCCGACCGTTATACTGGGAAGCCCAAATCGTCACCGGCGATGGCGGTAAGGAGGATCCATCGACCTTTAAGGATGCGATGGATGATTACGATAAGGAAGAATGGCAAGCGACTATGAAACTTGAGATGGATTCTATGCACTCTAACTCGGTCGGCAACTTGTAGATCTACCCAAGGGGTAAAACCCATTGGATGCAAGTGGATCTTCAAGAGAAAGAGAGGAGCGATGGAAAAGTAGAGACTTTTAAAGCAAGGCTAGTGGCTAAGGGTTATACCCAAAAGGAGGGAGTTGACTATGAGGAAACTTTTCTACCCAAGATAGCCATGCTTGAGTCCATCCTGGATACTCCCGGCCATTTGAAAGATATTTTGACTATGAGATATGGTAGATGGACGTCCAAGGCGACTTTTCTGAATGGCTATCTTGATGAAACCGTCTATATGGATCAGCCAGAGGGTTACATAGAGGAAGGCCAACAGCAGAAAGTTTGCAAACTACAAAGGTCCATTTATGGACTGAAGTAGGCTTCTAGATCATGGAACATTAGGTTTGATGAGGCTGTAAAGTCTTATGGATTTGATCAAAACATTGATGAACCATGCGTCTACAAGTACAAGAAAGAAGAGAAAGTGGTCTTCTTAATTCTTTACGTCGATGACATCCTACTCATTGGGAATGATGTGGGAATGATGACAGATGTAAAGGAGTGGTTAGCCAGCCAATTCCAAATGAAAAATTTAGGAGAGGCAAGCTATGTTCTTGGCTCAAGATTATTCGAGATCGCAAGAAAAAGCTTTTGACGTTATCACAAGCATCTTATATAGACAAAGTGTTGTCTAGGTATTCGATGCAAAACTCCAGGAAAGGGAATTTGCCTTCTAGGCATGGTATTCATCTTTCTAAAGAGCAATGTCCAAAGACCCCGCAGCAGGAAGAAGATATGAGAAGGTATCCCTACGCTTGGGCTGTGGGAAGCCTTATGTATGCCATGTTGTGTACAAGACCGAGATATATCATTATGTAGTGGGAGTAGTCATGCTATTACCGCCATCCAACCTGTGATTGGATCATTGGATTCAAGAATTTGTATTCTCAAGTATCTTAGGATTGCGAGAAACTATATGTTGGTATATTAGGAGAAGAACTATTCTCTCACCGGATGCAAGATTTCGATTTCCAATCGGATAGAGATATTGCCATTGATTTTCATCCGGATTCGTGTTCACAAATGGAGAAGTATAAAGCAAAAGTGTGTTCTCATGTCTCTACCATGATTAATTGAATATGTTGCTTAGCTTGAGAAACCACAAAAGAAGCTACATGGCTCGGGAAGTTCTTAATCGATCAAGAAGTTGTTCGAGATATGGATAAGCCAATTAAGCTCTCATTTGTGACAACGGTGGGAGGTGGCTAATTCAAAAGAACCTAGAAGCCATAAGAGTGCTAAACATATAGAAAGGAAATATCATACGATTATAGAGACATAGTGGATAGAGGCAAATATTCCATTTTGTTAGGAAGATCGCGTCAAGAGGACAACAATTTATATTCGACCCGTTCACCAAGACATTGCCATTGACTTCTTTTTTTTCAAAGACTTAGATGGATTTGGGATTAGAGACATGACACACTTGCTTTAGGACAAGTGGGAGATTCTTGGGAATAGTGTCCTGAAAGCATGAGATGTAAAAGGATATTTATTATTTATTTAATAAAATAGTTTATTCATCATTTTATGTGCATATATTTATGAATATTTTATGAATATCAAATAAAATTCCTTGATTATTTATGTAACCTTAAAACATGGTATATAAGTGTTATATACGAGAGGATAATGTTTAAGGATAATAATCAAAAGTGATTGTTCATAATGAATTTAGGTAAAGTTCGGAATCTTTAATTAAAACATTATTAATACATGTCATTCCCATTCAGAATGGAACAGTGTTATCCGCACTGTTAATATGGCGAGATAATGAATGAGTGTATTTCGCATAATGAGATTATGTGGAACATGGACGCAGACACAATATGAATTTCTAATAATTTCCGTTAAGCATAGAAATTCTAATTGAGTCTACTGATGGTCATATATAGAATGATCTTAATCACGAGTTCTTAACAAACTCCTATTTATGGATTTATGTCTTTCGATTTACTCGGCACGGATTTCGAGACCCTGAATCCTATTCCTTGTATTTTGGAGACATAATGAAATAGGTAGTGGGAATGTTATTATACGAGATGGAATCCATTCCTTCTTGAGAGAGAAGCAGATAAATAATTCTCTTGAGTGTTAATTCGGTACTTGGATTAGTAAGAGCGCTCTGGTTCATGAATGTGTTTTATGAATCACTATCCATTAGAGAATCAATGGTACTCAAGGATAAAGATGTAATTAGAGAGGTTAACGGTTTCTACCTGACTCTAATTATGAATTATTTATGGAGGATCGATCTATATGCAATGACTATATCAAATGGACACTTCACAGTTTAGAAGTAATTAATGTCTAAAATTCCGAGAGTGCAATTCCAAGTTTATAGTGGAGTAACTATTGGAATTAATAGAATTAATTAATTAATTCAAGTGTTTAATTAATTATTAATTTTATTGGAGCTCAGAATTATAGGTCCATTAGTCCCCGCATCGTCCTTGTAATTCTACCCGACACAAAGGGCAAAATGGGAATTTTAGAATTACGGAATTCTAAAATTAAATCCTCGAAGAATAATTAATTGAGAATTAATTATTATTTAAATAATGAGATTATTTAAATTTGAATTTGAACATATCTAGATTTGTTCATTTAAACTTATTTGATAAGTTGTTTAAGTTAGAATTCAAATTAATTTAAGTTTGACTTAAATTCGAATTTGAGTCTGAATTAAAATTGGACTACTGGATAATGGATAAAATATCTTTCTTCCCTATCTTATTTAGGTGCCACACACAAAAGGATAAATCCCTAGGATGGCCGGCCATTTAGAGGATAAGGGGAAGGGATTTTTTGTTCCAAATTCAAAATTGGAGATAAGGATTTGATCCTATTTTGAAGTTTGACTTCTACTCTTTAAATATGAGATAGATAGAAAATTGTAACAACAATTTTGAAACACTTTTCAGCCCTAGAGAAAGAGTGTGGCCGAAATTCTCATATTGGGACAAGAGTGAAAAAATATTTTTCTCTAAAAATTCCACATCGTGCAAGCGTTGGTGTTTGTGGAAATTCGAGTGTTTAAGAAACCGTTTTGTCTTACGTGTGCCCACACACACATCTACGTGGAATCAAGAAATTGACGTGGAAGACTTTGGTGTTCTAAACACAAAGCTTGGAGCAAGGACTGTTCGTGGTCAAAGAAAATCAAGATATCATCCGAGTTGGTACAAGGTATTTTTTCGGTTGATCCTTGAATCTTATAAATTAATGAAATTAATTTATTGGTGCATAAATTAATATAATCTATAGAGTATCTCAAAAGTTTTATGGGAATTTTTGTTATACACGATCCGCTATGCCGCTGCGTTTCCGCCGCCGAATTCGATTCGGCAACCAACAACAAATTCATGAATTGGAGCTCCTACTTGTCTAAGTACCGAAAACAACCCTCAAGGGATTATTTATCTACTTCTTTCTCAAGGAGTCTGCTAATAACTCAGGATTAAGATCATTCTATATATAACCAGCGGTAGACTCAATTAGAATTTCTATACTTAACGAAAATTATCAGAAATTCATATTGTGTATGTGTCCCTGTTCCACACAATCTCATTATGTGTAATATACTTATTCAATATCTCGTTATATTAATTTTGCGGATAACACCATTTAATTCTAAATGGGAATGACATGTGTTAGTAATGTTTTAATTACAGATTCTGAAATTTAATTAAATTTATTATGATCATCGTTTTGATTTTATCCTTATATATTATCCTCTCGCATATAACACTTATATACAATATTTAAGGTCACAAAAATAATCATGAAATTTTCACTGATATTCATAAAATATTCATCAATATATGTATTTAAAATAATGATTAAACTCTTTTATTAAATAAATAAGAAATATCATATTATATCTCATGATTCTATGATACCATTCCTAATAGTTGTTTTGTTTGTTGCAATTTCTTGCGAGATTTAACTGTATGTCTCCTAAAGGTATAATTTAGATCTTCAATATTTATGATATATAGCATCATGAGCATGATTTGGTTTTGGTTTTATTAAAAAATTTTAAAAAATTCTGCAGCGCAACTTTTGCCATATTTTCCATCATCAACATGGTAGCAAGCTCAGGACTCTAGAGTATATTGTTCTAGCTATTAGTCACACTTCGATTGCTTGTGATGATCGTCTCATTTGGACTAAGTCACTAGGGGGTGGTTTGACTACTGCTAAGGCCGATGAGGATGTTTGGGTGGCTTTTGTTAAGCAGTCTTGCAATAGAAAGATTGGGCATGGCTATATTCCCGCTAGAAGGTCGTTTGTAGTTTGGAAGGCTTTTCATGGTGCTCTTTCGGTGGAGACTGTTATGCAAAAGAGAGGTTTTGTTTTTGCCTTAGTTTATCATTTTTGTTATAAGCATAAAGAATCTACTTCTCACGTACTTTTAGAGTGTGACTTTGTTGTTAAGATTTAGGCTCGAATCTTGGAGATTTTTGGTAGATGTTTATATCCTGCTCGCAACATTGAAGAGATGTTCTCTTGTACTTTTGAAGCTGATTTTGGTTCTCAAGTTTTTTGTTTTTGAATTACTAGCATTATTACTGGCTTTTGGGCTATATGGCCTTTGAGAAACAAGGCTATTTTTTATAGTGTGGTTCTCAGTTTCTCTTTTCTTTGGCTGGTGGTTAAGCAGTCGGTGATTGAGGTTGGTGTGACGACCCTAACTTTTGGTCATCATCTTATGCTCATACTTACCATTTCTTAACCTCTATGACGACCCTAATTATAACTTCTATTAAATTTCAGGCCATTTTTTTTTCATTCTTACCATGTACGTTTAAATGCTGTAGCATTCTGGCAACATTCTACTACATCAGTCATCAAAGTACATAAAACACTATTTTATTTTACATATAAAGTTCAGCAGCGTTTCCAAAACACGTGATGCATCCACAACCCACTTGCCCACATTCATTGCTACACCTCTCGCATGCCCAAAGATCAAATTTTAGGGAGCCGGTGCCTTACCTGTGCTTCCTACAACATGAACAAACTTAATGAGCTTTCGCTCAGCAAGTATCAATAGGTCATAACAGATGCAATAATTATGCATACCCATATATGCATTCATATCATATAGCCTAGTACAGAATTCTCAACGACTTTCGTTCTGTATTTCTCATTCCTTTCAAGAACTGTTATATGGAATGGTTTCCGTGTTTTATTTTCTTGTCTTTTACTTCTTAGGGGCCCTGTCTTGTTGTACCATAGCGCACATAACCAGTGAGGAGTGGGGTAGCTAACCAATCCAACTCAGTCACGGTTTCATATCTTTCATAGTCTCATAATAACCTTTCCTTCGAAGGCTGGTACAAATAGGATGTTTAGTTTCTTACCGTTTATCAATTTTCTCAATGAAACGGTAACTGTAGTTAAATCTTATGAATTTGTGCATTATTGAGCATTTTATCATGAGATTAACTTTTCGTTAAAGTTTAACCTTTCATTTCTCTTAGTTTGATCTCGACTTAACATCGATACATACTTTTTTGCAGAATAAAGTTCTACGATTACATAAGTCTTGTAGATACTTACCTAACATAGTATCTAGCATTCACGTTGTATCTAACATTCAAAATTCTACTATATGCACAATTTTTGTGCAACATAGAAAAGTAAGCTTGTTCATGATATAGCCATAGAAAAACTATTGTACTTACCAAAGTTTCGCTAACGACGCGTCCTTTGTTTCCCTTGACGCTTTCAAACTTCAACCGTTAATCGGCCCTATTGCATAAATTTTTCGATCATTAGATTCAGAATCTAAGATCAATATTTACTTTGAAATTTACTTCGGAAAGGTCTACAATCCTTATGTTTGGTATTCAATCTCAAACTATTTTCTATCTCAAGGATTTGCACTAAAATCGTGCAAATTACTCAGTCATGGGCCTAATTTTCAATTTTGGTCTAAAACTGTGAATTCTCGTTGTGTTCAGTTTCTAACCATCACCAATTATCAAAACATCTTTCTTTTCATACTTTAATCCCATATTCCTCTTGAAATCCAGTTTTAGTTCAAATTACTCAAACTAAATTTCGCAGAGTTTCACCTTATTTTTCGTTTCCGAGAGTTTTTAATAACTCATTCTACTTCTGTTTTTGGTACCTGGAGTAAAGATTCACATTCCTGAACACAGATTCCAACATAAAATTGAACAATACATATGTTCTTTCTTAATCTAGGCTCACAGATTTTCGATAGAAATCCACTAAAACTTTATTCAATTGTCTTAACACTTACACCGTTAAACTCTTATTATAATACTCTACAAAACCTCAGTTTCAATTTTCACTTTAACGGAAGTTTTTTTGAGATGGGTTATTATTCATCTAAATTAAGAAAATATAGAATTCTTACGAAAACTCTAAAATCTTATGTCACGCCCCCAACCGGGGTGGGTGACGTGGAGCTCGATTAGGGATTAATAAAGCAGATCCCCAACCAGGTCCCACACTTAACTGCATTAAAATATAAATAATCTACATAGTCCAGAGCCTCGACACATGGGGCTCCACCCCCTGAGATATCAAGATTATCATACATACATGTTCATGTAAATAAACAATTACATGAGACATCATCCAAGTCTAGTAAATCCAAATATTTATTTAAGTTTCTGAAATTTCTCAAATTCCTTACATTTGCTCAAGAGGATAACACAATCCTCGCTTGCTCGATCCGTAGCACCCCTCACCACGATGCACCGCTCCTCGAATCTCCGGGAGGGGTTTAAACATTTGAAACATGAGCGAAAGGCCCGATGGGATATAATTTGAAATAATTTAAATAAACGAGTAAATAAATAAGTGCGTAAATAAAGTAAATAGACATTCAGCCCCGACAGAGCAGTAGGAACCTCACATCCTTTTTCTCAAAGGAAATATATATGAAACGACCGTATTACGGGGCTCAAATGAGTAATTAGTACAAATTACTCACCTCACCAAGTGCCTCGCCTACCGGACCGGTTTGGGTTCTGCCCGAGGATGCACTCTCCGCATCCTATCTGGGCTTTCTGACAATAGACTCTATTACCAGTTCACAAGATCTCTTATCTTAAGAAATCATCCGTTTAACATTATGAAATCGTTCATATGACCCCACGAACTACTCAAGCATGGGCCCCATGCTGATCAAGCCATGAGGTTCCATGACTGACAAGCTATGGATTCCAAGGACAGGACAAGCCAAGGAATTCCATAAACTAACAAGCCATGGTTTTTAAAACGTTTTTCTTTCGCAAATCAATCCCTTTCTTTAAAACATTTTCAAGGCCAAAATCCTTTTTGAAAACAGGCTCACAAGGAAAAGGGATAGAAATCCTACCTCGCACAATCAAACCTGGGACTAGCGTTGCCTTTTCCGGCTTCCGCTTCCTCAAGCCCCTTCAGTCTGAATCCTCAGCGATCACTGATACAAAACACCACTTTAGGATCAATTCTCCGTCCTAAAGTAATCGAATCTCAATCATATTCCAAGATTTTCCAATTAGTGTGCCCTAATCAATTTTTCATGTTTAAATTCCATTCCAAGGGTTTTGAATATCAAATCAGGGTTTAAGGATACTAATCCTTTCATCCCAAGTCCCCAAATGAAGCTAATTTGGGTTTCCCCGAAAAACAGGGGTCAAAACGACAATTTCAGGCCAAACAGGTCAAAACCCGTGTACCGGTCGACGGAGACATAGGAGTGCATCACCACCGGTCGGCCGGTGGTGTGCACTCCGATCGACGGTCCGTCGGCCGGTGGCCTCAACGAAGTCGGTCGACCCGATGCGGTCGACCGGTGGACATTCATTCGATTCGAAAAACTCGCGGAAATCAGTCAAAACCTGCAAATCCGGTCCCAATTCACAAAATCTCAAGGGACAACCACTAGATCCGGGTTCTAGGTCCTAAAACAAGTCCAAAGAACCCAAGATCTCCAATTTCTACCCTAGTTTCACTCGAGAATCCATCAAAATCCATTTTGAACCAAAAATAAGTTTTAAATCCGAAAAACTTGAAATCCAAGAGAGGTTCTTTCAGTAATCTTACCTTGAATCCTTCTCTTGATGTTGAAAACTCTTTGAAATCACTCTTTGGCTCAAAACTCGTTCGATTTGGGATGGAAATGAGAGAGAGAGAGAGTACGGGAGTGAGAGTGAAAGAGAGAGGAAGAGAAACGCACGGGAGAAAAAGAAAAGGAAGGAAAAGAAAAGAAAGAAAAAGAAAAAGAAAAAGAAAAGGAAAAAGAAAAGAAAATGACGTGTAAAATATAACAGTCCAGAAATGCGCCCATACACACTTCTGGATTAAATAAATTACTGTAAATAATTTAAATACCTTGGAATCATTTAAACTCAATTAATTAAATCAGATTAGGCACACTAATAATCTTAATTACCTGAATTAATCTCGATTAATTCTTGTGGTGTTGACTCCACCCCCTTAGGCAATTTCGTCCTCGAAATTAAAACTCACCTCAAAGTGCAAAGCAGATGCGGATAACGTTCCTGCATCGTCGTTTCAAGCTCCCATGTTGCTTCCTCAACACCATGGTGCTGCCACAAGCACTTTCACTAACGGAATCTCACGATGACGCGGACTCTTCATCTTTTCTGTCAAGAATCGGCCGGTGCCTCCTCGTAAGGCGCGTCATCGTAGCCGGGCGTCAAACCACTTGCACTCATCGCTTCCGGCTCGGGCGACATTTCCGAAGCATGGAGACATGAAACACGTCATGCACGTGAGATAGCCAAAGCGGTAAAGGCCAACCGTGCGCTACCACTCCGACTCGTTGCACGATCGGGAATGGTCCCACATACCTTGGTGCGAGTTTTCCTTTCACACCAAACCGAGTAACTCCCTTTACGTGGGGGAAACCTTTAGCAACACAAAGTCGCCTTCTTGGAATTCCAAAGGCCCACGCCTCCTGTCAAGATAACTTTTCTCGACGACTTTGAGCTGTCAACAGACGCTCTCGAATCTGACTATCTTCTCATTGTTCTCTTGAATGACATCCGGTCCGGTTGTAAGTCTATCCTCTGGTTCCAACCAACAAACAGGTGACCTACAAGGACGACCATACAACGCCTCAAGCGGTGCCATACTGTCTTGGCACGATAGCTGTTGTTGTATGCAAACTCGACTAGATGCGGTATTTCTTCGGTTCCATAAAATCCGGAATACAAGCACGAAGCATATCCTCCGAATCTGAATAACTCTTTCAGATTGTCCGTCCGTCTGAGGATGAAATCTTTGTCTTGAAGTTCAATTCTATTCCATGGCTTCTGGAAACTTCTCCAATACCTTGCATTGAAGCGCGTGTCACGATGGGGCGTGATGAGCGGTGGCACCCCGTGTAACCTCACGATGTGCTCGGTACAATTCTGGCGGAACCTTGAGAATACGTCGCGCGGGCGGTATGAAGTGCGCGGACTTCGTCAACCTGTCAACCACCACCCAGATGGCATCGTGCCTCAACTCGGTTCTTGGTAGTCCCATCAGAAAATCCATCGTGATATGCTCCCATTTCCATTCAGGGACAGGAAGAGGTTGCAACTCTCCAGCTGGCTTCTTATGTTCAGCTTTAACGCAGAGGCAAGTCACGCACTCCGAGACGTACTCACGAACATCTCTCTTCATGCCTCTCCACCAGTACTGTCTCTTCAAGTCCTGGTACATCTTGGTACTACCCGGATGAATGGCATACCTCATTTGTGTGCTTCATGCAGAATCATCTTCTTTACCTCACCCGCCTTAGGAACAGCGAGGCGGTTCCGGAAATACAAGGCTCCATCCTCCCGGATTCTCCAATCCTCAAATTGTTCTCCATTCTGGATCCGAATCCAAATTCCTTGGAGGTGTGGATCCTGCCATTGATTCTGCTTGACTTGTTGCATAAGAGTTGGGGCGGAGATCAGATTATACACCACAATCTGGTTATAATCCTCATGGTCTTTTGAAGATCATACTCACTTACCACTTGGGTCCTCTTCCAATCCTCCAAAGCTAATGACGCCAGAGTCACGGCGTTTTTCTGCTAAGGGCATCGGCCACCACATTAGCTTTTTCGGGATGAAACCTGCAGGGGTGAAGTCATAATCTTCCATGTACTCTACCCATCTCCTCCGTGCGAGGTTCAGATCTTTCTGAGTAAACAAGTACTTCAGACTCTTATGATCAGAGAAGACCTGAAACCTTGCTCCATAGAGATAACATCTCCATATCTTGAGCAAATATTCTTGCACCGCTAACTCCAAGTCATGCGTGGGGTAAAAATTCGTATGGCCTCAGTTGGCGAGATGCATAAGCTACTACGTGTCCGCCTTGCATCAAGACACAACCAAGCCCAACCGGAGGCGTCGAGTACACCTCGTATGGCTCCTCGGTATTAGGAATCGTCCAGAATCGTTGCACTTGTCAACCTTACCTTCAATTCACGAAAGGCCATCGACATCTCACTCGAATCGACTTCTTTCTTGGTCAACCGAGTCATCGGTGCAACTATCAAAGTCCTTTACAAAACGCCGGTAATACCTGCGAGTCCGAGAAAGCTTCGAATCTCTTGCCACATTCTTGGCCTTTCCCACATGTACAGCCTCGACCTTAGAAGGATCGTGAAATTCCTTGTCCGAAATGACATGACCAAGGAACTTTACCTCTGTCGGCCGAAGTCACACTTCTCCTTCTTCGATACAACTGGTGTTCTCGAAGGGTCTCGAAGAACAATCCTAAGGTCTTTGCGCATGTTCTTCCCAAGTCTTGAATACACCAAGATGTCATCAATGAACACGATGACAAACCGATCCAAGTACGGCCGGAAAACCCGATTCATCAAATCCATGAATGCAACAGGGGCATTTGTCAATCCAAACGGCATTACCAGAAACTCGAAGTGCCCGTACTGAGTTCTGAAAGCAGTCTTCGGAACGACTTCCTCCTTGATTCTCAACTGATGGTACCCAGATCTTAGATCAATCTTAGAGTAGAACTGTGATCCACCCAACTGATCGAACAATTCATCGATCCTCGGCAGTGGGTACTTGTTCTTCACAGTCACCCTGTTCAATTGACGGTAATCAATGCACAACCGAAGAGATCCGTCGTGCTTCTTCACAAATAGCACTGGTGCACCCCAAGGGGAAGTACTATTCCGAATATATCCTTTTTCGGCCAGCTCTCCAAGCTGTGTTCTCAATTCCTTCATCTCCGCCGGAGCCATCCGGTATGGAGGAATGGAAATAGGTGCCGTTCCCGGAACCAAATCAATGCAGAATTCAATCTCCCGATCTGGTGGCAAACCAGGTAGATCCTCAGGAAATACATCTGCAAATTCATCCACCACAGGGATTCCTGCACTATCTCCGCTCACTCCAGATTCACCTTCTGAGACAAGAAGGGAGGAGAAACATGCTAGATTCTTCTGTCCCCCAACGCTGTACTTCAACAGTCGTTCCCCAAGGACTGGGTTCATCTCTGTCTGATAAGCAATCACGGTTCCGGAATCCGTCACCAATGTCACCTTCCTACGGTAGCAATCAACAATTGCACCGTACCTTGACAGCCAATCCATTCCGAGCACCACATCAAACAGGGTCATCGGAAGGATAATCAAGTCTGCTCTCAATCGCTCACCACTAATCGTGATTTCACACGACTTACACACACTCATCACCTCCACACATCCCAGGGGGGGAGTTCAAAGTCATCGGGACTTCTAAGTTTTCAGATTTCAGTTTCAAAGTCCGAACAAAAGAACTTGATATAAACGAGTGTGTGGCACCTGTATCAAATAATACGTGAGCAAAAGAATGAGAGATTAGAATCATACCCTCAACCACCGCGTTGCTGGTCTGACCTCCAGAGCTGCCTCCCGCCAGGGTATAAGCTTGTCCCTGTACTTTTCCCTTCCCTCTGTCACCAACATTAGGCCGCTGAGCCGGAGGCCTATACTGTTGTGGCGGAGGTGGTTGTGCCGGTCTCGGCGCTTGAGGCCGGAACTGTGTATACTGAGGCGGCTGATAGGTCGGCGCAGGAGGGTATGGCATCTGTTGCGGCTGATATGGCGGCATGTACTGTGACGGCCCTTCTTGGCTATAGGAAGCGTCACTTTGGGCTTGTTGAGCCGGCGGCCGATTAGGACAATTCCTCCTAATATGGCCCACCTGCCCACAATGGTGACACTTGGGCCCGTACGGACATTTACATCCTCCCAGAAGAAACTCGCCACCACTTGTCATTTCTTGATTGCGGTTTCTTCTACCACTCATTTGTGGTCCACCGAAACAGAAGGCTGCCAGAAAGCGGAGGGTCTACCGGAGACAGAGACCCGACCTGCTTCTTCTTCTTTACTTTGGCGATAGGCGGGTTATCTGTTCCACCCTCATAGCGTGGCTACTAAATCCCGGAAGTTCAAGTCTTAGAGCCACCAAGGATCTCCTCACGAGTTCTTGAGGCCCCCCCCTCAAACTTAAGACATTTCATGTCTTGAGACTCCACTAGAGATGGCGCAAACCGGGATAGGTCATTAAACCTAGCCTCATATTCCCTTACAGACATGTCACCTTGCCGCAATGACATGAATTCCAGTGCCTTTTTCTTCCCTGTAACTCGGAGGGAAATTGATCATTGAACATCACCTCGAATTGTTCCCAGGTCATCCTGTGACATTCATCCTCCTCTTGACCTGTTTCCACCAAGTGTTTGCCAATCCTTCCATCTTGTACACCATAAATTCCACCCAGTATTCATTTGGAACTCCCATAGTACTCGGATGCTTAACTATGGAGTCAATCCAAAACTCAACTTCACTGGGGTCCTCCCTCACTATTAAACGAGGGGATAGGCGCTCGCTTTGAATTCCGGAAATATTCCATTTCCGATCCCACCGGTCGCTCATTCCGAGCTCTAGTGGCCATGCCTTGAAAGGCATAAACATGGCATCAAAGAATCCTTGATTCGGTTGTTCCGGCTGGTTACCCAAGGGCGAGGCGCCATTTCCTTCAGCCCGAAATCAAACTAGACTATTCGGTGGATAACGGATGTCACACATGTATGTACAATCCGGGGTTCTTAACCTAAGGCTCGATACCACTGTCACGCCCCCAACCGGGGTGGGTGGCGTGGAGCTCGATTAGGGATTAATAAAGCGGATCCCCAACCGGGTCCCACACTTAAGCGCATTAAAATATAAATAATCTACATAGTCCAGGGAGCCCTCGACACACAGGGCTCCACCCCCTGAGATATACATTATCATACATACATGTTCATGTAAATAAACAATTACAACAGACATCATCCACAGTCTAGTAAATCCAAATATTTATTTAAGTTTCTGAAATTTCTCAAATTCCTTACATTTGCTCAAGAGGATAACACAATCCTCGCTTGCTCGATCCGTAGCACCCCTCGACCACGATGCACCGCTCCTCGAATCTCCTGGGAGGGGTTTAAACATTTGAAACATGAGCGAAAGGCCCAGTGGGATATAATTTGAAATAATTTAAATAAACGAGTAAATAAATAAGTGCGTAAATAAAGTAAATAGACATTCAGCCCCGGCGGCGAGCAGTAGGAACCTCACATCCTTTTTCTCAAAGGAAATATAACGAAACCGACCGTATTCGGGCTTGATGAGTAATTAGTACAAATTACTCACCTCACCAAGTGCCTCGCCTACCGGACCGGTTTCGGGTTTCTGCCCCGAGGATGCACTCTCCGCATCCTATCTAGGCTTCTGACAATAGACTCTATTACCAGTTCACAAGATCTCTTATCTTAAGAAATCATCCGTTTAACATTATGAAATCGTTCATATGACCCCACGAACTACTCAAGCCGCGGGCCCCATGACTGATCAAGCCATGAGGTTCCATGACTGACAAACTATGGATTCCAAGGACAGGACAAGCCAAGGAATTCCATAAACTAACAAGCCATGGTTTTTAAAACGTTTTTCTTTCGCAAATCAATCCCTTTCTTTAAAACATTTTCAAGGCCAAAATCCTTTTTGAAAACAGGCTCACAAGGAGAAGGGATAGAAATCCTACCTCGCACAATCAAACCTGGGACTAGCGTTGCCTTTTCCGGCTTCCGCTTCCTCAAGCCCCTTCAGTCTGAATCCTCAGCGATCACTGATACAAAACACCACTTTAGGATCAATTCTCCGTCCTAAAGTAATCGAATCTCAATCATATTCCAAGATTTTCCAATTAGTGTGCCCTAATCAATTTTTCATGTTTAAATTCCATTCCAAGGGTTTTGAATATCAAATCAGGGTTTAAGGATACTAATCCTTTCATCCCAAGTCCCCAAATGAAGCTAATTTGGGTTTTCCCCGAAAACAGGGGTCAAAACGACAATTTCAGGCCAAACAGGGTCAAACCCCGTGTACACCGGTCAACCGGAGACAGAGGAGTGCATCACCACCGGTCGGCCGGTGGTGTGCACTCCGGTCGACTGGTCCGGTCGGCCGGTGGCCTCAACGAAGTCCGGTCGACCGATGCGGTCGACCGGTGGACATTCGGTTCGTGAAAACTCGCGGAAATCGGTCCAAAAAACCTGCAAATCCAGTCCCAATTCACAAAATCTCAAGGGACAACCACTAGATCCGGGTTCTAGGTCCTAAAACAAGTCCAAAGAACCCAAGATCTCCAATTTCTACCCTAGTTTCACTCGAGAATCCATCAAAATCCATTTTGAACCAAAAATAAGTTTTAAATCCGAAAACTTGAAATTCAAGAGAGGTTCTTTCGGTAATCTTACCTTGAATCCTTCTCTTGATGTTGAAAACTCTTTGAAATCACTCTTTGGCTCAAAACTCGTTCGATTTGGGATGGAAATGAGAGAGAGAGAGAGAGAGGGAGTGAGAGTGAAAGAGAGAGGAAGAGAAACGCACGGGAGAAAAAGAAAAGGAAGGAAAAGAAAAGAAGAAAAAAGAAAAGAAAAAGAAAAGGAAAAAGAAAAGAAAATGAGCGTGTAAAATATAACGGTCCAGAAATGCCCCATACACATACGGATTAAATAAATTCTTGTAAATAATTTAAATACCTTGGAATCATTTAAACTAAATTAATTAAATCAGATTAGGCACACTAATAATCTTAATTACCTGAATTAATCTCGATTAATTCTTCAGGGTGTTACATCTTACCTCCAGAAGTTGAGGTTTTTCCGCTAGAACGCCTCAGGTTACGTTTCTACTAGATTGAACAAGAGAAATCTCAATAAAAATGCTTGATTTTCCTTTCTCTGTCTCTCTCTAGAAACTCTGTTTTTTTTTTCTTTCTGCGTAACTCTCTCACGTCTCTCTTTTTTTTTTTTTTACTATACCTTACATTAATGGCATTAGTAACTTTTTACGAATCTCTCTCTCTCCTTTGTTTTCTTTTCTTGCTGTAGGACATACTATTCAACGCCCACATAGTATCTCTCTTACATGTGCATAAGCTTGAGAAAGTTTTCATTGTTTTAGTTTCTTATTGCCAAGAAGGCACGTGACTCATCAAGGCTAGTAATTGACTCACCATACCTACTAAGCATGTCTTGGCACTATATGTTTACGTCTAAAAGTTGAGTAGCCACCTCATGCTTAATTCCTTTAATATGTACCCCAAGTTTTCCATCCGTAATATATTTCATTATTTTTTTTTTACAAACTCATATTCACCTCACGTAGGACTCTTTTAGGACTTTTGGTCAACTTAGGCAAAGAAGACAAAAGTAGCTTCTAATGTCTTCGTGAACTCTTTTAAAGACATTAATGAATATTATAATATTATTTCTTAAAAAACATACTTAAAAATAATTATATAATATATATATATATATATACATATATTATAACTTTACATATTTTGGAAAATTTTATCCCGTATATAAAGTTTTTACATAATTTTTTCTTAATTACATTAAAATTCTACTACTTATTATTCCGAAAAGAATTTAGTCAAATACTGGACTGTCCATATTAGACCTAAATTTTTCTCGGTTATTACAGTTGGTAGGTTCAAGATTGGTGTTATTAGAAATTCTCTTTAAAAACTTCTTGCTATCAAAGCTTTTGGACTTGAGGTTGTGCCTAGAAAGGAGATCTATTTTATTATTTGGAGGGTCCCTCTAGCAACTTGGATTAAAGTTAATATAGATGGGGCAGCTAAGAGGAATGGTTTAGTTAGGGGAGGTGCAGTCTTTCAAAATTGTAGGGGCTTCTTCTTAGGAGCTTTCAGTGTTTTTTTCAGTTAGTGCTTAGCTATCAAAGCTGAGATGTGGACTATTATTATGGTCATTAGGTTATCTTAAAGTAAAAGGTGGAGCACATTTGGTTAGTAAATGATTCTGCTTGTCCAATTTATCTTTTTTTCTGAATGCTAGATCAACAGTTTCGTGGTCTTTTTGGAATGTTTAGATAGATGTTTTTGAGAAGGTTAACTTTATGAATTTTGTTATTTCTCATTTTTTTACAAAGACTAATTTTATTGCTGATTGTTTGGCTAGTTTTGGTGTTGTTTCTTATTGTTACACTTGGTGACATAATGTGCTAATTTTTGTTTTTAAAGAGTATGATTTGGATGCTTCTGATTTTACAAGATATAGGTTTATGATTTGATGTTTTGTTTTGTTTTTCCTGTTGAATGCTTAGCCTCTGTATATCTTTTTCTTTCTCTTTTAATAAAATTCCTCGCTGAGGTTAAAAACAAAAACAGACAAAAATAGATAAATAAATAAATAACATTATCTTGAGCAGTCGGTTTTCACAACGAAACAGGCAGACAACACCATATCCTTATTCTTCTTCACTAAGTTTGCCATCCACATCATGTATTTCTTCTTCTTCTTCTTCAAGCAAAGGTCTTCTTCAAACCAAGAGGGAACATCCGTGATGGAATTTACTACCGATAATATGTTTCTAATATTAAATGACATATTTCTCAAAAATAAAAAAATAAATCACATAATCTCAACAAAAAATGTTAACTAAATCACTTAATAATCTATAAATAATAACAAAATCTAATTGTCTATTAGCAAGCATTGCCAATAAAATACTTCTTCACTATATAATTTATATTTTTTTTAGGGAACTTTAATATAAAAATTTATGATTGAAGGTCCTAAAAAGTGCGTCTTAATAGTAAGTAAATAATTTCTTTAAAATTAATATTATTATTAACATTGAAACAATTTAAACCGTTTAATTTACATTATTATACCCTTAAATTCTCCTGTTAATATGCCAACTGTCATTTCCAGAAAACAAATAAAGAAAAAACTAAAGAAAAAGAAAACCTAGAAACTGCCATAAACGTCTGGCAGATTCAATCGTTCGACCATACACGTCTAAGGCCTATAAATCTCCACGTCTTCTCCAAAAGACGTGTCATTTCCACTCCTTATCACAAAGCCCGCAAAGCCAAAGGCAAAGCAAACAGGCAAACAAAAGCAACCCCCCAAAAACCAAAACCAAAACCACTGAAAAGTCTGTAATTTTTCTTTTTTTCCCCTTCAACAATGACAAAGATAGAGATGGAAGTGGTAAAGGGTCTTGACATAGAGAGATACATGGGACGGTGGTACGAGATAGCCTCGTTCCCGTCGAGGTTTCAGCCCAAGAATGGCGTGAACACAAGGGCGACCTACACGCTGAAAGAAGATGGGACGGTGAATGTGGTGAACGAGACTTGGACTGACGGCAAAAGGGGTTACATACAAGGCACTGCCTACAAGGCTGATCTCAAGAGTGATGAGGCCAAGCTCAAAGTCAAGTTCTATGTGCCTCCCTTTTTGCCCATCATCCCGGTTGTTGGTGATTACTGGGTTTTGTACATTGATCCTGATTACCAGGTTGCTCTTATTGGCCAGCCCACCAGGAAGTACCTTTGGGTATGCTATTTTTTTTGTCCCCTAAAAAAAATGAATGTGGTTGACAAATGAATATGAAATTGGGTATTTATAGTTTAAGGGCATGCTTAAAGTGTTTATATTTTTTGTGTGGAAATGAAAGCAGTAAAGAAACTTTGGTCTTTTGTATTCTAGTTGGTTGTTTTTATCATCTTTTGTTTTGGTATTTATATTGTCAATTTATTGAGTTTGTTTTACCTGTGACACTGTAAAGTATTTTTGAGTTAAGATTTTAAGTTGAGTTTGAGTTATAATTTGAGTTAAAGTTGTAATTTGAGTTTGTGTTTGATCGTGTGAATTATAATTTAATATAAGAATTTTTTTTGAGTTTGTATTTGAGTGAGTTAAAATTTAAATTTGTATTTAGATAGTATTTTAATAAAAAATTAAGGATGAAAAATTTTAATAGGATATATGGGTGAAGTTTTATTTGTCTTTTTGTTGTCAATACATAAAAAAATTATCTCAATTAGAATTAAAACGAAAAATAAAAAAATATTATTTTTTAATTTGAGTTTGAATTTCTAAACTCGAGTTGAAGAAAAAATTTAAACTCGAGTTTTAATTCTAAATTTGAGTTTAAATTCAAATTTAAAATTAAAAGAATATGAATTTAAATAAAATTATTATTCGAGTTAATTTTTTTTAGTTTTTGAGACGGCAGAACACAGCCTAAAAAACTAAGAATAATTATTCATTTTCATATGCATATTGTTTTTAGTACTTGAAATTGGGTTTGAATATTTCAAAGACATGCTTAAATTGAAGTGCATATTTTTGTGTGGAAATGAAACCAAGAAAGGAACTTTAAGTATTTTGTTCGGTACTTGGTTGTTCTCCTAAGAGAAACCAACTATAATAACTTGAGGCTTAGCCATGATATTTTACACAGCCAACACAGGAAATATTGGTAATATTGATTAAAATTAGAAAAACACTGATTGTAAAAGTTTTGATCTGGGGTAGAAATAGAGCCAAAACCTTTTTGAGATGTTCTTTTTGATTTGTATCTATGAATTTTGTAAGTCGTTGTATCAACAGTTTATTGATTAAATTTTTTACCTTTTTTTTTTTTTTTTTTTTTTTTTTTTTGCTTTGTAGATATTGAGCAGGAAGACTCATATAGATGAGGAGATATACAACCAGCTCGTTCAGAGAGCCGTGGATGAGGGCTATGATGTGAGCAAACTCCACAAGACCCCACAGAGTGACCCTCCCCCGGAAGGAGATGAAGGCCCCAAGGACACTAAGGGCATCTGGTGGATCAAATCCATCTTTGGAAAATAGTTGTGAAATAGCATTTTGTGATTTCAGTACACAGATTATAAAGATGTTAAATGCCGTTTGCAGATTCTAGATACTGGATGTTTAGTGTTTTCTGAATTTTCTGTTTGTTGATGTCTGTAGTGTGAATATTACACTTTTATGGATGCAAAGTTTGATGGTCAATAGTGTTTAAGAGACTTGAAAGTTTGTGCGTGTTTAGAACCAGTTTTTACGTATTTTGAAAAGTAAAAAATGAAAATAAAAATGAAAATAAAAATAAAATTATTTTTGTTTAGCAATGAAAATAAAAGTAAAAACAGTGAGAATGATTTTTGTAAAAATATTAAAAAATAGTTTTAAGAGTTTTTATTTTTTAGTACTTATCAATAATTTTAAAATAAATTAATTAGAGCATGTTTGGTATAAGAATTTTAAAATCTGGAATCATAATTTTGGTTTAAATTACTGTTTGTTTACAAAAAGTAAAAAATAGTTCTGATTTGACTCATTTAGAATCAGTGTTTGATTCGGATTGTTTCAATTTAAGATTTAAACTCTGATGTGATGTTTTAAATCAGAATCACCATTAATTTTAAAACTACCTCCTTAGTTTTGGGTTGTTTAAACATATGCTTCTGGTTCTGGTTTTAAAATCATGATTTGGACTCAAAATTATGAATTAGGGTTATAGTTTTAAAATTAAAACTGGAATCATTTTAATTTGAACTCTTATACCAAACGAAGTCTTAATAAACATGACTTTACTTTTTTATTATATTAAAAATAATCTCTTAAAAAATCAACAAATTCAATTTTAGAATCGATCTCAAAATGACTTTCAAAACAATCCCATTTTTACTTTTTATTGAAAATAAAATAATTTTGAAACCAATTTACAACCCGCTCTTTATCTTTATCTCGTGTATTTGTTCTAAAGGAGTCTGATGGAATATTATAAATGAATTTTTTTTTTTTTTTATGGACAAGGGTTCTAAAGAGAGATCAAGACATTTCTTTAAGGGAGAGAAATGGAATCCAAGAATGGGAATGTGGGCCTATTTTGAAACCTTATTTAAGCTTAGTTTGGTAGTACTGTAAATTTTGAAAAAAACTTTTAGCTATGCTGAATAAAAAAGCAGTTGTTATAAAAAATAGCTAAGTGTTTGGTAAACTATAATTATAGTAGCTGCGCAGGTTTCAAAATCAGTGTAATAACGTTTGATAAATTATGAGGTTGAATTGCTGTAGACAGTTAAAAATTACGACTATAATATATTATACTATAATATAATATATATAATTACAATATAATATATATTTATTATTATATTTAATATAATACAAAAGAAACTATTATTATATAATATATTATATAATTATGATATAGAATATAATAACATTATTAAAATAATAACTCAAATAATTAAAAATAGTGATTATATTATATTATACTATAATAAAATATATATTATTATAATTACAATATAATGTATATTTATTATTATATTTAATATAATACAATAAAACTATTATTAAATAACATATTATATAACTATGATATAGAATATAATAATATTATTAAAATGGTTAATATAATTACAATATTATAAAACATATTATAATATAACATAATAAATATTAATATTTCAGTTATAATATAATTAAAAATTACAGCTATATTATATTTTAATATATTATATTATATAATCATTATTATATTATATTAAACAAAGATATTATAATTAATATATTATATAATTATAATGTGTGTAATACACTATGATATATAATTATAACGTGTGTAATATACTATGATATATAATATTAGAATTATAAGATTATATTAATATTTAATTATATTAATTATTCTATTTTTATTAATATAATAAATATAATTATATCACTACAATATATAATATATTATAAAATAATAATTATAATATCATATTATAATTATAATCTCATATAATAATATTATAATTATAATATCATATTATTAATATAATTATAATATTATTATAATATCATATTATATGATAAAATAATAATACTAGAGTTATTAATATAATTAAGATATTATTTGTTACAATATTACTATTATATTATATTATATTACGAGTTTGAATTTTAGATTGAAAAGATTGTAAATTTTAAATTTCATTAGGGGTATTATGGGTATTATAAAAGTTTCATTAATTATACTATGTTGATTTCTGCTTCTGATTTTAACTGTAGATTCTTGAAAAAATTTTCAAAAAATACTTTGGGAGATATTTACCAAACACTAAAATCAGCTTCTGCTACAAGCAGATGCTGATTTTGGAAGAAAAAAATAATACCAAACTGTCACACTCCCAAACAGGAGTTAGTGATGTGGAGATTTGTTTAGATATTTAAACCTGTTGAAGAAGGTGATTAACTATTAACAGTGCAAAAATTCAAATATAAAATATCCAGGTATTTCCAAACAAGCCTCGCTCTTTATAAGAAATTCAGTTTCACGAAAAGGGATGGAATTTCCAACCAAACTAGTTTCAAAACCTCGCCCCTGGTATCATGTCAGGAATTCCTACAAGTTTAACATACATGAATATAAACAAAAGTAAATATTGACATCAACTATAATATAGCAATATTTGAGTTTATAATCCATAATTTAATACATGCCTTGAGATAAAGGGAAAGGAAATTCAAATCTTCACTTTTCGAAGACGGGTTCACCTCAACAGTAGTAGCTACCTACTCCACACTAATCCTCGAGTTGCCTAGAGGGGTTTAATACATTTGAAACAGGAAAAGTGAACGGAATGTCCAGTAGGATATAATTTTATAAAACATTATAAATAAAGGTACTCACGGTCCGAAGACATACACCCGGAACCAATCATCCTTTTTAGAAAAAAAGGAAATACTCATGTAGTAGTAGAAAAATATCTGTATAATGAAAATATGCAGAATCATAACACCACTGAGTAAAAAGTGGATCGTATGAGTTTCGGGACCTGCCTCCAAAGATACGATTCTCATATCCCAATCTCTGTGGCCACCATGCGTTTTACTAAGCCTTAGTTATATTGGAAGATACTTTTTTGAATTTAAGCACGGTAGTCTCTCACAACCCCAAGAAAAGAATATGGGATTAGAGCATTTGATGATGACAATCAACTAGACCGGAAATTTGTGGGGTTACCTTGAAGCCTCGTGCCATATATTCGAACATTAAAGCCATATATGATTTTGAAAAATAATGCGGTAGAATATAAATAATATTCTAGCAATATAAATGTCTAGTTAGTTTTGTCGAGAAGAAAGAGTAATAAGAAAAAGTAATTTGATAGGGGACGTGTAGTATGCATGAATTAATAGGAATTAAAATAATAAAAATAAATTATTTGGGAAAATAATGGTGGAAAATATAATTTTTTGGAAACCTACATTATCATGTTTAATTATGCATAGGAATATTTTATGAAATTCCAGAGATGTTATTTTACAGTATATGATTTTGTACAGTAATGTAAAGTAATTTTCTTATAAAATCAACAACTTTAGATAGTTTTAAACTAATAAATTTTATTTAATTGAGCTATTATAAATTTTGGATCCGTTCTGTTTAGTTTGCTGATTTGAATTTTTAATTTGAGTTGATATGTGACTTTATGTGATAGTTTTTTACTGCAAAAAAAAGTTAGATGTGAATATTTTTTAGAACTTTTTACTGTAAAAAAACTTGAATTCTAAACTCTAATTGGTAAAATAAATGGGGCCTTTGATACCTTAGACCTTTGATAACTTAGATTAAAAGATATTATAAAATATAAATCTGAGAAATTTTAATAAATTTAGTACTAAATTTTAAATTGTAATAAATTTTAAAAATCACTGTAAAATAAAAGAATAAACTTTTATAAACAAAAAATTATTACATTTCAATATACTAAATTAAAAGAAAAAGGGATATTTAGTGGTATGTCGGAGTAATGCTTAAATTTTTTAACTGTTAAATCTATGTATTTTTTAATTTTTGTAATTTTATACATAATAATAAAACATTTGACCTACCAGTACATTAGTTTATCGAAAAAAATCAGAAAGAAAAAATCAAATACATGTTTATTAAGACACATTTATTTTATTGATTTGAGTTTAAAATTTGAGTTTTAAGGCCGTAACAAACATCTGATGCCCTCTCTGGCTTTTCTGGAAGACATCTATTATCAACAAGAAAAAAAACCACAGAACTCTCTCTCCTTCTCGCTCAAATTGGATCTCTGCGAGTGTCTCTCTCTCTCTCTTCTTTAGAGCATCGTTTGTTTGCGGAATAGGCGGTGGAGGACCGAATTGCAGAGGTGGCGAGGAGGAAAAGGCCCGACAGAAATTGTTGTTGCGAGGGCGACGCCTAGCCGGCGAAGTGAGTTGTCATCCATTGATTTGGGAGGGGGCTGGCCGGTTTAGCCATTTTGTGTGTGGAGATAGACTTCTGGTAAGGGCAATGGAGGCCTGTGACTATGGGGTCCTAAAATGGAGGCGGATCTACAATAGTGGAGGCCTTTCCTGACGACGGTGACAGAGGGGAGGGATGGAGGTAAATGGCCGAGAACAAGTGAAGACGATGGTGATGGGCTGTGATGGTGGTGTGTTTTGGTCATATTCTCGTGCTCCTAAAGATTGATGGGAATGTGAATACTAGGGGTATATTTCAATAATAACACTTGAATAAAATAAATTCTATGAGAAGCACTTTTTTAGGAATTAAAAATTGTAATTTTTGTATCAAGTGTGACATAATAATAGGGGTAAATTTCAATAATAACACTTCTAAATAAATTATTATTATTTTTAACATTACTTTTATCTATTTTCACAATTAGTATTGTCATGTCAGTAAAAGTGAGACTAGACCGCTTTTACTTGAGTTAGTTAAACTGACAATTGTGCCCCATTTTATTTTTGAAGCCTTATTGAATATATTTTGAAGCCTTATGAAATTCAAAGATTCAAAGTAGAGAGAGGAGAAATAATGCGGGTCTGCACAGAGACCAAGAAACCTCAACTACTACCACCATTTACCACCTTAAGCACCGACGAACTCACGACAGTGAGAACCCACGCAGCAAGAACCCATGATAGCTAGTCAGAACGTACGAACCCACAAACCTAGAAGCACGCGTTGAGGACCCACAAACCTTCACCGGAGAAATCAACGCCTAACCTAGAAGCACGAACTGAGGAAACATCACCCTCCTAACATTCTTCACCGGAAAAATAAACCACGAAACAAATGAGGTCAATGGTGGATTCCGAGACAAAGGTGAAAACTTTGTTGTCTTTTCTTATTTATTTGTTCTTTTTCTTAGGTATTTATTTTTTTTTTTTTTTACCATTTTTTGTCATCTTAGAAGAAAAGAAAGGCTTTAGAGGAGGAGATAAAAACAGATAAGGTCAGTTTTTTTCAAATTTTTCATTGTCATTGGATTGTCATTGTGCTCCTTATCTGGTCTATGACTCTGCCTGATGGCTGGCCATAACATTATGACCAGTTAGTAATTATATTATGACTGGTCATAAGACAATCACAACGTGCAGTCATAATACTATGATCGGAGGTCATAATGTTTTGACCGTCCATCGGTCATGCAGGCTCATCAAGCAGTCACACTATGAGTTGGCCTGCCTGATGGGTGGTCATAGCATTATAACTGTCGGTGTGACTGCTTTATGACTGGTCATAATACAATTACCGACTGGTCATAATGTAATGACCGGGAAAAAATTAAGTCAAAATCGGACAGTCCGGTATTTGACCGTAATTATTTCCCGGAACAGAAAGTAGTAGAAATATTGATGTAATCAGGAAAGTGTTATGTAGAAACTTTATATACGGGGTAAAATCACCCGAAAAGTGTAAAGTTATAATACGAATATTGTTATAGAGAAAATTCATAAATATCAGTTGTGAATAGTAAAATATCGGTTAAAAGTTAGAAATTTTAACAGGTATATTTTAGTTATGAAAAACTGAAATATTTGGTAAAAGACCAAATGAACAGTTAGAAAAAGAGTAGAAATATTAGAAGTAAGGAAAATGACAAAAGTTCCTGAAACAGAATTTTCCCGAGTCGGTTAAAGCGGAATCGAAAAAAAACGAAAGTACCGCGAGGGGGCACGCGTTTTGGGCAGTCTGGATTGTTTAAAATGAAAATTTCAGAAAAAGAAATTGACTATTGAGATACCCAAGAGAAGTGGGTTGAATATGAGAAATTTGACCCAGGTTGCTCGACAGTCCGTAAAAGCAAGATAGAACCCAGACGGGTGTGAAATTATCGGGACCGAAAGAGACTCGTTTTGAAAAACGGAAAGTTTGGTCTCGATAAGAAAAATGTGGGGAACAGGAAACCACTTAATTTAAGTGTGAAACTTAATTAGAATTAGTAAAATTTAATTATGGAAATTAACGTAATTATTTTTTTTTATTAGAAAGTAAAAAGGAGATATTTTTGGAAATATTAATATAATATTCCAATTGTATTAAAAAGGGCCTACGGATTACATTAGAAGCTATATTTGCTTCTTCTTCAAATTGTGGCCGAGAGACTAGAGAAAAGAGAGAGAAAAGAGAGAAAATCAAGGGAAAATCAAGGAATCACCCGTTTTCGCCGAAATTTCTTCCGTTTAGTCCAGTAGAAACATAACCCGAGGCATTCTAGCGGAGAATCTCAACTTTTCAAGGTAAGATTTCGGATTTTTCATGAGAAACTGCATGCTTTTTCGTGTGGATGAATAGTACTCATCTCGGGAAAAATCCGTAAAACTGAAAAACGAAACCGAGGTTTTGTCGGGGACTACGATAGGAGTTTAATGTGCAAGTATTGAAAGAATTGAACAATTTTTTTTGGATTAACACTAAAAAATCCGGAATACCCTAGAAATGGAGAAAATGTATTTTTGTTCAATTTATGTAGCAATTTGTGTTCAGGAATGTGAATCTGGACTACAGGTACCGGAATCAGAAGTAAAACGAGTTATTGAAAACTCGGGAAACGAGGAAAATTAAGGCGAAACTCTGCCGAAATTTCCTAAAATCTAGTTAGCAAGCAATGAGTTAGGCATTTGATTCTAGTGAATGGATAACAGTTTTAAACCTCGGAAACGAATAGATTAAGATTCAGAAACCGAGATATACGAATATGTGTAAATTGCCTCTTGAGCTAGAACTCCGCCTTAAGGGAAAAAGTCAAAAATGAGTTTGAAATTAGATTTAAGAATCTAAGTATGAGGAATTGTGATTGGAATAGGGAATTGATACCTATTTCCATGAAATGTGTTTTGGCCGAGAGCCAAGCAACGAGAAAGAACTTCAAGCAAGCGGGTATCCTAGCGGATTACCGGTAAGTATAGACATATATGTTTGTGCGGACTCGAGAAAAGTTGTAGTTAGACTTAGAACTATTAATTTATTTATGTTCCTAAGTCTATGTGATTACATGTGATTATACGTGTTTGGAGGGCTTAATGCTCTAGATTGCGAATGGGCGACATTTGGTTACCCTTATGCACGGATTAATCTTGACGGGTCGTCGGCCTCCAAGGGAGGAAAATCTCAAAGAGTAGAGATTCCGACTTGACCGACATGATAAGTAATGAGCGATAAAGTAAAAAGACCGACGGGTCGTCGGCCTCCGCAAGGGAGGAAATCTCACGAGTAGAGATTCGACTAGACCCGACCAAGAAAGTAAAGTAAGAAAGAAAGATAGAAAGTAGTTTAAAGCATGTTTCACACGAGCATATTTGCATCATAACTCTTAATGTAATTTATATTAGTTTATGATGTATGCATGTTTATACTTCTTTGAGCGTTAGCTCATCGGTTTACTCGTGTGTGCGGTAACAAAGGTATGCAACCCGGTCATATAGTGGTTTGCTTGATGGACATGCGGAGGCAAGGGTGGCGGAAATGTCATGGGTGCACGGGAGTGGTCTTTACTACGCCGCTTAGAAATTAAATTCCGCTGCAAATAAATGTAATATAGAATGATAGTATGTATGTTTAGTTCTAAGAAGAAGATATTACAACCATTGTCTTAGTAAAGAACAACGGATTGTAATAAGTTAAGACAAGTTTCGGGAACTAGTATGATACCGAATCTTTAAAGTAATGGCAAGATGTGCTATTAGGGTATCAACATCACATGTTAAGAACCCGATGGCCAAAGTAAAGAAAAAAAAAATTTACTCGCACATGAGCGTAAATTAAAGAGACAATAGTCTAACAATGAATAATGGATTAGACTATAGCTTAGCCCATTAGTAGAGTAGTATAAGGAACGGCGATCGCGCCAGGGAGGGCGCGGGCACGCTTGTTAATGTCGAGCGGCGTTCCTACTCCCCGCCATGACAAGTCCCGCACCTATAACCTGCAGTGAGTCCAGGTAAATTAGTTTATGAACTAAAACTAAGAATTTCTTATTTCTTTTTGCAAGATAGAGCAGGTACTAATGGATCGATCATATCCATCATCCCGGTTAGCGCCCACACCGCAAGAGAATACGTTGTGGGGACGGGTAAGAATGTTTCTAATGTCACGGTTCCGACAAGCGAAAAGGTCGGTACCCACTCACCGCTAGATATAGCCATCCACCGGTGGATCGGGAGTTAGGGGCTCTAGAGCCCATGGCGCCCAGCCGCACACCGAGCAAGTAGAGTTGTTTTGACTACAGGTCGAGCCGCAGCTAGGTTCTACACCTGTAATCCACCTTCCTTCGATGGGCTTTCACATCCCACTAGAATTAGGGATTGGCTGCATCATGTCGAGTATGTGATGCGAGCCTGTGACATAGCTCGAGAGGAATGGATTGTACTCGCAGCAAGTCTGTTAGAGGGCAATGCCCTAATCTTTTGGCAAGCTTTGGATGAGGACGAAATAGCAGAGATGCAATGGGAAGACTTTTGCCACATGTTGAAGCATCAGTTTCTTCCCCAGGTCATGCCATCTGAGTCAGCACCACAGCAGAGTGGAGAGACACAGAGTCAGGCGAGTGTAGCCGTGACCTACACCCAAGCTCGAGGGTTTATCATACAAGCCGAGAGGGCGAGTATGAGATCGGATGAGGCCGTTGTAGCCTATATATCGAGAGTTTTGACAGAGGTACTAGCTCCGAATCGAACTTTTAATCTAAGTGAGGATGAGCGGTGTCAGATCCTATGGAGAGGTCTGACGGAAGAGTACCAGCGTCGGCTAGTTCCGCGATCGGATCAGACCCTCACACAATTTATCGCTGAGGCGAAGCATTGTGAGCATTAGCTGTTAGAGGAAAGGACACGGCCAGCGGCGGTTAGGCGAGACTTCCCGTTTTCCAATACCCGTATTAGGAGACATGACGCGGAAGCCACTACCTCTCGACAACGACCGAGACCCGAGATAGAGGCAGCGGACGAGCCTATGGCCGTTCGGCGAAGATGGACCTACGTTGGGACCGTTGGTGAGGAAGCTAGTGGTAACCCTCAGTCGGATCCCGAGGAGGATTCGGAGGAAGACCCCGAGGAGGATCCTGAGGAACACGTAGATGATGAGGATTAAGTTAGGACTTAGCGTCTTATTTATTTAAATATGATGCAAGGTTATGTAAATAGTATTGAGAAACTTAGACTAATGATGTTTTATGTATGATGTGATATGTATGGAATGGGACATACATAATAGATATGAATGAAAGGCTTAAAAACCTTTACTTTTGTGATGATTTGTATATGATGTGATATGCATGATATGGGGCATGCATAATAGGATAACATATAGAATGTATGTTTTGCTAGTTGATATGAGAATGAATGATAGTTTAAAGTATTGCAAGTCAAGGAACTTTAGAAGCAGTTCTTTTTGCACTTAAACTAACGATGTTGCTCTTTTGATTAATATAGACACAGCAACATGGTTCGTACACGTCAAAAGAGAACACAAGCAGAACAGAATCCTCCAAAGACTGCACCTAGTCAAGAAGAAGCAGTGTCCGAGGGGGGAGAATAGCAGCCCAGCCGAGGAAAGCAGACAAGAGCGAGAATTGCTTACCCAGTTGATACAGTGGTCAGCAGGGTTGGAGGAGCACCCCTCCGCAGCGGTTCCAAAGACAAGCCGCCCAACCCCGAGCAACCCGCAGAGAGGGTTGAACCCCAAGAGCCAGTAAGGGTGATATGGGTACGAGAAATGGTCCCAAGGGAACCATTGTATGTGAGGTTTAAGAGAATGGCACCTCCAGAGTTCAATGGATCAACAGATCCACTCGAGGTCGAGGAATGGTTAGCATCCATTCATGTTGTTTGAGTTTATGGAACTCACCGACAGGGAGAAGATTCAAGGCGCCGCTTTTGTGTTAAAGAAGGATGCCCGCTATTGGTGGGAATCAGCAGTTTTAAGGAATGTGAGACAGATGTTATGGGATGAATTTCGTGGGGAATTTAACAAAAGTATTACAACTTGGAAGCCCTCAAGACTCAACAGTATCGAGTTCAACAATTTTAAGCAGCATGACCAGACAGTTGTAGAAGCATGCCGACGATTTGATCGGGTTAGCACGATTATGTCCTCGCTTGGTTCCAACAGAGGAAGAGAAGGTTAGGAGGATGGTTAATATGTCCGTGGAGATATAGCCACCGTTGTGGAAAGTGGGGAGTATCCACCAAACACGGTAGCCGATCTAGTGAATCGAGCAACACGCAAGAGCATAACATTGCCAAATCCAGAGAGGAACGGGCTAAGATGTGGGAAGACAAGAAGAAACAGAGAGAAAAGGCATGTGCACCCACTAAAAGCGAGCCCCGGTGCTAATCCACAAACCCAAGGAAGCCATAGCGACCGTGGATCGAAACCCCGGACAGGGAACCAAAGCAAAACCCCAACAAGAGGAAAGGGAATCGCAATCGAATCAACGAAACCCCAATGTAGTGACCAAGATACAGTCCCTAGTGTTCCTATCTCGCCTCGACTTGTGGAAAGAAACACCGGAGAATGTAAAGCCGGCACGGATGTATGCTATACGTGTGGATGTGTAAAGGGCATTATGCAAGGCGGTGTCCATTTAAAGCAGGATCTCCTGGAACGGCTCCACAAAGGCCACCCGTTCCACAATTTCATGCCATGCAAGCGCAGAGGGCATTCTCGACCCCTCAGCAGAACAGAGTAGAAGCTGCTCCACAGGCCAATGCTCACTTAATGACATACACTAAGGAGGAAGCTGAGGCAGGCACATCCAACGTAGTGACAGGTCAGCTTACTGTTGCCCATGTCCTTGCACGAGCATTATTTGATTCAGGGCCACACATACATTTGCATCAGTGAGAATTTGTTAAACGAATACTACATCCTCAAGAGAGGATAGGGCAAGCCTTTAAGACAAAGACTACCATCGTGTGATGTGTTGTTGTCTAGTCCTTTGGTTATGTCACGCACCAAAAAGAGAGATAGCGGGAAGAGAACTAAGTGCGGACCTAGTTGTTCGAACTTAGTAGATTATGATGTGATCCTAGGAATGGATTTTCTAGGAAAGTATAATGCTACAATAGGCTGTAGAAAGAAAAGGGTAGTTTTTCACCCGGAAGGAGAACGGTGTTTGAGTACATGGGTTCCACATCGAGGGACACCTATCGTTTTATTAGTTCCTAGAAGCAGACGATTGATGTCTAGCGGATGCTTTGGATATTTGGCGTATGTGGTGGATAGGAACCATGAGGGGACACATCAACCGTAAGACGCGTTCCCATAGTCAAGGAGTTCCTAGATGTTTTCGGAGGAACTACCCGGACTTCCTCCGGATCGGGAAATAGCTTTTGAGATAGAGCTTCTCCCGGCACCGCACCAATATCCAAAGCACCGTCATGGGATGGCTCAGTGAGCCCGAAAAGAGTTGGGTTCAACTCGAGGAGATGTTACACAAAGGTTTCATCGGATCGAAGTTTCGCCATGGGGAGCTCTGTCCTCTTTGTCAAAAAGAAGGATGGCACGCTCGGATGTGCATAGATTATAGAGAGCTCAACAAAGTCACCATCAAGAACAAGTACCCGTTGCCACGAATCGATGACTTGTTCGACCCGGTTGAAGGAGCTACCACGTTTTCGAAGATAGACCTTCGATCGGGTATCATCGACTTAAGATTAGAGAAGAAGACATTCCCGTAAGCGGCATTCGAACTCGGTATGGACACTACGAATTCTTGGTGATGCCGTTTGGACTTACTAAATACCCCCAGGCGTTTATGGACCTTATGAACGAGTCTTGAGAGTATTTAGATAAGTTTGTTATTGTTTTCATCGATGACATCCTTATATACTCACAAGATCCACTGGAGCACGCAGAACATTTGAGGATCGCACCACACGTTGAAGAAATATCGACTATATGAAGAAGTTTTTTGAAGTGCGAGTTCTGGTTAGATAAAGTCCACTTCCTCGGACATGTAGTACCCAAGGAAGGAATCACCGTGGATCCAACAAAGGTTGAAGCGGTTGAGAAGTGGCAAGTTCCAAAGAGTGTTACGGAAATTGATGTTTCCTAGGATTGGCGGGGGTATTTACGGAAGGTTTGTGGAGGGATTTGCTCGTCTTGCGCTCCTCTCCTTTGCCTTAACCAGAAAAGATAAGAAGGTATGAATGGACAGATAGATGTGAACAGAGTTTCAGAGAGATCAAAAGAAGATTAATTAGTGCTCCAGTACTCACAATCCCAGAAGAGGGAAGAAAATTTGACATCTACAGTGATGCCTCAAAGACAGGACTAGGAGCCGTGTTGATGCAAAATGGCAAGGTCATTGCTTACGCGTCTCGGAAACTAAAGGATCACGAGCGTAATTACCCAACGCATGATCTTGAGTTAGCCGCAGTAGTTTTTGCGCTCAAGTTATGGCGGCATTACCTATATGGGGTTCAATGCCAAATTTATACGGACCATCAGAGCCTAAAGTACTTCTTCACGCAGAAGGAGCTTAATATGAGACAAAGACGATGGCTTGAACTTGTGAAGGACTACGATTGTGAAATCCTTTACCATCCGGTAAAGCCAATCGAGTAGCAGATGCTTTGAGTAGAAACCCAAGACTACGGACTCCAAAGTGGAGACCGAATTGTTGTCCGGCAGCTTCAACAAGAGATTAATCTCCTAGACCTCGAATTAATCTCTGGTAAGTTAGCTTCTCTGAGGCTGACAGCCTGTGCTACAAGACGAGATACGAGAAGCTCAGAAAGGTGACCCAATTATGGATGGATACAGGAAGGAGATGGTAGATAATGCAAGGTCAAATTTCAGCCTTTCAAAGGACGGAATTCTCCTATACCAAAGAAGAATTTGTGTACCGGATCAAGAGGGGATCAAGAAAGCGAGATACTCGCGGGAAGACAAAGACACGCCATATTCTCAGACCCAGGTGCCACCAAAATGTATCAAGATTTGAAACAACATTTTTGGTGGAGGCGAATGAAGAATGACATAGTTGACTATGTTAGTCGCCTTGACATGCCAAAAGGTCAAAGCGTAACATCGAGACCAGCTAGAAGCTTACTGACCACTTGATATCCCGGAATGGAAGTGGGAACACTTAGCCATGGACTTTGTGACCGGACTTCGAGAACCCAGTGAGGGATACGATGCCATTTGGGTAGTCGTGGATCGGCTAACGAAATCAGCGCATTTCATTCCGATCAAGATAACTTACTCCTTAGAGAGGTTAGTTGAGTTATACGTGGCTAAGGTAGTAAAAGCTACATGCGATACCCGGTTAGTATAGTGTCGATAGAGACAAGCGATTTACCTCCAATTTTTGGAGAAGTGTTCAGAAGCGATGGGGTCAGAATTACGCTATAGCACGCGTTTCATCCCCAGATGGATGGGTAGTCGAGAGGACCATTCGGACCCTAGAAGATATGCTTCATGCATGCGTTGTGTGGATTTCAAGAGCGCATGGAGTATGAAGTTGCCATTGATCAATTCTCGTATAATAATAGTTGCCAAGCTTCCATCGGCATGGCGCCGTATGAAGCACTACGGAAGGAAGTGTAGATCCCCGGTTCATTGGTATGACACTCGGGAAAAGCAGACTTCACAAGACGGAATTCATTCAAGAGGCCATAGAGGCAGTGCAAAAGATTCGTAGAAGATTAGAGGCGGCTCGAGCCGGCAAAAGAGTTATGTGAGATACGACGGAGACCCTTGGAATTTTACAGCAGGGGACTCTGTATTCCTAAAAAGTCGCACCAATGAAGGGTGTGATGCGTTTTGGGAAGAAAGGTGTCGAGTCCACGTTACATAGGGCCTTTTGAGATCATTGAAAGAATAGGAAAGGTAGCTTACCGACTAGCTCTACTTGAGTTGGCCTCGATTGCACAAGTGTGTTTCATGTAGCAATGCTCCGAAGTATATCTCGGATCCATCGCACGTGTTACAAAGATGAGCCTATTCAGATTCACGAAGATTTGTCCTATGAGGAACAACCGGTCAAATTCTAGCCGGAGAAGAAAGGAAACTCGAAGTCGTAGTATCCCAATGGTTAAAGTGCGGTGGAAAAATCACAATGTTGCGAAGCCACTTGGGAAGTAGAAGAAGAGATCGCATGTATACCCCCAGTTGTTACGATTTTGGGACGAAAATTCCTTAAGGAGGGTGAATGTAATGACCGGGAAAATATTAAGTCAAAATCGGACGATCCGGTATTTGACCGTAATTATTTCCGGAGAAAAGTAGTAGAAATATTGATGTAATCAGGAAAGTGTTATGTAGAAACTTTATATACGGGGTAAAATCACCCAAAAAGTGTAAAGTTATAATACGAATATTATTTGAGAGAAAATTCATAAATATCGATTTGTGAATAGTAAAATATCGGTTAAAAGTTAGAAATTTTAACGGTATATTTTAGTTATGAAAAATCGAAATATTTGGTAAAAAGACCAAATGAACAGTTAGAAAAAGAGTAGAAATATTAGAAGTAAGGAAAATGACAAAAGTTCCGAAACAAATTTTCCCGAGTCGGTTAAAGCGGAAATCGCGAAAAAACGAGTACCGCGAGGGTAACGCGTTTTTGGGCAGTCTGGATTGTTTAAAATGAAAATTTCAGAAAAAGAAATTGACTATTGAGATACCCAAGAGAAGTGGGTCGAATATGAGAAATTTGACCCAGGTTGCTCGACAGTCAGAAAAAAAAAGATAGAACCATTTAGGGGTGTGAAATTATCGGTACGGAAAGAGACTCGTTTTGAAAACGGAAAGTTTGGTCTCGATAAGAAAAATGTGGGGAACAGGAAACCACTTAATTTAAGTGTGAAACTTAATTAGAATCAAGTAAAATTTAATTATGGAAATTAAAGTAATTATTTTTTTTATTAGAAAGTAAAAAGGAGATATTTTTAGAAATATTAATATAATATTCCAATTGTATTAAAAAGGGCCTACGGATTACATTAGAAGCTATATTTGCTTCTTCTTCAAATTGTGGCCGAGAGACTAGAGAAAAGAGAGAGAAAAGAGAGAAAATCAAGGGAAAATCAAGGAATCACCCGTTTTCGCCGAAATTTCTTCCGTTTAGTCCGGTAGAAACATAACCCGAGGCATTCTAGCGGAGAATCTCAACTTTTCAAGGTAAGATTTCGGATTTTTCATGAGAAACTGCATGCTTTTTCGTGTGGATGAATAGTACTCATCTCGGGAAAAATCCGTAAAACTGAAAAACGAAACCGAGGTTTTGTCGGGGACTACGATAGGAGTTTAATGTGCAAGTATTGAAAGGATTGAACAATTTTTTTGGATTAACACTAAAAATCCGTAATACCCTAGAAATGGAGAAAATGTATTTTTGTTCAATTTATGTAGCAATTTGTGTTCGGGAATGTGAATCGGACTAAGGTGTAACGGAATCAAGTAAAACGAAGTTATTGAAAACTCGGGAAAACGAGGAAAATTAAGGCGAAAACTCTGCGAAATTTCCTAAAATCTAGTTAGCAAGCAATGAGTTAGGCATTTGATTCTAGTGAATGGATAATGATTTTAAACCTCGTAAAACGAATAGATTAAGATTCGTAAACCGAGATATACGAATATGTGTAAATTGCCTCTTGAGCTAGAACTCGCCTTAAGGGGAAAAAGTCCAAAAATGAGTTTGAAATTAGATTTAAGAATCTAAGTATGAGGAATTGTGATTGGAATAGGAATTGATACCTATTTCCATGAAATGTGTTTTGGCCCGAGAGCCGAAGCAACGAGAAAGAACTTCAAGCAAGCGGGTATCCTAGCGGATTACCGGTAAGTATAGACATATATGTTTGTCTGGACTCGAGTAAGCTGTAGTTAGACTTAGAACTATTAATTTATTTATGTTCCTAAGTCTATGTGATTACATGTGATTATACGTGTTTGGAGGGCTTAATGCTCTAGATTGCAGAAGGGCGACATTTGGTTACCCTTATGCACAGTTAATACTGACGGGTCGTCGGCCTCCGCAAGGGAGGAAAATCTCAAAGAGTAGAGATTCCGACTTGACCAGACAGTAAGTAATGAGCCAGTAAAGTAAAAGGCTGACGGGTCGTCGGCCTCCGCAAGGGAGGGAAATCTCACAGAGTAGAGATTTCGACTAGACCAACCAAATAAAGTAAGAACAGTAAAGATAGAAAGTAGTTTAAAGCATGTTTCACACGAGCATATTTGCATCATAACTCTTAATGTAATTTCTATTAGTTTATGATGTATGCATGTTTATACTTGTTGAGCGTTAGCTCATCGGTTTACTCGTGTGCGGTAACAAAAAGGTAAGTGACCGGTCATATAGTGGTTTGCTTGATGGACATCTTGGAGGCAAGGGTGGCGGAAATGTCATGGGTGCACGGGAGTGGTCTTTACTACGCCGCTTAGAAATTAAATTCGCTGCAAATAAATGTAATATAGAATGATAGTATGTATGTTTAGTTCTAAGAAGAAGATATTACAACCATTGTCTTAGTAAAGAACAACGGATTGTAATAAGTTAAGACAAGTTTCGGGAACTAGTATGATACCGAATCTTTAAAGTAATGGCAAGATGTGCTATTAGGGTATCAACATCACATGTTAAGAACCCGATGGCCAAGTAAAAAAAAAAAAAAAAATTTACTCGCACATGAACGTAAATTAAAGAGACAATAGTCTAACAATGAATAATGGATTAGACTATAGCTTAGCCCATTAGTAGAGTAGTATAAGGAACCGCGACCGCGCCGCGAGGGTGCGGGACGCCACACATAATGCTATGACCGACCATCAGTCATAACACTATGAGCGAGCCTGCATGATGGGCAATCATAGACTTATGACCTCCGGTCATAGTACTATGACCGCACAATGGTCAGACTCTTAGTGTGCCAGTCATAGTACTTTGGTTAACAACTTTGTTTGCTTTTCTTGTTTATTTGTGTTTTTTTTTTTTTTTTTTTTGTATTTATTGTTTTTTTACCATTTTTTGTCATCTTAGAAGAAAAGAAAGGCTCAACAATGTCCTTTTGCAATGGGTTTCTACGCTCCTCAAGTATTCGGCCGGTTGTACTGAAGGCTTGTTCGGATGAAATAGTAGAGACTGGGATTGAAAACATATCCATTGTCCGTCTAGTTAGGATCGGCCAAGTTAATGCTTGTGCCATCCACCACTGAACCAAATCAAACATTTCACTATTGTCGACTACTAAGCTCTCACTCAGGTATGCCATTAACTCGTTGAAGTCGTTGATGTTGTCGCCACCTCTTGATGAAGATCCACTCCTAGATTCTTCTTAACCTTCAGCCGTCGTCGTCATCGTCTTCTTCTTCTTCTTCAACCTGAAAAAATTCAAGAATGAATGCGGATTGTCGTCTCGTTGTTGCAGTTGTTCTACATGAGGTGGGTTTCTAAACCTACTTTCATAAGACCTATAGAGAGATAATATTTTTTCCTTTATAATAGGAAATTGGTCAGAACAGTCGATATCTAAAAAGTCACCTAAGTTTTTGAATCTACTTTCTGAACCTTCTAATTTTAATCTAGGATCAAAAAGAACTCTGAAACCATACAACATTGGTCATTTAGCTCAATATTTTTTAAACTTCTTTTCCATAGAAGCGATAGGAACTCCTAAAACCTCGTGTGTCTTAAATTCACTAAATAAAATAGCCATTCTTTAAAGTTCTCCTAACGCTAATGGTGACATTGGGTAATATGTTCCATTAAGTTTTAAAGTAATTTCATGAAATCTACCTAAAGAGTTATACAAGAGTTTAGCAATTTGCCAATCAATTTCGTCTATAAATTCTGGTCCTAATTTTGTACCAACATAGTTTGTTATAGCATCTTTATAAGGGATGTATTGTTCAAGCATTATATAAGTGTTGTTCCATCTTATGGGCATATCTATGGTTAATGCTCTAGAATTTTGATTACATGCTTGTAGAAACCTAAACTAATCTTGTATTCTTTGATTACTACCTTGAATCCATTCAATGTTATCTCTAATTCTTTTAATATGACCAGACATTGATTTTAAACCGAATTTTACTATTAAATTAATTACATGACATGCACAACATTGGTGAAATATATCATTATTATTGAATAAACTTAGATCCTTTTTAAAAAGTTCTATTGCTTTAGTATTTCTAATAGAATTATCTAATGTTATAGCCATTACTCTATCCCTTAAAATATATTCATCAATGACAGATAAAATTGTATTATATATTAAATCAGCGGTATGTGATCCTAGAACACATTTAAAACCTAATATTCTCTTATCTAAATCAAAACCTTTAAAATAATGTCCGGCTACAGCTAAATAATCTTTGTTTGCAACGGTGGATCAAATATCCACCGTTAACGCAACCCAACCACTAGTAGAGTGTAAAAGGTTGACTAATGCTTTCCTTTCTTATTTATATAATTTTAATGCATCTTTCTTAAGAGTAGTTCTTGAAAAAATTGTGCATTAGGATTATGTACAATTTTAATATAACGCTGCCAATTCCTTTGTTTAGTAAAACTAAGTGGCTGATCTAATGTGACTACTAATCGTGCCATTTCCATACGAGCTGCTTACGGATCATATTTTCAAGTGGTTAAACCGCCGGTTTGATAGTCAAATGATAATTGTGTTTGGCGGAGATCGGGTCCTCCTCCTTGCTTTTGAAGACATTTTTCAGAATGTCTTCTTAAGTGTGTTGTGTCATGAATAGTGTTACCTTGTAATTTAAACTGCTGGTTTGATAGTCAAATGATAATATTGTTTGGCGGAGATCGGGTCCTCCTCCTTGCTTTTGAAGACATTTTTCAGAATGTCTTCTTAAGTGTGTTGTGTCGTGAATAGTGTTACCTTGTAATTTATTACTACAATATTTGCATTGAGCTATGTATTTAATGTTATTGTTATTGTCGACCTTCTCGAATGTGTGGAAGTGCTCCCAAATTGTTGAGGTGCGCTTACATTTCTTATTAGAATCTGCAACACTTGCACTAGCACTTCTTCTTGCCTCTCCTCCACGCCCACCATCATTATGACCATGAGGTCCATGACCTCTAGTACGTCTACCATGGCTCAGATTTGAAGTTTTCTCAGAGGCTCTTTCTGGTGTTTACGATTCCTGCGTTTGAAAAATATTAGTAGGAAATTGCCCTTCTTCAATGTGGAATTGGGCATCAACGGGAATGTCACCACCATAACCGGAAGAATCCATTATGAAAAATAAGAGAGATCGAGAGCGCTTTGAGAGAGCTTAAGAGCGATCGAGAGAGATTTGAGCGAGATTAAGAGAGATTTGAGAGAAATTAAGAGAGGATGAGAGTTTTTGGGTGAGAAAAATGGTTGGGGGAGGGGGGTGTTTATAGGGAATTTTTTGGCTTGAAAAAAAAATTTTCCCCTAAAAAATTCAGCTCCAACGGTAACAAAATTTTAGGCGGGTCAAGTCGGGTTCAGGCAACTCGGGCAATGGTAAAAAATAGAGCTGTTGGATTTGGGCAAAATGGGCGGTGGGTCGGTTTGGGCAAATATAGCTGTTGCATTCAAAAGTTTAGGCAAAAATCAGGCTAACGGTCAAAAAATTATTTAGACCAGGTTCGGGTCGTGTTGGCCATAAAATTCAAAAAACTGGCCACTTTTTGGGTATTCGGGCTTTGGGTTACGGTGGAAAATTCAAAAAAAGAAAGGCGGTCGGCGATCACGGCCCCCCCACCAATGGTGGGCTGCCGGGAATGCTTTTTCTTGGGTTGCTCGAGCCCGAGCCAGAGATATTTAGGTTGACGCGCGGCGATAAGTGCTTGCCCGTCAAGCCCAAAAATTTTTAGGCTTCGGGCTGGTACGCCGCCCGAGGTTCCACCACTAATTATGACTCCACTATGACTGCACAATATTATGAGTAGTCATATTATTATGACCGCCAGTCCATAAGAAAGTTTAGTGGTGGAACTCATTTTACTTTGAGGTTGTACCTTGTGGTCGGTCATAATATTATGACCGTCCGATCATATTAATATGATCGCCCATAAGGCGTGCTCTATTTTTTTGTCTGTGTTTTTTTTGTTTGCCTTTATACAATTACTAACAACATTGATGTTGTTGTTGGGATAGGTGTCCTTAACGCATGAGATGTAATAAGGATATTTTATTATTTGATTAATAAACTAGTTTATTCATTATTTATGTGCATGAATTATTGAATACTTTATGAATATCATTGAAAATTTCACAATTATTTATGTAACCTTAAATATTTTATATAAGTATTATATACGAGAGGATAATATTTAAGGATAATAATCAAAATGATGTTCGTAATGAATTTAATTAAAGTTTCAAAATCTTTAATTAAAGTATTACTAATACATGGCATTCTCATTAAGAATGGAATGGTGTTATCAGCATCATTAATATAGAGGGATATTGAATGAGTGTATTATGCATAATGAGATTATGTAGAACTGGGACACAAACACAATTTGATTTTTTGATAATTTTCGTTAAGTATAGAAAATCAAATTTGAGTCTACCGATGGTCATATATAGAATGATCTTAACATGAGTTATTCGTAGACTCTTATTTATGGATTTGTGTTCTTTGACTTACTCAGTATGGATTTTGAGACCCTAAATCTTATTCCTTGTATCTTGGGAGCATGATGAAATGGGTAGCCGAGAATGCTAATATATAAGATGAAATTCATTCCTTCTTCTTTGAAATAGCAGATAAATAATTCTCTTGAGGGTTGATTCGGTACTTGAATAAGTAATGAGCTCGTATTCATGAATGTGTTCTATGAATATACTATTTATTAGAGAATTAATGATAGTTAAGGATAAAGATGTAATTAGAGAAGTTAACAGATTTTACCTAGCTCTAATTATAAATTATTTATGGAGGATCAATCTATATGTAGTGACTATATCAAATGGACACTTGAAGTTTTTAGAAGTAAATTATGTCTATAATTTTGAGAGTGGAATTCTAAATTTTTAGTGGAGTAACTTTTAGAATTAATAGAATTAATTAATTAATTAAAAGTTTAATTAATTATTAATTTTATTGGAGCTCAAAATTATAGGTACATAAGTCCCCCATCATCCTTGTATTATTTGTAAGACAAGCTGAATTATCGGGATTTTATTTCACTTGTGAATAATTAACTGAGAATTAATTATATATTAAATAATGTGATTATTTAATTGTCACATTGTGGTGGGACCATATAGGGGATGTGTGTCATCGGGAAAAATCTCACTGGGTTTTTTTTAGTTGCTTGCTCTCCAAGTAATCCAGTTTACTTGTTCGACAAGTTTTTTTCAATTAAATTCAATAAGGAAAGTAAGATGTTGCTTTATTTGAAATTGAATTTAAGCTAAAATTGGAAACTAGATTAGGAAGGAATTTTCTACTTCCTTCCTTGGAGATGGCTGGCCACATCTATAGCAAAAAAGGAAGCAATTTTTGTTTCCAAAAGAAAAAGGGAAACTATGTTTTTAATGAGATTAAAAATATAGTAGTTGCTAATTTCTATTTTTCTTTGTCTACAAGCAAAGGCTTCTCCTAATTGTCTATAAATAGGAGACAATAGAAATTGGAGAAGATTCATTTTTTCTCCCAATTACCCTAGGTTGGCCAAATTTCCCAAGAGAGAAAAGAGAAGAAAAGTTCTTCCAATTTTCCTAATTCTTTCACATACATGTGTTGATAGTGAAAGGATAGAAAATAAGCGCGTGATCGTTCCGATAGTTATTCCTTGAGCCCATACTCATCGTCATGCAAAATCAAGGAGTAGATGAGGAATGCTTAGGTGTTCTAAGAAAGCTTTTGGAGCAAGGAACGTTCATTTGTTAAAGACCTTAAGTTATCTTCCTAATCATTAGCAATGTATCTTTTCTTACATATTAATAAGATTAATTTATTTTGGCATAAATTAAGATAATCCATAGCGTATTTAAAAGGTTTTGTGAAAATTTTTTGTTGTACACGATCCGTGTTAGCGTTTATGCCCTTAAGAATAAATGTAACAATGTTCTTTGAGACATTTTGACTATTAATAAAGATTTATTTATTTTATATATCTATGTATTGTTCCTTTAATGTGTATATTAGTTGAATGTATGATAAGTAAAATGAAAGTCTGAGACTGTCATTCTAAATCTTTAAGTCATGCATATAATGTGAAGAACATGCGGAAGACAAGAATGCGCTCATCCAGGCTGCCATTCAGAAAAGCTGTCTTCACATCCATTTGCCATATTTCATAATCTAAGGCAGCAGCAATGGATAGAAGAATGCGGATGGATTTAAGCATAGCCACCGGAGAGAAGGTATCCTCATAGTCAATTCCTTCTTTCTGGGTGTAGCCCTTGGCAACTAGTCTTGCTTTGAATGTCTCCACATTCCCATCTGGACCCCTCTTCTTCTTGTAGATCCATTTACATCTTACGGGTTTTACCCCTTCAGGAGGATCTACCAGAGTCCATACGCCATTTTTATACATCGATTGTATTTCGGCATTCATGGCTTCATGCCATAGGTTTGCTTCAGAACTTGCCATAGCCTGCGAGTAGGTGATAGGTTCGTCAACGTCTAAATCTGAGACTGCAGTCAATGCATCTCCATAAGACATATACCTATCTGGTTGTCTCACAACCCTCCTACTACGTCGAGGCTCTATTGGTGTTAGTTCTTGTTGTGGTTCATCTATTATCGGTTCAGGAACAGAACGTGGAGATGTTACCTAAACATTTTCACTAGTGAATTCCTCAAGTACAAGCCTGCTTCTAGGCTTCATATTCTTCACAAAATCCTCTTCTAGAAAACGAGCATTCGTGCTAACGAATGTTTTCTGATCGGTAGGACTATAGAAGATGTAGCCTTTTGTCCCTTTAGGATATCCTACAAATAGGCATAATTCTGAACGACTGGGTAGCTTACCAGTCTTCTTTCTAAGCACATGTGCTAGGCAACCCCATATTCTAGTGTGGCCAAGAGATGATTTCTTGCCACTCCATCTTTCATATGGAGTTCCAGGCACTGCTTTAGATGGAACTTGGTTCAGAATATATACTGCTGTTTCCAAAGCATATCCCCAAAAGGAATCTGGAAGGGATTAGTAACTCATCATTGATCTAACCATATCTAATAGAGTTCGGTTCCTTCTTTCTGATATGCCATTCTGCTGTGGAGTACCTGGCGCAGTCAGTTGAGAAAATATACCTTCTTCCTTAAGAAAGTCTTCGAACTCTCCTAGCAAGTATTCTCCACCACGATCGGATCGTAGTGTTTTGATCTGTTTGTCTAATTTTTTTTTCAACCAAGGCCTTGAATTCTTTGAACTTTTCAAAGGTTTCAGACTTTTGACGCATTAGATAAATATGACCAAAACGAGAATAGTCATCTGTGAAGGTTATAAAATATTCATATCCTCCTCTTGCTTGGATATTAAATGGCCCACATACATCACTATGTATGAGTTCTAGATATTCATCAGCTCTATTACCCTTTGCTGAAAAGGGTCTCTTGGTCATTTTTCCTTCTATGCAGGATTCACATGTAGGTAGTGAGCCTACACTTAAGGTTTGTAAGGGACCATCTCTTACCAACCTTTTAATTCTGTCAAGGCTAATATGTCCAAGACGTAGATGCCATTTATAGGTTTGATCTGTTGGGTCTAACCTTAATCTTTTACTATCCCTAATTGAATCATCATTCAATTCAGTACCATAAATCGTTGGAACAATTGGTTTGACATAGAACAGATTGTTTATCATGACTGTAGAAGTAATCATGAAACCATTCTTAAGAATCTGAATAACATCATTATTGAATCCTAAAGAATATCCTTGCTCAACCAAACGAGCTACAGAAATAAGGTTTTTCCCAAAAACCAGGACATAATAAGCATTGTTCAAAACAATGAAACTGTTCTCAAAAACTAATTTAATGCTTCCAACTGATGTAGCCGATACTGATGCTCCGTTCCCCCAGCGAAAGTTAAACTCACCCTTGCTAAGCCTTTTGCTTTCCCTGAACCCCTGCAGAGAACAACAAACATAATTAGTGGCTCCAGAGTCTCAATCTAAGAAAAAGTAGAGTTAGCCACAAAACATGCTTCGGTCACAAGTAATGTACCTTTAGTTTTAACCTTTTTGAGGTAAGTAGGACAGTTGCGCTTCCAGTGGCCAGCTACTCCGCAATGGTGACATTTGTCATTACTCTTGTCCACCTTTGCAGTGTTCTTGCCCTTTCCAGCCTTTCCTTCCAGCTTCTTCTTGTTGCGGGTTTTCTTCTGTTTCTTGGCGCCAGAGGTGGAAGGCTTTGCTTCAGCAAGGTTTGCCTCTCCATTCCTCTTTTTGCCTTTAAGCAGTAGGGTTTCCATAGTATAAAGTTCCTTCATGAGTTCTAGGAGTGAATAGTTCAACTTGTTCATTGAGTAGTTGAGTTTGAAGTTGTCGAACATCTCCAGGAGAGTCTCTAGGATCATATCCACCTAAGTCTCCCCATCTATTTCAGCTCCCATGAGCTCCATCTCATTCATGTGACTAATGATCAGTAGCATATGGTCCAGAACAGGAGTGTCGGATTTCATCCGGCAGTTCATGAAGTTACGCATCGCAGCTTGCTTGGCTTGATGGCCTTGGCTGCCGAACATTTTAGCAATGTTGTAGATCATATCTGCAGCCGTCAACACGTTTCGATGTTGCTGTTGCAACACATTGCTAATTGATGCTAAAATATAGCACCTAGCGATCTCATCGGAACGCATCCAAGCAGTGTATGCATCTCGCTCCTCTTGAGTGGACTCATCAGTCGGCCCAAGAGGACAGGGTGTGGTGAGCACATGCTTGTGCTTGTCTACCGTCAACACGATATCAAGGTTACATTTCCAGTCAATGTAATTTTCACCCACTAGTTTGTTTGTACTAAGAATTTGTGCGATCTGGGATAAAGACATGATTGCTGAAAAATAAAATAAAGCAGCGTTGGCAATTTGCTTAATTTTTAAGAAAAGCATGATGCATGAATGCAAGTACTTAAACATAAAGAAAATCCTTAAAAAATGTTTCATCTATGGTGTTATGATCATAAATGGCAACACGTCCAACCTAGGGGTGGCGTCCGTGAAGCCTCCTATCGCGTCGAGACTCCTCTCGTTTGGTCCACTTCACAGGATGTCTCCACATCTAGTGCAACCAATCACCATCCTTTTGGTCACCTCAGACCCATTGCCTAGCTCCTATGGGAGGTTACAATGATCTTTAGTCTAAGTGTTTAACCGACTAATCGACTCTAGAGGTTGTTATGAACTAGTGATCCATCTAGGGATGGTCCTGCCTCACTACTTTCTTTTCAAGTCTTATCTTCTTTAAGCAACCTGATGACTCCTTAGCGACATGTTTCATGGGTTTCTCCCATTGAAGTGAGGACCACTATGGTGGCTCTTAAGCCGTCCACGTGTCATGATCAGGCTAAAGTCGGAGACCTTGGGAACGTTTCAACGCAAACGACCCTCCCACTTAGCTTTTTAAAAAAAATTGATTTTGTTTTATAAAATTAAGTCCAATTAATAATTTGTCAACAAAATTATAACCCTTATAAATTTGTTGCATTTTATAACACTTTATAAAATTTACCCATAGCATTTATAATTATAACAATTTATAATATTAAACTACAATGATGCATGAACATGTTTGCATGGCAATTTGATATTGGCATCTCTATATCCTATATGGCATGTTTTAATGATGCGAGATTAAATAATAAATCATACATTCACAATTTAACCTCTCTAAGGCTCATTTCTAATTACAACCCATAAAACAAATGAATAACAATTACAATAATTTTCTTGTTGTGATTTTTAGATGAAAAATCATTTGAACAACAACAAACTTGTAGGCGGAATTTAAAAAAAATTTAACATATCTTTTAATTCCAAATTAAACGTAAATCACAACGAGAGATACATGCATGATATATGTTTATAGACAAAGGAATAAAATGACAATCATACCTTTGTGACGATTGAATCAAATATGACCGCAAGGATCTTGTCTCACTATCTCACGTTCCGAGATGGAGAATTGCCGTGAAACAAGTGTTAGCGTTTATGCCCTTAGGAATAAATGTAACAATTTTCTTCGAGACATTTTGACTATTAATAAAGATTTGTTTATTTCATATATTTATGTATTGTCCTCTTTATGTTCATAATAGTTGAATGTATGATAAGCAAACAAAAAGTCTGAGACTGTCATTCTAAATCTTTAGATCATGCATGTAATGTGAAGAACATGCGGAAGACAAGAATCTAAAGATGATAGTCTAAATCTTATGATCCACAATCGAGGGAATAAAGTTGGGCGCTTTATTCATGTTAAGATTGTTATGTTGTCTACTTCCTAACGGAGACGGCTTGTCTTGGTCGTCGGAGGTGGGACTCCATGGGTAGAGACATTGATATAGTTTCTAATGGTGAAATCTATATTGGATCGGACCAAAGATGAATTGTTTTAATTAATAATTCTGTTTGAATAAAACAATTCACTTTTGACGAATTATATGTTGTCATCTTAATCACGAGATGGATGATGAACCCGTATACTTGACTTGTATCCTTTGATGTACTAAAGGGAGACATCATCGACATTATGTAAAGGTACACTTGCGGTACATTGGGGGTATGACTCGTGTGTCGAGAGATTCGTTATTCATAGATAGTGGAATCCATAGCTCCTATAAAGAGTCAATGATATCCTCTTATGCATTATCGGTGGATTGGAAAATACTGAGCGCTCGGCTATTAGACTACTGTGTTATCTAATGGTTTACTATTTGTAATAGTATGAATAGTATTTTTCCAATGGTTTGATAATGGAACATAAGATAAATGTAATCGGGAAGGTAAAAGCAGAACTTGACCTCAAGTCGATTATGGATATCCTATGGGGATGATATACTAATATATTGAGTCATGGACTAGAGCTAATTAGAGCTTTGTAAATACGCTATATGAATCGAGAGTGCAGCTCTAGGCTTTTAGTGGAATAGCGCTAGAGTTTTATAATCATGAGACGGACTTGTTGGTTTACAAGTAGCATTGTGATTATAGGAGCTTGATTTATATATGTCCATCGGGTCCCTTTGCTAGCTCACTTAATTTCCTATAACGATACGGTGTATTTCCTACATATTGGTAACTTGTGTTATTTCCGTAAAAGAGGTTCAAAGTTAATTCATGAGTGATTTATCGGGTGAATTAATTGATAAATTAATTCTAGATAAATTGGTTGAATTATTGTTTTAAGAGTTGTTTAATATGGGGGAAGACTATTATGATTTGTTTTGATCGGGCAATTTCTCTATTGGGTTGCTTGAATCAAAAGCGAGGCTCTATGCAAGTTTCCCATGTTGAAAAACTAGAAAAACAACTTTCATCGATCTTGCAGACAGGTTGACGGTGGGTAGACCGGTCCGGTCGACTTCGGTCGGTCGACCGGTCAGGTCGACCGTGGGTAGACCGGTTTGTGAAGGACCGGTCGACCGGTGAGTTATAACGTCTCTGTCTCTCCGGTCGACCCGGTTGTAACGCCGTAACAGCGTCGGTCGATGTGGCAAAATCGACTCTAAGTGCGATTAAATCTTTGGGAAACCTAATTGTTACGGAAGTATGACTTCCTAAACAAGTATAAATAGCCTATTAAGTCTCATTACTCATTAGATCACTTGAGAGACTTTTTTGAGGCTATTGATAAGAGATTCAAGAGGAAAAATTGTTTAATTATCAAGAACAATTTTTCTTTGGCTCTCTTGTGATTGGAAGGAGATTAAGAATACCAAGAGGAGATTAAGCGAAGTGTGCCCACCCGCACACCGATCGTGGAAACGAGAATAGCAAAGAAGACCAGTTGGTTGAGGCTCTTCGGTTCTTTGTTTGGAACGCTTTGATCTGTCGGGGACGTGCGGTTTCACGAAATCTCAAAAGGTATGATTTAGATCTTTAGTATTTATGTTATATAGCATCATGAACATGTTCTTGTTTGGCTTTGACGTTGATTAAAATTTTTAAATTCCATTGCGCACTTTTCGATGCCATTATTTTTCCAACAATTGGTATCAGAGCCATGGTTATTTGTTCATGATTATGCTATGTACATAGATTTGTGATCTAAAAATATCTCTTTTATGCTTGAATTGATATTTTAGAGAGATGGCACTCTAGGGTTTCTATATTATGTTGTTGTCATGAATATATGGTGAATGAATGATTAAATAATTATTATTGGTTGTCATTTATGAATTATCAATGATTATTTATTATTTAATTTTACCGGTTATGGTTCCTTAGAGTTTAGAATGGTTGTATAGGAATTTGTTCTTTGCAATGTAATTAGATATGCGGCCTATCATCGCCGTTATGGTTTATTTTATTTTCTCTAGTAGAAATTTTGTAAACCGGAAAAGCGGTATAGGAATTTTTATGTAAAATTCTTGGAGGAGATTGAAGATGGATTTTCAAGATGAAGGAGATGAAGGTATCTAATTTTTCCTTGGTTTATAAAATTGTTTTGTGTTTTTGAATAGATTGAAAAAGCGCTTTATTTCTGAAAATCTGGTTCTTTGTCAAGCGGGCACCGGCCGACCTCACCGGTCGACCGGTTAGTGTAAGGCGGTCGACCGGTAGAGTATAACTACTCTGTCTCTCCGGTCGACCGGACCTAACGGAGACGATATACGATTTTTGCAGTTTTTTGAGATTTTTTCAAGAAAACATGAAAAATAATTTTATGATAACGGAATTAGGTTGTGATAAAGAATTCAAGGACAACCGGGAAGATTCAAGATGAAGAATCGATATATGTTTCGATTATTCTTTGTAATCTTTAATTTCTTTCTTTTCTCTAGGATGGAACCATAATGTTACGGTTATTATTATTATTATGCTTGTTGCCTAGCTTAATTGCTTTGTATGATTGCATATAATATGATTTGCTATATATGTGATAACATGTCATATAGAATAAGGAGTGCCGCTCATTAAAATTGTTCATGCATATTTCTTAACATAAAACCTTGTTTTCCAAAAGATTGAGTGGGTGAGGGTTTTTGAAGAAAAGACCCATGGCCTCCATCGTTGGTCCTTGAGGTAACACATGGTGATACCGACCCCTAGGGAAGGATTCATTATGTACCGGTGTGGATCTCCGAGAGGATAATTTATTTGAGCATATTTTATGGTTGTACCCCTAGGTGACAATTGTAATATATGGATCAAATAGTTGAAACGATGATGGTTATACACTCAAGATTAATTTAATTATTAATCTCCCTAGGAGCTCGATAATTAAATTAATGGCCAAAAGAAAACGATTATCAATATATCTTTGGATGAGATTGATCCGGATGGTATATATTGATCGGAGGGGATCCGTGTTCCCAATTAAATTTTACATGATCTCCCCTAGGAGACTTAGAAAATTTTGAGTTGGGAATTATCGTTGTAAGGTTGTGATTTTTTCAAGGTTTTGACACACAAACATATTTGTTGCATTATAACATGTATATATGTTTGATTACTAAATGTTTATGCAAGTTTGCTTATACTACATATATGAATGTTTATTGTAGATCAAAATGTCTTCTAGCGCATTATCATCGATACTTAATAAACACAACTTAACTGGCGAGAATTTTACCGATTGGAAAAGGAACCTAAAGATCGTCCTAACCTTTGAGAAACTAAATTTCGTCTTGAACACACCTTGTCCTCCCGAGCCACTGTTGATGCTCCTAATGAGGTTTTCGTAGCGTATCAATATTTGGAAGGACTCGACGATATGGCTCATTTGTTATATGATGGCGAGCATGTCCATGTGCTACAAGCACAACATGAAGAATTACATAATCGCGCTCGTCGGATTATGGATAATCTTGAGGACATGTTCGGTGGCCAAGCCATCGAAAAAACGTCGGGAAGCCCTTAGCAACCTCATTAATCGCAGACGGTATTTGGGTCTTCCATAAAGGAACATATCTTTGAAGGTAATGGGCTATTTGGCTGAAGTTCAGACCAATGGGGCCGACATCGATCTTTGAGTCTCAATTGACCATGATCTTTGAGACTTTGTCGAAGGAGTATATTCCGTTTAGGGCAACGTTCAATTTGAGCGCTAGGCAGAATATAACCTTGACAGAGTTGATGCAAGAACTCCAAAAGTTCGAGCGGATGATCAAGGGGTCGACTATTGTGGAAGCCAACTTTGTTGAGGCATCTTCTTCCAAACCCCTTCAGGGAATGGAAAGAAGAAGCAAGTAGCTAAGAAGGAGAGTTCTTTGATTCCGCCAAACAAGGGCAAGAACAAGAAGAAGAGGAACCCGAACAAGCTTAAATGCTTTCATTGCGGGAAGGTGGGGCACATGAAGAAGAATTGCAAAGACTACCTAGCCGTTAAAGGCAAAGGAGGTGAGTGTGATCTTTTGATTGTGGAAGCATGTCTAGTTGAGGAATCCCGGTGACAACTGGGTCATAGATTCTGGAGCAACTAATCATGTATGTGTTTTCTGCGGGGGTTCAAGCAAGCGAGAAGTCTTCTAAATGAAAGCTTCACGTTGAGGATGGGCGATGGAACACTAGTGTTGGTGAAGCAATGGGAGACGTCCATCTTTATTTTGATAGTTATAGGAGTTTATTTTTTTGAGACTTTTTTTATGTTCCTCGGTTTAAGAGGAATCTTATTTTCATTGCTTGTTTATTTAAAGATTCTTATCAGGTTTCTTTTAATAATAAAGTTGTGATTAAGTAAAAACAAGTCTTTTATCCGTGATGGATGGATGCAAAATAATCTATATTTTATCAAACCAAAGATGGACTCCTTTGCTAAACACTTGAAGTTGTTAATAACTCTAAAAGGCTTAAAACTTCTCACTCTAATGAGACATATCTTTGGCATTTTGCGACTTGGTCACATTAGCCTTAACAGGATCTGAGAGGTTGGTAAAAGATGGACCTTTAAGTTCTTTAAAGGTTGAGTCCCTTACCCCAATGTGAATCTTGTTTGGAGGGCAAAATGACCAAAAGACCATTTGGGTCTAAAGGCAATAGGGCCGAAGGTGTTCTTGAACTTGTGCATAGTGATGTTTGTGGTCCCATGAACATCAAGGCAAGAGGAGGGTATGAGTATTACGTCACTTTTATTGACGATTACTCAAGATATGGTTATGTGTACCTATTGCATCACAAAAGCGAAACTTTTGATAAATTCGGGGAGTTTGGGGCTGAAGTGGAAAAGCAACTAGGTAAACCCATAAAAAGGCACTTCGATCCGATCGAGGTGGAGAATACCTCTCGATGAGTTCACGGATACTTATTAGAGAATGGGATTCTATCCCATTTAACTCGCACTGGCACTCCACAGTGAATGGTGTGTGGTGAGAGAAGAAATAGAACCTTGTTGGACATGGTACGGTCAATGATGAGTTATTCGACATTGCCTATATCTTTCTGGGGAAAGCTTTACAAACGCATGTTATCTTCTGAACAACGTGTCAACAAAGTCGGTTCCTAAAACTCCTCACGAGTTGTGGACGGGCAGGAAGACATCCTTGAACCATATTCGCATATGGGGGTGTCCTGCACATGTCTTGGACAAGGAAGCGAACAAGTTGGAAGCACGTTCAGAAGTATGCATTTTTGTAGGTTATCCAAGAGGGACGAAAGGGGGTTATTTCTATAATCCCAAGGAAAATAAAGTCGTGGTTTCAACGAATGCAACATTCCTTGAGGAAAGTTACATGAACGACTTTAAGCCCTCGTAGCAAAATAGTGCTTGAGGAAATGTCGAGTGACTTAGTCATACCAACTGTTCCTTTGGAAACCGATCCAATCGTAGTAGAAGAGGAAACCCAACAACAATCTAAGGGGGGGCGTAGTGGGAGGATCGAGACATGAACCCGAGAGATTCATGGCTAATGGGGAAACCTTTTTGGCGAGAATCTACGGAACATGATAGAGATCCTTATACTTACAAAGAAGCTATGGAGGATGTTGATGCAAACCTCCGACGAGAAGCCATGAAAGGCGAGATGAAATCTATGGATTTTAATCTAGTGCGGGAACTTGTAGATCTTCCCGATGGGATTAAGCCCATTGGGTGTAAATGGGTCTACAAGAGAAAGAGAAATGCGAAGGAAAGGTCGAAACCTATAAGGCTAGACGGTAGCTAAGGGATACACGCAAAAGGAAGGAATCGACTACGAGGAAACCTTTTCGCCTGTAGCCATGCTTAAGTCCATCCGCATTCTCTTATCCATTGCGGCTGCTCTCGACTACGAGATCGGCAAATGGATGTCAAGGCGGCGTTCTTGAGCGGCCATCTTGAGGAGAGTATCTACATGGTACAACAAGAAGGCTTTGGGGCTAAGGGTCAAGAGGAAAAGTTTGCAAGTTGTTGAAATCCATTTATGGATTAAAACAAGCTTCCGTTCTTGGAACAAAAGATTTGACCAAGTGGTCAAGACTTTTGGATTCAACAGAATATGGATGAACCTTGTGTTTATAAACATATTCAAGATGGGAAAGTGGTTTTTCTCTTTGTTATATGTTGATGATATTCTACTTATTGGCAATGATGTAGGGGCTTTATCATCGGTCAAAGTTTGCTTACCAAGCAGTTTGACATGAAGGACTTAGGAGAAGCTAATTATGTTCTAGGCATTCGAATCTTAAGAGATCGAAAGAACAAAATGATAGCTCTCTCTCGGGCTTCATACATAGATAAAATTTCGAGAAGTATGCAATGCAGAATTCCAAGAAAGGTGGGCAACCATCTAGGTCTGGAATTACTCTTTCGAGCAAATGATTGTCCTAAGACATCTGAAGAAAGAGAATACATGGCGAAGGTGCCTTATGCTTGGCGGTCGGGAGCCTCATGTATGCAATGCTTTGTACTCGACCGGACATTTGCCATGCGGTTGGGATTGTAAGTCGATTTCGATCGAATCCAGGACCTAACCTTTGGGTTGCGGTCAAGCATATATTCAAGTATCTTCGGAGAACTAGAAATTATATCTTTGGTATATTCCGGGAGGATTTAACACCTCTAGGATATCTGATTGATTTTCAATCTTGTTTGGATTCTAGGAAATCGACTTGGGTTCTATCTTTACTACGGGAGGCGGTTACATCGTTTGGAGGAGTGTCAAGCAAACTTGCACCGACTCAACGATGGAAGCCGAGTATGTGGCGACTAGTGATGCTTGAAAGAAGCGGTGTGGCTCGCAAATTTTTGATGGATCTTGAAGTTGTTCCTGGTGTGGATAAGCCATTGAGACTATACTGTGATAACAGTGCGGCAATAGCTAACACCAAAGAACCAAGATATCAGAAAATGAGTAAGCACATAGACAGGAAGTATCATGTGATAAGAAGCTTTATTGAAGAAGGGCATGTGGAAATATGCAAAATCGCGTCAGAGGACAATATGGCTGACCCGTTCACGAAGGCCCTGCCGGCTAAGGTCTTGAGAAGCATGTCGAGGCTATGGGGATGCGTAGCATGTCACATTTACTCACTTAAGTGCAAGTGGGAGATTGTTAGCGTTTATGCCCTTAGGAATAAATGTAACAATTTTCTTGAGACATTTTGACTATTAATAAAGATTTGTTTATTTCATATATCTATGTATTGTCCTCTTTATGTTCATAATAGTTGAATGTATGATAAGCAAACAAAAAGTCGAGACTGTCATTCTAAATCTTTAGATCATGCATGTAATGTGAAGAACATGCGGAAGACAAGAATCTAAAGATGATAGTCTAAATCTTATGATCCACAATCGAGGGAATAAAGTTGGGCGCTTTATTCATGTTAAGATTGTTATGTTGTCTACTTCCTAATGGAGACGGCTTGTCTTGGTCGTCGGAGGTGGGACTCCATGGGTAGAGACATTGATATAGTTTCTAATGGTGAAATCTATATTGGATCGGACCAAAGATGAATTGTTTTAATTAATAATTCTGTTTGAATAAAACAATTCACTTTTGACTTAATTATATGTTGTCATCTTAATCCTGAGATGGATGATGAACCCGTATACTTGACTTGTATCCTTTGATGTACTAAAGGGAGACATCCTGACATTATGTAAAGGTACGCTTGCCGGTACATTGGGGGTATGACTCGTGTATCCGTAGATTCGTTATTCATAGATAGTGGAATCCATAGCTCCTATAAAGAGTCAATGATATCCTCTTATGCATTATCAGTGGATTGGAAAATACGAGCGCTCGGCTATTAGACTACTCTGTGTTATCTAATGGTTTACTATTTGTAATAGTATGAATAGTATTTTTCCAATGGTTTGATAATGGAACATAAGATAAATGTAATCGGGAAGGTAAAACAGAACTTGACCTCAAGTCGATTATGGATATCCTATGGGGATGATATACTAATATATTGAGTCATGGACTAGAGCTAATTAGAGCTTTGTAAATACGCTATATGAATCGAGAGTGCAGCTCTAGGCTTTTAGTGGAATAAGCGCTAGAGTTTTATAATCATGAGACGGACTTGTTGGTTTACAAGTAGCGTTGTGATTATAGGAGCTTGATTTATATATGTCCATCGGGTCCCTTTGCTAGCTCACTTAATTTCCTATAACGATACGGTGTATTTCCTACATATTGGTAACTTGTGTTATTTCCGTAAAAGAGGTTCAAAGTTAATTCATGAGTGATTTATCGGGTGAATTAATTGATAAATTAATTCTAGATAAATTGGTTGAATTATTGTTTTAAGAGTTGTTTAATATGGGAAGACTATTATATATTTGTTTTGATCAGGCAATTTCTCTATTGGGTTGCTTGAATCAAAAGCGAGGCTCTATGCAAGTTTCCCATGTTGAAAAACTAGAAAAACAACTTTCATCGATCGCAGACAGGTTGACGGTGGGTAGACCGGTCACAGGTCGACCGGTCGGTCGACCGGTCAGGTCAACCGGTGGGTAGACCGGTTTGTGAAGGACCGGTCGACCGGTGAGTTATAACGTCTCATCTCCGATCGACCCGGTTGTAACGCCGTAACGCGCGGTCGATGTGGCAAAATCGACTCTAAGTGCGATTAAATCTTTGGGAAACCTAATTGTTACGGAAGTATGACTTCCTAAACAGTATAAATAGCCTATTAAGTCTCATTACTCATTAGATCACTTGAGAGACTTTTTGGAGGCTATTGATAAGAGATTCCAAGAGGAAAAATTGTTTAATTATCAAGAACAATTTTTCTTTGGCTCTCTTGTGATTGGAAGGAGATTAAGAATACCAAGAGGAGATTAAACGAAGTGTGCCCACCCGCACACCGATCGTGGAAACGAGAATAGCAAAGAAGACCAGTTGGTTGAGGCTCTTCCGGTTGCTGTTTGGAACGCTTTGATCTGTCAGACGTGCTGTTTCCTGAAATCTTAAAAGGTATGATTTAGATCTTTAGTATTTATGTTATATAGCATCATGAACATGTTCTTGTTTGGCTTTGACGTTGATTAAAATTTTTAAATTCCGCTGCGCACTCGATGCCATTATTTTTCCAACAGGTACGACTCGTGAATACGTAGATTCATTATTCATAGATAGTAGAATCCATAGCTCCTATAAAGAGTTAATGATATCCTCTTACGCATTATCAGTGGATTAAAAAATACGAGGGCTTGGCCATTAGACTACTCTGTGTTATCTAATGGTTTACTATTTGTAATGGTACGAATAATGTTTTTCCGATGGTTTGATAATGGAACATAAGATAAATGTAATCGGGAAGGTAAAACGGAACTTGACCTCAAGTCGATTATGGATATCCTATGGGGATGATACACTAATATATTGAGTCATGGACTAGAGCTAATAAGAGCTTTGTAAATACACAGTATAAATTGAGAGTGTATCTCTAGGCTTTTAGTAGAATAGTGCTAGAGTTTTATAATCACGAGATGGACTTGTTGGTTTACAATTAGCGTTGTGATTATAGGAGCTTGATTTATATATGTCCATCAGGTCCCTTTGCTAGCTCACATAATTTCCTGTAACGATACGACATATTTCCTACTTATTAATAACTTGTGTTATTTCTGTAAAAGAGGTTCAAAGTTAATATGAGATTGATTAATTCATGAGTGATTTATCCGATGAATTAATTGATAAATTAATTTTAGATAAGTTGGTTGAATTATTGGTTTAAGAGTTTTAATATGGGAAGACTATTATATGACTATTTTGATCAGGCAATTTCTCTATTGGGTTGCTTGAATCAAAATTGAGGCTCTATGTAAGTTTCTCTTGTTGGAAAACTAGGAAAGCAAGTTTTGTCAGTGCAGACCGGTCAACTGGTTAGTGAAGACAGGTCGACCGGTGAGTTACAACGTCTCTATCTCCGGTCGACCGGTTGTAATGCGTAATGCATGCTGACATGGCAAAATTGACTCTGGCTACGATTAGAACTTTGGAAACCTAATTATTACGGAAGTATGACTTCCTAAACACTATTAATAGCCTATTAAGTCACTTTATTCATTATATCACTGGAGAGAATTTTTGGAGGCTATTGACAAAAGATTCCTTAGAGGAAAAATTGTTTAATTCTCAAGATCAATTTTTCCTTAGGCTCTCTTGTGATTGGAAGGAGATCAAGAATACTAAGAGGAGATTGAATGACGTGTGCCAACCCACACTCCAATCGTGGAAACGAGAATAGCAAAGAAGACCAGTTGGTTGAAGCTCTTCCGGTTGCTGTTTGGAACGCTTTGATCTGTCAAACGTGCAGTTTCCTAAATCTCAAAAGGTATGATTTAGATCTATAGTATTTATGTTATATAGCATCATGAACATGTTCTTGGTTGGCTTTGATGTTGATTAAATTTTTTAAAATTCCGCTGCGCACTCGATGCCATTATTTTCTAACAATCCACACCACCACGCTTCCACACTCGAAAATGTTTCGAAAACCAAGAGTTATGTATTATTGCAGTTCATGAGAATTGTTCTAGACGAGGATATCAAGAACGGTAAAATAAACTGTACTGTTAACTATGAGGAAACCATGGCAATACTATGACACGGTCTTACACTGACTCAATTTGAGAAGTTGGAGCTTCAATCTGCCGTAGTGAACTTTTTGAAGCTCTAGAAGCTTGGGTGGGCTAGCCAAGTTGTCCACAACGTTATCATGCGGTTGGTTGGTGCTGATGGAAAAACAAAGGACTCTTTATTCTTTGCTATTGGGGATGACATTGGGCGGTTTTCAATAGCTAAGTATGCTCTCATCACCAGTCTTAAGTGTGTTGGTTCAACACATTTGAAACTAGGTTTTTTTTTTTTCTTACATGACTGTGTATAAATAGAAAGGAATGATCCAAGTCATCCAAAAAGGACCCATAAACCAACTCAACGCCTAATCGAATTAAGCCCTGACAAGGGCGATGTTACGAGGAGGATGGTTGGGCCATTGAAGAAGGTCAGAATTTCGGCTCTTACTAAATACATTTCAGAAGCCCCTGAACTAGGAACATTGGTTGTATTCAGGGAATGGCTTAAAAAGGGCTTGCTTAAAAAAGTTGGTCCTGGGTAAGTCCATTATAGTGATCTTTGAGGTATTTCATTTCATTCAACTATATTGAATATATGACCGGTGATTTGATTGATTTCAAGAACCATCCTTCCCATTACACAAGCCAATTGGACAAGTGGGACGCCAGATATGACATAGGCATAATGCCTGTAATGCAGAAGTCAGGGTTCTACGAGTTCGTAACTACAACAGTATGATTGTGGGATGAGATAAGTTACCTGAATCAGTTCATTTTGTAGTTGCTGATCATATTGAGTGTTGCTTATTGTAATGACCGGGAAAATTTAGGTCTAATTCGGACAGTCCGACATTTGACCGTAAATTCTTTTCGGAACAGTATGTAGTAGAATTTTGACTTGATCAAGGAAATGTTATGTAGAAACTTTATGTACGGGGTAAAATTTCTCGAAAAGTGTAAAGTTATAATACGAATATTTTTATAGAGAAAATTTGTAAATATCAGTTGTGAATAGTGAATAGTGAAATATCGGTTAAAAGTTAGAAATTTTAGCAAGTATATTTTAGTTATGAAAAAATAAAATATTTGGTAAGTGACCAAATGACTAGTTAGAAAAAGAGTAGAAATATTATAAGTAAGGAAAATTACAAAAGTTCCTGAAACAGGATTTTTCCGAGTCAGTTAAAGCGGGAAACTGCACAAAACCAGTACCGTGAAGGTACGCGTTTTGGGCAATTCTAAATCAATTAAAATGAAAATTAAAAAAAAGAAATAGACTAATGAGATACTTAAGAGAATTGGGTTGAACATGAGAAGTTTGACCTATGGTACTCGACAGTCCAGAAAAGCATTATAGAACCTGTATCGGGTGTGAAATTATCAGTACCGGAAAGAGACTCATTTTGAAAAACGAAAAAGTTAGGTCTCGACAAGAAAAATGTGGGGAACATAGGACCACTTAAGTTAAGTGTTAAACTTAATTAAATTAGTAAAAGTAAATTAAGGGAATTAAATTTATTTCCTTAATTTAGAAAGTAACAAAAATAATAATAAAATATTCATTTTTTTCTTAAAATGCCTAAGAAGGAAATTAGAAGCCACTTTTGTTCTATTTTTCAAAGTGTGGCCAATCAAGAGAGAAAAAGAGACGAAACCAGGGAAAATCTAAGGAATCACCCGTTTTCACCAAAATTCCTTTCGTTCAGTGCAGTAGAAACATAACCCGAGGCATTCTAGCGGAGAATCTCAACTTTTAAAGGTAAGATTTTAGATTTTTCATGAGAAACTGCATGCTTCTTCATTTTTGATGAATAGTAACTCATCTCGGAAAAAATCTGTAAAACTAAAAAATGAAACCGGGGTTTTGTAGGAGACTATAATAGGAGTCTAACGTGTAAGTATTGAAACAATTGAACAAAATTTTTTGGATTAACACTAAAAAATCTGAAAACCCTAGAAATGGAGAAAGTGTGTTTTTGTTCAATTTATGTTGGAATTTGTGTTCAGGAATGTGAATCTTGACTCCAGGTATTGAAATCGGAAGTAGAATGAGTTATTGAAAACTCAGGAAACGAGAAAAATAAGGCGAAACTCTGCCAAAATTTCCTAAAATCTAGTTAGTAAGTAATGAGTTAGAAATCCGATTTTTGAGAATGAATAACTGTTTTAAAGCTTAGAAGTGAATAGATTGAGGTTCAGAAACCGAGACACGAATTTGTGAAATTTGCCTCTTTAGCTAGAAATTTGGCCTAGAGGGGTCAAATTCATAAATGAGTTTAAACTTAGAATTAGGAAGCTAAGTATGAGAAATTTTGATTTGGAATAGAAAATTGATACCTATTTCCATGAAACAGGTTTTGGCACGAGAGCCGAAGCAACAAGAAAGAACTTCCAGCAAGCAGGGATATTAGCAGATTATCAGTAAGTATAGACATATATGTTTTTCTGGACTCGAGTAAGCTGTAGTTAGAGTTAGAATTATGAATTTACTTGTATTCCTAAGTCGATTTGATATTAAGTGTTTGGAGGGCTTAGTGCCCTAGATTGCAGAAGGGCGACATACAGTTACCCTAATGCTCAGTTAAAGTATGCATGAAGTGTTATGCATTTTCATGTTAGCGTGTGCACGTAGAGAAAACGTTGCATATCATTCAGAAAAGTTTTTAACACTTTGAAATGCAAACCCAAAGTTTAGTAAAGTAAAAGACTGACGGGTCGTCAGCCACCCTAGGGAGGAAAATCTCAAAGAGTAGAGATTCTGACTAGACCAGATAGTAAGCAGGGGCCCAGGCCCATAGTAGTAAGAACAGAAAGGCAGAAAACAGTTTAAAGCATGTTACACACGAGCATATTTACATCATAACTCTTAATGTAATTTTTACTAGTTTATGATGTATGCATGTTTATACTTGCTGAGCATTCGCTCATCAATTTACTCGTTTGTAGGTAACAAAGGTAAGCAGCCAACCATATAGTGGTTTTGCTTCATGGACTGGCGGAGGCAAGGTGGCGGAAATGTCATGGACACATGGGAGTGGTCTCTACTACGCTCGCTTAGAAAACAAATTCCGCTGCAAATTAATGTAACATAGAACATTAGTATGTATATTCAGTTTTAAGAAAAAGATATTACAACCATTGTCTTAGTAAAGAATAATGGACTGTAATAAGTTAAGACAAGTTTTTGAGGACTAGTTCTATATCTGAATCCTTAAAGTAATAGCAAGATATGTTATTAGTATAACAACATAACATGTTAAGAACCCGAGTGTAAAAGTAAAGAAAAAAAAATTACATGTGTATGAACGTAATATAAAGAGACGATAGTCTAAAAATAAATAATGGATTAAACTATAACTTAGCCTATTAGAAGTAGTGTAAGGTTGGTGACCTACCGATAGGGTGGGAGGCGTCACACTTATATTGTGAATCTTGTTGTAATACACAGCACGTAGATGTCGCATTCTATTATTTGAGAAAGAAGCCTAAGCACAACCCTGAAATTGCATACAAGTGCTTCACTACTACTGACAATCTATTTGAATCCACAATCAAACCTGCATGGCCACGGTTGAAGAATGAAGAAGGCAAATATGACTGGACAAAGGTGCAAAATATTAGTAAGTACATATTTGGTGGTATGATTCGCTATAGTTGGTCATGGTTTGAGGTCGATATGGTATTAATTCCAATGAATATACTAAGATTGAAACATTGGATTCTTTCAGTCCTCGACCTCAATAATTAGACCATCAATGTGTAGGACTCGATGCTATCTATAGGAACACACAATGAGCTCCTCATGAATGAAGTGAAATGTTTGTCCAATATATTTCCATTTATTTGCAATCAAGTCGGGTCGTTTGACTCTAAGCCCCGAACTGGCAATAAATTGGATCCAATTCCAATTACCATCATGGATTGTCCACGTCAAAATAATGGGTTAGTCATTTCTTTTCTTTGTAATGATATTGTTTTTTTTTTTTTTCCTTTTTGTAATGTTATGTGATTGTACGCCTCATAGGACTAACATAAGTTTATATTGATCTCTACCTGCTTTTTTGTAGTGGGGTCTACGGCATGTTCACCATTATCTATGCACATTGCTTGGTGGAAGGCAAAGCACTAGATAATTGGGCTACACAGGAATGCATGCCATTCTACCGTGAGTCTTTGACATGTCACCTATGGCACCATGCATTATGGAAAGAAAAAGAGGAATGTGAAAGTGATATTGAAAAAGACGATACATGGGATGCTTAGCCTAACTTGATTTTTTGAAAAGAAGGGTATGAAAGTGAGGCTTTGACTTTATTTTTTGCAATGTATAGTCTCACATGATTCTTTGTAATGTTTGTAACTATGTATAGCCTCACAAGATTTTTTGTATACCCTCACATGATTCTTTGTAATGTAGAAATAAATCAAATTAATGTCTTATTACAAGATACAACATGTAAGTTTAATTAAACGAAACACACATAAAAGAGTCACTAGATTCATGTTGAGCTTGTTGATGAGCCTGGGGGGAGTGGTACTGGATTCGTGCAGGTTTTACGGTTGTGTCCATAAGAATGACATCTACCGCACTTGATTGTACCATACTTGATGAAGACGTTCAATCCAGCAGCCATTCCTAAATTATTTCAAAAACAATAACTGTTAATCAACATGCAATTTACTCCTAGTCGTCATCGAGTCATTAGAAATGGCCAGTTATAACACTGTGTAATGGCCGGTCATAGTATGTCGGTCACGACACAATCAATGCCTTATGGTCGGTCATAGTATTATGATCAGACGGTCATGATACTATTATCGGACATAAGGCAATCATAGTGTACTAATCATAAGACTATGGGTCATTGCAATAGTCAGTCATAATATTATGACCGTCTAGTCATATCACTATGACTGCCTTATGGCTGGTCATAATACTATGACCATACTATGACCGGCCATTTTGACTCATACTGTTATGACTGACTGGTCATAGTATTATAACCGGTCATATAACACTATGAGTCATAATACTATGACTCACAAGGTCAACTATGTTTTTGACGTGTTGGTCGTTACAAGCAGTTTACATATCAATTATAAACCATATAAAATCTCAAATTGATGAAGGATATTTTCAATTTCTATCACATTAAGTTCAACCCAGTCATTCTATCCGAGTTCTATAATATACTAACAATTTGCAGCCTCCCGAAAAATAAATTTAAAAGCTCAAAAACAAAAGAAAAAAAAATTGTGTACCAACCTCGACCTTGTACACAACCGGAGTATTGGCGACGAGGGAATGAGGGCGTAGGGAAGAGAGAGACCAAGTAGAGAGAGAGGCCAAACTTGAGAGAGAGAGAGAGAGAGAGAGAGAGAGAGAGAGAGAGAGAGAGAGAGAGAGAGAGAGAGAGAGAGAGAGCTGAAAATGGGGTGTAGAGAGAGAGAATGGGCGGGAGAGAGTTGGGAATCTCTTTGATGTGCTTTTAAATGATAATTTTGACTTAAGTGATACATAAGTCATTTTGCCCTCACACTACAGACACGGCGATGCTAACTGTGAATGTACACAAAAGAAGTGCTAAAAATAATAATATTTTATTCAAGAGTATTATTATTGAAATTAACCCTAATAATAATGATAGTATTTTTTGATTGGTTTGAGCATTTTCGTCCATGTGTTCACAAAATGATTGGTTCATTACACTTCGAATTCTGCTTTGGATTCTATTTATTAACAAATGATGAAAAAGCAAGCAATTTTGTCAAAATGTTGCGTCTTTTTCTTCTCATCTCGAACATCAATCCTTTTACTAGTCGACTTTAAAATAAGGTCTTAAAGCGCATTATTGCAAATCGGTGATTGAAATTAAAAACGTTTAGAACCCGTTTGTTTCATATACTCACTCAATGATGATTTTGTTATAGTGTTTTCGTGATAGATTGTGGGAAGAGAAACAAAGTTAAAAGAGAATGATATAGCCTATATAAATTAAATGGAGTAGCTTCAAAACAATAAGAAAATCTATATTATATTATGCAGATTACATACTACATACAACATAAATGAAAACTAAGCCTGCCAACCATATTCAGATTAACATTATAATAATAACGGATATTTGGTCAATACGATCATCGATCCACGAGAACGAGGAAAATTCCAGAGTTGTTTCAAAGCAAACAAATGATAAATGGTATTAACATATCACAATCATCATTTTTGTCATCCATCAACTCAGACAACGTACAAGGAAAAGCCATTGCTCGTTTGCTGCTATCGTCTGAAGCTCATAATATGGAACAACACTGATTGGTCTTTTTTGCCTGCTTGTAGAACATCTGATTCAAAAACAACCGCCATCAGATTCTTGTATTGGCAGAAACGTTAAGGTCTAGTTTTTATTAAAATTTCAGACACCAACATAAGTGATAGACTGATACGATATTTAGTGGCAGCAGTAACTAACTTATACCATAATCCTTCCAACCCAATTACTTAAAACCCACTAGGAAGTGATACCGTTGTCTGCTTAGTATTCAAAATGAAGGCTTGAGATAGACAAATATTTTTGTTAAGGATGTGAATTGTGACATCTTGTAAATGGAAGTGTACTAGATCTCAATCAACTAATATAATGTGTATGACCCATTCTCATCTATACACGACAGTTGAAAGCTCAAAACCGCGTCTTATGGCAGAGATGGGGACAACTTGATGAGATCCAACTATTCTTACTACTTTCTACTATCAAGACCTTCCAACAAACACGGTAATAAAATTCCAAATATTTTCAGCCACCAGAACCACTTTCCATCTCATAATTGATTTACAAAACATAGGCTTCTAATCCTGATACGACAAAGTAACAAAAAGAAGTTTTCTACTCTGTATGACATAAAGATTTTACTAAAAATGTCTGGGATTAATATTTCAAACCTACTACGCAAGCGCTATTATCAGATAGGGAATAGGATGGGGTTGCTCATAACCGTGTGGTGTCAAATATGTGCAAAATGAGTACATAAGCTAGATACCTGTGATGCTGCACTAAGATCTGAACTCTTCTCAACCAAGCTGTCCAATTTCTCACCTCGTGCAAGCACGCTGTCAATAGTCTTATGCTGTAACAAAGAAAGAAACACGTATGAGCCAAGGGATAAATGTCTTTTCTCTCTCTCTCTGTTTTTTTTTTTAATAAGAAAAAGAACTTTATATTGATATGAAATGAATATTTTTTTTTTTAAAAAAAAAAGGACAAGGTACCCCAAGGAAAAAAAAAAACAAAGAAAAATTACAATAGATGAGAAAATGACAGAAAGAATAAAATAACTTGAGAACCAATTAGATCCTTTCCCAATCAATGATTATAATACGTAGCAAAATGTTAGTTGACGAGATATGGAAAATCTTTCCAGAAACTGAATATGTTTCAAATTGGAAATTGGACCGCCAAAAATATAGAATGCTCAAGAAGCGCATGGTTTTACAAAAACCAACATAAAAAGGGTATAGAGCTTAGTAATATAGTTGAACATAAACTGATTCCGTATTTGTAAAACCTCTATAGAACTGCAATTGTACTCACAAGGATAATTTTTGTTTCATCCAACTCCCTCTGTATTTTCATCAACTTATCAGCCTCAGCAGGGTCCTGAAAAATTTTGATGAGAGATGAAAGAAAAATGGTATTAGTCAGAGAGAGAGAGAGAGAGAGAGAGAGAGGAGAACTATTATCTAAAATATCTGAAGATGTTAAATGTAAAATGAAGTTAATGACAATGTGGACTTCTAGCTCCAGGTAAAGATTAGAATAACATAAAAGACGCACCTGAAATCTTGCTAGAGCATCATTCAAGTAAGGCCATGGTTGACTGCCATCTGCTTGTACAGACCTCCATGAATCACCAAAATTTTTCTGATACTCATCAAGCACCTGCAAACAATTTTCGTTTAGCAGAATCACATTTAAACAAGCAAAAAAACGTACAATCAAGTATCTATCAAAAACACACCCTAATTCATGCAATACCTCGAACTCTCATTATGTTCAAACATGAAGCTTCGTCCTTTTAGCTAGGTCTAATATTCACTCATAAAAGTAAGCTCTTCTAGATATTCAAGTTAGCACCCTTTGAAAACTTAGGATTAAAACATTCAAAATTTATTTGACACAACCAAAAGGGCAATTCTAAATCACAGCACGTGATCAGATTAAGAACTCTCTCATCTGACCACAAGGAACTCAAACTCCTAAACATTGGATGTTTTGACAATGCAAATGAATAGTTGTTTGCATTGGCATTGAAGGAAATCCGCAAAATAACGTTGAATTACCTCGTTAAGCAGAGAAAAAGCGCTGCGAACAGGGTAATGATCGTCCATAAAGCCCAACGCACAAAGCCCATTTCTGTTGTAAGCATGCACCTTATATTCTGTAAAGAAACAAACAAACAAACAACGAAATTAGATTTTTCTCTCACATATTGAATCTCGCCCAGGGAAAACGACTCATTTACGAAATTATTGCTTTTACTAAAAATACTTATGAATTTTCGAAATGTAATGACTAGAAGAGCTAGTGATAAGTAACTTTTCAAAAAGTTAGGGGTAAAACATACAAACAACAAAAGAGATGAAAATTGCTAATTTCCAAATAGATCCAGCTCGCGATGAAAACGTTCAGCTAAATAGGCTCGAACAGATAAGGTTGACAAAATCCCAAAGATCCAAATCCAAAATCAATTGCTATGTAATAAAATAACCTCCAAAATTCCGCGAAATTGGAACTCCCAAAACAAAAGATAATTGACAAACAAGCGCAAAATAAGTTGAAACCCTTCAAAAATTTATAGAATAATCATAATTCGCTTGAAATTTTAGAAATTTACGCTACTGCAAACGAAATTCAAGCTGATCAATCAAATAACCAAAAGAATCAAATCAGAGAAATTATTCCTATAACAAAAAACCATAGATCCATTGAAATTTCAAAACCTACCTACGCAACGCAATTGAGAAGCTGATCAATTAAATGACACCAAGCATCAAACCAAAGGAATCAATACTCAAAAAGCAAAAAAATAAAAAAAAAATAAATAAATATTTACGAATTGAAAAACGCAGTGATCCATAAAAGAGGAACTATCACCTTCGTGTTGGACAGATTGACGCTGGCTGGGAGGTGTTCGTTTGGCGACAGTACGCCCGACGAAGACGATGAATTCCTTGACGCTGGACCTCTGAAAATACCCGAAGTGGCTCACATCGGAGGCGTTCGCCAGAATGATCGGGTCGGATCCTTCCGGTTGGCACTTCAGGACGAGCAAAGCCGTGATCTTCATCTCTCCCTCTCGCGAACTTTTCTCTCTCTCTTTCCCCTTTTGTCTGTTCAAAAAAATAATGGAAAATTTGATTTTACGCAAGGAGGAATCTGCATATGTAATGTGTTGGAGACGGTGGTGGTGATGACGAAAAGGGGCAAAACATTCGGGTCGGGTCTAAAGAGGTGAGATCAGCTGCGTTAGTGTATATTGTTCTAATTTGGAATTGGTTTATCTGGCAGGAGAATAGTTGAGCCGACATTTATCACGTGTTCGCTGTCGCTGACACACTGATATGTTGCTTTTAATTTTATTATAATTATAAATTATTATAAAATATTATTTTTAATTTTTTTATAATTAAAAACTTTTATATTAAATTATATTTCAATTTAAATTAAAAATTTAAATTAATAAATTAAACTAAACGAGTCCTAATTGATCACAGATGTTGCCCACGTTGTGTTCGGAGAGAGAATTATCATCAAGAACTGATAGTCAAATTCTCCTTATCCTTATAGCGCTAGTTAAATTCACGTGCGAAGGGAGTTCTTTATTGAAGTCGAGTAATATGTATTTTTAGGATATGATAATTATTTTTTTTTAGCAAAATAAAAAGATTAAATATTTATCAATTTTCATCTTCTAATTATGTTTATTTTAAAAATAAAATATTTCATCAAGAATAGATATTAATAAAGCATTGATAAATAATAAATTAACGGGATTAGGAAAAAAATAATAAATTAACATTTGAATTGTAATTTATTTTATCATATGGTGTGGTGATTTTATGCATAAACAATTTAAATAAATATTATATATTTTATTTTAATATGAACAGATTAGAATAAAAAACAGTATATTCATGATACATATTTAAAAATACAAGATTTAAAGGGTTGGTAAAAAGAAAACTAAGTAAAAATAATATAATGTAGGTTAAATAAAAAGTAGAGAACTACAATTAGAACGAAGCAAGGAAAAGTTAAATAGAAACACGTATGAGTAGGGGTGTTCGGCGGTTAAAAACTGTCAGTTTTAGTTGGTTCGGTGGCCGAACTGACCTTGTCGATTTTTAGAAACCGAGATTCGAAACCGAACCATGAAATTACAATTTGGTTCGGTTAATTGAATTTTCAGTTTTCGGTCAGTTTTGATCGGTTTTCGGTTTTGGTAATCTGAATGGTGACTATCAGTTAACTATTCAGTTACCTGCATATTTAGTTGCATTTTTTTACCAAAAATTGTGAAAAAATGTAAAACAGTCCTTGTATGCAAGCATGTAATCACAATAAATGAATACAAAGCACAACATCCAAATTGATAATACCACAAACACAAAATATCCAAATCCAATGTCCAAAATCTAAAGTATAAACTAGAAATTTAAAAGTTACAACAAACAATACTAATGTTCAAAGTGTAAAAAACATTAACTTGGCATAAGAAATTAAGAAGTCCAAAGCATAATTAAAAAGCATAGTAAAATTCATTTCCAATTTCTCATAAACCTCCTATTCCCCTTCATCCGAATCTCCAAATCCATTATATCTTCATATGCATCGCAACAATAGAAAATTAGAATTAAGTAAATGAAATTGAATAGATAATGAGAAAAAAAAGAAGAAATAGATATAATTTTAATTATCTTACTTGGATCTTTTAGATGATTTCGCATCATTTACTTGAGCGTTTCCGTCCTTTGAACACGTTGGAGTAGAAACAACCTCACCATCATCTACAAGAAAATTATAAATTAATTTACATATGTCATGAATGAATAAAAAAGATATAATTATATCAAGTATGTGTAGTATGTACAATCATGATTAGCATTACCTGAGACAACATGATAGCAATATGCAAAAGATTCAACCTCATCCATATATTGCCTAAGAACCACGGGTTCATATTCTTCATCCTTCGCGTTCAACCAACGTTTTAAGCAAATAAGTTCTTCGACCATCCTGGGAGCCAATGAACTCTTAAAAGGATCAAGAATATGACGACCGGTAGAAAAAGCTGATTCAGATGCAACCGTCGAAACCAGAACTGCAAGCACATCTCTAGCAATTTGGGACAAGACCTTATACCTAGGAGCATTTACTTTCCACCAACCTAGGATGTCAAAACTGTCATCCACTAGCTTTTCACATTGCTCAGATAAATACTTATCCACATCATTCTTCTGCACATTCGCACCATTCCCACTCATCTTTTGCTTTCTAAACATGGCTTCTATCTCATCATCTATAACCGGCATTGAGGGGGGCTCACTAGATGCCGTAATTGTTGAAGGACTTGAATTACAACCAGAACAAGTTTCTTCTGAGTGAGCTGACCTTGTATTCCTAAATTGAGGTTTGGCCAACTGTGATAATTGTGGTTGCTTAATAGTAGAATTAGGGGGGGACGACGATGAGCCAAAGGTGGAGGAGGAGCCCGATCATGATATTCCTTGTACAATCTACGCAATGTGTCCTTAACCCCTTTTAACAACGTGACAGATGTCGAATCATTGTAGATACACTTGAAGGCAAGAGCAAGATAATCCAACTTATATCTTGGATCAAGAACCAAGCCAAGAAACATCATGTGATTCATTTTCTCGACATTTCCCCAATACTTATCAAATTTCTTATTCATCATCGTTGTCATTTCATTCAACATAGGATCATCACCCTCCTCTAACTTAATCAACTCTCGTTTGACAGCATAAATATCTTTGAAATAGAAGTTTGAAGTGACATAATATGAACCACTAAACTTCTTCGTCAAAGTGCAAAACTTACCTAAGAACCTCAAAAAAAACCGGTGCATTGTCCCAATCCGTCTCATTTGGTGGACCCTCCATCTTTTTGTCTTTTACAACTTCATCAAAGTAAGCACAATAGTTTTGATCTAAAAGCAACCTCTCAAAAACGGGGACAAACTTGAAAGAAGTCTCCAACATTAGGTTGGTAGAGTTCCAACTCGTCTTCACATCCAAACACAATAGGGCAGTTGAGTTGATGTTTTCTTCCTTCATGCACTCCTTAAACTTCTTGAGGCGTTGAGGTGAGGACCTCACATACCTAACTGCATTGCGGATGCTTGCAATAGAATATGCTAAGTCCATAAGCCCATCATTAACAATCAAGTTTAGAATGTGACAGACACACTGCATATGTATCATCTAGCCATCTAAGACGAGAAAATTAGGAATATCTTTAACTTTTCTCTTCAACTTGTCCATAGCCACATCATTGGACGATGCATTGTCCACTGTAACTATGAACAATGCAGTTATGCCCCAATCATTAAGGCAAACCAAAATCTCCTGTGCAACTGTTTCTCCTTTATGATTTGGAACTTGGATGAAATTAATGATCCTTTTCTGCATATTTCAATCTTCATTGATCCAATGTGCAGTCAAACACATGTAATTGATGTTCTGAATTGATGTCCAAGTATCAGTTGTCAAACACACCCGTTGCTTCCTAAAACCTTCTTCAACTTCTTCTTCTCCTCCAAAAACATTCCCTTGCAATTGTTATCCTTGAAATGTCAAACACTCTAGGATTCAAGTACGCCGAATAGCGCTTAAACCCTTTACCTTCCACGTGTCGGAACGGTAACTCATCCAATACGATATACTCTGAAATGGCTCTCTTATAACCCTCCTTGGACCAAGCTCTTAGTGTCATAGTACTAGTAGCAGTGTCCTCCTCATGTGCTCTGATCTTTCTGCTAAATTGGATGGTCTTTTGTTTGTTTTCACTCTCTGGATTCATCAAGCAACTTTCTATATGACTTTTCATTGTAGATGTGCCATTCTTTTTCGAATTAGCGGCATAAGTGATACCACAATGCTTGCAAGTAGCCCTCTTGGTTTTTTCGTCCCTCGTGAAATGCTGCCAAACTGGGCTTACTTGTCGGGCTTTCTTCCTTTTCTTAGTACATTTTCCTTCTTCCTCAATTGTCTCTTGTGTTTCAGTAGTTTCGGTTTCTTTTTGACTAGATTGAGACTTTATCTCTTTTTGCTTTTCCGATGAAGACATCTAAAAGAATTAAGCTAAAAGTTAAACAATCACAAACAACATGCTTTCACTACATGAGATTTTTCAAATTGTACACAATGCTTTCACTAATAAGAGAGAGGATATGGAGATTCCAATTGTACACAATGCATTAAATCCAAAGAAGGCAACTTGAACAATAAGAACAATGCAAAAAGCTTTGAATTTTGATACGTTTAAGGCAAATAAATTTACATCTTGGGGAAGCTTAAAGCATATATATACGAGAGCTTTGGACACAATTCCAAGATATTAGCAATAAACAATATGTGCACTCATGAACTTAAACACGTACAAAAGTTGGCCGTTTCTTTGAGCATTTCCAACTTGAAGCCATCTATATATATAGCTTTTTAACGGATGTACAGAATCATAAAAGAATATATTGGAAAAGCTAAAGAGATTAGAAAGAAAAATATATAAAGAGGTAAGAAAATGATTATCTTTTTTAACTTCATCATGTAATTTATCTCTGTTTGTAATGAGAAATAATCTAATTTTTTTTAGCATTTACAAAACTTATCAATAGGAATAAGAGGCATGTATTAATTTAATTGTTTTATCACTCAATAATTATAAATATTTGAAGGACTAAGGAATCAAGTCATATTATGTGAATAAGAAGGCTCATGGATCTCAAATTCTCAATAATCATACAGAAGAGAAGCATATATATAATCATAGTATATGTGATAAATTAGTGGAGAAAGTGCAAAAGACTAATCATAGTAAAGGCATTATATTATAATGATAAGAATTGTTCTATTAATTAATTTAAATATGGTGTAAGATCTCTTGGATCAGCTTTCATTCCCATAAACTAAAGGAAAAGTATTGTGTAAAGCTAGTTGGGATAAACTAGAATAATGTTTGCAACCACCCCCATTAGACGCAGCAACACTTTCTGCTTCTTTCTCTCACACAAACACAACACCAAGGAGTGGGCGAAAAAAAATATAGAAATCAAACCATGAGAAAAAAAATATAGAAATCAAACCAAACCAAAGCAAACCATACATATTCTTATTAGCGCCATTTTTTGCGATCTCGCCATTTATCATCAACATCACGAAACATCAATCCAAAATCAAACGCAACAGCAATCACCCAAGCTTGATTGATGGAAATAGAAAGTGGAGAATCAAAAGCCTAAGCTCGGTGGAGCTTGGCGGAGGCGAACGTGCGAGGGGCTGCTGGCGGCTAGGGCTTCATTCACCGTGAGAGGCAGACGTGCGAGCAGCGGCGGATGTGCGATTGAGGACGACTGAGGAGAGAGGCGGCGGCTAGGGCTTCCATGAGGGTGGTTGAGAGTGAGAGAGGTGAGGCATGAGGGTTGGTGGTCGTGTGGGTGCCGGGTGGGTGGGGGGTGTCTTTCTGGGGTGAGAAACAGAGAAAGTGAGAGACAGAGAGAGGCAGAAGAGAGACTGAGAGAAACGAAAGAGGTTCACTTTTGAGTTTTGTGATTCCTAAGAGTAAAAATGACATCCACTCTTCAGAAACGACATGCACTCTTTAGAAACAACAACATAATTTTTTTAAAAAAAAATGAAAACATAAAAAAAAAACCTCGGTCGGTTCGATTTTAACCAACGAGCCCACAACAAAACTAAAACCGAACTGAATATCTTGGTGATCGGTTGGTTAACCGAACCGATTTGGTTTAGTTCCACGTGGTATCGCCGTTTTCAATTTTTGAGCGGTCGGTTTCGGTTTTACAGATTTTTTGTACAGTCCTACGCATGAGATAAGAAATTAAAGAAAAGTTATTATATATAATATTATTTGCGAGAATAAAATTTTTTAAGGATTATAATAAAAGAAAAATATGTTTTCCATTTAAAAATATGTAAATTGATATGTCTTTGGAAATTGATTTTGGTAAGAGTAAATTAGAAGAAAATATTTTAGGGGGACACATTTAAGAAAATAAAGATTTTAGTAAAATATGAGAAAAAAAAAATAGATGATGGACACAACAAAACACATAGGACAATTTTAGAGAAAAAATGGAAAAAAAAAGAGAGAGTGAATAATATGATAAACCAAAAAAAAAAAGTGTGAAAAAGCCAATTAATATATACATATATATATATATATACACACACTAGTGATATACCCGTGCGTTGTAACGGGTAATAATTTTATAGTATGTAAAGTTGTTGTGAATGTGATGAAGATCAAAGATAAAGTGTGGAAGGTCAAGGTAAGATTAAAAGGATTGAAAAGCTTTTTTGCACTGAGAGAGAAGAAGGAAAAAGTTTTATATTACATGGGATACAAGACAAAAATAGTTTATATATACATATTTGTACATGGATGGGCATAAATAATGTTCTAATAAATATGTATTTACATTGTAATTGAGGTTTTGTTTTAGTCCTTGCCTTGCCTTTTTTTCCTTTTTACCTGCAAGATGTATATTTTTGAAAGGTTAGTATTAATAATTGATGAAATTGAAAATATTTTGATTTAGAGGAACTGCTATTACCTGGTCCTTTGAAGTTTTGTAGATTGTTCTGTTTCTTTTGATCGAGAACTGTATGTTGGTTGCCGAATCGAATTCGGCGGCGGAAGCGTGGCGGGGAGGCGGATCGTGTATAACAAAAATTTTCATAAAACTTTTGAGATACTCTATAGATTATATTAATTTATGCACGAATAAATTAATCACATTAATTTATATATGAAGAACTCAATCCGAAAAAATACCTGAAAGCCGACTCGGATGATAACTTGAGTTCTTTGACCACGAACAGTCCTTGCTCCAAGTTTTGTGTTTAGAATACCAAAGTCTTCCACGTCAATTCCTTGATTCCACGTAGACGTGTGTGTGGGCACACGTGAGACAAAACAAGTTTCTTAAACACTCAAATTTCCACAAACACCAACGCAAGCACGATGTGGAATTTTTGGAGAAAAAAATTTTGCTCTCATTTTTCCTTTTTGGTTTTTTAAGCTTTTTAGGGTATTGTAGGGTTTCTTTAGGTTTTTTTAGGTTTTTTGAGTTTTTTGAGATTTTAGTGTTTTATGGGTTTTTAGCGTCTTTTTATGGTTTTTTTGGGTTTTTAGGCTTTTTAGGGTATTTTAGGGTTTTTTTTTAGCTTTTTTGAGTTTTTTGTGTTTTTATTATTTTTATGGGTTTTTAGTGCCTTTTTATGGTTTCTATGGTTTTTTAGGCTTTTTAGGATTTTTTTTAACGTTTTTTGAGCTTTTAGTGTTTTTATGGGTTTTTAGCGTCTTTTTATGGTTTTTATGGGTTTTTAAGCTTTTTAGGGTATTTTAGGGTTTTTTTTAAGATTTTTGAGCTTTTAGTGTTTTATGGGTTTTAGCGTCTTTTTATGCTTTTTATGGGTTTTTTGGATTTTTTAGGCTTTTTAGGGTTTTTTTTAGGTTTTTTGAGTTTTTAGTGTTTTTATGGGTTTTTAGCGTCTTTTTATGGTTTTATGTGTTTTTAGGCTTTTTAGGGTATTTTAGGGTTTTTTTAGGATTTTTGAGCTTTTAGTGTTTTTAGTGTTTTTATGGTTTTTGGTTTTAGGCTTTTTAGGGTATTGTAGGTTTTTTTTAGGTTTTTTGAGTTTTTTGAGATTTTAGTGTTTTTATGGGTTTTTAGCGTCTTTTATGGTTTTTTTTGGGGGTTTTAGGCTTTTAAGGGTATTTTAGGGTTTTTTTTAGCTTTTTCGAGTTTTTTGTGTTTTTTGTGTTTTTATGGGTTTTTAGCGTCTTTTATGGTTTCAAGGTTTTTTTGGGTTTTTTACGCTTTTTAGGGTTTTTTTTAGGTTTTTTGAGTTTTTAATGTTTTTATGGGTTTTAGCGTCTTTTTATGGTCTTTATGGGTTTTTTAGGCTTTTTAGGGTATTTTAGGGTTTTTTTAGGATTTTTGTGCTTTTAGTGTTTTAGTGTCTTTATGGGTTTTTAGCGTCTTTTTATGGTTTTTATGGTTTTTTTGGATTTTTTAGGCTTTTTAGGGTATTGTAGGGTTTTTTTAGGTTTTTTGAGTTTTTTGAGTTTTTAGTGTTTTTATAGGTTTTTAGCCTCTTTTTATGGTTTTTTCGGGTTTTTAGGCTTTTTAGGGTATTCTAGGGGTTTTTTAGGATTTTTGAGCTTTTAGTGTTTTTAGTGTTTTTATGGGTTTTTACCGTCTTTTATGGTTTTTATGTTTCTTTCGGGTTTTTTAGGCTTTTTAGGGTTTTTTTAGGTTTTTTGACTTTTTAGTGTTTTATGGGTTTTTAGCGTCATTTTATGGTTTTTTGGGGTTTTAGGCTTTTTAGGGTATTTTAGGGTTTTTTTTAGGATTTTTGAGCTTTTAGTGTTTTTAGTGTTTTTATGGGTTTTTAGCGTCTTTTTATGGTTTTTATAGTTTTTTTTTGTTTTTTAGGCTTTAGGGTTTTTTTTAGGTTTTTTGAGTTTTTAGTGTTTTTATGGGTTTTTAGCGTCACTTTATGGTTTTTCTGGGTTTTTAGGCTTTTTAGGGCATTTTTGGGTGTTTTTTTTAGGATTTTTGAGCTTTTAGTGTTCTTATAGGTTTTTAGCGTCTTTTATGATTTTTATGGGGTTTTTAGGCTTTTTAGGGTATTGATATGTGCACAAATTTGCACTTTTAATATTCATAATTGTCAAATTATTTTATCAAATTTGTAATTTTAATTTTAAATATTCCTAAATTTAGAGGTTTTTAATTTTTGGTTTTTTGGTTTTTTATTTTTCACGTTTTTGAAGAAAACAATTTTTAGGCTTTTTAGTGCAAAATGGGTTTTGAGCGTCTTTTATGGCCCAAAGTTTCAAAGGGGTTTTCAACTTTTTAGGAGCCGACAAGGCTTTTAAGGTTTTTAAAATTTTAGATTTTTAGTGTTTTTTGGGTTTTAAGCGTCTTTTTGGGTTTTATGGTTTCTTTGGGGCGCACCATCCTTTTAGGGTCTTTTAAGGCTTTTAAGGTTTTAATTTTAGTGTTTTTAGTGTTTTATCCCGGGTTTTAAGTGTCTTTTTGGGTTTTCGCACTTTTCTTTGGGGTTTTAGTTCTTTTAGGGTTTTTAAGGTTTTAGGTTTCCGGATTTTCATTCCTTTAGCGTGGGTTTATTTTAGGTTTTTTTTTAGGAGTTCGCCACGTGTCCCGCTTTTTTTCGACCTCCTGCGCCTTTTTCGTCGTCCCATGCACAGAATCCCGCCAATCAGAGCTCGCCACGTGTCCCACTTCGTCAGTCCTCTGCAGCATTTCTTTCCCGCGCACGAATCGGCTTGTGACACGTGTCCCACTCTTCATAAACGTGATGAATTTTCTCCACGATTAAGCATCCGATTTTTACACTCTTAACACACCCAAAACTCTATAAATAGGATCATTATCAAAGTGATTAGAGTGACATTTTTTAGAGCCTAAATTCTCACATATTTTCTTGTTCTTATTCTCATATTTTCTTTTTAGAATTTTATGAGAATTATGTACAAGTTAGGCTAGAGTATTTAGGTGAGGCTTGAGATGATCCTATATGTGTAGTGAATTTATTTGGATTTTCGATTCTCCAATGGTTTGTAAGTTTTATACATTTGAGTAAATAATTTTCTTTTATCATATTTCTTCTTCTTATCAATATATTTTATTGTCAACTCTCATATAAATCTAGTCATGCTCTTTTTATGTGATTGTTGCATTATATTATATATTGATCGGTATTATTTTATGAGAGTCTTTTACTGCATTATTGCCAACGGTATATTGTCGCTCTTAGATTTAGTAATCTTTTACTGCATTATTGCCAACGGTATATTGTTGCTCTTGGATTTCTCATAAGATAATTTTTCCTAATTTTAAACGTTAGAATTTTATTTACTCGAATACATTTTTAATTCATATGTTCTTCAAATATTTATTTTCCGATTGATTGTTTGGGATGTGAAACTTTCAATTGAGTCAATTCATGAATCAAAATCCAAATAGGTGAACAAAGCATATGGAGGATTCTCAAAGCCTTACCACTTTTTATTATTGAATTTTCTTTATTTTAAATTGTTCAAAAAAAATATCAAAAACACTCATTCATTTTTCTTTGTTTGATTGCCTACTTTCCTAACGCTTTTTATTTGCTAATCATATCTTGTTCAATTTAACACTTCCTCGTGGGATCAACCGTTCAAATTGTACTACAATTGACCGCTTGTTTTTGTACACGTTTGGGCGTAACCAGGTATTTTAGGGGTTTTTTTAGCTTTTTTGAGTTTTTTGTGTTTTTAGTGTTTTTATGGGGTTTTAGAGTTTTTTTTATAGTTTCTATGGTTTTTTTGGGTTTTTTAGGCTTTTTAGGGTTTTTTTAGGTTTTTTGAGCTTTTTGTGTTTTTATGGGTTTTTTGCGTCTTTTTATGGTTTTTATGGGTTTTTAGGCTTTTTAGGGTTTTTTTAGGATTTTTGAGCTTTTAGTGTTTTTATTGTTTTTAGTGTTTTTGTGGGTTTTTAGTGTCTTTTTATGGTTTTTATGGTTTTTTTTTACCTTTTTAGGCCTTTTAGGGTTTTTTTTAGGTTTTTTGAGTTTTTAGTGTTTTTATGGGTTTTTAGCGTCTTTTATCGTTTTTATGGGTTTTTAGGCTTTTTAGGATTTTTTTAGGGTTTTTTGAGCTTTTAGTGTTTTTATGGGCTTTTAGCGTCTTTTTATGGTTTTTATGGGGTTTTCAGGCTTTTTAGGGTATTTTAGGGGATGTTTTTAGCCTTTTTGAGTTTTTTGTATTTTTAGTGTTTTTATGGCTTTTTAGAGTTTTTTTTATGGCTTCTAAGGTTTTATTGGGTTTTTTAGGCTTTTAGGGTTTTTTTTAGGATTTTTAAGTTTTTGGTGTTTTTATGGGTTTTTAGCGTCTTTTATGGTTTTTATGGGTTTTTTGGCTTTTTAGGGTATTTTAGGGTTTTTTTTAGGATTTTTGAGCTTTTAGTGTTTTTATGGGTTTTTAGCGTCTTTTACGGTTTTTATGGGGTTTTTAGGCCTTTTTGGGTATTTTAGGGGTTTTTTAGCTTTTTTGAATTTTTTGTGTTTTTTGTGTTTTTATGGGTTTTCTGCTTTTTTTTATGGTTTTTTCTGGTTTTGGGGTTTTTAGCTTTTTAGGGTTTTAGGTTTTGATGGTTTTTTTAGTTTTTTAGCGTTTTATGGGTTTTAAGCGTCTTTTTATGGTTTTATTTTTTTAGGGTTTTAGGTTTTAGGGTTTTTAAGTTTTTTGAGTTTTTAGTGTTGTTTTAGTGTTTTTTTTTTGGGTTTTAAGCGTCTTTTATGGTTTTAAGGTTTTTGGGTTTTAGGCTTTTTAGGGTTTTTTAGGTTTTAGGTCTTTTATGGTTTTTAGTGTTTTTTATGGGGTTTTAAGCGTCTTTTTATGGTTTTATGGGTTTTAAGCTTTTAGGGTATTTTAGGGTTTTAGGAATTTTTTTGGTGTTTTTTAATGTTTTTTATGGGTTTTAAGCGTCTTTTTATGGTTTTAGGGTTTTTAGGTTTTTCTTTTTTTTAAGGCTTTTTAGGGTTTTTAGGTTTTTTTTAAGTTTTTAGTGTTTTTAGTAGTTTTTTGTGGGTTTTAAGCGTCTTTTTATGGTTTTATGGTTTTTTTTGGGGTTTTTAGGGTTTTAGGGGTTTTTGTTTTTAGTTTTTTTTGAGTTTTTGTGTTTTAGTCTTTTTATGGGTTTTTATCGTTTTTATGGTTTTAAGGTTTTATTGGGTTTTAGGCTTTAGGGGTTTTTAGGTTTTGAGTTTTAGTGTTTTATGGGTTTTAAGCGTCTTTTTTTATGGTTTTATGGTTTTTAGGCTTTTTAGGGTATTTTAGAAGTTTTTTTTAGGGTTTTTTTGAGTTTTTAGTGTTTTTTTAGGGTTTTATGGGTTTTTAAGCGTCTTTTTTTTTTGGTTTTTTTTTGGGGTTTTAGGCTTTTTAGGGTATTTTAAGTTTTTTAGCTTTTGAGTTTTTGTGTTTTAGTGTTTTATGGGTTTTAGCGTTTTTTATAGTTTTTATGGTTTTGTTGGTTTTTAGCGTCTTTTTATGGTTTTAATGGTTTTTTTGGGTTTGTTAGGCTTTTTAGGGTTTTCTTTAGGTTTTTTGAGTTTTTAGTGTTTTTATGGGTTTTTAGCATCTTTTTATGGTTTTTATGGGTTTTTAGGCTTTTTAGGGTATTTTAGGGTTTTTAGGATTTTTGAGCTTTTAGTGTCTTTATGGGTTTTTAGTGCCTTTTATGGTTTTATTGGTTTTTTAGGGTATTTTAGGGTTTTTTTTAGGATTTTTAAGCTTTTAGTGTTTTGTGGGTTTTTAGCGTCTTTTTGTGGTGTTTATGCTTTTTTTGTGTTTTTTAGGCTTTTAAGGTTTTTTTTTTAGGTTTTTTGAGGTTTTAGTGTTTTTATGGATTTTTAGCGTCTTTTTATGGTTTAATGGGTTTTTAGGCTTTTTAGGGTATTTTAGAATTTTTTAGGATTTTTGAGCTGTTAGTGTTTTTATGGGTTTTTAGCGTCTTTCTAAGGTTTTTATGCGGTTTTTAGGATTTTTAGGGTATTTTAGGTGGTGTTTTTAGTTTTTTTGAGTTTTTTGTGTTTTTAGTGTTTTTATGGGTTTTTAGCGTTTTTTTTATGATTTCTAAGGCTTTATTGGGTTTTTTAGGCTTTTAGGGTTATTTTTAGTTTTTTTGAGTTTTTTGTGTTTTTATTGGGTTTTAGCGTCTTTTATGGTTTTTATGGGTTTTTAGGCTTTTTATGGTATATTAGGGATTTTTTTAGGATTTTTGAGCTTTTAGTTTTTTTAGTGTTTTTGTTGGTTTTTAGCGTCTTTTTCTGTTTTTATGGTTTTTTTGGGTTTGTTAGGCTTTTTAGGGTTTTAGGTTTTTTGAGTTTTTAGTGTTTTTTATGGGTTTTTAGCGTCTTTTATGGTTTTTATGGGTTTTTAGACTTTTTAGGGTATTTTAGAAGTTTTTTTAGGATTTTTGAGCTTTTAGTGTTTTAATGGGTTTTTAGCGTCTTTTATGGTTTTTATGGGGTGTTTAGGCTTTTTAGTGTATTTTAGGGGTTTTTTTTAGCTTTTTTGAGTTTTTTGTGTTTTTAGTGTTTTTATGGGGTTTTAGCATTTTTTATGGTTTCTATGGTTTTTTTTGGGTATTTAGGCTTTTTAGGGTTTTTTTTAGGTTTTTTGAGTTTTTAGTGTTTTTATGGGTTTTTAGCTTCTTTTATGGTTTTTATGGGTTTTTAGGCTTTTTATGGTATTTTAGGGTTTTTTTTAGGATTTTTGAGCTTTTAGTGTTTTTATGGGTTTTTAGCGTCTTTTTATGGTTTTTATTGGTTTTTTAGGCTTTTTAGGGTTTTTTTAGGATTTTTAAGCTTTTAGTGTTTTTAGTGTTTTTCGTGTTTTTGTTGGTTTTTAGCATCTTTTTATGGTTTTTATGGTTTTTTTTGGTTTTTTCGGCTTTTTAGGGTTTTCTTTTAGGTTTTTTGAGTTTTTAGTGTTTTTATGGGTTTTTAGCGTCTTTTTATGGATTTTATGGGTTTTTAGGCTTTTTAGGGTATTTTAGGGCTTTTAGGATTTTTGAGCTTTTAGTGTTTTTATGGGTTTTTAGCGTCTTTTTATGGTTTTTACTTGGTTTTAGGCTTTTTAGGGTTTTTTTAGGATTTTTAAGCTTTTAGTGTTTTTAGTGTTTTTAGTGTTTTTGTGGGTTTTTAGCGTCTTTTTGTGGTTTTTATGGTTTTTTTGGGTTTTTTAGGCTTTTAAGGTTTTTTGAGTTTTTAGTGTTTTTATGGATTTTTAGCTTCTTTTTATGGTTTTTATGGGCTTTTAGGCTTTTTAGGGTATTTTAGAATTTTTTTTAGGATTTTTGAGCTTTTAGTGTTTTTATGGGTTTTTAGCGTCTTTCTAAGGTTTTTATGCGGTTTTTACGATTTTTAGGGTATTTTAGGTGGTGTTTTTAGTTTTTTTAGTTTTTTGTGTTTTTAGTGTTTTTATGGGTTTTTAGCTTTTTTTTTATGGTTTCTAATGTTTTATTGGGTTTTTTAGGCTTTTAGGATAATTTTTAGTTTTTTTGAGTTTTTTTGTGTTTTTATTGGGTTTTAGCGTCTTTTATGGTTTTTATGGGTTTTTAGGCTTTTTATGGTATATTAGGGTTTTTTTTTTTTTTTTGAGCTTTTAGTGTTTTTAGTGTTTTTGTTGGTTTTTAGCGTCTTTTTATGGTTTTTATGGTTTTTTTGGGTTTGTTAGGCTTTTTCGGGTTTTTTTTTAGGTTTTTTGAGTTTTTAGTGTTTTTATGGGTTTTTAGCGTCTTTTATGGTTTTTATGGGTTTTTAGGCTTTTAGGGTATTTTAGAAGTTTTTTTAGGATTTTTGAGCTTTTAGTGTTTTTATGGGTTTTTAGCGTCTTTTATGGTTTTTATGGGGTGTTTAGGCTTTTTAGGGTATTTTAGGGGTTTTAGCTTTTTTGAGTTTTTTGTGTTTTTAGTGTTTTTATGGGTTTTTAGCGTTTTTTTTATGGTTTCTATGGTTTTTTTGGGGTATTTAGGCTCTTTAGGGTTTTTTTTTTAGCTTTTTTGAGTTTTTAGTGTTTTAAGGGTTTTTAGAGTTTTTTTTTATGGTTTTTGTAGGTTTTTTTAGGCTTTTTAGGGTTTTTTTAGGATTTTTGAGCTTTTCGTGTTTTTAGTGTTTTTGTGGGTTTCTAGCATCTTTTTATGGTTTTTATGGTTTTTTTCGGTTTTTAGGCTTTTAGAATTTTTTTTTTTTTTGTTTTTGAGTTTTTAGTGTTTTATGGATTTTTAACGTCTTTCATGGTTTTTATGGATTTTTAGGCTTTTTAGGGTATTTTAGGGTTTTTATTTAGGATTTTTTAGTTTTTAGTGTTTTTAAGGGTTTTTAGCGTCTTTTATGATTTTTATGGGTTTTTTAAGCTTTTTAGTGTATTTTAGGGTTTTTTTTACAATTTTTCACCTTTTAGTGTTTTTATGGGTTTTTAGCGTCTTTTTCTGTTTTTTATGGGGTTTTTAGGGTTTTTAGGGCACTCTAGGGGGTGTTTTTAGCTTTTTTGAGTTTTTTGAGTTTTATGGGTTTTTAGCTTCTTTTTATGGTTTTTATGGGTTTTTAGGCTTTTTAGGGTATTTTAGGGGTTTTTTTTAGCTTTTTTGAGTTTTTTGTGTTTTTAGTGTTTTTATGGGTTTTTAGCGTTTTTTTATGGTTTCTATGGTTTTTTGGGGTTTTAGGCTTTTTAGGGTTTTTTCTAGGTTTTTTGAGTTTTTAGTGTTTTTATGGGTTTTTAGCGTTTTTTATGGGTTTTTAGGCTTTTTAGGGTTTTTTAGGATTTTTGAGCTTTTAGTGTTTTTAGTATTTTTAGTGTTTTTGTGGGCTTTTAGCGTCTTTTTATGGTTTTTATGGTTTTTTTGGGTTTTTTAGGCTTTTTAGGGTTTTTTTTTAGGTTTTTTGAGTTTTTAGTTTTTTATGGGTTTTTAGCGTCTTTTTATGGTTTTTATGGGTTTTTAGGCTTTTTAGGGTATTTTAGGGTTTTTTTTAGGTTTTTTGAGTTTTTAGTGTTTTTAAGGATTTTTAGCGTCTTTTATGGTTTTTATGGGTTTTTAGGCTTTTTAGGGTATTTTAGGATTTTTTTAGGATTTTTGAGCTTTTAGTGTTTTTATGGGTTTTTAGCGTCTTTTTATGGTTTTTATGGGGTTTTTTTTTTGCTTTTTAGGGTATTTTAGGGGGTCTTTTTAGCTTTTTTGAGTTTTTTGAGTTTTTAGTGTTTTATGGGTTTTTAGCTTCTTTTTATGGTTTTTATGGGTTTTTAGGCTTTTTAGGGTATTTTAGGGTTTTTTTAGGATTTTTGAGTTTTTAGTGTTTTTATGGGGTTTTAGCGTCTTTTATGGTTTTTATGGGGTTTTTAGGCTTTTTAGGGTATTTTAGGGGTTTTTTTAGCTTTTTTGAGTTTTTTGTGTTTTTAGTGTTTTTATGGGTATTTTAGGGGTTTTAGCTTTTTTGGGTTTTTTAGGCTTTTTAGGGTTTTTTTTTAGGTTTTTTGAGCTTTTTAGTGTTTTATGGGTTTTTAGCGTCTTTTTATGGTTTTTATGGGGTTTTAGGCTTTTTAGGGTATTTTAGGGGGTTTTTTTAGCTTTTTTGAGTTTTTTGAGTTTTTAGTGTTTTATGGGTTTTTAGCGTCTTTTTATGGTTTTTATGGTTTTTATGGTTCTTTTTTTGGCATTTTAGAGTTTTTTTTAGGTCTTTTGAGTTTTTAGTGTTTTATGGGTTTTTAGCGTCTTTTTATGGTTTTTATTGGCTTTTTAGGCTTTTTAGGATTTTTTTTAAGTTTTTTGAGTTTTTACTGTTTTGATGGGTTTTTTGCGTCTTTTTATGGATTTTATTGTTTTAAGTCTTTTTAGGGTGTTTTAGTGCTTTTTTTAGTTTTTTTAAGCTTTTAGCGTTTTTAGTGTTTTTATGGGGTTTTAGCGTCTTTTTAGGGTATTTTTATGGGTTTTTAGGGTTTTTAGGTTTTTTTTAAGGTTTTTTTTAAGGTTTTTTGAGTTTTTTGTGTTTTATGGGTTTTTAGCGTCTTTTTATGGTTTTTATGGGTTTTTAGGCTTTTTAGGGTATTTTAGGGTTTTTTTTAGGTTTTTTGAGTTTTTAGTGTTTCTAAGGGTTTTTAGCGTCTTTTATGATTTTTATGGGTTTTTTAAGCTTTTTAGTGTATTTTAGGGTTTTTTTTTACAATTTTTCACCTTTTTGTGTTTTTATGGGTTTTTAGCGTCTTTTTCTGTTTTTTATGGGGTTTTTAGGGTTTTTAGGGCATTTTAGGGGGTGTTTTTAGCTTTTTTGAGTTTTTTGAGTTTTATGGGTTTTTAGCTTCTTTTTATGGTTTTTATGGGGTTTTAGGCTTTTTAGGGTATTTTAGGGGTTTTTTTAGCTTTTTTGAGTTTTTTGTGTTTTTAGTGTTTTTATGGGTTTTTATCGTTTTTATGGTTTCTATGGGGTTTTTGGGGTTTTTAGGCTTTTTAGGGTTTTTTCTAGGTTTTTTGAGTTTTTAGTGTTTTTATGGGTTTTTAGCGTTTTTTTATGTTTTTTTTGGGTTTTTAGGCTTTTTAGGGTTTTAGAGGATTTTTGAGCTTTTAGTGTTTTTAGTATTTTTAGTGTTTTTGTGGGCTTTTAGCGTCTTTTATGGTTTTTATGGGTTTTTTCGGTTTTTTAGGCTTTTTAGGGTTTTTTTTAAGGTTTTTTGAGTTTTTAGTGTTTTTATGGGTTTTTAGCGTCTTTTTATGGTTTTATGGGTTTTAGGCTTTTTAGGGTATTTTAGGGTTTGTTTTAGGTTTTTTCGGCTTTTAGTGTTTTAAGGATTTTTAGCGTCTTTTAGTGTTTTATGGGTTTTAGGCGTCTTTTTATGGGTTTTTTGGGGTTTTTGGCTTTTAGGGTTTTTATGGGTTTTAAGGTCTTTTTTGGTTTTTATTTTTTTTGCTTTTTAGTGTTTTATGGGTTTTTAAGCGTTTTTTTTTGGTTTTTGGTTTTTTTGGGTTTTAGGCTTTTTAGGGTATTTTAGGTTTTTATTTTAGGTTTTTAGAATTTTTAGGTTTTTAGTCTTTTGTTTTTATGGGTTTTTTTAAGCGTCTTTTAGGGGGTTTTTAGTTTTGGTTTTTAGGTTTTTTAGGTATTTTAGGGGCTTTTTAGGTTTTAGAGTTTTTAGTGTTTTTAGTTTTATTGGTTTTAAGCGTCTTTTATGGTTTTTATGGTTTTAGGCTTTTTAGGGCTTTTTGGGTTTTTAGTGCTTTTTTTTTTTTGTGTTTTAGTTTTCTTTTAGTATTTTAGGGGTTTTTTTAGTCTTTTTTTGGTTTTTTAGGTTTCTTTGGGGTTTTTAGGCTTTTTTGAGTTTTTAGGTTTTTTTTATGGGTTTTTTAAGCGTTTTTTTTAGTGTTTTATGGGGTTTTTATGTTTTTTTTATGGTTTTTTTGGGGGGGCTTTTTAGGTTTAAAGGCTTTTAGGTTTTTTTTAGTTTTAGTGTTTTTAAGGATTTTTAGCGTCTTTTATGGTTTTTATGGGTTTTTTAGGCTTTTTAGTGTATTTTAGGGTTTTTTTAGAATTTTTCAGCTTTTAGTGTTTTTATGGGTTTTTAGCGTCTTTTTCTAGTTTTTATGGGGTTTTAGGCTTTTTAGGGTATTTTAGGGGGTGTTTTTAGCTTTTTTGAGTTTTTTGAGTTTTATGGGTTTTTAGCTTCTCTTTTATGGTTTTTATGGGTTTTTAGGCTTTTTATTGTATTTTAGGGGTTTTTAGCGTTTTTTTATGGTTTCTATGGTTTTTTTGGGGGTTTTTAGGCTTTTTAAGCTTTTTAGGGTTTTTTCTAGGTTTTTTGATTTTTTATGGTTTTTATGGGTTTTTAGCGTCTTTTTATGGTTTTTATGGGTTTTCAGGCTTTTTAGGGTATTTTAGGATTTTTTTAGAATTTTTGAGCTTTTAGTGTTTTTATGGGTTTTTAGCGTCTTTTTATGGTTTTTATGGGGTTTTTAGGCTTTTTAGGGTATTTTAGGGGGTCTTTTTAGCTTTTTTGAGTTTTTTGAGTTTTTAGTGTTTTATGGGTTTTTAGCGTCTTTTTATGGTTTTTATGGGTTTTTAGGCTTTTTAGGGTTTTTTAGGATTTTTCAGCTTTTAGTGTTTTTAGTCTTTTTAGTGTTTTTGTAACACCCTGAAGAATTAATTGAGATTAATTAAGGTAATTAAGATTATTAGTGTGCCTAATCTGATTTAATTAATTGAGTTTAAATGATTCCAAGGTATTTAAATTATTCTGATAATTTATTTTAATCCGAAGTGTGTATGGGCGCATTTACGGAATGTTATATTTTACCGTCATTTTCTTTTATTTTTCCTTTTCTTTTCTTTTCTTTTTTTTTTCTTTTCTTTTCTTTTCTTTCCTTTCTTTCCTTTTTCGATCCTTCCTCTCTCTCTCTCTCTCTCTTTCTCTCTCACTCTCCCGTGCTCTCTCTATCTCTCTCTCTCTTTTTTTTGTCTCAAATCAAGACCGGTTTTGAGCCAAAAGTGATTTCAAAAGTTTTCAACATCAAGAGAAGGATTCAAGGTAAGATTCTTGAAAGAACCTCTCTTGGATTTCAAGTTTTTCGGATTTAAAACTTATTTTTTGGTTCAAAACAGATTTTGATGGATTCGAGTGAAACTAGGGTAGAAATTGGAGATCTTGGGTTCTTTGGACTTGTTTTAGGACCTAGAACCCGGATCTAGTGGTTGTCCTTGAGATTTTGTGATTTGGGACTGGATTTGCAGGTTTTGGACTGATTTCCATGATTTTTCGTGCTGGAAATGTCCACGGTCGACCCGCATCGGTCGACCGGACTTTCGATTGAGCCACCGGCCGACGGACGATCGACGGGTGCACACCACCGGCCGACCGGTGGTGATGCACTCCTCTGTCTCGGTCGACCCGGTGTACCGGGGTTTGACCTGTTTGGCTGAAATTGTCGTTTTGACCCCTTTTTTGGGGAGAACCCAAATTAGCTTCATTTGGGGACTTGGGATGAAAGGATTAGTATCCTTAATCCTGATTTGATAATTAAAACCCTTGGAATGGAATTTGAACATGAAAATTGATTAGGGCACACTAATTGGAAAATCTTGGAATATGATTGAGATTGGATTACTTTGGGGTGAGGATTGATCCTAAGGTGTTATCTTGTGTCGGTGCTCATTGTGGATTGAGGTGAAGGGGCTTGAGGCGGCGGCCGGGAAAGAACAACGCTAGTCAGGTTTGATTGTGCGGTGGGATTTCTATCCCTTTTCTTTGTGAGCTGTTTTTCAAAAATGATTTTGGCCTTGAAAATGTTTTAAAGAAAGGGATTGGTTTTGCGAAAAGAAAAATGTTTTAAAAACCATGGCTTGTTAGTTTATGGAATTCCTTGGCTTGTCTGTCCTTGGAATCCATAGCTTGTCTAGTCATGGAACCTCATGGCTTGTTCGGTCATGGGGCCCTTGGCTTGAGTAGTTCGTGGGGTCATATGAGCGATTTCATAATGTTAAGCGGATGATTTCTTAAGATAAGAGATCTTGTGAGCTGGTAATAGAGTCTATTCTTTGTAAGCCTAGATAGGATGTGGAGAGTGCATCCTCGAAGGCGAGAACCGAAACCCGGTCCGGTGGGCGAGGCACTTGGTGAGGTGAGTAATTTGTACTAATTACTCATTTGAAGCACTATGTCTGATTAGTTTTTGTTATATTTCCTTTGAGAAAAAGGATGTGAGGTTTCATTTTGTTACAGCCGGGGCTGAATGTCTATTTATTTATTCGCACTTATTTATTTATTCGTTTATTTAAATTATTTCAAATTATATCCTCTTGGGCCTTTCGCTCATGTTTCAAATGTTTAAACCCCTCCCGGGGAGATCGAGGAGGCGGTGCATCGTGGTTGAGTTGTGCTACGGATCGAGCAAGTGAGGATTGTGTTATCCTCTTGAGCAAATGTAAGGAATTTGAGAAATTATGTAAACTTAATTAATATTTGGATTTACTAGGCTGTGGATGATGTCATTGTAATGATTATTTACATGAACATGTATGTGCGATCTTGTATGTCTGTGGGGTGGAGCCCTGTGTGTCGAGAGGCTCTGGATTATATTGTTTATTTATTTTATTTTAATGCAACTAAGTGTGGGACCCGGTTGGGGATCCGCTTTATTAATCCTAATTGAGCTCCGTCACCCACCCGTTTGGGGGCGTGACAAGTGGTATCGAGCATTAGGTTAAGAACCCGGGATTGTACATACATGTGTGACATCATTATCCTTTGAATAGTCTAGTTTGATTTCGATTGAAGGAAATGGCGCCTCGCCCATGAGACTAGGTAACCAGCCGGAACAACGAATCAAAGTTCTTTGATGCCATGTTCTTGCCTTTCAAGGCATGGCCACTAGAGCTCGGAATGAGCGACCGGTGGGGATCGGAAGCAGGGAATATTTTCGGGGTCGGGCGGCGCCTATCCCTCGTTTAATAGTGAGGAGGACCCGGAAGCGGAGTTTTGGATTGACTCCATAGTTAAGCATTTGAGTACTATGGGAGTTCAAATGAATCTTGGGTGGAATTTGCGGTGTACAAGATGGAAGGATTGGCAAACACTTGGTGGAAAGCAGGTCAAGAGGAGGATGGATGTCACGAGGGGATGACACAGGAACAATTCGAGGTGATGTTCAATGATCGATTACTTCCCTCCGAGTTCTGGGGAAGAAAAGGCACTGGAATTCATGTCATTTGCGGCAAGGTGACATGTCTGTAAGGGAATATGAGGCTAGGTTTAATGACCTATCCGGTTTGCGCCATCTCTAGTGGGTCACGAACACATGAGATGTCTCAAGTTTGAGGGGCCTCAAGAACTACGTGAGGAGATCCTTGGTGGCTCTAAGACTTGGAACTTAAGGATTTGGTAGGCTTCTTTGCTACAAAGGGTGGAACAGGATAACTGGCCCTATCGTCAAAGTAAAAAAGAAGAAAAAGCGGTCGGGTCTCATCTCTGCGGTAGACCCTCTGTTTCTAGTAGACCTTCTGTTTGGGTGGACCACACGGGTAGTAGAAGAAACCGTAATCAGAAATGACAAGTGGTGGCGATGGTTCTTTTGGGGTAGCAGAAATGCTCGTCACAGACCCAAAGTGTCACCATTGTGGGCAGGTGGGCCATATTGGGAGGAATTGTCTGTCGGCCCGGCTCAACAAGCCCAAAGTGGCGCTTCCTATAGCCAAGAAGGGCCACCAATGTACATGCCGCCATATCGGCCGCAACATATGCCATACCCTCTGCGACCCTATCGGCCGCCTCGGTATTCGCATTCCGGCCTCAAGCGCGAGACCGGCACAACCACCTCCGCCCACAGCAGTATAGGCCTCGGCTCGGCCTAATGTTGGTGGCGGAGGAGGGAAGGGAAAATACGGGGACAAGCTTATACCTTTGGCGGGAGGCAGCCACGGAGGTCAGACCCGGCCAGCGGTGGTTGAGGTATGATTCTAATCTCTCATTCTTTTGCTCACGTGTTGTTTGATCTGGTGCCACACACTCGTTTATATCAAGTTCTTTTGTTCGGACTTTGAAATTGAAATCTGAAAACTTAGAAGTCCGATGACTTTGAACTCCCAGCGGGATGTGTGGAGGTAATGAGTGTGTGTAAGTCGTGTGAAATCACGATTGGTGGTGGCGATTGAAGCGGACTTGATTATCCTTCCGATGACCTGTTTGATGTGGTGCTCGGAATGGATTGGTATCAAGGCACGGTGCAATTGTTGATTGCTACCGGTAGAAAAGTGACATTGGTGACGGATTCGGGCGATGATTGCTTATCGGCGAGAGATGAACCCAGTCCTTGGGGAGCGATTGAAATCACAGCGTTGGGGGGCGGAAGAATCTAGCATGTTTCTCCTCCCTTCTTGCCTTGGAAGGTGGTGAAGTGGCGGAGATAGTGTGGGAATCCCTGTGGTGGATGAGTTTGCGAGATGTATTTCTGAGGATCTACGGGTTTACCGCCGGATCGGGAGATTGAATTCTGCATTGATTTGGTTCGGGGGCGGCACCTATTTCCATTCCTCCATACCGGATGGCTCGTGGAGATGAAGGAATTAAGAACCACGACTTGAAAATTTGGCGGAGAAGGGATATATCGGAATAGTACTTCCCTTGGGGTGCACGGTGCTATTTGTGAAAAAAACCACAGCGGATCTCTTGGTTGTGCATTGACTCTGGAAATCAATTGAGCAGGGTGGCTTGTGAAGAACAAGTACCCACTGCCGAGGATCGATGAATTGTTCGTCGGTTGGGTGGATCGCGAGTTCTACTCTAAGATTGATTTGAGGTCGGGTACCACCAATTGAAAATCAGGGAGGAGGCGTTCAGAACGCTGCTTCGAGAACTTCGGTATGGGCACTTGAGTTTCTGGTAATGCCATTTGGGTTGACAAATGCCCTGCTGCATTCATGGATTTGATGAATCGGGTTTTCGGCGTGTTTGGATCGGTTTGTCATCGTCTTCATTGATGACATCTTGGTTTACTCGAAGACTTGGGAAGAACATGTGCGACACCTTAGGATTGTTCTTTAGACTCTTGAGAACACCGGTTGTATGTCGAAGAAGGAGAAGTGTGACCGGGGGCGGGAGGTAAAGTTCCTTGGCCATGTGATTTACGGACAAGGAATTTCCGTCGATCCTTCTAAGATTAGGCGTACTCACGATTGGGAAAGCCGAAGAATGTGGCAGAGATTCGAAGCTTTTCGGACTCGGGGGTATTACTGGCGTTTTGTAAAGGACTTCTCAGCATCATTTGCACCGATGACTCGGTTGACCAAGAAAGAAATCGGATTCAAGTGGGATCTTGAATGTGAACATGCCTTTCGGGGAATTGAAGGTAAGGTTGACAAGTGCACCGATTCGGCGATCCCTAATACCGAGCCATCGAGTGTACTCGGCGCCTCGGGGTTGGGCTTGGTTGTGTCTTGATGCAAAGGCGGACACGTAGTAGCTTATGCATCTACCATTGAGACCGCCATGGCGGAACTACTTACGCATGACTTGGGTTAGCAGCGGTAATATTTGCTCTACGAAGATATGGAGATGTTATCTCTATGGAGCAAAATTTCAGGTCTTCTCTGATCATAAAGTCTGAAGTACTTGTTTACTCGGAAAGATTGAGACCTCGGGCCGGAGGAGATGGGTGGAGTACATGGAAGATTATGACTTCACTCTGCGGTATCATCACGGAAAAGCTAATGTGGTGGTGATGCCCTTAGCGGAAAGCGTCGGGGACTCTGGCGTCATTAGCTTTGGAGGATTGGAAGAGGGCTGAAGTGGTAAGTGAGTATGATCTTGATTACCATGAGGATTATAACCGGTTGTGGTGTATAATCGATTTCCACACCAACTCTTGTGCAACAAGTCAGCGAGAATCAATGGCGGGATCCACACCTCTAAGGAATTTGGATTCGGATCGAATGGAGAACAATTTGAAGATTGGAGAATCCGGGAGGATGGAGCCTTGTATTTAAAACGCCTTCTTTGTTCCTAAGGTGGGTGAGATAAAGAAAGATGATTCTGCATGAAGCTCACAAATCAGTCGCCATTCATCCGGGTAGTACCAAGATGTACCAGGACTTGAAGAGGCGATCTTGGTGGAGGCATGAAGAGAGATGTTTGTGAGTGCGTCTCGGAATCGTGACTTGCCTCAAGTTAAAAGGCGAGCACGAAGCCAGCGGGAGGTTGCAACCTCTTCGTCCACGAATGGAAATGGGAGCATATCACGATGGATTTTACGATGGGACTCTGAGAACCGAGTTGAAACCCGATGCCATACGGGTGGTGGTTGGTGGGTTGGCGAAGTCCGCGCACTTCATGCCGTTCCGTGCGATTTGTATTCTCGGAAGTTTTTGTCGGTGTACACGGGCACATCATTGAGGTTACCGCGGGGTGCCCTTTGTCTATCACGTCCGACCGTGACATGCGTTTTCAATGCAAAGGTATTGGAGAAGTTTCGAGGAAGCCATGGGAGCAAATTGAACTTGACCTGACATTTCATCCTCTCAAACGGATGGACAATCTGAAAAAGTTATTGATTTTGGAGGATATGCTTAACTTGTGTTTCTGGATTTTTGGCGGGGCCGGAAGAAATACACACCTATTTAAATGGTTTGCATACAACAACGGACTATATGGCGATGTCGGTATGGCACCGTTTTAGGCGTTGTATGGTCGTCCTTGTAGGTCACCTGTTTGTTGGTAGAGGAATTTTAGACGGATGTTTCAAGAGAACAATGGGTTTTAGGCGTGATTTTATGGGTTTATGGTTCAAAAGGGGTCGGAAAGGCTATTTTAGGGTATTTTAAGCCTTTTTAAGGTTTTTCAAATTTTTAGTCTTTAAAGGTTTTCTAATGGGTTTTACTCGGTTTGGTTTATGGTTTTCATCGTTTCTTTGGGACCATTTAGGCTTTTAGGCTAAATTAAGTGCTGGCGGTTTTTGAATTTTAGTGTATTTACGTGTGGCGTTTATGGGTTTTAAGCGTCTTTTATGGTTTTATGGTTTCTTTGGGGTTTTTAGGCTTTTAGGGTATTCACGAGGAGGCACCTTTTGAGTTTTGTTTTTAGTGTTTTTAGTGTGCGTCATTTTGAGCGTCTTTAGTGAAAGTCGTTTTTTGGCAGCACCTTTGGTGTTGAGGAAGTTTTTGAATTTTAGCTTGAAAGCGGCGATGCGGGGCGTTATCCGCATCTGTTTGCACTTTGAGGTGAGTTTTAATTTCGAGGGCGAAATTGCCTAGGGGGGTGGGCTGTAACACCACGAAGAATTAATTGAGATTAATTAAGGTAATTAAGATTATTAGTGTGCCTAATCGGTTTAATTAATTGAGTTTAAATGATTCAAGGTATTTAAATTATTCTGATAATTTATTTTAATCGGTGTGTGTATGGGCGCATTTACGGGTTTTATATTTTTACCGTCATTTTTTTTTATTTTTCCTTTTCTTTTCTTTTTTTTTTTTTTTTCTTTTTTTTCTTTCTTTTCTTTCCTTCCCGATCGTTTCTCTCTCTCTCTCTCTCTTTTCTCTCACTCTCCGTACTCTCTCTCTCTCTCTCTCTACCATTTTTGTCACAAATCAGACCCGTTTTTGAGCCAAAGAGTGATTTCAAAAGTTTTCAACATCAAGAGAAGGATTCAAGGTAAGATTCTTGAAAAGAACCTCTCTTGGATTTCAAGTTTTTGGATTTAAAACTTCGTTTTTTGGTTCAAAACGGATTTTTGATGGATTTTGAGTGAAACTAGGGTAGAAATTGGAGATCTTGGGTTCTTTGGACTTGTTTTAGGACCTAGAACCCGGATCTAGTGGTTGTCCTTGAGATTTTGTGATTTGGGGACTGGTTGCGAGGGTTTTGGACTGATTTCCGTGAGTTTTAGTGTTTGGAAATGTCCACGGTCGACCCTTTTTCGGTCGGCCGGGTTTCTTTGAAGCCCCGGCCGGCCGACCGGACCGATCGGCCGGATTGCACACCACCGGCCGACCGGTGGTGATGCACTCCTCTGTCTCCGGTCGACCCGGTGTCTACGGGGTTTGACCTGTTTGGCTGGGGTGTCGTTTTGACCCTGTTTTGGGGAGAACCCAAATTAGCTTCATTTGGGGACTTGGGATGAAAGGATTAGTATCCTTAATCCACGATTTGATATTTAAAACCCTTGGAATGGAATTTGAACATGAAAAATTGATTAGGGCACACTAATTGGAAAATCTTGGAATATGATTGAGATTGGATTACTTTAGGATTTGAGGATTGATCCTAAGGTGTTATCTTATGTCGATGCTTTCATTTGTGGATTTTGAAGGGGCTTGAGGAAGCGGAAGCGGATGGGAACAACGCTAGTCGAGGTTTGATTGTGCGGTGGGATTTCTATCCCTTTTCTTTGTGAGCTGTTTTCAAAAATGATTTTGGCCTTGAAAATGTTTTAAAAAAGGGATTGGTTTTGCGAAAGAAAAATGTTTTAAAAACCATGGCTTGTTAGTTTATGGAATTCCTCCAAACATCACATCCTTGGAATCCATAGCTTGTCGAGTCATGGAACCTCATGGCTTGTTTCGGTCATGGGGCCCTTGACTTGAGTAGTTAGGTGGGGTCATATGAGCGATTTCATAATGTTAAGCGGATGATTTCTTAAGATAAGAGATCTTGTGAACTGGTAATAGAGTCTATTCTTTGTAAGCCTAGAGATAGGATTTTGGAGAGTGCATCCTCTTTTTTAAGAACCGAAACCGGTCCGGTTAGGGCGAGGCGCTTGGTGAGGTGAGTAATTTGTACTAATTACTGGGCTTTTAAGCGTCTTTTATGTCTTTTAGTTTCTTTTATATTTCCTTTGAGAAAAAGGATGTGAGGTTTTTTTTTATTTTCGGGTTTGAATGTCTTATTTATTTTATTCTTTTTATTTATTTATTCGTTTATTTAAATTATTTCAAATTATATCCTTTGGGCCTTTCGCTCATGTTTCAAATGTTTAAACCCCTAGGGAGATTTTAGGAGGCGGTTTTAGGTTTTTTGAGTTTTCTGGTCGAGCAAGTGAGTTTTTTATCCTCTTGAGCAAATGTAAGGAATTTGGTTTTTGTGGTTTTTTTAATATTTGGTTTTACTAGGCTTTTGGATGATGTTTTAATGATTTTTACGTGAACATGTATTACGATGTTTTATGTTTGTGGGGTGGAGCCACACCTGTGTGAGAGAGGCTCTGGATTATATTGTTTATTTATTTATTTTAATGCGGTAAGGTGGGGCCCGGTTGGGGAATTCTTTTTATTAATCCTAATTGAGCTCCCGTCACCCACCCGTTTTTGGGGCGTGCGTCTTTTTATGGGCTTTAAGCGTGGGGTTTTTTTTTGTTTTATGGTTTTGGTTTTTTTAGGCTTTTTTATGTTTTTTAGGTTTTTTGAGTTTTTAGTTTTTTATGGGTTTTTAGCGTCTTTTTATGGGTTTTTAGGCTTTTTAGGGAATTTTAGGGTTTTTTTTAGGTTTTTTGAGTTTTTAGTGTTTTTAAGGATTTTTAGCGTCTTTTATGGTTTTTATGGGTTTTTTAGGCTTTTTAGTGTATTTTAGGGTTTTTTTTTTTAGAATTTTTCTGCTTTAAGTGTTTTTATGGGTTTTTAGCGTCTTCTATGGTTTTTATGGGGTTTTTAGGCTTTTTAGGGTATTTTAGGGGGTTTTTTTAGCTTTTTTGAGTTTTTGTGTTTTAGTGTTTTATGGGTTTTTAGCGTTTTTTTATGGTTTCTATGGTTTTTTGGGGTTTTAGGCTTTTTAGGGTTTTTTCTAGGTTTTTTGAGTTTTTAGTGTTTTTATGGGTTTTTAGCGTCTTTTTATGGTTTTTATGGGTTTTTAGGCTTTTTAGGGTTTTTTAGGATTTTTGAGCTTTTAGTGTTTTTTGTATTTTTAGTGTTTTTGTGGGCTTTTAGCGTCTTTTTATGGGTTTTATGGTTTTTTTGGATTTTTTAGGCCTTTTAGGGTTTTTTTTAAGGTTTTTTGAGTTTTTAGTGTTTTTATGGGTTTTTAGCGTCTTTTTATGGTTTTTATGGGTTTTTGGGCTTTTTAGGGTATTTTAGAAGTTTTTTTAGGATTTTTGAGCTTTTAGTGTTTTAGTGTTTTATGGTTTTTAAGCGTCTTTTATGGTTTTCAGGTTTTTAGGTTTTTTTAGGCTTTTTTTTGGTGTCTTTTTAGGTTTTTTGATTTTTTGTGTTTTTAGTGTTTTATGGGTTTTTAGCTTCTTTTTATGGTTTTTATGGGTTTTTAGGCTTTTTAGGGTATTTTATTTTAGGGTTTTAGGTTTTTTTTAGTTTTAGTGTTTTTTATGGGTTTTAAGCGTCTTTTATGGTTTTATGGTTTTTTTAGGCTTTTAGGGTATTTTTTAGTGGTTTTAGCTTTTTGAGTTTTTTTTTTGTTTTTTTAGTTTTTATGGGTTTTAAGCGTTTTTATGGTTTTTTATGTTTTTTTGGGGTTTTAGGCTTTTAGGGTTTTTAGGTTTTTTGAGTTTTAGTGTTTTTAGGGTTTTTAGCGTGTTTTTATGGTTTTATGGGTCTTTTAGGTTTTTAGGTTTTTTAGGGTTTTTGAGCTCTTAGTGTTTTTGTAGGTTTTTTTTAGTGTTTTTGTTTTTATGGGTTTTAAGCGTCTTTTTATGGGTTTATGGTTTTGGTTTTTAGGCCTTTTTAGGGTTTTAAGTTTTTGGGTTTTAGTTTTAGTTTTTAGTGTTTTTAAGGGTTTTTTTTATGGTTTTAATGTTTTTTGGGGTTTTTTAGGGTATTTTAAGTTTTTAGGTTTTTTGAGCTTTTAGTTTTTTTATGGGTTTTAAGCGTCTTTTATTGTTTTATGGTTTCTTTAGGGTTTTAGGCTTTTTAGGGTATTTTTTAGGTGTCTTTTTAGCGTTTTTGAGTTTTTTGTGTTTTTAGTGTTTTATGGGTTTTTAGTTTCTTTTTATGGTTTTTATGGGTTTTTACGCTTTTTAGGGTATTTTAGGGTTTTTTTTAGGATTTTTTAGTTTTTAGTGTTTTTATGGGGTTTTAGCGTCTTTTATTGGTTTTATGGGGTTTGAGGCTTTTTAGGGTATTTTAGCGGTTTTTTTAGCTTTTTTTAAGTTTTTTGTGTTTTTAGTGTTTTTATGGGTTTTTAGCGTCTTTTTCTAGTTTTTATGGGGTTTTTAGGCTTTTTAGGGTATTTTAGGGGGTGTTTTTAGCTTTTTTGAGTTTTTTGAGTTTTATGGGTTTTTAGCTTCTTTTTATGGTTTTTATGGGTTTTTAGGCTTTTTATTGTATTTTAGGGGTTTTTTTAGCTTTTTTGAGTTTTTAGTGTTTTTATGGGTTTTTAGCGTTTTTTTATGGTTTCTATGGTTTTTTTTGGGGTTTTTAGGCTTTTTAGGGTTTTTTCTAGGTTTTTTGAGTTTTCAGTGTTTTTAGTGTTTTTATGGGTTTTAAGCGTCTTTTATGGTTTTATGGTTTTTTAGGCTTTTAGGCTTTTTAGGGTTTTTTGAGCTTTTAGTGTTTTTTTTTTAGTGTTTTAGTGTTTTTATGGGTTTTTAAGCGTCTTTTTATGGTTTTTATGTTTTTTTGGATTTTTAGGCTTTTAAGGGTTTTTTTTAGGTTTTTTGAGTTTTAGTGTTTTTATGGGTTTTTAGCGTCTTTTTATGGTTTTTATGGGTTTTTGGGCTTTTTAGGGTATTTTAGAAGTTTTTTTAGGATTTTTGAGCTTTTAGTGTTTTTATGGGTTTTTAGCGTCTTTTATGGTTTTTACGGGGTTTTTAGGCTTTTTAGGGTATTTTAGGTGTCTTTTTAGCTTTTTTGAGTTTTTTGTGTTTTTAGTGTTTTATGGGTTTTTAGCTTCTTTTTATGGTTTTTATGGGTTTTTAGGCTTTTTAGGGTATTTTAGGGTTTTTTTTAGGATTTTTGAGTTTTTAGTGTTTTTATGGGGTTTTAGCGTCTTTTATGGTTTTTATGGGGTTTTTAGGCTTTTTAGGGTATTTTAGTGGTTTTTTTTAGCTTTTTGAGTTTTTTGTGTTTTCTTGTTTTTATGGGTTTTTAGCGTTTTTTATGGTTTCTATGGTTTTTTTGGGGTTTTTAGGCTTTTTAGGGTTTTTTCTAGGTTTTTTGAGTTTTTAGTGTTTTATGGGTTTTTAGCGTCTTTTTATGATTTTTATGGGTTTTTAGGCTTTTTAGGGTTTTTTAGGATTTTTGAGCTTTTAGTGTTTTTAGTATTTTTAGTGTTTTTGTGGGCTTTTAGCGTCTTTTTATGGTTTTTATTGGTTTTTTAGGCTTTTTAGGGTTTTTTTAGTATTTTTAAGCTTTTTGTGTTTTTAGTGTTTTTAGTGTTTTTGTTGGTTTTGAGCATCTTTTTATGGTTTTTATGCTTTTTTTCGGTTTTTAGGCTTTTAGGATTTTTTTTTAGGATTTTTGAGCTTTTAGTGTTTTTAGTGTTTTTGTTGGTTTTTAGCGTCTTTTTATGGTTTTTATGGTTTTTTTGGGTTTGTTAGGCTTTTTAGGGTTTTTTTTTAGGTTTTTTTGAGTTTTTAGTGTTTTTATGGGTTTTTAGCGTCTTTTATGGTTTTTGGTTTTTTGGGTTTTAGGCTTTTAGGGTTTTAAGGGGTTTTAGGATTTTTGAGTTTTTAGTGTTTTTATGGGTTTTAAGCGTCTTTTTATTGTTTTTTTTCTTTGGGTTTTAGGCTTTTTAGGGTATTTTAGGGGTGTTTTTTTAGTGTTTTTTGGGTTTTGTTTTTTTATTTTTTTTTTATGGTTTTAAGGTTTTTTTAGGTTTTTAGGCTTTTAGGGTTTTAAGTTTTTTTTTAGTTTTTTTTTTTTGTTTTTAGCGTCTTTTTATGGTTTTTATGGGTTTTAGGCTTTTAGGGTATTTTTAGGGTTTTTTAGGATTTTTTTAATTTTTTAGTGTTTTTAGTGTTTTTATGGGTTTTAAGCGTCTTTTTGGTTTTGGTTTTATGGTTTTTTATGGTTTTTTTAGGCATTTTTAGTTTTTAGGTTTTTTGAGTTTTAGTGTTTTATGGGTTTTAAGCGTCTTTTATGTTTTTTGGTTTTTTGGGTTTTTAGGCTTTTTAGGATTTTTAGCTTTTTGGTTTTTTTTTTTAGTGTTTTTATGGTTTTAAGCGTCTTTTTTATGGTTTTTTTAGGTTTTTTATGTTTTTTTAGGGTGTTTTAGTTTTTTTTTTTTTTTTTTAAGTGTTTTTTAGCGTTTTTATGGTTTTTTTGGGGTTTTAAGCGTCTTTTTAGGGTTTTTTTTATGGTTTTTAGGGTTTTTTTTTTTTTTTAGGTTTTAGAGTTTTTTTGTTTTATGGGTTTTTTATGTTTTTTATGGTTTTTTTGGGTTTTAGGCTTTTAGGGTATTTTAAGCCTTTTTTAGGTTTTGAATTTTTTGTTTTAGTTTTTAAGGGTTTTAAGCGTCTTTTTATGGTTTTTATGGTTTTTTGGGTTTTTAAGCTTTTTAGTGTATTTTAGGGTTTTTTAGGTTTTTAGTTTTTTTTGTTTTTAGTGTTTTTATGTTTTTAAGCGTCTTTTATGTTTTTTATGGTTTTTTAGGGTTTTAGGGCATTTTAGGGTATTTTTAGCTTTTTAAGTTTTTTTGAGTTTTATGGGTTTTTAGTGTTTTATGGTTTTAAGCGTCTTTTAGGCTTTTTATGGTTTCTTTGGGTTTTTAGGCTTTTTAGGGTTTTAAGAGTTTTTTTTGTTTTAGTGTTTTTTATGGTTTTTATGGTTTTTTTTTTTATGGTTTTATGGTTTTTTGGGGTTTTAGGCTTTTAAGGTATTTTTTTAGGTTTTTTTGAGTTTTAGTGTTTTTATGGGTTTTAAGCGTTTTTTATTTTTTTTTGGGTTTTAGGCTTTTTAGGGTATTTTTAAGGATTTTTGTTTTTTTAGTTTTTTAGTTTTTTAGTGTTTTTTTGGGTTTTAAGCGTCTTTTATGGTTTTATGGTTTTTTGGGGTTTTTAAGGCTTTTAGGGTTTTTAAGGTTTTTGAGTTTTAGTTTTTAGTGTTTTTTTTTTTATGGGTTTTAAGCGTCTTTTATGGTTTTTATGGTTTTTTAGGGTTTTAGGCTTTTAGGGGGTTTTAAGGTTTTTTAGGTTTTTAATTTTTAGTTTTAGTGTTTTTAGGTTTTTAAGCGTCTTTTATGGTTTTATGGTTTCTTTGGGGTTTTAGGCTTTTAAGGGTATTTTAAGGTTTTTTTTTAGGATTTTAGTGTTTTTAGTGTTTTTATGGGTTTTAAGCGTCTTTTTTATGGTTTTTTTCTTTGGGGTTTTAGGCTTTTAGGGTATTTTAGGGGTTTTTTAGTTTTTTTGAGTTTTAGAGTTTTTTAGTGTTTTTGGGTTTTAAGCGTCTTTTTATGGGTTTTTATGGTTTTTAGGTTTTTTTTAGGGTATTTTTAGGGTTTTTTTAGAGTTTTAGTGTTTTTTTTTGGGGGTTTAAGCGTCTTTTATGGTTTTTTGGGTTTTTTAGGCTTTTTAGGGATTTTTAGTATTTTTAGTTTTTTTTAGTTTTTGTGTTTTTAGTGTTTTTTTTTTTAGGGTTTTAGCTTTTTGGTTTTTTTAGGCTTTTAGGGTTTAGGTTTTGAGTTTTAGTTTTTTTATGGGTTTTAAGCGTCTTTTTATGGTTTTTTATGGGTTTTAGGCTTTTTAGGTTTTTTAGGGTTTTTAGGTTTTTAGGTTTTATTTTTGTTTTTAGGTTTTTAAGCGTTTTTAGCGTCTTTTTTAGTTTTTTTTAGGGTTTTTAGGGTCTTTTTAAGGGGTTTTTTAGGGTTTTTTTGAGTTTTTGTGTTTTTAGTGTTTTTTGGGTTTTTTTTTTAGGGGTTTTATGGTTTTTTGGGTTTTAGTTTTTTTTAGGGTTTTAGGTTTTTAGGTTTTTTTTAGTTTTTTAGTGTTTTTTTTTAAGCGTCTTTTTTATGGTTTTTGGTTTTTGGGGTTTTAGGCTTTTTAGGGGTTTTTTAGGGTTTTTAGGTTTTTTTTGAGTTTTAGTGTTTTAGGGTTTTTAAGCGTCTTTTATGGTTTTATGGTTTTTTAGGTTTTTTAGTGTATTTTAGGTTTTTTAGGGTTTTTTTTTTTTTAAATTTTTTTAGTGTTTTTATGGGTTTTAGCGTCTTTTTTTTTAGGTTTTTTGGGGTTTTAGGCTTTTAGGGTTTTTAGGGGCTTTTTAGGGTTTTTTTTTTTTGAGTTTTTAGTGTTTTTTATGGGTTTTAGCTTCTTTTTATGTTTTTATGGTTTTTAGGCTTTTTTAGGTATTTTAGGGGTTTTAAAGCGTTTTTTTTTGGTTTTTGGTTTTTTAGGGTTTTAGTAGTTTTTAAGTTTTTAGGGTTTTTTAGGTTTTTGGTTTTTATGGTTTTTTTGGGTTTTAGGCGTCTTTTATGGTTTTATTTTTAGGCTTTTTAGGTTTTATTTTAGTTTTTTTAGTTTTTTTTTTAGGTTTTATGGGTTTTTTTATGGTTTTATGGTTTTTTTGGGGTTTTAGGCTTTTTAGGGTTTTTTTTAGGGGTCTTTTTTAGGTTTTTTGAGTTTTTAGTGTTTTAGTGTTTTATGGGTTTTAAGCGTCTTTTATGGTTTTATGGTTTTTTGGGGTTTTAGGCTTTTAGGGTTTTTAGGGTTTTTTAAGGTTTAGTGTTTTAGTTTTTTTAGTTTTTTTTTGTAGTTTTTTTGGTTTTTTAAGCGTTTTTTTTTTTTTTTTGGTTTTTTTGGGTTTTAGGGTTTTTTAGGGTTTTTAGTTTTTTTGGGTCTTTTTAGGGTTTTATGGTTTTTAGTCTTTTTAGGGTTTTTAGGGGTTTTTAGGCTTTCTTTTAGGGTTTTTTTTTGAGTTTTTAGTGTTTTGGGTTTTTTAGCGTCTTTTATGGTTTTATGGTTTTTAGGTTTTTTTAGGTTTTTAAGGTTTTTTAGTTTTTGTTTTTAAGTTTTTATGGGTTTTTAGCGTTTTTATGGTTTTTATGGTTTCTTTGGGGTTTTAGGCTTTTTAGGGTATTTTAAGGGCTTTTTTAGGTTTTTTGAATTTTTAGTGTTTTTAGTGTTTTTATGGGTTTTTAGCGTCTTTTTATGGTTTTATGGTTTCTTTTTGGTTTTTAGGCTTTTTAGGGTATTTTAAGGGTTTTTAGGTTTTTTGAATTTTTAGTGTTTTTAGTGTTTTTATGGGTTTTTAGCGTCTTTTTATGGTTTTATGGTTTTTTTGGGTTTTTTAGGCTTTTAGGGTTTTTTGAGCTTTTTTAGTTTTAATTTTAGTGTTTTTAGTGTTTTATGGGTTTAAAGCGTCTTCTTATGATTTTTATGGTTTTTTGGGGTTTTTTAGGACTTTCTTAGGTTTTTTGAATTTGTAGTGTTTTTAGTGTATTTATGGGTTTTTAGCGTCTTTTTATGGTTTTTTTTTGTTTTAGGCTTTTTAAGGTATTTTAAGGTTTTTTTTAAGTTTTTTGAGTTTTTTGAGTTTTTAGTGTTTTTATGGGTTTAAGCGTCTTTTATTTTATTGTTTTTTTTGGGGTTTTAGGCTTTTTTAGGGTATTTTAGGTGCTTTTTAGCTTTTTTGATTTTTAGTGTTTTTAGTGTTTTTATGGGTTTTAGTTTCTTTTTTATGGTTTTATGGTTTTTTGGGGTTTTTTTAGGGTTTTTAGGGTTTTAGTTTTTTTTAGTTTTTTAGTTTTTTTGGGTTTTAAGGGTCTTTTAGCGTCTTTTTATTGGTTTTATGGGGTTTTAGGCTTTTTAGGGTATTTAGGCTTTTTTAGCTTTTTAAGTTTTTAGTGTTTTTTTAGTGTTTTATGGGTTTTAGCATCTTTTTTTTTATGGTTTTTTGGGGTTTTAGGCTTTTAGGGTATTTTTTAGGCTTTTTAGTTTTTAATTTTTAGTGTTTTTAGTGTTTTATGGGTTTTAAGCGTCTTTTATAGTTTTATGGTTTTTTAGGGTTTTAGGCTTTTTAGGGTATTTTAAGGCTTTAGGGTTTTTAATTTTTTAGTGTTTTAGTGTGTTTTTTATGGGTTTTAAGCGTCTTTTATGGTTTTATGGTTTTTTTGGGGTTTTAGGCTTTTAGGGTATTTTAAGGCTTTTTTTTTAATTTTTGAGTTTTTAGTGTTTTTATGGGTTTTAAGCGTTTTTATGGTTTTATGGTTTTTTTTTTTTTTAGGGTTTTAGGGTTTTTTTGAGCTTTTTGGTTTTAAGTTTTTAGTGTTTTTAGTGTTTTTATGGGTTTTAGCGTCTTTTTTTTGGTTTTTTTTTTTTTAGGGGTTTTAGGGGTTTTAGGTTTTTGAGTTTTAGTTTTTTTTTTGGGTTTTTTAGTGTTTTTAGTGTTTTTGGGTTTTTTAGCGTTTTTATTTTTTTAGGTTTTTGGGTTTTTTGTTTTTAGGGTTTTTGGGTTTTTAGTTTTTTTGGTTTTTTGGGTTTTTTTAGGCTTTTTTTTTGGGTTTTTAGTTTTTTTTTAGTTTTTATGGGTTTTTTAGGGTTTTTAGGGTTTTTATGGTTTTTTAGGTTTTTAGGCTTTTAGGTTTTTAATTTTTAGTTTTTTAGTTTTTTTTTTTAGTTTTTATGGGTTTTTAAGCGTCTTTTTATGTTTTTTAGTTTTTTTAGGTTTTTAGGTTTTTAGGGTATTTTAAGGCTTTTTTTTTAGTTTTTTAGTGTTTTAGTGTTTTTATGGGTTTTTAGCGTCTTTTTATGTTTTTATGGTTTTTTGGGGTTTTAGGCTTTTAGGGGTTTTAAGGCTTTTTTTTTTTTTTAGTTTTTAGTGTTTTTTAGTGTTTTTATGGGTTTTTAGCGTCTTTTTATGATTTTTTTGGGTTTTTTGGTTTTTTAGGCTTTTTTAGGGTTTTGTTTTAGTTTTTTTTAGGTTTTTTGAATTTTTAGTGTTTTTAGTGTTTTTATGGGAATTTAGCGTCTTTTTATGGTTTTTATGGTTTTTTTGGGGTTTTAGGCTTTTTAGGGTGTTTTAAGGCTTTTTTAGGTTTTTTGAATTTTTTGTGTTTTTAGTGTTTTTATGGGTTTTTAGCGTCTTTTTATGATTTTTATGGTTTTTTGGGGTTTTTAGGCTTTTTAGGGTAGTTTCAGCCTTTTTTAAGTTTTTTGAATTTTTAGTGTTTTTAGTGTTTTTATGGGTTTTTTGCGTCTTTTTATGGTTTTTATGGTTTCTTTGGGGTTTTTAGGCTTTTTAGGGTATTTTAAAGGCTTTTTAGTTTTTTTGAAATTTTAGTGTTTTTAGTGTTTTTATGGGTTTTAAGCGTCTTTTATGGTTTTTTTTTATGGTTTTTTGGGGTTTTAGGTTTTTAGGGTTTTTTTTTTTAGTGTTTTTAGGTTTTTTAGGTTTTTTTAGTGTTTTAGTGTTTTATGGGTTTTAAGCGTCTTTTTATAGTTTTTTGGTTTTTTTGGTTTTTTAGGTTTTTATCTTTTTTTTTTTTTTTTAGGTCTTTTTAGTTTTTTTTTTTAGTGTTTTAGTGTTTTTTAGGTTTAAGCGTTTTTAATTTTTTTTTAGCGTTTTAGGGTTTTTGGGTTTTTTTTTTTTTAGGGTTTTTTTTAGGTTTTTAGGTTTTTTTTGTTTTTAGTTTTTTTGGGTTTTGTGTTTTTTGGGTTTTTAGCGTCTTTTTGGTTTTATGGTTTTTTTTAGGGGTTTTTTTTTTTTAGGTTTTAGTTTTAGTGTTTTAGTGTTTTATGGTTTTTTAAGCGTCTTTTTATGGTTTTATGGTTTTTGGCTTTTTTTTTTAGGTTTTTAAGTTTTTAGGTTTTTTTTGTTTTTAAGGTTTTAAGTCTTTTAGGGTTTTTAGCGTTTTTTTAGGGTTTTTAGTTTTAGGTTTTAAGGGTTTTTTAGGTTTTTAGTTTTTAGTGTTTTAGGGTTTAGGGGGTTTTAGTTTTTTTTTTTTGGGTTTTAAGTTTTTTAAGTTTTTTTTTTTTAGTTTTTTGTTTTTTTTGGTTTTAGTGTTTTAGTGTTTTTGGGTTTTTAGTTTTTTAGGTTTTTTTGGTTTTTTTTTTAGGGAAAAAAAAAAGGGTTTTAAATTTTAAGTTTTTTAAGGTTTTTTTAGTGTTTTTAGTGTTTTTATGGGTTTTAAGCGTTTTTTTTCTTTTTTTGGTTTCTTTTTTTTTTTCCCTTTTTTAAAAAAAAAAAAGGTTTTTTTTTTGTTTTTAGTTTTTAGTGTTTTTATGGGTTTTAGCGTCTTTTTGGTTTTTTTGTTTTTTATTTTTTTTAGGTTTTTAGGGTTTTTTGGTTCTTTTAGGTTTTTTTAAGTTTTTTTAGGTTTTTTAATTTTTAGTGTTTTTTTTTTTATGGGTTTTAGTGTCTTTTATTTTTAAGTTTTTTTTTTTGTTTTTTTATGGGTTTTTTTGTTTTAAGGTTTTTAGTTTTTGTTTTGTTTTTTTGTTTTTTTCTTTTTTTGGTTTTTTTTGGTTTTAGTTTTTTTTAGCTTAGGTTTTTTTTTTGGAGTTTTTTTGGTTTTTTTTGGTTTTTTAAGTTTTAGGGTTTTACCTAAGGAGTTTTAGGGTTCAAAGTTTTTTTTTTAGGTTTTTGGTTTTAGGATTTTTAGTGTCTTTTAAGTTTTTGGGGTTTTTAGGGCGTCAGCAATTTTTGGTTTTTTAGGTTTTTAGTTTTTTTTTTAGGTTTTTTCTTTTTTTTTTGGTTTTATGGTTTTTTTGGGGTTTTAGGCTTTTAGGGTTTTTTTTGCTTTTAGGTTTTTGGTTTTTTAGTTTTTTTAGTTTTTGGGTTTTAGCGTCTTTTTTTTTTGGTTTTTTAGGGGTTTTAAACTTTTAGGGGGTTTTTAAGGGTTTTTAGTTTTTTTTAAAGGGTGTTTTGAACTTGTTTTATGGGTTTTTAGCGTCTTTTATAGTTTTTGGTTTCTTTAGTGTTTTTAGGTTTTAGGGTCATTTTAGTTTTTTAGTTTTTTTTTAGTGTTTTTAGTGTTTAGTGTTTTTTAGGGTTTTTAAGGTTTTTGGTTTTAGTTGTTTTGGTGTTTTTGGGTTTGAAAAGCGGGTTTTTTTTTAGGGTAGTTTTTGGGTTTTTTTAGGGTTTTAAGTTTTTAGTGTTTTTTAGGTTTTAAGTTTTTCTTTTAGTGTTTTATGGTTTTTAGGGTTTTTCACCCAAAGGGGTTTTTAGGTTTTTTAGGGTTTTTAGGCTTTTTGGTGTTTTTAAGTTTTTTAGGTTTTTTAGGTGTTTTTAGTTTTTGTTTTAGGGTTTTTTTTGGGTTTTTAGTTTTTTAGGTTTTTAAGTTTTTTTTTATGTTTTTTAGGGTTTTAGTTTTTATGGGGTTTTTTTTTTTTTGGTTTTTTTGGGTTTTTGGGGTTTTAGTGTTTTAAGGTTTTTAGGTTTTTTGGGTTTTATGGTTTTTTTTTTTTTTTAGGGTTTTTTTTTTGGGTTTTTAGGTTTTTATTTTTTTTAAAGTTTTTAGGGTTTTTTAGGTTTTTTTTTCTTTTTTTTTAGGTTTTTGGGTTTTAAATTTTTTTTTATAGTTTTTTTGGATTTTTTTTAGGTTTTTAGTTTTAGGTTTTTAAGGGTTTTTAGTTTTTTTGGTTTTTGGTTTTTTTAATTTTTAGTGTTTTTAGTTTTTTTTTGGGTTTTAAGCGTCTTTTATGGTTTTTTTAGTTTTTTTAGGTTTTTAGTGCTTTTAGGGTTTTTAAATCTTTTTAGTTTTTTTTTTTTTTAGTTTTTTTAGGTTTTTAGGGTTTTTTAGGTTTTTATGGTTTTTAGGGTTTTTAGGTTTTTTAGTTTTTGTTTTTTTTTAGGGTTTTAGTGTTTTATAGTTTTTTTAAGCGTGTTTTTTTTGGGTTTTATGGTTTTTAGGGGTTTTAGGGTTTTAGGGTTTTTTAGGTTTTACTTTTTAAGGTTTTTTTTTTTAGGTTTTTTTTTAGGTATTTTTATTTTTTTTGGGTTTTAGGTTTTTTAGGTTTTTTTTAGGTATTTTAAGTGTTTTTTTTTAGTTTTTTAGTGTTTTTTTTTTGGGTTTTTAAGCGTTTTTATGGTTTTTTGGTTTTTTTAGGTTTTAGGGTTTTTTTTTTAAAGGTTTTTTAGGTTTTTTAGTTTTTTTTTTAGTTTTTTAGTGTTTTTATGGGTTTTAAGCGTCTTTTTGGTTTTTTAGTTTTTTTTTAGGGTTTTAGGCTTTTAGGGTTTTTAGGTTTAGTTTTTTAGTTTTTTTATTTTTAGGTTTTTTAGTGTTTTTTTGGGTTTTAAGCGTTTTTTATGGTTTTTATGGTTTTTTTGGGTTTTAGGCTTTTAGGGTTTTTTTTTTAGGTTTTTAGTTTTTAGTGTTTTAGTGTTTTATGTTTTTTTTTTAGCGTCTTTTATGGTTTTATAGTTTCTTTTGGGGTTTTAGGCTTTTAGGGTTTTTTAGGTTTTTTAAGGTTTTATTTTTAGTTTTTAGTGTTTTATGGGTTTTAAGCGTTTTTTTTATGTTTTTATGGTTTTTTTGGGTTTTAGGCTTTTTAGGTTTTTTTTTAAGGTTTTTAAGTTTTTTGTTTTTTTTTAGTGTTTTAGTGTTTTATGGGTTTTAAGCGTTTTTATGGTTTTATGTGTTTTTTGTTTTTTTTTAGGGTTTTAGGGTTTTTTAAGGCTTTTTAGGTTTTTTTTTTTTTTTTTGTTTTTAGGTTTTTAGTGTTTTTGGGTGTTTTTTTTATGGTTTTTAGGGGTTTTTGGGTTTTTAGGCTTTTTAGGGTTTTTTAAGGCTTTTTAGGTTTTAGGTTTTAGTTTTTTAGTGTTTTATGGGTTTTTAAGCGTCTTTTTATGGTTTTTATGTTTTTTTCTTTTTTAGGCTTTTTAGGTTTTTAAGGCTTTTAGGTTTTTTAATTTTAGTTTTTTTTTTGTTTTTATGGGTTTTAAGCGTCTTTTTATGGTTTTATGGTTTCTTTGGGGTTTTAGGCTTTTAGGGTATTTTAAGGCTTTTAGGTTTTTTGAATTTTTAGTTTTTTAGTGTTTTTATGGGTTTTTAGCGTCTTTTTATGGTTTTTATGGTTTCTTTGGGGTTTTTAGGCTTTTTAGGGTATTTTCAGGCTTTTTATTTTTTTGAATTTTTAGTGTTTTTATGGGTTTTTAGCGTCTTTTATGGTTTTTATGGTTTCTTTGGGGTTTTTAGGCTTTTTAGGGTATTTTAGGGCTTTTTTAGGTTTTTTGAATTTTTAGTGTTTTATGGGTTTTTAGCGTCTTTTTATGGTTTTTATGGTTTCTTTGGGGTTTTAGGCTTTTTAGGGTTTTTTAGGTTTTTTGAGTTTTTAGTGTTTTTAGTGTTTTTATGGGTTTTTAGCGTCTTTTTATGGTTTTTTATGGTTTTTTTGGGGTTTAGGGTTTTAGGTTTTTAGGGTTTTTAGGTTTTTAATTTTAGTTTTTAGTGTTTTATGGGTTTTAAGCGTCTTTTATGTTTTTATGGTTTTTTAGGTTTTTAGGCTTTTTAGGGTATTTTTAGGCTTTTAGGTTTTGAGTTTTTAGTGTTTTAGTGTTTTATGGGTTTTAAGCGTCTTTTATGGTTTTATGGTTTTTTGGGTTTTAGGCTTTTTAGGGTATTTTAAGGTTTTTGTTTTTTTTAATTTTAGTGTTTTTAGTGTTTTATGGTTTTAAGCGTCTTTTATGGTTTTTATGGTTTTTTAGGGGTTTTTAGGCTTTTAGGGTATTTTAGGCTTTTTTAGGTTTTTGAGTTTTAGTTTTTAGTTTTTTATGGTTTTTAGCGTCTTTTTTTTTTATGTTTTTTTAGGGTTTTAGGCTTTTAGGGTTTTTAAGATTTTTTAGGTTTTTAATTTTTAGTGTTTTAGTGTTTTTTGGGTTTTAAGCGTCTTTTATTTTTTTTTGGTTTTTTTGGGTTTTTTTTTTTTTAGGTATTTAAAGTTTTTAGGTTTTTAATTTTAGTGTTTTTAGTGTTTTTGGGTTTTTTTTTGGGTTTTAAGTTTTTTTTAGGGTTTTTTGGTTTTTAGGGTTTTTAGGTTTTTTAGGGTTTTAGGTTTTTAGTGTTTTAGTGTTTTTATGGAGTTTTTAAGCGTCTTTTATGGTTTTTTATGGTTTCTTTAGGGTTTTAGGCTTTTAGGGTATTTTAAGGGTTTTTAATTTTTTGAATTTTTTAGTGTTTTTATGGGTTTTAAGCGTCTTTTTATGGTTTTATAGTTTTTTGGGTTTTTAGGCTTTTAGGGTTTTTTAGGCTTTTTTAGGTTTTTGAATTTTGTGTTTTTAGTGTTTTTATGGGTTTTAAGCGTCTTTTATGGTTTTCTTGGTTTTTTGGGGTTTTGGGGTTTTAGGCTTTTAGGTTTTTTAGGTTTTTTTTAGTGTTTTAGTTTTTATGGGTTTTAAGCGTCTTTTATAGTTTTATGGTTTCTTTGGGGTTTTAGGCTTTTTAGGGTATTTTAAGTTTTTTAGTTTTAGTGTTTTAGTATTTTTAGTGTTTTATGGGTTTTAAGCGTCTTTTTATAGTTTTATGGTTTTTTGGGGTTTTAGGCTTTTTTTTTTTTAAGGTTTTTAGGTTTTTTTTTTTTAGTGTTTTTAGTGTTTTTATGGTTTTATGGGTTTTTATGGTTTTATGGTTTGGTTTTTTTAGGTTTTTTTAGGCTTTTTAGGGTATTTTAGTCTTTTTTGGTTTTTAGGTTTTAGTGTTTTTAGTGTTTTATGGGTTTTTAGCGTTTTTTAGGTTTTTTTTTTAGTTTCTTTAGGGTTTTTAGGTTTTAGGCTTTTAGGGTTTTTTAGTTTTTTGGTTTTTTAGTTTTTAGTGTTTTTAGTTTTTTTTGGTTTTTAAGGTTTTTTTGGTTTTATGGTTTTTAGGTTTTTTAGGGTTTTTTTTGTTTTTAGGTTTTTAGGTTTTTTGGGTTTTTTTTTTTTGGGTTTTTTTTTTAGTGTTTTTATGTTTTTGTTTTTAGTGTTTTATGGTTTTTTTTAGTTTTTTTGGGTTTTTGGGGTTTTAAATTTTTAGGGTATTTTAGGGCTTTTTTAGGTTTTTTGAATTTTTAGTTTTTTAGTGTTTTTATGGGTTTTTAGCGTCTTTTTATAGTTTTATGGTTTCTTTGGGTTTTTAGGCTTTTAGGGTATTTTAAGGCTTTTTAGGTTTTTTGAAATTTTAGTGTTTTTAGTGTTTTTATGGGTTTTTAGCGTCTTTTTATGGTTTTATGGTTTTTTGGGTTTTAGGCTTTTAGGGTATTTTAAGGCTTTTTTTAGGTTTTTTGAATTTTTAGTGTTTTTTAGTGTTTTTATGGGTTTTTAGCGTCTTTTTATGGTTTTATGGTTTTTGGGGTTTTCAGGCTTTTAGGGTTTTAGGGTTTTTAAGTTTTAGAGTTTTAGTGTTTTTGTTTTTTAAGCGTCTTTTTGGTTTTGGGGTTTTAGCGTCTTTTTATGGTTTTTAGTGGTTTTCTTTTTGGTTTTTTAGGTTTTTTTAGGGTTTTTTTAGTTTTTTTTTTAGGTTTTTATGGTTTTAGGTTTTAGGGTTTTTTAGGGTTTTTTAGGTTTTTGAGTTTTAGTGTTTTATGGGTTTTTCTTTTGGGGTTTTTGGGTTTTAGGCTTTTAGGGTTTTAGGCTTTTTAGTTTTTTAATTTTAGTGTTTTTAGTGTTTTATGGGTTTTAAGCGTCTTTTATGGTTTTATGGTTGGTTTGGGGTTTTAGGCTTCTTAGGGTATTTTCAGGCTTTTTTGTGTTTTTTGAATCTTTAGTGTTTTAGCGTTTTTCTGGGTTTTTAGGTCTTTTTAGGCTTTTAGGGTTTTTAAGGGTTTTTTTTTTTTTTTTAGTTTTTAGTGTTTTTTATGGTTTTTAAGCGTCTTTTTATGGTTTTATGTTTTTTAGGGTTTTAGGCTTTTAGGGTATTTTAGGGTTTTTTTTTTTTTATTTTTAGTGTTTTAGTGTTTTTATGGGTTTTTAGCGTCTTTTTTATGGTTTTTATGGGTTTTTAGGCTTTTTAGGGTTTTTAGGGTTTTTTGAGGTTTTTTAGTGTTTTTTGTATTTTTAGTGTTTCTGTGGGTTTTTAGCGTCTTTTTATGGGTTTTATGGTTTTTGGGGTTTTAGGCTTTTAAGGGGTTTAAGGTTTTAAGTTTTTTTTAAGTTTTTTAGTGTTTTTATGGGTTTTTAGCGTCTTTTTTTATGTTTTTATGGTTTTTTGGGTTTTAGGCTTTTAGGGTATTTTAAATTTTTTTAGTTTTTTAGTTTTTAGTGTTTTAGTGTTTTTATGGGTTTTAAGCGTCTTTTATGGTTTTATGGGTTTTTTAGGGTTTAGGCTTTTTTTTTAGGTGTTTTAAAGCTTTTTTTTTTAATTTTAGTGTTTTTAGTGTTTTTATGGTTTTTAGCGTCTTTTATGGTTTTATGGGTTTCTTTAGGGGTTTTAGGGCTTTTAGGGGTATTTTAGGGTTTTTAAGTTTTAGTTTTTAGTGTTTAGTGTGTTTTTAAGGGTTTTAAGCGTCTTTTTATGGTTTTTAGGTTTCTTTGGGTTTTTTTTAGGGTATTTTAAAGCTTTTTTAAGTTTTTGTGTTTTTTAGTGTTTTAGTGTTTTTATGGGTTTTAAGCGTCTTTTATGGTTTTATGTTTTTTTTGGGGTTTTAGGCTTTTTAGGTTTTTAAAAGGTTTTAAGTTTTTATTTTTTTTTTTTTATGGGTTTTAAGCGTCTTTTTTATGGTTTTTTATGGGTTTTAGGCTTTTAGGGTATTTTTAGGGTTTTAAGTTTTTGGGTTTTTTAGTGTTTTTTTTTTTTTTTTATGGGTTTTAGCGTTTTTTTATGGTTTTATGGTTTTTTGGTTTTGGGTTTTAGGGTTTTTTAGGTTTTTAGGGTTTTTTTTTTTAGTTTTTTTAGTGTTTTTGGTTTTTAAGCGTCTTTTTGGTTTTGGTTTTTGGGTTTTAGGCTTTTAGGGTTTTTAAGGGTTTAGGTTTTTTTTAGTTTTTAGTGTTTTTGGTTTTTTTAAGCGTCTTTTAGTTTGCGTTTTTATGGTTTTTTAGGCTTTTTAGGTTTTTTTTTTTAGGTTTTTAAATTTTTAGTGTTTTAGTTTTGTTTTATGGGTTTTTAGCGTCTTTTATAGTTTTTGGTTTTTTAGGCTTTTTAGGGTATTTTAGGTTTTTTAGGTTTTTAGTTTTTTTTAGTGTTTTTTAGTGTTTTATGGGTTTTAAGCGTCTTTTATGGTTTTATGGTTTTTTGGCTTTTTAGGGTTTTAGGGATTTTAAGGCTTTTTAGTTTTGTTTTTAGTGTTTTTTTAGTGTTTTATGGGTTTTAAGCGTCTTTTTTATTTTTTATGGTTTTTAGGTTTTAGGCTTTTTAGGGTTTTTAAAGTTTTTAGGTTTTTAGTTTTTATGGGTTTTAGCGTTTTTTTATAGGGGTTTTTAATTTTTTAGGGTATTTTAGGGTTTTTTAGGTTTTTTTTTTTTTTTAGTGTTTTATAGGTTTTTAAGCGTCTTTTATGGTTTTTATGGTTTTTAGGTTTTTTAGTTTTTTTTTTTTTTTTTTTTTTAGTTTTAGTGTTTTTTTTGGGTTTTTAGTTTTTTTATGGTTTTTATGTTTTTTAGGGTTTTTAGGGTTTTTAGGGTTTTTTTTTTAGTTTTTTTAGTGTTTTAGTGTTTTTATGGGTTTTAAGCGTCTTTTTATGGTTTTATGGTTTTTAGGGGTTTTAGGCTTTTTAAGGTTTTTAGTTTTTTTAGGTTTTTAATTTTAGTGTTTTAGTGTTTTTTGGGTTTTAAGCGTCTTTTATAGTTTTATGGTTTTTTAGGTTTTAGGGTTTTTTAGGGTGTTTTTTAAAGCTTTTTTTTAGTTTTTAGTGTTTTTAGTGTTTTTTATGGTTTTTTAAGCGTCTTTTTATGGTTTTATGGTTTTTTGGGGGTTTTAGGCTTTTAGGTTTTATTTTAAGGCTTTTTTTTTAGGATTTTTAGTGTTTTTAGTGTTTTATGGGTTTTAAGCGTCTTTTGGTTTTTTTATGGTTTTTTTGGGGTTTTAGGCTTTTTAGGGTATTTTTAAGGCTTTTTAGTTTTTTTGATTTTTAGTGTTTTTAGTGTTTTTTATGGGTTTTAAGCGTCTTTTTATGGTTTTATGGTTTCTTTGGTTTTTTAGGTTTTTAGGTATTTTAATTTTTAGTTTTAGTGTTTTAATTTTAGTGTTTTAGTGTTTTATGCGTTTTTTAGCGTCTTTTTTGTTTTTTGGTTTTTTTATAGTTTTGGTTTTTTTTAGGGTTTTAGGTTTTTAGTTTTTAGTTTTTTAGTTTTTTTTATGGTTTTTAGTTTTTTTGGGGTTTTAGGTTTTTTAGGTTTCTTTTTAGGGTTTTAGGTTTTGGTTTTTTTAGTGTTTTTAGTGTTTTTTTGGGTTTTAAGCGTCTTTTTATGTTTTTTGGGTTTTTTAGGGGTTTTAGGCTTTTTAGGGTTTTAGTTTTTTTTTTTAGATTTTTAATTTTTTGTTTTATGGGTTTTAAGCGTTTTTTATGGGTTTTTGGTTTTTTAGGGTTTTTTTAACTTTTTTAGGGTTTTTTAGGTTTTTAGTTTTTTTAGAGTTTTTAGTGTTTTATGGGTTTTAAGCGTCTTTTATGGTTTTATGGTTTCTTTAGGGTTTTAGGCTTTTAAGGTATTTTAAGGTTTTTTAGTTTTTTTATTTTTAGTGTTTTTAGTGTTTTTATGGGTTTTAAGCGTCTTTTATGGTTTTATGGTTTCTTTAGGTTTTAGGCTTTTAGGGTTTTTAGGCTTTAAAGTTTTTGGTTTTTGAGTTTTAGTGTTTTATAGGTTTTAAGCGTCTTTTTATGTTTTTTATGGTTTTTTTGGGTTTTAGGCTTTTAGTTTTTTTTAGGTATTTTAAGGTTTTTATTTTTTTTTGTTTTAGTGTTTTTATGGGTTTTTAGCGTCTTTTTATGGTTTTATGGTTTTTTTTTAGGGTTTTAGGCTTTTTAGGGTATTTTTTAAGTTTTTAGGTTTTTGAGTTTTAGTGTGTTTTAGTGTTTTATGGGTTTTAAGCGTCTTTTTATGGTTTTTATGGTTTCTTTGGGGTTTTTTTTTAGGGTTTTAAGGGTTTTAGTGTTTTTTTTTAGTGTTTTTAGTGTTTTATGGGTTTTTAAGCGTCTTTTATGGTTTTATGGTTTTTGGGGTTTTAGGCTTTTAGGGGTTTTAAGGGGTTTTAGTTTTAGTGTTTTTAGTGTTTTAGTGTGTTTTTATGGTTTTTAAGCGTTTTTTTTTAGGTTTTTTTTTTTTTTTTTTTAGGTTTTAGTGTTTTTTATGGGTTTTAGGGTTTTTATGGTTTTTTAGGTTTTTTGGGTTTTAGGGTTTTAGGCTTTTTAGGTTTTTAGTTTTTAGGTTTAGTGTTTTTAGGTTTTTTTGGGTTTTAGGGTTTTTTTTTTAGGGTTTTAGTGTTTTTAGTTTTTTTTAGGGTTTTAAGTTTTTTTTGGTTTTTTGGTTTTTTTGGGTTTTAGGCTTTTTTTTTATGTTTTTAGGGTTTTAGGGTTTTAATTTTAGTGTTTAGTTTTTTTTTGGGTTTTAAGCGTTTTTATGGTTTTATAGTTTCTTTGGGGTTTTTAGTTTTTTAGGGTTTTTAGCTTTTAGGTTTTTAATTTTTAGTGTTTTTAGTGTTTTTTGGGTTTTAGCGTCTTTTATGGTTTTATGGTTTCTTTGGGGTTTTAGGGTTTTTTAGGTATTTTAAGGGTATTTTAGGGTTTTTAAATTTTTTAGTTTTTAGTGTTTTATGGGTTTTAAGCGTCTTTTTATGTTTTTTTGGTTTCTTTAGGGTTTTAGGCTTTTTAGGGTATTTTTAGGCTTTTTTTAGTTTTTTTTTAGTTTTTAGTGTTTTTATGGTTTTAAGCGTCTTTTATAGTTTTTATGTTTTTTTGGGTTTTAGGCTTTTAGGTATTTTTAGGTTTTTTTTAGGTTTTAGTTTTTTATTTTTAGTGTTTTTAGTGTTTTTATGGGTTTTTAGCGTCTTTTATGGTTTTATGGTTTCTTTTGGGTTTTTAGGCTTTTTAGGGTATTTTATGGCTATTTTAGGTTTTTTGAATTTTTAGTGTTTTTAGTTTTTTTTTGGGTTTTTGGCGTCTTTTTATGGTTTTTATGGTTTCTTTGGGGTTTTTAGGTTTTTTAGGGTATTTTAGGGTTTTTTTAGGTTTTTTGAATTTTTAGTGTTTTTTAGTTTTTATGGGTTTTTAGCGTCTTTTATGGTTTTTATGGTTTCTTTGGGGTTTTAGGTTTTTTAGGGTATTTTAGGGTTTTTTTAGGTTTTTTGAATTTTTAGTGTTTTTAGTGTTTTCTGGGTTTTTAGCGTCTTTTTATGGTTTTCATGGTTTCTTTGGGGTTTTTAGGCTTTTTAGGGTATTTTAAGGCTTTTTTTAGGTTTTTTGAATTTTAGTGTTTTTAGTGTTTTTATGGGTTTTTAGCGTCTTTTTATGGTTTTTATGGTTTCTTTTGGGTTTTTAGGCTTTTTAGGGTATTTTAGGTTTTTTTAAGGCTTTTAGGGTTTTTTTTTTTTAGTGTTTTTAGTGTTTTATGGGTTTTAAGCGTCTTTTTAGGTTTTTGGTTTTTTGGTTTTTTTGGGTTTTTAGGTTTTTAGGCTTTTTTAGGTTTTAGGGTTTTTAGGTTTTTTAGGTTTTGTTGTTTTTGGGTTTTAAGGGTTTTTATGGTTTTTGGTTTCTTAGGTTTTTAGGCTTTTAGGGTATTTTAAGGGCTTTTTAAGGTTTTAGGATTTTAGTGTTTTAGTGTTTTATGGGTTTTAAGCGTCTTTTATGGTTTTATGTTTCTTTAGGGTTTTAGGCTTTTTAGGGTATTTTAAGGCTTTTAGGTTTTAATTTTTAGTGTTTTTTAGTGTTTTTATGGGTTTTAAGCGTCTTTTTATGTTTTTATGGTTTTTTAGGTTTTTTAGGCTTTCTTTTTAGGCTTTTTAGTTTTTTTTTTAGTGTTTTTAGTTTTTTTTTGGGGTTTTTAGCGTCTTTTTATGGTTTTATGGGTTTTAAGGTGTTTTAGGGGTTTTTTAGGTTTTTAGGTTTTTTTTTAGTGTTTTTTGTGTTTTTTTAAGCGTCTTTTTTGGTTTTATTTTTTTAGGGTTTTTAGTTTTTTAAAGTTTTTAGGTTTTTAGTTTTTTAATTTTTGTTTTTTAGGGTTTTTTAGCGTTTTATAGTTTTTTTTTTTTGTTTTTAGGCTTTTAGGTTTTTAGGTTTTTTTTAGTTTTTTTTTTAGTGTTTTTAGTTTTTTTTAAGCGTCTTTTATGGTTTTTTATGGTTTTTTGGGTTTTTAGGTTTTTTAGGGTATTTTAGGTTTTTTAGGTTTTTAATTTTTAGTTTTTAGTTTTTTTTTATGGGTTTTAAGCGTCTTTTATAGTTTTTATGGTTTTTGGGTTTTAGGCTTTTTAGGGTTTTTTTTTAGGCTTTTTGAGTTTTTTTTAGTGTTTTTAGGGTTTTAGGGGTTTTTAGGGTTTTTAGGTTTTTTTAGGTTTTTTTTGGGTTTTTAGTTTTTTTGGGTTTTTAGGTTTTTGGTTTTTTTTGGTTTTAGGTTTTAGGGTTTTAAGGGTTTTTAAGGGTTTTTATTTTTTTTAAGCGTTTTTTTTAGTTTTTTTTTTTTTTTGGTTTTTTTTTTAGGGTTTTTAGGCTTTTTAGGGTTTTGTTTTAGTTTTAGTTTTTTAGTTTTTTAGGTTTTAGCGTCTTTTATGGGTTTTAGCGTTTTTTGGGGTTTTAAACTTTTTTAGGTATTTTTAGGCTTTTTTAGGTTTTTTAGATTTTAGTGTTTTTAGTGTTTTATGGGTGTTTAGCGTCTTTTTATGGTTTTTATGGTTTCTTTGGGGGTTTTTATGCTTTTTAGGGTATTTTTAGGCTTTTTTAGGTTTTTTGAACTTTTAGTGTTTTTAGTGTTTTTATGGGTTTTTAGCGTCTTTTATGGTTTTCATCGTTTCTTTGGGGTTTTTAGGCTTTTTAGGGTATTTTTAGGCTTTTTTAGGTTTTTTGAATTTTTAGTGTTTTTTGTGTTTTTATGGGTTTTTTTGCGTCTTTTTTATGGTTTTTATAGTTTTTTAGGTTTTTAGGCTTTTAGGTTATTTTTTTAGGCTTTTAGTTTTTAATTTTAGTGTTTTTAGTGTTTGTTTTTATGGGTTTTAAGCGTCTTTTATGGTTTTATAGTTTTTTTGGGTTTTTAGGCTTTTAGGGTTTTTTAAGGTTTTTTTTAGGGTTTTTAATTTTAGTGTTTTTAGTGTTTTATGGGTTTTAAGCGTCTTTTATGGTTTTTTTTTTTGGGGTTTTAGGCTTTTAGGGTATTTTAAGGCTTTTTAGGTTTTAGTTTTTAGTGTTTTTAGTGTTTTTATGGGTTTTAAGCGTCTTTTTATGGTTTTATGGTTTCTTTAGGGTTTTAGGCTTTTAGGGTATTTTAAGGGTTTTAGGTTTTTTAATTTTAGTGTTTTAGTGTTTTTATGGGTTTTAAGCGTCTTTTTATAGTTTTATGGTTTTTTTTTGGGGTTTTAGGCTTTTAGGGTTTTAAAGGCTTTAGAGTTTTTAGTTTTTTAGTGTTTTTAGTGTTTTTTATGGTTTTAAGCGTCTTTTATGGTTTTCATAGTTTCTTTAGGGTTTTAGGCTTTTAGGGGTTTTTTTTTTTAGTTTTTTAGTGTTTTTTTATGGGTTTTTTTTATTGTTTTTATGGTTTTTGGGTTTTAGGCTTTTTAAAAGTTTTTAAAGGTTTTTTTTTGGAGTTTTAGTGTTTTTTTAGTGTTTTTTGGGTTTTAAGCGTCTTTTATGGTTTTTATGTTTTTTTGGTTTTTTAGGTTTTTTAGGGTATTTTTTTTTAGTTTTTTTTTTTTAGTTTTTTAGTGTTTTTATGGGTTTTAAGCGTCTTTTATGGTTTTATGTTTTTTGGGGTTTTAGGGTTTAGGGTATTTTTAAAGGTTTTAAGTTTTTGAGTTTTTAGTGTTTTAGTGTTTTTTGGGTTTTAAGCGTCTTTTATGGTTTTATGGTTTTTTAGGTTTTTTAGGTATTTTAGGGTTTTAAAATTTTTTTAGGTTTTAGTTTTTAGTGTTTTTAGTGTTTTATGGGTTTTAAGCGTCTTTTATGGTTTTTATGGTTTTTTGGGTTTTTTAGGCTTTTTAGGGTTTTAGGCTTTTTAGGTTTTGAGTTTTAGTTTTTATGTTTTATTTTTAAGCGTCTTTTATGTTTTTATGTTTTTTTGGTTTTTTAGGCTTTTAGGGTTTTTTAAGCTTTTTAGGTTTTTTTTTTAGTGTTTTAGTGTTTTTATAGGTTTTAAGCGTCTTTTATGGTTTTTTTTTTGTTTAGGCTTTTTAGGGTATTTTAGGGCTTTTTAAGGTTTTTTGAATTTTTTGTGTTTTAGTGTTTTATGGGTTTTAAGCGTTTTTTATGGTTTTTATGGTTTTTTGGGGTTTTAGGCTTTTAGGGTTTTAGGGTTTTTAGGTTTTAGTTTTTAGTGTTTTTAGGGTTTTATGGGTTTTAAGCGTCTTTTTATGGTTTTATGGTTTTTTGGGGTTTTAGGCTTTTTAGGGTTTTAAGGCTTTTTAGAGTTTTTATGTTTTTGTTTTTTAGTGTTTTATGGGTTTTAGCGTCTTTTATGGTTTTATGGTTTTTTGGGGTTTTTAGGTTTTAGGGTATTTTAGGCTTTTTTTTTAATTTTAGTGTTTTTAGTGTTTTATGTTAGGCATTTTAGGGTTTTTTTAGGGTTTTTAGTGTTTTTGAGTTTTTGTGTTTTATTGTTTTTATGGGTTTTAAGCGTTTTTTAAGGTTTTCAATGGTTTTAGGGTTTTAGGCTTTTTTTTAGTTTTTAGGTTTTTGAGTTTTAGTGTTTTTTTTTGGTTTTTAAGCGTCTTTTTGTGGTTTTTTAGGTTTTTTTAGGGTTTTTAGGCTTTTAAGTCTTTTTTAGGTTTTTAGTGTTTTAGTG